>CM062818.1:258396766-260879266 GCA_031772625.1 Pinus tabuliformis | reverse complement strand
CCAGATTTATAATATGAGTATCTTTACGCTCTGTAAAAATGTAAGGTGCCATCTTAGGGTTCCATTTCCTAGTTTTATGCCCTAAATGAACTCTTGCTTCCATCATCTCTTCCAAATCAATGTTCCCATATCTTTTGCTCATTCTCGTTCGCTTTCCTCCCCAAAATAGCGAAATAAAATGTATCGTAATATCTAATTATTCCAATGGAATCAATTACATCTCAAAGATTGCCTGTCTGTCTAGTACGTGATAGAAACGTTCTCACTCATAGAATATTTGATATTCTTCCTATTATAGAAGAGATATTCATGAACATAACAAGAAATCTATTTCTCAAGACTTTTTCTAGAGACTATTTTAATTGTTGTTTTAATATATTGTGATATTTGTGAGAATTGTCTTGAAAGGAAAAAAAATCTACTTTGTCATTGTTATAGACATTTTTGTGCCTTACAACTCCAAGCCTGAAATGTCCATAAACCAAGGGCTCCTAAGTCCCTAAAAGTGTTGTTCTAACCCCTAAAGGAACAAGGTCAACAAATTACAGCTTCTCCCAGAAGTTCTCCACCAGAATCTGCTCAGAATAAGTCAAAACAAGATCATTTCAGTTGCTCCACTGGCTAGGTGCGTTGCATTGCACCTAAATACACTGGCTAGGTGCATTGCAACGCACCTAAATGCACTATGAGGGTGCGTTGGGCGAGAAATGACAAATGGCAGTGTCATTCCGTGACGTGGAGAGACAATGGAAGCTTCCAGAATCTTTTCCTATGACACTTGCCTCACTGAATTCGACCAAGGATGAGTAAGAGGCCTTCAATCTCCAAGTGGAAGCAAGAACTGACAGAGAGAGGACACTAATCAAATCACAAGCTGACTCATCCTCCTTACACATATCTATATATGGATCCCTCATCCCAGAGATCCAGAGGCTGGAATTTTGCACATTGTAAGGAATTGCTGTTGGTTTTGAGACAAACATCAGAGTATTGGGTGATTATGCTTTGTTGGAGGTGAAGAGGGGCTTCTTTGCTGGGAGGTTGATGCTGGGTCAGGAACCATCGGTTGTAACTCCTCCTGGATCTTTTCTTTTTTATCAATAAAAACTATTTGAGTTTTTCCTCCATGCTTGTGTATCATTGATGCTTGTTACATTTGTATGGTTAACTTAAATCTGATCCTAAGTTGTTTATGAATATAGATCCATGTCTTTGTATAGTGTTCTTCTTCTGTGATCTTATAGGTACTTGGTGAAGTTGGGCAAGTAAGGGAGCAGGTAGCTGGAAGCTGTCAAAGAAGAGAAGGATTGGATCAAAGGATTAGCACAAGACACAGGTTGGTTCTTTCTATTCCTCTCTATCTATAGTTCATAAAGGAAATACAAAAGTAGTTTTTCTTTGTTTGTTTCTAAGGTAGCTGTCACACCTTAGTGGGATAGAGCAGTTCTAAATAGACACTTTTCCCGTAACAAAATGGCGACTCCGCTGGGGAATGTCTAATTAGTTTGTTTGTGTATCTCTTGGTGTTTATTTCATAAACTTATAAGTAGCATTCGAACTGCATTTGCCATAAAAAATGCAAAGTAGACATCTGTTGCTTCAATCCATTCACTGGATCTGTTTATGATTTGAACAGCTGATTCACAAACTATCTGATTGCCCTTGTGATAGCTCTTAGACCCTCCTTAGATCTACCCCTGATTTTGCATTACTGATTGCTTTTACTCGGCCAAAAAACAAAGACTGAACTGAAAACTGTGACCTAGAACCCGGACAGATTCTCGTTTCTGGCCCAACGCAGGTACTGTTAAGAGATCCTGAATTTCAGCGCACTTCCCGAAAGGGAAACCTGTGCTGCAATGCAGTTTCTCTGTGTTACAGGTGCGCTGATCAGACTCGCCCTGTGCAACTGAGGTTCTTGTGCTTCATTCTCTCCAGTTCTATCTCTGAATTTTGCTGCTTGTGATCAGTATATGTCTGTTTAAAACCCCTTTTCCTTGCTGTTATTCTGCCTCCTTTGTACAAAAGGACTGTAGATGTTTTTTGTGTGTTTGTTGAGTCGTTTACAGTTTTCCATTGCAAAAGTAGAATAGTCGTACTGTCATCCTTTGATTTAGATCTGTCGCAAGTTTCGATTTCGATTATAGGAGAAAGTTTGATTGCTGTTGATGGTCAAGTATACTTTTACTATTGCCTTTGGTCTGAGTTTGTGGTTTTCTAGTGTCAAGTACAAGCGTTCATTTCAAAATCGCAAGGTGTCGTAATCATCTCTATCTTTTGATTTCGAAAAGAAGCTTGTTTGTGTTTGTCGCTTGAAAGCAAATTCAGATTTGTACATCAACTTTCTTTTTAGCATCAATACTAAGAAAGTCGAAAACAAATACATGCATGTGCATTTGCATATAGACAGTATGTTTGGCTTGATTTAGGAAAGTGCATTTACAGTGTGCTCTTTGCTCTTTGTGAAAAGATTGTGTCTTTCTTTTCCTCTAGTAGCTAGGATTTTCATTGCACAAAAGAGATAAAAGTTTGTTTATCATCTTTAGATTGCATTTTAGGAATTACATCTACATCTCGTGGTGAACCCAAAAGGAAAACTTCATAAGCAAGATCAACTTAAAATAAATTCAATGAATCTAACAACGCTTTGGAACTTAACGCACAACATTTAGAGGTCTAGGCTAGAGACGTATTCCGGCGTCGTAAAGCCTGGTAACTGTTGTCCTCACTGATGATTGGGTGATTCCTCCACTTTGAGACGATAAGTGTCAGTACGGACTTGTGCTCCCACGTACCGTCGAGTATATTTTGGGAGACCCCTATAGGCTTAAATCCTTTATCCATAGGAAGCCGTGTCTGCCGCCCTATTGATTGCAATGCACTGAACACAGCATTCGGGAAGATTGACTGTCGTACCGTAAAAAGTATTCTGCAGTTTTGCGATTGGTTTGGTAATCCCTCTACCTAGACCTCCAGAGCAGTCCCTTTCGTTCCTTTTCAGACTCCTTAACGGAAAAGGTCCATCTAAGCACTTGTCACTTCAGGCTCATTAAAAATCGAAGGAGACTAGAGTCATCTTTTGTTTTTTCTCGACTCTTAAAAACTAAAAAAACAAGTTGTGTAAAAGCGTATAAAATTTATTTTAAACGGAATATTCATCACCCTTTCCTACGTTGACCTTGGGTTGAGAAAATGGAGTCTACCAACCAAGGAATTCCCCTTCGAGGAAATCCTAGTCCCTTCTCCTCTTGGGGAGATGTTGGTGCGCCCCATATGGCCACATTGTCGCTTCCAGGGCTGACAATTGGTTTGCCTGTATGGCTCTTCTCAACCTTTGTCGTTCAGAACACCACTATTCCTGAACAATCGAATCAGCAATTAGACAAGTCCAGAGTTGCCCACCAACCTTCTACTTCCTCTAATTCTTCCTCTCCTCCTTCCTCTTCGCTTGATGGGGCTGGTAAAGCCAAAAGTAAAGTTCCTAAGGATAAGAAGGAAAAGAAGAAGAAATAGAAGAAGAATAAGGAGCCAAAGGCGAATGGGGGAAAACGAGTGTCGTCTAACGAAAATCCACACACTGCACCGACCAGGCCTAAATCGCCATGTGTCATTTGCAAAAGAGACCACTTTCACAGAGATTGTCCTTGCATCCCTCGGATCTTAAGGGACTGGTCTCCTCGTTTGCACAACTCGGTGTCATCAACCTCTGATGATCATGTTGAAAGCACACCATCAACTAGTGAAAGTGAAGCCCCAGGACAAAAAGGGAAATGTAGATTTCCTTGTAAACTGTGCGAAGGCGATCATGCCATCCACCGTTGTCCCTTCTTAGACGAAGCTAAAAGAGTTTTGGATGATCGTCCGGTTTCACCGTTACGACTTCCTCCTGGATATAAAAAACTCTTGCTGAGTCCATCACTAGTTGAAAATCTGGCTGGCCCGCTCAGGTGGTCGGCTGAAGCACCTATCATTGAAGATAAACCATCTAGTCCATACCTGATGAAAGTGAAAAGGTCGAGGCGGCAGTTGACCCGGTCTTGCCTTCAGAGGTTTCATCTTCAGATGATACAGTCGCTGAAGAGAACAAGGATGGAATCGTCTAGATTCTCTTCATAAACACAGACTCCGACGAACAAGGGGGCAATTTACCCATTCCTTTACCGCAGGAAGGAAGTTCGTCAGAGCCGTACCCGGCTGTCTATTCGGTCCCACCTCTAAGCAACCTAGTTGTCTCCTTCGACTGTAATCAACTAGGCAGACCTCGTTTACCAGCAAGCGTACCATTCCGAATTATCGTTCAAATATATAGAATGGTTATGGCTGGTACCATCATAGATGAGGGGGCTTCTGTGAGTATCCTTTCCTCAACTGCTTGGAAAGCGCTTGGTTCACCATCGCTTTTGCCTGAGATGAGAAACCTGACAAGCTTTGATAAAGGAACCAGTTGACCTTTAGGGATCCTTCCTGATCTGCCCATAACATTGAGAAGGAAAACAGTTCGCATGAACGTAATGGTAGTTCAAAGACCCCTGGATTACAATCTACTCCTTGGACGAGACTATATTTATTGCATGGGAGCAATTGTCTCCTTACTCTTTAGAGTAATGTGTTTTCCGCACAAAGGAAGAATGGTCAAGCTCGTGGACCAGCTTTCATTTCCCGGATCATACAGAGCAAATAGTCATATACATCCCTGAATGGTATTTTCACGCAAGAAATGTCTCAATCTCCAGTCCGTCCTCCCGATGAGCGTGAGTAATTCGGAGGGATATGACTGAAACCCAGGGGGCATGCATCCTGGTCTGCTTCGGCAGGAAAACTTCGGGTATAAGGTAGGTTTCCGTGAGAGAATATGACCTCTGTACTCCCGTCCGTGAGTGGAAGAGGGAGCTGGACTGGAACAAGATCCTCTTGTCAAAGTTATGTCATGGATGGTCACACTATACCATCCGCTCACCTTTGTTTATTTAGGTAGACATTGCCAAAGAAGTGTTTTGTTTGCGCTGTGAATAGAACAATCTTTGGGTAACCTGTAAGAGGTATACCCTTCCTGATAAAACAAATGTTTTGTCAGCTCAAATAGAGGGTGACCTTGAAACTCTGTTTTATACCTGGAGGCATGCAAACCTTTTGGAGTGCAAACAAAGAGCGATCATTTATCTATTTTTTGGATTGGTTGTTTCCTAACTTGCATAAAGAAAGGATGTGGGGCAAAACTCTAAAAGTTGTCGTTTTTATATGAGACATTCTTATCATACGACTGGATTAATCGAGCAGTGTTACCGCAAGGTTCAAGCTCGTTAAAAAATAAACCCACATCGAGCAAATGTTTCCACCCCCATTTAAGCTCGTTAAAAAATGAACTATTCCCCGGTAAATAACCACCGTGAATGTAGTACTTCAGCCATTAAAGCCTTGGTCGTGTTTGCACCGTCACCTCCACTTTTTCATTGGCCGATCATTCACCTCCACTTGATTGTTTACCCATTTTGAGGAACAACTGCGAAGAGTGATTTCACTAGCCATCCTTGTGACACTGCCGTGATTGGAAAATTCCAAACCTTACTTGGAATTAGCTGCTACCCGTTTTATCACTCGTTCCTCAAAAGACAAGTCTTCTTTAAGCTCTTTTCAACTGACTCGTAAAATATGAAAAGATTGCCGAGTCCATGGCCTTCCAGCTCGTTAAAGGGACAGGAAGTGCTATCCCTCATCTAGATTTTAATGTTTTTGGACATGAGAGATTATTGCATAAAAAGATCGAGCGCTTGTTTTGTTCGGCTCGTTAAAACTATCGAAAATTCATCCCTTCTGTATTGTTTTATACTTTTTCGGACTTAAGGGATTAGATGACGAAAAAGGAATTTTGGAGTTACCTTTACGTACCTTTTCAGACTCTCTAAAATTGAAAAGGACCGAGTTATCTTTGTCGTTAAACTCGTTAAAAAGATTAATAGCGACAAACTTGTCTTTAGACGAGAACGAGTTTCACTATCGCTAGGCTCGTTAAAACATAGCGATGGGTTTGCCCGAAGGGAAAATTACAGAACAAGCATATGTTATCCTCCTCAAGCTTGACAAAAATAAAGAGGTACTGGTCAGCAATGACTGGGGAAAAATTGGGAAGAAAACTCAAAGAACCTTTATTGGTAGCAAGTCGCTCTTGAACATGACACTTCCACTCCGTGTCCGAGTCGGGTTGGGTTGTTTCATTCACCGGTCACATCGCCATGGTCACATCATACCATCCACATTTGGGGTTAATGCTACCAATCCATCACATCAGTGTCGCCGACATGTTCAAGAGAAGTCATCCAGAGAAGCCACCTGTGTCCCACCCACTACCATACATTATACTCCATTTTTTCATGACCGCCACCCTGAACCGTATATCATCAGATCGTTTTCACCTCCATCAAAATCATTTGCTCCGTTCCATGTCATTGATGTGGGATTCATTAAGGCCCTCCTGTAACGGATCACTTCTTGTCGACATCGGCTCATTATCCAAGAAGTTGGTCTAGGAACACCCCATCCAGTACTTTGAAGCTTGCATGCCTCAATGGCAAGTTTCTCACTTCCGGCGACAGGTTTACATCAATGACCTTCGACCGAAAGATTTTGCGTGGTGTTCGACGCCAAGTCCTTTATTCACACCACGTGAATTGTACTGCAGTACCTTGAGGATCATTATCATTATCGGTGATTGCTCTCGCGCTTGTTAACAGTTTACATCATTGACTGGTAATCAAGCGATGTCTTTCCATGTTCGACTTCAGAACATTTCTCACATGGATCGACTTGTACTTCGAGTGAAAATCGGACGAGATTGAAGACCCCGGATCTAGTTTCATCCATCCGGGCTGCGATATATATCCAGGGAAATAAAGAAATTAAATGTACAAGCATTGCAGCACAGATAATCATCCTACCAAAAGGATGATGGCTCTATCAGAATCATCAGTCTACACTCAGATGATTATCTGTCTTATGTACATAAAAATGAATTTATAAAGTTGAGCATGGGAATGCCCACCTCAGCTAGATCATGAAAACAGTATGAAGATAATGTATTGTATCGTATCTTATTACAGGTGTCCTCCCAGCATTGAAAGAACTTCGGATCCTCATAATAAATCATTTCACCCGACACCAAAAGGTTAACGGCCTCATACTTTAGGGGGCAACTGTTATAGACATTTTTGTGCCTTACAACTCCAAGCCTGAAATGTCCATAAACCAAGGGCTCCTAAGTCCCTAAAAGTGTTGTTCTAACCCCTAAAGGAACAAGGTCAACAAATTACAGCTTCTCCGAGAAGTTCTCCACCAGAAACTGCTCAGGATAAGTCAAAACATGATCATTTCAGCTGCTCCACTGGCTAGGTGCGTTGCATTGCACCTAAATACACTGGCTAGGTGCATCGCAACGCACCTAAATGCACTATGAGGGTGCGTTGGGTGAGAAATGACAAATGGCAGTGTCATTCCGCGAGGTGGAGAGACAATGGAAGCTTCCAGAATCTTCTCCTATGACACTTGCCTCACTGAATTCGACCAAGGACGAGTAAGAGGCCTTCAATCTCCAAGTGGAAGCAAGAACTGACAGAGAGAAGACACTAATCAAATCACAAGCTGACTCATCCTCCTTACACATATCTATATATGGATCCCTCATCCCAGAGATCCAGAGGCTGGAATTTTGCACATTGTAAGGAATCGCTGTTGGTTTTGAGACAAACATCAGAGTATTGGGTGATCTATGCTTTGTTGGAGGTGAAGAGGGGCTTATTTGCTGGGAGGTTGATGCTGGGTCAGGAACCATCGGTTGTAACTCCTCCTGGATCTTTTCTTGTTTATCAAGAAAAACTATTTGAGTTTTTCCTCCATGCTTGTGTATCATTGATGCTTGTTACATTTGTATGGTTAACTTAAATCTGATCCTAAGTTGTTTATGAATATAGATCCATGTCTTTGTATAGTGTTCTTCTTCTCTGATCTTACAGGTACTTGGTGAAGCTGGGCAAGTAAGGGAGCAGGTAGCTGGAAGCTGTCAAAGAAGAGAAGGATTGGATCAAAGGATTAGCGCAAGACACAGGTTGGTTCTTTCTATTCCTCTCTATCTATAGTTCATAAAGGAAATACAAAAGTAGTTTTTCTCTGTTTTTTTCTAAGGCAGCTGTCACACCTTAGTGGGATAGAGCAGTTCTAAATAGACACTTTTCCCAGTAACAGTCATGATGAAACAAAATGTCCTACACTTTGTTGCTAAATAGATTCCTATTCCCTATTCTTGGATCTATTCCGTTTCGTTTCCCTGAACGGTGAATATGTTGCCCAGTATCGGCAGGTATCATCCCCCCGAGAATAACATTTTCCTTCAAGCCTTTCAACCAATCGATGCGACCTTGTACAGCAGCTTTAGCTAAGACCCGAGCAGTTTCTTGGAAACTCGCTTCGGATATAAAACTTTGAGTATTCAGAGATGCCCTTGTTATTCCTAATAACATGGTTTGATAGTAGATTGCCTCTTCCAGAGCACGATCCATTCTCTGTGCTCGTGATAATACAATGATTTCCCCCGGTGAAAAAACATTAGCCGTTCCATCTTCTGAAAATAAGACTTTCGATGTCATTTGGCGTACAATAACCTCTATATGCTTATCACCAATTCGTACCCCTTGGGATCGGTAAACTTTTTGAATCTGATTGACCAAATGAATCTGACTTTGTTCCATAGTTATCCTAGCGCTTATGAATAACCCCCAAAGACTTCCAAGAAATCTTGTCATATCTCTGGTCCAATTTTCAAAACTTTCTTTCAGATTCATCGATATTGAATTATTCAAACGGGCTTCTGACAATTGTTCAACTTTAGGAAGACCTTGAATTATATCACTGGATTTGAATCTTTCATATATCAATTTTATCAATGTATCGCCTTTGTCAAGAATTTCTCCATAATGACTATGGACAGTCGCTTTTCGAGTAGCCAAATAAGGTTTAGCTGATCTAATGACTAAAGATTCCTCATCAACTGCTATAATTTGACCAGATTCGGGGAGTGGTTCATCCTCAGATATCCATACACTTTCAAGAATCAATTGTCCATGAATAACTACTGGAAATGTTTTTTCGCAGAATTCGGATTCGGATTCGGATGAGGAAGAGCACCAATTTGGACCCAATAGATTGGAAATGATGTTCCTGCACGGATCGAAATGATAAATTATCATATTTTCGTCCATGAAATAATATTTAGGTACTTGGAAAGTATTGAAAGAATTGTGGAAAATAGAATGTTTCTTTGATAATAATTTTTTATAAGTTAGAAAATGGGAGGATGGAAAACGGTTGGTTATAATATGTAAATTACCCAAGAGACCTGAAAATTCAATGATTTTTCTCATAGGATCCTTTCTATTTGATTGATTTCCCGTATCATAACATTTAGAATCATTGAGTAGAATGATTCGAAAATAGTCGGATGGTGATAGAACCATAAAAGATCCACTGTCTTCTTCCCCATTAGATAATGAACAAATAGTTCTTTGATGCTTACTAATTAATTGACTCGCCCCATTGGAAGATAAAAGATTAGTGCGGTCCAAATTGTTATAGAACATCAAATTTGGACTTGTTTTATTGTCCCTTCTCCCCATGAAAAAAGGGGGGTATTTCATCAAGCTAATTTGAACCATATTGTTAACGATCTTATTTGTTCTTACTGAAATAAGAGAAACATAAGCCTCAGATTCTATAGAATCTATTTGTCCCCAATCAAATCCTATACAAGTTCGAACCAATGGAATACTTATATCACTCATTACTTGGATTCGTTCACCATCTTCATACGAAATAGAATAGCTAATTTGAATCTGCAAGTTGTCCCCTTCCCTCGATAAATCTAGGGAAAACGGTGTTGTCATATTCGGCCCATCAGATATTCCATGTTCTACGTTAGAATATCCAAAAATGGAATTTCTCTGTAGAATACCACTTTTGGGTATTCTAAGAATCGCATCAGGACAAGGTATTATTCTTTTTTCCCATTCTTTATCACACTGCAATGAGACGATGAATCGATTCATTTGCTTTTTCCCCTTAATATTGTAATTATTAGGGTAAAAGACATAAATAGAGTCTCGATGCTTGTTGAATATGGTCCGATCAGTTTCAGTTTCTGAATAACTGAAGATTTGTTCTTCCTTCTCATAGCAATTTGAGTCACCTGATCGATGTTCCACTTGATCCACGTAAGAATCGGAAAGTGATTGATGTTTGGCAACAAAAGGTTGAACATATACTTGATCCTGATACTTATGAAATGGAAAGGGTACTACACGGGATCCGTATATACCTCCCAATAATATCCATAGATAACCCGTCCTGAGTATAGGATGAACATTACCCTGTACATATTCAGGTGCATGACACACATTGGTACTCCAGTGCATTTCTCCTTCTAAGTCAGAATATATATTTTTGCGAACTTTTTCCTTGAAGGAAGATGTTCTAGCACGAACCTCGGCAATAAGCTGTTCCGATTCCACATATTGATCATTCTGAACCAAAAGCAAACTTTGTGGTGGAATGGTTAACTTCTGTACTTGATCCTGACCATCAATAGTAATGGATAAGTTATTATGACATAGATAAGCAGGATGTCCATTACATGTACGTGTGGGATAAACCAAATTTTCATTGAATTCAATCTTTCCATTGAAAGGGGCTCGTATATGTTCTGCAATATCACCAGTAAATACCCCCCCGGTATGAAAAGTCCTTAGTGTTAGTTGATTTCCAGGTTCTCCAATGGATTGGCCCGCAATAATACCTACTGCTTCTCCTAATTCAATCAAGTCACTGTGAGTAGTACTCCGACCATAACATAATTGACAAATCCGAGATATACTCTTGCAAGTAAAAGGGGTTCGTATATATACTGGTTGTGTTCGAAAGTTTATTAATTGATTGGCAAGTCCAACTCCAATATCCTGATTGCGTGTGGCAATGCATCTCCTATTTATATATACATTGTCTGCTAAAACACGGCCAATCAATATTTGTGTTCGTACAACAATTTCATTCCTGTCCCTCTCTCGACCTCGAATGGGACTTCCGAAAAAATCAAAAGTTCAAAACGATGGATAAAGTAGTACGCTTACAATACTTAAAAGAGCAACCAGACAAAAAGAGATTCTCAATACACTTTATTGTGATTAAGCAACATTTTATAGTGGGTATTAAAATGATTTGATTTGTCGTGATGCGGAGATTTGCTTTTTCTCGTTCATTTTTCAACATTTTAATAATTTAATCTCTTGAATTAAAACAACGATATAATAATACTCTTGGTATACTCAAACAGCAAGCCAACAAAAGGAGATTCTCCATACACTTTATTGTAATTAATTGAGCAACATTATATAGTGGGTATTTAAAATGATTCAGTTTGTCGTGATGTTTTTTCTGACTCATTTTCAACATTTTAATAATTTAATCTTTTGAATTAAAACAACGATAAAATAATATTCTTGCAATACCTAAAACGACAACCAAACAAAAGGAGATTCTCACACTTTATGGTTGTTATGAAACATTATATGGTGGGTATGTTAAATAATACAATTTGTCGTGACGTAAAGTTTTGATTTTTCTTAGTAATTTTCCAAAAGTTTAATAATTTAATCATTTAAATTAAAATAAAAGACATTGTATGAACTATTTAAATATTATTATTATATAAATAATATAAATAAATAAAAGACCTTATTTTTAATGTGATTTTTTGGATTTTGATCTTAAAATTTGGTGGAAATATTTGAGGAGAAATTTTGATTTGTGTTATTTAAAATATTTTTTTCACTTTATATGGATCACTCTCAAAAATCTTTAGGGCACTAAGATTTGCAGGGGTTACCCATCAAACTTGTGATTTCAATAAGAAAAACTTCCGAAATGTCTCACTAAAAACAACTGGTAAATAATTGTTTTTAATTATATTATTATATTGATTTTATTAATTGCTTTATTGTTTTGATTATTTAGATTTGATCTAAATATTATTTTTATTTTTAGATATTTATTTCATTAAAATTTTCCTTTTAATTAATTATTCTCCTTAATTTAATATTAACAGTTATTTTTTATATTAAAATATTATTTATTTAGTCAAATCTAAGTGTTTTCTTTCTCCAAAATTATTGTTTATTAATAATATAAATTATTTAATCAAATCTAATTTTTATATTATAATCCTTAAAAAATTGTTCTTCATCTATTTAACTTGATGCCAAGATCTTGTTTTTTTATCTTACCATCAGGATGAACCACACTAAATCATTCGAAATGGGTTGAGGATCTGATTTTTACTACACATTTTCTTACTTTTCATAATATGGATCACAAAAACCTAAAATACAAAATTTAAATATATTTAAAGATCAAATTTAAAACCCATTTTAATTAAAGAAAATATAAGAGTATAAATTATTTTTAGGTATTTCTTAATTTAAAAGAAAATAATAATATTAATTTATTGTTTCTTGAATAAATAATATTAGATGTATTATTGAGATTTAAGAAGAGTATACATTTTTAAATAGATGGGCAATATTGTTAATAATTAAATTGATGTAAGAAGAAAATAATTCAACAAAAATTACGTAGATAGTGAGAACATGCATGATATACTCTTAAATTTATGAAAAATAAATATATGATCTTATGGCTTAGAAGAAGCCAATATCTTTGACTTAAATGCAACTAAGGGGACGAATGGCCTCTTCTTCGCTAAATGAGCTTCTAGCTCCACTCTAGAACTTTACAATTGAGAACCCCGAACCTTCTAAAATCTTTAATTAACAAAATTGAGCTCTTTCACTAATTCAAATTTACCAAACAATCCCCCCTCTATAAGCTTGACATGGGATTTTTTTGGAGTTGATCAATTTAAGAAATTTGTGTGCTCCTCTCCCCTTGACCTAAATTCAATTGGAATAATTTGCATGCTCCTAGCCCCATGACCGAAATCTATGTCAAGACATTATCGACACGGGTACACATGGCTAACTAGTCACATTTCAGTTTACATGTATTTTATAAATTTCCATTCCAATTTTTGTTTCCTTTTTTTTAATTATTATCATGATCTTAGCACTTATGGTTTCTATTATCCACCCGAAAAAGGAAAATGTTTACAAATAGAGCAATCACATAGCATCCGAATATACTTCAAACACTAAATTGTATCAATTTACAATTACAATAATACAGAATAATTAAACAATAGACGTTTCATGAATCAAATATCTTGAAATTCACTATCCTTTGAAGACCCATTTAATGTGTTTAGTCTCAACATTAAATGTCACGGCACATAACAAAACAAATGTATTTCTCGTATGATTTTAAAGAATTCCTTCATTCAAGTTTTTTCTAAAATAAATAAATAGAATAACACGGAAAATAGTCATGAAGATGTATTCCAATGATTAGGTAGGGAGGCTTGGTCTCCACAAGCTATGTGATCCAATCCTATCCCAAATTATATATGCCTCAGAGGCATCATCATAATCAACCGGGTAAAATATGTAGGTAGTAACACTAACTGAAAATATTATAAAAAAGAAATAACCAGCTTGTTATAAAGGCCTTAATACACCCCTATGTAATCTTTTACAGATGATCATACATACCATCGCATATGATATTTATAGTTTTCGGCATCTCCACTTGATTATGCCTGACGAAATTCTGATTGACCACCTTCCCCTTGATGACCACCACGATACACCTCCACCAAACCGTTAGAGTGCGAGGTTATACGGTACCATATATAAAAGTACAGTGTGCTCATTTGGATTTGGAAACCCAGATAAACATGAGTTTGAACCATAGCTACCAAATTCGTCCATATCAGAGAAAAAAATACGGAAATTTGGGATTTCGATTCGTATATGAATAATTCGGTTAATCTAAAATTCGATTAGGTTCATGTAGCTTAGCTTATATTTGGTTTATGTAGTCTATAGCAGAGATTTATTAATTTATGTCTGAGAATAGTAAGTGCGATGATCCCTGAGCACAAAATAGATAGTTGTTGAATCCCAATTAAGAAATGGAAACGTTGACGGATTGAGAAAAATTTTGAGTTTTAAAATTTAGTGTGGTTTCAAAGAGATTAAAACGCTGAGTTTTAAAATTTAGTGTGGTTTCAAAGAGATTAAAAAGCTGAGAAAACAAGGAAATAAATAATTTGAGCAAAATCTTGAAAATATAACGGCAGGGTCACATGTAAGAAATGGAAAGGTCGCCAGAGTGAGAAAATTTCTTAGTTTTAAGTTTCAAGTTTCAGTGTTGTCTGACAGAGTTTAAAAAGTTGAGATAACAAGTAAAGAAATAATAGAAAACAGAACCAAGAAAGAAATAATTAATTGAAGAGTAATTTTATAATAATTAATTGATTTTTTAAATATTATAAAAATAAGCTTTGAATATTTAATTTATAAATATGTATTAATTATAAAAGATTTTAGATGAAATTTGAAATTAAAGAGATAGTTTTGAGTTTTGAATATTTAATTTTTAAATAAATATTAATTATAAAAAGATTTTAGGTCAGATTGAAAGTAAGAGGGAATTTTGAATTTTGAAAAGAGAGATTTTGGAAATAAGACAAGTGGTCATCATTTTGTTAAGTAAACAGTGATTTTAAAATTATTTATATTGATTAAAATTATTAGAAAAAATTTAAATTTCAAATGTTTAAGATATATACTTTCGAATTTTTTCCGAATTGAAAATTTCTCATCAGAATTTTTATGGTATCGTATCGTTTTATTCGAATTTGGTAACTATGATTTGAACCCCATTCATATTATAAGCTGGTTTGTAATTTGAAATTGAATGTGTGCCATTCATATTGTAAGTTGATGCCTTAATGAAGGCCAAGGCCCTGCGCGAGAGCTCTATGTCGTTATACGTGTCCAACAAGAAAACCATCGAACTCAACCTGGACAATACCATCATGGAGGATCTGCGAAATATAGTTGAGGCGGCCAAGCATGAGAAATCGATGAAATATCTGGTGATGCTCTTGTATGAAGCCGCTGTAGTTACCTCGGGGTTCTGCCTTGTGGAACTAAACACATTTATTGCAAGAATTCATAGGATGCTCAAGCTTATCATGAGAATAGAGGACGAATCCAAAAAACACCACAGACTACTACTGACATGTGATATATATCTAAGCTGAACCAGATTCAGGTCAAGGATCGATCATAACATCACGATTTGAGAGGTCAACTCTTGAGCCACAAACTTTTATTAACTTTGTATCCTGAAAAATATTTGTAATTCAAAATACTCTTTGAAATGATGGATAAGACTCTATCAAAATGAATGTGGGCTACTTGGGAAATATGAAATTATGTTGGCCACATCAGCACGCATTATTTCATAGCATCGAATATTTTTTTGTGTTTGATGTTAGAGATAATTATTTCACCACTCTTTAAACACCATGCCACAGTGGGCACCACCTTAGCTTCTTCAGAGTTGAACAGTCAATAGTGCCTCCCAATGAACATCACCTTAACTTACTTAGAATTGAAAGGGAAACACCGTCTAGAAAATTCAATAATGCTCAACCAGAGTCGGATCTACCACTCTCTGTTTGAGATTTCTTTCTTTAATTTACCAGTGTCAAATACATTTTGGTATGTATTGTTTCCTTCAAGTGGTATCGGAGTGAGTCGTGGGCCAACTCCCTGACGGGAGTACCTAGGGACCAGTACAGTAGCTTGCAGTCTATTGGGTGGACTTATGAAGTGGTTGAGCTATGTAGAATTGGTGATGGAGAAAAGTGTTTTCATCTGAGCCGCCATCAGTTGAGTTGTGTATATGAGAGCTAGAAAGTTGAATTCAGTTTTCACACAACAAAAAGATAGAGAAAGAAAGAGACCGAACCAAGGGTTTGTAAACTCGACGTCGTTTAAAAAAAATCTCATTGTTCCTTTTACATAGCTACTATTATGTTCATTGTTCGTTAAGTATGTCGTCTATATTTGTTACTTGTTGAAGTAATTGAAAGCAACCTTTATTGTTTAAAGAAGCCACAGAGAACTATTTTTTAATATTGTGAAGTCTGCAATTTGGATAGTTTAAGTGACTCGTGCATCCTTGATAGCATTGAGTTGGGACAAAACTGTCACTATGCAATGGGACCAGAGCCGCCTCTACTCAGTCATATTGTTTAAAGAAGCCACAGAGAACTATTTTTTAATATTGTGGAGTCTGCAATTTGGATAGTTTAAGTGACTCGTGCATCCTTGATAGCATTGAGTTGGGACAAAACTGTCACTATGCAATGGGACCAGAGCTGCCTCTACTCAGTCATATTGGAGGTAATCTTGTTGTTCGCTGATAAAGAGGGCTAAGAGCCATTATGGCCGCAACCAAAATGTTAGTTTGATAACGAATTATGTAATTCATGGTAAAATGTAACTAGTCAGTTCTATACCTAAATGTTAATTATGTAACGGAGGTGGTTGGTATAAAATTGGTGAATGCCCGAGAAATGTAAGTGTGGAGAATCATTGTTGAATTAATAAATTCCAATCCCTTTCCCCGTGGATGTTTCCTTGACACCCTGTCAAAGTTTTACCACGTAAATCCTGTGTCTATTTGTGTGTTTAATTTTCAATCAGTTATGTTGTTTTCTTGGTCAATATATAACTGAATGTGTGTAATTCTTTCCTATTTTTCTCTATTTCACCAACAAGTGGTATCAGAGCACTGTGTAAAATCCTGTTAAAACCTTGTGTGATTTTTTCTTGAATTCAGAAGGCTGAGGAGTAGACTGGAACCTGCATACTATCCACAACCTAGGTGTGAAGGGGAAGCCAACAAACTTGTGTATTATCCGGAACCTGTGTGAACTGCCTCCGTGTAGGCGTGAAGAGGACTGGAAGCATGCCCATCTGCTCTACGTGAAGGAGAGGCAATCTAGAACCAGTGTGAACTGCCTGTGTGTAGGCATGAAGAGATTGCAGGGGAAGAATCCAGACCGGAATCCGCCTACGCTGTGTGAGAGCAAGAAGGCAGAACCTGCGTGGAGCAAGAACCCTGTTCTAGAACCGTCGAACTGCGCAAGAAGGCAGAACCTGCGTGGAGCAAGAAGGCTTGTTCCAGAACCGTCGAACCGCCTGCGTGAAAATTGCAAGGGAAGAATCTGCTGCTGGAATCTGCCTGCGTGAGAGGCCGCGTGAGGCCAGAGCCTGCATGAAGTTTTTTGTTATAAAAACTATGGGGAACCTGCGTGAGAGGACGCTGCCAGACCAAGCCAAACCCTCTACTATTGAAGATCTAGAGCCTACGTGAAGTTTTTTTTAAAAAACTACGTGGAACCTGCATGAAGTTTTTTTCTGTCAAACGTGTAGAGTGAAGAGGAAGACCCTCTGCTCCTCTGTTCTACGTATTGCTGAGACCAGAGCTGCTGTCCCGCAAAGAGGAAGACTCTCTGCCCTGCGTGCTGCCAGAACCTGTTCGACAAAGGTGGATCCGGGTATTTATTGAAAGAAATTTTGTCTCAGAAATTTTCTTTCTTCAGAAAGTTGTAAAATTAAAGTTTTTTTCTTTTTCTTCTTCTTCTTCTGAAAATAAAGGGTGGATGTGAGTAAATTGAAGGAAATATTTTAGAAAAACAAAGGGTTTCTTCCATTAAATTGGTGAAAGAAAACAAAGGATTTGAAATTAAAAATCTGTTGAATTGGGGAATTATTTATTTTTTAAAAGTTTTCTTTGAAAAAAGACAAACAAAAATTATATATATATAAACCCTAGAAAGACTGAAACCCTAGGAAGGAGGAAAAATGGCCAAGATGTCAAATGCAAAAGTCGAGGTGGAGAAATTCACTGGAAAGAGCAATTTTTCTATTTGGAAACTGAAGGTTAGGGATCTGCTTGTGCGACAAGGGTTGCACAAGGCATTGGATGTGGCAACTAAGAAACCAACAACCATGACTACTTTAGACTGGGAGGAATTGGATGCCCGAGCTTTCAGTACCATCTGGTTATGCCTAGCGGATGAAGTTCTCTTCAATATTGTTGAAGAGACTACAGCTTCAGGATTGTGGGAAAAACTTGAAAACCTCTATATGACAAAGTCATTAACCAACAAAATTTATCTGAAAAGATTGTTATACAGTCTTCGAATGAAAGAAGGTTCAAACGTTGTAGAACATTTGAATGTTTTTAATACACTTATATGTCAATTAACTGATATGGAAGTTAAAATACAGAAAGAAGATAAAGCCATAACCTTGTTGTGTTCTCTCCGTGAATCATGGGATCACTTCGTAACTTCAATAAGCTTGAGCACTACTGACTCTTTGAAGTTTGAATCAGTCGTGGGAGCTCTCTTGTCTGAAGAAGTATGAAGGAAATCCAGCACTGAAACAGTGGCATCAGAAGCCATGGCAGCTAGAGGATGCTCAAAGGAAAGAGGAGAAAAACCAAGGGGGTCTTCCAAATTGAAATCGAAGGGAAAGAAGTGTAAGGCAAAATGTTGGAACTACAATAAAATTGGACACTTGAAGGAAGACTGTTGGAAACGAAAGGAATCTGAAAACTAGAAGAAGGAAGCGAATCAGGTCAATTTAGGTATGATATACGAAGTTTTATCTGCTGAAGAATTATGTATGATAGATGAAACTTCACCTGAATGTAATGTCTCTTAGGGTTTAGATAGCTGGCTGTTAGACTCTGGTGCTTCGCATCACATGCGCCCACATAGAAATTGGTTTACTTTGTATAAAAATGTAAACAATAGTTATGTGTTTATGGGTAACAATGTGTCATGTCAGACTGTTGGGATGGGAGATATCATGAATAATATGTATGATAACAAAGTTAGAACATTAACTAGTGTTAGACATGTACCTTATTTGAAGAAAAATTTGATTTCTTTGGGAGTGTTGGATTCAGATGGTTATAAGTTTATAGGTCAGGATGGCATCTTGAAAGTCTTTAAAGGAGCCCTTGTAGTTATGAAGGCAGAAAAGGTCAGAAATCTTTACAGATTAAAAGGAAGTACTCAGGTGAGTGAAGCAGCGGTTGCGTCAGAAAAGGAAGAAACAGGTACTCGTCTATGGCATCAACGATTGGGTCATATGAGCGAGAAAGGTCTTCAGATTCTGATGAAACGTAAATCTCTTCCCTATCTAAAATCCTTGAAGTTAGATTTCTGTAAGCATTGTGTGTATGGAAAATAGTGTAAACAGAGATTTAAAGTTGGAAATCATAATAGTAAAGATGTTTTAGACTATATTCATTCTGATCTGTGGGGACCATCCTCTGATGTGTCATATGGAGGTGCACTGTATTTTTTAATGTTTATTGATGATTACTCCTGTAAAGTTTGGGTCTATATGCTAAAAAGGAAAGTTGATGTATTAAATATCTTTAAACGATTTGAAGTAATGGTAAAGAAAAGAACAGGAAAATCTATTAAATGTTTAAGAACTGACAATGGTGGTGAGTTCACTTCAGTTGAATTTGAACAATACTGTAAGGATGAGGGAATTATTAGACACAAAACCGCTCTTTATACTCCTCATCAAAATGGTGTTGCTGAGCGTATGAATCAGACTCTTATGGAAAGAGCGAGAAGTATGATCAACAATGCTAATTTTCAAAAGGATTTGTGGATAAAAGCAGTATCTATTGCTTGTTATTTGGTTAACAGATCACCTTCAGTAGCAATTGATTGTAAAATTCCTAAAGAGGTTTGGACAGGTCAATCTTGTGACTATTAACATTTGAGGATATTTGGTTGTGATGCTTATTCTCTTATTCCGAAAAATCAGCATTCAAAATTAGATCCAAAGTCGAAATGTTAAGTCTTTGTTGGGTATGACTATGCAGTGAAACGATATAGGTTATGGGATCCTTCATTGCAGAAGATAGTCATTAGTAGAGTTGTAACATTTGATGAATCCTCTCTTCTAAAATCAAAGGTTGAAAGAATTGAACAGGAACATGTATCGCCAAATCAATGAGTTTAGTTGGAGGCTAGACCTTTTGGTGACAGTCGAAAGGAAGGAGAGACTTGTGGAGAAAAAGGTGTTGAAGACACAAAGGAAGCCATTGAAGCTTCTGAACCAGTGCAAGTTTCTGAACCAGTTCAGGAACCAGTCGCTCTAAGAAGGTCTACAAGGGAAAGGAAAACTCCCAAAAGGTATGAAGATTCTGCTTCATCTTTTGCTTTGATTACTGAAGATGGGGAACCTTCTTGTTATCAGGAAGCAGTAGATGATATAGATAGTGAAAAATGGAAAATGGGTATGGAAGAAGAAACAGACTCCTTAGCCAAGAATAATACCTGGGATCTTGTAGAGCTTCCTGAAAGGAGAAGTGTTGTTGGATGCAAATGGGTCTTCAAGCTGAAATGGAAAGTTGATGGAAGTATCGAAAGATATAAGGCGAGACTGGTAGCAAAAGGGTATTCTCAGGTTGAAGGTATAGACTTTCATGCGATTTTTTCTCCAATTGTAAGCCTTGTTTCTATTCGTACTGTGTTGGCACTAACTACGTTACTTAATCTTGAGTTAGAACAGTTAGATGTTAAAATAACTTTTCTACATGGTTACTTGAATGAAGAGATATATATGGAACAACCAAAAGGTTTTGTACAAGGTCGCAACAGAAGATTAGTTTGCAAGCTCAGTAAATCATTCTATGGTCTGAGGCAGTCTCCTAGACAATGGTACAAGAAGTTTGATTCCTTCATGGTGAGCCAGAACTTTATAAGAAGTGAGTATGATCATTGTGTATACTTCAAAAGTTTCAATGGCATATTCATTATCTTAGCTTTGTATGTTGACGATATGCTCATTGCAAGCAAAAGCATGGAAGAGATCAACAGGTTAAAGGCTCAACTCTCTAGGACGTTTGATATGAAGGATCTTGGAGCAGCAAAACATATCTTGGGCATGGAGATACACAGAAACAGGAAAAATGCTAATCTTTGGTTATCACAACAGAAGTATGTGGAGAAAGTACTTGAAAAGTTCTCTATGAACAATGTGAAACTTGTTAATGTTCCACTAGCTTCCCATTTTAAGCTTTCTTTGGTTTTGAGTCCTAGAGTTGATGAAGAAAAGCCGTTTATGTCTCATGTACCATATGCAAATGTTGTAGGCAACTTAATGTATGCGATGGTATCTACAAGACCTGACATTTCACATGCAGTTGGAGTTGTCAGCAGGTTCATGGAAAATCTAGGTAAAGAACATTGGCAAGCAGTGAAATGGGTGCTTCGATACCTAAGAGGCACAAGTGACCATTGAATCATCTTTAATGGTAGTGAAGGATCAGTCTGCGGATATGTAGATGCTGACTATGCAGGTGATTTGGACAAAAGAAGATCTACTACAGGTTATGTCTTTACTCTTGCAGGTGGAGCAATTGTTGGATGTCAAAGCTTCAAGAAACAGTTGCGTTGTCCACTGCCGAAGCTGAATATATAGCTGCTATAGATGCGAGTAAAGAAGCAATCTGGTTAAAGGGTCTGCTCGATGAAATTGGAAGAACGCAGGAGAAAGTGAATGTACTTTGTGACAATCAAACTACTATTCACTTGGCTACAAACCTTGCGTATAACAGCAGAACCAAGCACATTGATGTAAGGTATCATTTTCTGAGACACGTGATTGATGGGGGAAAAGTAGCTCTTCAAAAGGTCCATACGCGAGAGAATTGTGCAGACATATTCAGAAAGCCAGTTACAGTAGAGAAGCTGCAGTGGTGTTTAGCTTCTCTTGGCTTGCATAAAAGATGATGAATGGGCATGGGCAAGGGATTAGGAAAATTGTTGTCAAGGTGGAGTTTGTTAGTTTGAAAATGAATTATGTAATTTTGGGTAAAATGTAACTAGTCAGTTCTATACCGAAATGTTAGTGATGTAATGGAGGTGGCTGGCATAAAACTGGTGAATGCCCGAGAAATGTAAGTGTGGAGAATCTTTGTTGAATTAATAAATTCCAATCCCTTGCCCCGTGGATGTTTCCTTGACACCCTATCGAGGTTTTACCACGTAAATCTCGTGTCTATTTGTGTGTTCAATTTTCAATCAGTTATGTTGTTTTCCTGGTCAATATATAACTGAATGTGTGTAATTATTTCCTATTTTTCTCTATTCCACCAACACAAAATAATTTGTTTGTGCTATTATGAGTAGAAAAATCATTGTGGAATAAGTAGCTACCAAGAGAAAGAGCGTGATACTGCAAATTCTGATGCCACGTAGGACTGTGCAAACTAGTGTTGAAAAATATTCCTAAAAAATGTGGAAATTTCTCAAGTTTCTAGTAAGGTGATGAGAAAAGTACAGTAGCCTGTCAAAGTCATTAAAGCGTTATATGTTAAATGATCTACATAATTGATGTTGAGAGAATCATGAATGAGAAGCCATTTTTTTCTGGCTTCAATTTATCCATGGGTTGAGTTGTTCTGCTAAGTGTAGTACAAAGAAGCTTTGAGTTGTAAGCTTAGTTTGGAGTTGCGGCAAAGTGAAGTGGGAGCTAAAGTTGTGCAGGTTGAAGAAACTATGAGAAGAAACCAACATCAATGTTTTTCTAGCTAGAGCTCGGAGGTGTACGTAACATTCAAATTTCCCATGGAGCAGTTTTCTGAGGAGGACCATGTTTCCTGTGGTCTGTAATTTGTTTCAAGTTTGAGAGAAAGTGAGGTAAAGGAGATTGTAATGAGTTGGGATGAAGAGTAAATGGGCTCTTTGTTTGGGAAAATAGTTTTCACATAGCAATATTATTGACTTTTGTATTTGTTGTATATGACTTGAGATTATTGTAATAAGGCATGGTGTTGTAACGGGTGCATAATCGGTTGTATCCGACACCTCAAAGTTGATTTCTCAGGTCCGTTGTAAGCATTTTTGAGTCAGAATGGCAATGTTTATCTCTCTTAGGAAGAGATAGAATGTGATATCAAGTTGTGTAATTGACCACTAGATAGATACAGAAGGTGTACCTGTATCTATTCTTGATTTGTAATTGTTGAGTCAAGAATGTAGTGTTTATCCCTCTTCAGTAGGGAAAGGATGTGACATGAAGTTGTGGAATTAACCACTAGGTAGATATGAGGGTGGTACGTGTACTCGTATCTAAGCTTGATGTGTAATTGAGAAAGGTAAAATGTAGGAAGAGTTTAACATGATTGATGAGCCATGTAGGTAAAGGAATCCTAGTGAACTGGAGAGTACAGCGAATGGTACCCATGGACCTCGATAGATGAATTTATTTTTATATATACATCAGTGACCAACTGTATAGAGGTACAAGAGAGAGAGAAGAAGAATGCATATTGTAAATAAATCCCAAAGAGAAGATAATAGCTACTCGAGACAATGCTTTTTGGAGTTATGTAGATCATAAAATCAGTTTGTATACATATTTACAAAGTGCTCACTGAAGTTTCTTTTAGTGAAATAATTGAGGAGAATGTTAGAGATATTTATTTCATCATTCTTTAGACACCGTCCCACAGTTGACACCGCCTTAGCTTCTTCAAAATTGAGCAGGAAACAATGCCTCCCACTAAACACCACCTTAACTTATTCAAAATTGGAAGGGAAACACCGTCTGGAAACTTCAATAACCTAATGAATGTAACGAACACAAATTTTAATATAAATATGGATGCTCAAAAAGATTCAGATATGCCACTCTATATTTGAGATTTCTTTGTTTAATTTAGTAGTGTCAGTTACGTTTTTGTCTGTATTGTTTCTTTCATTTGAACTATGATCAAGGTGTAAAAAAAATAATAAATTTGAGTGGCATAATTGTTGTTTTCACTCTTAGTTAGTATGTCTAAAATTTAGAGGGTTCATATTAGTTTTGAGTTGCAACCAGTATGTGACCACTGGTGTTGGAATCACACAATTTCTTAAGGGTTTGGGTGAAATAACGAGAGGTGCAACAATCCCAACGCTTTGTCCAGTTTGGGACATAGAAATCCTTCTTTCGAGAGAGAAGCCAATGGCGAATCACCCTAGTGTCTGTGAATATTATGATTTTGGGAAAAATATCGTGAATGAATGTTGCAATGGTTACTAATGGGACCCAGCCCACACTCCAATGTATGACTTAGAACAAATTATGTCTGGCACTATTGATTAATCCAGATTTGGTTTATTATTAGGCTTTTAATCACTCTTATAATCAATGGATATTTTCTGTGGTGGTTTCAATCATTTATTGCAGAGTGTAAATGCGATAGCTGACCTGTCCTGCCTTGATCCTCGTTTCCCGCTAGTTCATTTCGGCAAAAGCCTTTGGCATTTTGTCATTTCGACATTTCTGTTCTGCTATGTGAGCTCCGCGAGGGTTTCTATGGTTTTGGTTTGTTTTGGTTCTGTCTGCGAATGAATGTTGAACTACATGCTTACCTGTGTTGTTGGGGGCTTTGTCCTTTGTTGTGTGGTCCTATCATGCGTTCTAGAGGTTGGTTGATTTGTTTCCTAGGCACAATTCATTATTTCGTCTGCGCAAACATGGAATCAACCACTGGTTGGTCTTGTCTGGCTTCCAACTCTTACTGTCCTGCTGTTTCTTACTTTGCTACAGCTCTGCTGCTAATTTTTTTTTTTTTGTTACTGTCCTTGTATGCTCAGGTTACAGGCATGATGGCTCGCTCTGCTATGACTTCCCAGGTAATTCATCTTTCCATGCTTTACTTCTATTTTCAACTGGTTCCAATGCTAAAAAATGGTTCGCTCCTTCGTCTCATGTTTTGTGGGTCACTAGCCTGTGGTTTCTTTATTCAAACACGTTCCCAAGTAAGGTTTTGTTCTCCCCTTGCCTGAACTATATCTCTATTCATTTTCTTTTATGCGAGGTTTGACTAACAGTTGCTTTTCCTAGCTTCGCAGGTCAAGGCTCGACCTTGGACATGGGTGGCTCCAATGCTTCAGCTCTCAAACCCTCCGGTTCTTTCCTAGTATGCTCTGTCACCGTAGTCTTGTAGGTCGTCACTAGGGTTTGTAGTTTCTGTTGCTTGGCCACGCTTCAACATTCATTTGATTGGCTCTTGATTGTGTCGTTACACAACCTGGGCTCACCTTTGTTTACAGTGCTAGTTTGGTAATTCGTGTTCATTGAACTTTTTAGTTGGACACGAGGTTTTCACGATGTCAAACCCTTGACTAGGGTCTGCTCTGTCTCTTGGTTGTTGTTTCTTCCATTTATTCCGACAATGTAATACTGGAATTTTATGTAGTAACATTCATATATTTTTTGTTTCGTTGGAAATGAAAAGAAATGGTATTTAACAGACTGTAATGAATTACCTCTGTTTGGGGTTTGTCTAATCGATATTCAGGTTGTGATTTTCTCATTCAACTAGTTTGTTGTGTTGATTTTCTTCTAGCCACGGGATTGTTCATTGTTTGTCCGTTCTGGTCTTGCAAACTTGTATGCGTTCGACAATACTCTATTCCTTAAGAGAGGAAAAACGTAAAGCTGTATGCCTGCACTTTTTTTTCCATTTCTGAATTGTTTAATGATTGAGAAATATAGATACACAATATGAATACAATATTACAGATGGATGGATGATAAATTTGTTCTCTGTCTTTTTTTATTACTTGTATGCAAAAATGCTTAACTTTGTCAATGATTTTCGATGTTACATTTATGTTCTCTGTCTACAGTTACCTGAACTGTGTAGTTACTTTTTCAGTTGTAAGTCTTATAGTTACATAGTTATTCAAGTATTCAGTTCAGCCTATATGGCAAGATTTTACATTGGACACATTTGGCTTTTTCCTTTAAAATGATAGAACAATTATTAACCTACTATTGATTAAAAATAAACAAATAAATGTCCCTAACCGACCAAATTGTCCTTCACTAATACTGAGATTAAAAATAAAAGCAAAGTCCTACATCCTACTTTGACAAACTGATCATAAATAAAACCAATATTCTAATATAACTCTCCACCCTGGCAGAGACCAACACCCGGTGATGGTGACCTAGCTGGATGCTCCTGCATGAGGCTCCCAGGGAAAAAAGAAATCATGACTTCGGTCCATGAGCTTCTCAACTAAAAAACCTACCTGCTCAATTTGCCTGGCATCAAGCCACGAACTGTCTTCAATAGGATGGTTCTTCCACTTGACCAAGTACTGCAAATATTCCTTCCATCGAGTTCGTTTGGCCACCTGAGTGTCAAGGATTCTCTCGATCTCGGGAGGTTGAATGTAAGGCATCTGTCTCATCCAAGTTTCTCCTCCATCCTGGGTATTCCGTGTAGTCTGTGTGGTTCTGTCTTCCTCTTCTGGGTCAGCAGTGTAAGGAAACAGGTATGCCACATTAAAGATGGGTGAAATGCCTATCCCTGGTGGCAGTTGTAGCTCATAGGCATTCGTTGAAAATTTCCAAAGGACTTTGCAGGGGCCTATCTCCTTATACTTCAGCTTATTGTATGCACCTGTAGGGAAGTGCTCCTTATGGAAATGCGCGAGGACTTCATCTCCTACATTGAACTGTACTTCCCTTCTTTTCAAATCTTCTTGCTGCTTACACTTTTGGCTGTTGTCCTGCAATTTAATTTTCATCTGCTCATGCAAATCTCTCATCGCGTTAGCGAAATCTTCCCCATCTGTGCTTCACCTTTCTCACTGTCCTAGATCTCACAACTCATCCACTCCACAAGGATGCATGACGTACAGGATCTGAAATGGACTGTAGCATGTGCTACGATTAGGCAAGTCTTTATAAGAAAACTCTGCCTGTGCAAGCACTCGATCCCACATCCGCGAATTCTCACCAATCAAGCTTCATAGCAGGCTTCCCAGGCTTTTGTTTACCACTTCTGTTTATCTATCGGTTTGTGGGTGAAAAGTGGAAGTGTAACTCAACTGTGTGTCCACCTTCTTCCATAAGGTGCACCAAAAGTGCCCTGTAAACTTCACATCCCTGTCCAAAAGAATAGACTTAGGCAAACCATGTAGCATGACAATCTCCGTGAAAAACAAGTTGGCCACGTGAATGGAATTACTGGTTTCTATGCAAGGGATAAAATGTGCCATCTTCGAGAATCTGTCCACTACTACCATCACTGGGCCATAACCCCACTATGTCCTAGGTAGACCCAAGACATAGTCTGAGTCCAAGCTCATTGAGTCCAACGGTCTGCTTGGAATAGTCAATGGTGTATACAGTCCCATGTTTTAACTCTGACCCTTCGCCAATTGGCACACTTTACATCTGGTTACAAATCGATGTACATCCCTTTGCATTCTTGGCCAAAAGTAAAAATGACTGAGCTGCTTGAGTGTCTTGTCTATGCCGAAATGTCCAGCTAGACCTCCACTATGCTTCTCCCGAATAATGTTCTCTCTCATCGAACAGTCAGTAATGCATAGCTATCCTCCTCTAAACAACAGTTTCTCTTGCAAGTTGTAGTCCTGCCATGGACTATTATCTCTCACCAAGGGATTCTGACATGCCTCACAGGCCTCCTAAAAATTTGTGTCAGTCTGGTATAAATCTTTCAAGTGCTCAAAACCCAACACTTGTACAGTACTCTCCTACAAAAGTAAGGCCCTCCTGCTCAACGCGTCTGCCACCTTGTTGGCCTGCCTGCTGATGTGCTTCAACACAAAGGTGAAACTCTACAAATATCCCACCCACTTGGCATGTTTGTGATTCAGCTTGTGCTGTTGCATCACATACTGTAGTGCAGAATTATATGAAAATAACACAAATTCGTTTCCGAGCAAATAGTGTCTCCAACGTTTCAGTGCCTGGATGACACTATAGAACTCCTTGTCGTAGGAAAAATATTTCTACCTGCTTTCATTTAACTTCTCACTGAAAAATGCAACAGGTTTATCCTCCTGGCTAGGTACAGCACCAATAGCCGTACTGCTAGCATCGCGGCGAACCTAAAAGATATTTTTAAAATCTAGCAATCTCAAGGTCGGTCTCTCTATGATCTTCTTCTTTAATAGCTGAAAACTCCTCTCCGCTGCATCAATCCATGAAAAAGGCTGAATAACCTTTTTAATAGTGTCCAACATAGGTGCACAAATTTCACGAAAATTTCTTATGAATTTCTAGAAAAAACTCACCAGCCCATGAAAACTACGTACCTCAAATAATCTTTTCGTAGATGGCCAATTGACTATTGCTGCAATCTTTTTCGAATCCATCTTCAGCTCATTTTCTGCTATTACGAAGCCCAAATAAATCAACTCTCTTTGCAGAAATGTACACTTTTTTAGATTTATCAGCAACTTGTTTTGCCGCAATTTTCCCAACACTTTCTGAATATGTCAAAGGTGCTCCTCCCTTGTCCTGCTGAAAATTAGTATATCGTCTAGGAAAACTATCACAAATTTTCCAATGTATTCTTTTAGCATTTCATTCATTAACCACATAAATGTACTGGGTGCATTTCTCAGTCTAAATGGCATAACCAGCCATTCATACAGTCCCTCATTCATCTTGAAGGTTGTCTTCCACTCATCCCCCTCTCAAATTCGGATCTGATGATACCCGCTCTTCAAATCTATATTAGAAAAATATGCTGCCCCACTTAGGCAATCCATCATGTCATCCATCCATGGCAGTGGAAACCTATACCAGATGATGGTTTTGTTGATGGCCCTCGAGTCTGTGCGCATCCAACACTCTCCTCCTTTCTTGGGAGCAACAACCATTGGAACTATGCAAGGGCTCAAGCTCTCCCTTATCAATCCTTTGTCTAGCAGTTCCTGCACCTGCTTTCTAATCTCCTCATTATCTTTGGGGCTCATCCGATATGCTACCTTATTTGGCAAGCTTGCTCCGGGTATCAAGTCAATATGGTGACTTATGCTTCTTTTGGGGGGCAATTTATCTGGCAAATCGTCCACCACTATCTCCGTAAACTCCTGCAACATCTACTAAATTTCTGTGGGTAAATCTAACACTTCTGTATGTAGCGACAACTTCTTTTCTCTTCTTACAACAACATAGCTCACCTCGATGTCCACGACTTGTTTCATAAACTATTTTCCACTCATTCACAATACTCTTGTCTCACTTGTCCCTGTTGTTTCTTCCTCCTTGATGGGCACAAGCGTGTGCTTGATTCCATCCTTGACAAACTTATAGCAGTTTGTCAGCTCCTCATGTACCATGTTTCTATTGTACTGCCATGGCCTTCCTAGCAGTATGTGACATACATCGATTGGCATTATGTCACAAATGACCTTATCCTTATACCTGCCTATTTGAAACTCCACCTCGCATTGCTCATCTATCAGCAATTGATGGCCTTTTTGCAACCATGACACTTTGTAATGGGTGGGATGTTTCAATCGCTTCAATTCCAACTTTTCCACCATCTCTGTGGCCACTAAGTTATCTGTACTACCGTTGTTAATAATTAGCTTACAACACTTACCGTGTGACTTACAAACCGTCCGAAACAAAGCTTTCCGCTGCGTTTGTTCGGTGGTTTCTTTGGCTGGTTTCAACAACACCTTGTTCAAAACCAGGGCTTCCCCTGTTTCTGGAGCATTTTCTGCTTCTTGGGGAGGTGCCTCTGCTTCTTCTGGTTGTGTAACATACGCACCCCTCTGTCCAGCTTGATCTGCCTCAGGACACTCAAATGATCTATGTCCCCACTTATGACACCTGTAACATTGGTAACCAACTCCTCTACCGCGGCCATTTCCCTTGCCTTGCTGATATGGCCTACCTCCTCTTGTGTTGTCCCATTTTTCTACTGTTCCAGAGGCTTTAGAACTGCTACCTTCTTCATTACTATTAGTAGTTTGCCCTCTGCCATAGGACTGGCCTCTTCCTCTGTCGGTTGCTCGTCCTCTGCTGGCATTTTGCTTTCTAGTAATTTTCTGTTCAGCTTTCATAGCACTCTGATATGCTTCTTCAATGTTCTTTGGAGAAAGAATACTAATTTCATCTAAAATTTCTAGCCTTAAACCATTTACATACCTGGTTGTCTTCTCTGGGGTATCCTCTGTATAACCGGCCCTTAAGTTCACTCGATAAAACTCTTCAGTGTACTCCCTTACTGTCATTCCTTTCTGTTTCAGATTCTACACTTGCCTGTGTAGTGCAATCTGATAATCTTTAGGTAGAAATCTGCCCTTCAACTTGGCCACCATCCTTGACCAGTTTTTGATCGGCAACTTGTTCAATCTCCTTCTCTCTATTTGGACATTGTCCCACCATAGGGCTGCGTGTCCCTTCAACTCTTTCGCAGCGAACTTAAGTCTGTGGTATTCACTGACCTCCTCACACTTGAAATACTTATCCAGCTCGCTGATCCAGTCCAAGAGAACCTCTGTGCACAGGCTGCCATCATAATTTAGGAGTTCTGGTTTGGGTTTACTGCTTTCCATTAAGACCGATCTCAACAGTCTCATTTCTGGGCCCTCTCCATCCGATCCATCTATTGTTGCTTCAGCTTCCTCTTCGCTATCATCACCTACCTCTAGATCTCTCCTTCTCCAGGCTTCAACTGCCTCCAAATGGCAGTAAGAATATTGATCTCCTCTCTCAATCCTTCCTCTGCTATCCTCTGAACACCTCTGCCATGACCTCACCTTCCTACCTCCATTTCTCTCACTGACTTCAAAACTTTGCTCTAATACCACTATGATGGACCTAGCGCACACTCCAATGTATGACTTAAAACAAAGTCTATCTGGCACTATTGATTAATTGAGATTTGGTTTATTATTATGCTTTTAATCACTCTTATAATCAATGGATATTTTCTGTGGTGGTTGCAATCATTTATTGCGGAGTGTAAATGTGACAGCTAACCTGTCCTGCCTTGATCCTCGTTTCCCGCTAGTTCACTTTGGAAAAACCCTTTGGCATTTTGTCATTTCGACATTTCTGTTCTGCTATGTGAGCTCCACGAGGGTTTCTATGGTGTTGTTCTGTTTTGGTTTTGTTTGCGAATGAATGTTGAACTACAGGCTTGCCTATGCTGTTGGCAACTTTGTTCTTTGTTGTGTGGTCCTATCACGTGTTCTGGAGGTTGGTTTATTCATTTCCTGGGCACAATTTGTTATTTCGTCTACTCGAACATGGAATCGACCACTGGTTGGTCTTGTCTGGCTTCCAACTGTTACTATCCTGCTATTTTTTACTTTGTTATGGCTTTGCTGCTAATTTTTTTTTGTTACTATCTTCGTATGCTCAGGTTACAGGCACGGTGGCTCGCTCTACTATGACTTCCCAGGTAATTCATATTTCCATGCTTTACTTTTGTTTTCAATTGGTTCCAATGCTAACAAATGGTTAGCTCATTCATCTCAGGTAACTCTCGTGTTGTGCGACTCACTAGCCTGCGGTTTCTTTATACAAACACGTTCCTAGGTAAGGTTTTGTTCTCCCATTGCCTGGACTATATCTTTGTTCATTTTCTTTTACGCAAGGTCTGACTAATAGTTGCTTGTCCTGGCTTCGTAGGTCAAGGTTCGACCTTGGACGTGGGTGGCTCCAATTCTTCGGTTCTCAAACCCTCCGGTTCTTTCCTGGTAGGTTTTGTCACCGTAGTCTTGTAGGTTGTCACTAGGGTTTGTAGTTTCTATTGGTTGGCCACGCTTCAACGTTCATTTGATTGGCTCTTGCTTGTGTCATTATACGACCTGGGCTCACCTCTGTTTACAGTGCTGGTTTGGTAATTCGTGTTCGTTGAACTTTTTAGTTGGACACGAGGGTTTCACGATGTCAAACCCTTGACTAGGGTCTGCTTTGTCTCCTGGTCATTGTTTCTTCTATTTATTCCAACAATGTAATACTGGACTTTTATGTAATAACAATCATATATTTTTCTATTTCGTTGGAAATGAAAAGAAATGGTATTTAACAGACTGTAATGAATTACCTCTGTTTGGGGTTTGTCCAACTGATATTCAGGTTCTGATTTTCTCGTTCAACTGGTTTTCTGTGTTGATTTTCTTCTGGCCGCGGGCTTGTTCACTGTTTGCCCGTTCTGGTCTTGGAAACTTGTATGCGTTTGACAGTACTCTGCTCCTTAAGAGAGGAAAAATGTAAAGCTATATACCTGCACTTTGTTTGTCATTTCTAAATTGTTTAATGATTGAGAAATATAGATACACAGTATAAAGACAATATTATAGATGGAAGGATGTTAAATTTGTTCTCTGTGTTTTTTATTACTTGTATGCAAAAATGGTTAACTTTGTCAATGATTTTCGATGTTACATTTATGTTCTCTGTCTACAGTTACTTGAACTGTGTAGTTACTTTTTCAATTGTAAGTCTTATAGTTACATAACTATTCAAGTATTTGGTTCTGCCTATACGACAAGATTTTACATTGGACACATTTGCCTTTTCCCTTTAAAATGATAGAACAATTACTAACCTACTATTGATTAAAAATAAACAAATAAATGACCCTAACTGACCAAACTGTCCTTGACTAATACTGAGATTAAAAATAAAAACAAAGTCCTACATCCTACTTTGACAAACTGATCATAAAGAAAACCAATATGCTAATATAACTCTACAACCTGGCAGAGACCAACACCCGGTCATGGTGCCCTAGTTGGATGCTCCTGCATCAGCTACAACATGAGAGAAAATTATATCAAAATCATTTTAATTTGGTTAAGAGGAAATTACAATTTTCAGAAGCGAGGCAAAAGTGGTGAAGCATCCCAACTCATTTGAACTAATATTGCCCTGCATGTGTTCATCTAGAGAAAAGGATTTTGATATCCTGGACGATCAGGTTTCCATAATTGTATTTCCCTGTGACAGGTTTTATCAAATTCGACCACATCTTCCGAGGGGGTAGTATGGAAATTTGGTAGAAACAACTTACGGTAGGATAAAATCCAGGGATTTCAATGACCAACCATTTTCCTTCACCTTGGAATTGATCAATGAAGGGTGACAAAAGAATATATGTCATATTTCATTTATCTAGCATGGCTAAATGCACATCCTCATGATAAATCCATTGGTTTTTATTGCATTTCGGACGTTTCCAAGATTATGGTTGATTCCAAAGAACTAGATTTTTGATAGGAAAGGTAGTGTGTACATGTCCTATTTATCAAAAATCAGTAAACATTTTTTTTTTAATAAGGCCTTCCATGAATTCCTCTGAAGGATTCCATGCTCCTCTTTCATTGTGGTCGACTGCAATTCAAATATTTGAGCAAGAAATACATAATCTGATCAATGGTTTCCTAGTGCCTCAATGACGTTTAAACTTGGTGGTGAGATTGAATCAAAGACTTCTTCAAATTCATAATCAAAATACTTATGTTAGGGTTAAATGCGTGTTAGTGTTGAATGAAGAAATAGTTTGTACTTTTGTCTCTTTAGACCATTTGTTTTAAGTGTTTAGTTGGAGTGTTGCTCTCTTTCTCTCCCCACGTAATAACCATAAATATTAAGATATTTCAAATGTAATTAGAAATTGTACCAAAATTTAAAAAGGAAACATCATAAGGCAATAGTGTAAGAGAGAATAGCATTAAATTGTTACTCTTCCATGGTAAGAGTGAAAGTGTCACAAGATGTTTCCAAAGGGTGTAAGTAGAATTTTGGATCTTAGATAAAGAGGGGGGTCTCAGGAATTGCATCATTGACATGGCATGAGTATCCACAATATCAAGTTCTCTCTTTTTGGTTCTTTAGTGTAGTTTCGAAAGAATGCATTGCAAAGATAGAAAAGATCTCTATGCATAGCAATTATTGACCAGAAGATCTTGATTTTGTCTTTTATTTAAACAACCATATGTATTTGCACTCGAAACACTTGTGTTTGAAATATTTTCATAATTGAATGTTTGAATTTATGCACACCCTATTTGTATATTCCAACTTTATTTGGGATTCAAGATTTCTTGTAATTCATATAGCTCTCATAGGTTTCATTTAGATCCATTTACATTGTTCCGCCAATTCGAACTCTAGTAAACATTTGTATCATTTTTTTTATAAGTGGCCTACATCAAATCATTTTGGATAAATTATAAGACAATCAAGTTGAAGCCAAAATATGATTTTTTTTAACTCAAGGATGTTCAAAAGTTCAAATTACCATACTCTACCACACGTATGGTAAATTTGAATAATGAATATCAACACATTTGGTCTATGAATCGTAGAAAAGACTATGAGCCTAGACTAGGATACCAAATCCCTTTTAATTGATGATATCATCAACTCATGAACAAGTGATTAAAGTTTGTTTGGAAATTCAAACATCTGTCCAAATATTCATGAGTTCATTTTTAACTAATAAAATTTTAACACGAAACATCCTTAAAAAAGGATACAAATTTGTTAGCTCGTGATCCTCGGCTCTAAATTTCTTTTCAAAGCACTCCATGCCAAAATAAAGGTATCTTCAAAATTGTTGAATGAATTTAAAGAGAAACACTTCATTGAATTTTTTTTGTTGACATTGACACATGCTTGGACGCAAATGAAAGTGCACAATATTTGTTCTACTTTCCCCATTTTTGGAACTTCCTTTTATTGAGTGTTTAAAACTACGATTTCCAAAGAACTTATTGAAACTTGCTTGATTGAATTTGTATCTCCTTAACTTTCATCTATTCGATTAGGATACATTGGATGTACATGCAAATTTTTGATGGTGGAATTATACCAACTCATGTCCATCAAAGACTTTCAACTTATAAAAGAAGACATAGATGAGTTGAATTTGAACTCCATGCATTGCATTTGCACATACCCCTTTGAACTAGTGTGTTGTGATTCAAAGGTATAAATTGATTACACCTGAGGTTCGTTGAAAGAATTATCATCAAAAAGTTTATTGCTACTGTAGTTATTTTGATGCTTGGACTTATAATCTGCTTTCCCACAAGCTACAAGACTATCTCACAATATTGCCTTTTTGAGTTGCGATTCAAACAAGGTTACAATCTAACCACTAGCTAGTGATTATCAACAAAAGATTAATATATCTAGTCATGATAATTGTTTCCAACTAGAGGATGGGTGCTTTACTAATTATATATTTAAAAATCTCATTTTTTTCCTATTTATATACCTGCAAAAATTTAATTCATCAGACCTCGTTGTGTAGTGGTCCCAAAAATAGGAAGTGATCTATAGTATGGAAAACAGACCTCGTTGTGTTGTTTTGTTATGTTAAAAATTGGTAAGCAAAAATTCTGTGTGATTGAATTGGTTAGCCTGTCAGAGATGTAAAATTGGTTATTCTTTTGTAAAACACATTATACATTAGCTTACAGTAGTTGTTCACTTGGTTCAATGAATCCAGATAATTGTTTCAAAATACTTATCTTCATTGTGTAATTTCCTCAATGTATGATTAATTAGCCATGTCTTTTCTTTTAATGTTATTGACCCGACATTTGTTTTTGTCCTTGTAATAAACTCGAAACCTAGATGTAAGCTACAAAAAAAAATTGAATAATCATTCTAAATTCTTCTTAATCTTTTGAAGAACACCTATGGGTTTGTAGAGTAATGTTATCTTTGTAGAAAAAAGTTATCGTCAATTTCTGAACAGGATGTATTTGTAGATGTTTCTGGATGAGGTTTATTCATGACTATTTAAAGCTTGATGATGTCCTTGTTTTCCATCCTTGCTCACTTATATTTGTTGAAACTCATACCAAAAAAAAGTTGTTGGAAGTTTTCTTTGAGGTGCAATTGATAAATTGTAGGATGTGAACAAAAACGCTTTTGGGGACACTATTTTCTTCTTAAACAGTAAGGTACACATCAGTTTCTAATGAACCCCCATTTTATTTAATGACTTATCAAAAGAAGAACCATCAGAATGATCAAACATAGTTAAGGCTAATTATAGGTGTTTCAAAAAAGTTGCTGAATGTTTAGATCTTGCATTGCAACCAGACCTTATACTTCTTTTATGTACCCTAACAAATGAATTTGAATAACCAAATAGAAAAAAATTAAGCACATATAAAGCTTTAATATTTCATGTTTCTTTGTTAAACTTAAAAGCAAAAAAACATCCTGGCAATATAATGTGCAGAAACAACGTAAACAAAAAATATCATTCTCCAATGCAGTGCGATTTATCCTCAAACACAAATCAGAGAACACATAACAAAGCTCGATATCTGAGCATTTAGTGTTAAGTTCTAATCACAATATGTGGAAAACACATCGAAAATTGTTTATATACCTAACTAGTCTTCTATCAACATGATGACCATCTTCAGTCATTATACCGAATATAAGAGCATATGGTTTTCCACTATAGTTGGCATTTCAGACATCATAACGACACATAAGAGAATATGAATTAATAAGCCTACCTCCCTACAGGTCTGCCTCAACTCTTTTAGCCTTCTAGATTTATATCTGATTGACTGCAGGCAAGTATCTTATTAAGAAACTCATGTACATTGTGAAGCATTTGGGGTCCATTCCTGTACATAGCTTGTGATATAACTTAAAACTTGCAGGCAACAAAAATATTGTCCCAAAAAAGTGTGCTTCAGATGAACCCAGCGCATCCCTTTTTTCTTCCTCAACATTAAAGGCACATATATTTGTATGTCATCTAAAAATGTATTTTACTATGGCTCATCAGAGGCAACAACACATACATTAAAACACCTTTTATTTTACACAATATGGATGAAGAACAATTCTTATTCCTCTGTTATGCAACATATTTGTATTGCCCAAAAAGTATTTAGATTTTGTTTTTGATTGCTATGGGGAAAGCATTTGTTGGGTTTGATTTATTGTGGCTACTCAATAGAATAGATGGAGAAGGGAAACAGGAGGCTCCTGTCAACACCTTTGGTATTGCAAATCATCTGGCTATAAAGAACCGATTGTAGAGACAACAAAGAATATATAGTTCCTAACAAATGTATTGATTTGGGTGTAGGCAATAAATGCACAATTGCATCTAATTTCCATGTTGCCAATCAAGTACAATTACTCTGCAATAATGTACACTAAAAAAGCTTGCTAATAGTACAAAAGTTTGTTTCGATAGACCAGATTGATGACCAAATCCGTATAATAGTTGCATGACTAAGCCCGAGCTTGTGGCCACTGTCTTGAAAAGCTCTGTTTATTTGGATATACTTTAATCAATAAGATACAAAGAATAGAAGTTCCGACATGTGCAAGATCAAATTGAGTCAATCTACAATTTCTTAACAAGTGTAGTACTCTAAATAAAATCCCGAAAGGAAAAAGAATATTTGCATGCACAAAGCTAAAAAATGATTAAGAAAGCAAAAAAACATTGCAAGCAGAAAAGTTGACACTATAAGACAATATACCATCTAAAAATGATGAGGTTGTCCTCTCCTCACCACCTTTACAAAAATGCAGTAGAGGAGCTTAATATTTCCTCTTCTTGCTGCAACTTTTCTATTTACATGTCATTGGCCTCAGCCACTAATGAAGTTAGCCCAAAACTCAATTGGTTATTCATTTTATCTAACCATCTCTAAATCATCATCAACATAATAACTACAGAAAAATATGAAATATTTTTGTATCGTTTGCAACATCTATTCTTCAATAAACAAAAGCTTCCCACTCCAAAATTTCAAAAATTAGAGTCAAAAGATCTGCATAGTTTTCAGAAAATTAAATGCCCCAAAAATTAATATAAATGACGTAAATAAGTTTCAAACTTCAACAGCCAGAATCAGAGAAGAATTGCACGAAGAACTTCTCTATTTTTGGCAACAACATCACTTACCAGATAGACGTGTTATGCAACCCTTGAACATTCCTTACTAACAAATGCAAATTTATCCCTCTTCAATTGTGACCCTGGTTGCAAAGTATTTCATTGAAGTAATCCTAAGTCAAGTTTAACGCGAGGGATATTTATTTATTTTTTCATTAACTAATCTCCAGTGCCGTCAGCTATCCCAAAATCCCTATTGCTAATTATGTCACCCTGGCATTCTGTTAAGTTCCCAAACAATATTCATATTTTTCTTTAGATTTTTATTGGGAAAGCATTTGTTGGGTTTCATTTATTGTGTCTACTGAATCGAGTAGATGGTGAAGGGAATCAGGAGGTTCTTGTCAACACCTTTGGAATTGCAAATCATCTGGCTGTAAAAAAAACTAGGCCAATGCCCCCATAAAATACCATGGGATCAATGCGCAACATAGTACTGCAATAAAAAAAAATAGGCGACTAGACATGGCAAATCCCGCGGTAACAACCAAGCAGTCGTACCGGTAAACCTTCACCGAAGAAAGCTATAGTGGAGAAAAATGGAAATAGGGCTGCGATGACTGTGAGTATAAAAACACCCGATAAATATTGTGGCCACGACCAGGCACTCATACCGACAAACCCACAACAAAGAAAGCTACAAGGGCTATAATTGGAAACAGGGCAACACCAACATTACAACATCTATTCTATATAGAGCAGAAAAGGTGTAATAACACAAAACCTAATTTTAATGACATGTGATTTGGACCTTAGTCATTTAACAATATGCATTTATAGAAATCAACTATGTTAGAACCTGAAAGGATACAACCTGAACACTTCATTCAATCCATAAAATCTAAGGGGATGCTTCTGGGACAAAATCTAACCGGGAATATTATTGGTAAATGTTTGAAATGAAGTGTAGTAAACATTCTTTTTTTTATTTTTTATTTTTTCTAGGAATATTTTTCTCATCAGTTTTCTCGAAATTTGGTGAAATTTTAGAAGAATGGTTGGAATTGTAAATATTAGTGATTGAGATTGCACAATCCAAATTTAAGGGGATTTGTCAGAATGTTGAACCCACTTTTACATTCAAAATTACAATTCCAACAATAAAAGGTTGCAATTTCACCAACAATTACATGGTTGGATTCTAGTAATAGTTGAAATTACAAATCCCAAAAATGGCATGTTTAAACTTATCTCTTTGAAAATTTGATTTAAGAGCATGTACTGCAATGCTCTGTTAGATAATGGAAAATGACAATTCATAGCAACAGAGCTAATCTTCCATCATCAGTCATCATGGAACATAATCATAATGAACCTAATGAAAACCTGTCAACGATACTAATCTATTGTTGCTTTCAGTAAAATGAAAATCACTCTAAGCTCCTTTGCTTCTTTTTCATAGACAAGCATTTGATGTAGTTGTTAGCTTCAACAGAGAAAAAAGGCATAGTGATCTTTATTTTTGGAAGAATATATATATCATAGAGACAAAGGGCAGTCACAAAATATTCCCTGCACCATATAAGGAAGGAGAGCTATCATATCCATTGTGACTCTAATCTTAAGAAGTTCAGTTATTTTTATAAACATTTACATATACTTCCATTCACATTCAATCTAACCCACAGAAAATGCTAGTTCATCAAGGAAAGCTGACATGAACAATATCAAATTCAAGTAGTGTTATGATCATTTTCGGTATATTTGTACCTTTATGATGATGTGGTACACAAATAAGGAGAAACCTGTTCCTCATTTCTTTGGGATTACCCTGCGGATTCTAAAGAAAATATCCATTCGAAAAATAGTGCAGCGGAACCCCATGAGATTCTCCTGTGAGGGGAAGATCAACCATTATCCATCTTATCAAAGTACCCATCTTGAACTCGTGGCCAGAGAATCCAGAGGTGATTAAAATAACGGACTTGGATGTTGTTGACATCTCTCTCTTTGTCAATGGCAAGAGATCAATGACGAAATCCTCATCAGGGGACATTGAATGCAAGCCTCAATGACAACAAGGCTTTCTGACATAACAAATTCCTCTGGAACTTTCGACCAACCAATTTGTGCAAAATTGAGCAAGTGACCGGAGACAAAACTATTTCTAGAGGAATATATCAGTGTAATTACTATTGTGCTTGTGATCCCATTAGATCTGTTGCAAGTGGGGCTTGGGTTATAGTTTATGGAAATGCAGCTATAAATTTGGGTATGTGGGTGTTGCTTTACCTGCCTTGATTTTTTGAATGATAATTGCTAAGAACATTCTGGTGACTCCCTTGATGAATTTATGACATTCATCTTTTTGTAGGAGTGATGACGAGGATGATGAGTATGGTGAGATTCCTAAAGATCCTGGGTGGCGGATTCTGAGACAAAAAACAGAATACTTTCAGGGCAACTTTAGCTTAGTTCATGATCCTAGATACAATTTCAACGGGATTTATCCTATTGGTTACAGCTCCCTCGCAAAATTCCATGCACCAAGAAATCCTGGAAACAAGGTTGAGTAGTAAAACAGTGTCACTAAATCAACATTTGTTTAGTCCATTAATTGGGCACCATTTAAATAATTAAATTTGCTTGGTTTCCCCTCTGTTTAATTTTTTACAAACATGAGTGGTGTTTTTGAATAGAAAATATCTTACTAACCAATTTGGCATGGAACAGATTCTGCCCTTTCATTTACAATGTTACATGGTCGAGAGCTTCATTGAACAGAAGGACACATACATTATAGAAAAAGAGAGAGAAGATTTTGGGTACTGCATCGATCAGTCGAGCCTGCCATCTCTAACAGCTGGAACCAAGAGTTCCGACAATACTATGAGTGCCACCAAGTTTGGGCATTCACCGTTAAGCATACAATTCAATTCATAAACTCTGATGAGCATGTTGAGGCAATGAATACCCCTTCACAAACTTGTGACCAGGAAGAAAGCCAACAATCACGTGTGCCAGAAAGGTCTCGAGAAGAAGAGGGAACAGACCATGCTGATGAGTGGAATGATGAAGCGTATATGTTTGAGACACCGGGTTGAGATTTAGAGAAGCCGATGGAAATAGAGAAAATCGTTGATATATGGATTCCTGTGCCTTGATTTCATGACACACCATTCCAATTCACTTCAACTATATATAAAACAAATTAAATATAAAACACACCAGAGTTTATCTTTGTGATCTGCTTTCAAGTCATTCTTACAGAAATGATCTTCTCTTGAATTCTATGTATCCTGCAATATTTGTTAAAGCTAATGATATCCACTGGTGAAAGATCGGATTCCTTCACTAGCTCTTCAACTGATTGACGAAATGGGAAGTTGTAGGCTGTCACTGACACTTGTTATTCTTTCTGCTCCACCAGTTCTAGATAAAATGTGAACAGAATTGAAAAGAAAGAGATGTAGCTCTCAGGTGTGGCCTGCACCTCAGGTCTACACTCACAAAACTTGAGAGATCACTCTCGTCCACTCTATTCATCAATCAATTAAAGATTACATCATTAAATACAATACTAGGAAATAGGAAGTTGCACCCAAACCCCATAACTATAGGAACTAATCCTAAACTAGGGAGAAAGTTACAACAACGTAACTATTTTCTCCATTAATATCAAAATAATATTAATTATTCTCAACTCCCCCTAATGGAGAAAGGGTTCTCCTGGACTCCTAGCATTTTTCTAAACAATTCAAATTTCACTCGTGCAAGAGGCTTTGTAAAAATATCAGCCACATTGTCACAAGTTTTACAATATTCAACAGCAATTTCTTTTGACTGTATTTTCTCTCTAACAAAATGGAACTGAGTATCTATATGTTTGGTGTTTTTGTGAAACACTGGATTGTATGCTAATTTGATGGTGCTCTGGTTGTCGCTTTTGATAGAAGTGGGTTGCTTCTGTTCTTTCCCTGCATCTTTGAGAAGTCTCGTCAACCAGATTGCTTCACATGTTGCTGCACACAATGCTTGATACTCAGCTTCACATGACGACAAAGCTACAGTACTCTGTTTCTTGCTGCTCCATGCTATGACCCCGGAACCTATGTTGAATGCATAACCTGTGATGGAACTCCGATCATCCAGGTTACCTGCCCAGTCTGAGTCTGAAAAACCTGCTAGAGTAACATCAGATACATCAGTGTATAAAATACCAAAATGAACAGTACCACAAAGATACCTCAACACGCTTTTTGCTGCTCTCCAGTGACTTTCACGCGGTTTCGACATGAATTGGCTCAACACACTAACTGAGTATGCCAAGTCAGGTCTGGTTGTTGTAAGATATATCAGGCTGCCAACTAGCTGTCTGTACATTGTGGCATCTACCTCCTTAGTGCCATCGTCACTGCTCAATTTCAGATTTTGCTGCAAAGTTGTCGCTGCTGATCTACAGTGATCCATCCCAAACTTTTCCAACAGATTTCTAGCATACTTCCCTTGGGTAAGAAAAGTTTGCCCAGTATATCTGAATACTTCTAATCCCAGACAGTAGTTAAGGGTTCCGAGATTTTTCATCTCAAAAACTTGTGCCATGAGCCTTTTGATTCCTCTAATTAAGTCATCTGCATTTCCTGTTAGAATCATATCATCCACATATAGAGAAATCAAAATAATCTGCCCCTGATTGTTGTACTTGGTATACAAATTTGGGTCATTTAAACTTCTATGGAAACCATGCTCTATAAAGAAAGAATCAACCTTTTCATACCAAGACATGGGAGCTTGCTTTAAACCATATAAAGCCTTTTTCAACCTACAAATAAGCTGTTCCTGCCCCTGCTTTACAAATCCTTCTGGCTGTACTAAGTAAATTTATTCTTTTAAATCACCATTTAAAAATGCAGATTTAACATCTAGTTGGTGTAATTCCCAATTACATTTAGTAGCTAAAGCAATAAGTAATCTGATTGTATTTAGCTTTGCTACAGGTGCAAAAGTATCATCAAAATCAATACCTTCCTGCTGTGAGTATCCTTTTGCAACCAACCTAGCTTTTAACTTATCTATACTTCCATCTGCATTAATTTTGGGTTTAAACAGCGATTTACTTCCTATAGGTGTTTTGTTTTTAGGCAACTCTACTAATTCCCAAGTATTATTTCTAAGAATTGATTCCATCTCCTCATTCATTGCAGCTCTCCATTCCTCAAATTGACTAGCTTCTTTATAATTAGAGTGCTCTATAATGTTCAAAAAATTTGACATCAACGCATAGTTTCTCAACTTCAATGGTAATTGAGTCTTCCTATCTGAGCTCCTTGGTAGGGGACTTACCTCAAATTTGTTTTCCTCTACCATAACTAGGCCTGCTTTTTCACCTTCTTGTTGTTCTTCTTCATTCTCTTCTTTCTGCTCCTGTTCCTGCTCCCTTTCATCCTCGCTGCTTTCCTCCAACAGCAATGGAATGTGCCAATCATCTCCAACATCAGCTTTCCTTTCTTGTACCTGTTCATGAAAGACTACATCTCTACTTGCAAATGTCTTACCAGACTCAGGATTGAACAGTTTGTATGCTTTAAACTCTGTACCATAACCAAGAAGGATACATTTTACTGCCTTAGGGTCTAGTTTCTTTCTATCAGCTTTGGGTACATGTGCAAACGCCTTTGACCCAAAGACTCTTAAATGGTTTACTGCTGGTTTAAATCCATATAAGGCTTCAAAAGGGGTTTTGAAGCCAAGAAACCTAGTAGGACTTCTATTTTTCAAATATACAGCAGTATTTATCGCTTCTGCCCAAAAAATATTAGATAGACCTTTACCTTGCATCATGCTCCTTGCGCACTCTTCCAAGGTTCTGTTTTTACGCTCTGCAACTCCGTTTTGCTGTGGTGTGTGCGGTACTGTATACTGCTGAACAATCCCGTGAGATTTGCAGTATTTCATGAATTCCTTTGATTTGTATTCTCCTCCTTGATCAGATCGGAGAATTTTAATACTTTTTCCAAACTGTTTTTCCACCAGGGTTTTGAAATCTATAAAACATTGGAAAGTCTGACTTTTCTTGTTTAAAAAATAAACCCATGAATACCTAGTGCAGTCATCAGTAAACAACAAAAAATAGTATGCTCCTCCTAGCGACCTTGTCTGCATGGGACCACATACATCAGTGTGCACTAGCTCTAAGATTTCTGTTTGCCTCCTCCTATCATGCACAGGGAACTGTTCTCTGTGCATCTTTCCTAAGGCACAACCATCACAGTTTAACTGAATATTACGAAAGATGGGGAGACCTTCGACCATACCTTTCTTTTGTAACAACATGAGATCCTGCAGATTTAGATGACCAAACCTCTGATGCCAGAGTTGTTCAGCTGTCGACTCTCCTGCAACCATGGCTTGCTTTGATATACTTTTTGCATCCAATCTATATAGGCTTCCAACTCGCATGCCTGTTGCAACAATTTCATTCCTGCAATCCTTTATCACACAGTGAGTCTTGAAGAATTCGACATGCATATCTTGATCAGCCATCATGGATACAGATATCAGGTTTTTCTTTATTCCAGGTACATATAAAACATTTGAAAGGTGACTAATCTTTCCATTTGGTAACTTAACTGAAATCACCCCATGACCTTTAATCTGATATCCATTATCATCTCCTAGATATATTTTTGATCCATTTATAATTTCTTCAAGACTATCAAAAAATTCCTTATTACCTGTCATGTGAGAGGATGCTCCGGAATCGACATACCAGATGTCATCTTCATTTGATGCTGAAAGGGCACAGTCGACTGTGAACAGTCGAAATTCTTGACTGAAGTCTTCTTCTTCAACAAAATATCCTCTGTGTTTTGGATTTACCTGTCTCCTCCTTGCCTCATCAGCCTGCTTCTTATAATAACAATCTCTCTGTATATGACCCTTCTTTCCACAATAAAAGCATTTCTTTTCAGAATGATTTGCAAGCATACCTTTATGACAGTAATTTTTATGTGTTGTTCCTCCTTTCTGGACTGATTGCTGCTGTGACTACTTCCCTTTGGATAGTCGTCGTTTTGCCATCAGCGCAAGATCATCACTTTGGGGGTTCAGATTCAGGTTCTGCCGTCGCTCTTCCTCTTGCTGCAAGATCGTAGTGAGATCATCAAACGTGGGTGTTTTCTCCCTTGCCGAGACTCCAGTGATGAATGTTTGTAAATCATCACGCATCCCATTCATTGTAATTGCAACAAGATCTTCATCAGCCACCGCCACTCCAATGCCCCCCAATCCATCTTTAACATCCTTAATTCGCGCGACAAATGCAGTAGCAGACTCCCTTTCGTCCATCCTCATTGAAAATAGCTTGCTTTTCAGAGCCAAAACTCTGTTTGCATTCTGGGTCTCATACAGACTTTTGATTTTCGTCCAAATCTCTGCGGACGTTTTACAGTCTCTGATGTGTGCAATAACATTATCTTTCACAGACATCTTCAACAGGACTTTGGCCTTGTTTTCTCGTTTTTCCCAGTCTTCCTTCTGTGTGGTTGCAGTCGACTTCTGTTCATCGCCTGTCACTATAGTCCAAGCATTCGCACCTTCGAGCAAGGTCTGGATCTTAAACTTCCAATTCGTGAAGTTAGACCTGTTGAGTTTACCAGATTCGTTAAGGTAAGATTCCATCGTATTACTCATTGTGAATCTACTTAATAACAACAAAAACAATACCTAACAGATGGATCTATCACCTCTGCCACCGATCTACAGTGTATGGCACTCCCGCTCCAATGAGCAACTTCGGCGTTTTCAACACAGCCGAAACAATGATCTGATCACAATTGATCCGATCCACCTCTCCCGGATTGATCTGCCACTTCGCCGATCCTGCTCTCCCTGCAGATCGCCAAATGAAGTCGAGGTTTCCCGCAGATCACCTCTGGCGCTCTCCCGATCTGTCTCTCCTGGACGGATCTGCAACTCCGCCAATCTGCACCGTTTGCAAACCGCCAAACGAAGTTCACACTATTCTCAGATCCCCTTGGCGCTACCCCGAGCGAAAAATCCGCGCTAATTAAAAATCGGTATAAGTATCCCTTAATTGGCGTGACTTTCCCGGTAAAATCCCGTGCTAATCGGGTTTTCTGGTGCTTTGGCGCGATTTATCCCTCCAAATCCGCGCTAATCGGGCTTCTGGCACGACTGTCAGCGCAAAATCCGCGCTAATCCGCCTTTCCACTCAGAAAAAAAGTTTCCGAGTCCGAGCCAGGTGTTCTGCAGTCCACCTGCTCAATTGAGCACAGAGCTCTCGTGTACACACAGCCACAAAGGCACTTCAAGCCACACAGGCTATTCCAGCCACACAGGCAATTCCACCACACAGGTGACAAAAGATCAGGCTCACTCAAGCTGAGCTCTGATACCAAGATAAAATGTGAACAGAATTGAAAAGAAAGAGATGTAGCTCTCAGGTGTGGCCTGCACCTGAGGTCTACACTCACAAAACTTGAGAGATCACTCTCGTCCACTCTATTCATCAATCAATCAAAGATTACATCATTAAATACAATACTAGGAAATAGGAAGTTGCACCCAAACCCCATAACTATAGGAACTAATCCTAAACTAGGGAGAAAGTTACAACAACGTAACTATTTTCTCCATTAATATCAAAATAATATTAATTATTCTCAACTATTCTCCCAGGTCGATGAAATCAGGATTAGCATAAATCTAATGTGGCCTCGTCATATGAGTGATTTTCCCTTTAAGATCAAGTAAACTAGAGTAGGCATTGGATGAGGAATAGATGTCACCCAGAAGAGGAGGAATAATTAATCCTTCCTCTGATAAATTTGCAATGAATAATTTATATAACCATTAGCAATCTAATAGGGTAAAAAAAATAATACCAGATTCAAGCGGATTAATAAAGGTTTAAGTTAAAATAATACTAGGAGGAAAGGTAAAAACTTAATACCAGGTTCAATAGGATTGACTATATCGCAATATTTTAACCATGAAGTGAAACTTGGAGGAAGGTCGATGAAACCTGATTCTACAAACGACTTAACTCGTGGGGAAATGTTTATGGCACATGAATATGGAAATGAAGCGAGTCATGGAGGTAACTCAGTGGAACTTGATTCCTTCTATTTCGGGTTCCTAAACTTGTGTTCCAGTGATGAAGTGAAAATTAGAGGTTGTTCACAAGAAGTTGCTTTGCGCTGATTCCGATTCGTAAGCTCATTTTTCTCTTCTAGAGATTGATTGAATACCCTGCATGTGTATAATTTGGAACCCATACCTCAGATTCTTATAAATTCTTCAGCAAGTAAGAGAAACAGAGAATTAAGGGAAAACAAACACTAACCCTGCTGGCGGATTTAATCATCTATTGAATCTTCTAGAAGAGAGGAGAATAACTCGGAAAGGGTTGGGTCTCCCGTAGAATCCCATCGCCTAGCCTCCACCTCACACAGTTAAAAAACTTCAAAGCACACTTGAACCTCCCGTTGATGAAATAGTTGAAACCTTGACTGTTGAAGAACTTAAAAAGACTGAAGAGCTGGTTCCAAACACTGTTGAATCTCCTATTGAAGAAAAAAACGGTGAGCCTCTCGTTGGAGAAACAATGGAAAACTTGACTGTTAAACAAATTAAAAAGCCCGAGGAGATGGTCAGGGTGAAAAATTTAATATCAAATTCAACCCGATTAATGAAGATTCAGGTTAAAATAATACTAGGAGCGAACGTAAAAACATAATACTAGGTTCAACACGGTCGAGTATATCGTAGTATTTTAGAAATGGAGTGAATCTTGGAGGAAGCTTTGTTGGAATTTAATTCCAACTGCAACATAAACAGCTAGACAGAAATCTGATTTGTTGTAGATATTCCAGACTGTTGAATGCCTCAAAGTCATGCTTGATATTTTCCACATTAAATGTGCATTAAATTTTCAGCATTAAATTCCCCTGCAACAGCCGACTTCATTTCTTCAAAAGGCATCACCGCTTGCTGCATTCAATACGCACATAAGCTTTAGAAGATATTTGTATTATTTTATTGTTTTAAGTCAGATATGTTTTAACATATAAATTTAATGAACAACAGTTCTGTTTTAGGTTAGAGAAGAATGATAGAGAGTTCTTTCTGTAACGCACAACAGTGCTGAAACTGTAATTTTCTGAGATAGCAGAAATTGGTTTGTGGAACTGAAGCGTTCCTATTGTAATCCCTCTGTCAAGAAGAAGATGTTTTTCAGCATAGACTGGTGAATCCCTCTGTTAAAGAGGAAGATGCTCTTCAACATAGACTGGTGAATCCCTCTGTCAAGAGGAAGATGCTTTTCAGCATAGACAGTTGTGAAATCCCTCTGTCAAGAGGAAGATGCTTTTCAGGATAGACTAGTGAATCCCTTTGTTAAAGAGGAAAATGCTCTTTAGCATAGATTGGTGAATCCCTCTGTTAAGAGGAAAATGTTTTGTAATAGCAATTGTGAAAATCCCTCTATGTGAGGAAAACGAATTTGTATCAGTTGGTTTACTGTTTATAAATAGAAGTTTTATTTGCGCGTTGCTGTTACACCGTAACCAGAAAATAGTCTTGACGTCAAAACAGAGTGTTGCTCATACACGAGTTTTAGCATTGCTGAAACACCATTGCTGATACACTGCAAACAACAACTGACGAAACTGCGTTGTTGAAACACCGTATTCTGCAAACGTTTTTTATTTCCGCTGTGTTAAAAATAGAGTATTGTTATGTTTTTCAGTTTTGTTTAGAATTATCACAAATTCCAACATGGTATCAAAGCTGGTCTAGGAACTCAGTGAGTCAAAAACAGAGTTTGTTTTTTCACTGTAGGAGTTGTAAGAAGCTTATTGAGTAGATTTTCTCCAGCAGAGAAAGTTTTTGCCTGTTTTTATTTATATAGTCAGTATCTCTTCTTTATTCATATAGATTAAGATGGCAGATGCTGGAACAAGTTTGACAAATTCCCAACTGCCACAGTTTAATGGGAAAAATCACAGTTATTGGTCCATAACAATGAAAGCATTGTTTGCTTCTCAAGGAATATGGGAGCTGGTTGAAACTGGCTATGCTGAACCTGCAGATGCAACAACATTGGCTGCTTTGACAGTAGCAGAAAGAGACCAGTTGAAGAGCGACAGGAAGAAGGATGCCAAAGCTCTCTTTTTTCTCTTCCAATCAGTACATGAAAGTGTTTTTCCACAGATTGCAGCAGCAACAAAATCCAAGGAGGCATGGGATATTCTCAAAACTGCCTATCAAGGCATGGAGAAGGTGAAGACTGCAAAGTTGCAGATGTTGAGGAGAGACTTTGAAACACTCAGCATGAAGGAATCTGATACAATAGATTCATTCTTCACTCAGGTTATTGGGTTGATAACTCAGATAAGATGTCATGGTGAGTTTCTTGAAGAAAGAAGGATTGTAGAGAAGATCTTGAGAATTTTACCCTCAAGGTTTGAATCTATTGTGGTAGCAATAGAAGAAACAAAGGATCTCTCACAGTTCACAGTAGATGAACTGAGTGCTTCTCTTATGTCTCATGAACACAGACTGAGTAGAGAAACAGATTCCTCTTTTGAGCAAGGATTCAAGTCTCAGATGTCTTTTGGCCAAGGAAAAGGTCGAGGAAGAGCAAATAACAAAGGTCGTGGAAGAAGCCAAAACAAAGGCAGAAATAATCCTGCAAGCACAAGCAGAAGGAGCTGCAATCAGAACCAAAATGAAGGTTCAAGCAAACAGCAAGCTCATGGACAAAGGTATGACAAATCCCAAGTCCAATGTCATTATTGTAAGAAATATGGGCACTACGCCAATGACTATAAGAAAAAAAAATGACATGAATAGTAGGCAGAATGCTAATTTTGTAAATGAAGAAGATAAGAATCCAAAGATTGTGCTATTAGCATGTAACATTGCATAAGACAAAAAAGAAGATTTTTGGTTCTTAGACTCAGGTTGTAGTAATCACATGACTGGAAATATTGAAATGTTTGCAAATTTGGATGAAAATGTGAAATCTGAGGTAACAACAGGAACTGATAGTAAGATATCTGTCAAGGGTAAGGGCAGAGTCAGTATCCGAGCAAGAAATGGAGAACAAATGATTGTGCCAGAGGTATACTATGTACCTGGTCTGAAATGTAATCTTTTGAGCATTGGACAGCTCATTAACAAAGGTTACAATGTGTTCTTCAAAGATGATATGTGTACAATCAGAGACATACCTCCAAGTAAGAAGATCATTGCACAGGTGCAGATGACCAGCAATAGAATGTTTCCTCTCAAACTCAGGGCAGATTTGAAGGAAGGAAGAACTATTGCAGCTGTAACACAAGAAGTCTTTCAGGAACAAGTGAAAGATGAGAATTGGTTGTGGCACTTGAGATTTGGACATCTCAATTTCAGAGGCTTGAATCTGTTGCACAGAAAGGGAATGGTAAAGGGATTGCCATTGATCGAGAAACCAGACAACCTTTGTGAAGGCTGCATCTTGGGCAAGCAACACAAAGAAAGCTTTCCAGCAGGAAAGAGTATAAGGGCAAAATCACCCTTGGAAATTGTTCACTCTGATGTGTGTGGACCGATGCAAATACCATCATTTGCTGGAAATAAATATGTTTTAACTTTCATTGATGATTACACCAGAAAGACATGGGTGTATATGCTGAAACAGAAGAGTGAAGTGTTTGAGAAATTCTACCACTTCAAAACTCTTGTTGAGAAGCAGTGTGGGCATTATATCAAAGTGCTCAGAACAGATAGAGGAGGAGAGTACATCTCCAAAGACTTTCTGCGTTTTTGCAGAGAGAATGGCATACAAAAGCAGTTCACTGCGAGGTATACACCTCAGCAAAACAATGTTTCCAAAAGGAAGAATAGGACCATTCTTGACATGGTAAGAAGTATGCTGAAGGCAAAACACTTGCTGCATGAGTATTGGGCAGAAGCTGTCATTTGCGCAGTTTACATCTTGAATAGATGCCCAACTAACGCTGTCATGAACAAAATACCAGAAGAAGCATGCAGTGGTCAAAAGCAAACTGTCACTCACATGAGAGTATTCGGTTGTGTGGCATATGCACATGTACCGGATCAGCTAAGGAAGAAGCTTGACAGTAAGGGGGAGAAGTGTGTCTTTATTGGCTATTGTGATGAGTCAAAAGCATACAAACTCTATAATCCATCCACCAAGAAATTAATAGTAAGCAGAGATGTGCAGTTCATTGAAGATGAAGCTTGGGATGGAAGCTTAGAGAAGACAGTGAATGTGAAGACAATTGTGTCTCACGAAGAAGAAGAGGAAGGGACAGCAACAAATAATCCTTCCTTGGTGGTTCCTCCTCCACCACAGCAAGTACAACAAACCACACCACAAGCTAGAATTCGAACAGCCTTGAGAAGTCAAGGAAGTGCTTCTCCAAGCACACCACAGGGATCAGAAATACCCTCAAGTTCGGATGGAACTCCAAGCACACCAAGAAGACCAAGATTCAGAAATCTGAATGAGATTTATGAACAAGGAGAGGTAAGTAACAATACCGGTCTGAATTCATTATTCACTTTGTATTTTCATGTTGATGACCCAGTTCATTTTGAAGATGCTGTAAATGAAGATAAATAGATTGAATCAATGAATGAAGAAATTGGTGCAATTGAGAAGAGTAAAACATGGGAGTTATTGGACCTCCCTGAAGGCAAAGATGCCATTGGAGTTAAGTGGGCCTATAAGACCAAAAGAAATGTTGAAGGTAAGATTGACAAGCACAAAGCAAGACTTGTTGTGAAAGGCTACAAGCAGCAACAAGGCAAAGACTATGATGAAACCTTTGCACCAGTAGCAAGGATGAAAACAGTCAGAATAGTGTCTTCTATTGCAGCACAACACAAATGGAAGATTTATCAGATGGATGTTAAATCTGCATTCCTGAATGGAGTGTTAAAAGAAGAGGTTTCTGTTGAACAACCTCCAGGCTATGAAGTTGAAGGCCAAGAGCATAAAGTCTGCAAACTGAAGAAGGCTCTTTATGGGCTCAAGCAAGCTCCAAGAGCATGGTATAGCAGAATAGATGCTTATCTAATTGAGATTGGGTTTGATAAGTGTGATGGTGAACCCACACTCTACATAAAGGAGAATGACAGTAAGATTCTTATTGTTTTTTTATATGTAGATGATTTGATTTTTACTAGCAATGATGCTTCTCTCATTTCTGATTTTAAAGCAGTCATGAAAAGTGAATTTGAAATGACTGACTTGGGCTTCTTAAGATATTTTCTTGGAATTGAAGTAGACCAAAGTGAAAATGGTGTTTTCATTTCTCAAGTTAAATATGTAGAAGCAGTGTTGAAGAGATTTAACATGCAGAATAGTAAGGCAGCTGCGACTCCAACTGTAATGGGGTTGAAATTGACCAAAGAAGACAGCAACAGAGATTTTGATCCAAAATTGTACAAAAGCATAGTTGGCAGCCTTATGTACTTCACTGTAACTAGGCCAGGCATTATGCATGATGTGAGTTTAATCTTTAGATTTATGGAAAGACCGAAAGAGGCTCATTGGCAAGTAGCCAAGAAGATTCTAAGGTATGTGAATGGAACGAAGGGGTTTGGTATTTGATACTCATCTTCTGAAAGTTTCATGTTGACAGGTTACACTAACAGTGATTGGGCTGGAAGTGTTGATGATAGGAAAAGCACATCGGGATATGTGTTTCATATGGGATCGGGAGCCATCTCATGGGCTTCCAAGAAGCAACCAGTTGTGTCTTTGTCAACAACAGAGGCAGAGTATGTGGCAACAACAGCAGCAGCATGCCAAGCAGTGTGGCTGAGAAGAGTTCTCAGAGATTTGTGTCATGAACAAGAAAAGGGCACAACCATTTACTGTGACAATAGCTCAGCAATAGCATTGTCTAAAAACTCTGTTTTTCATAAAAGGACAAAGCACATAGACACCAAATTTCACTTCATACGTGAATTGGTTAACAATGGTGAGATTGTTTTGCAGCACTGCAGAACAGAGGATCAGTTAGCTGACATCTTGACAAAACCATTGGGAAAGAAAAGTTTTGATCATTTCAAGAAATGCCTGGGTATGCAGAAAAACCCAGCAGTTGAAATTAAGGGGGAGTGTTGGAATTTAATTCCAACTACAACATAAACAGCTGGACAGAAATCTCATTTTCTATAGATATTCCAGACTGTTGGATGCCTCAAAGTCATGCTTGATATTTTCCACATTAAATGTGCATTAAATTTTCAGCATTAAATTCCCCTGCAACAGCCGACTTCATTTCTTCAAAAGGCATCACACCTCGCTGCATTCAATACGCATATAAGCTTTAGAAGATATTTGTATTATTTTATTGTTTTAAGTCAGATATGTTTTAACATATAAATGTAATGAACAGTAGTTCTGTTTTAGGTTAGAGAAGAATGATAGAGAGTTCTTTTTGTAACGCACAGCAGCGCTGAAACTGTAATTTTCTGAGATAGCAGAAATTGGTTTGTGGAACTGAAGCGTTCCTATTGTAATCCCTCTGTCAAGAGGAAGATGCTTTTCGGCATAGACTGGTGAATCCCTCTGTTAAAGAGGAAGATGCTCTTCAGCATAGACTGGTGAATCCCTCTGTCAAGAGGAAGATGCTTTTCAGCATAGACAGTTGTGAAATCCCTCTGTCAAGAGGAAAATTCTTTTCAGCATAGACTGGTGAATCCCTCTGTTAAAGAGGAAGATGCTCTTTAGCATAGATTTGTGAATCCCTCTGTTAAGAGGAAGATGTTTTGTAATAGCAATTGTGAAAATCCCTCTATGTGAGGAAGACGAATTTGTATCAGTTGCTTTACTGTTTATAAATAGAAGTTTTATTTGCACATTACTGTTACACCGTAACCAGAAAATAGTCTTGACGTCAAAACAGAGTGTTGTTGATACACAAGTTTCAGCATTGCTGAAACATCGTTGCCGATACACTGCAAACAACAACTGACGAAACTGCGTTGCTGAAACACTAGTTTCAGCGTTGCTAAAACACCGTATTCCGCAAACATTTTTTATTTCTGTTGTGTTAAAAACAGAGTATTGTTTTGTTTTTCAGTTTTGTTTAGAATTATCAGAAATTCCAACAAGCTTGACAGAACTTGATTCTAAAAATGACTTAACTCATGGGGAAAGGTTTACAGAACATGATTATGGAAATGAAGTGAGACGTGGAGGCAACTCAAAAAAACTTGATTACTTCTGTTTTGGGTTCTTAAACTTGTGTTCCTGCGATGAAGTGAAAATTATATGATGTTCGCTAGAAGTTGCTTTCCGTTGATTCAGATTTGTAAACTCGTCTTGCTTTTCTAGAGATTGATTGAAGACGTTGCACACCTGTAATTCAGAACCCATACAACATATTCTTATAAATTCTTCTGCAAGTAGGAGAAACAAAGAATTAAGGGAAAATGAAAACTAACCCTAGTGGCGGAGTTAATGACCTGTTGAATCTTTTAGAAGAGAGAAGAATAACTCAGAAAGTGTTGGGTCTCTTGTATAATCCCGTCGCCTAGACTCCACCTGACATAGTTAACAAACGTCCAAGCATACCTAAACCTCTCGTTGAAGAAACTGTGGAAACCTTGACTGTTGAAGAAATTAAAAAGCCTGAAGAGATTGTTCTAAACACGATTGAATCTCCTCTTAAAAAAAGAACCCTGAACATTCTATCGAAGAAACAATGGAAACCTTAACTATTGAAGAAATTAAAAAGGCTGAAGATATGGTTCCTAACATGGCTGAATCTAATGTTGAAGAAAAGGAACCCTGAAACTCTTGTTGAAGAAACAATGGAAACCTTAACTGTTGAAAAAATTAAAAAAGCTCGAGGAGATGGTTAGGGTAAAAAAATTAATACCACATTTTAAAGGTTGTTCACCAGAAGTTGTTTTGCACTAATTCGGATTCGTGAAATCGTTTTGCTCTTCTAAAGATGGATTGCAAACCCAGCATGCCTATAATTCATAACCCATACCTCAAAACCGAACGGTTGAAGATGAAGTTGAAAAGCCAGAAGAGCACGAACTGGGTTCACAATTTAGGTAAGAGGAGTGAGTGGTGATCTAATGGCCAATATTTTCAATCGTTTAACATCTCATCCAACGTTGCAAACCCGTACAGATTGGCAGCTAGGGGAGTTGTTTTCCAAGAGAAACACCTTACTAAGTAATTACTCTTGTGCACCCATTGTATCAAGGCTTTGGCTTTTTAAATGGACCATGACATTTAGATATTAATTTTTTAAATAAATTTAATATTTTTAATTTTTTTTTTTTATATTTCGTATTTATAATATTTTATTATTTAAATATATAATTTAAAAAATAAGCTTTTTATTTTAAAATAGGGTTTTCAAAATAGGCTTTTCCAAGAGTTTGGTTAATTTATTTTACACTTTTAATATAATGCTATAATTTAGATATAAATTTCCTAATAAATTTATATAGATAAATTGGGTCATCAATATTATAATTTATTTATAATTATTAATGAAATTTTAATTAATTAAGAAATATCCTTTTCCAATGTATTATAGACACTTCTATAATTTAAAGGGTACAAAATTCAAGAAATGTGTTCACTTCATCTTTTTTTCTTCTTATTAATAAAATCGACGATAGATATTATAACTTATACTTATTAGTCCCTGCCGGGGACTATATGCGATCGATTGATCGCTAACCCTGCGTTGACCGAGGTGATTTTTCGATATATTAAGAATATAACCTAAGTCGAACTAAGGTTTTGGGGGTGGAAAGGTTTTGGGGTCTTATTGCGGGCTTCGCATCGTTCGAGGTGAAGGCCACGTGGTCCCGCGACTCCCATGCGGACGGCATGTACTGTGGTGGTCTTATCGGCGGACAGCTGTCCCTCCTCGAGATCCTTGAAAGTTACTCAGCTTGGGTTTTACCCTGTTCGCGCCGTTGGGTTATTATTGTTACTTGGTTGTTTAGCTCTACAGTCTTTGCGATTTTTCCTTTGTATTTGTTGTATTGTCTGCCGTGAAAACAGAATGCGGTTCCTGCCTGCTCGGTTAACTGTATAGCAAACGTTTGGTTGCGGTTCTGTTGTTCCAGGTCCGGCTTGTATGCCTCGACTGTCTAGTGTCGCTTTGGTAAGTTCGGCTACTGTATTGTTTAGATGTTTGTTCCTCTGTCGTTTGGCGTTTTCCAGTGGCGTTAATGTTTGTCACAGTATTGGCATTCTGGTTAAATACTGAGGGTTTCTCTTACCTGCATGGGTTTTATGGAAATTTCCATAAATGTCAGTTTCGACCACCATGTGAGTTCCTTATCATTTGGGCCGAGACGACCTGGGTGAAGCTGTGATTCTTGGTACAGATTGAGCGGCACGTGGTCTCACGACTCCCAAGCGGACGGCATGTACTGTGGTGGTCTGCCTGCTCGAGATCCTGGAAAGTTACTCAGCTTGGGTTTTACCCTGTTCGCGCCCTTTGGGTTATTATTGTTACTTGGTTGTTTAGCTCTGCAGTCTCTGTGATTTTTCCTTTGTATTTGTTGTATTGTCTGCGGTGAAAACACAATGCGGTTCATGCCTGCTCGGTTAACTGTATAGCAAACGTTTGGTTGCGGTTCTGTTGTTCCAGGTCCGGCTTGTATGCCTCGACTGTCTGGTGTTGCTTTGGTAAGTTCAACTACTGTATTGTTTAGATGTTTGTTCCTCTGTCGTTTGGCGTTTTCCAGTGGCGTTGATGTTTGTCACAGTATTGTCTGTTCGTTTCCCTCAAGAGTCCATGGTTATTTGAGCATTATAAGTTAATGGCATTCTGGTTAAATACTGAGGGTTTCTCTTACCTGCATGGGTTTTATGGAAATTTCCATAAATGTCGGTTTCGACCACCATGTGACTTCCTTATCATTTGGGCCGAGACGAGCTGGGTGAAGCTGTGATTCTTGGTACAGATTGAGCGGTAGTCTTTTGTAGTTTGAAGTGTTTTTGCACATGAAGATCTAAACAAATTGGGGTTTTTGAACTGTTTGAACTGTTTGTGCTGCATATTGGGTTTTTAATGGAATGTATTGTGGTTTGTAGAAAGAAATAGGTACTCCTCTGTTAAATTCAAGGGTCTATTGTTGGGTTCTGCATGAATATGGTCTAGACGAGAAGGAATTCGAACCCTCGGCTTCGTTGCAGGTACGGCATTGTTCTACTAATTGCTTTTTGTCAAATTTTCTATTAATTGCTTTTTGTCAATTTGTTAGGCTTTTAATTTTTGCATTGTGTAGGTTTATGGTCCAGTTACTCTAGGTTTATAGTCCAGTTACTGCGTGGTCCCTGCCGGGGACTATATGCGATCGATCGATCGCTGACCCTTTGTTGACCGAGGTGATTTTTCGATATATTGACAATGTAACCTAAGTCGAACTAAGGTTTTGGGGGTGGAAAGGTTTTGGGGTCTTATTGCGGGCTTCGCATCGTTCGAGGTGATGTGTAACGCTGCTATGAATCGGACAGTATACAATTGATTTGGTAATAAATTCAGATTGATTTACAATCAACTTGGGTTACGGCATGTACTGTGGTGGTCTTATGGGCGGACAACTGTCCCTCCTCGAGATCCTGGAAAGTTACTCGGCTTGGGTTTTACCCTGTTCGCGCCCTTTGGGTTATTATTGTTACTTGGTTGTTTAGCTCTGCAGTGTCTGCGATTTTTCCTTTGTATTTGTTGTATTGTCTGCGGTGAAAACACAATGTGGTTCCTGCCTGCTCGGTTAACTGTATAGCAAATGTTTGGTTGCGGTTTTGTTGTTCCAGGTCCGGCTTGTATGCCTCGACTGTCTGGTGTCGCTTTGGTAAGTTCGGCTACTGTGTTTTTTATATGTTTGTTCCTCTGTCCTTTGGCGTTTTCCACTGGCGTTGATGTTTATCACAATATTTTCTGTTCGTTTCCCTCAAGAGTCCATGGTTATTTGAGCATTATAAGTTAATGGCATTCTGGTTAACAAGGCGGAGATAGGAAGAAGGTTGGCATAGTTTCTGAGAAGGACAGAGAACGAGAGCTTACCAATTGAATTAGCTTAGTTTGTTGTTGTTTATATATTGGATGAAATGTTTCCTTTGGGAAAATTATAAGCTTTTCCCTGATACTGAGGGTTTCTCTTACCTGCATGGGTTTTATGGAAATTTCCGTAAATGTCGGTTTGGACCACCATCTGACTTCCTTATCATTTGGGCCGAGACGACCTGGGTGAAGATGTGATTCTTGGTACAGATTGAGCGGCAGTCTTTTGTAGTTTGAACTGTTTTTGCACATGAAGATCTAAATAAATTGGGGTTTTTGAACTGTTTGAACTGTTTGTGCCGCATATTGGGTTTTTAATGGAATGTATTGTGGTTTGGAGAAAGAAATAAAGACCTGCAAGTATTTATGTATTTATGTGCCGCATATTGCCTTTTTTTTTATTGATGGAATGTATTGTTATTAATGGAATGTGTTATGGTTTGGAGAAAGGAGCGTTGTTTGCCTGGTACTCCTCTGTTAAATTCAAGGGTCTGGTTTCACGAGTTGTCAGGCTTGAGCAGACTGCTGTTCCTGTCGCTAGGTTTTGCTGTTCTGCTTGCCCAAAATGTTAAAATATTTAAGATTGCAGTCTGTTTTGTAACTGCACGGTTTCCTATCTTAGGCGTGTATTCAAGGTTTTTCGCTTGTATAATTTATGTGTATGCTTACTTTGGTGCATAATGTTTTTTTAAGTTTGTAATTCTGTTATGGATGTATGAATATTCGACTCTGACATTACTCCTAGAGCGGAAGGTTGCTTTGTTAAGAACTCTGTTAAGTTCATTTAGTTACTGTTAAGTTCATTTTCTTTGTTAAGAACTGCTGAATTGAAGGTTTGCTATACTGGTACTAGATGTTCTTCGTTTGCTGTTGTTTATATATTGGATGAAATGTTTCCTTTGCGAAAATTATAAGCTTTTTCGTGATACTGAGGGTTTCTCTTAGCTGCATGGGTTTTATGGAAATTTCCGTAAATGTCAGTTTCGACCACCATGTGACTTCCTTGTCATTTGGGCCGAGACGACGTGGGTGAAGCTGTGATTCTTGGTACAGATTGAGCGGCAGTCTTTTGTAGTTTGAAGTGTTTTTGCACATGAAGATCTAAATAAACTCGGGTTTTTGAACTGTTTGAACTGTTTGTGGCTCATATTGGGTTTTTAATGGAATGTATTATGGTTTGGAGAAAGAAATAAAGACCTACAAGTATTTATGTATGTGCCGCATATTGCCTTTTTATTAATGGAATGTATTATGTTTTCGAGAGAGGAATAAAGACCTACAAGTATTTTTCCAGGGGCTTCTGGAGACTTCGTTAACCAATTTCGTCATTTGCATATTTTCTCATGGTACTCGTACAGGTTGTGTTGTGCATGAATATGGTCTAGACGAGAAGCAATTCGAACCCTTGGCTTCGTTGCAGGTACGACATTATTCTACTAATTGCTTTTTGTCAATTTTTCTATTAATTGCTTTTTGTCAATTTCTTAGGCTTTTAATTTTTGCATTGTGTAGGTTTATGGTCCAGTTACTCTACGTTTATAGTCGAGTTACTCCGTGATTGTTTTAAAAAATATAGATATTTAAGCTGTATTAGCTCATTTATATTTTTTCTCTCATTCAATTATATTGCAATTCAAATCTGGAATCGTCGTTGTTTATTCTGTGTTTACATTAATATTAATATTATTAATTATTATAATCATAACAATAATATTATTTGAGACGATCCCAACAAGTAGAAGTTGGGTAATGCATCCAACTAGCTCCGTATAATGATGTATCAAGACATTTTGTCTATTTAAACCTTAGATTAAAATCTCATGTTAGCTAGTTATAACCAGATTGGTTCTGATATGATGTTCAACTACCTTATTCTCCTCAGAGAGAAAAAATAATTTTATTATGAAAACAAAATTACATTTACTATATATGTTTTTGCATTTCACAGATATCCTTAAGCATAGGAAGTGATAAAAGTATTGCTGACAACATATCTTGCTTCATAAACAGTTTTCAAAAATGTCAATATGACAACCCTATCATAGTCATTCTAACATATATCAGAGCTTTGAAGCGAGTTTTGTCTCATAAGAAATTAGCTCCTAGATATGTCCATAAACAGTCCCATAAAAAAATATACATATAGAGATATCCTTAAGCATAGGAAGTGATAAAAGTATGGCTGAGAAGATATCTTGCTTCATAAACAGTTTTCAAAAATGTCAATATCATAGCCCTATCATGGTCATTCTGACATATATTGCAGGTTTGAAACCAGTTTTGTCTCATAAAAAATTAGCTCCTAGATATGTTCATAAACAGTGCCATAAAAAAATATACATATAGATATTCACATTTAAACAGTCCCATGATTATATCAAAAGTGTGTCAAGACATTCCATGAGCTGCCCTTCCACTTTCTCTTGAATGATCCAAGCTCGTGATACCAAGTGTAATCTAGCTTTTGACAGTCCATCAGTTTCCATGTTCCTGTCTTTGTAGACATGTTGAAAGATAATGTGTTAAATACTCTGTTCAAGCAAGTTGAATCTGCTGAAATATAGGCTGAAATTTATAATTATCCAATGAATTTGTTCCATTCATGCAATTCACCACAATTTTTGAATCATCAAGATCTGTAATTTTTGGGCATCTTTTTTCACGTGCCACAATTGGCAACAGTCTTGGGACAATTTGCTCAGGCAGACTGTTGCTGTGTTTGCCAAAGCTGTCCTTTGAACATATTACATGTTCATCATTTATATGAATCATACCTCCAGCATCACATAATGATGGATCTTCTTGACAAGCCTTATGGAAGTACGCTTATGCACTACTCGTATCTGGTTCTCAATGGCTTGTTTGGGTTCCTTGATCCTTGAATTCTATTTATATCCATATAGTATAACCATACTCTGATATCGAATAGCAGGAAACTTTTTACCTTGAAATATATTGGAGTTGCAACCTAGCACAAATTGGAGACAATACTTTTTATATTTTGACAGTTGAATTGGTGCACCACTTATGTAAAACTCATAAATAGCCTCACAGTTATTTTATTTCACAAATTCAATTGACAATGATGTTAACTTTCAGAAATATTCTTAAAGTTATGTTGCATTTCTTCATTTTGTCTTTCCATTGCTTCCTTTTGTTAACTCCATTTTGTCTTTCCATTGCTTGCTTTTGTTAACTTGCACAAATATTCTTAAAATTATGCTCCTTTTTTTCATTATGTCTTTGCATTGTTTCCATTTCCAACCTCTTTGTTATTTATAAATATGGCTTCTTGATAGAAATTTGATATTTGTTTAGCAACATAATGCAATAGCCTATTTTTTTAATATACATACATTTTGTTCAAAACAATCATGTTCAGTTTTTGCTAACTTCATCAATATTTTTTGCAAAGCTGTACAAGACAATTGCAAAAGGCAACTCTGGTAAGCAATTGCAAATGATGGAAGAAATAATAGATGTTGACAATTACAAATTCAGATTGCAATGCATTTTTCCTGAGAACATTGATATTGTATTAAAAAGAAATGGTCTTTTTAGACTAAATGCATTTTCATATATTGTAGGAGATTGTCTATTTGACTCATTCGAAATGCTTCTACATTTTCGTTATACTTCAAATGAATTGCGAAATGGGTTAATAGACCACTTTCTTTTTTGCTTAAAGAACAATGACGTTGAAGCAATACAGTCATATCAGTATGAACTCGCACCTGATTTCCTATACGAGTTACATGGTGTTAATGATATTGGTACATATCTTCATAAAATGCGTTATTCTGCATCTACAAATATAAAGGAGTCTGACCGAGGTTTATGGGGTGATACATTTTGCATACTTTGGTTAGCTAAATGGCTAGATATATCAATTGCAGTTTGGTCATTGACAAGAAAAACGAGATATTTGCTCTTTAATCAACATGAAAATGCAATTCCATATTGCATTCTCTTTCATGATGCAAATCCCGTTAGTGGTCATTATGAACCATTGGTTTACCAAAAGTTTCCAATTTGCATTTGCAACCAGTCTAATATCTACCTGTCACCTATTTGCAAAGATATTGAAAGCCATTGGATGCACATTGCAAATAATATGCTTTTAAATGGACTAACAATTGCAAAGCAAGTGACATCTAATTGTGGTGACAGTCTCTTTAATGCAATTTGCTATTTAGTAGCAACAGAATTCAATGCAGAGTGTTTGCGACTTTACATTGTGCAATCTTTTTGCAATGCACTTATGCATAAGAATCAAGAGGCATTGCATTGTTTAGAGCAATACCTAGTAGTTGATGCGATACACTATACAATGAAGAGCAACTGGCAACAATATTTGATAAATATGGCAATGCCATATGAAAAAGGACAAGTGGAAGGCGGACCATTTTGTCTACAATGGATATCTGTGATATTCAAAGTCAATATCCAAGTATGGTCCTCTGTTGCTAATAACTTTGTCAATTACAGTTCCGCTTATTCGAGATGCAATGATATTGTTAACATCTTGTCATTCATGAAAAATACATCACATATTCACTACCATGCAATGATACAAGAATATGTTCACAATTCACAAGAACTGCACATGGAAGCAAATGACGTTTGTAATCAATTGCGTCATAAGCATATAGTACAAAAAGAGCAATGCATATCTCAAGTACATTTTAGCAATAATATTGCATTTGAGATAGCATGTCATTTAGATCAAATGCAAGCAACTAAGGATTGTAGGTTGAATTATCACAAGCTAAAGCAATTCATACGTACAAAACGCAAATGCAATGACAAATGCAAAAAACCATTTTCTAATAAGAAGTCAAGAATTACAAGCAAGAAAAATGCAATACAAATTTATATGGAAAAAGTCGAAGACACGCCTAGGAATACATGTGCAGTTTGCAACAAATTGCATTTTGCAAAAAATAATAGATTCTTCACTATAGATTTGCAAGAAAAGCATATGAATTTGACATTGAACAATAGGACCTTTAGCAATGAAAACATATGTGTTTCTTGCAAGAAAGCACTCGAGAATGGAAAGCTACCACAATTTGCAACACCTGAACAAATAAGACGTAACATTTCATTGCCAACTGTAAATATACTTTCAGACCTAGAAGAAATACTTGTGTCATTGAGAATTGCATTTGCACAAATCAGACAATGGGGACATAGACGATCACAAATTGGCTTAACAGGATCAATTATCAATGTACCAGTTCATATGGACATTGTGCAAAAAGCATTTCCACAATATCTAAATGATACAATGACAATTGCAGTTGCATTGAAAAGACGATTGCAATACAAAAATGCATACCAAACAGGTAAAGTACGTCCAATTATTGTCATGAAAGCATTGAACGAACTATGTTCTAGAAGTCTTTATAAAGCTAGCAACATTTGTATAAATGAGAATTGGGCCCATGTTTTACAAGAGAATAATGAATACATTGTACAAAATTCAAACAGTGACAATGAAAGTGATACAGATAGTGATGCAAATAATGAAACACCTACTGAAACATTGGTGCATGGATTAATAGAATCACAACGCATCTACGATTTGCAAGACAAGATTATTGAATTGGCACTTGCTGAAGGACAACGACCATTAGGCATTTTCAAGGACAAATATGCAGAAGAAATGAACTTTCCAACATTATTTTATGGCAATGCACGTGATCATGACATCACAAATAGGTTTAGTTACCAAAAAAATTGTGCAATGGGAATTGTTACAAGCAAGTGGTGACTTCCAATATCATACAACAAATTTGTTTTTCAAGACAATGCGAATAATAATTGATAAAGTGCTTTCTTGCATATGGGTAAAATAAGAAAAGGACAACTAAAAGGCAGGAAAATATTAGCAAAAGATGTCAAGTATCGAGGAAATTTGGAAAAGTTATTGACGTCTGACATTGGATACATAGATTTCAAAAACATTCGCATATCTTTTGACCATTTGGAACAAATTAGGAAAAACATATTTGCAATGATACGACAACTGGGGCCTCCAACTTTCTTTGTGACATTCACAAGTGCAGAACATCGATGGAAACCATTAGTAGATACACTCGTCACATTGTTTAGAAATAAAGAAAATAAAAATGTTATTGATATATTAGAAGATGATGACATTGACTACCTTATAAGAAAATATCCAGTCACATGTAGCCAATACTATAGACATAGAATTAATGCTATAAAGCAATTGATATCTCAAGATACTACATTCTTTGGAAAAATATCTGATTACTATTTCGTAACAGAATTCCAAAATAGAGGAACTGAACATGAACATGGACTGTTATGGATAGAGAATGCTCCAATATATGGAAAAGAAAGCAATTCAGAAATTGAGAAGTTTCTTGACAATTACATCACTTGTAATACAGATCATTTGCAACCAGATGTTGCTAAATTGCATAAACATCACCATACAAAAAGTTGTAAGAAGCGAAAAAATTCAAATTGCAGATACAACTTCCCCATGCCACCAATGAAATCAACAATGATCATTGAACCAACCAATGCAGAAAATAAAAAAATCGTAGAGAAATCAATATCGTTTTTTGCATTCTTGGAGCAAACAAACTACAATGATTCAATAACACATGACAATTTCCTCCTAGAAATAGGGCTACTAGAAAATGAGTACATAGAACTATTACAACATACAATAAAGCAACCAACAATTTTCCTGAGATGAAAAACCTTCTCACATTTGGAATAACAGTTTTGCAAAGGCTATGCCTACTTTATGGAATGCAAATACAGATGCACAATTTGTGCTAAATGCATATGCTGCAGCGTCATATTGTAGTTCATATATGACCAAAATTGACAAGTTTATGACAAATGCATTTAGAAGAATACACAAAGAGCATCAGAAAGATGAAATTGATGCTATGCAAATGATTCGTAAACTTGGAAATACATTACTCAATCTACAGCAAATGTCAGCTCAACAAGCAGTGCATATAGCACTTTCATTGCCATTGAGTTGTAGTTCAAGGGAATGTATATTTGTAAACACGTCTCCAGTTGATGAACGCACATTTATGCTTAAACCGCCTATTCTTTTGAAACAAGAACCTGATGATTCAGAAGATGTTATGTGCCATTCCATTGTTGACTACTACATTGGACGACCAAGTTCCATTAGCAAAATCTGCCTTGCAGAATTTGTATCAAATTACAAGAAAGATAGCAGACCCATATCTAAAAGGAAAAAAACAAATGTTATACGATTTGTCAAATATAACAAACACAATGATATTGAAAACTTTTGTCGAGAGAAATTATTGTTATATATGCCATTTGAAAATTGTGAAGATACATTGAAACAAGAATTGCCTACATGGCTCTCTGCATATACATTACATGAAAAAACAATTCAAGTCAATGAAGCCAAATTTACATATAACATCAATCCAACATGGGGTGATTTAGAGACTGCAACAAATGAGCAAATTAGTTCTTTTAATAGTAATCAAATGAATATGAAAAACCAAGAGAACAATTCCCATTATGAGGAATATGATTTGCAATCGGACTTGCAATTTCCAAAACAATCTGAAATGAAGAAAAAAATCAATCTTGGATTTCAAATTACTGCCCATCCATTTTTAATGGAGAACAATGAATATTACAAACTTAGAAGAATCTTGAACAAAGAGCAACAAGCAATTGTAAAAGACATTGCAATTAAAAAAAAAAAAACCCCAAGGAACCAATTTACCTTTTTATTACAGGTGGAGCAGGTGTAGGTAAAACGCTCACAGCAAAAGCGATTTTCCAAATGCTTATACGAATTTATGATTCACAAAACACAACTGATCCTATGAAACCAAAAGGTCTAATATTAGCATACACAGGAAAAGCTGCATATAATGCAGGTGGAACAACAATCCATTCTGCATTGCTAATGCCTTTTAACAAGTCTCAACTGTTCTCACTGAGCAAAGAAGTATTGGACAACTTATCAAAGCTATATCAAGAATTGCAAGTAGCTTTCATAGATGAGGTCTCGATGATTGGAAGTCGGTTCTTATATTCTATTGACAATAGACTCAGAAACATAAAACATGTCCAAACGAAATACTTTGGGAACATTGACATGATACTTTGTGGTGATTTCTATCAAGCACAACCTATTCAAGGCTCTTATTTTTGAACAACCAACAATCAACAATCAAACAATAACACATGATTTTTGGAAGGATAATGTCAAGTGCTTCCAATTGCATATGACGATGCGACAAACAAATAAGAGATTCATATCAGTGTTAAATAGAATGCGAACAAATTGACAAACATCTGACGATATAACATACATGAATACAAGTTGCATGCACCCTGTACCAAATGATCCAACATTTCCCTATTTATTTTACAAAAACAAAGATGTTGCAATGCATAACAAGAAAATGTTGATGCTGATGCCTGGCAAAGAAATTTTAATTAATGCAATTGACGAAAATGAGAAGAATAACGACAATTTCCCAACTCATCAACATACGGCTATTTTGCCTCCGCACCTTTTGATAAAGTTGAACATGTTAGTTGAAATGTATGCTTGCAATTATGATGCACTAGATGGGCTAGTGAATGGTGCAGATGGAATAGTTAAAGCATATACCCATACAGATAAGGTCGATGTTCTATGGATTAAGTTCCATGAACCTAATATTGGTCATCGACAATCTAGAAAACTAGCTCATTTGTATACTTCAGAGATAGCACATGATTGGACACCAATATTGCGAATATCAAAAGCAATGCCTATGACATCAAAGATGGCGCCATTGAAAATACGAAAACAATTTCCAATTCAACTTGCATGTGCACGCACAATACATAGATCACAAGGCTTAACCTTGGATAGGCTTCCATTCGACCCTACCGGAGTACAAGTGCATGGCCTAGTATGCACAGCACTATCACGTGTCAGAAACATAGAATCATTGTATTTGCTTAATCCTCTTAAACATAATAATTTCAAGGTCAAGCAAAAAGTAAATTGTGAAATGCAACGTTTGCAAACCACTGCAAAATGGCAATTAGAATATGACTCTTCATCAATACAATCATTGCGATCCATCTTTATTCTTTCATTGAACACTCGCAATCTTCATGCGCATCTTGCTGACATATGCAATGACTATGACACAATGCAATCTGATATCTTGTGCTTACAAGAAACACATATGTTGCTGTGTATGGAAAATGAATACTTCAAAAACTTCAATTGCATCTCAAGTTGCATTAAGCATGGAGTAATGATATTGATAAATAAAAATATCATTATCCTTGAACATACCCATTTTGAAGACTGCTTTGTAGAAGCATTGCTCGCAAAAATAAAAGTTCACACATTACAAATTGCAATACTGAATATATATGCATCGCCACATGCAAACCTAAACAATATCCTCAATGTCATTGCAAAAGCTTTATACCACTTATATCTAAACAATATCATAGTTATATTAGGGGACTTCAATATTGATATGGTACATTGCAATCAAAAAACAGAACAGCTAGAAACCTACATGCAAAACTACAATCTTCATTTCCTAGTTGACAAAACTAATAGCATGCACAAATCATTGATTGACCATGTTTGGGCAAATCTAGCTAATATAAAATATACAATTTTCGTATTGGATACATATTGGTCTGACCATGATACAATATCTCTTGTCCTTCAGCTATGATAACCAATTTCGTCATTTGCATATTTTCTCATGGTGCTCGTACAGGCAGTGTTGTGCATGGATATGGTCTACACGAGAAGGAAATCGAACCCTTGGCTTCGTTGCAGGTACGACGTTATTCTACTAATTGCTTTTTGTCAATTTTTCTATTAATTGCTTTTTGTCAATTTGTTAGGCTTTTAATTTTTGCATTGTGTAGGTTTATGGTCCAGTTACTCTAGGTTTATAGTCGAGTTACTCCGTGATTGTTTTAAAAAATATAGATATTTAAGCTGTATTGGCTCATTTATATTTTTTCTCTCATTCAATTATATTGCAATTCAAATCTGGAATCGTCGTTGTTTATTCTGTGTTTACATTAATATTAATATTAATATTATTAATTATTCCCTCCCACATTTTCCAACATTTGCCAACAATTCCTCTACTGTCCCTCTGTTACATACTATGCATTCTATTGTACATTTACATATATGGCATTCTGTATTGATCAACGCAAGTTATCCCAAAGACAGCCTTTTCAATTAACCAACACAAGTATCCTATCATAAATTTGCAGATATGACCTCATCTATTTATGGATGCAGATTCTACTAGTAAAACCCTTTTCAATTGAACAGAATGACCAAGAAAAAAGAACAACAACATGCAACATAAACAAACAGAGTATATTCTTTTTGTCTTTCCTTTTGCTATGGATCTTCTGTTCTTGTTCAAGTTTTACTTTTATATGTTCTTTTGACTTGCACTAAATATGTCTTACTATTCTATAACATAGCATAAATCTTGAAAAAGCAAATGAAACAATTGAAGAAATAGAATGCATAAGCCAATTAGAAAGTGCAACCCAACCACTTGTTTTGCAAAGGTATGTCTATGAGAACTACACAAATATGCTAATTTGTATTTAGAATATTAATGTTTACTATATATGCATTCTATTTTTATTTTTACATATGTATGGTTCTATGGTTTTAATGTTCTTGTTCACTTTTTACTTCTAATTTGCACTAAATATATGTTACTATTCTATAACATAGCCTAAATCTTCAAAGACGAAAAGAAACAATTGAAGAAATAGAATGCATAACCCAATTAGAAACGGCAAGCCAACCACTTGTTTTGCAAAGGTATGTCTATGACAACTATACAAATATGCTAATTTGTATTTAGAATAATAATGTTCACTAAGGTATGTCTATGACAACTATACAAATATGCCAATTTGTATTTAGAATATTAATGTTTACTATATATGCATTCTATCTTTACATATGTATGGGTCTATGGTTTTAATGTTCCTTGTTAACTGTTTACTTCTATATGCTCTTTCAAATTGAACTAAATATATGTTGCTATTCTATAACATAGCATAAATCCTGAAAAGGGAAAAAAAACAACTGAAGAAATAGAGCGCATAACTCAATTAGAAAAGGCAAACCAACCACTTGCTTTGAAAAGGTATGTATGACAACTATACAAATATGCAATTTTCTATTTAAAATATTAATGTTTACTATATATATCTTCTCTTTTTACATATCTATATTTAAATGTATATATATCTCATATTAATGTTTACTATATATATCTCCTCTTTTTACATATCTATATTTAAATGTATATAAATTAGAAAATCTTGGACGAGTGAAGAAAGCACTAGTAGTAAGTCCCCCCAAACAATGCAGCAAGAAGACATGTACAGGTTACATATCACAATTTCTTTATTGATTGCTTATCACAAAATACACATGATAATATCCACATCATATTGAACCATGCCTTTGCCTGTGTTAGTCCAACTGAAACAATCGCAGCCAAACTTCATTCAACAAATGTACAAAATGATACATCAAAAAGGTATGCATATGAAACACAACACTCTAATCTATTTCTACTTATTCAGTCTTTAGGAGAAACATACTATTCTACAAATGTTTATAGCAATTTCTAACTAAGCAATTTTAATAGGAAAAAACAGATATTGCCAATTAAAGTATCAATTGAAGATCTCAATAGTCGTAAAATTGGGCAGCTATTTGTTGGAGACATAATGGTTATCTATACTGCATTCCTTGATAAAGCAAACAAATCACGTCAAATATTGCGAGCTGATTTGACAGATGCTCAAGGAATGATGACTATAACGTTGAGTGTACCTGCACATTTGGTGGAGCGACATGAACACAAAATTTTGCAAGGCAACAGCATCTCAATTACAAATTTCAGGATATTGCCTAAAACTGTATATGATCGCGGTGACTGTGACAAAATAATATTGCTTAATGAATCAAGTATCATAGAAACTGTACCTGAAGTTTGCAAAGAATATTGCTTCATTCCCAATACAACCATTAGGCAATTTGCAAACAAAAAAGAAATGTACCCAATTGGCACAATCGCTGCCGCCGTTACACTTGCCAAACGAGTTGGATTGCATTACATACTTCATATCAAAGATGGAGATTCTGAAAATGACAATGCAACTGTATGTATTCAGATGTTACTTATTCCTAATTTTCAGTAGATAACATGCATCACTTCAATACATAGTTGTTGTAATTTGTCTATAGTTTTTGTAATTTGTCTAGTGCAATTGCAATTTTTCAATGCATACGAACAATCTATTTGCATATTACTTTTTGTATTTTTCAATACATAACACTTTCTATTTTTTAGTTGCAACTCTTTGACACATATGAACAATTTTTCCTTTCAATGGAAAAACAATTGCAAAAAGGACACTTTCCGCTCATCCTTTTCAAAAATTTAACAAAAAAGGTAAACACAAAAGAAACAATATTCAGAGCATCGAAGTCAACGTTCATGACTGAACTTAACACAGATGCACTCAACAATCTCAGAAAACTAACTACATCTACCTATGTTGTAAGTATAGCAATAATAATGTTTTTGTTGCCTTTTCATTTGCCATGTAATAATGTAAATTAATGCTTGAATGTTTTATAAACAGGTCGAAGGTATTCTGATCACAACAAATCCATATTCAACTCCTTTTGAACCTATTTGTGCAATTTGTAACTCCCCAGTGAATTCATCCATAGTAATAGCCAATGCAACAATTTTCTGTTCACAATGCAATGATAATTGCCCTTTCCTCTACAAGCATTGTATAAATGCTGTAATAGAATCCATTACAAATAACTTTGTCCAGTGCATTATCAGGGAGCCCTTATTACATGACTTGCTTCCTGATTTAAAATCAATGTCATATGAAACATATTTGCAACAGAAAACTACCACTGTTTACATCTTACGTGACTTCAAAATTCAGAGCAAGTTCACACTCAATGAAGATAGTGAGCTATTACATGTCAACTAACAAATGGAAGGTACATGAACACATGCCTTAACATGTTTTCTCTCAAATATGTCCTCTCTTCAATTTACAATGTTATCATTTTGTTGTAACTAACCATTTGTTATACAGATTACAAAATCCAGGAACATGGCAGCCTTCACATCCACAACAAATGCAAAAGTAATATGAATATGTTTCTTCATATTATGCTCTTACTATAATACAAGTATTTGACTTGCAATTTTGACTCATTTACAAAGAATATGTAACGGAACGGTTGATGAAAAAAGGCTAGAAAGTCTTTATGCATCTGTGTTTGTACTATTTCTATTTTTGTTCTCTATCTCGAATGGAACGCACTCTGCATCATGCTTTATATCATTGAATACAGCAAATGCAACATCAGATCAGCAATAATTTTGTATCTACAGCTGCCGAATGCAAACACCAAAGATTCCATAGATTGATTAAACATGGCACTTATTATCTACTCAAGTTAAATGACAAATTGTATATTGAATCAGCTAGTCATTTCTGTTTCTTCCTATGTTATGGCTGAATGCTATGTTAGTTTTTGTTTCTTGCATACTGTAGGTAACGATTCAGGAAACAGGGCTAGAAAGTCTTTATACATGTCTGTTTGTACTGTTTCTGTTTCTGTCTTGTATTTGAGATCGAATGCATTCTGCAACATGCTTGAAGCTAGACTTTATAAATAGCACCAAACTATATGGACTTTAAAATGAATATATGTTGTTTGAAAATGGAATTATGGCATAATGCATTTGGTATTATTAGTCCTTCCCTGGGACTATATGCAATTGATCAATTGCTGACCGTTTGTTGACCGACATGATTTTTCATTATAATAGCATTATAACGTAAGTCGAACGAAAGTTTTGGGCTCGAAAGTTTTTGTTTTATTTTACCTATGTTTTTGTTACCTGTACAAGGAATGAAAATCTCATCTAAACATAAGTTTCATAGAGGAAAACAATGCTGGCAATGTTGCTGCAGCACTGATGACTTGGCTGGCTCCAAACAGCAAGGTCTGTTCACTATCTTTTGTATGAGTGGCAGCCCCAATATTTTCAGTTTTCTATCCTAGTTTTTGACGGGAAGCATGCAATTGGATGTTCAGAATCCTCTTAAGATCATGGGTGCTACAGTTTTAAATTCCTTGGTTAATGACTTAAGACTTTGAACTTAACAAGTTCTCAGAGATGGACAATGGAATGAAGAAGATGCAGCAATGCTTGTTCTTGGTGACATAATCAGCATCAAACTTAGAGATATTGTTCCTGCTGATGCACGTCTTCTTGAAGGAGATCCTTTAAAGATTGATTAGGTCTTAATCCAATCCTTTTCTTTACTTCTTATTTCTGATTACAAGTGCTCGAATTTTCGGTATGCTTTTATATCGTTTCTGGGATTAACTTCAACATTTGGTACTTTTCCTGAGCCACGCTTTATGACAATATTTTTGAATGTGTGTAGTCTGCCCTCAGTGGTCAGTCATTACCAGTAACAAAGGGTCCTGGCAATGGGATTTATTCTGGCTCTACTTGCAAACATGGTGAACTTGAATCTGTTGTCATTGCTACTGGGATCCATACCGTTTTTGGTAAACAAGCACATATTGTCAACAGTACAATCCAAGTTGGCCACTTCCAAAAGGTTGGTATTTATTCTCGACTTCTGATTCTTCTTTTTGTCCTTTCTCTTATTTCATAAATACATAATTTTTGGTGATACTGCAGTTGTACCAAATTGGCTAGTTAGGGTTCGTGGTAATATTGGATGATCCAGTACTGTTAGCTTCCTTCAAACAAGTATCAATTACTAATTGTTGTCATGAATAGGTTTTCTTGATGCACTCCTGAAGCCTTGCTGCCTTGAGATCCTTTGATGATCACCATTGCCTCTTACCTCTTTAACATCAGCTACATTTCTTCTTGGAGCTGGTTTTCTTCTTGGAACAGGATCTCTTCTATTGCAGCCTTCATTTTTCTCCTTGCCTTTGCTGGAACTAGGAGCATCACCATCTCTTTCTGGCTTCTTCACATCTCCTTTGCTTAAACCATCCTCATCCTTGTTTGAGGGTTCACCTACATACCCAAGTCCTGATTTATCAGATGGAGATCTGTGATAGCTGAGCATGTCATCCAAAGCTTGAGAGCTCTTCATGATCTTGTTCATCCCTTCAACCTTCTTCCTGAGGAGGACAATCTCTTCTTCTAACTTTTCACATTCATTATTTTTCTTTGCTAGTTGTCCCTCAGTTTCTTCCTTGCTACGAGTAGCTTCAGCTGCTACTATTTTGAAGGAGATAATCTCTGTCTTCATTTTGGATATTTCTTCATCTTTTGCCTGACTGCTCTTCATTTTCTTCTCAGCTCCTTGTGCCTGCTTCCTGGCTTCTTGTAGTTCGGACTTAAGGGAGGAGACCTCTACCTTGTACTGTCCAATCTCTTCTACAAGTTTGTTCACTCTCTTGTGTCTTTGTTCAAGCTGACTTGTCAAGGCATCTTCCTGCTTCTTTGCTTCATTCAGCTGATTTGTCATGGATATGACTTCTTCATGGTGTTTCCTCTTGCATTGATCAAGCTCCTTCTTGAGCTTGGCAAGCTCTTCATCCCTTTCGCTTACTTGAAGCTTGATGAGGTCAAGCTTCTCATTCTCAGCTTCTATGATGGGTTCATAACTTTCTTCTTGACTCATTGTCATGGTCAGTGCTCCCTTTGCATGAAGGTCATGCAGTCTATCCCATATCTCCTTTGCTAATGAATATTTCCCTAGATTCTTCTTCACTGAATCAGGGAGACCATCCAATATAGTCTTTGCTGCTTGTGCATCATACTCCATGGATTCTTTATCCTTCTGGCTGTCATCAATCACTGACTCCCAGACTTCAATCCCCTCAGACATTAGGAAAGCCCTCATCATTATTTCCCATACATCAAAGTTTCCATCAAACTTTGGAACCTCAAATACAATGCTTTCAAATAGATTCCCTTCTAGTTTAGTAGAGGAGGGAGACACATTTTTAACAGCCCTGGAGGCTTTCTTCTTTGACCTTGCCATTCTTAACTATACTCCAAAATACTTGACTGTGTTTTTAAAACACTGACTGTTTCTTTCACAGTAACAGAAAGGAAAGCTTTGAAAAATACCTTCACTGTTTTGGCTGTGGCTTCACACTGCTGGAGAGGTTTGACTGCTGCAACAACACCTTTCTTCAGCTTCTTTGAGTCTTCAAAGAGCCTGGACTAGCTCTGATACCACTGTTGGGTATTTTTGAATGGGGAAATACCAAAACCAAACATTCAAACACACAGAGGCAATGCTCTGTTTCCACTGTTCCAGGATCTTTTGCACAGGGAACCTCTTAAAACAAAATGACTCATAACAGAGTATTACACAGCCATAAAAACATTTCTATTGATTAAAATACATGCCTGATACAAATACATGCCTGATACACATTCATCCTCTTTGCTGAGAGGGATTTACCAAAACTTACATTCACCCATCAAAACTCTATTTTCACCTGAGAAATACCTGTTCTGGGTTTGCTACAGTAAAACCCCTTTTACATTTACTGGTGTAAAAAAAAACCTTCTTTTACATGCTGCTGTAAAATAAAATTTACATATGCATACAAATGCGCTCCACCATTTTCCTTATACACTTCTGTACAAAACCACACATGGTTTTTGCTATTTCTCTGTTTTGCAATACATCACAAAAACATTACAACTCTGTTCTTCCTATATTTTCTCGCACTGCTGTGCATACATCCTTTGGTTCTTCTTTTTCTTTTACCGCACCATCATCATTTTTCACTGCTGTGAATACACACCTCATTCATATCTCGCACTGCTGTGCGTTAACAAAAATTTGCTCCACCGAGCGCAGCCACAACATAATACAATTACATAAAAATTGTGCGCAGGCACAATACACCTGTCCCAAAAGAAACACGCACAACACTATATGCTCCCGCAGCCACTCTACACTAAAAACTACTACACACATAGCCATATATGAAAACATAATAAAAAAAACTAACGTGGCCCATAACCATATTAAATGGCCTACACCTAAACTTACGTAAATGCATATATAAAAAAATATAAATGGGACGTATGCCCATAACCATTTAAAACAGGCCTCCACCAAACAATACGAACAGCATTAAAAGCCATGACTTTTCTTACACGGCGGTCAAACCATAGTCTTCCACTCCACGCAAAATTAAATTAACTTGACGCGGACGGGCTGCAACTTCGGAGATCGACGGTGGAGAACACACAACCAGATCGGACGATGGAGAGGATATCGGAAGGCACTTAACTGCTGAGCTTTACCTCCCGATGGGTCAAAGTTGCCTACGTCAGGCGAGAGCCACGTGCCTGCACCAAAACGCATCGGAGCTCAACAATACGGAAACCACTTTTCATGGATGGCGGTGCGATATGATTCTGGGCAGTTTTGTGGTTTTGCAGGCGGTTTTGGTTGATAGCGTACGGCAGCGTTGAAATTAGATTTCAACACTCCCCTTTAATTTCAACTGCTGGGCTTTCAATCTTACCCAAGCACTTCCTCACATAGAGGGGTTCACCAATCTTCCTCGCATAGAGGGATTCACCAACTGCTTCTGCTGCAGTTCATAAACAATCAAAGTTGTCTTCCTCTTAATAGAGGGATTCACCTGAAACTGTGCTTAAGAGCACCTTCCTCATGACAGAGGGATTCACCAAACTATGCTAGAGAGCATCTTCCTCTGAACAGAGGGATTCACCAATGACTATGCTGAAAAGCATCATCCTCTTGATAGAGGGATTCACTAATGACAATGTGCTGAAAAGCACCTTCCTCTTTAATAGAGGGTTTCACCAAATCACTGCTTCAAATGCAGTTCCAAAACAAACAATCATTGCACTGCTGTGTGTGCAAACTCATTACAATGTTCTTTTATGCTGCTGCATATTTTCTGCTGCACTGTTGTGCCATCTTCTTTACTGCGTCTACTCCACACTGCTGTGTCTACACTTGCTATTGTGTTGCTGCACTTCACTTACATTTCTTTGCAAACTCTGCATTGCTGTGCCTTCCCTTTCTCACATTCACACTGTTGTGTGAGAATTCTTTACTTGCGCACTTATGCGTGCTTCCCTTCTTCACAATGGGAAAACTTTTCTTCACGCTGCTACGTGCTCCCCTTCACTCATTACAATCATACTTTTGCTGTGTCTCACTTGCATTTCAGATGCAACCAACACACTCACTGCTGTTGCATTTCAATTCAAATGAACAACAAATTCATTACATTTACCTTTACTGCTGTAAGGAAAATTTCTTTTGCATGTGCTGCTGTTCAAAACTTCTTGCTGCTGCATTTTTCACATTTGCATTGCTGTGTGCTTCTCCTTCTTGCCATCATGCTGCTGTCCATAACCTCTTGCTGCTACATTGCCTCTGCAATTTGCACTGTCGCTGCCTTTTATTTCATCATACTGCTGTGTGCCCATACTCTTGGCACTTCATTTTCCACAAAAAACACTGGCTGCTGCCTTTTCTTATGCACCCTTGCTTCACACAATCTTAGTCTTCATTTTTTTTACACAATGCACTACTGTGCAATTCCTTTGGCTTTCTGCTGCCACACACATTCTTATACATCCAGTATGCATTAACAATCTGCTGTCCTTGTTTTTCCTTATGCATTTCTTTGCATGCTGCATTGCAAAAAAAACATTACATTTTTTTTACTGTTGTGTGAGAAATTTCATTGCATTCTCAGCCACTGGGCATTTACGCTCTGCTGCGTTTTGCCTTCTCATTTTCTTCTCACTGCTTTGCATTTTCATTCCCAATACAAAACATTTCATCTGCTGTGCATTACACTCATTCTGCTGTGAGTATGTTCTATCACATTACATAGAAGGAAACTACCTTCCATTGCTATGCATTTCAATGCATGTGCATCAAAAAAAATTTCAAACTGCTGTTCATGTTCTATCTTCCCACTGCTGTGAGGGTCTCCATGCTTTGCATTTTTCTCTTATCTCGCTGCTGCTCTTTACATTTCAGCGCTGCCATCTTTTCTTCCTTATGCATTTCTGTGCATATTGCATGAACACAAAGCAAAAACATTGCTGATTTCATCACTGCTGCATATTACCTTTCAGAGGGATTAACAAAGATTTCATTTGCAACTGCTGTGCTGCAATACATCCTTCATCAACAAATGTCTGTTAATACAGTTCAGCAAACAACAATTACAAGCTCCCCTTTAATGTATGCTTGTCTTCTTTTGGCAGACTCTTCTCAAAACAAATTTAGATCCACTGGGGAGTTCAAGGGGTTTTCAGATTGCCTTTCCTTCCTTCTCCATACTTGTGTAACTTTCTTCTTTTGCATGGGTCTAGCTTGTGTAAGAGCCCATGTCAAGTTACAGTCTCGTGCCATATGCCCAATGTTATGACACTTGAGACATTCAACTTTATTCATGAATAAGAATTCATGATTTCTTCTTGTGAAATTATTCCTTGGAGATTGTCGGGGACCACAACATCTATCTCCATGAAATGCTCTACAGTCTTTTGCCATATGACCAAAGTTTGAGCAAGCATAACAATAACCATAAAATGAACTTTGGTACCTGGGAGATGGAGGTTTTCTTGATGCACTCCTGAAGCCTTGCTGCCTTGAGATCCTTTGATGATCACCATTGCCTCTTACCTCTTTAACATCAGCTACATTTCTTCTTGGAGCTGGTTTTCTTCTTGGAACAGGATCTCTTCTATTGCAGCCTTCATTTTTCTCCTTGCCTTTGTTGGAACTAGGAGCATCACCATCTCTTTCTGGCTTCTTCACATCTCCTTTGCTTAAACCATCCTCATCCTTGTTTGAGGGTTCACCTACATACCCAAGTCCTGATTTATCAGATGGAGATCTGTGATAGCTGAGCATGTCATCCAAAGCTTGAGAGCTCTTCATGATCTTGTTCATTCCTTCAACCTTCTTCCTGAGGAGGACAATCTCTTCTTCTAACTTTTCACATTCATTATTTTTCTTTGCTAGTTGTCCCTCAGTTTCTTCCTTGCTACGAGTAGCTTCAGCTGCTACTATTTTGAAGGAGATAATCTCTGTCTTCATTTTGGATATTTCTTCATCTTTTGCCTGACTGCTCTTCATTTTCTTCTCAGCTCCTTGTGCCTGCTTCCTGGCTTCTTGTAGTTCGGACTTAAGGGAGGAGACCTCTACCTTGTACTGTCCAATCTCTTCTACAAGTTTGTTCACTCTCTTGTGTCTTTGTTCAAGCTGACTTGTCAAGGAATCTTCCTGCTTCTTTGCTTCATTCAGCTGATTTGTCATGGATATGACTTCTTCATGGTGTTTCCTCTTGCATTGATCAAGCTCCTTCTTGAGCTTGGCAAGCTCTTCATCCCTTTCTCTTACTTGAAGCTTGATGAGGTCAAGCTTCTCATTCTCAGCTTCTATGATGGGTTCATAACTTTCTTCTTGACTCATTGTCATGGTCAGTGCTCCCTTTGCATGAAGGTCATGCAGTCTATCCCATATCTCCTTTGCTGATGAATATTTCCCTAGATTCTTCTTCACTGAATCAGGGAGACCATCCAATATAGTCTTTGCTGCTTGTGCATCATACTCCATGGATTCTTTATCCTTCTGGCTGTCATCAATCACTGACTCCCAGACTTCAATCCCCTCAGACATTAGGAAAGCCCTCATCATTATTTCCCATACATCAAAGTTTCCATCAAACTTTGGAACCTCAAATACAATGCTTTCAAATAGATTCCCTTCTAGTTTAGTAGAGGAGGGAGACACATTTTTAACAGCCCTGGAGGCTTTCTTCTTTGACCTTGCCATTCTTAACTATACTCCAAAATACTTGACTGTGTTTTTAAAACACTGACTGTTTCTTTCACAGTAACAGAAAGGAAAGCTTTGAAAAATACCTTCACTGTTTTGGCTGTGGCTTCACACTGCTGGAGAGGTTTGACTGCTGCAACAACACCTTTCTTCAGCTTCTTTGAGTCTTCAAAGAGCCTGGACTAGCTCTGATACCACTGTTGGGTATTTTTGAATGGGGAAATACCAAAACCAAACATTCAAACACACAGAGGCAATGCTCTGTTTCCACTGTTCCAGGATCTTTTGCACAGGGAACCTCTTAAAACAAAATGACTCATAACAGAGTATTACACAGCCATAAAAACATTTCTATTGATTAAAATACATGCCTGATACAAATACATGCCTGATACACATTCATCCTCTTTGCTGAGAGGGATTTACCAAAACTTACATTCACCCATCAAAACTCTGTTTTCACCTGAGAAATACCTGTGCTGGGTTTGCTGCAGTAAAACCCCTTTTACATTTACTGGTGTAAAAAAAAACCTTCTTTTACATGCTGCTGTAAAATAAAATTTACATATGCATACAAATGCTCTCCACCATTTTCCTTATACACTTCTGTACAAAACCACACATGGTTTTTGCTATTTCTCTGTTTTGCAATACATCACAAAAACATTACAACTCTGTTCTTCCTATATTTTCTCGCACTGCTGTGCATACATCCTCTGGTTCTTCTTTTTCTTTTACCGCACCATCATCATTTTTCACTGCTGTGAATACACACCTCATTCATATCTCGCACTGCTGTGCGTTAACAAAAATTTGCTCCACCGAGCGCAGCCACAACATAATACAATTACATAAAAATTGTGCGCAGGCACAATACACCTGTCCCAAAAGAAACACGCACAACACTATATGCTCCCGCAGCCACTCTACACTAAAAACTACTACACACATAGGCATATATGAAAACATAATAAAAAAAACTAACGTGGCCCATAACCATATTAAATGGCCTACACCTAAACTTACGTAAATGCATATATAAAAAAATATAAATGGGACGTATGCCCATAACCATTTAAAACAGGCCTCCACCAAACAATACGAACAGCATTAAAAGCCATGACTTTTCTTACACGGCGGTCAAACCATAGTCTTCCACTCCACGCAAAATTAAATTAACTTGACGCGGACGGGCTGCAACTTCGGAGATCGACGGTGGAGAACACACAACCAGATCGGACGATGGAGAGGATATCGGAAGGCACTTAACTGCTGAGCTTTACCTCCCGATGGGTCAAAGTTGCCTACGTCAGGCGAGAGCCACGTGCCTGCACCAAAACACATCGGAGCTCAACAATACGGAAACCACTTTTCATGGATGGCGGTGCGATATGATTCTGGGCAGTTTTGTGGTTTTGCAGGCGGTTTTGGTTGATAGCGTACGGCAGCATTGAAATTAGATTTCAACATTAATGACAGCATTCATAATCATTTGGTTAGGGTTTCAAGAGGTTTCCCCAAGTTCGACGAAGGAACTTCCCTTCTGGGGTTTTCTTCTGTATATGATTTATTAATAAAGGGCGTTGTTCCCATTATGAACTCGGTGCTTTCTGCTGCACAGGAATATCTAGACTCTGGCTAGTTTATTATTTTTGTAATTATTATCGGGTTTCCAAGTTGAAGAACTGTATAGAATTTTCTCAGTTAAATGTGGATGACCGAGTGCATAGCTGGGACTATGCCCACATGCATCAGACCCTTTTCTCTGTTGTGTTAATATATCACTTTTTTTGTGCCAATCAATAAACTCGCGTGAATATTTGTTGGGTCTGTTCAATTTTTCAAGGAAGTATTTTCGTTGCAACTATGTATTTTAAGTTGAGATGTGGCCTCCGGCCAGCACAGAGTTCTGTTCATTACTTATAAAATTGAATGACAGTTACAGAGTTTTTTCTTTTTGATAACCGCATTTGGGTTTTTGGCTTTACTCTTACTGTGCGCGATTCTGGTTTGTAAATGTCGGAGCCTGTTCATACAGGGTCAATGTGTTTTTACTTTCCCTTGGGTACCAATTTCTTTTATAAGATTGCCTTCTGTTTTGCAATTCCTATGGCTTTATAATCATGAGGGTTTCATCCCTCAAACAGTTCCATTACGACCCGATAAGGTTCACTGTCGTGCTCCGGACTCAGGGATTCTTGGACTCATTTGCGGTTCATAACCTTGACCACGGGGCAGAGCGACCCATCTTTCGCATACCCCGGACTTGTTATCTGCTACAGAACTTGGTTATTTGCTTCTGCGTTTATCTTTAGGGTTCTTTCAAACGAGACATCTATTAACAGTTCTTTATTTATCCTACTTCTACAATTGTCTTTAGGTTACTTACAAATGAGACATCTATTATCAGTTCTTTATTTAGTCATGCGTATGAGAAAGCTTTTCCACTTCCATTGTTTTTATTTAAGAACTAAACAAAGTCCTAGGGTTCCTATATTATCATACAGTTCTGATATTTGAAAATACATTAGCCCAGGTGGCCTATTTCGTTTTTCCTCACTACGGTCTTAACTTTCACTTCCGCATTGTATGGAACTGTAAAAGAGTTATAATCTTTCTTTGCAACAGAATTATTCTACCAACAATCTATGGACTGTCAGAACGGAGTTTTTCAACAAAATAGAAATCAACTTTCCATTCTGAACAAAGTTTTAAAACAAAGAATATAAACTAATTTCTTAAATGAGAATGACCCACCTCGACGGTTGCACTTGCTACTAGTATCTTTCAAAAATAGTAACTCTGTATATAAAGAAAGTATCTGAAACTTTCTATATTTATTTTGGTTATAAACTCTAGGAACCTGTTGCTTGCAAAAGAATAACACTTCTAATTCAGTTTAGATAATAGCACAGTCTTCATCTCTAGGTTGCTTCCAAGTGAGTAACTCTAGAGGAAGAGATCACCCCTGATTCTGTAGCAAGTCAAACCACCCGACCATGACATTGTCTTTCGAGACCAAATCTCCCCCCCTAGCTTGCTAAAGACGTAGAGTATTTATTGCAGTTGCTCCCGCTCTACACCCTTGCTATCTGATCATCACCAGACATAGCAAGTCTTTTTCCCCATCACTCACTGCCTGTCCCTACCAGGCAGTTTCCCCTCCCCTCTTCCTTTTCCTGGAAGCCCTCCACGGTTAGGGGAGGTAGTTAGGGTTCAGCGACTATTTCTCTTAACTTCCCTCTTCAGAAGTTACTTGGTGTCCTCTTCACTAGGAAATTATTTCTTATTTTTTTTCAATAAAATAAAAACATTAATTAATTCAAACAAATAGTAACCACAATCCTTCAGTTTCTTTTCACTACTGTAAATAAAATATTTGCAACATTTTAGGGATATTACATAATTTTTGCAAGTTTTAGTTACTTTAAAATCAGAATATTGCTGACAAAGGTCTCCTTTGGTTTTGTGCTTCTGTTTCTATTTTTTTTCATATAAGACCTTGATTAAGATGAAACGAGGTTTACCGTTGGGCGAGCTGCCATTGGAGATGTTTAGCAATGATCTTGAGGTCAAACAAATTATTTTGGCGTCTGACCGTTGGAATCATTTTCCATTAGGTCGATGTTGGAAGCTCTGGCAATGATGTGGACGGCCAGCGAAAGGCACCTGGGTGAGGAAAGAAAAATTGAAATAACAAATCCGCGATGTAATAGTCTGCAATTTCCATTCCTAACCCTCCAATATATTAAAAGAAAAAAATCCATGCGTTAAAAGGGAAGGCTCTTGGTCTGCCCGGAAGATGTTTTGTTACAATTTTTCTGGTAGTATATATGATTAAAAGCAGCCATAGACTTACCATATGAGCAGCATGTATACTATGAACAACAATTACCATGGCTGATAATATCTTATACTTGTTATCTATAACTCAATATGAAAGACATGTTGTAAAGTTATGTTAAATAAACATTTTGATTCGGTCAGATTAGAAAACAATAAAAATAAAATACAATTATATATATATATATATATATATATATATATATATATATATATATATATATATATATATATATTATATAAAATTAATAATTATATTTATTAATGAAAACATTTTTACTAAATCAAATAATATAAAAATAAAAATAAAAATAATAATTATCGGTTATCAATTATTAGTAAATAAACTACTGTAGACTTATCTTAGCTCAACATTACTTTAACTGAATTTAGGGTAGTATTTATTATTTGCAGTTGAGATAAATCATTCTCTAACAACCCCTAGTAACTTCACAAACATGAAATTTCTATTTACAGTAGTTAAAGAAATGTATTTTGAAGTGTGGGCCATGAAGGTTGAGAAATGTAAATGGTAGTACATGTATCCCTATTTAATTTTAATTAAGATTGCATAATTGCATTTTACTTAAATCATGATTTGGAGTAATGTTAGAGTAAGCTTACCCGAGGTAGTTGGATAGTTGTGGTTAGGTAGTTACCTACCCAAATTTTGGTTAGGTGGTTACCTACCCAAACTCTTTAGTTGCCAAGAGAAGGCCAAGAGTGTATTACGACCCTGAGGCAGGAGGAGAGAGAAAAGAGGAAAAATGAATAAACTCTTGAGTTGGTTAGCCAATGGAGACTCGCCATACAGCGCTGAGTCTAGTAATGGTTAAACAATGGAGTGACGTAAGTCTAGTAGTGGTTAGCCAATGGAGTCTGTGTAAGATAGCCTAGTGATCAAAGCTAAGTCTAGTAGTGGTTACAGTCTAGTGATCAAAGCTAAGTCTAGTAGTGGTTAGCCAATGAAGTGTGTCTAGGGCTAATTCTAGTAGTGATCATGGCTAAGTCTACTAAGTCTATAAATCTAGTAGTGATCAAGGCTAAGTCTACTAAGTCTATAATTCTAATAGTGATCAAGGCTAAGTCTAGTAAGTCTAATAGTGGTTAGCCAATGGAGTCTGCATGAGATTGTTGATTTAGGGCTAAGTCTAGTAGTGATCACATGGTCCAAATAATATTATGAATATATTCAGGAGTCTAGTAGTGATTAGATAGTCCAAATAATCTTATAAATATGTCCAAAAATAAATTACCTCGGTATAAGGTTATAAGGTTAGCCTAGGGAATGAGAGGACTCGCATCACAGTTGGGTGGAGCATTACTCAATACCGTGGTTGAAATTTACTAAATAAAGTGAAGTAATAAATAAGTATTAACCTTTTTCTTTACAAGTATTGTGTAGAGATTAGAGAATGTGCATATTAAGTATCATTTTGTTGCGAAAGAAGCATAGAACAATGGTTCTATAAATGTATCATTAGAGGTCAAGATATTTTGTAATTGTTTATTAAAGTAATTGCAAAACAAAAATTCCACACCCTGTGTGATTAGGAAAATTATAACAGAAATGTATAATCTTTAATCATAAACTATGGACAAATGTTATGCAACCATAAATCGAAAGAATATGGAAGTAATTTTACATGGAATAAGTGGAATAAACAGAACCAAGTTATAATTAATCATCACGAAATCTACAATTGTCCTCAGCGGTAACAAATGAGTAAACAAGATAAATATGTAGAATAGCAACCAAAGATAAGGGTTCGCTGTAGGTGGGGCCGAAGGACTCGCAAAGCTCAAGACAGTCCCTTAAATTATTCAGGCTGAGCAACGGAAAAAAATCCAGAGCCAGTGAACAAATCATTATTTGCCGATCTGTAGGTGTCCAAACATACAGTTAATAAGTTCTATACAAAGAACTAATAAACAACTTTAAGCATTGTAATAAGTACAATCATTAAGTACAGAGAGATGTGAGATATCTTGGACAAAACTGACATAGAGTCCATTTCTCATATTCATAGATATCAAAGAAAAGAAAAACAAAACCCTTGACGGGTATTTTAAACCTCAAACATTGCGAGTTAGCAATCCTGAAAAAAGGGAAACCCATAAGATAAACCCCTTTAACTATCCAACAGTCATAACAGTAGTACAGTCTGAGTACGGAGCACATTATGTTGTGTTCCCCAGACATAAATAAATATAATGGCTTAAACTATATAAATATTATAATATAAAAATACTTGTTTCTAAGGATAGGACTCTGACAAATTTTCAATGGAAGTGACCCTAGCAGCTTGTGGCTGAACCAGCCACGTGACCCAAACCCATTCAAAAGAGATAATTCAAACATGTCACAATCAAGACATAGACCCATTAGGGTTTCACAAAGAGAATGAAACCCCAGCGCTAGCCGCGTCAAGAAATGTAACACACCTAGAAAAGGAAGAGAGCAACAGTCAAGCATTAGACAGTCATGTTGAGCTGAATGGAACCAGGATAACCCCAATAACATTGTACCTATGCGACATTGAGGAAATTAGGCAACATGAATGATTAGTTAACCTCGAATCTGTTAAAGAAATATCGTATTAATTCTGGGTAGTAAGTAGACTGGTAGGAAAATTTACCTGAATACTATAACCGACACATAAGAAACCCTAACTCGCATGGTAGAGCTGTAACAGAAGAATTCACATCATGGCTTCACTCTTCAATAATTAACAAACAATTGGGTCAATTAAGTCAAAACAGGGAAGGAAACCAACCTATGTCGTAAAACTCTAAAACCTCAGCAAACCCTCAAACTCGGTTTGCATAGTGGGAAAAATAAAAGAATTAGTCAGAAGACTGGAGACATTTAGAAGAGTCCCGGAAAAAAAAGAGAGCAAGCGTGACATGATTTGGCTTAAGAAAATCATTTTTACCTCACGGTTCACTCAAACCTTGGGAAGTTGGCCGCGGTCTCGGTAATGATGATCAGACTCCAAAATTAGGTAAGCTAGGTTCAAAGAGCAGCAGACCTCTGAGTACCAAACCATTGTCGCAGTAGGGAACCCAATCGCGGAAGAGGAAAACAAGCAATTGAGACCCGACAAAGAGTGCGGGTTGAGTTAGTTACCCTCTAACTCCCTCATCTGACCTCCAATGTCACGCCCCTACACTGGTGGTAATCTTCCAACGGTAATCATCCAACCACACTATAGGAGGTGTGGCACTACCAACCCTTTTCTTTTTAACAATACAAACGATCGTGGACTATGCCTACTTTCTATGCATAGTTTACTTTTCAATAGCTAAGCATATCTTTCATTAACACAATGAAAGCCTTCATGCCATTAACATATTAACACCATTAACATTCAAGTGTATAGTGGAATATCATGGGAGGGGCAACTCCCTGTAATAATGAGTCTGCTCATATCAATAATGTTAATATTCAGAATTCACATATAAGCTTACAACGAAGGGAAACCCCAAGTTTCACCTTCACACTTATACAAATTCACCTTCCTGCACTCGTCGTGCAGCGTTGCCTAGCCACCTGACAAAGTCACCCATTCATTGTTTTGTCATGTCTCCCGTCGTTCACCCGTGCACGTTCCACCCATTTACCAAGGCCTTCATTGCACAACTTGACTTTCGTTCAGGAGCACCCACCACGACTACCCAAACCATTCACCATTTACCCATGCCCGCACTTGACCAACTCACCCACCATTGCACGTTTCCTTCGTTTCGTTTCATCGCGCCCAAGCATGCTCACCTAGCTCGTCCTGCACCTGCGTTCACCACTAACCATCGACTGTGTCGTCGTGTCGGGCACACTCGCATGACTCGCCTTTCAGCACACCTCTGCACGTTCACGTTCACCGTTCACACTCGTCGATTCCCATTCAGCCTCACCTGGCATTCCTTCCACTGGGCACCCACACACAAGGTCATCTCGCTGACTCGCCCTTCCACCATGTGTCACACCACCCGTCCTCCTAACCGTTCAGTTGAACGCCCGCCGTGTGCACCCGCCCTCGTGTTGCTCGACCCGCACATGTTGAACTGTCCATTATTCACTCTATGCCCTGTGGCCTGCACACACCTCTACGGCACCCACAGCTTGACTTGCAGCTCAGGTGCTTCGGCCCCGTGTCCTCCTACACCTTCGCTTTGGATTTCAAACCAAAACTCACACATTTCTCCTTGGCTCATTTTCTTGCTCGAACTGTTCGCTATTCAAATGGTGAATCTCCTCTCCACCATCGCCATGTATATATACACCTCCACCGCCATGGTTTACCACGTCAGCTCGCCTAGTTGACCACCCGTTCGACTTGATGTTTTATCTTCCTACACGTCAACCCTTCAGTTGGGCGCCCCCACCTGGGACCACCTCACCTTATAAACCACCATCCATACCAACACTTAGCCACTTTCCTCACAGCCTCGCATTTCCTCTGCGACTACGTTCATTTTGCTCATCTCGTCCATTGCTCCTCTGTCGTGTGCACTTGCCGAAACTCATCGCAGCTCCACGGGGTTACATCCTCCCCCACTAGAAGTCATTGTCGTCCTCGACAATCTTCCATCCTAGCAACCATCTTTTGCCAAGACATCATACACACAACTTTATTTATGGGTGATCCAGATGCCCACTACTCAACCTGCTTCATGCCATAGATATGCAACTATTCTGTAAAGAATCATGTGCTGGTACCCCTCATGTCAGTGATTAGTTGGGTAGCTAATCCAACCATGCATCACCTCCACAAGAACTCATGCCCCAGATCGTCATGACTGTCCACTGCATGCTACCTGTCAACCTGTGTCACCTCACCCCTAGATGCCTACCAAAAGTGTTTGGAGACTCACTGCAATGAGCAATTAACTATGAGTCTCATGCTCCATGATATTTTAAGATGATAAGGAGGGATTAGAGCCTGAAGGCTCTCCCTCACTAATCAACTCAATCCACCTATCCGGATCCTCAATTTCTATTCTCTGCAAGTATGCCTCCCAATCTTCCATCTGAACATTCGGCCTCGCATACTCTTTGTCGTCGTCATCCTCCACTGCTTCCAGCCTCTTAAATAGATCCAATATGCTATCTGACAATGCCCTAATAACCTATGACTACTCCATAAGCCTTGCCTCTGCAATAGGCAAATGCTTATAGATCTCTTTATCTTTCTTCCCTTTCTCCATACTCATCACTATCAGCTTACGCTCGGGATTAGTTACTCCCACAGTTGGCACACCAATGGGTACATCCTCTCGTCTTTTGTAAAGGTACAGTTTCTTCATATGGGGAACAATCATTGCATCAAATTCTTTCATGAATTCTATACCCAGTATAGCTTCATAGTCATCTATCCACACCACAGTGAAATCAACTTTCCCTTTCCATTCACCAAGTATCACATCCACCTTTTTAGCTACACCAATCACAAAATTCGGAGGAGAATTCACTGTCTTCATTTTTGCCTGGACCAGTACAAACTTCAGCCCAATCCTTCTCGTACTATCCTCACTCATAAAGTTGTGAGTTGTGCCACTATCCACCATAGTAAGCACATCAACACTCCCAACCTTCATTTCAACATACTCCAATTTGTTTCTTTCCGGTTCTCTCCCAGAGACAGCTTAATAGCCACCGCAACTCCTAGAATCTGCAAAAAATCCCCTGGAAGTTTCTTCTTTCTTCACATTGGACTGTGCCAACGCAACCACCTTCGGTCCTGAAGGACACTTCTTCACCATGTGTGGTTCCTCACATATCCAACACTTCAACGGTTTCTTCATCTTCGACTTGTCATTGATTTTGAAGTCTCCTCATTCGTAGTCTTCTCTTTTGGTTTGTCATACTTATTCTTCTTCTTTTCAGAACCCTCATTGTAGTGTTCCACCAAACGATCCACAATAGCAGAAGCCTCCTCAAATGTCTTAATCTTTTGCCTCTTCACTTCATTCCGCACCCAAGGTTTCAAACCTATGATAAAGTTGAACACCTTGTCCCTTTCTGTCATGTCTGGAAGTTCCAACACTGAACTTGCGAACTCTCACTGGTATGCCTTCAGTCTTCCCATTTTCTTTATATACTTTATCTTCATCCTTGCATCCCATGTTTCTTATTGTGGACTAAACTGGGTTTGCAAAGCCTTCTTCATGTCATCCCATGAAGTTATATCTCCAGGATTGCCATTGGCAATTCAGTCCATCCTCCTTCGCCACCACATCTTAGCATCCTTCGTCAAGAATTGAGCAGCTACCTTCACTTTGTTTTCCTCATCGGACAATCCCAAAGGCTCCGAGTACCGTTCCATATCCCATAAAAAGTTTCCAAGAGTTTTCAGACTCCTCGTTCAATCATAAGAATCCCGATTTTTTATTTTGACATGAGTCACACATTCACCTGAGTTGGGTCTCACAGCCTTCTTCAAAACCACGATCTAATCTAGAGCATTGTCAAGAACTTGTTGCAATTTCAAGATTTCAGCCAAACCTCCATCTCTTTCTTCACCAATCTTCTTGACTTCTTCTTTCGTTTGTGTATACTCCCATTACGTATACTCTTATCGAACCTTGAGGTCTTCAAGTTCATCCTTTACCCTCGCATAGTCTTCATGAACGACCTTCATCAAAGTTATCTCAGAACCAAATTCCTCCATTTTTTCCAATACCTTGTTCAGGGAAGCTTCTCCCGCATTATTCCTAGATTCACTTGTCATGATCTGAGGTTCTTCTACCATCTCTGTTATCTTCTTTCTTTGTGATCTTGTGTAGAACATAAACTGTAAATCCGAATCACCCTTTAGGTTCCTTTGCTCAACCTAGTTCGACTGAATCAAGCTCTGATACCACCTGTCACAACCTTACACTGGTGGTAATCTTCCAACCACAATATAGGAGGTGCGACACCACCGACCCCTTTCTTTTAACAATACTAACGATTGTGGACTATGCCTACTTTCTATACTTAGTATATTTTTCAACAGCTAAGCATATCTTTCATTAACATAGAGGAAACTTTCATACCATTAAGATATTAACATGATTAACATTCAAGTGCATAGCGGAATATCATGGGAGGGGCAACTCCCTGTAATAACGAGTCTGCCCATATCAATAATGTTAATATTCAGAATTCAAATATAAGCTTACAATGAAGGGAAACCCCAAGTTTCACCTTCACACTTATACAAATTCACCTTTCTGCACTTGTCATGCAGCCTTGCCCAGCCACTAGATAAAGTCACCCGTTTGTCATTTCGTCGTGTCGCCCGTCATTCACCCATGCACGGTCCACCCTTTTACCAATGCCTTCATCGCAAAACTCGACTTTCGTTCAAGTGCGTCAACGCGACCGCTAAAACCGTTCACCATTTACCCATCCTCGAGCTTGTTCACCAACTCGCCCACTATCGCACGTTTCCTACATTTCGTTTCAACGTGCTAGGGTGTGCTCACCCAACTTACCCTCCAATCACGTTCACCACCAACTGTCGACCATGTCGTCATGCTGGGCATGCCCGCACAGCTCGCTCGTCGGCACACCTCCGCACGTTCACTGTTCACGGCCACCGATTCCCGTTCAACATCACCTGACATTCCTTCCACCAGGCACCCACACAGAAGCTCGTCTCACCAACTCGTCCTTCCACCATGCGTCGCGCTGCTTGTACGCCTAATAGTTCAACCGAATTCCCACCGTGTCTACCCGCCCTCGCGCTGCTTGACCCGTCCCCGCTGAACTGTCCATCGTTCACCCTGCACCCTGCATCGTGCATGCACCTCTGTAGCACCCATAGCTCGACCTGCGGCTCAACTGCTTCGACCCTGTATCTTCCTACACCTACCCCTTGGATTTCATACCCAAACTCGCACTTTTCTCCTTGGCTTATTTTCTTGCTCGAACTGTTCATTGTTCAAATGTTGAATCTCCTCTCCACGATTGCCATGTACATATATGCCTCCACCATCATGGTTTACCACGTCGGCTCGCCCAGCCGACCACCCATTTGGCCTTATATTTTATCTTCCTGCACATCGGCCCTTCGGTTGGGTGATCCCACCTGGGACCACCTCACCTTATAAACCACCGTCCATCCCAACACTTAGCCATTTTCCTCATGGCCTTGCCTTTCCTTTGCGGCTACGTTCGTTTCACTCGTCTCGCTCGTCGCTCCTCTGTCGTGCGCATGTCAGGGAAAATTTTAAGAACCCCCCCTAAATTTATAAATATAATAAATGGGCGAATCTCCATGGTATATAGGAAAAATGGAAGGCGATTTTATCAATAATATAATATGTATATATAATTTTTTGGCGAATCTCTCACCAGGCATGGCGAATATTTTACTCAATTATAAAATCTTGTAAGATCTTGGTGAGTCTTTCACTAAATAATAAAACTTTGTAAAGTCCCAGTGAATCTTAGCATAGGCTACATGCTGGTTTAATTCCCCCATTCAAATAGGCTACATTCCAGGTGAATACCATGGGTCAATACCATGTGCCATTTTGGTGAATACCATGGGTCAATACCATGTGCCATTTTTATTTTTATTAGAATATTTTACTCAATTATAAAATCTTGTAAGAACTTGGCGAGTCTTTCACTAAATAATAAAACTTTGTAAAGTCCTAGTGTATCTTAGCATAGGCTACATGCTGGTTTAATTCCTCCATTTAAATAGGCTACATTCCAGGTGAATACCATGGGTCAATACCATGTGCCATTTTGGTGAATACCATGGGTCAATACCATGTGCCATTTTTATTTTTATTAATTCTAATATTAGGGTTAATAATGGTTTTTTGCATGGTATTAATAACAATCTAGTCCATGGTATTTGTCCCATAGTATTTTGGCCATAGGTTTCACCTAAATATAACCCATTTTTTGAGTGTTCGTAAATATAAGGTGACTTATGGAGTAAATATAAAAAAAATGTTTTATTTGTTTACCATACCTCTCGTTTATTTATGTTTTTTATTAATTTATCATACCTTTTTTACAAATATGGTATTTGGCCCATAGGATTTACTTAAATAAAACCTCTTTCTTGAGCCTTCATAAATAGAACGAGGGTTATGGACTAAATATAAAAAGAGGTTTTATTTATTTACGATACGTCTAGTTTATTTATATTTTTATTTATTTACCATACCTTTTGAGTAAGTATAAAAATACGTTTTATTTATTTACCATACCTCCACTTTACTTATATTTTTATTTGTTCACACCCTTACATGTATATAAGGTGACTTATGGAGTAAATATAAAAAATGTTTTATTTATTTACCATACCTCTCATTTATTTATATTTTTATTAATTTACCATAACTCTTTTATAAATATGGTATTTGGCCCATAGGATTCACTTAAATAAATCCTATTCTTGAAAATGGGCGAATGGATTCACTTAAATAAAACCTATTCTTGAAAATGGGCGAATGGAAGGTTGTAAGTCCTAATAACAAGGGCTAAATTTACCTTTTTTACCCTCTCCCTTAAAATAAGGTGGGCTATTTGAGGTGATTTGTAAAAATGTACTATGATACAAAATATTCGCCCACTAAAAATTTAAAACCCCTTAATTTCGCCAAAGGGCGAACATTCGCCCCTAAAATTATCCTTGGCACATGTGTTGAAACTCATCACAGCTCCAGGATGTTACATCCACCATCTGATGAACTCCACTTTGGAGAGTCGTGCATCTATGCATGCCAGGGGTACAGATTCAATTCCACATCCACAAGGTTCAAGGCAAACTACGAGAGCCACCTCAACTCAGTTTGGGATGCCAAAATTGCGAGGACCAAAGCAAAGGTGTAAAACAAATGTAAATAATGATATTGTAAGGATCGGTGCACATATACGTAGGGGTATTTACCGCATATCTCTCTATTCTAAACCATCAATTTCTTATGGCTATTTCTTACATGTATATTTTGTAATTTCATTAAAAACCCATGATGGATATTTATCAACGAGAATACAATTAAACTAAAAAAAAATGAATGTTTATAATATTAACCTATGAGACGTTTTCAATTTCAATTAAAAAATGGTTTATTATAAATAAATTTAAATATTATATATAAATATTACAAAATTTAATTAAAATAAATATTAAATATTAAATAGATTATATATATATATATATATATATATATATATATATATATATATATATATTCTAAATAAGATTAAATTTATTAAAGAGACAAAAAATAATGATACATGGAGGCACCGGCCTCTGCAGAACCTGTCTCAAAGTTTACCAAGTATTAACAAACAGTGACTGAAAAAGACACATCCCACAAGGGGAAACCAGTCCAAAAATCATGGTGTGAGCTGACCACATAGAGGAACCAGCCTGTAATTCCCATGCATAAGAGTTTTTTGAGCAAAACAAGAAACAAAATTGACCCCAAAAAACAACAATTACAACGAAACTACAAAAAAGACCTCGAAGATGGTAACTGAGTGTCTAAAAACCTGAATAAAGAACTGCCACTTGCTAGGTGTCAACATGTGGTAAAGGCTCCTCCATGATGAGACACTCGTAGGCATACACATCTTCGACATCATGCTGTTGTCTGCTTGTCGTGGCATCCATCTACGTCTTGCCACCTGGAATGCTCGTCATAGCTTCCATCTTCACATTACCGCCTGGAGTGTTGTCCGTCCAATTCAGAGCAAGCTACGCCCGTCCGGTTTAGAGCGTCACCAGGAGATCTGTGAGTCCTTGAGCTGCTACCATGAGTGTTTCGTCTGCTAGTGCCAGTCTTGTCTTGAATGATGCGAGCCGGGATGAGAGTGCTCTTTGGCTCCTCTCTGAAGGCGACAGAAATGGTGGCGATAATACAAGGGCGCTCCAAAGTGCATCTAAACTGGAACTGGGTTGAGTGACAGGGATTCATCATCGGCATAGAGTCATCAAGGGGGTGTTGGGCTTCCGCATCATGCCTAAAACCAGTCTGTTTGGCATGCCCTTTGCCACTTCGTGTGTTGGGATACCGACCTCTACAGTGATCATCAGTCGAGGGCAAGGAGGAATCCATAGGAGTCGAGTCAGACGGGGACAGTGAGGGAGGGCGGGTTGCTTTGCCACGGCTGCTACCTCTTCGACTTCTCATTTTGTGCCTCAAGCAGGGCATATTTTCTTGGTGAATATCAGTACGCCGGGTGCTTGGAGGAGCATGAGAAGGGATGGAATAGCTCGTGGAGGCAAGAGAGTGAGGAATTCGGTTACTAGAGGCATAATTCAGGGCTGAAGCAGTAGCTCTGTAGCAACAAAGCAGGTTGTGCGAGAAGTGAGCAACAAAATTATATCATTTTTTGGGAAGTTTATATATATTTTTTTTCCAAAAATGTCATGTTAGGTAAATATTTTAATTTATATAAAAATAAAAATAAAATATAATTAATAAAATATAAAATTAAAATTAATAAAATGTTTTCATTATATAAAAATAAAAGTAAAACTAATAATTATAGTTATCAAATATTAATAAATAAATTAGCCCATATTTATTTTAATTTTTGGATTTAAGCTACTGTGTGAGAGGGAACAAATCTCTTTTCACTTTAAAAATGAAATCTTTTGTCAATTCTCTTTTCACTCTAAAAATATTTACACATAGAAAGATTTGATCGATTTAATCCCCTGAAAACTTAGTAGATCCAAAACTAAAATGCATTTAAATTAGTAAAATTGAAACAAATAATATTATCCCTCTCAATTTCAATTACTAAAATTATTTCTTATAAAAATAATTCAATTATATAAATATTATGCAATTTAACTTAAATAAGCCATAAATATTTATAATACAATAATATTAAATAAATAATAAATATTTATAGTATAATAATTATTAGACATGCAATCAATAAACTTTATTAATTCTATTTTTATAATATTACACAGATAAACAATATCCTTAATCCTTCCTGTAATATCAATATTCAATTGATAATGTATAATAACATATTCACTAAATATTAAAATCTATGAGCCTCAAATAAATCTATTTACATCAACAAACTTGCCATTCATAAGCGTTCTGGGGGCTTTTTTAATTTATTTATTGTGATTAACCTGACAAATTTGGTCTATAATTGTTATAATGAACTTCATAATGAAATTACATTTCTTTAAAAAAAATTGCTACTTTTAAAACCAAAAATGGTTGACAAAGGTCTCCTTCTGTCTTTTGCTTCTCTTTCTTATTTATTTCATATAGGAACTGTTGTTGTCACGCCCCTACACCTGCGGTAGTCTTTCAGCCGCTTATAGCAAGGTGCGGCACTACCAACCGTTTTCTTTTCACCAATACTTACGATTGTAGACTACACCTAACATTCCATACTTCTTCTTATTTTCATTACCAAGTATTATTAATGTGTTCCTTTATACAAGTGAAAGCCCATAACATTCACATAACAACATTATACAAGAGAAATTCACAACAGTATAAAGGGAGGGGCAACTCCCTGCAATATGAGTATGTCCGAATCAATATATTTAATCTTTTTTTACAAGTACAAGTTAAATCTTTGGAAACCCCAAATTTACACTTAGCCAATTTTCAAACTTCAGAAAACTCAGTTGCCCAGCGCGTCGACGCCTCCACACGGTCACCGCACGACTCACCAACCCTTCGTTCACCTCGTCACACGATCATGTTGTTTTCCCAACTTGGGCGTATCTCGTCGTAACCAAGTCACCACACACGGGAGCCTCCGCATGAGTCACACCTTCGTTCACAATCTCAACACTTCACCGTTTCCTCTGTTTCGTCATGCACCCGCCCTACCCAGGTCGCCTGTCCACACGATTCTTCGTTCCGACGTGCACGGCGTGCCCTCACCCAGCCGCCTGTCCGCACATCTACCCGTTCACCCAACTTCGTTCACCCGAGTCGCCACACGCTTTCACTTGAGTTGCTACATGACTTCACCCAGTTCGCTTGAACGACCTCACCCAGGTCGCCACACGACTTCGCCCGAGTCGCCCGAACGACCTCACCTGGGTCGCCACACGACCTCGCCCGGGTTGCCCGAACGACCTCGCCTGAGTTCTACCTGAACGACCTTCATGAACAACTTTTCTGAACGACCTTCCCAAACGACTTCTCGAATGACTGTCCGAACGACTATCCCGAACGACTGTACAAACGAATTTCCCGAAAGACTTTCCCGAACGACTGTCCGAACAATTTTCACGAACGACTGTTGGAACGACTTTCCCGAACGACTGTCCGAATGATTTTCCCGAACGACTATCCGAACGACTTTCCCGAACGACTGTCCGAACGAATTTTCTGAACGAATTTACACCTGAGTTCTGCCCGTCATGCGGGCTTATCCACGCACTACAGAACTCCTTGTTCGAACTCGTGTTGATCGAATGATGGTCGTTTGCCTCCAAACGACCTCCAATATATACGTGCGGGTGGCGGGTTGTGTCACCCAGCCGACCCACACCAAACGCCCAAGCCGACTCGTTCAACATGTGTTGTTTTGCCCAAGAGGATAGTCGGCCCGCCCAAATCATGGGACTGCCCCCATAACTCTCCCAACACCTTATAAACTCATTTCTTGGCTCGTTTCGTTTCATATTTTGCACGCACTTCGCACGGTGGAGTTGTCGTACCCGTCGCATGGACCGCAGGTCCTAACATCCTTCCCCATTGGAAGTCATTGTCGTCCTCGACAATATCTCATCCCGGCAACCATCTGTCACCAAGATCACCATACCAAGGTATACACCCCATCGGTATGTCATACATCGGAAATCATCTCAATCCATGATCATCAACCACCTTGTCACAATCTCCACATGCTGCTCGCCATCGTGGAAGGTTGGTCCCCTCAAGCTACATGCTTCCTGCAACATATCGTGTCGACCTCATCATGTATCGTCCTCATGTGAACTGCTGCCATGATACTCCAACACAATGCTAACACATCTCTGTACACTGGATCCCCTCATGACTCGAACTAGTTGGGTAGCTAATCCAACTATCATGCTCAAACCATGAGAATGCACATCCTCATGTCATCATCTATCACATCCTCAACTCGGTCAATAATCCATCTCCATAAAAGTGTAAGCCATGCTCAGGTCCATGAAGTAACCTCCACTTCATCTGCAACATGCTGTTCATGATGTTTGGTACTAATGTGCTGCATGAAATCATCCACATCTACCCCAACATCATCATCCATATGTGTACCTCCTCAATATGAAGAGACCATCTTCCGACTTTCGATGTGCCGCATCCAGGTCCATGAATCAACGTCCATCATATCTGTAATGTGCCATCCCTCAAGTCTGCCATAGAAAAAAGTATACACCTGTCTCATCTATCCATGTGATTCCCATGATCATAGATCAATCAGCTCCCGTGTGTCAAAAGGTGGTTGAGTCTCGGCTCAACCCATGCCCAAGTGTTGCCACCAAGGCATCATCATCATTGTAACTCCATCACTCCAAAGTGTCTCATAACGATCCTCCACATCAAGTCACTCTTCCAAGCCATTCCCATACATGTACTTGAAAGTATGCACCCCATCCTGCATCAGAGTCTTTGACCTCATCTCCTTAATGCATCAGATCCTCCAAGTCCACCATATATGAAGTCCCTAAAAGTCACAACAATCTCATGTCATCATGAGCTCCATGAGTCATCTCCAACCAACATCTCAGCAACCATACGAGTCATGGCCCAAAGGTCTCTGCAATATGCCTCAGCACTCCATCTAGTAGGAATGCTCCATAGTCTGCTCACAAAACCATCCAAGACAATGGCATTGTTGTACAAGTGTGAACAACCTCTCCATCAATTCATAAGTAAAACATCTCCATGTCACACCAGCAAATCTACCTGCACAACTTCCCCACCTTAGCAATCCTCATTGGATGTCCATAAGTGACACCTCTATAAGTGCTCCTGCACAATGTCCCTGCATAAGACTGCCATGCTCCATGTCTCCAACTTGATGTCCATGACTAAGTTTCCCATGTATTCCAACCAAGTAGACCCATCACAACAATCGGTCATCCTCATCGAAGTCTGTAATTTTTGGTTTAGTGATCTCGGTCACTTAATCATATCATCATCATCACGAGTCTCTTCCATCATAGCTCCCCCACTAAAGGTTCCACCAAGACTTGATCTTGGTCTCGGCCATGAGAAGTCCACCCAAGTATCATCATACCTCAAGTGTGTGCCCTCCAATCTATCCATGAGTCATGCCGGGCACTTAACCAATTCTCCATGTAGCTAAAGCATGACCCAATCCTTCACAATGATCATCATGTTCCTCCCTTATCACGGGCCTTTGTACCTTCTACCATAAGGTCACAAACAACCCCAACAAGTCCTGCAACAATCAACAATCCTTGCTTCTCCATACAAGGTCTCATCATAGACATCCATGGTAAGATGCTCCCTTGCATCGGCAAACTGATTTTGCCCTTTCCTGCATACGTCCCATCTACCAAATGCTCAAGTGAAACACAAGTATCAATACTTACTTCATCATCATGAGGCCCCTCCATATGAGTATCCTCATTCATCCATGTCTGCAAACTGCACGATCCTGGTCCAACTTGATCAATCTCAAGTTCATCCTCCATCGTTGTCATATCTGCAACATCTTCAAACATCACGGCTTCTTCTTCCTTGTCAGCACAATCTGCAACTTCATCTTGCTCCATTGCCCAACCAAGTTGAAGAAGTTCGTCTTCAACATTCCTTTCCAAGACTTCAAGTTCCTTTCGAATTCGGGGATTCTCTTCTTTCATCCGCTTCAACCTGTATAAGGTCAGCAAGAGCTTCCCTTCGCATTCTTCCAAACCTGCCATGCCTTGTCGTTCAGCTTGGTCCAAGCACGATGCTTCACCTCTGCTAAACCTGTTTCACCATTCACCTGAATCACCCTGATATTCCACCTGTCACCTGCAAAACTTGAACTCCCTGCCAAGTCTTCGGTCTTCATAGAATCAGCTCCTTGATTCTGTTCACCAGCTCTGATACCAACTGTGACGAAGCGTAGGTGTGTATCAGCTTCAACGCTTCAAAACCAGCACCAGCTCCACGGTACTAGCTCTTCGTCATACACCGCCTTCACCCACTGTGAACCTGCTCTGATACCCACTGTCATGCCCCTACATCTGCCGTAGTCTTTTAGTCGCTTATAGCGAGGTGCGACACTACCAACCATTTTCTTTTCACCAATACTTATGATTGTAGAGTACGCCTAACATTCCATACTTAGTCTTATTTTCGTTACCAAGTATTATTAATGTGTTCCTTTATACAAGTGAAAGCACATAACATTCACATAACAACATTATACAAGAGAAACGCACAACAGTATAAAGGGAGGGGCAACTCCCTGCAATATGAGTCTGTGCGAATCGATATATTTAATCTTCTTTTACAAGTACAAGTTAAATATTGGGAAACCCAAAATTTACACTTAGCCAATTTTCAAACTTCGGCAAACTCGGTTGCCCAGCGTGTCGACGCCTCCGCATGGTCACCGCACGACTCACCAACCCTTCGTTCACCTCGTCGCATGATCGTGTTGTTTTCCCAACTTGGGCCCGTCTCGTCGTAACAAAGTCACCACACACGGGGACCTCCGCACGAGTCACACGTTCGTTCACAATCTCAACACTTCACCGTTTCCTCTGTTTCGTCGTGCACGGCGCGCCCTACCAGGGTCGCCCGTCCACACGATTCTTCATTCCGGCGTGCACGGCGCGCCCTTGCTCGGCCGCCCGTCCGCATGTCTACCCATTCAACATGTGTTGTTTTGCCCAAGTCGACTCGTTTAACATGTGTTGTTTTGCCCAAGAGGATGGTCGGCCCGCCCAACTCATGGGACCACCCCCTCAACTCGCCCAACACCTTATAAACTCATTTCTTGGCTTGTTTCGTTTCATATTTTGCACACACTTCGCACGGTGGAGTTGCCCTGCCCGTCACACGGACCGTAGGTCCTAACAATTGCCGTCGGGCGAGTCGCCATTTGAGTAGTTTAGAACATAGTTGCCATATTCAAATTCGTTACTTGTATTCGATTCGATATTGAAAAAATTGGACTCTATAAAATCTAATACGGAAAAAATTCGATAATATACATCTTACAAATACTTAAATCTATTAATTTTTTTAATAAGAGTTATCTATTTAAAATGAAAATTTGTCATTTTATAATTTTGTCTAATATAAAAATTATAGTTTTTTATTATTTTAATATGGAAATTACTAATTTGTATCTAGTTTTCTATTTTATAATTTTTATTAAAACAAAAGTTATATTTTTTTTTTATGCTTCTGTACATTCCAATTTCTCATTTCATAATTTTTTTAATATAGAAATTCCTATTCTTTAATTATTTTGTTCTTATAAAAATTTGCAAATTCCATGTTTTTCAAATATAAAATTTGTTTTTCCTAATTTATTTTTCCTATCATAGATTCCCTAAAAACGCTATAAAATTATATATGTGAATTTCAAACTGAAACCTGGAGCTCACTGCCCCTGCCTTTCCACTACCGGTCTTGGACTTCTTTGGTATGTGAATATTCAGCAAAACACCACCATTGGCTATGGTCACCATGCTTAGAAACTTGCTCAGCTCTTCATCGTTTCTCACTGCCAACAGAATTTGGTGTGGAACAATCCTCTTATTATCTCTTGCGGACAACTCGAACACCTGGCCAGCGAGATATCCAAGAACAGTGGCTAAGTAAACCGGAGCTCCTCCGACATGCTCAACATACTTCCCTGATTTGAGAAACCTAGCAATACTCGCGCAACGGGGGAGTGAAGACCGGTCTTCGCGCTCAACAGGGAAGTGAAGACCGGTCTTCGAGCACCGGGACACCGTACCAAATTCGATTTGGCCGAATTCTTAATCGTAAAGAACCAAATCAGCGAATTTTCGAATCTTTTTTACCAATACGCCCGAATTTGGTAATTATGGTAATTTGGTAACTATGGTGCCCGAATTTGGTAATTATGGTAATTTGGTAACTATGGTTTAGAATTGATGTGGTTGCGAAACAAATTATTTTGGCATAAGTCTAATGGCCGTTAGAATAGTTTGCCAGGATGTTTATGTCGGAACCGTGGCAATGACGTTGACGGCCTGCAAAAGGCATTGGGTTGAGGAAAGAAAAATTGCAATAACAAATCGGCGTTGTGTAATAGTCTGCAATTTCCGTTCGTAACTCTCGATCATATTAAAAATCGAAACCATGCGTTAAAAGGGAAGGCTCTAACTATGGTGGGGAGACATTTGGTTACAATATTTATTTTAGTGTAAATGATTAAGTGCAGCCAAGGCATACCACCTCGGCAGCCTGTATACTATGAACATCAACCTTTGTTGAGAATATAAGGGCCAGCACCTCCGGCAACCACCATCACTGATAACATTTCACACTGATGCTTTTTCCATGGTCAGTGTGAAGAAATATTGTAATGTTATATTATGATAGGTAAACATTTTGATTGGGTGTAAATATCTAATAGTAAAAATAAAATACAATTAAAAAATTTAATCAACTCAAATATAAAAATAAAGATAAAATTAATAATTATAATAATTAATTAAAACATTTTCACTACATCTAATTATATAAAAATTATAATTAGCAATTGTTAATAAATAAATAAATTTAGATTTATTTTTAATTTTAAATCTATGAAGCTGTGAGAAGGATTAAATGTTTTGTCAAATCTCTTTTCATTCTAAAATATGTTTGCACTACAATAAATTTGATCCCTAATCCCTCTTAAAGTTTAATATATCCAAAATAAAGATAAATTTACGCTAGTAATTATAATTTACAATTAAAATAAATCAAATTATCCCTTTGAAATTCAATAACTAAAATTATTTATTATAAAAAAATAAATATTTTATATATATAAACAAACGTATTGAATAAATAATAAATATTTGCAATAAAATAATTGTTGCACACTTAGTATCCATAACTTTATTTTATTTCACTTCTATAATATTACACAAATAAAAAATATGATTAATCTTTCATATAATATATGAGTATTCAACAGATAATGTATAATAACATATTCACTAAATATTAAAATCTATGATCCTCAAGTAAATCTATCTACATCAAGTAACTTGCCATCATTGATAAGAGTTTATGACTTTTTATATATATAATTATTTGTTATTATGATTTTCGCGGAAAAATTTATGTGTATAATTGCTATTACGAAGTTTTGCATTTCTTTGCAAGTTTTCGTTACTTTGAAAAAGAAAATTGACACAGGTTTTGCTTCTCTTATTTTCTATTTCATATAAAAACCTGTTGAAGGTGAAAGGACGATTACCGTTGGCGTCGGACGACTTGCCATTGGAGTAGCTTAGCAATGATGTTGACGTCAAACAAACTAGTTTGACGTCAGCCTAACGACCGTTGGAATTGTTTACCACGATGTTGATATTGGAATTGCTGACGATGACGTTGATGGCCAGCAAAAGGCACTAGGGTAAGGAAAGCAAAATTGCAATAACAAATCGGCGTTGTTTGATATCCTGCAATCTACGTTCCTAACCCTCCATCATATTAAAAGTTGAAATAATGCGTTAAAAAGGGAAGGCTCTAACTCTGGCAAGGAGACATTTTGTTACAAATTTTCTTGCAGTGTATATGGTTAAGAGCAATCATAGACATACCACCCTAGCAGACTGTAAACTATGGACAGAACAGCAATCCTGGTTGAGTATATAATGGGAGTACCTCCCCTATCAACCATGGCTGATAATATCTGACACTAATTTATTTTCCAGTCTAATAGGGAAAAAATGTTGCAAGGTTATCCAAAAATGTTGCAAGGTTATCCAAATATTTTGACTACAAGGTTAAGGTTAAGGTTAAGGTTCAAAACTAGAGAGGTGATATGCGTGTGTAGTTTTAGTAATCAAATATCTTTATACAAAATGGGTCTTTTATCTCAAAAACAAAAAAATCTCATATACCAATTTAATGTTTAGCTAAATTGTGACCTTAAAACTAAATAATAATAATAATTCCTTTGAATCTTTAATTTTTTTTAAGCTCATGAAGCTTTGGATTGACCGTGAATGGTTGCATTGTTAAGGCACTCCGTGAATGGTTGCATTGTTAAGGCACTCCTTGCAATATGTCACTGGTTCAAATCCCTTGACTACTTATCTAAAAAAATTGTTAAGTTATATTTAAAATCAAAAAATTGTGAATTCTCCTTTCGATTTTTTTCCTATCTTTTTATTTGTTTCATAAAAGACCCTGTGAAGTTGAAACGATGATTACCGTTGGCATCGGGCGAGTTGCCATTGGAGCAGTTTAGCAATGATTTTGACGTCAAACAAACTATTTTGGCGTCAGCCTAATGACCGTTGGAATCGTTTGCCATGATGTTGATGTTGGAATCGCTGGGAATGACGTTGACGGCCAGCAAAAGGCATTAGGGTAGGGGAAGAAAAATTGCAATAACAAATCGGCTTTATGTAATATTCTGTCATTTCCGTTCCTAAGCTTCCATCATATTAAAAACAGAATCCATGCGTTAAAAAGCGAAGGTTCTAACTCTTGTGTGGAGACATTTCGCTACAATTTTTCTCGTAGTGTATATGATGAAGCGCAGCTATAGTCAAGGCACCTGACTACCCTGTAAACTATGAACACCAACCTTTGTTGAGCGTATAAGTAGCAATTTTCTCAAACATTATTGCTAACAACATTTCACATCTTATATTGTTGGTATTTTTAAAGTTAAATGTAGAAAATGTTACATTGTGTTATGTAAATATTTTAACTTGGTCATATTATATAACAATAAAAATAAAATATAATTAATAAAATATAATTAATAAAATTAATAATTATAGTTATAAAAAAAATATTTTTAATTGATCAAACTATATATAAAAATAAAAATAATAATAATAATTATTAATTATTAATAAATAAATAGTCTATATCATTTTTTCTATGGATTTAGGAAGTGCTTATAGAGATTAAGTCTCTTGTTAGAACAAATTACATATAAAAATAATAATTATAATTATAGCTATTAATTATTAATAAATAAACGAGTCTATACCCATCCTAACATTGCAACTACTAAGTGGTAAGAGGGATTAAATTTCTTATCAAATCTCTTTAATGCTAAAAAAGGATGGCATCTTGAAGAATTTTGCTTTCGATTTCTAAATAATTGATAAAATCTGAAATTAAAATAAATTTAAAACAGTAATTATAATTTGCAATAAATGATATTATCCGTCTCTATTTGGATTATTAAAATTATTTATTATAAAAGAAAATATGATATATAAGTAAAAAGATTAAATATTATATATAAATATGAGCCAATTTAATTTTGAATAAATAAAAATATGGAGTAAATAATAAGTATTTATAATAAAATAATCGTTGCACAGTTAAAAATATGGAGTAAAGAATAAGTATTTATAATAAAATAATCGTTGCACAGTTGTAATCAAGACACTTTATTTAATTTTACTTTTACAATATTTACCCCAATAAAAAAATATCATTAATCTTTCCTTTAATATATCAATATTCAATAGATAATGTATAATAACATATTCAGTAAATATTAGAATCTATGGGCCTCAGTTAAATCTATTCACATCAACTAACTCGCCATTTTTTATACGCGTTTATGACCTTTTATAATTAAAATTGATTGTTATTATGATTTTTGTGGCAAATCTTATTCTCATAATCGTTATTATGAACTTCATAATGAAATTACATTTCTTTGCAATTTTTCGTAACAGAAAATTGTTGACAGAGGTCTGCTTAAACTTTTGGCTTGTCTTTTTATTTATTTCATATAGGAACCTGGTGAAGATGAAACGAGGATTACCGTTGGTGTGAGGCGAGTTTCCATTGGAGTAGTTTGGCAGTGATGTTGACGTCAAAGAAATTATTTTGGCGTCAGCCTAATGACGGTTGGAATCGTTGGCCATGATGTTGATGTTGGAACCGCTGGCAATGACGTTGACGGCCAGCAAAAGACACTAGGGTAAGGAAATCAAAATTACAATAACAAATCTGCGTTGTGTAATTGTTTGCAATTTCCACTCCTAACCGTCCATCATATTAAATAAATAATCCATGCGTAAGAAGGGAAGGCGCTAACTCTTGCGGGGAGATATTTTGTTACAATTCTTATTTTAGTGTATATGATTAAGCGCAGCCATAGACTTACCACCTCAGCAGCCTGTAAAATATAAACAGAAACCCTTGTTGTGCATATAAGGGCCAGCACCTCCAGCAACGACCATCGCTGACAACATCTCACACTGATGCGGCTTTTGTAAACGGTGCCCTCAACACCCACCTCACCCGTAATTGTAATTGTGTATTCCGCCATTTGTCATGAAGAGTGATTAGAATGTTAAATTTCTCTATTATGGCATTCTCCTAACTCCAGTATTAATTCAAGATAACCATACTTCCTGAAATAATCAACCTGTGGTGCTCTGTAAGGCGTGGATATTGGCTATTTCCAAACATGCGTTCTTGCCTCATATTTTTATATGTTTGGGGCGGTTCATTTATTTCAAAGAACAAATTTTAACGGATCAGAATCCGAATCAGTTTTAGGTCTCACTGAAGCACCAATTACTAAATATATATAATAAAAAATGGTATTTTTATAGTTATTGTTGACATTGTCTCAAATAAAATTATTTAAACACCAATTATCATATATATATATATAGATAGATATATATATATAAATAAATAGTATTTTTTATAATCGTGGTCGAGATTATCTCAAATAAAATCATTTACATTATAATAGCATATGAATTTAATCTTATACTATTCTAAACATTAATTTAAACACATGGTTTATAAATAATGTTTTTTATATGAATTAGTTATTTATAAAGTAAAAAAATAATGTAAATTTACTATGAATTTTTAATATCAAAATACCCTATTTACTTATATATACTATTAATTTCTAATTTTCATAAATGTATTAAAATTTAAATATTTATTTAATATTTTAATTATAAATATTATTGAATGAAATATATTATTATTTACTTAAAAATGTTTATTACTTATATATAATATAATGATTTGATTAAACAAATTTTGATCATTTGTATTTTATTATTTGATTTTTTAAAAATATTTATTAATATAAATCAATTATGGAAAATATACATCATATTTTTATTCATCAAGATGGGGCAAGAGTAAGACCTCCTTGATGTGCTAGATGAAATTATATCAGCCAACATAAATTTACTGTTGAGGAAATATCTTCAACATATATTGGTTCAAGTAAGCGTTAGCTTTCAACAATTTTTTTCTTTTTTTCTCATCCATGGATTGTGAAAGTGGAATTTTGACAATGAGAGAGATTGGATCCTATTCACCATATATATCAAGGATGTCTATTTTGATTTCCTTCTTACCTTTGATTAGTTTTAGGTTCAACCCTTCTAACATCATTTACATTTCTATTCCCTCTTTGAGGAATACCACCAATTGCGTCTACAACCCTAGTTAATCTCCTTAGTCCTTTAGTGTCCCTTCCTTCTACTAGATCTATGTTTGGCATTGCGAAAGTTCATATTTCATAGCTTGGAAATAGGCTGTTTTCCCCTAGTTTAACTATTCCTATGGTTACCCTTATGAATCCAGTATAATATTTTTTCAGGAATCCTCTAGGAAATCTACGCCAATTCCTATTCATTCTAGGAGGAATAGTGTTTTTGGAGGATTTTATAACCCTTGGGGTAGCACATTATTAGGCGGAGTGCCTCTCCCTGAAGGTCCACGTGATTCTTGTAGGGGGCATGGATTATCTAGGTGCCATGCTCCCACTACTACCACTTTTCCCATAAATGTTTCTATATATTCAGATACTTTCACTCGAGGAGGTCATACATCTAGAACCATATATAGTCCCATAAATAATAATTCTTTTGGGAGTTCCTTTGTCCATGAGGGAAACCCCCTCAGGGAAATAATCCATTCTCCACCTTACTTAGTCTAGCACATAAAACCATTAGACTACTAATCCATTTAGCCAAATATCTTCTTATGGAAGCTATGTTATGGGAGAACCAAAAGGTATATTTGGAGTACCATCTCTATCCTATAGACCCATTTGACCAAAATAAACTTGCATCTCTTTGTTCTCTTGACTTTATGGATTTAGAAAAGCTTTCAAATCACCCAATCCTCCATGACCTATACTGACCATCTATGCCTATTGATTTATCATCTAACATTCACAAATTCAATGTCGATCCAAGAGAGGACCAGGAAACCCATACCACTTTTGGTGTACAACAATATTCAATTGCTTCTCTTCCAGTGAACTTTGTTTTTTTATGCTACTAAATTGTATATTTAACTTGACTAAGCATCTTATCATGACTATTCCACCTTAGAATGAATATTTTTTAACCACTTCTAGTTACTTTCATGGAAAGATATTAGTATTGATCTCCTATCTTCATTTACACATGACACCTCTGCCCACATTTATGATCATATATGTGAGTGGACGTAATGTAAATGATTTGTTAGGACCAAGAATCCTAATCAACTACCAAAATATTGGTTCATCTAATCCTTGCTACCTCAAATTGCTAAGGATTTTAAGATGGCTGGTACTTCTACAAAAGATCAAGAAATTTTATGTGCCCAACATCTCGACTAGATCTACTCATAGTCAAGAACACTGTATGACATTATGCATAATCTTCCCCAAACATCAACTGATCCACCTTTCTCAAAGTCAATACCACATGATAATGGTTTGATAGGTTTTGTATCCATCAATGTTGTGAGGAGTTAGCTACTTAGTCCAAATGAATGTGATTTTACAAACCCCACCTATTTCATCCAACTCTCAACAAGCTAAAACTACTAACGATATCTGTCTAAGTACATTTGGTGATTCCCAAAAATACCAAAGATTCCTTAACAATGTAGTAGTAAAAATGAAAGGTAAAATTATATTACAAGATTTCCCAGAGTGACCATCTCATTCATGAGTAGTTGGATGAGATTCATCATTTCTTAGATAGCAACACACTAGTCAGTATCTCATTTTTTTGAAAAATATATTCTCCACCGCACAATAAAAAAGAATGGTTTCTGATGCAGGAGCATGAGACTTAGAGGGAAAAGACTTCAAACTTATTTCAAAAATACAAAAAAAATCTACAAGCAAAGGAGTGGGATCCTTTAGCCATCAATTTCCATGTTTTTTTAGTTAGGCATAGAGATAGAATCTAGGAATAAATCATGATGTAATAAATGTTAAATAATTAAGCTGTAGTGGAGGTTCTCGAGGAGAATACCTCGCTGAACAGATAGGATTAGTTAGCATAGTGGAGGTTCTCGAGGAGGATGTCTCGCAGAACTGATAGTTGCAATAAATTTAAGCCTCTATTTTAGGATCTGGTTGTTAACACGAACCAATATATATGTAATTTGGATGCTATTGTAAAGGGATTTTGACCACATGCTTTTATCACATATCTATCAAAGGAGGAAGAGGATTTCTTTGTGTATTGGTCGATCTTGGAGGTGTGGTGACCTCTGAAACCCTTTCTGTGCATCTGAACTTGTATTTGTCTATTAAACTGGTGTTTATGCATAATTTTGGCTTCACGCAACGTTATCTGTTAAGCTTTTATAACAGTGGTTCGGCCTTGTTTCCCAACTAATACTTCGATTGAAGCTTGTTGGAGTGTGTTTCCTTCATATCTACGTGTATTGTTTCCTTTAAACACATTATTTAGTTCCGCAGGTGAAACTCTAGTTTACACTGATAAACCGTGAAAAGCTTAGTCAGAATTGAGTGCCAGAATTGAAATCTTATTAAATGTGGCTCATACCCATATTAGGTTCGTAAGCATTATCGCATCGCAGTGTTTGAGCGGAGAGGAACTAACCCTTTGAAGTGCCAAAGTCCGAAGTTGCGACATTCGGATCCGAAACATTATAAAGGAGGTTTTATAACCTATCCGGTTCGCGGGGCTTATCGCATTGCAAGACCTGAGCGGGAAGAGCCTAGCAAAGGAGCATTGGAATCACCAATTGTGATTGTCGATAACACTACAGTGTTATCGCATTAGGAAAGGACCATTAGGGGAGCACAATGTTATTGTTCCGTTCCGCGTGGAAGTTCCGATAGCGATCGCCGATAGTGTTATTCCATTCCTATGGAATAAAGACGCTGTCGATAGTGTATTTGCGTATTAACACATTCCTTTGAAAAATTGCACCGATAATGTATTTTCCTGTGTAATAGCACTACAACAATTAAGCCTTACCAATAGTGTATTTCCATGGATAATCGCATTATGGCGATTTGAAACCACCGATAGTGTATTTTATGCCTAATTGTGTTATTCCCATTCAAAAGCCCAGCGATAGTGTATTTCGTAATTCCCATGGAATTACAGCTCCGATAGTGGAAAAAGGGCTCTGTTGTGTAAATTGTTCCTGATAACAAGGGTTGGGGCGATCAAGGGAAAAGGATTGGTAATAGTGCTAAAATGGGGAAATTTATAAAACAGTCTGTCTGGGAATAGATGATTGATACTCCAGTTGGGATTGAAGAATGGATTCAGCCAGAATTAGAGGAAATTTTATCAGGGTTTGAATGTTTGTCCATATCGCTTGCACCCAGGCCACCATTAGTGGTATCAGAGCAACCTGTTGACACTGAGTTGAATTTCAGAAGCAAGAGAATGAAATCTAATATGGCTTTTAGAGTTGGAAGAGGATGAGGATGTGGTGGAAGAGGTCGACCAGTTGCAAATGTTGAGGTGACGGAAGCTATGCACCAGATGTAGGCTAGATTAGAAGCATTAACAGTAGGGAGAAATATAGATGATGGAGATGTTAGTGAGCCTGAGGTTGAAGATGAACAAGAGGAGGAAACTATAGGAGTTACTCCTGAGATGAGGTTCTTTCAATCAGTGTTGAGATCCACAGCTAGGCCAAAGACTGAGGTTTCAATATATGAAGGAGGATTGAATCCCGAAGAATTGACAGATTGGATTAATGGCATGGAGAACTTCTTTTATTATGAAGAAACAGAAGATGAGAAGAAAGTAAAGTTTGTTGTCACCAAGGTAAAACGACATGCAACACTTTGGTAGGATGGAGTGCAGGAAGAAAAAAAGATCCTTGTCAAGCAACCAATCAAGAATTGGAATAGAATGGTAGCAAAGATAAGAGGTAATTTTCTCCCATGTATTTATCAGCAAACCTTGTTCAGACAGATGCAAAATCTTAGACAGAGGCATATGACAGTGAGAGAATATACAGAGGAATTCTATAAGGTAAGTGTAAGAGATGGACAAACTCAGCATACAGATGAGAAGGTGGCTAGATATGTCAGTGGTCTTAGGATGGATATTTAAGATGAGATAAGTATACTGTCTCTTAAAACAGTAGAGGAAGTTTATCAGATGGTACTAAAAGCTGAAGAAAAACTCGTGAGGAGGTAGTATGACAGAGGGAGAGGTAATTTCTGAGGGAAAGGAAGCCAAGGTGGTAGAGGAAGATCTACAGCACCTAAAGATGGAGCTAGCAACAACTCAAACCAGTATGCACCCACAGGAGGTGATGTAAGTGGCAGAGGGAGTTTTTCTAGAGGAAGAGGAGGCAAAGGAAGAGGAAGATAAGTAAGATATTACAAATGTAACAAACTGGGACACATAGCTTTTGAGTGCCCAAAGAATGTAGGGACAAGTCAGAGGAATGCAATTGTTGCTCAAGTTGATGAAGGAGCAGTAGCAGTGACAAAAGAAGAAAATATAGCAGAGAGAGGAGAATCTTTGGTAATCAATAATTTTTTTCTCAAGCCAGCAAAGGAGATAGTTGAACCATCACAAAGAAAGAATTTGTTTAGAACATTATGTAAGGTTCAAGGGAAATGTTGTCAGATGATCATTGATAGTGGTAGCACCGATAATTTGGTCTCTACAGAAGTGGTCGAGAAATTGAAGCCGAAGATAATGAAACATCCAACACCTTACAAGGTGTTATGGTTACAAAAGGGACATCATCTGTTAGTGAATGAACAATGTGAAGTGGAGTTGCAGTTGGGAAAATATAAGGACTAAATTGTATGTGATGTGATGCCTATGGATGGGTGTCCCATATTGCTTGGAAGACCTTGGCAATATGACAGAGGAGCTATGCATGATGGGAAAAGAACACCTACAAGTTTGGTAAGGATGGTGTCAATCATACATTGCTACCTATGGGAGAAGAGGATGCATCAGGAAATAAGACTGATCCAAAAACTCTATTGCTAGGAGGAAAGGAATACTTACAGCAGATTGAAGAAAATGAGGTAAATTTTTCTATAATTTGCAAGACCAAGGTAATAATGACTTCCACTAAAGTTTCTTATTTACCCATTGAAATTCAAGAAATGGTGGACAACTGTTGTGATATCATTGTTGATGATTTGCCTAATGAGTTACCACCCATTAGAAGAATTAGCCATCATATAGATTTGATTACTAGAGCAAATCTACCTAACAAATCAGCTTACAAAATGACTCCCATAGAAAATGAAGAGGTTAGGAAGTAGGTTCAGGAACTGCTTGACAAAGGACTGAGTACAAAAACTTTGAGTCCTTGTGCAGTACCAACAGTGTTGAGTCCAAAGAACGATGGAGGCTGGAGAATGTGTACTGACTCAAGAGCCATCAATAAAATCACAATCAGGTACAGATTTCCTTTACCTAGAATTGAAGATTTAATGGATTGTTTGAGTGGAGCAAAGTATTTTACAAAACTAGATCTTAAGAGTGGGTATCATCAGATAATGATAAGAGAAGGGGATGAGTGGAAAACTGCCTCTAAGACAAATGAAGGATTGTATGAATGGAAAGTAATGCCTTTTGGGTTATCAAATGCACCAAGTACATTTATGAGACTCATGAATGAAGTTCATAAAGAGTTTATTGGTAAATTTGTAATAGTATATTTGGACGATATATTAAATTATAGCAGGTCTAAGGAGGAGCACATGAGACATCTGAATTATGTCTTACAAGGGCTACAACAAGAGAAATTATTGCTTAACTTGAAGAAGTGTTCATTCATGAAAGAGGATTTAGCATATTTGGGTTTTGTTATTTCTACTGAAGGTTTGAAGATGGATCTGGAGAATATCAAGGCAATCATGGAGTGACCTTCACCTAAACGTGTTTTTGAGGTAAGAAGTTTTCATGGTCTTGCTAGCTTTTATAGGAAATTCATACGGAATTTTAGTAAGATCAATGCTCCTATTACTGCGACCATAAAGAAGGATAAAAAACCATTTAAATGGACTGCTAAAGCAGAAAAGAATTTTCATCTGTTCAAGAAGAAGATCACAAAAAAACTTATTTTGGTTCTACCAGATTTTAGTAAACCTTTCCAAGTGAAATGTGATGCCAATGGAGAAACTATTGGAGGTGTTTTAAGTCAAGAAGATAGTCCTATAGCTTATTTTAGTGAAAAGTTGAATTTTTCAAAGAAGAATTATTCTTCTTATGATAAAGAGTTCTATACAGTTGTGCAGTCATTGAAGAAGTGGAGAAATTATGTAATGTCAAAAGAGTTCATACTTTATTCAGATAACCATGCATTACATTATATTATGTAGCAGCCAAAGCTTAGCCAGAAACATGCTAAATGAGTAGAGTATCTTCAAGGATTCCATTTTGTCTTGAAGCACATAAATGGCCAATCAAACAAAGTTGCAGATGCCTTAAGTAGGAGAAATGTATTACTTCAAGAGAGTCAAATTCAAGTGTTGGATTTTAATTTTCTTAGAGAATTGTATGAGAAAGATTCAGATTTTAAAGAGGCATTTGAAGCTTGTAAGAATCTTGTTTTGATGGATAGGAATAATGGTTGGATTATTTCTTACAAGATGGACTGTTGTTCAAGAGAAATCAGTTGTGCATACCAAACTATTCTATGATGGAGAACTTAATCAAAGAGAAACATAGTGGTGGACTTGCAGGACATTTTGGTATAGAGAAGACTTATGAATGGTTGAAAATTTTTTATTTCTAGCCGAAAATGAGATATGAAGTGGAAAAGTATGTGAAAACTTGTAAAATCTGTCAATATGGAAAGGGAAGAAGCCAAAACACAGGTTTGTATGTTCCATTACCATTTCTAGATAGGCCTTGGGATATGGTAATTATGGATTTCGTTTTGGGCTTACCAAAGACTCAAAGAGGGAATGATTCAATTTTTGTTGTAGTGGACAGATTTTCAAAAATGGCACATTATATTCCATGTTATAAAATTAGTGATGCTACTCACATTGATAATTTGTTTTTCAAGGAGATAGTAAGATTGCATGGGTTGCCTAAGAGTATTGTCTAAGACAGAGATTCCAAATTTGTTGGACATTTCTAGAGGACATTATGGAAGAAGTTGGGAACTAAACTGAGTTTCCGTTGTGCCTATCATCCACAGACTAATGGACAGACTAAATTTGTGAATAGGAGTTTGGGCAATGTTTTAAGGAGTCTTACTATAGAAAATCCAAAATAGTGGGATCAAGTGTTGGCACAAGCTGAATATGCATATAATGATTCACCTAACAAGAGTATACGATATAGTCCATTCCATATAGTTTATGGAATGCATCCAAGAGGAGTATCTCAGTTAAGAAATTTGGGAAAAGATGAGATGAGAAGTGCAGAGGGAGAAGATTTTGCTTTAGAAATGCAAGCAATACATGAACAAGTAAAACAACAACTACAGGATAGCAACATTAAGTACAAAACCGGCGCAGACATGAGAAGAAGAGAGGTAGACTTTGAAGTTGGAGATTTCATTTTAGCACACCTCAAAAAGGAAAGATTTCTAAAGAGGGAGTATAACAAATTAAAGTTCAAGAAAATTGGACCATGCAGAGTATTAAGGAAATTTTCTGCGAATGCATATTAAATTGAATTACCCCCTGATGTTGGAATATCTCAAATTTTCAATGTTTCTAACTTGTACAAGTATGAAGGTGAAATTGCAGATGATATAGAAAAGGATTAGGAGACACAGGAAATTAACTAGGTAAAACAGTTACCTACAGCAAAGGAATTACAGTTATAAAAGATTTTGAACAAGAAAGTGTTCAAAAAACCCAAAGGACAGGAGTACTTTCATTATTTGGTTAAATGGAAGGATCAACCAATTGTTGAAGCTATTTGGGTAACAGAAAGCATACTACAGAAATTGGGCAGTTTTGTAGAAGAGCTCATGGGCAAGAGCACATGAAGAGTTTTGTCCTCAGGAGTTTGATGTAGGAGGATGAGACATAGAGGGAAAATACTTCAAAATTATTCCAAAAATACAAAAAAATCTACGAGCAAAGGAGTGGGATGCTTTAGCCATCAATTTCCATGTTTTTCTAGTTAAGCATAGAGATAGAATCTGGGAATAAATCATGATGTAATAAATGTTAAATAGTTAAGCTGTAGTGGAGGTTCTCGAGGAAATACCTTACTGAATAGATAGGATTAGTTAGCATAGTGGAGGTTCTTGGGGAGGATGTCTTGCAGCAAAGATAGTTGCAATAAATTTAAGCCTCAGTTTTAGGATTTGGTTGTTAACACGAACCAGTGTATATGTAATTTAGATGCTATTGTAAAGGGATTTTGACTGCATGCTTTTATCGCATATCTTTCAAAGGAAGAAGAGGATTTCTCTATGTATTAGTCGATATCAGAGGCGTGGTGACCTCCGAAACCCTTTGTGTGCATTTGAACTTGTATTTGTCTGTTAAGTTGGTGTTTATGCATAATTTTGGCTTCACGCAGAATTATCTGTTAAGCTTTTATAACAGTGATTCGGCCTTGTTTCCCAACTAATACTTCGATTGAAGCTTTTTGGAGTGTGTTTCCTTCATATCGGTGTGTCCAGTTTCCTTTAAGTGCATTGTTTAGTTCTGCAGGCGAAACTCTGGTTTACACTGAGAAACTATGAAAAACTTAGTCGGAATTGAGTTCCAAACTTGAAATCTTATTAAATGTGGCTCATACCCATATCAGGTCCACAAGCATTATTGCATTGCAGTGTTTGAGTGGAGAGGAACTGACCCTTTGAAGTGCTGAAGTCCGAAGTTGCGACATTTAGATCCGAAACATTATAAAGGAGGTTTTGTAACCTATTGGGTCTACAGGGCTTATCACATCATAAGACCTGAGCAGGAAGAGCCTAGCGAAGGAGCATTGGAATTGCTAATTGTGATTGCCGATAACACTACAGTGTTATCGCATCGGGAAAGGACCATTAGCGGAGCGCGATGTTATTGTTCCGTTCCATGTGGAAGTGCCGATAGTGACCGCCGATAGTGTTATTCCATTCCTATGGAATAAAGACCCTGTCGATAGTGTATTTGCGTATTAACACATTCCTTTGAAAAACTATGTCTATAGTGTATTTTCCCGTGTAATAGTACTACGATAATTAAACACCACCGATAGTGAATTTCCATGGATAATCGCATTATGGCAATTTGAAATCACAAATAGTGTATTTTATGCCTAATTGTCTTATTGCCATTCAAAATCCCACGGATAGTGTATTTCATAATTCCCATGGAATTACAGCTCCAATAGTGGAAAAAGGGCTCTGTTGTGTAAATTGTTCCTGATAACAAGGGTTGGGGTGATTAAAGGAGAAGGACTGGTAATAGTGCTAAAAAGGGGAAATTTATAAAACAGTCAGTCTAGGAATAGATGACTATTACTCTAGTTGGGATTGAGGAAGAGATTCAACCAGAATTAGAGGAAATTGTATCAGGGTTTGAACGTTTGTCCATATCGCATACACCCAGGCCACCAGTTGCAAACTAACACCCTCATCCACTTAGTGCCATGGTGTGGAAAGGTACCCAAGGAGACCCATCACATATTTTAATGTGAATTAAGGTACTGAATTTGATAATGACAATTAAAAAATATTATATTCTTACGAATAGTCCTTCATCTAAAGTCTTTGTCATCCCCATTCCATGCAATGGAACTCTATCTATATACAAGCCTTTACAGATAGTTGTTCACACACTCAAGGGCATTCTTAACTAGCCAAAACACAATCATAATGCCAGGGATTCCAAAAAATACAATCGTGTTGAGGATTTAGCCCAAGAACCATGTGTATTATCTACCTCAATGATCCAAATTGGATCATTATATTGTTTTTCATCCATATCCAGTTTGGCGAAATGGGGTCTGAAATTTTTTTGGGAGAATTTTGAGGCATCATGTTATTATACACACATAAAGCTTTCCAACGACACAAGAATCACATTAATCAGAGCTTGTATGCAAAAATTATGCCACTCATAAGTTGGCATTCTTGTTTTCACACTTATAGTTCGGGAGGATGTCACATCAACCCCCATTATTCATGGAAAAGGGGATAGCCACATGTTGGTGATATAGAATACTCTAGAAGAGTCTATTTTGTAACTCTCGTTAAGAGTTGACGTAGTCAAACTTAACCACTAGTAGGCTATCGGGTTGTGTTATAACTAGGCCACTAGGAGGAAGAGGCATTCCATTCTTTCGAGAGCATTTTGTTCTAGAGTTGAGTAAAGATAGCCTAGAGAGAGAGGAGGTAGAGCACAAAAATAGGATTTATGCACTGTAGGAACCCATGTGCCACATACATTACTTCTTTGCATCTGCAGCCATATTTCCAAACATAGAAAGATAGTGAGGCGACCTCACCTTCCAACTGGGTTTTCTCCCAAAAGGGTTTCCTAGAGAGAATATCTTGTGTATTATATGTGTGAGAGCTTATTTTGTCATTCTAGACTTTTATTCTTGATTTAATTTTACATGCATACTCTGATTACAATTAATTTTACAGATCTAGAAATTAAATAAAACTGTAATATTCTAGAATCTTTGAATTTTCATATAATATTATTAGATCTGTTGTGATGAACTGTCCAGTGGAGTATCCATGAAAGTTTATAGATCACTCAAGGGTTTTTCAAAATAGTCCTATGCGATGTAAAACCTTATTGAATTTAATAAGAGGGGTCGATCGATCAATGTACAATTTAATTAATTTTTGGATTGATCCAAGGTGGTATTGGTTATCCCATCGGATAATATTTTATATCTTGGTTCATGTCCATAATAAGGCTATTTACCACACTCTTATGGACACACTATTATCCACTTATATGATGGCATTGTCATGCTCAAAATCTATAGGTTACTTCATACTTTTCTATTTAATGGTTTTCTCCTAACCTCTTCCATCAAGCTTGGGGGAAAAGGGGTCATCATTAATGTAGAGGTAGTTGGTGCCCCACTTGAGCATAATTTTCTCCTTGGATGTATTTTGTTATATGCATTAATCATTTTTGTTCCTTTGGTATGTCATGTTCTGCATTTTCTCCATGAATGGAGAATAGTTATTATCTATCGATATTCATATTGTGTGACGACTAGGACAACCATTGTAGGAATTATGGTGTCATTTGTTAGTGACTCACCTTCAAACTATTTCATATGTGGGTGCCAGTTTGTTTAATAACTCATCATTAATTGGAAATTTTGTGATTTGCTGACCCAATATTTTTTCTACTATTGTAGGTTCCATGCACATGAGATCATCCATCACCTATGGATCCTATTATCGAGCCTATCAATTGATTCCATCCTTATTACTAGTTGTCTTGCTTCAACTCATATTAATTCTTCCTTTTACCATATGAAGAACCACAAAAGCTACAAGGTAATTATATTATTAATTAAATCCTTTCTCATTATGTTTCTGGTAAATTAGGAGGATTAGGATGTCGATTTATTATTAATGATGGTTTACTAATTCACGACCTATAACTGTTATAAGGATGTATAACCCACCTTATTGTTCGACATGGTCGTGGGCCTCTCAATGCAATACAAAAACATCGATTATTCTCTTAAACTACTTGAGAGGCTTCCATGTCCATCTAATAATTTCCAGCATGGAAAAGATGAGTGTTATATTTCGGTGAAACTTATGGTCAACTATGCCAAGAAAATGAAGTATAATCAACAAAAAAGGTTGAAGGAAATGATCAAGGGTTCTCTTCATATGTATAAAATAACCAATCCAATTTTTCCAAGCTACTTACGATATTATCCTTCTTTGTTCATTGTGATATGCATTTGGTGGAAACACCATGTCTAATAGGGGATATAAATTAGGTTCACCTATACACTCTTTCTTTTGTAATGTATGATCAATAAAAACCATTGGAACGCTATGTAACAAAATGTAATGAAAATAGTGGTATAATCATAAATATTGTTTTGTATGTGTAATCTTCTTTGATATATTGATTTATAGGTAAATAAACATGGTATTTTCATTAATAATTATTGTTGAAGCTTATTTTCATTAATATCAAATGTGAGTTGAAGTTCAAAGTCATCTTGTTTATAGTTGAGACACTATAATCATTTAGGAAACACAATTCCAATTGAGAGGGACTACCAGCTTAGTCATTGTTTCGCTTTTGTCCTTTTTTCATAGTGTAGATTTATAGTTATTTGTAATTCTCAATTTACTCTTTAACTCTTAGGTTGTTTAACCAATTTCTTTTAGTTTTAGTGCTTATCTCCTAATTTTGTTATACCTCTACAGAGAAGAAACATTTCTTGTTGAAGATTAATTATATAGCATTTTTCGTCATTCTATCACAAAGCAACTCGATAGTGAAAAGATTTCCATTCCATGTTACTATGGAAAATATGTATTGATATATCCAATATTGAATATTTTCTTTGTAAAGTATTGAGTGACACAATGTATTAGTCTTCTTTTGATATATGTTCTCATTTGGAGTCTAATATTATAAGCCTATAAAGAAAACAATGCTCATTGATGAATGGAATAAACCAACATAAAAACACATAGGAATATCAACTAATTGAAAGGCTATATTTTATGCTTGATAAAGTATTTATTTGGTTCATCAGCTAATTCATGAGATCTATATAGTATTTTAAATTCCCCTTAGTGATTTTATGTTGCAATAAATTGTTGGAATTCAAAAAACTTTTCATTATATATTAGATGTCATGTCCATGTCCTAAACATGACACATATAGTGTTAATATCTCACAAGTTTATGCACCTTGCTAGATTATTTAATGTATAATATTTAATTTAATCAAATTGATGAACTTTTTTGTTCCTTTTCGAGGGAGGCCCTGAATCTCCACACCTTTGAGAATGAGTACATTCTATTTTAAAATAAAAACATGGAAAAGGGTGAAGGTGAATTTTATGTAAATGGACAAGTTGAGGAAGGTACAAATGATGAAGAAGTAGTTTCGAATTTACAAATTGTGGACCCTACCATAACAGTAAAAATGAAAAATACATATCCATTATTACAGCCCCATTTTCATTGTATGATTATTGAATATTTTGATGCTTTTTATTTTGAGTTTTGCCTGTGATGTTGTATATATGACTACTAAAATGATCCACAACAACCTAAATTTGTTGGCGGTTGGGAAGGTGTGAAGAGGACCTAAGGGGTTCCTAGCACCATTTTTGAGATTTCCACCATGCTCAAATCTCGAAAAATTGCTCGCGTTATCTTCTACAGGAGCTTGGAGGGGATCTACAGGAAATTCTACAGGAAGTTCTACAGGAACATGTCGAAAGTGGTTTCTTAGAGTATTGATGGTGGAAAAATGTTGGGAAAGTGGAAATGAAGGGTGGATAAGGGTGTTAAGAGGTTTAGGACCTGGTAAATGAAGCTCATGAGTGATGAAGATGGTTGGATTTGTTCAAGGATGAAGAAGGCAATGTTGCACAAAAATGTAGAAATTAGGGAAAGTTGGGAAAGTGTGGCGAATGAAGGAAAGAAATCTTGAGTGAGGGACTAGAGTAGGTTGTATGATGGAGGAAGGGTAGGTAGGAATGTCTTACAGGTGCTTTGCACACTACTTTCCAAAATTGATCCAAACAAAGACTGAAAAAAAATAGAGATTTATGTATTTTTACCTAATCTGCCCTAAAAACCAGAAATATGATGAATAGAAGTTTATAGACAGAAAATCATGCAAGAGAGTTATGGAAATTGAGCAAGAATGGATCTAAACATGAAAACACAACCGATATCAACTTTTCCAACTCAAAATATAAAACTAGCAATTGCATTGGAAGGCAAAAACAATGTTTTTGTGGCAGCAAGTGTGCCTTGATCTCAATTCATGGTCCCAAGGAGGGACAAATGAGATCAAGGACTACTTAGTAGCCTTTTTGTGGATCTTTTCTATTACCAAACTGTCAAATCAACTTGAAGCATGAGCAACTATCTTAATCATCAAAAGCAACCTAAGTGATAAAGCAAGATTTTAAACTAAATAACATAAATTATTCTATGAATGCAAGAAAAACACATAAAAGTACACAAAGGAGGTACTGGTCACTTGGGTTGGGCCCAACCCCAAGAGCTACAGCCTCCTAAGAAAAATCAAGGCTGGTGCAATGTTGGATTCATCTTCATTGATCAAAAAATAATGGTTACATCCCAAAAACTGTCTACAAGAAGAAGCTCGAAAATGTGCTGATACAGAGCTGCACTAAAATGAAAAAATAGACTAAAAAATGACTAAACTACTAAGGCTTGAATCCTTCCTACTTATGCAACCAAGGACTCCCAACAGTCCTCCTTAACATTAGGAGCTCGGCTGCCCAAAACTGCAGTTAATCAGCCACTTCACTAGACCTGCTCGACTGCCCCTTGAAATCATCTTTGGTGGGCTGTTGAACTCCGAGCTGATGGTGGAGAACTCAAGGAAGGGGTCATTTAGTGCAGGAGACACCCATCCTACAAATCCTCAGCCTTGTTTCTTTGTATTTGTCTGCTAATCTGCTCATAAATGCCTGATCTTGGTCAAAAAATGTCCAAAAATATGCAATAAACACGTATTAGACTTTGTGGTAAAGTGACTATTCCTATTCACACAATTAACATAAATATATTCAAAAGCATGCATAAAACTATGGAGAATGGTGGATTAAATGAGAATAATAGGAAAAATGAGCCCATATAGTTTCCCATTTCTGGGGCTCATCATTGACTTTGGAGAGGTTCTTCTTCTTCCTCTTCTCCTGCTTTCATGCAGATGCTAGAGCCACATCCTCTTCCTCTTCCTTCTTGATCCTAACCCCTTTGCCGCTACTCCCCACCTTGGTCAGTAGTTTGATCTCTTCTTGACGAAGAGCTGCCCATAGTTCTTCCCAATCTGGAAGACTCATCTTGCCTAGTAAGCTCTCGAAAAATGTCTCCTAATCCTTGGAGACTTCATTAATTGTTGTCCTTACCATCAATTCCTTATCCAGTGTGGCTCCTATGGAATTCAATTGATCACAGATCTCCTTCAACCGACCGAGGAAGACATCTATCTTCTCTCCCTTTTGCATCTGATATGACCTTAGTTGATTCTCTAGGAGCATCCTCCTCTGTGTAGAAGTATGCTAGTACAATGTCTTCAAAGTGTCCCACATCTCCTTTGTCATTTCCTTCTCGGAAATATGTGGGACCACATGATCCTTGACCCCATCAAGGATGATACACTTCTCCTTAGCCATTCCCTCCTCATACCTTTCATTAGCTACCAGATCAACTTGGATAGCCATCTCTCTCAAGTAAAAGCCCTTGATAAGATGTCTGTCTAGAATGGACAAGATCCTAGCCTTCCAGACCACAAAGTTGGATGCTCTGTCCAGCCTGTCCTGATCTCTTAGCCCATTCATAGCCAATTCATTATTCTTTTGTCGACTCCTCTAAGTCTCTCTACTTCCGTCCGAAAGTTCTCTCTTTGACTCCTCCTAAGTCTCTCTACTTCCCTCTGGAAGTTCTCTCTTTGACTCCTGCTGAGTCTCTTTACTTCCCGCCTGGAAGTTTTCAGTTCAACTCCTGCTGTGTCTCTCTACTTCCCATCTGGAAGTTGTCCATTGAAATCCTGCTAAGTCTATCTACTTATTGTCTATAAGTTCTCAGTTCGATTTTTGCTGGGTCTCTTTATTTTCTATCTAGAAGTTCTTGGTTCGATTCCTCTAAGTCTCTATACTTCCCATCTAGAAGTTCTTAGTTCGACTCTTGCTGAGTCTCTCTACCTACTGTCTGGAAATTCTCGGTTCAACTCCTCTGAGTCTCTTTACTTCCCATATAGAAGTTCTCTTCTGGACTCCCTCTAAGTCCTGATTTCCTTCTTAGAAATCCTTCTGCCAACCATCGAGTTGCCCCACTCCGATTGTCTGTGCAACTTCAATAGTGACCTAGATTCCTTGGCTAGAAATCCACCTTGGTAGCAACTTCCTCTGCCTTCATCTCTCCCTCTTAGGTACTGTTCTAAGCACAATACCCCACTAGCTTCACTCCCGCAAACTACCCACAGCTTCCTTCACCCCAACAACTGAAATAATGAGCCTCTAGGCTCTGCACAATCACGACTACAACAAAAATAGCTCCCTCACCCACTGCGTCAACCCTCCTGGTCTCTGCATGAATCTGCTTGATCATCTCTCTACCATTCTCAACCTCTGCGCTGGCCTCTCTCTAGCCAAGACTGATGACGCGGTCCCTCTACGTCAACCCTTCCTCTCTTGCTTCTACAAGGATCAGCTACTGTCACTCAGGACAACTGATTCTGTTGCAAATGCTCTGCTTAGATGATGCCTTCAACTCTCCTGTTATTTGTAACCTCCCTCTAATACCATGTTGAATTTTCTAAGTCTATCCATTAGAAAATTAATCTATATTCTGCTTTTTTATTTCTTCTACTTGTAACTTTTGAACAAGTTACTTAAAACATTTAAATATTGAAATAAACAAAACACAGTCACAACATCTATAGATCATCAACTAAAATAAAACAATCACATAAGTGACACAGTTATTTTTGGAAAAATATCCACGGAAAAACCCAATGCAGGAAAACAGGTGCAGTTATTCAAAGGGTTATATTATTATGCAGACTTTATGAGTTCAAATAGGTGCCTAACCGGCTCACCCGATAGAGAAAAATACATGACAGCAATACCTCTATATCTAGAAATAGGTATTTAGAAAACCTGTCCCACGAAACCCTCTCGGACACAACTGAAGATCAACGCTGGCCCTTTTGGCCTCTACGTCAGACTCCTGCTAACCTGTGTCAGCCCCAGGACCCTTTCTGTTAGCCCTGTAAGGCACTGCACAGCCTCTGGGACCCTCTGCATCACTTCAACGACCTCTGTGTGGATGATGCAGTCCCTCTGGCCTTTGCGCTGACTCTGTTGGGCTCTGCATAGCCTGGATTGGCTGCTGCTACTCTCTCTCTCTCTATTCTTCTGTGTTGGTCTCTAAGTACTGTCTCTACCTCTCTGCCTCATACTCACTGCCCCTCTCTACTGATCACTTATTCAACTTTTCTTAGCAACCCCGCTAAAGTAAAATGAATGGCTGATCACTCTGGTGTATTCTCCAACTGACCCTCAAGCCTCCTCTTATACATTTCCTGTTGGTCCTTCAACGATCGAGATTGCATCTCTAATCAATAACTAACATTAGATTTGGCTTGATCCATGACTTTTGGAACCTTTTAACCCAAATTTATATTAATACCCATTTCTATTTTATTTTTCCTAAGTTTAGGCTTAGGAACTCCATTAAAAATATTAATTATTTTAATATCTCCCAAACTAGGTAAAATCTATCCAAAACATTTTTGGGTCTTGGATATCTCATGTGCTTTAGCCTCTCCACCAATTTTCATGGCTACAACACATCTGATGGTACCCCAAATCAACAATGATGAGAAGCTCTTGGAAGCCATGGCCTCTTTTTGTCTATGACCAAGAGCTTGGAGCAGAGTTCCTTGTCTTGTGTCAAGCTCATTAGAAAATATAACAAGGGTCATGAGGATAGTTCTTTTACTATGTCAACCTCATTAAAAAATGAAATAGGCCCCCATGAGGATAGTTCTTTTACTATGTCAAAATTGTTAAAAAATGTAATAGGTCCCCATGAGGATAGCTCTTTTACTATGTTAACCTCGTTAGGAAATGAAATAGGTTATGAGCATGTTTTCGTTACTTGTGTCAAGCTCAGTAAAAAATGAAACAAGGTGTCATGAGCATTGTTATTTTCCCGTGTCAATCTCATTAAAAAATTAGAGAAATCCCCTTCTAGTTCAAGTCTTTGATTGGATCTCCTAAAATCCCAGTCGAGTATTTCACTTGATCTCGCAAGTAAACCTTCATTCCATCCACCTGTTAGTAACAATTGGTCTACTTAGGTGAATGAAATGAATATTGGGGGGCATGTACCTCAAATTGATTCATTATGGTAGGGGCATGCAAACTTATTGCAAGCATAGTTTATCTTTGGTTCAAGATTGTGTAAAAATGAAATCAATCTCAAGCTTAGTTTATCTTTGTTTCAAGCTTGTGTAAAAATGAAACCAAACCCAAACATAGTTTTTTCCATTTCAATCTTGTGAAAAATGAAACCATCTTCAGGTATAATCAAGCATAGTTTCCCATGTTTCAAGATTGTGTAAAAATGAAAGTATTCCCACTTTACATCTTGTGATTGTCATTTTCATCAGCATATTATGCCCAATGAGCCTTTTTTTTTACATTCCATTGTCACCATCTCTTTGGCCGATCATACACTCTCACTTTGTTTCCTTACCCTTACCTGAGGAACACCTATGATGAGTGGTCTTACTAGCTAGCCTCTTTACCTTTACAAGTTCTAAGTAGTTCCATCATTATCGAAACCAATTCCTGTCCTTTTATACCACTCGTTCCTCCAGGAGGAGTTATCTTTAAGCTCTTTTCTGACTCTTGAAAAATGAAAATATCACCAAGTAATTATCTTTTCGAACTCATAAAAAAAATGAAATCACGTCTACTCATTATAATTTTAACCCTTTTCTAGACTTAGATGGACTATTGTACAAAAAAGGAACACCTTAGTTGAACATGGATAGGAGTTTCTCTCGAATATTGTTTTCTACCTTTTCGGGTTTGAGAGACAAATTATGGAAAGGGACCTCATGGAGTTTTCTTTTACGCCTCTTTTTCAAACTCTCTAAATATGAGAAAGACACCTAGTTACTCTTACGTCATACTCATAAAAATTAAACGAAGAAAGACTTGTCACCATGACAAGACTGATTTTCTCCTTCCTATGACTCATAAAACTTACTAAGATGGATTCATTTGAATAATGAACTTATATGACAAGCATATGGTATCCTCTTCAAGCTTGTGTAAAAAAAAATAGGTACTCACTAGAAATAGTGAGGAAAAAGTGAATGTTAAACATTTCTTGTATAGGTAGCATGTCGCTCCTGAACATGGCACTCATGTATTTCTCGTTTAAGGTTTGGGATATCCTCACTCAGTCACTTTTCCTTCCAGGTTTGAGTAATATATTTTTCCTCTTATCTGACTTTTCCACTTCGTGATCATGACCCTTGGTCTTATGTTGAGTCAAATTCTATCACACTCCAGAGTTGTGTCAATGATATGTTAAAGAGAGTTCCTATCTGCAGTTTAATACCTATACATTGTTTGATCTTTTTCCGCTATCCTGGATCATACTCATTTATTCCACTTTGTTCCTTGTTTCATATCAATGATGAGGGAATCATTATGGCCCTCCTTCGACGGGTCATTTCCTATTGACATCAGATCATTATCAAGGAATATGACATAGAAACTCCCTTTCAGTACCTTAGAGCTTGTAGGCCTCAATGGGAAGTTCTTCACATTCGATGACAAGTTTTCATCATTGGCCTTTGATCAAATGATTCCATGAGTATTCGACTTCAAATTCATTTTCACATTAATGGATTAGACTGTCATACCAAGAGAGACAATGTCATTATTTGGTGGTTTCTCTCGTGCCTGTTAACAGTTCACAACATTGGCCAGTAATCAGGTGGTTTTCTAGCATGTTCAAATTCAACACATTCACTCACATGTTAGAATTCGTACTTTGATTGGGTTGGGATGGAGTGCAAGACCCTGATTTTTATCTGATATAACTCAGGCTATGTGGAGCTATGTATTATTCATGATTGTATACATGTTTCCTCTATACGGATTGTTGTGACAATACCATGGGACCTTATATCTATGATGATGATGATCCTTCTATATCAGGTGGTTGCATCCATACAATGGATCCTAGACTTCCAGACGATCATTTTCATTCAGATGGTTGTGCCCGTATATTGGATATTTTCACATGGTCCTTTTTATCCAGATTGTTGTTTCTATACCATGGATTCATGTTCTTTTATATATAACAGAGAGATCATATATGTATATGTATATGCGTCCTTGATTTGCAGGTCTCCTGATGGTGCTTGTTCTAGTCCTTGCAATAGTTCGTAAATCATCTCAGCCGTCACTCCTATTCTGCCTTCATGTTTTACGAGGCTTCTATTACACAATATTTTGTCACACCTCTTGCACTTCCATGTGTCATACCTCAGAGTGCCAAAACCTTGACAACCATGTAGTGTACCCATCGTGATATGTAGTCTAGATCCTCCCTGGAAAAATAATGAAAATTTTCATTGAGCCTTTCTTGAGAAAAATGGGCTCAACACCCTAAATTATGGGTTAGCATGACTGTGACACTACCCTCTTGTGTTAATGGTAGGTTGCACCATATGAACCTCATGTTTCCTGTGCAGTTTTTTCATGGATACTCGCACCAAATCCTAAAAGGAAAGTTTTCCCAAAGTGGAGGAGAAGCTTTGTGATCTAGAGGCTTCCAAAATGACGAGATGGATGATGTTCATCATGGATGTGCTTGAATTCTCCCAATATTACCCTTTGATATTATCTGTATAAGCTTCATCCTTGAGATGAGGACCTTCCCCTATCTTTGTGACATCCTGTTGGCTTGTTGGGGCCTGACCTAGGTTCAGAGTTAGATAGACAAATAAGTCCTTGTACTATTGGCCCTTTCGGCAACAGGCCGCGAGCACAAACTGATGTCTCACCCAAAGTAGTATGGGGGGGTGCTGGAACCATGCTTCCACACCCTTGAGATGTCTGAGGGGTTAATTCGGTGCAACTATTAGTCCCTACATGCAGGTTACTTCGCGCGCTTCCCTAGCCTTCACGCCCTAATATATTCGTCTTTGTGCAGCCCTAACTAGGGGTTGTGGGGCTTTTGCATTGCTAGAGCAGAACTCTGCACTATTCTCCTAAGTCACACCCAAGATCTTACTTATCTTCTTACACCAGTTAGTTAGCTTCACATAAATGGGTTCCTTATGTTATATTTATTTATATAGAATATTCATATGAGTTCGCGCAACAAATAACAGTAAACTTGCAATTCATACCCAATGATACATAAGACAAGAAAAGCTACACAGAAATAAGGTATAGTTTCCCTTTTATTAATTCTTCCCATGGTTACAGACTCGCCCTACCTTGCGCACTAAGCTGCAGGGGTTTGCACTCTCAACTGCAGACTACTAGGCCTTTGCGCACTGAGTTGCAAAGCCTTCTCCTACTTTACGACCCAAAGACACAACTTACGCTTCCACTCAATTAGTTCCTTAGACTCATCATGCTTTCTCTTCGTCCTTTAACTATTTTCTACACTTAGAGCCTCGCTCTATTTATACAATCCCATGGTCCGCGGACCATGGGTAGATCTTTCAAACCGACATTACACTACAAAAATAAGGGCAGACAACCCTATGACTCTATTATGACTTCGCACTCCACTCCCGCTAATCTCGGAGTCTTTACAATGGACTTGGTCAAAACTTGGGCTTTAAGTCCCAAAACATGCCTTGGGGGGGATTCCATGCCGAACAGGCCCCCAACACAAGCATCGTGACTCACCCTCGAGTCACTCTGTCGGTGCAGAGATCTTCGCACAGAGTCCTTCCAATTTTGCTCAAATAGCACACTTAGCGGCTGCGTGCTAGATCTCTTGTACCCGTTGTTCCGAGAACACAGTGTCGGAACTGCTTTCCTTGACCTGTTCCTACGTCCCCTGCATTTGCACGAGCTTGCCTTCAACTGTTGTTGTAATGATGAAGGCCTAGTTGATTGAAGGTTGAACACCTACCTTCAAGACTGCCTCTTTGTGCCATGCTGTGTCCACTTGCTCTTTCAGCTCTTTATCCTGTTGCATTCGCGTGAACCTTTCAGTGAGGGCCACCATTTGTGTGGTCTCTTTGATGTTGTCATACTGCTGCTGGAGATCACGTGCGTTCGTCTCTAAGCACTGGATGTTAGGGTCCTCCTATAGATTAGTGAGGACCTCAAATAACTCATCCAACATTCGGGTGCAGTCCCTTACTACACTGTTGATCGCTCCCATCCCCGATGTAATAACACTAGCGCACTTCTCTCTTACGTTTGGAGGGGTGGATGGTGACACCTTCAACCGTAGCTCTGCTATCTGAAGGTTCAACTCCAGCTGAACCTAAGTCATTTCTTCTCATGCCTCGCGCAACCATACTGCTAGTCTGTTGATGCGCACCTATGCTGGTGTGTCTGCTAGGATGTCCAGCTCAGGGACCATCTGACATGATTCTTCCAATACCTGTACCATCTTCCTGTTTTGTGACACCACTTCATCGCGGTGAAAGCTCAACTAATCCATGTTGATCTTTTTCTCTCTCAACACTTTCAGTGTGCGGCTCTCCCTAGCCCATAGTTCTGCAGTAATCCCATCCTGTAGAACATATAACGTCTCCCGTGGGAGTGTAGACATGTTAATCCTAATACCTTTCAGTGCACTAATCATAGGCCTGTCAACCTCGTTTGTTGTAACCAATGCCCCTTCTGGCAGCACTATTGTGTTTTTTGTCCGAGCGTGCAACATTTGCTCTGTTGTAGTTGTCCCTACTGTGAGGTTGGTCGAAGGGGTACTACCCTGAGGAGTGCGCACCTGCAACTCCTAAAGCTGCGCTCTGAGGGCCCCCAACACAATCTTATTCTCTTGTGTGAAGTTCTACAGGGCCTCGAAGGTGACTTCACACACCGTCTCGCCAATGTCATGCATATCACCCTTAGTAAGGGTGATCGATCCGATATACAACTTTGATTCCTTGACCTTCTTGCGCAGCTATCTTGTAAATGCAGTCCAACTCGGTGTCGCTGTCATAGTCATGGACTGGCCCCATGTAGTATGATTCTTTTAGAGGGTCTAAAGGTACAACTATGTGCAGAGACTTTTTCTCAAAAATCATCTTGCGCTTCTTCAGATTTATCACCCCATTCATGTGAATGGCCCAATCTACTCCTAATAGAGCAGGGTAGGGATTGTTGTCATCAATAATATCTATCATTTCAAAATCTTCCAATGCACTCACCCCTTTAATATCCACTATGATCCCCTGTAATCTTCCCATTGGTAGGATATTTTTTTGGTTCACCATTCATAGTTCAATAGGAGACCATAGCAACGTAGGCCTCCCCATGCGCTCCCATGTCTGCTTCGGCAGAACATTCGCGTTTCATCCAAGGTCCAAAATCACTTGGTCCATCTCATATTCTCCAATGTGCATGGTCAATCACATCTCCCTTCCCGTCATCATCACATGCTTTCCGATCTTCCGGACTACGTGAAGTTCTGCCGATGCGGTCCCAGCACATCTATTTATAAGTTCGTACACTCCCTTTACAGCCTTGCTGTCGTGCATCAACTTCATAGATGTTCCCAGGAGCATCATGAGAATCGATGAGTCGATTTTTGGCTTTGGTCTGTCTTTTCTTCCTGAAGTGGAGGCATCAGCGAAGCTCTTCCTGGCTTCCATGAAGGTTTCCTTAGCACACTCCAAATCAAACCCTAGTTCCTTCATTGGAGCCTTGCAAACCCAAGTAGTATCTTCAGGCTGCTTGCCTTTGTCATCCCCTATCGTAATTCCACTTCGGAGAACAATATTCACATTAGGGTTTTCCTCATGCGGCTCAGACCTCATCATTTGTAGGTTCTAAGTCAGGGGAGGTTGGAGCGCTCCTTTATCGCAAAACCTCGCTATTAGTGTGGGGAAATCCTCCATCTCATGATCAAACAATGTACAATACAGGCATGATGGACACGTCAGATTCATACAATCATGGGCATAACGTCTTGGCTCTTCGGAATTGTAACATATCAGTTGTCCATGACATCTTCCAAGTCCTCCTCCACCTCGGCCTCATCCGCGCCCCTGAAATCTGGTACACACCAACCCTGTGGTTTGGTCAAGGGGCCCCATTTCGGCCTGAACTCTGTAGGTAGGAGTCCTCTCCATCATTAGCTCATAACTTCTATAGGTGTGCTCATCATGTCCCACTGATCTACATAAATTACAAAACAACTATTTTGAATTTTGCTTGTACTTTTGCAATAGATGGCAGTTATCCGTAGCATGATTTCCTCCTATTTTACAAATCACGCACCACAACGTAGGTTTTGCGCTAGTTCCTCTTGTGCCTCCGGTCTCAATGGCATTGGTTGATCTATATTTAAAGAGGAACACCATAAATTGCATATATAACAATAAACACATAGATGCAGTAGAAACAATACTTCATTTCATTAATGTAAAATACTGAAATATACTTACAAAAAAAATGGAAATAAACTAGCTAGGGCGATGATAGCTTATCTCTAAGAAGAGATGTGGTGGCTACATGCCTCTGAAATGTATTAAAATGAGGCTCAAAGGCCTATTTATTGTTGAGAAACAATGGAAAACCCTTACCATCCCAAAACCTAATCCTAGAAGATGAAACGACAAATTATGGGCCCCGTTTTGGGTGAATTGGTATATCAATTTCCCGGGGTCGTAACTTTGGCATACGATCTCTATTTGACCCGTACAATAGCTGGCTAGAAATATCTTTTCGAGCACTACAACTTTGGGAAGAGAAAAATTGGTCTATGGTCCCATGTTGCTCCCAGATTTCCCAAAAAACGTCGTTTAGGGCCTCAAAACAGCTCGAAAGTTCAAGACCCAAAAAACAGCTAAAAATAGTAAATTGTGCTACAATTACAGAAACTGAAAAACTGAAAGAGACATTTGTTAGGTTCCAAGTGGGATAGGTGGGTGGCCACCAACATCCACCTGGACCATTCCCCCCCCCTTAGGAAGCAATGGTCCCCATTGCGTTGAGTTCCTACCTGAGATGAGGAAGCTTCTACTGAGTTAGGTCTTTAGTGACTATTCTATAATCTCTGATGTGTCAAGTATTGGTGGGAAGCATGGTCAATGATGGTCCACATTGAACAATCGATGCAAGTGAAGGAATGGAGGAATGTTGTGCTCCAAAGCATTATTTCCCGTAGCCTTCGTAATGCTCTAAGGACCATGTCGGAGTGGTCGGAGATTCTGATGGGATCTTGTAAGGTGTTCTTTCTGCAGATGCAACCAGCCTTTGTTGCCCACTGGAAGCTTTTGTGGTACCCCTGCAGGTGAGGAGAAGTTGTTCCTTTGTTCTAACATGATTGTATCCCTTTGCTGCTACTGTTGCGTGGAGGAACGCTTCGCGGGGGTCATGGATGTGGCAACAATTTTCCTCTTACTTTGGGAGTGAACCAGACAGAAAATAAATTTCCTAGTCTGTGGGATAAGCTTACTGTCTTTCTTGGCAGTGATCAAAGAGGTGGTAGTAGGTGGGGCTACCTCCGGTATCCTGTATAATGAATTACACAAGGAAAAAATGATAGCACGAGGCCTTGACTCATACACAACATGTTGCCTCCACAAGTTGGCTGGCCTAATAGTACATCACAAACATCCAGAGGTGTAACATCACACAATACCACGTCTGTGAAGGGTTTGATGTTGTAAGTAAGGCGACACTGCTAGCGAACTCGAAGATCTCGTCCTTGGTGAAGCCACCCGATACTGTACGACTATGGGTGTGGTGTAGTCAGTAGGCCCAGCCGCTTCATGACCTCTGCTGAAATGAGGTTCTTTTGGCTCACTGTCAATAATGAATTGCAGCAGCAAACCCTTCACCCACATATGTGAGTGGAAAAGGCGCTCCCGCTCCTCTGGATCTTCAAGCTCATTTTTCTGTATCTTGGCTATGGCAATAGTGACGCTGGGCTCCACATCAATGATCTGCTTCCCTTTTCCATTCCCCTTGTTGGGTTTTGACTTAGGGTCAAAACATGCATCTGATTCAGAATCCTTCAACTCGGCCACCGGTGATTACTTGGTCTGACACTCACTTGTGCTGTGAGTGGGGCTCTTATGGAACTCACACCACTTTCATGTGTCCTTCTTTGACTTCGTGGTGTTGTTATTTTCCTGTGGCTTGGACGAGTTGTCTTGGGTCACCCTGCCTTGGCTTTGTCCTTTGGTCTTCGGATTTGCAGATCCAAAGTCTCTCTTCTTCTGTTTGAACTTTTTCTCGATTTTAACAACATATCGGTATGTTGTGCCAAGCGAGGAGATGTTCAGGAACTCAATCTCTTCCTGGATGTATTTGTGTAGGTAGATGTGGTATTTTAGTACCAGATGTAGCTCAGAATCTTCGATACCAAACTATGTGCGAAGGGTATGAAAAATGTTTGTGAACTCCAGCACATCTTGGTCCCATCCCTGCTGCAGCATGGTCCACTTTATGTATTTGTCCTCATAGCTTTTGACAGGGTAGTATTGCTCCTTGATGGCATCTTGGAAGGAATTCCAAGTGGGTGGGGCTAAGAACAGTGAGTCCGTACTTTCATCATTCTGCTCGCAGTAGGTTTCATACTAGTCCTTGAGAAGAGCGAAAACAATCTTTTCCTGACTTGAAAATTCATGAATAGAAAAAATAACCCTCTAGCAGATTTAACCATTTATCTACGGCATTTGCATCTATCTGACCCTTGAATATGGGGATTTCAAAATCATCTTGTACCATAAAGGGTGTGGCATTTCCAGAGTAAATGTTGGAAGCCGATGTGTTGCCTCTGGGAAGCCACTGAAGGATCTGCGCAAACCTGTCCATCATCACGTTCCTTTGTCGCTCAAGGGCTTCTTCGAGAAAGATTTTGATAGGATCTTTTGCCCCCTCATATTTGTTCTCATCCGCCATGGGAGGCTGTCAGTATTTGCGAGGATATTCTTGCAAAGGTTCAACCAGTTCAAGCCCTAACTCCTTATATCCCGACCTTGTTGGGGACATGCAAAGAAAAATAGAGAAAAAACAGACCGCTTTGATACCACTGATCTGAATTTAAAGGGGAACGCAATGAATTACAGAGATAACCATAAACACATAGATGCAGCAGAAATAACACTTCATTTCATTAATGTAAAACACTGAAATATGCTTACAAACATAAATGGAAATAAACTAGCGAGGGCGATGGTAGCTTATCTCTGAGAAGAGATGTGGTAGTTACATGCCTCTGAACTATGTTACAATGAGGCTTGAAGGACTATTTATTGTTGAGAATCAATGAAAAACCCTTAGCATCCCAAAGCCTAACCCTAGAAGATGAAACGCCAAATTGTGGGCCCCGTTTTGTGTAAATTGGTATATCAATTTCCTGGGGTCGTAACTTCGGCATACGATTCCATTGGGCACGTACAATAGCTCATTAGAAGGATCTATTTGAGAATTACAACTTTGGGAAGAGAAACATCAGTCCATGGACCCATGTTGCTCCCAGATTTCCTAAAAAACATCCTTTAGGGCCTCAAAACGGCTCTGGAAGTTCAGGACCTGAAAAACTGCTAAAAATAGTAAATTGTGCTACAATTACAAAAACTAAAAAACTGAAAGAGACAGTTGTGGGGGTCCAAGTGGGATAGGTGGGTGGCCACCAACATCCACCTGGATCATTAGTCCTCTCCCTGCGAGGTAATTCGAGAACACCAGGCAGTGGTCCTTGTCATGTCCCTGACTCTTTCACTTTACGCACCATACCTCATCTAACACTTCTGAGCGAGCTGTCCTATCATGTTTCAGACTCTACATCTCAAGGCACAAGTTTTTCAATTGCGCGTGAATTTGCTAAACTCCTAGGTTGGGATCCTTTATCGAGGTGTCATGCAGTCTCATCGCAATCTCCAAGGCCTTGGCCTGAGTTGTTAGCCTTTGCTGTGACAACGCGTTCCTTAGATGTGGCGTTAACGATGCTACAAACCATTCTCGGTGTTGTCCATCTGTCAACGTCATGTTAGCTTCGCGAATTGTGCACTTCAACCTCTGATCCAACTCCCAAGGGGTCTCACCTAATAGCATTGTGATTTCCTTGAACCCAATGATCGATTGTGCCTCTAACTTTGGCCTCCTAAACTCTTTGTTTAGCGCAGTTTCGATATCCACGATCCCCACATTCGAATTGTCATTGGAATTCTTAATGTACTAGGTCAGCGTGCGATCCTACAGAGCATTGACCAACATTTCTTTCTTTACATTGTCATCCATAACTCCATGCACTTCCCATACAGCTTTTATCACGAACCAAAACTGGTTCAGATCTTCATTTCCTACTCCCTTTAACACGGGCAACTTTATCGCGCTTGCCATATTGACTCGCAGTGGTGGCAGAGATTATATGGGCAAAGATGGGGGTGAAGATGGTGAAACTGGCGGTGGTGTGGGTGGGGGTGGTATGCACAGAATCCTCTATCTTATCAAATTGATCACACTTCTTGGTGAGACCTTAGCGAGCTCTTCCTCATCCCTTCGCGGAGGTGAAATCAAGGGGCTAGTTTCTAGTTCTGCACTACCTTCGTTTCTATAGATTTTCCCACATCGCATAGCTCCAAACATCAATTTATTTGCATAAAATGCTTTTCACATAGCAATATTTTAATCCAATTATTCAAAGACTTAACGTACTTACCTTGTGGTCCTTTAAGGAAGCATTGTTCTGCCTCGCTATAGCTGACTAAAGTATCTACCATGATCTCAGTGATGAATCCTCCTATAGTTCGATCGAGCCAATGATCAACAGTGCGTGCGATGTTATCCTCTGATGCTTCCAATCTGCACACCAATTTTGGGGTCCAAAGAATAGGTTTGTGGAGCTTGCACCTTCCTTGTCTATCTGCTAGCTTCACAATCCACTCATATAGCTCAATAGGGAAAGATGCAAAGAAATTTCATGGATTTTTGTGTACAAGTAGCAGTCTAACCACTCTCCTTTTGATAGTCGCGGATTCCTATTTTCCTGCGCTGTGAACTCGTGAATCTTCCTATCCAACCAATATTCCTGTGATACGACCTCAAAAATCTCTATGCAAATCCCGGTCCCAGCAACAGAACCATTTGTTGGCTTGTTGGGGCTTGAACCCGGTTTAGAGTTAGTTAGCCAAACAAATCCATATACTACTAGCACTTTCAGCAACAGTCCGCGGAGCGCAGACTGAGGTCTCACTAGAAGTAGTATGGGGGGGGGGGGTGTTGGAACTAGGTTTCCACACCCTTGAGATGTCTAAGGGGTTGATTCGGTCCAACTGTTAGTCCCTATGTAGAGGTTACATCACATGCTTCCTTGGCCTTTGCGGCCTGATATATTCACCCTCGCACAACCCTAACTAGGGGTTGTGGGGCTTCCTTGTTGCTGGAGCAGCACTCTGCACTATTTTCCTAAGTCACACCTGAGATCTTACTTATCTTCTTACACTAGTTAGTTAGCTTCACGTTAATGGGTGCCTTATGTTATATTTATTTATACAACATATTCATATGAGTTCGTGCAACAAATAAACAATAAACTTGCAATTCATATCCAGTGATACATAAGACAAGAAAATATGCACAGAAATTAGGTATAACTTCTCTTTTATTAATTATTCCCATTGTTACAGACTCAACCTACCCTATGCACTCAGCTGCAGGGGTCCGCGCTCTCAGGTGTGGACTACTAGGCCTCTCCACACTCAGCTGCAGAGCCTTCTCCTACTCTACAACCCAAATACACAACTTATAGTTCGACTCAATCACTTCCTTAGACTCATCATGCTTTCTCTTCTTCCTTTAACTGTTTTATACACTTAGAGCCTCACTCTATTTATACAATCCCATGGTTTGCGGACCATGGGCAGATCTTTTCAAATTGACATTACATTACAAAAATAAGAGCGTACAACCCTGTGACTTTATTATGACTTCGCGCTCCATGCCCACAAATCACGAAGTCTTTACAATGGATTTCGTCAAAACATTGGCTTTAAGCCCAAAAAAATTCCTTAGGGGGATTCCACGCCCAACGCATCCTAGCTCCCTCTCCCTGGTTATATATTCATTCCCTTCCATTCCTAAATGGTTGGTCTCTGATTATTTGCACCCTTATGCTGAAATAGTGCCTACATGCTATTCATTTTGGCTTGGAGAAGGAGTGCTTGGAGAGCTTGAGCTTAGACATGGACATTCACTCAAGGAGGGCTACTAACATCAAGGCCTATGTTGTATGTTTCCTATTTTTTTTATTAATATATACAACTTCTGGTTCACCTTCCATAAATTCTTGTCTCAAGGCTTCATTTATCTTAATGATCCTTGATTTGTTAAGTGAATTAAATTTGATTATGTTTGTTTCAATTTTTTCTTTGTTATGTTCTTAGTCTCTTGTGCAGGTATTCAAATGCCATGAGCAGCGAGGATCAAGCATGAGGGAGAAATAGATCAAGATCTTCAACAAAGTAGTGAATTATAACATCAAAGAGAGGTAGGGTTGCTTCCGCTTCTCTTATTTCGATTGTAATCTAGGAAAGTGTCTTGAAGATTGTCTCATTTGTTGTTAGACCCACTAATTGGGCTAAATGGATCATCTTTGTCCATAGAGAGGATTTACCTACACAACACATAATAATTCTAATACGAAAAGGAAAATATATAGGAATTAATAGCGAGGACGTGATTCTTGGCATAGATTTTCAAATTATTAGATCCATGGAATAATGAATCTTGTAAAAACAACATTGCAAACTCGAAATATATTTCGCAAGAGGAGGTAAATTAATAGATAAATTTCTAGAGGAAAACATTGAGTTAAGATCATTAAGTAATGAAGGGTCGATACCGAAATCTAAACATTTGCATGCATTCAAATAAATATAGATCATATGAAATTTTAAGTCTGTGACTAGTCTCGAACATCGAGGAGCGATTAATAACAATTAGAGGCATGAATTTTAAGAGATGTGATACAACGTTCCCTTTTATATTTGAACGGTGTCGATAACGAGAAGAGGTATGCAAGAAACTAACTTGGGAGTGAATATTTTTAAGTTAGCTGATTGGAGACTCAACTCTATTCATCGCCTAATCATTAAAAACAGAAATTGGTAGTTTTAAGTACTGTCATTACCTACCACAGCGGGAAACATAAGTTAAAAACCTCCTTGCAGGAACAAGAACAAAAAAAAGGGGGCAACTGTAATGGAACAAAAGTATCCACTTTGACTCCGGATTAGGGGAATATAATAGTGATCATCTCATTCCATCCTAGAACCATTAGAAAACATATTCTAGTAGGCAAAAGAAAAGAAAAACAAGTTAATAGTTTGCTGATGAGATTGGTCATTCTTTGTATTGAGACATGCACATATGGAAGATTACGTTTTGTAATAAAAGGGGTATAGTGTAGAACACGAATAAGCATAAGTAAAAATCCACAAAGATTAGAAGTGACGCATAGAGGGATAAAACTCTTAAATTTACCTTTAGTTAAATTGTAAGTAATTAGGAATGTTAGAAGAACAACGTCGTGTGTGGAGGGAATTTTCTCCACTCATACACACCTTCGTCAAATAGAAATAATACATGGAAATTTATAATAATAGACAAAAATAGAATCTCCACAATAGCCATCGAATAATAAAATGTGTTGACCATGTCTAGCCGGCGTATGTGTCAAACGAGTTATGAACACACTCAAAACCTTTCAATAACAAACAAAATCATTCATCGAAAATAAATTGCATGATTTGGAAATGACATTATACCAATACATATTTCAGCTCATATTTTGACTCTAATAGAGCTGTATAGAAAATATTTGAGAGAGTATATTAACAAATATTAACAAAGATTCCAGTAACGGTGCACTAATTTAAGTAGAATAAGTATTATTCTAGCACATAACTTCAAAAAAATGAAAGTTCCAAAGGCACGATAAATATATCGAATTGGTACTAGTCGTGCAAGGATCATTCCATTATAGTTAATGTAATATACAAAAAGAAAAAACAAATGAAACAGGTCCTCGACACTTAGTTACTCGACATAAATCCTCAAGTTTTCAAATTAGTTATACAACAATGCATACATACAATTGTAAGAAAAAGAAAAAGAAGAGTACCATTTTTGGACGATATTTTTAGATAAAGTTATAGTAAGCCAGACAAAAGGTAAATAAAAATAAAAAGAACCCCTTTCAAATTTCCAACCGAATGAAAAATATTCACATGCATATAATTTCAAAATTAATAACATTACTTAAGAATACTAATGATAAGATGAAATGGAAGAGATAGAGGAATTAATCTCCATGGAGACAGATTAAATGGAAGTATAATATCCATGGAACAATGAATCTTTTAAACAAAGCGACACAAACTGGAAATACATTTCGCCGCAGTAAGTAAATTAATAGAGAAATTTCCAGAGGGAAACATTGAGATGATGTCATTAGGTAATCAGTGGTCTATACCCTAATCTACACATTTTTATGCGTTCAAATAACTACAGAGCATATGGAATTTTAAGTCTATGACTACACTGGAATTCCTGGGAGTGGCCAATAACAAATAGAGGCATAAATTATAAGAGATGTGATAGAACATTCCCTTTTATATTCAAACGACGTCGCTGAAAAGAAGAGGTATGCAAGAAACCAACCTGGGAGCAAATAGTTTTAATTTTGGAGATGGGAGACCTAACGCTGTCCATCGCCTAATCATTAAAAAGAGAAATCGATAGCTGCAAGTGTTGGAACTACCTGCCCCAGTGGGAGTCATAAGTTATAAACTTGCTTGCGGGAATAAGAACAAAAAAAACAGAAATTGTAACTGAACATAACTCAAATATAACCCTACTAAATCGGGCGGGAAGCATGGTAAGAATGAGAAATCCACCTGAAGCACTGGGTCCCTAGAGAAGGGCACAAAAAATCTGAAATTGGGTCCTGGACTTACCATTTTAGGGATTTTACTAGGAAATTATTCAATAGAAAATCAAATACCCAGATTTGGGGTGCATACCTCTAAACTCCACGAGAGAGAAATGTTAAACGTTTCCCCACCTAAATCCTCCTCCTTTCATATTTATTATGAGCGATCAAAACACGTAGCAGAGAACCACTCAAAGTTGTTTTCAAAATTTTTGTTAAGCTAAGATTGAGCCCTTTTGGGTGCGGTAACAAGTGTAGGGTTTATACCTATCAATAGAAAAGCTTATAAGTGGCAATGACCAAATTCATAGTGTCAACATTCTTGGACCGAAAACCTGAATATAGGTAGAGTATAACATTAATGCATATTGGATCCATATAAGTAAGTTAATAACGATATCGTTGTAAGAAAAATGGAAATATCCTCTTAACCGTGGAAGATAGAAGGGCGAAGACAAGATAGAGGTGACAATGGTGCCCTAGAGACATACGACCTACTAACATCCCCATTTTCCTCTTCTTGACGTACAAAATTTCGACATCGTGGAGAAGAACCCAGAAATTACTATTGAGATATACGACAGCCTTAGGGTTAGGGTATGAAGGGAAGAGTTAACTTACGTTGTTGGATGTGATACAACCTATCTTAACTATAGAAGAGTGATTATTACTATAGTCCATATTAATATCACATAAGAAGGGACTTTTGACAATTGAAGCAACGAAATCAAAGCTTCCAAACAGACCTTTCCCATTAAAACCTTAGGTCAAAAGAGAAAAACCCAGGTGTTGAGGTATGGAAGAGAGTTAGAATGAGGAAGAACTAGGGTTAAAGAAATTAATAACTCTTATGCACACAATGACCCCAAAGGTATGCAATTATGTCTAGGAACCAAGGTAAAATAATTATTACATGGGATCGATATATATATATATATATATATATAATATATGTAATAGGCACACACTCCTAAAACTATCCACGATATCATCATGAACCCCAAAACCAAAGGTTTGACCTTTTAAAGGTTAATAGCTTCATCCAACAACATTGAGGGCGGAGCCAATGTCGAATAACAAAAAAAACCATCATAAATATGAATCAACCACCTTAATAACAATGAGTACATATTAAACAAAAGTGAAGATAGTGTTAAAATACAATGGGTATCAACTATGGAAATGTAATGTTAAATCACCAAAGTATAAGGGTTTGCATAACATAGAAAATAAAAAAATTATTGCTTTTATAGATGGAGCTATATGACAGTGTTAAGTTATAGTATGTTCTATGCTTATAACATTTTACTTCTTTTTCTCATTATATTGCAGAGATTAACAATCACATGTACATAAAGTAAAGTGCAGATAGATAGAATATTAAACGATCGACAGAAAACAAGCCAAAACAAGAGATACAAGATGTGGTGGCTAGCTAGGGACAAACCCCACAGTGTGTGGGGAAACCTTTGATCAAATCTTCTTTTATCTTCAATAATTCAGTAGAGAGAAATAGTACAATAAATTTGATTCATATCAGCAGTAGCAAACCATAGATCAGCAGCATCAGCATTAGGGGCTTCATTATCAAAGTAGGGCACACGATATCTCACAAACCGACTTTCGGATTGACTTCATTCCACCACCAAAAGTTGCGGCTTCCAGAGGAGGTTCAGATGAACCTACAGCATAGTTTAGATGAGGAGATCTTCTAGGCCACGCAAGTCAATCTTTACTTCTGCAGTTGTAGCTTCAGTTTCAGCAGTTTCTGGCTTCAAACTAGGGTAGTCGATATCTTGCAAACCGTTCATCGTTGACTTCATTCCACCACCAAAAGTTTCAGCTTTCAGAGGAGATCCAGATGGACCTATAACGCAATTCCAAAGAGGAGATATTCTAGGTGATGCAGGTCAATCTTTGGATCTGCAGTTGCAGCTTCAGTTTTAGTAGTTTCCGGCTTCAAAATAGGGCAGTCGATATCTTGCAAACCGTTCATCAGATTGACTTCATTCCACCACCAAAAGTTGCGGCTTTCAGAGGAGATCGAGACGGAACTACAGGGTAGTTCCAAAGAGGAGATATTCTAGGCGATGTAGGTCAATGTTTGGATCTGCAGTTGTAGCTTCAGGTTCAACAGCTTCCGGCTTCACATGTGTGAGAGAGAGACCCATTTCTGCGCAGTAGAGAAGAGACTCATTTCTACGCAGTAGAGAGAGAGAGATGTGATGATAAGAGTGAGTGAAAATGAGGAAAAGTCCTCTTATATTTATACACAACCTTGGTGTTTGAATAGATGCGACTGTTGGGCTTCTAAGCCTACATGAGTTGTAGGTCGGCTTGATAATAATTCCATGATCAAAATAAATTCATATCTCCATGAATACTTATCGGAATCGGATGATCTTTATATCAATCCTACACCTCTCGACGAGAGGAATCTAATAAAAATATTATCAGCCATGAATAAGATGACCCACATGAAGTTTTGCCCTGGCTGCCAATTTTAACACTCCCTCTCAACTAGGGAGAACTTCATCTGCAATCTGTCTATCGGTTGGTACTATTCATCCATAAAATGCACTGCCCTATATAGCCTGACCCTTGCCCTACTCTGCTCTATTCTACTTGTTCTACTTTGTCTTGTTCTGCCCTGTATTTATCGATATTGTTTTGCTCTGTTCTGCTCTGCTTTTTTCTGAATTATCAAGAAGAAGAAATGATCGAGGATGTATCATACTGACTCAAAGTCAGTCTCAGAGTATGTACCATTCGTCCTAGACCAGTCTCGACCAACCCAAAGTCAGTGTCATAGTGAGTACAACTCCACTGGTCCTCGACCAGTATCATCCTCCACTGACTCAAAGTCAGTCTGAGAGTGCATACCACTAGTCCCAGACCAGTCTCAGCCGACCCGAAGTCAACTTCATAGTAAGTACCACTCCTACCACTGGTCCCAGACCAATATCGTAGTCTCAGAGAGTGTACCACTGGTCCCAAACCAGTCTCAACCAACCCGAAGTCAGCGTCATAGTATGTACCACTCTCACTGGTCCTAGACCAGTACTGCACTGACACAAAGTCAGTCTCGGAGTATGTACCATTGGTCCTAGACAAGTCTCAATCGACCCAAAGTCAGCGTCATAGTATGGTACAACTCCTACCACTGGTTCTAGACCAGTATCGCAGTCTCAGAGAGTGTACCACTAGTCCCAGACCAGTCTCAACTGATCCAAAGTTAGCGTCATAGTATGTACCACTCTCACTGGTCCTAGACCAGTACTGCACTGACACGAAGTTAGTCTCGGAGTATGTACCACTGGTCCCAGACCAGTCTCAACCGACCTGAAGTCAGCGTCATAGTATGGTACAACTCCTATCACTGGTCCCATACCAGTATCATTGATCCCAGATGAATGGAGGTCATCCTAGCGTAGGGAGTACGGTAGATACAATGATGTGTCCATCGGTACTACTATGGTCCCTAACTCCATTTCCCTGCTCATTGATCAGATGAGAGGTACTTCCCATGAGTCCCAGACTGCATGGGTAGGATGCCTCGACAGGAGAACTAATCAATCCTGTCCTCACAGGAGAACACATCAATCTTGTTAAAATCACCATGGAGAACACATCAATCTAGGCTGCCACGGAGAACACATCAATCCTGCTACAATCGCCATGGAGAACACATCAATCTAGGCCTCATAGGAGAAGACATCAATCCTGCTACACAGGAGAGGGAATCATCATGTTCCACAAGACAACGAATCATCTTGTCCCACAAGAGAGCAAGTCATCTTGTCCGAGTGTGCACCACGAGGGGAGGGTGAGTCACCCTGTGGTCATATGTTTTTCCAGTAAGAACTGCAAGCCCTCAGAGCTCCGAGAGCTCAATGTATGCAACATGCAGGACCCTTGTACAAGGGTTTCTTGACGACTCCAATTCGTTTGGGAAAATCATAGATTAGATATTTTCTTGGGGTTTTGGTAAGGTGTATCGACCTGTACATCATCTTAATGCGATGGAGCCTCCTTGCTCATCGACTTACCATATCCCAGATGATGTCTATCTGTTGGAGCAATCGATGAATACGAGATTCCTCAATAATCGAATCCCACCTCTGGTTGTTACAGAGAATCACAGTGGTATCCAATGTGAATTCAAACAACTCACTGAAGAGTTTTCCCAACGAGACTGCCTCACAGGAGGCCATGCTAGCAGCAATTTATTCTACTTCGGCGGTGTTCAAAGTCACTGACCTCTGTTTCCTGCTCATCCAGGATATCGAAGCAGATCCCAAGGTGAAACAACACCCGAAAGTGCTCTTACGGTCCACCACACTACCTGCGGAATCAACATCAGTATATCCAAGTACTCTCACATCTCCGGCAGTGTATCTTAACCCATTAGTAATTGTGCCATGAAGATATCTCAGAAGATTCTTAGCATCAATCCAGTGAGGCTCAACCAAATATGAGCTCACAATGCTAACTGCAAAACATATGTTCAGACAGAGGTTCACCAAGAACATCAATGCGAATGAGTTTATGAAACTCAGAGGCATTTCCCAAATCGGGTCTGACATCACTACCATATAACTTCTAAAAGTTAAGATCCTTTAGGTAGTCACAGGCTTGTAGTCCATCATACCGAATCTTTTCAATATCTTTACAAAATATTTTCCTTGAGATAGGAAAATTTCCCTTGGCTTCTGCCACACTTCAAGTCCTTGGTCCTTCATTTCAAATTCAAAAGCCAACTCCCTCTTACATTTCTGAATGAGAGGTTATGCACCTGTTAGAAAGAGGTCATCCACATACAACACCAGTATGAGAGGCTTGTCATCTTCAACCTTAAAGTAAAGGTTAGGATCAGCTTCACTCCTAGTGAATCCCAGCTTCATCAACTAGCTATCAATCCTCTCATACCATGCTCGGGGTGCTTGCTTCAACCCATAGAGAGCCTTCTTCAACCTGCATACATGAGATTTTCGATCATAAATTTCAAATCCTTCGCGCTGCTGCATATAGACCTCTTCTTTGATCGAGCCGTGTAAGAACACAGTCTTGACATCCATCTGATGTAGGTTCCATCCTTGTGAAGCGGCAAGGGCTATGACTGAGTGGATGGTCATATATCTGGCAACAGGTGAAAATATCACATCATAGTCTATACCTTCCTTCTCGGAGAAACCACGAGCAACAAAACGAGCCTTATACTTTTCCATACTTCCATCTGTTGCATGCTTTATCTTGTAAAGCCATTTTGAAGAAACAATTGTCTTGTCCTGGGGTCTGGGAACTACTTCCCAGATATCATTCTCCATAATGGTCATAGCATCCTTCCATACTTGATGCTTGACGGCATCTGAGAATGATGAAGGATCATTTTGTATGATTGTGCTCATGATGGTTAGGTATCCCTGATACCTATTAGGTTTCTTACTTTCACAAAAGGTTCCTCAGGGTGCAACATGTCCTTCAGCATCATAAAGTAGCCCCCTAAGCCATGAAGGCCTCTTCCTAGAAGAGGAAGGGTCAGGTGGATAAATAGGATTTATCGGTTCCTCCACATCAGGCATTGTTACATCATCTACCCATAGAGACAGCTTAGACAATGGTACAGTGCCACACCATTCTGCTCTGGAGTATGTGGTGTACTAGTCTCCCTCTTAATGCTAGCCTCAGATATGCCTGAGTGAACCAATTGTAATATATCGGAGGTCTTGCTTTGACTTGAGGGGAATGGTCCCCTTTTGAGCTTTCCTTTGGCACCACCCAGACATACACCTTCTTTCTCTACTTGGAATTCGTGGATCTCTGTCACCATTTGTCTTACATAGAGTAGAGCTTTATAATGAAGGGGGAAAAACCTCCGATGCCAAAGTTCAGACTGAAGAGTTGTGTCACAAGACATGACACCTAGTGGACTTCCATCGACCCGATATAATGAATCAACAATAAACCCAAGAGTAAATTCATCTTTAACATTATTTTTCCATATACATACCTTGCCATTGCTGAAGGTTACCTTGTAGCCTTTGTCTTCCATTGCCAAGATGGACACTAGGTTCTTTTTGAGGTCAGGTGCATTTAATACATCGTAGACTTTCTAGCCTTCTTGAATGGTTGTCCTCTTCCTTGATCCCCAGCTCTCCTCTTACCTTTGTTGTTGAATTTTTCATTCCTTTTATTTGCCATCAGAGGGATTTTGATCATCTTCCCAGTGTGAGTCCTTTCTATCAGGGCACTCCCTTGCATAGTGACCTGCTTTATCACAGATGTAACATCGTCCTTTTATTCCACCCTTAGGTCCAACCTTTCCTTTGATTTAGTCCCGGAATTATTTCTTTTCTTAGCATGAGAAGAAAAGGTAGCAGGAGGACCATTAGGCATGGGCATTTCTTGCTCTTCTTCCCTTGTTTCTTCTTGAAAGCATCTAGCCATTAATTCCTCGAAACTAGGAATTACATTATAGTTCAAAAGAGTAATCCTGAACACATACCATTCGGATGGTAATCCTTCAAGAGTCGTGAGTGCCATTTCCTAGTCTATTGTAGATTTCCTTGGAGGTGTCCAGTTCAGAGATGTAGGCCACCAAGTGCTTGTCGATAAAGTCCCAGATGATCTTCTATTTTGTCTTCTTTGGTCTTGTCCATTTGTTCCAGACAACAGCGGATGCATTTGATGGAGGCTCAACAATATTGCCTCTTACGTGACCCAACACTCCTTGATCTTCAAGGGCTAGATCGATAGACATCTTCCATCTGTGATAGTCACCTTCCTCACGGAGCTTGTCTTCGGCAGGAAAGAGTGTTGACGACCCCATAGTTCTTTTAGGATAGCCTTGTAAATCTTCTCTTCGGTTATTGCTCTTGCTCTTGCTTGGGCTCTGTCTTCAGCTCAACTCTGATACCATGTTAAGTTATGGTATGTTCTATGCTTATAGTAGTTTACTTCTTTTTCTTATTATATTCGACAGATTAGTAATCACATGTACATAAAGTAAAGTGCAGATAGAACATTAAACGATCGACAGAAAACAAGCCAAGACAAGAGACACAAGATGTGGCAGCTAGCCAGGGACAAACCCCACAGTGTGTGGGGAAACCCTTTGATCAAATATTCTTTTATCTTCAATAATTCAGTAGAGAGAAATAGTACAATAAATCTGATTCATATCAGTAGTAGCAAACCCTAGATCAGCAGCATCAACATTAGCGGCTTCATTATCAAAGTAGGGCAGACGACATCTCACAAACCGACCGTCGGATTGACTTCATTCCACCACCAAAAGTTGCAGCTTCCAGAGGAGGTTTAGGTGAACCTACAGCACAGTTCAAATGAGGAGATCTTCTAGGCCACGTAGGTCAATCTTTACTTCTGCAGTTTCCGGCTTCAAACTAGGGCAATCAATATCTTGCAAACCGTTCATCGGATTGGCTTCATTCCACCACCAAAAGATGCTGCTTTCAGAGGAGATCCAGATGGACCTACAGTGTAGTTCCAAAGAGGAGATCTTCTAGGTGATGCAGGTCAATCTTTGGATCTGCAGTTGCAGCTTCAGTTTCAACAGTTTCTGGCTTCAAAGTAGGGCAGTCGATATCTTGCAAACCGTTCATCGGATTGACTTCATTCCACCACCAAAAGTTGTGACTTTCAGAGGAGATCTATATGGAACTACAATATAGTTCCAAAGAGGAGATCTTCTAGGCGACACAACTCAATCTTTGGATCTACAGTTGCAGCTTCGGGTTCAACAGCTTCCGGCTTCACATGTGTGAGAGAGAGACCCATTTCTGCGTAGTAGAGAAGAGACTCATTTCTGCGCAGTAGAGAAAGAGAGATGTGATGAGAAGAGTGAGTGAAAATGAGGAAAAGTCCTCTTATATTTATACACAACCTTGGTGTTTGAATAGATGCGACTGTTGGGCTTCTGAGCCTACATGAGTTGTAGGTCGGCTTGATAATAATTCCATGATCAAAATAAATTCATATCTCCATGAATACTTATCGGAATCGGATGATCTTTATATCAATCCTACACCTCTCAACGAGAGGAATCTAATAAAAATATTATCAGCCATGAATAAGATGACCCACATGAAGTTTTTTACGGGTTGCCAATTTTAACAGATAGAGAAATATATAGAAATGAACATAGAACTTCGTTGATCACCCAAAGAACAATAGTTGATTAATATACGAGATAAAAATTGGTAACAACAATTGTTTTTGCACTCTCGGGACTATGCTGCTTATATAGACTTTGTAAGAAATTAAAAATAAACAAGCTAGTGTTTAGGTTTATCTCAACTAACTGTCTCAAAGATAAATGGAGTAAATTGTTACAGACACAAATTAGATTTAGTTGTGACCCAATCATCCCATGCTATTTTCATTCCTAAAATTTACAAATATGGATAGTTCATATAACTTCTAAACCCTATACTTAGCATATTTGAAATCAATTTGTGTACATAACCTATGAATGTTGTGAAATGAATATATTGACTGAAACTCATCCAATATAATTTCTTGTTGTCGGGACATGCAGACATTTTTTTCCATCACCAAGTTAACTAATTCCTTTGAATTGGTTAGAAAACATGCAAAAAATTGTTACAAAATAGAATAACCACCCAAAATCTGTGGGGATCAATAAATAAGTATGCCACTGAGTTAGAACTATCTGTGCAAGTTCCATCTAAAATTAAAGCTACCATGTAACTGGACTTCCTAGTTGGCAATCAAATTGTGATAACTATCAATAGTTTTGTAAATAGAATTCTATTGAGATTTGACAAATGAAAAATCAATTGTTTCCAAGTCCACGTTCTTATAATCAAAAGGCTCAAGAGAAATTCATCAGGATGCCATCTGGCAGTTGAATGTAGCATATCAACAATAGGCTTCAATCTTTGGACACTCAGGTAATTCAAAATAGGTTCATCAAAATGGTTCTCCATAGGAATCTTCAAATGACACCCTGTTCAGACATGTGAAACCATATATAATCCTATAGTCAAGACACATTGATTATGTGGCAATTTCCTGAGCCTTTTTAATTTAAAACACACTTGATATATCTATATATATATATATATATATAGATATATATATGATTTAAGAAATCTATACCTAACCCTATTTTACTAATCAATTCCCTTAAAATATATGACCAAGGTCATGGGACAGGTATTCCAAGCTGAATGGTGGGAAGAACACCCTAATGTGTGACAGTTTCAGTTTATTATGGCTAAGAAAATCAGAAAAGGAAATGGAAAAGGAAAATAGGCATTAATTGGTATTTTATTTATGAAAATAAAGGAAAATAGGAGAAAATGAAGGTGAAAGGTCACAGGTTTGCATGAGAGGGAAATGGTAGGAAAATTAAGTAAAAATGAAGAAAATAGATGCCTAAATAATAAAAGGGCTTCTAAGGACTAGTTCATGGCTTTTGGTCTGTGTAACCTTTTGTCAGTTCAGTTTTGTAGCCCTCTCTCTCTCTCTCTCTCTCTCTCTCTCTCTCTCTCTCTCATACTCTTGGACACTTAGAGTTTTCTTGGAGCACTCTTGGAGGAGTGTGGAATTCTTGGGATTTGGATCAAGGAGGCAAAGGAAAATAAAGAAATCGCAAGAGGACATCTAAATCAGTAGCTACAAGGATTTTTTCTTGTAGGTACGGAGTTGCATGTATGATTTCCTTGCTATTTTTGGCATGCATGACACATGCATGCAGTTTCTTTATTATGATCTATCATTTTAATGGAGGATTGCTAGGATTGACAACCAATTTTCCTAGTCTTTCCATTTCCTGGATAGTTATGGTGTCATGGTTTGCTTTCCTTTTGTTTTCTAGTTGGTTCTCATGTTCCTTATGCCTGTGGGTTGAGTTAGTAATTCCTGGAAGCCTTGGTTGGAGAAACGCTTTGGAAGCCCTATAATAGCTCGTGTTGAATTACTAGTCTTGGAAGACTTGGTTGGACAAATGCTCTAGAATCACTTTATGGGTTGAGTTACTAGTCCATAATCCCTTGTTGAACAAAATATTTGGGAGCCTGATGGCAGTTGCAAGTGGAGTTACTATTCCTGGAAACCCTATTTGGAACAAACACTCTAGATCCCTCGACAACTTGCGTAGAGACCGATCTAGCAATGGTTAGTGATGCCTGATCATGAGGTGGAATCATTGGTTGAGGGTTGAGGTGGTTTGTTCTATAGAAGCACTGGTTTGGTTTTTCTTGGTTTATTTCGTGAGATCTAACATTCATGCTTCAAATATGGCATGGGGATAATTAGCTGAAATATAGATTTGGTTCAGCCCAATCTATGGTCAGCTGGTACGTGGAAGTCCCTAACTTGGTTGGAATGTTCATATGTTACTAAGAGTATGGTCTATTGTGATGTATGAGCATATGTATTGATTATGAAGGTGATATTGTGGTTGAGTTTCCATGGTTTATATCTTGGTTATTATTGGTTTATATGTTGGTTATTAGCTTTTATATGCTAATTATATGATGTACATTATTTATGGCTCTTGACATGTTTGATGAATATGTGATTGGTTATCAAGTGCATGAACTAATAGATGTTATTGCAGCTAATACGAGAGGGCATTCGACGTTATTGATGATTATCAGATAGTTGTGAGACCCCTATGTTCATATGTATATTTATGACCTGTAGATTTGATGTTGATGATGGTTTGATGGAATGACTCTCATGGATAGGCCTTATTAGGTCAATTTCTTGTCTAATATTTGTAGGGCAGGCTCTTTCCTTATGTGATTCATGGTTATGGAAAGTTTCATTAAGTTTTGGCCAGATGTCTAGATCCTAGCCTAAAAAAGTGGATTAAATCCTGCGGTCACAAGCACAAAACTAGTTGAAAAAGACTACAACTACTCTCTTGTAAGCATCATGGGTGCACATGGACGGTTTTAGTCAAAATAAATTAGTGTTTTTTCAACATCTAGGAGATTGGGGCACTGAAAAAGAGGTGTAACTTATAGTATGGGCAACTGGAAGTGTGGTTTAGCCCTTGGGGGTCCTGTAGCACTTGAGAGGGAAGTCATTAAGGTTTTTGGTTTGTCGATTCCACTTCCTTAAAGTGATCTAGGAGGTTGAATCATATCATAGTAACTCTTCATCACATGTTCACCAGCGTGGATCGATAAACTTGGATAAGTCTTGGAGGATGGCGTTACAAAAAATGAAAGCGCATATACCTTTATTGGAATATCCAAGACAAATTAGAAATAAGGAATGATAAGGATTTTAAGCTAAAATTGTAGGCTTTTAATGGAAAAATTATTGTCATAAGAGGGAATCATCAACATATAAACTTAGAGGCTGACACATTAGCAAAGAAGGGGTCTTCAATGACCAAAGGAGAAATTAGCCTTTAATCAAAGGAGGTTCTTTGTCCCAATTCCAAAAGATGTTAAGTCTTAACTCTATCATTCATTGGCATATCAAATGTTTGGTGTCATAGTTTCTTGATGATGTGGGAATTCGGTATCCTCCTTCCCGAAGCATTCTCCTCTCTCCTCATCTTTAAAATTGCATCAAGATTAGCTAGTGTTTAATGAAAAGGCATAGGTTGATGCATCCCAAAATTCTCATCTATAACTCCTCACTTTTCCTCTTAATGGAGAATCAATCATACTCAAATCCAGCGCAATAAGGATGTAAGGGCTCATTTTCATAGGAAGAATTTAATTGACATGACTTAGAATGTCCCTCATGTACATCTCTTCAGTGTTAGTGGCTTTGTAATGAATAATATTGTCATACTAATACAAGTTGGATCAGTCCAAGCTCTGATCTGTCTTGCTATATCAATGCTTTTGGCCTCTCATCGCCCTCGATGGAAATTGTTTGAATTTCATCGTGGCCTGGACAATCTGTCTTAAGTCAACCGCTCGATTATTTCTCATTTTCATTTACGGATGGTGAACCCTAAAGATTTTGGGGAACCTACACAAGTGATTCAGGGAATGGTTAGTATTGCCCAAGCATTGCTAGTCTCAATTAGTAGGTTTGCGGATATGGTGGAATGGAAGAAGAGAAAGAAGTCTTTTGAGATGTTCATGGAGGCAAAAATTATCATGCACCATGTGGAAATGAAGGATACCTTGGATGATATAAAGGAGGAAATCATCCTCCTCTCGAACTGGGTTGTTGCTTTGGAGGTATCTTTCTCTACGATAGATGGAAATTGCAATGGAAACCAAACTCCAGTTTTATCACTCTCTGGTGGAAAAAGAGCTAGTCATCCATGGGGACTGGATGAGAGTGGACATAATCTCGGTTCACTCCTTTCTAGACTTCACCTTTCTTGGATTTTTTGGCTAGTACTCTTCTTCTCCTCTGATATATAGTATGAATTTTGTAAATTTATATAGTTGTTGGGGATTTATGGAAGAATTTAGATATAATCTGGGACAACCTTCTTCAACATAATAAACTCTCATTTTAATTTGATATTGATACATATGTTGTAACATAAATCAAATGTAAGGGTGTTGGGCCTTCTCCCACCTTTTCTTTAAAAAAACACACATATATATCCCTTTTAAATATATATATATAATTGATTTAGATAATAAAAGCTATAAAACTTCAATTAATATTTCATTTAATGTAAAATAATTAGATTAATTTTTAAAATTAATATAATTTTAATAAGAAGTTATCTTAACAATAATTAAATATATATTATTATATTCTCTTTTTAAATTTATAAATTATATAGGCAATATATACTTTATAAATCTTAAAATAATACCCAATTTTTTTATTAATTAATTAAAAACGTATTACTTTAAATATAAGAAAATGGGTAAACAACCTAAAAAAATCATTTAATCATCGGATCTGTCATCATTGTTGTATTTACTGCTATTATCAATTATATGTAATAAGTTTTGTATATGATAATTTTGGTATACAGAGTTTTGTATATGATAATTTTGGTAAACAGTCTCATGTTATTATTTGATGAAAGATTTTTATATTTAAATGTATTAGAGAAATTATTCTTATAAAACTTCAAAAATGATTAATTTTATAAAAAACCAAGGAGATCATTTTTTTTTTCAGAGAGAAAATTATTATGGATTATATTAAGAGAATATAAGGTTCTGAATACATATAAAGAGACCGTCTCATGCTGGGACAAAATTCAGAAAAGGTCGAGCAACAGATTATACAGATACTCCACATAGAAGAAGAAAAAAACTAAGACAGTCTTAAAGAAACCATAGGCCGGAATTATCCAGAAGGGTTGAGATATGCCGATATGTGAAACAGAATGGAGGCAAGAGGCACCCTGGAATCTTGAAAGATATGTGCATTCCTCCATTTTTATTAAAATTATAATGTAATAAAACTAATAATTTTATTTTTTAATTTTAATTTTAATTTTATGAAATAATTTTCTTTCATTCCCATGTTAATAATACACTCTTGTAACAATTCTATAAAATTTGAAAATGTGAGACAAGATAAATACCTCAATGAAAAAAAAGAATAGGTAAGCCGACTAATACATCCGTCACTGGATTACAGAGCTGAACGAAAAAGCAACGCTTCTATCATTTTGAAGGAAAATGCATCAGAAATTTAGGAACGGTAAAAAATTGCTGTTATTCTCTCATATATTTATCTATAATAAACATTATTAAAAATAAATATATAATAAAGCGTAAGTTATCAAAATTGTTTAATCAAATAATAGTAAATAAGTTATATATATATTTTTAAGGGATTGTTGTTTTTGATTTCATCGGAAATAGGAAAGCGTAAGTTATTATTTATTTAAAAAAGAAATAGTAAGTTTATGATTTTTTAAAAATAAATAATAACATTTTTAATAATAAAATAGGTGTTTTATTTAATAAATGTTTTTTAAATGATTAAAGAAAAAAATATTAATAAATTTATCAAATTTAAAAATAAACATTATAAAATAATAAGTTAATAATATTTTCTTTTCTTTTTTAAATTTATGAATAACTAATCTATAAATTTTAAATTCTAAAAATATTATCGAAAATTGATATATTTTTTTTAATGTGTACGATTAAGTCAATTGAAATTGATATATATATATATATATATATATATATATATATATAATTAAGTTTATTGAAAATTGATATATATATATATATGATTAAGTTTATTGAAAATTGATATATATCTATATAGAGAGAGGATTATGTTTAAATAATAATGTTGATGATTTTAGTTAAGATAATTGTAATAATAATTATGAGAAATATTAACTTTAAGTTATATTGTTAAATTGTTAGAATTTGTACATGTAAGAATTTAGCTGTAAAATAGATGTAGACTAATTGTATAGGCTTGTAAGAATTGAGAAAAAACGAAAAAGAGAATGAATTATGTAGTTTCACTAGTGATGAAATAACCAATACATAAACCAACTAAGTTAAGCATAATTGCATGCAATCATTAAAGATAACCAAGGCTAAGTGTTCTTTATGCTATGTTAATGTACATGTATAGCACCACCCTCCAACTGCCCCCTCTCCACCCCCCCTTAGGCATAACATAGATTATGATGCAGGATAGATGAAGGCTGGCAACAAGATCATTTTAGTACCCATGTACAATGCATGAAAGAGGAAAGAGGAAAAACCTAGTGGGAACAATGCTTCCCCCCAACCCACACACCCTACCCAAAATACAATGCAAAACTAAAAAATAAGATGACAACTAGGAAGTTGTGTCGTTCACCACGGGATGATTCTAAAGAAAGTGAAACTTCTACTCAGTGAAAGTCTTGGTGAAGACGTCGACAAACTACTTAGAAATGGGATAGTAATTTAGACCAACTTTCCTATCATGAATCAATCTTATGATGTAGTGCATCTAGACCTCGATATGTTTGGTCCGTTTCCACTACACTAGATCTTTGTAAAACTTTAGTGTATTGTAGGTGTTGTACCATATGGAAGTGGGGCAATGAACAGTGATAACAAGCTCAGAAAAAAATGGTACAACCAAATGGCCTGAATGGTGACATTGACTGCTCCTCTTTACTCGACCTATGTTGATGGTAAAACAATGGTAATATGCTTCTTTCTTAATAAACAAATGGGGTCAGATCCCAAACTAATTACATAATTGAAGGTGGACTCATTCTCCAAAAATGGATCTAGAGGAACAAGCTTCATTTTCGAAAGTAGAGGTATCAACTCCCATGTTTGGATCAAGGATAGTTTCTCCTTATCCACAGTTGAAAGCCAATACGGATTATGTGCCACTTTAGCATGTGTTTGACGATAATATGCATGTACCATATATGCATGCATGGGCATGAATCTCTCTAGGGTTGTATGCATGTGCATGTATGGTGTTATAGATGCCTCCCCAAATGTATACATGGGCATGCATGGCTCGACAAGTATGAATGGATGTGGGGCATCATAAAAATAAGACCTTGTCAAATCTACATTAGTAACACCATTAATAGTAAAGGAACCAATGTCCTCTTTTACGTTTTCTAAAGTAGTGAAGTTACTGAGGCGTTACAGAGGAGTTTAATGGAGTTATAAACCCTACTCAATATGATCCTTATTAGTAAAATCCTTAAATTCTAATTTACATTATACTCAATTGCCACTTCATAGTGGTTGAATGAATTAATCCTCTTAATAGTCTTATTATCTAGTTTTATCTTAAATCAGAAATTTTGTCTTAACGTCATTACCAAGTCGAAGATTTGATATGTGAATTGTTAAGTTATGTCACATCCTATGGTGGTCCCGTATACGTTTCATTCTACTTCTAACATAGTAATGGTTTAATTAATGTACATTGTATTGTTCCATTTCCTTATGAATTCTCTGGAAGATATTAGTTGTCATACATTGAATTTTCGTGTTAGAATTCCTGCCAAGGAATAATGTTGGTGAGGTGTCACTAGATCCATGGTACCCACAGTTTAGACCTAAGATCAATGGTGGGAGATTCAACAGTTGGTTACGGGAGTAACCACCCCTCTCCCGTTGGGCCCTACTGCCATCATTCGCCATCTCTTGTCTTCGGCGGAAACTCTGCAAATTTGTTTTAGAGACTGACATATCCACAATTTTCTAATAATTATTACTATTTTTTGTTGGTAGAATTCATTAGGTTATCAAGGCTCACTTGAAGGGTTATAAGGATACCTTGTTTCTGCATTTCCGCCTAATGAATACCTTATATTTGTTGTAATTTTCTCACATTTTTTTTCCCTCTTGATTTCAGACACTTGTTGGCCTGAAAAACAGTGTTTGAGGATATCAAAATCTCTGAATCCACCTCTGCGATTTCGACTATTTTATTAGGTAATATCTTTGTTTATGAACCCTAGACGATTCCATGTCTAGTCTTTTCCTTTTTTCCAATTTTCTCTCGAAGTTTGACTTGTTCATATGGTGTGGTGTAGAGGTTCACAAGTTTTCTTGTCAAGCCCAAAGCAATGCTATCAGGTAAGAATTTCACCCTCCCTATAACTCCTTTTATTTGGGTTCTCAATTCGGTTATCATTCCATGTTTAATGTTTTCTTCTTTTGGCAACTCTCGCAGGTAATATCCTTCCACTAGAGCGTATGTCCAATTAGAGTTGTGGCTCTAAATGCCCTTTCTTACGACATGACCAAATGTCCGGGATTTTTAACCAAATTTGTTCTTGTTGTCTTTCACACCACTCCAGGCTTCCTCTCGACTCCACGTTTGGCCACTAGGAATCAATTGTAAAAAAATTCATTCGGCCCTTTGTTTTCTTTTTAGCATTTCTATACAGTTTGTCATTACCCTAATCGTTGCTGGGACAATATCTATATGTGGGTATTTATATTCATACTGCAGCAGTAAATTGGTGGATTCATGTCTTCAAGTTTATGGGACCACTTAATCCCACTTAATCCCAGGTTCTTCACTACCCCTCTTTTTTTGTTTACCAGGTCGACTCCGTAGGATGCTACACTCAATTACTGGCTTACCTTTTGTAATGTCATGAGGTTCTACCCGGGCGTGCGACGCATTTGGGCGACGGGCGAGCTGGGCGCGCGCGCGGTTAGGGCGAGTTGCGATGTGCGATGGAGGCGCGACACGAACTTGCGATGAAACATCCGACGATATAAAAGGAGCGTTGGTTTATATAACAGTTGGAGTGTTGAACGATATGCGTACAGGCTGACCACACTTGGAACGAAGGCCAACTTACGATGAATGGGTTTTGCGATGGAGTGTGGGCGTTGGGTGGTCAGCTCGGCAAGCCACCACCCCACCTTACGATGGCTATATATATGTGGATGCGTTGGAGCATTCGATTAACCATTCAAACACACATCTTCGCATAAGAAGGGAGTGCGCAGTTCTAGTGCACAGAAGACAAGAGGTGAAGGCGCACATCTCATGCGCTATTCTTGGTTTAGCCGCACGGTTGGAAAGTCGCACTTGGAGTTGGGTGAAGGTGTTGGGCAAGGTGTGCCCGGTGGTCGGTTGAGGCGTGCACGGTGAACGTGTAGCACCCGTTTGTGCTAAGTCTTGGTGTGGGTGTCTTGGTGGCACGGGTGAGCGCCCGCCCATCGTGCAAGCATGCACAAAGGTGAACGAAGGCAGGCGACCGAGTTTGCCTTGATTTTAAAATTGGCTAAGTATGAAACTTGGTACTTCCAAGTACACTTGTAAAAGCTTGTAATATTGAAGATTGTATAATACATATATTCCGGGTAGACTCATTGTTCAGGGAGTTGCGCTCCCTTTATACTGTGCAATTGTGTTCTCGTTTATAATTGCTGTTGATAATGAATCTGTATTGAAGAAGAAAAGTGCCATGGTGGAAGCCAAAATGAAGCAAGTTGAGGAAGAGAAAAAGAAGAAACTTCTTGGTAAGAAGATCGCTGTAATTGAGCAAGAAGAGCTCGCCTACATTGATAGGCTAGGAACTCACTACCGAGACAATCCAGAGGATGTTCGGAAGCTTAGTTCTATGAAAGTAGTCAATGGACACTTGGTTGGTGCACTTGAGCAGAATGTGATGGAGGAAAAGCTTGAAGGAAGTCAAGATAGACCAGGATCAAGTTGCTTAGAATAGCCAAGAAAGGAAGTGGAATACCTTAGGAGGAATGTCAAGTTGGAGAACAAGCCAATTGACACTTCTGAGGCCGAATTCTTAAAAAGGTTGCTGATGTGAGACACAAGATAAAGCCAACAGAAGGAGGTGATTCCTTGAAGCTGAGTTTTGTGCAAGTGACCATAAAGGGCAAGAGATTTGCAGCTTTGGTGGATACGAGGGCTACTCATAGCTTCTTAAGCAGGAAGGCGGCAAAGTATTTTGGGAAGAAAGCAAAGATGGAGAGGGAATGGAGTGCTTTCAAAGTAGTCAACTCTACCATAAAAGCTATTGATGGTGTGATGGAGAACACTCAGGTGAGAGTGGGATCGTGGTTTGGAAAGTTGGACTTGAGGATTGTGGACATGGATGATCATTCTATGGTGCTGGGGCAAGATTTTATGAGGCTTGCACAAGCCATACCAATGGTGGACCAGGACATTCTCTTGATCACAGCTGAAGGAAGAACCATGATGGTACGAATGAATAGGAGGAGTTGCTTGGGGTATAGACCAAGGATGACTTCTATGACTTTGTATCCCGAAGATCCGAATGTGAAACATGAGGATGTGGAGCAAAGAGAACTTGGGAATGTGACTCAAACAACGAAGGAAAGGAAGTTGATTAACTTCGTTGCAAGAGCTGGAAAGAAGGATGAAGGAAGTGAGAGGGCAATCTCACGAACATGGAGACACTTGACAGGGACATCTTCTACTAGTGATCTTTACAATGGAGTTGCAAATGAAGGGGGTCCGAGTACTACTTCAGAGGCAGTGGTTGATGAGGGTTATGGAGGTAGAGATCCTGTTGGTATAGTGGATTTTGCAGGTATGCTATGGCCATATATGACTTTCAGTTGACGAAGGACAAGCTAGGTGAGCTTGGGTGTACATGTGAGGAGATTGAGGCTGTGCACAGATACTTGAGGACACAACATCAATCTGATACATGGGTGGATGAGAGTCAGGGAGGAAACTTCCTGACCCTCCTTTCTCTATAGACAAACTTGGAGATGGGTTGGTGTAGGGACCTTGTTTGGGAGGGGCTACACCAACTTTGTAAGGGGCCTTGGGAGAAGGCTTCTTTATGACAGATTGCAGGCTTGGATGCAAATGGCCAGATGTTGGGATGGAGTCTACATGGGTTGGACATCATGGACAACTAGAGTCATGGACATTAGGTTGGAGATATGGAGCATGAAAGTTACGCAGGGACATTGTGCCAAGGTATGTGTAGAGGTGTCATTCATGGACATTCTATGGGGAGAGCCGAAGTAGAGGATGTTTTGCTGATGGTGTTGTGACGTGGAGATATACGGGCTAGTGGAGAGGTTGTACACTCTTGTGCAACAAGACCATGGCTTGGACATGTTACAGATGGGATGGAGTTTCCATGGACCTGAGCATGGGATTGAGAGCAGATTCTTGATGAGTCCGAGATGTAGCAGAAGTCAGGGGAAGGCTTATGGTGGCATAAGGATGTGCATTCTTATGGTTTGGGCATATGGTTGGACTGATCACCCGACTGGTTCAAGTCATGAGGGGTACCAATGTACAGAGGGATGTTGCTATTGGGCCGACATGGTGACACAAGATACAAATGTGTTGGCATGGTGGAGCATCTGATGAAATACTACATGGAGGGATGACACATGATGCGGTCGACACGGGATGTTGCAGTGAGCATGTAGCTTGGATGGAGGGACCAGGCTTCCATGAAGGAGAGCAGCATGTGGAGATTGTGACAGAGGGGTCGATGATCATGGATTGAGAGGATATCTGATGTATGATATACCGATGAGGTGTATACCTTGGTATGGTTATCTTGGTGACGGATGGTTGCCAAGGCGATACATGGTGGAGATGGAGTTCTACATCATCGATATTGATGATCTTGGTGGATGGCTACCAGGATGATATGTTGTCGAGGACGACAACGATTTTAGGTGGAGGAGGATGTAATGTGCTGAGGTTCTACCCGAGCGTGTGACGCGTTTGGGCGACGGGCGAGCTAGGCGTGCACGCGGTTGGGGCGAGTTGCGATATGCGATGGAGGCACGACACGAACTTGCGACGAAACACGCGACGATATAAAAGGAGAGTTGGTTTATATAACAGTTGGAGCGTTGAACGATATGTGTAGAGGCCAACCACACTTGGAACGAATGCCGACTTACGATGAAGGGCTTTTGCGAAGTGTGGGTGTTGGGTGGTCAGTTGGGCAAGCCACCACCCTACCTTACGATGGCTATATATATGTGGATGCATTGGAGCATTCGATCAACCATTCAAACATACATCTTCGCACAAGAAGGGAGTGCGCAGTTCTAGTGCGCAGAAGACAAGAGGTGAAGGCGCACATCTCATGCGCTATTCTTGGTTTAGCCGCACGGTTGGAAAGTCGCACTTGGAGTTGGGTGAAGGTGTTGGGCAAGGTGTGCCCAGTGGTCGGTTGAGGCATGCACGTTGAACGTGTAGTGCCCGTTTGTGCTAAGTCTTGGCGTGGGTGTCTTGGTGGCTCGGGTGAGCGCCCGCCCATCGTGCAAGTGTGCACGAAGGTGAACGAAGGTAGGCAACCAAGTTTACCTTGATTGTAAAATTAGCTAAGTATGAAACTTGGTACTTCCAAGTATACTTGTAAAAGCTTGTAATATTGAAGATTGTATAATACATATATTCTGGGCAGACTCATTTTTCAGGGAGTTGCCCCTCCCTTTATACTGTGCAATTGTGTTCTCGTTTATAATTGCTGTTGATAATGAATCTGTATGGGTGTTCATTGGTATAAAGGATAACATAATAATACTTGGTTGTGAAACACAAACTAAGTAGGAGTAAATGGTTAGGCGTAGTCCACGAACATAAGTATTGGTGAAAAGAAAGTGTTCGGTGGTGCCGCACCTCACTAAGAGCGGTTGAAAGACTACCGCCCGCTTGGGGGCATGACAACTTTGCACGGGGTTCCAAGAATTTTAATTAAAAAGAAATTGACAACGACTATATATCTAGAGGAATTAGTCATGGGCTCTCGGCCTTGTGAATTTCAAGTGAGTATTTAGAGCTTTGACTTAGAACAGATTACCGATTCAAACATTTCTTCCTTAGAAGGATGAAAACAACTATATTTGTTTCCTCTCTTGGAAGGTTAGGGTAGAGAGTTGTGACCCATTATGCATATATTTAGTACTTTGGTTCAATCTTATATGTTGCATTATTATTTATTCATTTAGTGTGAAGGACTAGGTCGGTCCTAATCCAAGACCCGTATTTTCCTCCAGTCCTATGATTTAGAGCTCAGAGCTCAGAACTGGGCTGCTAGTATTTATCAAGCTGGGCATAGAGAATAATCTAGCTCACTATAAAATTAAATATTCTATTAGTTTTGTTTCATATCATATCAAAAACATACCTTTATCAGTTAACAAAGTAATAACACAATACTCACAGAAAACCATTTATATATGGAAGGAAATAAATCATAAAACAAAATCTACATAGAAACACTTATCTATTTAAATTGTTTAGGATGCCATGAAAATTCTAGGGGAAAAGGAATGCTCCACTCATCCATTTGAGAATTGGTACCATCTACCAAAACTCCCTCTGAGCCAGTTTCACTTCTAGAATAAATTTCTTGACAGAGACTACACTAGGTCCACTTTGGGCTTATCTTACCACACTAGGCCTTACCATCCTGCCTTACCTCAACAATGTCATGTCAGAGGTAATGAGTTATCTTCTCCTCTTTCTTGATAGCCTTGGGTTACTCTCTACTCTCTTGGCTCTCTTTTCCCTAACTAAGATATTTATTTCTAGGTAGAGGAGTAACTGTAACTCTCTAGCATGTGAAACCCTTATTTAGCATCTTTCAGGTAGACCACAGTCCAATATTTGTTAATGCAATTTAATAAATAACATTTTTGTTATCACCTATTCATATCCAACATCTCTCTAGCATGTTATTTAGCATCTTTCCCCATTGTAACTTTCAAGGTGGACAAATGGACCACAGTTCAATATTTATTAATGCAATTTAAGAAATAACATTTTTGTTATCACCTATTCATATCCAACCTTCAACATATCCCACAATGTGACAAGTAACTTATTGAAGGTAAATTAAAATATTTACAATTCACTGAGGGGTATTACATAGTGCCACCAGCCATAGCAATATCCAACCTTAGACATATCCCACAATGTGACAAGTAACTTATTAAAGGTAAATTAAAATATTTACAATTCACTGAGGGATATTACATAGTGCCACTAGCCATAGCAAAGTTATAGGATAAAATTCTCATGCATAACAACTTCATTAGCAACAAAAGAAATAGTGTTTATGAGCAGCACAATATTGAGAATAATTTTCCTGAAGAAGTTTTCACCAATATCATAATTTTTATGATTAATCAAGCTCTTTGTCTACAAATGGTGTCCTTCTATGTTATCTTCATCACCATATAATCCTTTCAAAGTAGTCTATATTTCATGTGGTAATTCAATATCTATGATACAATACACAGTGCAATATTTATTAATGAAGACATTTCTGTTATCACCTAATCACATCCAGCTTTCAACATAGCCCACAACTTGACAAGTAACTTACTAAAGGTAAATTAAAATATTTATAATTCACTTAGGGGTATAGTGTCACCAGCTATATTAGAGTTTTCATCACCATTGAAAGAAGATATTTCCTCATGTGCTATATTTTCTTTATTTGATAAGATAAAATTATCATCTGTCACAACTTCATCAGCTACAAAAGAAATAGAGTGTCTATGTGCAACACAATATCGAGAATAATTTTCCATATTGTTGAAGACTTTTTCACCAAATTCAAGATATAGAGTGTCTATGTGCAAAACAATATCAAGAATAATTTTCAATATTGTTGAAGAAATTTTCACCAAATTCAAGATTGTTATCATAGATAAAGCTTTTTGTCTCCAAATGGTGTCCTTACAGATTATCTTTATTGCCATATAATTCTTTTAATGTAGTCTAGATTTCATGTGGTGATTCAATATCTATGATCCAATAAAGAATATCCCGAGACACAAATAGACACAATATTCCATAAGACATGTAAGATATGTTAAGCTAATTGAACTTCGTATCCTAGGACATTTTTTTTTCTCAATTCCCATGACTATCCCTTAAAAGCCTTTGCTCCTAATATGAAGCAAAATCATCTACTTCCATTCATAGTAATTTTATGGAGTGAGAATAATGGAATCTCTAAATCTCATTCATTCACCGATTAATTTCTTCGGTTTTCAACATTTTCATTTATAAACTTACAAGATTTGAGAAAATTTGGAAAAGAGAATGAACTATGTATACTCACCACTGATAAAATGATAAAATAATCAATAAATAAAATAGGTAAGTTTAACTCGAACCGTAAACCTAACTAAAGCTATGTATCCTTTATGTTATTTTAATGTGCATATCCACCAACATATACATTTGGTCTTCTAGGAAACGTAAAAGTGATTATAATTAATTTAAAAAAGAGTTACTTATTCTAATGACCCCAAACCTAAAAATATGTGGCAAGAGTGCAGGTTTTGAAATAGCCAAAATCTATCGCTTACACGGCACCAAAGGTTAACATCTCATGAAGTATGGTTTTATTGAATTACAATACTCGAATTAACACAATGCCACAATAGAGAAATTTGATACCATTTCTTAACAAATGAAAGAATTATTTTTCACAATCACGATTACAATTATGAGTGATATGGGTGTGATGGCTCACTTTTCAAAATCCACATCAATGTGAGATGTTGTCAGCGAAGGTCGTTTCTCGAGGTGCTGCAACTTTTATCCTCAAGCAGCGCTGTTGTTCATAGATTACAGGCTGCTGAGGTGGTACGTATATTCTTGTCTTTAATCATATATACCACAAGAAAAGTTGTAGCCAAATATATCTCCCCAAAGTTATAGAGCACATTCCCTCATGACGGTTGGATTCTATATTTTTGTATAATGAAGGGTTAGGAACGGAAATTGTAGACTATTACACAATGCCAATTTGTTATTGCAATTTTGTTTTCGTTACCCTAATGCCTTTTGTTGACTGTCAACGTCACTGCTAATGATTCCCAAACCCACATCATGGAAAATGGTTCCAACGGTAATTATGTTGGTGCCAAACTACAACAACAGTAGCTAGGCCGACGCTAAGGGTAATCCTCTGGTCATCTTTCCATGTTCCGAAACGAAGAAGATAAAAGCGGAAGCAAAGCATACAACCGAACGAGAATTTTTCCAACCATTTCTTGATTTGAAAAGTAACAAAAATATTAGCCAAAAACTTAACTTGAATATACAGAGTAACTAAGTACTTAATTCATTATATTTTTGTTATTATAAATTTTATTTTTATTCCATTTTAATTTTACAATATTAAAAAAATTCATTAATATTTCATATGATATATCAATATTAACTAGACAACATATAATAAATTATCTACTAAATATCGAAATATGTAAGTCATATATATATATTTGATATATATAAATAATTTTATGATTATAATTATTATAATGAAATTGTTCCCGTAAATATAAATAATAATTATCTTCATCATAATAGTTATACACAACATTTTCTACGAAAATTTATAGCAACAATTATGATTATATATATGGCTCGATGTAAATAAATTTTAATTAATGTTCATAGGTTTTAATATTTAGTGGTGATCTAGATCTTTTTAGCTATCAGAATTAACCAAGATATTTTACTTATGTGATGTTAGCATAATTACATTTAAAAGAGCATGAAAAGCAACATGTGCATACTGTAAAGAAGATGAATCATAACGATGACCATCAAATCAAAAACACATAAAACAATGATAACGGAGTTCACCCATTGTGGATTATGTCTCTGAGCCCTCATGATAAAAGTGGGCAAGCCTCTTCATTAAATGTTACAAGATGATGTTGAGTACATGGTATATTCTTTTTCATTACAAGGATAAATACTTTCAACTAGAGTTCCATGTCTCTCCATGATACATTCTCCCTATATCAACTTTCACACAAATCGACCCTCCTTTAGCATGACGAGCTAATAAATTTTCACACGATGTGGCATGCAAGAATCCTTTCAACATAATGGAATCAAGGATATCAACAATAGAAACATCATCTCACAAATAAATAAATAAATAAATAAAATCGTATCACTAAATCATATACCTCCACTTTCGGGGATGGGCGGAAAATGAAAAACTCAACTAAAAAAATGGACTACACAGTTGAATTCGTGGCACAAAATTTTTTTAAACGACTATAAACTTTGCTCCTTTCTGACATAGTCAAATTCTAGACCCTAGGGAATCTAGAAGATTCCCAAAATGATTATTTCCTGAAGATGGCTAGAAAATCTGCTATTCGGATGAAGATTATGGGCACACAATTATGCTCCTTGTGAAATTTTGTGAAAAATGAATATAAAGTTGACATCATTTTGCCTCTGTAAAAAGTCAATCTCCAAGGGAAACTTTTAGATTGCACAAGATTCCGTAAGGATTCATTAGTGTTGGATGAATGAATTTTTGTTGCTCAGATGAGAAAAAAGACTACATAATCGTGTTCCCTGCAAAATTATGGATCTTTTGAGTATAAAGTTGGCATGTTTCTGTCACTGTGAAAAATCATCCTCCACAGAATATTTTAGATTGCTCACTACTTCATGAAATATTTTAGGGACTATTTGATTATTCTCCTCGAAAAATGTTCCCAACTTGGGTGGCATTTCTCAATTGCTAGTTTTTCTCATAGTTTGTCCTTGGCTCAACGCTCCTCCCTCAATTGGTTTGATCGAATGGTGAAACTGGTTCATATGTAAATGCTCCAGACATATATAACAATGTGAGGCCCATGGGTCGTTGGAAGAGACTGAGAAGAGGTGGGCAGAGGTTGGTGATTCCAACCCCCACTCTACCATAAATAACAGGATCGGTGAATGTGGCATTAACTATTTGACATTGGTGCATTATGGAGGGTGTTTAAAGTTGGTGTTATGGTTATGGGATGCGGTATAGAACATTTAAAATAGTACATAACAATTTGTTGGCATATGAGTTCTAGTATTAGTTTTCTATAGGGTTGCCATGTGGGCGAGATGAACTTCTCAGTCGGCATGGGTTGAAGCCTCGCTGGCTCATTAAATATGGCGCCATGTGGAAGGGATGCTGGCCCAAATTTAATTCAATATATATATATATATATATATATATATATATATATATATATATATATATATATATATATATATATATATATATATATATATGGTATAATGTTGTGTAATATGATAATGTTTTCGGTAGGCAAGGTTTGACCGCCAGCCGACCAAATCACATTTATTTTTATAATATAATGATTCTGGGGATGGTGAGGGTGGCAGCCCAAAACCCCTATTTCAATATATATATATATATATATATATATTAATGATAAAATGAGTCATTTTTTTTGCAACTGGATTTTAAGGATTACTGGGAATATTAAGTAGGAAATAAATTGAATCTTTCTGGCTGTTGAATTCTGTGGGTCGAGAAAATTCCAAATTATTGTCTTGTTAGTGGTTGCCATTGGGCCTTTTTTGACCAGAAATTTCATCGGCTATATTATTTAGCAAACAAACTTGGATTTGAGTGACATTTACGTCATTGGAATCATGATGACAAGCACTATGATCTGGTTTGGTTTTCACTTCAATGTGATGACTTTGACTTTTGAGCTATTTTAGGATTCTAAGCATTCCTAGAACCACTTGGATCATTCCTTCCCATTGAGTAGATTTTGGTCCTCCTCAAGCATGAACATAATCTAGAATTTTTGTGTTACCTTGTCTACACCACAAGTGTCTTAATAGGTCACATTTCCTTCTCCTCCACCCTTGTTCTTTGTAGCCATAAGTCATGAGTTGACACATACATTCTCCCCAAACTTGTAGTATAATATTTGCAAACTACATGCTCATTTACATGACCAATCATGACCCACTCATCCCCATACTTTCCAAGAGTTTACAAGACACACTCCTTGGGCAAGCTTACATCGGTATAGAATCCAATACCCCAGTTATCAATAAAAGCCAAAACATCGTCATTGCTTTAGTAAGCGATGGAAAACACATCATCAATTTTACAATTTAAATCACAACCCATGATTTACAAAATGTGGCCATGACAAGTTACTACGTCTAGTAAAACCATCTCTCACTTTTCAAAGTGAATGGGTCATCATCTTGGAGATGATTAGCTTGTCAAACAATTTTATCAGTTGGTTCCTACACGGGTGCTTTGTCCTTGAGATGGGCTCTTTGATGTCCACCTCTATCACAATGACTACAAAAAGGCTTCTTCCTCCAAACCTTCTTAACCTACTTCTTTCCATAATGGGGAGAAGGCCCTTCATGCCTCATCCTCTTTCTTACTGTTATTCTCTTACAACACTCAACATCCATGTGGTTATGTATGCCACAAAAACCATAGTTTTCTATGACATGTTTTTTTTCAACATTAACATGCTTGTAATCAAAATGAACCTTAGAATACTGAGACTTGTTATACCTCTCTTGGACGTCACTGGTGTGATCCTGGTGATGAGAGTTCTCTTTAGCTTTTCCACTGCAATTTGCACTATCATGTGAGGATTATGATGTCTTTCAATAATCTTCTTTCTCTGATGGCTACGACAATTCCTTGGAAGCTTCTGATACTTTTGAGCACTCTCCTTCAATGTATCCCAAACCTGCAAATCAAGGTCTTTGTACAACCTCCAATGGCTCAGTGATTCCTTAACCATTAACACCAAGTCCTCCTCATATATATCCCATCTTGGTAAGGAGTTTCATATCAATTACCGAAATGTGTATCTCCATGTTTCCAACAAAAAAGTGTTATGAGAAAATGAAACTGAAGAACGATCAACATTGTTTACCTCAACTGTCAATTCTAGAGCATGAACGAAAAGGGTAGAGGACAGGGAAGGGAATAAGGGTTAAGAGGGGAGAGTTGTAATTCAGATTTTACTTAATTTCCATCCATCATCCCTATTGAGGTTTTTAGTATGCGTCTCTATTTCAATTCCTTCTCTGAGTTTCCTGTGGTGGAAATGGTCAATCCTAGCGATGAATTTGGATTCTTCAATGCAAACATGGTGTTTCAATTTCACAGAATGCTCTGCAAGGGATGATGTGTGAGAGCAGTTGTGTCTAATGCCAGCTGGGTGCTCATTGATTATCTGTTTAATAGACCTCCTTGTCTGTCCAATGTAGGGGATACCACAGGAATAGGGAATAAGGTAGATCCATTTCGTGTCTTTAGGTTCAATATGGTATTTAAATCTAAGGGAATGTTTAATGGTTTGGACAGGTTTGAAAGAATAAGAGACATTCATATTTTTAAGATATGGGCAATCCTATCCCTGGTCGCTTGGATATATGGGAGATGAACTTTTGGCGATTGGATCAACATGGGTGGGTTTTACTCTGGCACTTTGTTGGCTATGTGAAAGGCCTTGAGGCACTCGGTCATGCTATACCCATTATTTTGAAAAAATTTAAGAAGATTAGATTTCTGTTGATCAAGGTGGATATCATCAGAGATTCTTAGAGCGCAGGTAGCAAGAGTGCCGAGAACCCCAAATTTCTAAGCAGGGAAGTGATGAGAGTTGGCATGGAGATACTGCTCGATGTGTGTTTTCTTTCGTAAAACATGATGACAAATAGAACCATCATCCCTCCAAGAAGGGAGAATGTCGAGAAAGGGAAGGTGGGCATTCTCCTCTATTTCCATCGTGAACTTGATGGACTCTAACGGAGAATTAAGGTGGTTAAAAATAGACCAAGCTTCTCACGACTGGGAGGCGAAACGACACATGTGTCATCAACAAATACCTTCCATTTTTTAGGGCGCAATTGAGTAGAGGCTAAGGCCTTGGCCTCAAAATCCTCGATAAACAAGTTTGCTATGATAGGGGAAAGAGGGGAACCCATTGCAACACCGCAAGTTTTCTCATAGAAGTCACCTTGGAAACTAAATAAATTTGAGGTGAGGCAGAGGCCGACAAGCTTGGAATTGTTTTCATCAGTGTTGCGATTAATGATATCAATGGCCTCTTGGATGGGGATTTTGGTTTATAGGGATACAACATCAAAACTCACCAATAAATCTCCACATTCTAATTTGATATCTTTCCACTCCTGAACAAAAGAGGTAGAGTTTTAACATAAGACTCATTGCGACCAATAAGGGGCTTAAGTTTTTGGGCAAGGGATTTCACAAGAAGATATGTAGGTCCACCTATTGTGTTGGCAATATGCCTTAAGGGTGCCCAGGTTTATGAATCTTTGGAAGGCCATAGATTCTAGGGGTAAGGGGATTTCTATCGATGAGCTCCCGGGAGAGGGGAAGGAGAGAGGAATTTTCTTTAATCACGGATGCTACCTCTTTCGAAATCAAGTTAATGGGATTATTGTTGAGCTTGATGTAACTTCCACTGTTAGAAAGATGGTCGACAATTTTGTGGATATAATCATGCTTATCAAGAATGAAAATAGCCCCACCTTTGTAAGCCTTAAGTACGACAATGTCGAGGTTTCCCTTAAGGGACTTAAGGGCAAGAAACTCAAACTTGTTCAGGTTTTTCTTAGGAGGTTTAGCCTTCCTAAGAACAACAACACAATCCTATCTAATGGTTTCCTTGACCTTGCCTATAAGGTCTTTGATCCCATATTCAATTTTGCAGATGATGTCATTGGTAGGGACCTTACTAGGGGCAAGGGCAAAATTGAGACCTTTATTGAGGAGACTAAAGACAAGAAAGATCAAAGGATTGACTAGAAATATTAATAACATTTTTAAAAGCTAATGAAGATTTATTATTATTATTATTATTATGATTATTATTATTATCTAGCTTGCTATTATTACGCCCATATGAGGAGCTTATGTTATTATTTACATTAATATTATTATTCCTATTACTATTATTATTATTATTATTAAGCGTATTAGGGGGATTAGTGTTGCTGGAATTATAATGGGAGGACTTTTTATTGCATATATTCATATTAGTAACCATATTAGGAATCTTGTAGTGTTTGTTAGGACGTCTAAATTTAATAGATATAAAGTAATGGAATACTATTATCTTTTATACTGTTAAAATTATTATTGATTAAGATGCTATTAGGGAAAGAGTAGGTCTCGGAGAACGATGGGTAACCAGAAAAGGAAAATGGATTACCGAAACAAGAAGACGGAGTTGCAAGAGAGTTGATGCTAGGGGGTAGGAGTTGGCGAGGGTTGATGCAAGGCAAGGAGGACGGGGGTAGATTGTGAAGGGATTGTGAAAACTTAGCAATGGAGTTTGCAATGGAGGGAGAAAGGGATTGGAGATGGGGAGGGCTGATGTAAAGTAGGGGAATCGGCTGCAGAGAGGGAGGGGAAAGCGAGGAACTGACGGTAGCAACCAAGGTGGAAACACGAGGGGATATGGATGTGGTGGAAGAAGGCACATCTAGAAGCGATGACGAAATAGGAGGGAAGCGGAGGGGGTTGATAAGGGGTTGCGGTCAGAGGGACGATTGGAACACCTTCCTACGGGTCTGCTTGTGGGTAAACCAACCCTATTGAATTCTGTGTGACAAGTTCTATCACCACCTATAGAGCCAAGGATGGAGATGCCTGTAAACAGTAAGGAGAAATCCGAATGGAGCGAAGATGAGGTCAGAGAAGGGTAAGAAGAGGAGCTTACCAGGTGCATTGACTTCGCTGCCTCATCAAAATGCGATGGGGCCAAAGACGAGGAAGGGCCTGGACTAGAACGAAGCGAGAACACCCAATTGTTTAAAGCATCAATTTGATCTTTACTAATTGCATGAGGTGATAGATGCCGAGTAGAACAAGGGTTAGAAATACAACCAGAAACGTGCATCCCCTTATTCATTAATCTATCAAATTAGCTTGGTGCTTATTCTTGGAGTATTCTTCTAACCGCAGGGCCTTTGCTGATGAACTGCCATCAATCACCTTCCAAAGAGGAATCGAGATCTTGTTCGCGAGATCCAAATGGAGAGAGAGCAGCTTGTATGACAAACAATCTAGATCCCTTCTTAATAAACTGATCTTAGATCTAACTAGGGTCAGGCTAGATTTAAGAAAAATATGGCTATTTTTCAAATTATTAAGGGGATGGGAATTACGGGCAAAAACTAGAATCAATGATGGATCCCTACATCTTTTAAGAAATGTCAAATCTGATTTCTTCTTAGCAAATTGAAGTTAAGCCCATTCAAATTGATGAGCCTTGTCTACCATTTCCCCTCTGAATAGGGCTATAATGTTAGATCTAAGAATTTTGTGATCCATAATGTTGATATCAGTCTTCTGAATTAATCACATTGTTAGGATTTGGTCGACGTTTCGTACCAGCTAATGTTGTTCATCCTCATGACAAGGTGACAAATTAGTAGATCTGAGGGAATAAATAGCAGGGATGCATCACTTCTCAGAGTTAGCCTTTAGAAATTCGCTGTTGGGAAATTTGTTAAATTGTTTAATAATTTAGCTGTTATGTAATAAATAAATATTATGTTTTGATATTTTAATTGATAATATTAAATTTAGTTGGAAAATAGCTGATGTGCGATAAATAAATATTAAATCTCGATATCATAAATGGAATAATATTTTCAATACTATATTAAATATTCTAATAATATTGTTAGTTAGGGTTTGACTCATAATATTAGGAATTAGCTATTATGAAGAAATCATAAGTTAAATCATATATAACTAATTGATGAAATAATGTAATTTATTATGAATATAATATTATTAGTTCCTATATTAAGTCTTATAATAATGTGTTGATGGTACTCTTATTATTATTATAATTATAGAGATTCATAACGTTAGTTTAGAACTATTATTATAATATTTTAAATTAATATAATAATTTTAATCCATTATTATAATATCTAAAAGGATGAGAAGGCGTAATTGGAATCCGGTAATTTGTTAAATAATGTATTGATGGAATACATATTAAGATTATTAATTTAAAATGATTATTATAATATTTTGTGTTATAATTCAATATATTAATGAAGTATAATAATAATAATCTATTAATTTAATATCTATAAAGATAGAAAGACTACAATTGGAATATGGTATTCTTATTATTTTAAATTCAATTAAATTAATTATTTTGATATTTATGAAAATAAAAATTATATATGGAAGGAGGAAAACTAATCGCATTCCAAAAGAATAAAAAATAAAAATGGATCAAGGGGGATAAAGCCTAAAGGCGAGAAAGGAGACACAGCACGAACGGAAAGGTGAGATTTGATGCAGGGTAAACCTGTTATATCGCCACAGTATGCATGTAAAATGCATAATCTCATCCGTCCAAGGAATTTCTATGACCTGCTCGACCAAACCTTCATAACATTAAGGTTAAGGCCCCTTTAATTAAATCCTCATGCGGAACGAGTTAGTATCTAACTCTAGTCTCGCCGTTAGTTAATTCTTTATCGCAATCTTTGTGCCTTCAGAACTCTCATCTTGCGATATGTGATTACCCTTCCCACCGTTGATTTCATCCTCCAGATCAACGATTATCACAATTTCACATCACGCCATCATTTTCCTTCATCGCCTCTCACATGCGACATACGACAACACAACTGGACTTCAAATAAATTAAAGCCGCGCCTATAACTTCCTCGAGTCTCCCTTTTCCAATCTTCTTATCACAATCTTTCTCCACTGTTGATCTGACAGATGATGTTTTTCCCTATCAACAGACTCTCTTGACGCTTTATAACCATTGATGAAGATCTGCTTTATTGGACAATCCACAATGATATCAGGTGGATCACTTACACGACATTTAATGCCTTTACGGAGCCGATGAGAATTATAAGCCCTCAATCTGTAGAAGTTCGGGTCCAACCTTGTAGTTAAAGCTTGATCGCTTTACAGCATGATATCTGTTGGATGATGAGGCTCTTAAATCCTACGATCTGTGGCCCTTCAACTACCACGTAGGTTATCAACTCACTTAATCATGCAGTTGACTGTGACATAAACATTGATTGTGGGATTGACAGTTAGGATTCACTACAGGACTTCAACCACAATCAAGGGAATTTGTCCTCTTCTACCCCTGTAGCTCTTTACTTCGGTTTTATGTCATTTTTTCAAGGTTCTGGTCCTAAGTTGTTCTTCCACAACTATCTCCTTAACTTAACTCCACTCATGCCTTTATGCTCATCCACCTTCACTGTAGCACTAAAGGCTCCCTTTTGTACTGTCCATGTGCACAAAGCTGTAACACAAGATCCGTGGTTCTCTCTTTGAACCTCTTGCTGACTAACAATTCTACCCAATGCTTCTTTCGGTGGAATTGTTATCTCTAAGACAACTCTACCCAAAATTGCAACTCTGAAGCTTCCTCAACAACTTCTACCCAACTGCAGTTGGAAGTTGTTCTATTACTCTTCTCTATATTTTTCCTCTGGTTATGCACCTGCAACATAAGTTACGGAGAAACACTCTAGCAACACACAGATTATAATTCAATTATCGAGTAGACATTGCATAAACTCTAAATCGAGTTGTTTGTATTAATAAACAAGTATTTACACAAGAGTCTCTCTCTCCAGCCTCATCTTGTAATTAGTGGCCTTTCTTCACCGCCCATAGGTTTACGATCCGACTCTTTGACTCACTAACTACTCTTCTAACTACTCCTCTAACTACTCAATCTTTACGCCTTTTAGGCTTACATTTATACAAAAGGTTATGTTGAACTAAATCCTAAATATCCTCTAAGTCCACTTTTGACTCCTACTTGCCCCTAAGAATCCTCTCTAGCTCCTCGAATCATGAAACCAATAAAAGTTACAATTGATTTCTAACTCTCTCATCATCAATAATTACTCATGTTCTCCTACATTTGAGAGCATTTACAATTATCCTCACAATATGTAATTAATTCATATTCTAAGCACTCAAAACCTTAGTGATTAAATACATAGGAATCCAACTTCTTTGAAAACACAAGACCCCCTAAGTCAACTAAAACATAATGAAATTCTTGACATGTATGCCCTTACATCAGACTCCCAAGGTTAAAATAATCATGATCTCCTGATCATATGCTTTTGTCCTTTGTCTCCCTGGATCCCATACTTTGTTCTGTAATTTTCCTTTGGTTGTTGATGTTGTTTGTTGTTGTTCTCCAGGTTTCCACAATTTATGTTGCTTTTCTCAACTAGCTATGCTTTCAAAGTTTGTTGTTGTCTTTCTCTTTCTGCTGCTCCTTGGTCTTCTTACTATTGTTTTCTTCTGAGGCACCTCCATCATCAATCTTATTATTCTTTCAATCTCCATGTCAAATTTATCCTTTGAATGATAATTACTTTGCTAATTGTTGTTGTATTGTGTCCACTCATCTTCAAACTATTGTTTACTGTCTTCTCTTTGAAGCTCTTGGATCCTTTCTACCGCCCTTTCATCCTTACCCACTTGTTGTTGTCCAAACAACCTCTGTTCAATATCTATAAATTTACTTTCAAAAAGTAAATTGTCCTTTAATTTCCTTTGTAATTGATTCCCCTCAAATAGACCACTATGTTGTTCATCAGTTCAAACATATTTTCCTTATTCTTCCTTCACAACCCTCAGTAATTGTCCTTCACTTTCTTGACTGATTCTAACAATCAATTTAGCTTCTTTAATGATAGTATCTTCATGCTTTTCTTTTTCCCCATCAGCATGTCTATCCTCGCAACTTCCAAACTTCTTCAGTTCTAAAACTAACTCCTAAATTTGAAAAATGTCTGTCTCATTTTCAAAAAATCCTCTAATCATAAAACAATTATCATAATTAAAAATATAAGGCCTCGTTACCTTTTCATTCTCTGGTAACATCTCAGTATGATTCTCTAAGTTTTCCTTCAATTCCGTTGTCAACACATCAGTATGTTGATTTAAACTCTCCTCAGTATCATCTATTTCAATGATATCTCTCTGCTTTTCCAACGCACTTCTTTGCTGGACTGTTTCCTCTTCCTCTCTTCCATATCGTTTGCAATCTTCGTTAGGTTCTTTCTTCCCCACTGGTGTTTTCAGCCATTTCTCCAGTAGCTCCAATTATGTCTCCCACTCACTAATCCTTTGATGAGAGTTTAGTCCTTTTTCTTTATTGATTGCCTCAAAAATTTCCCTAGTTATCTCCATTGTGCCTATCATTATGATGGAATGATGATCCTTTACTATGTTTTTAGCTAACATAGTCTCTTCTTTAAATTTGCCTTTAATCTTCTGCCGGTTACCTTCACTTTGTAATTGTTGGTTCCTCTGTAACCCTTCTTCCAGAGGTATCCTTGTCTCATCATCTTCATTAATATTCTCCTGCATTTTTTCTTTATCAATAACATTAATCATATTTGTTAGATTACCTCTCTGAGACAATATTCCTTCATTCTTCATCAGAATAAGATCTTGATCTTCCATCTCTATGACAGCTTTAAATCATTTTCTTCTCTCATTGAGTAACTCATCCATAGACTCTTCTTGTTGTATCTAGTCAAATTTTCCTCTTTTGAGAAATTTTCTTTGTCACCTTTTTCTTCTATATCTTCATCTATTCTAAAGACATCTTCAAAAGGTTGCCTTTCTTCTACAATACCTACAGTCATACACAAAATATCAATTTTAAAAACATATGACCTTTTGGTCTCACTTGATGCTTCAGTCATCATATCACCTTGATGTTCTGAATCCTTCATATGATTCATAAGATCTTCCATAGATCTCTACTCTTCATCTTCACCGAGAACTTCACCCTGTTCTGCTTTAGAAATGGAAACTTCCATTTCCAAGTTAGCCTCTCTGAGTTCTTCCACCAGGCTCTTCACTTGTCTCTCTCGTAGCCTTCTCTATAACTCCAACCATTTCACTGGATTTTTCTTCAAGACCCAACCTAGTCTTTGGCTTTCCTCGAGTATCATCCTTAATACATTAAGTTTTTCTTTCATCTTAGCAATCTCCTTGTCAATTTCCTCTTGACTCATCCTCTTTCCATTTTCCTTGGCATCCTCTTTCTTCACTTTTATTCTCCTATGGTCTTCCTTAGAACCTATGTTATCTTTGTTATGACTATCAGTAGTCATCTTCTTCTATATCTTCATGAGTTCCTCACTCACTTACTATGAGCTACATTAAAGCCTCTGCAACATCAACTCCTCTGTGCTACCACTTACCTCACCAAGCTTTCCTCTATACTTGGTCTTTTGGCAAGCACTTGATTCTCTCTTCTCCTTCTAGGCTTCAACTCATCTGGACCTCTTAAGAACACAACTATCCTCTTTTTCTTCAATCACAAATGAAATACTAGGTTCTGACCACCTCTCCTTTCACTCAGAAACTCTTATTAGCTTTCTTCATCCCTTAGCAATTCTACCCACATCCTTTATGGAATTGCCTTTGTGAGCTGCAACAATACCTCTGCGTTAACAAGTCTCCTTCTTGCTACATATGCATCAATAAGCTTCTCTCCTCTGAGCTTAGTCTTTTAGTATTTCTATGGTTCTTTCCTCTGGAATCAATTGAGCACTCCTTACTCTAGGTTGCTGCAATCTTCTCACCTTCCTTCTCTGTCACATGTGTATCAATGTTATTCAAAGCAAATATCATTCCCAAGCTTTCGAAAGCTTACTTCTCAGCTTCATTCTAAGAACACTTTTATCCTCTATGTCCAACCTTCAGTTGGATTCTTTAGGTTCACTGCCACTGCATGGCTTCACAAGTAGTCTCTATCCACTCTTGGCATTCGAGTGAATCTCCATTTTCCTCAAAATAACAAACATCATTGTGTTTTCTTTATGATTCTGCAATTTATTCTTAAGAGTATCACTAACTCTCATCTTATCTCATGTCTTCTACTTATTACATTCAAATAACCTGATCTCCTTTTTCCTTTGCAATCACACTTGTATTCTGCACAATTCTGCTTTAATTAAAAAGAGCTTTAACTAGCTCTGATGCCACTATGATGCAGGAATTTACCCACTATATCCCCACAGTATGCATGTAAAATGCATAATCTCATCCATCCCAAGAATTTCTAAGACCTACTCGATCAAACCTTCATAACATTAAGGTTAAGGCCCCTTTAATTAAACCCTCATGCGGAACGAGTTAATAGCTAACTCTAGTCTGGCTCTCATTTAATTCTTTATCGCAATCTTTGTCCCTTCAAAACTCCCATCTTGCGATATGAGATTACCCTTCCCATCGTTGATTTCATCCACCAGATCAATGATTGTCGCAATCTCGCATCACACTGTCATGTGCCTTCATCGCCTCTCACATGTGACATCCGACAACACAACCGGACTTCAAATAAATTAAGGCTTGCCTATAACTTCCTCGGGTCCGCCTTTTCCAATATTTTATCACGATCTTTCTCCACCATCGATTTTACCCTCGATCCGATGACTGATGTCTTTTCCCGATCAACAGACTTGCTCGACGCTTTAAAACTGTTGATTAAGATCTGCTTGATCCGACGGTCCACAACAATATCAGGTGGATCACTTACATGACATTTAACATCTTTACGAAGTCGATGAGAATTATAAGCCCTCGCTCTATAGAAGATTGGGTTTGCCCTTGCAGTTAAAGCTAGATCTCTCTATAGCCCTATATCCATTGGATGACGAGGCTCTTAAATCCTACGATCTATGACCCTTCAACTAGCACGCAGGTTATCACCTCACTTAATCCCGCAGCTGACTGTGACGTAAACATTGAATGTGGGATTGATGGTCAGGATTCACTATGGGACTTCAACCACAATCAAGGGAATTTATCCTCTTCTACCCTTGCAACTCTTTACTTTGGTTTTATGCCATTTCTTCAACATTCTAGTCCTACATTGTTCTGCCACAACTCTCTCCTTAACTTAACTCCACTCACGCCTTTATGCCCCTCCACCTTCACTATAGCACTAAAGGCTCCCTTCTATATTGTCCATGTGTACAAAGCCGTAACACAAGCTTTGTGTTTCTCTCTTCAAACCTCTTACTGACTAACAATTCTACCCAACACTTCTTTTGCTGGAACTTTTATCTCTAAGACAACTCTACCCACAATCACAATTGTGGAGTTGCCTCAACAACTTCTACCCATCCGCAATTGGAAGTTGTTCTGTTACTCTTCTTTGTATTTCACCTCTAGTTCTGCACCTGCAACATAAGTTACGTAGAATCACTGTAGCCACACACAGATTATAATTCAATTACATAGTACACATTGTACACACTCTGAATCGAGTTGTTTGTATTAATAAACAAGTATTTACACAAGAGTCTCTCCCTCTGGCCTGATTTTCTGATCAGTGGCCTTTCTTCTCCACCAGTAGGCTTACAATCTGACTCTTTGACTCACTAACTACTCTTCTAAATACTCCTCTAACTACTGACTCTTTATGCCTTTTAGGCTTACATTTATACAAAAGGTTCTGTTGAACTAATTATGGTTCAGATCCTTAATCTGCTGAAATAAATCCTAAATATCCTCTAAGTCCACTTTTGACTCCTAATTATCCCTAAGAATCCTCTCTAGCTCCTGGAATCATGAAACCAATAAGAGTTACAATTGATTTCTAGCTCTCTCATCATCAATAATCACTCATGTTCTCCTACATTCGAGAGCATTTTACAATTATCCTCACAATATCTAATTAATTCCTATTTTAATCACTCAAAACATTAGTGATTACATACATAGGAATCCAACATCTTTGAAAACACAAGACCCCCTAAGTCAACTAAAACATAATGAAATTGTTGAGCTATATGCTCCTGCATCAAGAGGAGAGGGAAATGAAGAAGGGTTAAGAGGGGAGAGCTGGAATCCAACTTTTACTTAATTTACAGCCATCATCCCTATTGAGGTTTTTGGCATGCCTCTATATTTCAATTGCTTCTCTGATTTTTCTGTGGTTAAAATGGTCAACCCTAACGATGAATTTGGATTCTTCAATACAGACATGGTGTTTCGATTTCATAGAATGCTCAGCAAGGGCTGGTGTGCAAGAACAATTGTGTCTAAAATGCTCACCGATTCTCTGTTTAATAGTCCTATCTGTCTCTCCAATGTAGGGGATACCACAGGAGTAGGGAATAAGGTAGACCCCTTTTGTGTCTTTAGGTTCAATAGGGTCTTTAACAGATCTAAGGGAATTTTTAATGGTTTGGAGAGGTTTGAAAGAAGGAGAGACATGCATCTTTTTAAGGATATGGGCAATCCTATCCGTGGTCCCTTGGATATATGGGAGATGAACCTTGGGGATTGGATCAGCATGGGCAGGTTTTACTCTAGGCACTTTGTTGGCTTTGTGAAAGGCCTTGAGGCACTCGGTCCTGCAGCACCCATTATTTTGAAAAACTTCAAGAAGATGAGATTTCTCTTGATCAAGATAGATATCATCAGAGATTCTTAGAGCGCGGGTAGCAAGAGTGCTGAGAACCCTAAATTTCTACTCAAGGAAGTCATTAGAGCTGGCACGGAGACACTGTTCCGTGGGTGTCTTCTTCCAAAAAACTTGGTGACAGGTGGAACCATCATCCCTCCTAGAACGGAGAATGTCGAGAAAAGGAAGGAGGCCATTCTCCTCTATTTCCATCATGAACTTGATGGACTTTCACTGAGAATTAAGGTGGTTAAAAAATATATCAAGTTTCTCATGACCGTGAGGCTAAACGACACAGGTGTCATCAACAAATGTTTATATATAAATATAATAAATAAATTATTTTTATAAGAAATTGAGAATTCTTAATTTTATAAAAATAATGTAGATAATTTTAATTAAAATTACAATGTTATAAAACTATTAATTTTAATTTTAGAATTTAAATATTCTTATTTAATTTTGTTTATAACATATAACTTTAATAATTCAAATACCAATAATATAAACTTGTAACAATTCTATACATAAATTTTAAAATGTGAGACAACCTAAATACTTTTTTAATTTAAAAAAAGTGAGACCACTTATAAATCCGATCTTGGATTACACAGCCAAACGAAAAAGACGCAACTATCATTTTCAAGGAAAATGCATGAGTAATTTAAGAACATAGAAAATTTGATCTATATCTTTTGAAATATTTATCTATAATAAACATAATTAAAAATAAATAAATATTAAAGCATTAGTTATCAAAATTGTTTAATCAAATCACATTATATAAGCTATAGTTTTTTTAAGGGATTGTTGTTATTTATTTTATATGAAATAGTAAACGGTATGCTTTTTCTTTATGAAATAAAAGGATTTAATTTTTCAAGGAAGATAATAACATCGTTAATAAAAAATTAGTATGGTAATTAATATTTTTTTGGTTAAAATGTTAAATAAAAAATTAAATCATTACTAAATTTATAAAATTTAAACAATAAATGTTATAAAATAATAAATTAATGACCTTTTTTAAAATTTATAACTATATATATATATATATATATATATATATATATATATATATATATATATATATATATATATATAAAATCCTAAGAACATTATTAAAAATTGATATATCTAAAATGTAATTTAAAATATTATTTATTTATTTTTATTTTTTCATGTAATGTATAACATTAAATTTAGATAATACTATAAGTGATTTTATTTAAAATAATCTTAATATTAATTATGAGAAATATTAAATTTAATATATATTGTTAAATTATTAGAGTTTTCATATTTAAAAACTTAGTTGGAGATCCTCGATCGAGGTGCGAAATAATTGGAGGCTCTCTTGGGTTTGATTGCTATGATAGAGTCTTTATTGGTTTCGGATGGTTGGTAGTATCTCCACACCCTCACATGCTTATTCACTATGATAGCATGAAGTGTCGCAAATCATGGCAGATCCACGACGTGAAGGTTGGTAACCCTCAACACCTATAGGTGGTCTGAGCGGAGGTGAAGTTAAGACCATTTGTCTGACATATAAACTTGTGTTCGGGAATGCAAGTATAATACCCAACTACTACATATGTCTATTTGAGGTTGGCATATAAAGTCTAGTATGTTATAATGCTATCTTTGTATCTCGATTTGGGACTTGCTACTCATGATAAGCCTTGTGTCTGAAGGGGAAAGGAAACACTTGTTAAATTAGTATTTTTTGTGACTGGAAATATCAGCCTTCTTAGCTGTGTAATGTTGATCTCTATCTTTTTTAGATACATCCTTTCTTGCATGGGCATGTTTACTGGTTTCTAGTTTTTTCTCATAATGTTTCCTCTGCATGTTGGTAATTAGGTTCCCCGTTTTAAGCTTGAATTCTCTGGGCAAAACTTGTGTACAGTAAGGGTTCTGGTAAATGATCTGGGCTAAGTCTATGGACTCAGGACTTAGGGGTGCATGGGGGACACTGTTTTTATTTTTGTGGTACCTCCCACTCTCGGAGGGTTACTTTTTATGTATGGTTGTTGGCTCAAGTGGTGGATTCTGAAAGGATGTAGTGTCGTCCCACATTTCATTTATTTTTCTAGCCATGCATTAACTTAATGCCTGTCTTTCAAGTGGTTCTCTGTACAAATCATATCCCAGGTCTGCCTACATTGTATCCACTTCCAACCTCTATACAATGGGCTGGTTTATGATCACCAGACGGTGGGAGAGGGGTGAAGAAAGGGGCCCTAACCTTGGTAGATATGGTGAAGTCCCAGCCTCGTGGTGCAGCCTCAGGTGGAGGTGGAAGGGGCGCAAACAGCAGGAAGGAAAAGGTAAAGAAGTTGGTTCGTCTTCAGTTCAGTTTGCATAGAAGAGGGGTCAAAAAATGAACTCTAAGATTATTCAGGCCATAGTTCAAGCATGCTTCGAAATGACCCTGATGCAAGTGAAACAATTGATCGAGACTTGGAAGGCAGAGTTTAATTTGAAAGTTGAGTTTGAACCACCAAATGAAGATTAGGGGGAACTAATCACGGACCTTGGGTACACTCATGGTCATCTCACTAGGTTTAGATAGTTATTCCATCTCTACTTGTTAATGAAATGCATAGTGGCTAAATCAATGACTACGACCACCAACACAACACCGCAAAGTGATCCCAAGCCGGGCCTCCAAGACATTAAAAAAGAGCTCCAGGTTATTTAACTTTAATTTCAACATAAGAATGCTCACTTGGGCTACATTGAGTGACATATCCCATGTCTGCGACAATCTGAATTGCCAAGATGAAGTGTGAAAGATCCTGCTCGAGTGGAGTCTTTAGATGATTAGTTGGTCGAAGCTATGCCTGCTAATTTTGGCTTCATTTTGGTTTTATATGTTAGGTAGCATTTACGTTTTCAGTGTTATGATTAATAGTTGGTTTCCACACTATCAGCCTTATAATGCTTCCATAAATATACTTAAACTATTTATGTTTTGGATACCTTATAATGCAATTCGGTAACCAACAAAGTTGGTTTCCCACTAGGAAGGTTGAGGCCATCGAATGACTTATACATTTGTAACCCACCTATTTATAGATGAATGAATGAAATGTACTGCTAAGCTTACAAAGAAAAAGAGACCTAGTTGGAGAATAATTTAATTGAGAAAAAGTGGAAGAGAGAAATTTTTTTCAATATCCACTAGTGATTAAATAATAAATACATAAACTAGCTAAACTAAGCTTAAATGCATGTGAGCACTAAAGCTAACTAAAACTAAGTGTGCGTCATGCTATGCTAATATGTGTGTATACCAACACCCGACCTAAGCATAACTTAGAGGATTATGATGCAAGAGAAATGAATCATGGAAACAAGGCCATTTGACGAAAACATGTACAATGCATTAAAGAGGAAAGAGGGAAATCCCAATGGGAACAAACCCCTTTCTCCCTAAAACTACAATGCAAAACAAGAAAAAAAACAACTACTATGAAGTTGTGATGTTCACCCGAGACGATTCTCTAGAAAGTGAAACTCTTGTTCAATGAAAATCTTGGTAAAGATGGTGACAATCTACTCAGAAATGGGATAGTACATTATACTGATTCTCCCATCATGAATCATTCTCTGATGTATTGCATGTGGATCTTGATATGTTTGGTCTATTACCATTGCACTAGTTCTCAACAAAACTTCAATATGCTCTGATAATCACACTATATGATGGTCAGAGGATGAATAATGATATCAATCATAGAAATACAATGCTTCAAGAAAATGGCCTAAATGGTGGCATTAACTGCTCCTAGGTACCTGGCCTCTATTGACAATAAAGCAATGGTAGTTTTCTTCTTGCTTAACCAACAAATGGGATCGGATCCCAAAATAAGTACATAATTGAAAGTGGACCCCTTCTCTACAAATCGATCTAGATGAACAAGATAAGGGACTCCTATGTTTTAATAAGGGACTGATTCTCCTTAGTAATGGTTGCACAACAATATGGATTTCGTGCAACTTTAACATTTGTTTGACGATAAGATGTATGTACAATATTTGTAAGCACGGACATGCATGTCTCTAGGGATGTATACATGTGCATGTATGGTGTTATAGATGCCTCCTTGGATGGATGCATGGGCAATCATGGATCTACGACTATGAGTGCATGTGGCGCATCGTCAAATTTAGACCTTGTAAAATTTGCATCATAAACAAGGTTAATAGTAGAGGAATCATTCTCCTCTCATATGTTTTCGAATGCAGAGTCACCATCTATAGCAGATTTTTATCACCAATGAAGGAAGATATTTCCTCAAGTGTGACATCTTCATTATTGGATAGGATAAAATTATCATCTTCAACAACTTCATCAGTGGCAAAAAAAATTAGAGTCATCATGTGCAAAACTATCTCGAAAATATTTATCCACATTGTTGAAGAAATCTTCACCATTATCACGATTGTTATGATAGATCAAGATATCTATCTCCAAATGGCATTCTTCTAGATTATCTTCATCGTCATATAATCCTTTAAAAGTCGTTCGAATTTCATATAGTTATTCAATATTTATGATCTGATAAAGAATATTATGAGACACGTATACACACATTCTTCCATAAGCCGTGTCAGATCTGTTAAGCCAATAAAACTTCTCATCCTTTGACGTTGGTTTCATCTCAATTCCCATGACTATTCATTAAACGCCTTTGCTCCTAAGATGAAGAAAAATCATCAACTTCCATTCATAATAATTGTATGGAGTGAGAATGATGGAAGGTATGAAGTCCATTCATTCACTAATTCAACTCTCCAACAATTTTCAAAAATTTCAATTTGTCGAAAATGGCAACACTTTCAATATCTAAGCAGTTTCCAATGTTTTTATCTTCAAGCATGCAAAAAATTATTCATGCACCTTCTCCAATCCCCTCATCGCTCTGATACCATGTTAAATTAGTAGATCCTGCACAGGTAAGGAGCTAGTCAGAGAATAGTTTCATAAACTTGCAGGAATTAAGAAAATTTGAAAAATAGAGTGAATTATGTGAATAATTTCGTAAGCTTGCAAAAATTGAGAAAATTTGAAAAAGAGATTAAATTATGTACAGTTACTATATACATAAAATTTGACATGAAAAAGTAACTAATATTTTTTGACTACTTAGAATCATTTTTAGGTGACTGTACAATAGTCATATACATAAAATTTGACATGAAATAGTAAAATTAAATAAATATTATTGATTCCAAGTGAAATGACTCTTTGATCATAAATATTAATTTTTTTTATCAATTTGATATGATAATAAAATTTAATTTTAAAATTATTATATAATTAATTAAATTAATGTATAGGAATTTTATAAATCTTAAAATAAAATATATATTGATATAATTAGAACTATAAAATAATTATTTCTTTTAAATTTTAATATATACTTGTTTATATTAATTATATATGTTGAAATATTTTAATTAGTTTGTTTTTTATAATATTAATTATATATCTCAAAGTATTTTAATTAATATGTTTGTCTAAATATATACCATTAACTTTTTGGAGACATGTTGTAATGGGCTCCTTTGAAACATTTATCAAATAATTGTATTAGCCATTTATGAAATAATTTTATTTGTTGTAAGAGTAACAATTGATATAAATTTTTAACTTTCCAAAAATGCAAAAATATATATATATATATATATATGCTTAAATCAATATTTTTTTAAATACATTTATTGGAAAGCTTTAGGACATAAAAATATAATTGAGTAATAATGAGATTTAATAAAAATATAATTGAGTAATAATGGATATAAATCTTTAACATTCCAAAAATGCTAAAATAAGAATCTCCAAATATATGCCAAGAAAATAGAAGTCTCGATTATATTTTTTATGTCCTAAGACTTTCCAATAAATGTATTTAAAAAAATATTGAAATAAACATATATATATTTATTTCAATATTTTTTTAAATATATTTATTGGAAAGTTTTAGGACATAAAAATATAATAGAGACTTCTATTTTCTTGGTATATATTTGGAGATTCTTATTTTAGACCATGTCAAGTATAAACCATAATATAACTAGCAATTGTAGCACATATTGCAAAGGAAACATTGTAAAAAAGTAGCTTAGAAAAATAAGTAATTTTTTTATGCAATTTTTTTTATTTATTCACGTTTGTCTCAGAAAGAATTGAAATTTAAACCCTGCACGATTGAACTACAACAATTAGGATGGGTGGTAGTTTGAGGAATCACATCAATACTTACTTTTTCAAATGTATGTTCACTAATGATGTGTGCTTCTTCAGAATGTCTCTAGTATGTATTTTCCAACTACACAAAACAATACAAGTGTGCGTTCTCTTATGGTACAGGGACACATTGTTTCCATGGTGCCACCAATAGGTAAATTGAAGGGAAAATGGAGCTAAAACATGAAAAGTCCGCATTGAAAACATTAAAAACACTATAGTTAGAAGCTCAACCCAAGTATTGAATGCCTCCTGTATTCACCAAAGTATTCAACATAAAATCCTTTTGATAGATATTGTACTTTACAAACACCTTATTAACAAAGTGAAATATCAATATTAATGTTATAAACAACATCTAAGTACATAGATTTTCATAGTTCAACATAGTTCGAAGAGGATTTTTGGATTTCAATTGTGTCAATGTTTATAAACACATTAGAGACTACTTGGCAGTTGATGTGCAGTATGAACCTCTAATCAGATTTTTTTTTCATGTTAAACAACTCTACGTAATAGTTATCCTCTACATAGTACTAATTAATTTAATGATTAGTGCAATCTATTAATGAAATATTAGCTTATCACTATGATATGTTTTACTTCGTAAGAGACTATGAATGGGTTAAGCATTTCATCAGATGATTTTTATTTTTTTTGTATTTTAAATTTTCAATCACTGTTGATAATGGGTTGCATTTTTTGATATGGAAAATGTACCAATTTAAGGAATATTTAAAGTTTGCAAGATGTGAGTTTGCCATTTCCAAACAATTAAAGATTTGGGAAATTTCATACAAATGTATCTATCGAAAAACAATTAAAAATGTTGCTTCCTACAATAGTAAAATTTTTCACACGACATCACATCATTGCCAGCCTCTATGTTGAAGGTCAACATAAAGAGTAAAACACCAAATTACTTTTAGCTATACAGAATTTAAAACAAGCTTCAAAAATTCTTCCATCATGGCTCAATAACAACATAAATATAAGTAGTATGTCATCAATAACATGAAAGAGACAAATAGATCAAATAGTGATGAGGTAGTTGCATATATCCTACCCAATATCATTCAAAACAAAACAATAACACACTTGACTAGTGGGACAGTCACAACAACAAGAAAACATAAACATAATTAATCTGATATATGACTCTTTTTAATGATATATTACGTTTCAATGAGATTCCAACCAGACCAATATTCCAAAATATGTTCAAAATGAATGTAATGCACAACACCTTAACTCCAAATGATTTATTAAAATTTTCTTCATCAAGATTCAAGAACTACGACATTCTTATCTGTTATAAGTAAATTATTTAAATGAAACATTTCTTAGCACAATTAATCTATATCACCTTTAATTCACAATGCAATAGATAATAATTTTTGTTAGAAGGTTTTCAAGATACATTTTCTTGGATGAATTACCAAGCTTGAAGGATAACTTTTCCAATTTCCAACAAAAATAGCCACAATGTTGCACCCCACATCATCCTTATGGACCTCATGTCATTTTCAAGTGAGAAAAACTTTAGAAGATAGTTTAATGGTTTGTAAACATGAGTATATCAATCACGAGTTGACTACAATGAATGATAGTGCTACATGTAAAAGAAATCCATAAAATTATGTTTTGAGAGTGATCTAAATAAAATTACACTCCTAGACAAAGGTGGGTTGCAAGGTAAGAAAAGTTGGTTGTTGATGTTTCCCCCACCAGTATTCAAGTCACTCAAATGATAATATTTTGTTTGTGTTGAAGCTCATGGACGTGTCAGTATATGTAACAACAATTTAGCAATTGCAGCTAGATGCAAATCAAGGGATTATTTGAAGGAATGCATAACCCATATGCATCCTCTTAGCTGAAGAATTAGAAAGTGATCATTTTAGTTGTACTTCTCTCCTAGCTAAGTGTAAGTTATGTGGAATTTGGGTGTTGTTATATTTACCCTGACAAATATTCAATTGTCTCCAATGACAAACTAGTGTCATGTGTTGATTCTCATGAATGCACCACTACATACAACAGTTGGGGATAGGTCCAAACCTTGGGAGCCTTCATAAAAATAGATAAGAAACATACAACCCCTTATCGAAAGGATTTTGAATGGGATTAGGTGAAAGTTTTTGGTATATTTGAAGAAAGATATACCCCACGTCCAACCTCTTCACCAAGGATTCAATTTAGGATTCCAAATTGAATGGTGTGAGTTGTATTTTTTTTTTAAAACCGACTCATGATGTTTTCCTTGATCAAACATGAGTCATTTTTAGTCCAGTTGTGTAAGCCTCCCAATGCTACTCTTCATTCCCTTGCAACTCTGGAATGTTTTCCTTTTTCCACTCATGTTAGCAAAAGGTATTGTTTTATGAAGAGGTAACCTAAGCTAAATAGAATATAACTTTCCCTTACAAGTTGTAGATTAGATAATCACATAATTGTTTTTGAAAATTCCTCTTCGTTTGTACTAGATCCACATATTGATAAAGAATTAGAAATAACTATCCAATATTGTCCATAGAACTATAAATCATGTAATTTGAACATACAAAACATAAATACAAACCATATACAAGCAATATCCCCTTTGGTTTTGAATTTCAGACTTGATAAGAGGAAACCCATCCTCTTAACCATTGAACCCTTAATTTTAAATTCACTTGTAAGTTACATGATTCAAGCCATTACCGCCTAAGCACCTCTTGAGTTTCTAAATTTTTCCATTTTTCCTCTATATTTTTTGAATAGCGGGTCGACTGTATGATAATCCTCTCTTTCTAGAATGTCTCTAGTATGTATTTTCCAACTACACAAACGAATACAAGTGTGTATTCTCTTGTGGTACAGGGACACATTGTTTCCATGGTGCCACCAATAGGTAAATCGAAGGAAAAATGGAACTCAATCATGAAAAGTCTGCATTGAAAACATTAAAAATACTATAGTTAGAAGCTCAACCTATGTATTGAATGCCTCCTGAATTCACCAAAGTATTCAACATAGAATCCTTTTGACAGATATTGTAGTTTATAGACACCTTATTAACAAATTGAAATATCAATATTAATGTTATAAACAACATCTAAATTTTCCTTGATCAAACATGAGTCATTTTTAGTCTGGTTGTGTAAGCCTCCCAATGCTACTCTTCATTCCCTTGCAACTCTGGAATGTTTTCCTTTTTCCACTCATGTTACCAAAAGGTAGTGTTTTATGAAGAGTTAACCTAAGCTAAAATGAATATAACTTTCCCTTACAGGTTGTAGATTAGATAATCGCATAATTGTTTTTGAAAATTGCTCTTCATTTGTACTCGATCCACATACTGATAAAGAATTAGAAATAACTATCTAATATTGTCCATAGAACTATAAATCAAGTAATTTTAATATACAAAACATAAATACAAACCATATACAAACAATATCCCCTTTTGTTTTGAACTTCTGACTTGATAAGAGGAAACCCATCCTCTGAACCATTGAACTATTAATTTTAAATTCACTTGTAAGTTACATGATTCGAGAAATTACCACCTAAGAACCTCTTGAGTTTCTAAATTTTTCCATTTTTCCTTTATATTTTTTGAATCGCGGGTCGACTATATGATAATCCTCTATTTCTAACACTTTAATAGTGTTCATCTCTTTGATTTTAAACTTTCTCAACTGAGTCAAGATTCTAGTGTAGTCAAGAAAACAATAAACCGTTCTTACCTCCTGATTTTATCAACATTCAGTGAAATGAAAAATGATTGCCACAAACCGTATGAATAAAAAAATTGGAATATTAAGTAATGTAAAAATCTCAATGAAAAAAAATCAGCCACTGAAAGCCACAAGGTCTTCACTCAATGAACCTATGACATATCACGTTAGTTGGTGGCATACTAAACAGTACCCTTAATTTGACTACACATTTAAAAGTACCTCTAAAAATTAATAGCATTATTCAACATCCTACCAATACAAACACAATACACCTTCTCAATTTAAAATACCCCTAATTACACTAGATATTGTAGGTATCAAGTTTTTCATTCAACTTCTTATAAGATGTCGCAGGGAATCTCCCATTTATATATTTTTTTATCACATCTTAGTTATAGGAATGGATGAAAGAAGTCGCGCACTTGCATACGGCTCTGAGGGAATGGAAAATGAACAAATGTAAGAACAAAAATGTACTAAAATTTAAAACAATGGCCATTTTTTTTTTTTTGGAATTATGAGATGACAATAGGGGAGTATTGTTGTTCTAATTTATTTATTTTTATGAAAGGCATGTAAATAAATTAAAACTAATCACTTGTAACTTATTCAACTAATAAAATAATATAATATTAAAAAAAAAAATTTAAAATGTTTTACAATTTCAAAATTTAAATTTTTTTATAATTTTAAAACTTAAGATTTAACACTATATTTACCAAATTATATAAAATTCTTTTCGTTTATTATGGAAAATTATTTTTTTAAAATGAAAGAAATTACGTTAAAAATTTTAGAGGTTAATAATTGCACATGGGTTAATTTTTTATCATTTTCCCAAAAACAAATTCCTCAATTTTCATTTTTTTTAGTAATTTTTCACGTAAATTTTATAATGCAAAATTATTTTACATTAAAATTCACCAAAATTATATAGATAATGTATATAAAACCATTAGAAATTTGATTTTTCTACAAAAATATCAACAAATTGCTCACTAATAAGATTACTCAAAATTTCTAAATTTTAAGACAAATATTTATACTTAAAATTATCACTCAAACAGACATGTAATCTAATAAAATATGTAATGCAATAAAGTAAACATATATGAAATTTTCTGTTCGGATGTACAATTAAAAGAACTCCCAATGTTTTCTTCACCAAATTCGCAGGACATAATAATTTAATCACCCGATTTCTCCTACCAAGCTTTTCTCACTCTTTCAAGCTTCCCTATACTTCAGCGTGAACACTTTCAATTGCACCAGCCATTATCTGGCACATCCACCCAGGAATCATATGGATTCCAAACAATAGTGGGATACATTTTTTAAGTCTTTCATTTTCCTCAGACAAAAATTAGTATAAGACATTCTTATCATCATAGTTGGTAGAAGAAATTGTTAATATTAATGTGATGATGGTGGTGGTTAACATCTTAGATCAAATTGGTCTATGGGACCTATAGTGTTCTTAGTTTTTAATTATTTGGCTCCTAGTCTTTCTTGGCGAGATTGTTGGTCTAACTTTCCTTTTTTTCTCTACAGTCTTCCAACTTCCTTTATCTTTATTTTGAATCTCCTTCATCTCTTGTGGTTCTTGGTACATTGGTGTCTTAGCTTCGCTATCCATTTTGTTTGTCGCGGAGAAGAAGTTTGGTCTAGGATATCCGATTTGCTGTTAAATAAAGATGCTTTGTTGTTAAATAAAGATTAAAAAATAAAGAAAGAATGGACAAATGAACCAATTATGCAATTCTGAAATACTTGAAAAAAGACACATAAAATAAGAATCTCTTCACAGCAGTGTATGTCTATGAAATAAAAATTGTAAATGACAAACAGCAATATCAATAACCTACGAAGTTCTTAAAATAACACTAATATCTTGTAAAAGACTCCTCTTTGCTAATAAATCTTAAATCCTTCCCTGTTTAAGGGTAAATAACCTTATACTTATCTTTACCTATCTCAATCACACACAAAAATAGTACTTCACTTCACTTATTTTTTTCTCCCAAAGGAGTCATCACTTCACTTCTCCCAACCAGCTAAGATGCAAAATTAAGCAACACCTCTTAACAAGTCAAAAGTTCCAACTCCTTATTAGTCCCTGCCATCTGGCATCCGGCAGGGACTATAGTAATCGATATGACCCCTAGATAGCATTACTTCACCCCTTTTAGGAATCGATTTTTAGTCATTCGGAGTGCTGTTTGGCGATTAGATCAAGGTTTCAAGGATGTCTGCCCTCCCCGCCAGGATGCCGAAGGACTGCCATCTTATTTGGCCTCTTCCCGAGGCGGGAGAGGCCAAAGCTTAGGTTATTTCGGAAATAGGTGTGTATGTTTCGCTGTGACCGTCAGTGGTCTGATTTTAATGCTAACATTAATTCATCAATTCATATGCTAAGGTTTCTGCAAACAGGCATATGCTAAGGTTTGGCATATTCTCCGGCGGCAAGTGTTCAGCATGCAGGGGGCGGCAAGTGTTCAGCATGCAGGCTGCACGCACTGCAGCGGTTGCATTAAAGCAACTTACCTGCTTGTTGGTGTTTGATTTGGTCAGAAGAGCCTCTCCGCCACTGGTTTCGGCTTGGTCCGTCAAGCTGCAGATTCCCCTCCCTCGCCTCCTCGCCCCCGAAAAGCCTCTTCGTCCCGGAAAATTGGGGGGTCCTGTAACTCCACGGCTTGTTTTACTGCCTTGATGTCTTGGGTTTATTTGCTTCCAATTGAGCTGTAGAATATGTTTCGGATGCTAATCTCCATTTTTCTTTGTGTTAACAGGAAAGAGGGACTGGTCAGGTGTGACGAGATGCAAGCCCTGGTCGCGTCATGGGTTCATTTGTCTATAGGTATGTGAAACCCTTTGCCTACATTACCTCGTTGACTCTTATCGCCTGGTTTTCCGATTCGAGTGCTAAATGTCTGCGTTAAGAATGAGGGCGGTACTGTTGATTAGGAATCTCTCTATTCATTGTTTTTTTTCTCCTTCATCATTTGCGAATAGCGTTACCAGAAATGATTTTCCTTTGATGTGGTGAAAGCGGCCTCTGGTTTTGACCTGTTGTTTCTAATTTCTTATTTTGTGGCCCATGGTCGGGGTAGGACCAGTTTCCTCCACAGATTTACTTCCGTTTTAGTCTATCTGTGACAGGCTACCTTCCTATCGGCTCGTGACACTCGTTCTCGACCTGTATTGGGGTTTCCCTTTTTCCAGTACTGATGTTTACGACTTTATGACAGTTTTGAATGAATTATTCTAGGTCATATCCCCCTCTGTCCTTGTATTGGTTTTTCTTGACCCTACAGGACTTGGTATGATTTCGAAATTACATTCTCATACTCTTCTTCACATGGATCATCGTACTCTGTCTATTCGGATGCACTGCTGGCACCGCCTGGACCATTGTCAATCTCTCCCATTTCGCGGTCAGTATTCAATTCATTGCTTTTCTGTCATTAATTTCCTGAAAATCGACTCTTTAGGGTTTATGTTTTGGGGCCGTAACAGGTTTCGTGCAAACCAATTACTTTTCATTACGTTTTTCTTTCCTTCAACTCTACCTATTGTATCAATGTTCAGATTGTATCCATGTTAAATCTGAAGTATATAATTAGATTCACTGTGAAAAAACATACCTGTGCAGACAAAAAATGTATGGAAGTTCTTACATGCAGAATATTAAGAGATTATTAATGACTGTGCTTTTGGAAATTCTTACATGCAGAATATTACCAGATTATTAGATTATTACCTTTCGACAAAGGTAATGAGCAATGGCTATGATTGACTATCAACTGCCCTTCTGGCACTGACTAGCCCCAGCTAGGCTAGAAGTTGCAAGTTCGACTGCCCCTGTATTGAAGTTATTCTCAAGCGCCAGCAAAGTAGCAAGTGGGTTCCCTACCGGGTTGGCATTCTGTTCTTTCAACATAACAAGGGTTGGCATTCTGTTATTTCAACATAATAAGTTCGCCTTTCTCTGCATTATGCATGTCGCACCTCATGCCAAGCCATTGCCACTATCCTGGCCAACCACCTTACTTACCAGCATGCCAAGCTCAGTCAAATAGCCATCGAGCTATGAGAGTTGAATAGGCTTGTCTGTATGATGAATTCTCACCTTTAACCAAGTGAAATCATCTTTAGCCGTTGTTGTTTCAGTCACAAACCGAGAGCATCCAATATCATGTTCGGTGATGACCAAAAATCCCATTGCCATTCCAACATCCCACTATCCATGCTGAGCAAACCTTCTCTAAATCTCTCTGTCGAGTAAATCAATTTGCTCAGAATAAGAAATAAAAACTCAGAATAAGAAATAAAAATCAATTTCATCGTCACAATTTCTTTAATTGTGAAATCTTCAAATTCGAGAGCCAGATTGCTTACAACTTGGAAGTGCCGGCTTCAGATGTTGGAAAAATTTGATCTTTGGAATCCATTGCAGAAGAGGAGGCTGTAGTGCCCACAAAGATGATTGCTTGCTGAATCTGCAGAAGAGAAGGCTGTAGTGCCTGCAAAGATGATTGCTCGCTGAATCTGAAACAGGCACCAGGGACGGAGTGGTCAATGCTAAAAAAATTCTTAAACACAATTTGAACTATAGAAAACCTGGAAGGAACGTTGCTAATCCATCCACGTATTGCATGGTATTCATCCATGTATTGCATTTTGTTTTCTGGAAAATAGGGTCATGAGGCAAGTGGCCTTCGTGTTCTGGAAATAAGTTCGTGCCCTCGTGAGGAGCCCAGATGGTTCTCAACATGTTTCATTGTTTAAATATTTGGTTCCACATGGCTCAATCCTCGGATCCTGGGACTGGAGTAAAGAATCAAAAAATAAAATAAATTTACGGTTATAGTTTTGGACATATAATGTATGTACTATATATATTTTTAGCATCGTTTCTTTCCTACTAATATTTTTTCCTGTTATATTTCGTCAAGTCAATTGTCGCCGAAGTAAAAGTTTTAAAACCTGGGCATATTTGGATCCAATAACCTTCAATATGGTCTCTCACACTCAAACGATTTCACCGTGCTCGTGCCGTCATTTTCGTTGCCTTTTTAATGCAGTTTCCATTTTATTAAATCAAGCGTGGCGGTGTTTACCTGTGGATGTATAATCCAGCATGCATTTTAGAAAGAATTTGCTTTTTTTAGACTTGTTCGGGGCAGATTTCTCTGCATTTTTCAATTTATTACTAAGCATAGAATCTAACTAGGGTAGCCTATTAAAGTTATTGGTATCTTCCTATAAAGAATTTTTGGCATATGCAAGGCAATTATCTTTTTATTCATAAAAGACTTGTTTGCTTTTGTGCTTGTACTAATAGATATACATTAATAAGTATTATTTAGACTCATAAACTTTGGACTTTAGTTCCATTTTTTTGTTTTTTGTTACACCATTTCTATCTTTAAAGTTTAGATGGGTTAGTCTTTAGTATTTACAAGCGTCAATTTTGTTTTAGCATGTTGAATTTTGAATATGAGATTTTCCTCTGTAGTTTTGCAGAACTTGCATTTCCTCCTTGAACCCGAGAGTGGCTGCATATTTGTAAATTGCTAATGTAATTTTTTATACAAGACTTCCTTCAGTAGTTTCGCAGAGTTTGCATTTCCTCCTTAAACCCAATAATGACTGCATAATTGTAAAATGTTAACGTTTCCAATTAATTGAAGTAGCATTTGCAAGAAAGGAAAAAAAACAAAGGCACAGGCCTTCACTAGTTGGGCATCATTTCAAAAACCAAAGGTCTGCACTAAGAATGCTCTGCGACACAGACAGGAATAAACTAAAAATCTTTAGTGCCTTGTAAATGCCATTTAAACATGATGTAAAGGACAATGAATTTTTCACCCTTGAATGAAAGGTCACATTTAAATTTCTTAATATTGGAAATGGATAACTAGTCAAGCAAGTAGCCTAAACAACTCCATATCCAATGCGCCACTCTGAAGCAGAGTCAAAACCAATCTGGCTGACCCCAAACAAGGAATGGCGACCTGGGAATACAAAACTTAAAACCATATGAACATAGTACTAAAATGGTATAATTGTCTTTGATATACAATTTTTTTTTACAAGATGATTCCTATTATCAGGGTCAATGTCGAATATGACCTATCCCATTTTGGGAATATTACAATGGCTTATAGTATCTATTTGGCCAAATGCAACCGGCTTGCACTTTGCTTGGTGAGATATACAGTCCACAAAAGGGTGAAACTTGTCTATGAAGGAATTTAAACATTGGTGGATAAGAAATTCCCTTGCTGTACCAATTAACCAAGATCTGTCTATTCTTCGATATACAGTTTCTGGTAGCTGTTAGCATGTTCCTATAAGTCGAACAAATAATGTAACTGAAACTTACTGAAATGAAAAAACAAATTGTCGTTTGTAAAATTCAAGCAGGTGTATTTTAGGCACCTGGACAGCATGAGATTGAATGCTGAGTACACGACCCGTGGTTTGAGGTAGAACAACGGACAGAAGCGGAGCCATTTGAACCTGCGACTAATGTCGCTCTTGTTCTGTTGTTCTGCTTGTTCTGTTCTGCTGAAACTTTTGCTTGTTCTGTCAACCCAAAAATGCATGTTGAAACTTCTGCTTGTTCTGTCAAACCAGAAATGCATGCTGAAACTTCTACTTGTTCTGTCAAACCAGAAATGCATGCTGAAACCCAAAAATGGAGGCTGAACCTTATGCAGGGACTTGCTGCCTCGCAGCCTCACTTGTTTAAAAAATAAAGGCATGTAACATACAAGGTAATAGCCTTCGTGCGCTCTGGAATGTTTGGATTTTTCCACTTATGATACCAAAAGGTAGTGTTTTGTGAAGAGGTAACCTGAGCTAGATGTACGAAACCTTTCCCTTATAGGTTATAAATCAGATAAACCAATAAATTTTTTGAAAAGGACTTTTTGTTAAATTTGATTACACATAACACAAATGAAAACCATATATGCGCAAAATTTTTATGTTAATATGTGGTTTAGCATAGGTAATGCAATTTGTCCCAAAATAGATTACTAACTCACTGCAGAGAATTTAGTCAGATAATTTAGATGAGAAAGACAAATTAAATTGCATAAACATACTCAAAAATCAGAATCTTATGTTTTGGGTATTTGCACCCAGGTATACATCAATGAGGAACTGTTGGATTGTTCTTGTCTAGCGTATCTTACTTTTATAGTCCTTGGGAGCAACATAAAGACTGGTGGATGATCTGTAAAGCTCAAAGAGTTTCTCCTGCACCAATCAATCCCTTCTATGTTAGCTAGCGTTTCATGGACTAAGGAAAAATGCAAATGAACGTTGTTTTCTAGCCGTTGTATGAAATAAAAAAATAATCAGCCAAATGAAGTGTGAATTTCAACAATGGGCATTGCAAAAAGATACATTACAAGTCAATGTCTAGATGCATGTTAATACTGGGCAAGTTTCTAGGGAAATTCAATTTAACCTTCCAGCCATTAACCATAGGTGTAATTGAATTTATTTTATCAGATTGATTAATTTGAATTTACCATGTTAATATCATGTATAATTGAATTTATTTTATCAGATTGATTAATTTGAATAAAGAAATGTTGAAAAAATCCAGACGTTGCTTGAAAAACTAAATTCATTATGTGAATAAAAATTTGTTAAAAAATTCACTTCAAAGGATTACTTACTTTGAAACAAACAACCAATAGTTGAATCCCCTTACACTCACTACTCTTCTTCCAAGAAAGAGCTCTATAAAGGCTTTATTAATCCATTCCAAGAAAGAGCTCTATAAAGGCTTTATTAATCCATTCCATAAAAAATCAGTCCACCATCCATTTTAATAATGTTAACTATTTTCTGGATTGATTATCAAATTATGGACAGCTCACTTGAGCTCCTTTGGAATCCTAGTGATCCTCTTCTTTGTTTCATTGGTCTTTTATAGACTGCATTGCATCATCTACTTCCAAGAAAGAGCTCTATAAAGGATTTATCAATCCATTTCATAGAAACTCGTCCCACCCTCCATTTTAATATTTTCTACTATGTAATCATAGGTTCATAATGAAATAATATCAATAGAAAATTATGCCTTCATTTCTCAAGGATCTGAGACCCATCTGAACCTGCACTGTTCGTGTATTATTGGAGATCGAAATGCAACATTACATAGCACAAGTGGGTTAATGAATTTCAACAGGAGGTTTCGGAGGATGCAATAACTCTTGTTACCAAATTCCCAAGTTACACTCTGCTTCATTTTTTGTGTTCAAGCAAAGGATTCAAGTAAAAATTAAACCCACGTCTCATACTCTATTTTCTTGATTGATTTTCAAGTTTTGGGAAGCTTTGTTACAACCTGAGCTTGTTTGGAATTCATGTGACTCTCTTCTCTATTTCATTGGTCTCTTATGGACTTAACTTCACCCTCAAATTCCAAGAAAGAACTTTATCTCAAGGTCTGTGTGGCTTACAATAACCTCTGAAGTTTTTAATTCCCTTATTTCACTTTTGTCCAGGTTTATTTGAATACTCAATAATAACATGATTATTTAAAAAGTCCAAAGAAGTATTAGTTTCATTAGAATTCAAATAAATAAAATATAGACACTCTTTGGACCATAAAATTGAGCAAGAAAGGAGTCTCAAATGTCACAATGATATGAACTTGGAAGCTGCATAGAATGAGGAAAGCACAAAAAAGGATTATGTACAAAATTTCATTAAGAAAATAATGTAAGTGGACTTGGGAAAAAAACACTGTAAGAAAGGAATGGAAGAGGAAATCCAATAAAGTATATTTTATTTATTAATTCATTACAAAGTTCTATTAATATTAGGTTGGCTTCTACAAGATCTATGCTAGTTCTAAATGTTGAATATTGAGAAAATTCATTAATAGTTTTTTGTAATATGAAAATTCTGGAAAATGAACTCACATGTTGTTGAGCTCAAATGCAACATCTTGATTACTAATACAAAAGTTCACTAGATTCTATACAAAAAAATCTAGTTAGTAATAATTTTGGCTTTCCATTTTCCAAAATAGATCAATAAATTAAAAAAAATGGAAGACTATGGAACCCATAAAGAGACTACATATGGCCTACAGAAAGGGCAGATGACTTAAGAAGAGAGACGAATCTTATTGAAAACACAAAAACAAGGAAAAAAAAGAAACTTAGTAACATTAACATGGTGTGCCATAAATTCTTATCACATAGGGAAGTAACCTGAATACAGTTTTTCAAAAGATGAAGGGGTTTTTTCACCTAAGTTGTTTTTCGTGATGTAATCAAGACAATCAACATGGTACAATTTTTGTCTGCGTGTCTATTAAGACTAAAATTTAGTGTTGGAAGACTTAAATAACACAGGTAGGGATTGTAAAAAAGCATATAAGATTCATTGATAACTCCCAATCATAAGAAGCCATAAGAAGGAAGATGGATGAAAATTGACTTTCTTTTGCAGTCTATCACTTGGGATATATGTGATAATATAGAGAAATTCATGCGAAAACAAAACATATTGACATAGAAACAATGTATTTCGACCACTAAAGGGTTCATTATATGGACATGAATGATTTTGAAGGTGGTAAAGGGACTGTTTGCAGTGAAGACTATGGCTAGCATAGTCCAATATCCATGAAAAAGAAAACCCTTTGATCCCTCATCATGTGAAAAAAGGATTTAAGAAAATCAATAAGAAAAGAAAATAAAAATAAAACTTGTTGGGCAACCAGAGAAAAGAGTAAAATCCATGAAAGCGAGAGGACATATTGTAACTCTCCATATTATGTTTCACGGTTTTCTAATATAAGCGGTTGGAAATGCAAAGTTGATGAATTTTCACAAAAGAAGCCGTCTATAAAAATGAAATTTGTGCTAGTAAATTGTTACACGTAGGATTCAATTAAGAATACATCAAAGAAATAAGAAAATAGAAACATGACTTACCTCACACAAGAAAAAGAAAGAAATTTTCCAAAAAAAAAACAACAAATATGCTCTCCTGAAATCACCAATTGTCACAGAACAGAAACCTTCCACGAAATCACAATAGGAAGCACCTATCAAGCTTTTAGGGAAATTAATTATAATCCCTCATATTAAACTCCTAACATTTACAGAAACAATAAAGTTTTTTCATATATGTCTGAATTTACACCATCAAAATTCGTAAAATTGACATCTCGTCGGGTACAAACCTCTACAGTCAAATCATAATTATGAGAATTTAAGGAACATGTATTCTCATTAGACGGAAAAATACTGGAGGCCATTAAAAGTTCACAGAGAAAATCCTTCAACAATAAACACAATGGTAAGAGGAAAAACAATACATTTCATACTTCCCAACAATTTTACACGTACAAAAACCATTAAACATCTAAACTGTCTAGATTCTGGTGGATTGTAAAATTATTGAAACGATGCAATTGTTTATTCTTTTCGGGTAAAAGGATATAGATTTCTAGGGATCCATATATTTAAAAGTGAAGAGACGAGACACTAAATAAAAATCCCCAATAAATATTATGTGCAAAACAAATATATCATAACCCTAACAAAAACAACTCACGTTGGGGCTATTACAAGTGATTGAATACATAAATACTATGAAAAATGATCCAAAGCAAAAGGCATGTAAACAAAGCGGTATATCTAGCATTCCGGGTAGCCTAGTCTAATTATTCAACTTAGGTATATTTGAACAAGGGCTATATTGTAGATATTGTGGCTTAGTTTAAATATATTTAAAATAGAGTAAAAAGTGAAACTTTTATTGGGGTGATTGAGAAAGAGGTAATCATAATAATGGGTAAAGTATAAGACTTGGTTTTAAATTTTATGTGTGTAAAACATTAATTTTGATTGTATTGACTTTTCCTTAATCATTTTTTTTAAGTTCTTTGTTTCATAGCTAATATTATTTTGACCAAATCATTTTACAAAATCACAAAGTTTTCAAAGTAGAAAAATCATAATGTCAAATTATGATGTTAAGTTGAAACATTTTTATACTTGTATTTAATGTGGTAAAACCAAGTGTCTTTAATAGTCACAAAAATGTCTAAGTTGGGGCATCCACATGTTAGTTATAATGTAGGAATACACTCATCATATTATTTTTAAATTTTATTATTAATATTATAAGTAGTGAAAGTGATAGTCATTTGATCAAACGTTGTAAGGGTTACGAGGTACTTGGTTTATAAGTCAAAAGGTGGCCAGTTAACTTGGCCACCTTCGTTCAGTCATCACATAAATACAGTCAACTCAAATACAGAGGAGGAGTAGGACAATAAATGGTTAACTATGAATCTACGAGGTGGGAACTGATTATGAGGAGTGGGAATGATGAGGTGGTAGTCGGGACCCACAGTCCAAAATGGCAATGTACCTCTGGTGCCAACACACCACCTCACCCCGAAAAGCCATAAAGGGAAACAAAAAATCATTTGCATGCATTCATGCATTCCACCTCCTCGAAACTCTCTAATTCAAGTCACTCTCATAACTCTGGCTACCCACTAAAAGCAACGATCCATCTTTCTACAAGAGAATTTTTATAGGAGCATGCAGAGGAATTCCTACAGAAATAGTCTACAAGAGTAGTCTACAGGATAAGCAGAGAGGGGTTCAAGAGGTAGTATCACAAGAATTGTCCACTGCCACCATTCTAAAGAGGTAGGATCTAAAAATCCATCCTCATTTACAAGCCAATGAACTAGAAATGCTCTAAATGCTAGTGGATATAACAATTGTGGGAGGTGAATTACATACACAGGAAACTCTATTTTCTCCTGAATTTAAAATTCTTGTGTCAAACCTCTCATTTCCTCTTTAAACCTCACAAGCAATATATCAGAAGGTTTTAAGAGGAGAGAACCCACAAACACTGTGAGGATACAACAACACCCCCAAGCGTTTGAAATCTTTATAGGACACCAATGGATGGACTTTCTCGAAAAATTCATAGGGTATGAAGATGAGGTGGCTGAATAATTTTCTCATTCCCTCACTCCACACAACAAAATCCATGCCACTATTATAGTTAGAGGGCTCACTATAGATCTCACCCCAGAGCTCATGATTAGGATCATCACACTGCCCCTTGGAATTCCATGGTGAAAAGAAGACAAAGCATACAGTCAGGTGGCAAAAAGGAAATTCTTTTTAGAAGGTGAAGAACCCACAGAGGATAAAAATGCAGTAAGGACGGACAATCTGCCATACCCATGGAGTGAGGTAGGTTACGAACTCATCAAATATATCTCATGTGAGGGTAGATAAAATATTGTTTATGGATACAATTTTAGGATGCTTGAAGAATTAAGATTTGGGGTAGAAACACGAGTCCACCAAAGACTCAGCATACCCTATTTCTTGAGGCAATCAGTCATAGACTCTAGAAAAAAGTAAAGGAAGGGAATTCCCAACAGTTGGATCACCATGGGTTGATTAGGATCCTCATTGAGGATGCCTTCCAAAATCTCAGGATCCCTATAACATGGTCAGTCTTTAGAGACTTACCAGTAGAGGATGACATCAAAACCCTCACCTATGATGTTAGTCCTTCTGTCAGTGACGAGGGGGAAAAACAAGAAGAAGAAGATACAGAGCCAGATGGTGATGATATGGATGAAGAAGAAACTAATACAAAGGAACATGACGAAGTAGAAGAAGAACGGGGAGATGAGAAGGAGGATGATACTGAAACAAAGGAGGAGAGTAAGGAAGAAACTGATGAAGATGAGGAAGAACAACAAGAAAAAGAAGACAAGGAAAATAGAGAGGAAGAAGGCATTCAAACAGAAGAGGAAAAATAGAAGGAGGAGTCACCTAGGGTGTCTGTAGAGGCCCCTGACAGGGAGGAAGATACTGACCTCACTGCTCTCAGCAACCCAGTCAAGCAAAAAGAGAAAATATGGAGGAAAAACCCTCTATATTTTAGAACAAGAAAGAGCACAAGAATCAAACAAGGGAAGCCATAAATATGAACAAAAATCCCTATTGAGATTGAAGATTCCCATACACTAAGGGACAGAGAAAAAATAATGAGAGATCAACTTGAGAGGAAAAATTTATGGCTGAGAGGATAGTTGCAGGAAAGGGAAAACCAACTAACATGTATGGAAAACCTCTCCTTGGAGGCCATCCAATGTAGGATTCTAGCTAAATCCTATGCTCTTCACCTCAGACAACAATGGATGCAATTTCATATTAAAACACTAGCATAAAGGGGCACCTTGCCATTTCAAGAATACAAGTAGTTTATTGATCTTTATGATCAAAGTACACTAGAGGATAGGGCCAAATAGGCTGAGTTTTACTTGCACAACATGGACCTCGCATACATGAATGTTTGGGATCTTAATGTCGAGCTAGGGGATCTATAATTAATGGCTTTGGCATCATGGATGAACCATGAGGAGTCAAGGGCTGTAGAGATGAAAATAATATTGGCGAGAGAGAATAATGAACTTATTTTCCTCAGAGCTTAACAATCAAATCCCATATCCCTAGTGAGAACCCATAATGTAATTCAAAATGATCCTCAGCTAGCACCTAGATATCGTTCTGCCCAAGAGCAATCAATTTCACATTTTGAGGATATGTTTAGACTTGACTATGAGATGATAGTATACAAGCCTACTTAAGGAGATGGAACACACTGCCACATAGCTTGAATATTACAGAATATCACTCCGCTCAGAGGTTGAGAGAGGCACTCGATAGGACACCTATGTATAATCAATCAATTCAAAGGTTGAAGGTCAGTTGGATAGGCCTAAACCTCTGTCCACCACTACTCCTAGGGATGCTAGAAGGGAGAAAAGAAGAAAAGGAAAAGCGGTAGTGGGAAGAAGTAGAAAGGAAAGAAGGCTTCTATGAACAAGAAGAAGAGACCACAATAGGGGCATTGGATGTTAGAGAGGCTACCAGAGCCATGAAGGAGATGGACATTGACTAAGTTGCTCAGAGGATGAGCAACACTTTTAGTAGGGGGTGATGATGAGCCTCATCATTGGGTAATTATATGGGACTTAATTCACCTCCTAGCTTAGTCAAACCAACTTTTCTCACAACTTATTGCATACTTTTGATTATATTTTGTTTATGAGATGAGTTAGAGTTCGATATTTTGCTTTGTGGTCTAATGTGCATTTAATGCAGGATTAAAGGATAAAAGCAAGGAATTTTGGAATTGACTTTGGCCAAAACTCGAATGGGACAAGGGAGAGGAATTATAGGAGTTAGATCCTCCTCATTTACTTCCCCTCCATTTGAATATTCCTCCATCAGCTCGGAGTGCAAACAACCAAATAATGAGGACTAAAAGGCAACCGACCAAGTGAAAGTCAAAGCACCAATTTATCTTGAGTTTGGGAGCCGAGCCTCCCTACTTTTAAGGAATTCGTCGGAGACTTAACATGAATAAGTAGAGAGGCCTATCACATCAATAGGATTCAACTTTTTTATTTTAAAACTTTACTCTATTTTTGAGCTGCAAGAGTTGTGACAGATTTTGATGTAATCCATTGTTTTCATAATAAGATTGATGTTTGTTTTGAGCCAGCACTGAGTTAACTCAAAGGGCTAAAGCTCTTGGGTTAGTGCCCAACGCTAGCAGCCAAGGCTCCTCTTTATTGTACATGTATGCTAGCATATATTCATGGTTTAGTCGTTCATTTTCTTAAGTAGTTGCACCTCCATTACAACAGTGTAGTGTAGATTGGTTGTGTTTTAGTTTGCTTCCATTTGTGCCTTCTTTAAATTAGCAGGTTAGAAAAGAGAAAATGATCGCCATAAGGTTGTTAGCAGGTGTCTTGCCTCACCTCTTCCCTTTGGGACCATGAATTGAGGAAGAGACCCTTCAGCAACCCCAAAAACACAGATTTCTAGTTCTTGCATGAGCATTGGAGTTTGTCGTCTTGATTCAGTACTTGGTTCATCTCATCATCGTCTTTTACCATCACTCTCTTTCTATAATAATATCTCACTCATATTTTCATTTCCTTCAGCACTTCCTTCATGCATAATATATGCGGAAGCCAATAGATCACGTCTTAATCAGATTGTACCCATAGATTTCCTTACCGTCTGATCCACAACAAACCCAACCAATCGCTGTCGACCGCATGCCGCATATTCATTTCAATATTTGACTTTAGGCGCTCCAAATCTCCACCATCGATCTGTTTTTCTTGATCCAACGGCTATCGTGTCACTCACTTGCCAACTAGCTTGGTCGATCTCCACTGTCAATCTGTCTCATTTGATCCAACGACTATCTCGTCAATCGCTCGCCAACTAGCTTGGCCGATCTGCACCGTTGATCAATCATGCATGATCCAATGACTATCATGCAATATTGCATCGATGCTTGCATGACCGATGTCAGATCGAGAGCACATGAGAAAAGTGGTTTTCCTATGCTACGTGTCACCCACTTAGGCTAATCGCGTAAAATTTAGGAATTCCACTTATAGTTTTTGAGGGCACGCGAGAAACTAATTACCACCTACAAAGACCGCTCCATCATTCCGCACATTTTCTACCCTTTTACCAACACATTACTTTATGTGATCCATCCATATATTCACTTAATCTCCGCAATAAGATCTCCATTGCTGATCTTCCGTTAATCTTGTTCATTGATCGATCCATCCATCTATCCACATAATCTCCTGCGATAAGATCTTCGTCGCTCATCTTCCATTAGTCCTGTTGGTTGATCTGCTTGGTCTAATGGTTCCTATGAACTGCTACTTCATTACATCTCCCTTTGACTAATTTCAATCCTCGATTACTCTTCCACTTGACTCCTTCCTAAACTTTTTTCTGTGTATTATTTAAGCGTTTCCACTCTTGAGCTTTATTTTGGTTATTCAATTAGACTCCAACATTGTCCGATCATCACAAACACCAAAAAAGCCAAAAAAATGTGAAAACAGATTTAGTTTAGTTTCCTTTCTTAGAAATTAGTATGTTTTGACGGTATTTAATTCTGTAACTTAGCAAAATTAGGTTAGCGTTGATTTATCAATTTTGTTTAGCATAGTTGTCTAAATGGTTAATTATGATATGGTGTGATTTAGCATTACATGTTGTTTTCTTTATTACTGCAGTAGAGTAGCTTTCTTAGAATATATTTTTCTTCTTCCACCAAAGAATTAAGCTTCTTCTGACTCTATAGAAGTCTGGCGTGGAACCCTTGGGGTCTCTCGCTAGATGAACAGTGACAATAGGCTGGACCTTCACTTTTACTTGTGCATATAGCACTGTCACCTCCAAGTTTGTACAAACCCTAGGTTGATAAGAAGTGTTGGTAGCCAAAGAGTTATAACATCCTTGCTACAATACTAGCGCTCATGACCTTTTGGCACCATTGCCGGGGAGGTGTCTCAGTAGAACGTGATTACTGCTTTCTTTTGTTTTATTTCTAGTCTTCAATTTTCTGCCACTAGTTTATTTATGCAAAAGTAGTCTAGTAGCTTCCTTTCTTTCAGTTGTCATTATTTTCTTTCCTTTTCTAGTTGATTCATTTCTTTTTACTTTTTGTAAAAACAAAAAAATAAATTCATTAGGCATATTTAATTTCAAAAGTAGAAAATTTCATTTCATTATAGTTTTCATTCAATCATAAAAACAAAAACAAAATTCTCCAACACCAACCCACCCCCCCATTTGATCACATGGTGCAATAAGAGCCATATCAACATTCACTTTTACAGGTAGAAGAAGAATATGAAAAATAATATAGAAGAAATTGATGGCGATGATGACGATGAGGAAGATCCTATTAGATTTCCCATTCAAGATACTAATGGAAGTATGCACATGAAAAAAATCCCTCCATCCTTTCTTCCAAAATTTCATGGTCTAAGGTCAGAGGATCTGGAAACCTTTCTCTTTCAGTTTGAGATTTTTTTTAGATCTTATGGTTACTTATTAAAAACTCAAAAATTGAGATTGTTTCTGACAGCATTGAAGGATAGAGGTCTTAAATGGTTCATGAGTTTAGGGACTAATTCAATAACATCATGGAATGATATCCAAATGATATTCCTAGAAAAATATAAAGATCATGATCTTAAAGGAGAAATCTTTAGAATGAATCAAAGATAAATATGAGAGTTTATAGGATCTAATAGATAGGTTCCTGAATAATCTTAAGGGGGAAAAACTACATCATTTAGGATCCAACACACTAAAAACTATCTTACTTAGAACAATTATGGATGAGTGGATTGATCTCCTTAATCTCATAAGTAGAGGTGATGTATATTAATTATCATTTGAGGAAATTTTTGAAACATACAAACACATATCAAGAGGAAAAGAAAGAGCAGGTAAATCAACATCAAGATCGGTAAGTCAAGCTAAACATGGAAATTTGTTTGATGATTTTAAAACAAAAATTATTAGCAATCTAACAGAACAAGTGGAAATGTTAAGAATGTAAGATGAAGGAAAATAAAATGTTGATATTTGTGTTGTAGAATCACATGATGTTAAACATTGTCCGTCACTACCAGGGTTGAAGTAATTTTACCAAGAGGGCAATCAAGCAATTCAATTGTCAATGCAACAATGTTATTTAGCTCCAAGAGGACCATGACATCCTATTCAGCCTGATATGATGCAAGAGCCTAATTCACAATTTCAAGATTATGCACATCCACCTCAAAGTAATTGGAGCACACCCTTTCCTTGGAAACAATGGCCATGCAAGGAACTTATGGGAGCCATACACATTATCCTCAGTATTTTCTGCAATATCCTCTATAAAAAACTCCATGTTATCCTTACCATTCACCTACACCTACACCACAACCCCATCCACATCCTTCTCAAATATACACTCCCACTCAACTACCTGCACCACCATTCACAAGCCCGCACATTGAAGTAGCTCAGCCCACTTACAATGATGAGGTACAAAACTTCCAAACATCTCCTCTTGAGATAAATGGTATTCACCATAGCTCAGGAAGAGTATTTCAAAAAAGAGATCATCTTGATATCATTGAAGGACCACATCCAAAAGAATAAGATTCAAATAAGAAGACCACAGAACCATGGGCTACGATTGTTGAAGAGCAGACATGAAAATCAGAGATCGAGAGGACTCCCTCATGGTTACCATAAAATACTCCATGTATTCAAGAGAGAAATCAACAAAAAGAGGAAGATTTGAAGGTCACGGTAGAAGAAGACATGAAGAATGATTGTGATCAGCAAAAGCACCAAGGACATCACAACTATATTGAAATATGGTTCCAGAAAATCACTAAGTTGCAGCATCACTTTCTTCCTCAACTATGCTTGATCCTCTGAAAGTCAAATCATTTGGTCTCTAAAATCTAGGTACCTGTCAATGCATACATTTCAATCCTCCACATCATTATGTCCGTCATCTTGATGTGCACATGCCTCGATTGGAAGTATTATTATACTTGAAAGTGATTTTTTTTCAAGTAGGGTAGGGTAGAAGGAAAAAAAACAAAATGAAAAATAAGAGAAAAGATAAAAATATCAGGTGAAAACCTCCTTTGAGGTGCCTTAGATTGGCTCACTGATTGGAAACCTACATGAGGCAGTCAATGGGTTGGGAATAACAAAAGAAGAGAAAAAAGGAAAGATCCTTGGCGAAAACCTCCTTTGAGGTGCCTAGGCAGACCTACTAGTTGAAAATATCATTAAGGGGGCTAGTAGGCCTAGAAGAAAAAAAATAAAATAAATACTTGCTCGATGCATCTCTTTGATAAATTCAAGTACTCTCCAACATCTACAAGAAACAAGAACAAGTTGGTACCAAAAGGAAAATTGGTCAAGCCTAGTCAAAAGAAGTCAAATTTTCACTTTCTACTACTTCTCTCAAATGCTCCAACAAGGCCAAGGCCATGTCAATCCATCACCCTCATCTATTTTCACCATCCATCCAACATTCTCAAGCTTCTACCAATAATTTTCCTTGTTGTCCTAAAAAACTACATGATACTCTATTTTACTACAGGATACAAAAATACATAGAGCAAAAATTTGTTTTTTCCATAACTTGAAAACCATGCATCCATTTGCCAAGTTGTTTTAGGGGGGGATGCATATGGACGATGGTAACATTGCAAAGAAATTTTATCAAATTCCAGTGCACGGTTTCCACGAAATTGGCCTCCATCATCTTCAACCTTTTTTAGATTTTCTTCATATCCATGTAGACTTTATATCTAGGATGAATTTACTTGCAGGTGAAGAGAGAATGGTGGATGACTAGTTACTAGACAAGCATTTTTTTTCTATGTCCATTCTCTCCCCATGGTTTTCTTATATAGGAAACTATTTGGTATCAGCACAACTCCCACCAAACTTTCCCTCCAAAGAAAAGAGCAAGATATTCAGGAAAAGCATCCCTTCACCTAGATAGGGGGCAATATTTTCAAACATGGCCTAGATAAAATCTTGAGAAGGTGTGTAAGGGAAGAGGAAGTTTTTGACATCCTTCTAACCTATCATGATGGGACCTGTGGAGGTCACTTTGCAGAAAATAGGACAACATTCAAAGTGTTACAGGTGGGCTATTATTGGTCTATTCTTCATCAGGATGTGAAAAAGTACATTAGTCAGTGTGATCGATGCCATAGGATGGGAAAGCCTACTCCAATATATGAAATGCCCCTACAACCTCAAGTGACTTATGAACCATTTGACAAGTGGGGCATGGAATTCATTGGGTCTATCAAGCATCCTTCAAAGAAAAAATAGTATGTTATTGTGTGCAATGATTGTTTGACTAAGTTGGCTGAAACCAAGGCCATTAAGGCAGCAACAGAAGAGACGTTGGTTATGTTCCTAAGGGAGAATGTATTCTACAAATTTGGGTACCCTAGAGATCTTCAGTCTCAAACACCTACAAAAGCCAAGAAACCATTAACAGATTTCAGAGGAGGAGAAAGAATGCCCATGCAACAAATAAACAAGGAACACCTCTAATCTTCGACAATTGGAGCATGGCATCAAGACCACAGGTAAGTATCCCACTCACTCACTTATATGCATCATTTGATCAAAATTTGTAAGGGTTATAAGGTAGTTGGTTTATAGGTGAAGAGGTGGCCAGTTAACTTAGCCACCTTCATTCAGTCAACACATAAATGCAGTCAACTCAAAGACATAGGACGAGTAGGACAAAAAGTGGTTAACTACGATCCTACGAGGTGGGAGCTAATTACAAGGAGTGGGAATGATGAGGTGGTAGTGGGGACCCATGGTCAAAAAATGGCAACGTACCTCTGCTTCCAGCACATCACCTCACCGTAAAAGGCCATAAAGGGAAGAAAAATATCATTTGCATGCATTTATGCATTCCGCCTCCTCGAAAATCCCTCACTCAAGTGGCTCTCATAATTCTGGCCACGCTTCGGAAGCAAGGATCCATCATTCTGCAAGAGAATTTCTAGAGGAGCATGCATAAGAATTCCTATAGGAACAATCTAGAGGAGCAGTCTACAGGATAGGAAGAGAGGGGTTCAAGAGGGAATATCACGAGAATTGTCCACTGTCACCATTCTAAAGAGTTTGGATCTAAAAATCCATCCCCATTTACAAGCCAATGAACTAGAAATGCTCTAAAAGCTAGTGGATATAACAACTGTGGGAGGTGAATTACATACACACGAAACTTTTTTTTCTCCTGAATTTAAAATTCTTGTGTCAAACCTCTCATTTCCTCCTAGAGCCTCACAAGCAAGATGACAAGAGGGTTTAATAGGAGAGAACACACAAACACTGTGAGGATACAACAACACTCCCAAGTGCTTGAAATATTTATAAGACACCAATGGATGGGGTTTTTTGAGAAATTCATAGGGTATGATGATGAGGTGGGTCAAGAATTTACTCGTTCCCTCACTCCACACAGAAGAATCCATGCCACTATTATAGTTAGATGATATGGATGAATAAGAAACTAATACAGAGGAACATGATGAAGCAGAAGAAGAAGGTGGATAAGAGAAGGAGGACGATGTTGAAACAGGGGAGAAAACTAAGGAAGAAATTGATGAAGATGAGGAAGAACAACAAGAGGAAGAAGATAAGAAAAACAGAGATGAAGAAGGCATTGAAACATAAGGGGAACAACACAAGGAGGAGTCACCTAGGGTGTCTCCAGAGGCCCTTGAGAGGGAGGCTGCAACTTCCCTCCTAGCTCTCAGTACCCCTGTCATGAAAAAAGGGAAAAGAAGGAGGCAAACCACTCTATATTTCAGAACATGAAAGAGCACAAGAATTAAACAAGGGAAGCCAAAAATATCAACAAGAATCCCTATTTAATTTGAAGACTCCCCTACACTAAGGGACATAGAGGGCAATAATGATAGATCAACTTGACAGGGAAAATGCATGTCTGAGAGGATAGTTGCAGGAAAGGGAAAACCAACTAGCATGTATGGCCATCCTCTCCTTGGAGGCCATCCAGTGTAGGATGCCATCTAAGTCCTATGCTCTTCACCTTAGAGAACAATGGCTGCAATTTTAGATTAAAACACGAGCATAAAGGGGCACCATACCATTTCAGGACTACCAGTAGTTTATGGATCTTTGTGATCAAAATAAACTAGAGGATAGGGCCAAACTAGCTGAGTTTTACTTGCACAACATGGTCCTCACTGACATGAATGTTTGTGATCCTAATGACGAACTAGGAGATCTACAATTAACGACCTTGGCATCATGGATGAACCATGAGGAGTCAAGGGATGCATAGATGAAAATAATATTGGCTAGAGAGAAAAATAAACCTCTTTTCATCAGAGCTGAAAAATCAAATCCCATGGCCCTAATCAACACCCATAATCTAATTCCAAATGATCCTTAGGTGGCAGCTAGATATCTTTCTGCCTAAGAGAAAGAAATTTCACATTTTGAGGATATGTTTAGGTTGATAGGAGATGATAGCATACATGCTTGCGGAAGGATATGGAACACATTTCCACACAGCTTGAAGATCAGAGAATATAACTCCCCTCAAAGGTTGAGAGAGGCACTCAACAAGACACCTATGTATCAAAAATCAATGCAAAGGTTGAAGTTCAATTGGATAGGCCTAAAACTCAGTCAATCACTACTCCTAGGGATTCTAGAAGGGAGAAAAGAAGAAGACGAAAAGAGGCAGTGGGAAGAAGTAGAAAGGAAAGCAGGTTTCTATGAACAAGAAGAAGAGACCACAATAGAGGCATGGGATTTCAAAGAGGCTACTGGAGCCATGAAGGACATGGACATTGACTAAGTTGCTCAGAGGTGAGAAACACTTTCAGTAGGGGGTGATGATGAGCCTCATAATTGGGTAATTATATGGGCCTTAATTCACCTCCTAGCTTATTCAAACAAACTATTCTCACAACTTATTGCATACTCTTGATTTTATTTTTTTTATGCGATGAGTTAGAGTTGAATATTTTGCTTTATGGTCTAATGTGCATTTAATGCAGGATTAAAGGATAAAGGCAAGGAATTTTTGCAACGACTTTGGTAAAAACTTGAATGGGACAAGGGAGAGGAATTATAGGAGATAAGTCACCCTCAATTGCTACCCTTACATTTGAATATTCCTCCATTACCTCAGAGTGCAAACAACCAAATCATAAGGACTAGAAGGCAGTCGAGCAAGTGAAAGTCAAAGCACTAGTTTATCTCGAGTTTGGGATCTGAGCCTCCCTAATTTTGAGGAAGTCGTTAGAGACTTTAGATGAATAAGTAGAGAGGCCTAGGACCTCAATAGGATTCAGATTTTTTATTACAAAACTTTACTCTATTTTCAAGTTGCAAGACTTGTGACAGTTTTTTATGTAATCCATTGTTTTGATAATAAGAATGAGGTTTGTTTTGAGACAACCCTGAGTTAAATCAGAGGGATGAAGCTCTTGGGTTAGGCCCCAACCCTATCAGCCAAGGATCCTCTTTATTTTACATGTATGCTAGCATAGATTCATAGTTTAATAGTTCATTTTCTTAAGTACCTACATTTCCATTACAACAGTGTAGTGTATATTGGTTGTGTTTTAGTTTTCTTCCATTTGTGCGTTCTTTAAATTAGTGGGTTAGTGAGGAGAAAAATGTCACTATAAGGTTTTCAACAGGTGTCTAGGCCTCACCTCCTCCCTTTGGGACCATGACTTGAGGAAGAGACCCTTCAACAACCCCAAAAACACAGATTTCTAGTTCTTGCATGAACTTTGGAATTTGTCATCCTGGTTCAGTACTTGGTTCATTTCATCATCGTCCTTTCCTGTAACTCTTTTTCTATAATAAGATCTCACTCATATTCATCTTCCATTAGTCATGTTCATTGATCTGCCTGATCCAATGGTTCCGATGCACTGATGCTTCATTACGTCTCCCTTTCACTGATTTTTATCCTCGATTGCTCTTCTGCTTGACTCCTTCGTGAACCTTGTTCTGTGTATTATTTAAACGCTACCACTCCTTATATTTGACTTGGTTATTCAATGAGACTCCAACACTGTCTGATCATCACAAACACCAAAAAAAACCAACAAAAGTGAAAATAGATTTAGTTTATTTTCCTTGCTTACACATTAGTATAGCTTGATGTTATTTACTTCTGTAACTTAGATAACATCATTAGGTTATTGTTTATTTGGCAATTCTGGTTAGCACTGCTGTTTAAATGGTTAATTAGGATATGGTGTGATTTAGCATCACCTGTTGTTTTCATTATTACTGTAGTAGAGTAATTCTCTTAGAATAGATTTGGTCTTCTTCCATCAAAGAATTACGCTTCTTCTGACTCTATAGAAGTCTTGCTTGGAACCCCTGGGGTCTCTCGCTAGATGAAGAGTGACAATAGGTAGGACCTTCACTTTTACCTCTTCATATAGCATTTTCGCCTCCAAGTTTTTACAAACCCCGGGTTGATATGTAACGTTGGTAGCCTAGGAGTTGCAGGATCCTTGCTACAATACTGGCGATCATCGATCCTTGTGAAGAAATGATGTCTTCACATCTGTCTGTTCTATTTCAAAATAAAAACCAACAAAAATAGATTAAAGTAATCTAATAGAATCTACCTTGGCAACAAGAGAAAAAATATCACCGAAATAAATTCTCGAAACTTGGTAATAACATTTTTCTACCAACCAAGCTTTATATTTGTCTAGCTTTCCTTCTACATTCATCTTCTTCTTAAACACTCCTTTTCTTCCAATGGGTTTCCTTCCAACCAGTAACACTAGCAAATCCCAAGCCTCATTTTTTTCCAAAGATGCCATTTCATCAACCATGGTCTCTTTCCTTAGTTTTCCATCCTCTGAATCTATTTCCCCCTTGACAGTTCTGGGATCATCATCAGTAATATATAAAGAAAAATTTGAACAGAAAGCAGATGGGCTATACCTTTTTGGCTTCGTTCTTTCTCGAACTAATCTTCTCACAATTGGAGTTTGTGGGTCTTCATATTCTGATTCCTCTTCCACTGTAGAGTCTTATTCTTCCTCCTTTAGCTCGAACTATATCTTCCTAGGTTCCTTTGGTAAGACTTCATGTTTAATAACATATTTCACCTCTCTAAACATCACATCTCAGTTATACACAATCTTCCTTGTTTCTGGGTTCCAAAGCTTATAACCTTTTAAACCATCCTTATACCCAATAAAGATGCACTTTTCAAATTTACTATCCAGCTTGGTTCTTCTCTCCTTTGGAACATGTACTTATGCATCACAACTAAATACCCTTATATGTGAAAGAGAGGGTTTCTTACTAGTCCATACCTCATGTGGAGACTTATCCCAACACTGATGAAGGTGATTTATTAACCATGTAACATTCAGTCACCACCACATCTACCCAGAATTCTTGTCCTAACCCGATACCATTGAGCATGATTCTTTCATTTTTCATTAACTTCATGTTCATTCTTTCTGCAAATCCACTTTGTTGAAGTGTGTATGAAGTAGTATTATGCCGTGCTATAGAAAATTTGTTACAGAACTCTCCAAATTCCTTCTTGCAAAACTATCCACCATTATTTGTCCTCAACACCTTTATCTTATTTCATGACTGGTTTTCGACCAAAGCCTTAAATTCTTTAAACTTGTCAAAGACTTCAGATTTCTTCCTGAGGAAATGGATCCATTTATTCCTGGACAAGTCATCTATAAATGATACATAGTACACAGACTTACATAGTGATGGAACCAACACAAGTCCAAACACATCATTTTGCACAATCTCTAATATCCCTTTCACCCTCTTCGCACTAGAGGGGAAACTCACTTAATTCTATTTCCGATGTACACAATGTTCCCAAAAATCAAAATACAAAGAGAAATTAGACATACCTTCTACCATACCATTACCATGAAGTTTTCGAATGCACTTCTCTCCAATATGTGCAAGCCTTTGATGCCATAGCATGGTTTTTTCTCCAGAGACCACTAGACTTTCCACTCCAATTTCATGACCCACAAAACTATTGGACCAATCAATAACAGTGCTACGTAGGAGCTCGTATAGAGTTTCAATCTGAACTCCTCGCATCAATATCAGTGCTCCTCAAACTGTCTTTCTGGTATCTTTCTCAAACACTATTTTTACAATAGCATCATCCATATTGCTTATGGAAATCAGATTTCTTGCCAATGCATGAATCTACAAAACACCAGGAAGTGTTCTGATACTTTCACCTTGTAACTTCAATTTTTCTTTTCCACGTCTCATGATTATGTCCTTCTTTTCATCCCCTAAGAAGAAATCACCACCATCATATTTATCATACTCATTGAACCACTCCCTGTGGGGAGTGAAGTGAAAATATAAGCTTGAGTCAATCAGCTATGCCTCATGATATACATGTGCACTTGAAGAAGAATCCATGTACACATCCCCGCCTTCATTTGAGGTGGTTTTTTCCTCTGTAGAAGGATCATCATTAGATCTCTTTCCTCTCTAGGGAGCTTTATATCTACAGTCCTTTTTAAAGTTCCCTCCTTTCCTCATTTCCACTACACCTTTACATGTTTTCCTAGAGATTTATATCTCCCACTCGAGGAGTTATTTTTTTTCTTCTGGGACCGTTATTGTACAAACAAGGAATCTCCATTCTGGCCCTCAATATGTTTCTGTCTCATCTCCTCTGACAGCAAGGATGAGACTATTTTATGAAACTTCAAGGTAGTTGTATTTCTACCTATTGTAACAACTAGATTATCCCACTAATCTAGTAGAGAACAAAAAAACTAATGCACTTATCTTCATCTGAAACTTTTATATCAACAGATAATAACTAGCTTTTCATGTATTAAAGGTGTTTAGATGCTTTGTCACTGAGTCTCCATCCTTCATCCTCATGTAATACATCTTTTTCCACAGGAATAATTTGTTCACCAGAGACTTATATTCATATAAAGTCCCTAACTTGTCCCACAAAGCCTTCATCATAGCTTCCCATGATACATTCAACGATATTGATTCTAAGATACAAAACTGTATTATGCTCTTTTATTTCTGATCCCACTATGTCCAGTCTTCATCTAACATTGCCATTGGTTTAGTACTCGAACCTACCATGATCCATTGATATTTATCCACTAGCAGATCCTCCATATTGTGTTTCCACAACTCAAAACTATAACAATTAAATTTCTCGATATCTATCTTTCCACTACTCGCCATCTTCTTTTACCACAAGAATCAATCCCATAGATCTCCGACTAAACAGGGTCTACCATAGGCTCAATAAAAACCCCTCAGTAGCAAAGGTGTGCCCTTTAAGTTGAAACAACTCAGATACCAAATGTAGGTTTTAACTCTGTACAGAAATTACCTGCATATGAATTCTAAAAATAGAAAATAAACAATGGTGAAAGTATTAAAGACCAAGTATATATATATATAGATATTTTCCTGAGGATCCCAAAATCAAGACTACCAGATTGGTTTTTCATTATATTATCTTCAATGTTATAATACATATATATACATGTTGAATCATTCATAAATCCCAATCCATTTACCCTAGATTATAACATAATTGTAGTTCCCTTGATTGAATCTACAAGATACCATGGGTATCAGACCATCATGCTCAAAACCATGTTCAAAACCCATGTACAAAACCATAGGAAGGTTCACCCATCTAATATAGGGTCCAAAAAAAAATTCCAGAGGACGTTGCCCAGACCTTTCAGAGAGGAGCTACCACCCCTCTTAAACCCCCCGACAAGGGGGTCGGCTACCCGTCGCTACACCCATCACAACAAAGGGGGTAATTCCACCCCCTTGCTTTGTGTGTGGTGTTATTTGTGGAAATAATATAACACACACTAAACAATCAAGGGTTTAGTAGGAAATGATACATGAGCTTAAATATAATAGTCTAAAGGAATAATTTTTTTAGTAAATATATTAACTTTTGAATATGAAATTTTCAAAGGAATTAGTTGATGTATTATGAATAAAAAACCACAAATAATATGCTCTACTGAATGATAGCCTCATAATGTAAGATGGGATTTTATCATTTAGTTGAAGAAAAATACATAGCTTTTATGGACTTTAATGGATAAAATGTTTACAAAAGAAATAAGGCTACATATTTAGTTAACTAGTTATTATATTAAACAAAACAAAAATTTGTTGGAGGTACATTACAAGCACCATCTGCATTTTCATCTACTTCTTCTTATTATTGTAAAAAACATCTTACATCATTCACTAGACACTATGAGTTTGAGCCCTGACTTGTGATGCTCGTGAAAAACCACTCACTCCAATATGATACCTAAAAGAATTCACCAATTTCTCAACAATATGTAGGCCCCAAGCTTTAATATTTTCTCCATCCACCACTGGAGGGAAGCCACCACTCCAATTTTATCAAGCCAAAACCTAGATAAATCCACCTCTCCCTAACTCAACAAGCCACCAATTTCCTACTAAAGTAATCAACCTTCAAACTCTTGTGGACCACATTTCATACATTTTCAAATTGGGCCCACCATGATCCTCTTAAACAACTGTAGGCATCATTTCATTGATTTTCATATTAGACCCACATAAGACTCTACTCAAACCAAACTCAATATGCAATTAAAATTATGACTCTAACTCTCTAACTCAACATGTAGATCATCAAGCTTCTAAACTCTAGAAGCACCTCATTCTATGACCAATATACTACATAATAATGTACATCTCTCAACTCACCAATAGACTCAGACTAAAACCCTCTTAGTAGTAGTACAACCACAATCTGATTAACATACCAAGAGCACATCCAAACTATATTCTCATTAAACAAGAGCATCAATTAATTATGGCTCAAACATAAAAAATATCACAAAAACATATATGACATAATACACCTTTTGTAACTAGGCACTAAAACATACACATACTATCAACAACTCTATTTCAAAAACATAATAATATAGGGGTTTTTATAAAACATATCAATATAACCCCTGCATAATGTTATGCCCCTATACCATTAGGTGTCATATATCATGATTGATTTTAATAGCTATGTAATATGTTCATACCTTTACTTGTTGCAAAGGTTTTCTGTATTTTCAAAAAACCAAAAAATTTAAAAAATGTAAAGAGGGTATACCCTAAAAGAAAAATCAAAGGGTAAAAATAATAAAAGATGGCCAAAAAATGAAAGAAAAATGAACCCCAACAAAAAGAAAAGACCATGAAAGTGTGCAAGCCTAAATGCCACTACTATTTACTTTATGTATAATAAACAATTTTGTGCAGCTTGTCAACTTATGAATAGTAAAATAGTTTAAACTTGGCTAGTTCATATTTCAATTTGATGTTTTAGAAATAGAGAATAAAGATCTGACCAAACAGTGTAATATTGGCAGATAAGTAGATAGGTAGAGTGAAAAAAGGAGCTTAATAGTTTAATCTGAGCCCTTGGATGTAATAAGTGTAAGCTTAGATAGGCATTACCATGTAAAAGAAAGAAAAGATTGATAAGGGTTTGCCAGTCTAAGTGCACCCAAATAAAGAAGTACAAACACTAGGATAAAGTAGGTAGGGTAAGTAGATGATGGTTGCAGAGTGATATATAGTGAATGATGATCGTAAATGTGCAAATCTTTACTTTCATCAGAAGGCTAAGGCATGTATTACATTGAAGACATTTCAAGCAAGCAATGTCAAATAATTAACTTCCCTACTCATTTTCCCTAAATTTTAACTAATTTTCCCTAAGTACCATGGTATCTATCAAAGTAGCGGGGCTCAGAGCATTTCTATGAATTTTGGAGGGACGAGACTGTCAGCCCAATAATTTATAAAACCTAAGTACTTAAAACCATTCATTAATCATCACACCCCTTCATAAAAATCATTCATTCCCTTGATAAGTTTTTCCTAAGTAAAATCCTATTTTACTTAGGAAAATTAAATATTTCCACAAAAACCCTTTATTCACCTTAGCTTAAGTTTAAATACACATTTTAATGTTTTATGCTTAGTGCTTTTCCACTTCATAAAGTCATATTAAGTATTAACCCATATTATATAAATCCTCTACGAAAATCTACCCATTCCCGTATTATTTAAACTATTAAAAATCTCGAATTTCTATATATCCCACCCCTTCGGATAGTTATAACCATAATATAGTTTAAATCAGAATTAATTAGTTAATTAGGAACTAATTAATAGCCCTTAATCCCAGACCACTTCAAAAATGGATTAATTAACCCTCACGGTTAATTAACAGCCTCCCCATCCAATCCCGCCAACCCTGATATGACTAATTAATCCTTAAATATATCAGGCCCACCTTCATTAAATATCTGCCATCTCATATCCCCGACAGTAATCCGATCAAGGCCCCAAGATCTGACGGCTATTGTCAATATCACACGACCCTTTGCGATTGCGCGTTAGCGCGCGATCGCAAAGCGGTTTTTTGTACAGTACCTCCACCACACGTCGAGAATTCTTTGGAATCGTTGGCTCAAGGCTTAATACCGCCTCCGAACTAAATGAAAAAACATCATGTCACTCTCCTAGTGATGTCATTCATCCGAAACCGCCAAACCATGACTTTGCATATAAAATAAAATAATGGTGTTTTCATTATTTTATCCTGTGAACCTGTACGCCCATGCAAATGATACATTGAGGTCAACTAGCTTGAGCTTTTACCTACCAACCTGCTCCAAACTTCACAGCCAATGCCGCCCGGAGCCATCTTTTACAGCCAGAACCTGCATTCTGTTGCCCGTCCCCCAAAAGTGGGTATTTACCAATTCCCTGAGAAGAAAACCCTGCAAATTCTTGTTTTCACTACAAATTGATTAAAAAACCGAAAATTTGCCATAATTCTGCTATTGTGTTTATAAATTCCAGTACGTAGACCTGCTATTTCAACATTTTAATCTAGAAAACCTCAATTTCCTTCCTGAAACCCATAAGAACCAGTATGGAAACTTCTGTATCCCTAAATGTTGCTCCCATCAACACTCCTCATCATGATTTAGGCTATTTTCCTTTGGCAGACAAAGATTTCCAAATAAAAGACTTAATCACTGATAACGACCACCTCAAAGTCTTCTGTCAATGCCGAGATAACCATTTGAATGGCTATGATACCATGGGATTATGGGAAACCAACCTACCTATGTATTTTCTCCCCTTTTTGTTTATTTTCCGTGACATAATTCATCAATGCCATGCAAACTATGACCCCATCCACAAAGTAGCCATGTCTCCCAACCAAATAGTCCTATTCATAATAAATGTTGAAACAATCAATGAAATGTTGCAATTTCACCCTAGTGAGGCCCTTAGCCCCATTTCCCTAGGAAATTTGCTTGAAAAATCCACTCAATTATCCCAAGCTGAGCTTACTCGCCTCTGCTAGACTTTCATATTACCACAATATCAAACTAAAGATCCCCCACCTTATATGTCAGTTTTATTCACAGATACAGGCAAGATCATAGTTTATATGAGATCAACAGTCATGGGGTTCAACACTATTGAATTTGTAGATGAATTGACCCTAGTGATGATGTCTATCTTTACCCCAGGATAGCCTCCTACTGTCAAATATGATTATGCCTCTTATATTGCTGATAAAATTCATGACCAGTTCATGAGACTGGAGAATGAAAGGGTTTTCAAGTTTTCCACCTTCATATATCACCTCATTCTCTACTATCAATTAGACCAATTCCCATTTTCTGTCAAGAAACTTGATACCAAAGGTAATCCAAGGTCTGTCATCTTTTGGTCTTCCATCTTCCATAAAGCTTTTGATTGCCCTTATTCCTTTAATCAGTTCATTGATCAATTTTTCCATCTAGTAACCACCTTGCTGATAGGGAATTCCCCTCCCAGAATAAGTGATGACATCAAAAAGATCCTTCAACTCTCTAAACAATACAAAGTGGGTGATTGATATTTATACCAAAATCACATAGAAATAAGGATATATGGGTGTGAGATTTCCCCATTCAAGCTACCCAAATATGTTCCGATGAGACTGTTTGCATTGGAATACTATAGGCAGATGATTCACTCAGATTTGACACATTTTACTAAGGCAAGAAAGAAAGCCCAACTCAGAATCAGGGATCACTTAGCCCCAATTGTCTGCAACACTAGAGAAGCATGGAATTAAGCAAAAAGAATCCTAGAAGATGATTTGAAGTTAAACAAAAGTTTTAATTGGACTCCTTATGACCCTCATAGTTTTATTTGTGATAGAAGAATGAAAAATAGATTATCACCATAATTGCATCATAGACTTCCAAAGATTGAACAATTTTCTAATATGGATGAATGGAGGGAAGGAACCCTAGTAGAAAAAGATAGTGAACAGGTCAATATAGAAAATGTAATGAAGGATATTGAAAAAAAACTTGACCTGGATTCTTTTGGTCAGGTGCGTTTTGAGACTTCTCAAAAAACAGCATCAGGAATCAGTGCCTCAAGAGCTGATACCTCACAAAGCCTTCCACCAGATACCAGCGCACCACTAGCAGAAACATCACACGGAAGGGAATAAGAGCTTAGCAATCAGGAAACAGAACAATCAATCATGTCTAAGTAGCCTGAAACTTCTCAGAAGAAGGCCTAAACATAGGATCATCCAACTCAAGTCAACATAGGAGAGCCCCCAATTTTACAGACTCCTCTGAATGAGGAAAAGAACAAAAAGAGAGATAGTGAAGTAGCTACCCTTGCCAGTGGCCCATCAGAACAGCTCGGTGCTAAGAGGCAGAGGCTAAATCCTCATTCAGAAGAGGAATTTTTTGAAGATACTATAGATAGTCAAAGAAAAAAAGGCGTGGAAAATCATCAAACTTTCCCAGTAGGTGGGACACCTTCTAACTCACAAAGACAGGAGATGGAGAGACAACAAAGTGCTAAAGTGTCATCCTTCAGGCCCCCAAGAAATGACAACCTAGATATTAAAAATAAATTCAAGGAAATAAAGGCTAGGAATGAGCCATTGAGGATCCAGGTCTACAACCAGTATTTAAAAATGGCACCCACCAATTAGAACATCCTGATATCAGCTTATGACATCAAGGAGGGCAAAATGAAAATGAGATTCTTCAAGCCCAAAGTGCAACAGCCTCAAACAAGAGCAGATTATCTTCAAACAAATTTTGAGGTTATGGCAAAGGATATTTATCCTCTGGACCAGATTGAGTTACACAAAAAAACATGGGAAATGGTGTATTCAACCTTGATTAGCAAAGCCATGATGGCCCAAAGATTGGAAAATTTGTTAAATAATACAACTACCCAACTACAACTGGAAAACGCCTCCTCATAGGCTAAAGACAACAAAACTAAATCTTTGGAGGAGTGGGTGATTGGATTGGTTCAGAACCCAAAGGATTTGAATGTAGCAGAGGCCTTAATAAAAAAGAAAGATGAAGACATAGCTACCTTGAGAAAGCAGCTAAAGTTGCCACCATCAAGACATCCACAAATTGCAGAAGTTGTTCAAAAGAAATCTAAAGAAGAGCTAATGGGCATAGTCCTAAAGCTTAATGATAAATTGAAGGAAACTGAGCAAGAGTTAGAAAAATCACTCAAGAGCAAGCAGGGAGAGTCCACCTCTCACCCTCCAAATGTGATTTCAGTAGTTTGCATTGCAGTCCCCTCAACACTTGGAACAACTTTGGCACCAAATGTCCCAGTGGACACAATAGAAGTAACTGTAGGAACAACAACAACAGGAACAACACAACCAAGTACTTCAGGTTTAAGCACAAAAGAATTGATAAAGTCAATGGAGTAGATGAAGCTCGAAGTCTCAGAATTGCAGAAGGTAAAAGAACAATTTATTACCCTGGAATAGAAATATGATCTTTCTAAGATCAATTTTGCTAAAAAAAGTGAGGGAGAATAAAGGATTAGCTCAATAGGTGAGATCACTAGAAAAGGACCTCACTTTTGACAAGCCCTTAGCAGACATTAGGAAAATTCTTTGGACCAACATCATTCAGTCAATAAATGATTCTTAGCCATTAATACAAATAATTTCTGAAGACATTGACTTGGTAAAAGTGGCTCTCGAAGAAATCCAGAGAACTACAGAAGAATTGGGAAGAAATCATAAGGAAGCCACCATGCTAATAAATTTTTTGAATAGCAAAAATAACTACCCACTAGAAGAGTGGGGCACTGTAGACAGAACATGGATTATTCTAGAAATCAAGAAGGTATTGACCAAAAGGTCCCTCATGCAGAATTTTGAAAGGAGATGCTAGAATATACAAGAGGAAATAAATGATTTTATGGAGAAATTTGGCATATTGCAGAGCAAATGACTTCCTAGTCCTTTAGTTATTAATGATAAATTGATGAGACATATAGACTATGTTGACAAGTTTTCTCAATATGCAGACAACTAGGCCAGCTCATTAGCCAGTGCATCTGTATCGATGGCACTACCAACAGGCAGAGTTCTCTATGACAGTCTAGAGAACCTTTTCTATGTGGAGCATGAAATAAAAAATATATTCCCAGTTGAGCCTAATTTTTTCAAATAGACGAAGGCTGATGAGATCTTAAGAAAACATCAAAGGACCAAAATACCACAGGAAAAATGGTGGACAAATATGACAAAAATTTTGTGATTTATCGTTGGTAAAAAAGTAAATTTCCATTTTTTACCATAGTCAATGATGGTAATAGAAGGTAAACCAGGATCATATAGGTAAAGAGTATCAGTAAGAAGATCAAAAGTAGAACAGCTAGCACAGAAATACAAAGAAGACAACAAGATGCCCAATCATAGGGCCTGCCTCCAGCTCATTAACAAGAATAGGGATAGCAAGCCATGAATTGACCTTTATCTTCTATATTCAAGAGGATCTCTCTCTACTTTCATGTAACATATAGTTAGCCATCCTAGAATATATATCACTTTGTTATGAGATATTTTATTATAAGTTTTCGTTTAAATACTCGCTCATTCGTAGTATTGGGGGTGGATTCTTAGACATTTCTGTAAAACTGATTATTTTGGAAAAGAAGTATTGTTGGATAATTTTTTGTATGGCTGCCTCAATGAACGAATAATACAAAGGAATTTTCACAGGATTCATGTGTTAGACACCTAGCAAAAAAGTATCTATATCTCCTGTGTTATTGTTTTCCTCTTTAAATATTTCAATTGTGTTCCATATCTAAATATTAAACGAAAAAGTGTAATTCAGAAAGTGCTTAAGTGTAATCTATCTTTAAAAGCGTTTTTATTCTAAATGTTTTCTTCTAAACTATCATATGCAGTGAATTCCTAATTGCTCATGCTTCTTAGTTTATCATTTTGGTCATTTAATAAAAAAATCTTAATTGCTTTTTATCAGTGATCAGTCATTTTCCCTCTCTTAAAACATGATGAAGGATTCTTAATTGCACTTCATCCCTTTTAAGTCCATTCCATCCTTTCAAGTCGCCATTTCTTCCATTTTTAGCTATCTTGCCTTGTGAAGCCATCCTTTTGCTGAAAAACTAAGTCCAGTTAAGCCATATTTAGATTGAATCCATAGCCCAATGTCCTGAAATACTTAGTTCTATCCATTTGCTCCTGAATTCCACCAACAAACACAATCAAAACTGCCAACCCTTTATAAGTAGCCTAATATCTCATAAAACAAAGCTAAATCTTAAAGAGAGAGCCCTCTCTGGGTACATATTATCTAGATTCTGTACCTAAAAGTTGGTTTGTGGTTACCTCAGACCCCTTTCCTCTTTTTAACAACTTCTAGGAAAATCTGAGTGATAACATAGTGGAAACTCCACTAGGGATAAAAAGTTTGTTTATTCGCCATTTTTGTTTGCTTTATAAACTACAGGCAGAGCCTAAAGTTAGCCAGGTAGCCTTTGAATTGCTCTTGCTCTACAAGTGCATAGTAGATGAATGCTGCTTTAGTCAATCTCTGGTTTAGTTTATGAACTGAACATCTGGTTTCCAAATGTTTGACAAATTGCTCATGTCAAATAAATCTTTAAGAAAGTTTGAATCTCATATCTAAAGCCTCTTAAAGAAATAATAGAAGTTGTTTCTTGATATCAATTAAGAAAAACCCAAAATACAACCTAAAAACCTGGCTTCAGAAAGGACTAGTTACACTAGAGCTAATCCTGATCCCAATCCACCATAAGTGTTTGAGAACCGTAACTTGATCCCCAAAATTCTTAGGAGACAAGAAACTTTTGTTAGTCCTCGCCCCACCTTCAGATCGTAATCTTGTCCTGTTAGGTGGATCTACTTGGAAGACCAACCTTTTGACGAATAATTTGAGACCCCTTTGTTGACGACCTCATCTGATTCTGAATTGATTGACCTACTCCTAGACCCAGAGTTCATCCGAGAGTTAGAACTTCAAGCTGCCAATTTGTGAATTGATCGGTACTTACAGAACTCCCCAAAATCTGATCTTAGCACCAAAGGAACACCCAATCCCTCTGTAATCACTATTGCCTTTGCAAGCTCATCACCATTTCCTCATATATCTCAACCTCAAACCACTCCAAAACAAACCATCACCTCCAGTCCTCCATCCACAACCCAGACACCTATTGTTATCCCAACCTCATTTGTTGTTTCACCATTACCTACAGCCATGGCAAACAGATATGCTCCCCTATTACTACCTGCAAATTTAGGCGCCGTGCCCCAGGATTACCAAAGTAAAGTCACTCAACTTGATGGTATTGGTACTTATACAACACAACAACACACCAAAAAGATGACTGAATACTTTGAAATTTACGAAATTGATGCCGATAATGTGAAAATGAGAATATTTGTTCAAAGTCTAACTAGGGAAGTTAGAACCTAGTTTAGATCCCTAGCTACAAACAGTATAGACATCCTAGAAACTCATTATAGAAAATCCTTGAACCGATGGGAGAAAAAGAAAGATCCTCTTCAAATTTTATCAGAGTATGAAAACCTAAAGAGAGGAGCACAAGAAACTGTGCAGGATTACTGCACTATGTTCAATAATGTCTATAATGCCATCCCTTGAAACCTCAGACCTCCACCTAATTTAGCTTTAATCAAATTCCCTGATGGATTTGATTCTGACATGGCCTTCTAGCTTAGAGAAAGAGCTCCTCGCATGTTGGAAGATATGCAAAGTATGGCTGTCAATGTCTAAGCCAATTTGATGTCTAAAAGAGCCAAGATTAGAAGTGAAGGAAGAATACCATTCAAATAATAATCCTCACCCTTTGAATAGAAACTAGATGCGATAATTAAAAGGATGGATAGGCTAGGGGATAGAGTGGAAACAATTGAAAGGAAAGCCCCTTGGGATGGTCAGCCATCCAACACCAAGAGAAATCCCAATTTTAGAAAAAATGAAAGCCAGAATACTGGGAAGACTGGTCCAGACCAAAACATTAGGTCCCCCTTCCAAGAAAATTATGCAGAAGACTCAAACTCCAAAGAACCAGAAGAGGACACTCAAATAAATATGATGGGACTTAGTAATGAAGGAGAAGTTTTCTTGGCCCAAGATGATCAAGAGGCCCACATCCTTAAACAATTCCAAACTCAGTTAGGTGAATCATTTGATTTCAGGGAGGGATATGACACAACCATCTATGAAGTGCATAAGCAGTACAACCTAAGGAGTAGAATAATTGATGTTCATGAAGCCAACAAACAAAAAACTTCAAAATAGCCCATGAAAGGTAAGAGAATCCCTACACCTGTACATATTGTGTCTAGATCAAATAACAACCCTTCTAACCCAATAATTGAGGATGTCTTTTAAAATCAACCTAATAACAAACAACCCTCCACCTCTCCTCCTCCCAAAGGAAATGTGGAAGAACCTCCAGAAGTTGATTTAAGAGAAACTTCAAATCATAACCCCACTCCTGAGAAGGAAAAAAATATAGAAAATACAGAAAATAGAGATAATCTCGATATTTGAAACATAAAAGCCCAAACAGAAAAACCTTTCAATCTAGAGACTGAAGTAGGTAAGCTAAAGATTATTGTTCCATTGTCTGAATTAGTTAAACATGATGCCTACCGAATTCAAATCAACAGATCACTTAAAATCACTGGGAATAAAGACTCGATTAATGTTTTTGATGACCAACATGAACTAATCTTTCGCCCAGAAGTAAATGGAAAACCACTAGGAGGAATTCCTCATTTATATGTGAGCCTAAATATACATGAAAAAATTCTTCACAATGTCATGTTCGATTCTGGGGCATCTCACAACGTAATGCCCAAGTCTGTAATGGAAAAAGTAGACCTACATATCACCAGGCCATACAAAGACCTCTTTTCTTTTGATTCTAGTCAGGTGAGATGTTTAGGATTGATAAAGGACTTATGTGTCTCATTGGTTCAATACCCTGCAAAAACAATTTTAATGGATATTGTGGTAGCAGATAAACCTCCAAAATATGGAATGTTATTGTCCAGGTCCTAGGATGCTAAGCTTCAGGGATCTCTTCAATTGGACATGTCCTATGCTACTATCTCAGTTTTTGGCCAACCTAGGGAGCTATACAGAGAAACTTTGATGAAATATGTAGTAAGTAGTCACGAAAAACCACAAAATTTCCCCATCTACTCAGTACACTCTGATATGGACTCATTTGTTCTTTATAATGCTGAAACCAATCCTTCCAATGTTGTAGATGTCTTAGTAGCTAAACCAGAAGAAATTAAAAAAGGAAAATCTAGTGTTCAGATTCAAGAATTATCTAAAAGTAATGAAACATCTGATAAACCAGTTGAGGATGAAAAACCGAATCCTGCTGTGAAACAAATTCCCACCACCCCTCACACCAATTATGAACATGAAATTCTTTGGCATTTAGAATTTGATGGCTCAGTAAATAAATTAGGGGCAGGAGCAGTAGTTTGGTTGTACAATCTAGAAAATGGCCATGTTGAAGGCCATGCCTATAGATTAAATTTTAAATGCACTAATAATATGGCAGAGTATGAGGCTCTCTTGCTAGGTCTAAAACTTGTTAAAAGATTAGGGGCAATTACAGTATCTATTATATCAGATTTTGAATTAATCATCAAACAGATTAAAAGGAAATATTTAACTAGGGATCCTAGATTAGGATACTACAGAGGAACAGTCATAGAGATTCTTAATACTTTCTGGAAACTCGGCTTTCTACAATCCCAAGAACACATAACTTGCAAGCCCATAGTCTGGCAAAGTGTTCCAGCACCTGCAAATTACCTTTCAAACCTAGTCATTAGTTTACTACTGAGATTAGACATAGACCAACCATATTTGACAATCTAAAGAACTCGCAAGTGTTTGATAGTGATGAGAATATTAATAACTTTTTTACTTTAGAAGAATAATTTTCTAACAGTTATATAGATGTTGATACAATAATTAATTCAAATAAGATATATGGGATAGAAATAAACATTTCAGAAGAGAGTTCAATTCAAATGCTCCATCCCACAAAGTTCACTAAAAAATAAGTGCAAGACCTTAAACAAATGGACCTTGATGAGATAATTGAAGAAGAAACATAGGTCATTGATCTAAAAGACAATCATCTGCTTAAAGGGTTAACCCCTTTGGAAGACCTCTTTGATTCCAATGACATTCCCAAAAAACCAAAGATGGAACCATTAAAAGCAAACATTGAAGAATATAACTTGGGGACAAGGGAAAATCCAAAAATGATAAAACAATCCAAGTCTTTGCCTCCTAACCAGAAGTTAAAATATGTTGAACTCATGAGAAAATTTCAGGATGTCTTTGCCTAGAGTTATGAGGATTTGAAATCATATGACATCTCCATAATTCAACCTACTATACCTCTAAAGGAAAATCAGAAGCCATTTAAACATAAACTTAGAAGAATCAACCCTGTGTTACTACCATTGATTGCAAAAGAGATTAAACGTATGTATGAAGTAGGGATAATTTCCCCTATTAGATTTTTAGAGTGGGTATCTAGTCTAATACCTACTAGGAAGAAAGCTGGGGAAATAAGATTGTGTGTTGATCTCAGAAATGTGAATAAGGTTTCTCTAAAGGATAATTACCCTTTACCTAAGATGGACCATATTTTGCAAAGGGTAGTAGGTTCTTCTAGAATCTCACTTTTAGATGGGTTCTCAAGGTATAACCAGATTCAGGTTCATCGTGGTGACCAAGAGAAAATTGCTTCTACAACACCATCGGGCACTTTTATGTACATCAAAATGCCATTTGGACTCAAAAATGCAGGAGCAACTTTCCAAAGAGAAATGGACATTGCATTTTCCAAAGAGGTTCATGATTTTCTTGTTACATATCTGGATGATGTAACTGTTTTTTCTAAATCAGATCAACAGCATTTGGACCATCTAAGACAAATATTTCTAAAATGCAGAAAATATGTTATTCCTCTGAATCCAAAGTGGTCCTTGTTTGGCCTAGAGGAAGGTAAACTCTTGGGTCATATCATTTCCAAAGATGGCATTCAGATTGACCCTGCCAGAATAGAAGTTATTCTACAGATACCTCATCTAAGAAGTATCAAAGAACTTCAAGCTTTCCTAGGGAAAATAATTTTTTTGAGAAGATTCATTTCTAACTTAGCAGAACTCATTATATTACTAAATAACATGCTTAAAAATGATTCAAGTGTAAAATGGATAATAGAGGCCAAGCAATCATTTGAAGAAATCAAATTGGCCTTAACCAGAACACTGGTCCTCACCAGTCCTCAATTTGATAGAGACTTCATAATTTTTTCATTTGCATCAGAACACACCATAGCAGCTGTTTTATTACGAAAAGATGATCAGGTATGTGAAAAACCCATAACCTTTTTTAGTAAAGCACTTAGAGATGCATCACTAAAATACAAAATAATGGAAAAACAAGCTTTTGCACTGGTAAAAGCCATTAAGGACTTTAGAGTCTACATATTATTCTCTCATGTGATAGCCTATGTACCTAATGTAGTTGTCAAAGACATCCTGACTCAGGATGGAATTGAGGGAAAGAGAGGTAAATGGATTGCTACCATCCCAGAGTACGATATAGAGATAAAACCTACAAAACTAATAAAAAGATAGGGATCGGCCAAACTGATGGCAGAAACTAAGTGTCAAGCCCTAGACATAAACGAACTCAATGATAAATAGGTGATGGAGACTCCACAAATCAGCCAGGCCTTTTGAGACTCCCCTTGGTATGCTGATGTGATTTAATATTTACAAAACTTGTAGGCTCCTCCAAGGTTATCCAAAACAAAAAATAGGTTTTTCAAAATGAAAGCTTCAAAGTTTTGTATCATAGATAATACTCTTTTTTGGAGAAATCATGAAGGAATTTTATTCAATTGTTTGTTAAAAGATGAAGTTAACAAGGCTCTCCAGGAATTTCATGCAAGAGACTGTGGTGGACACCTCTATTGGAAGTCAACTGTAGATAAGATCCTAAGGGCTGGATTCTATTGGCCAACCTTGTTCGCAGATGTGAAGAAATTTGTCACTTCTTGCCATAAATGTCAAATTTTTGAAGGCAAGGAAAAGTTGTTACCTTTACCCCTGAAACCCATTTCCACTGAGAAACCTTTCCAACAATGGGGTCTTGACTTCATTGGAGAAATGAATCCATCCTCTTCAGGCCAACATAAATGGATACTCAATGCCACTGACTATTTTACCAAGTGGATAGAGGCCATTCCCTCTAGATAGGATAATGATACAGTAATCATAGGATTCCTAGAAGCCAACATATTGTCTAGATTTGGCTTCCCTACTAGAATCATAAATGATAATGCTGCAGCTTTCAAATAAAAAAAGATGATCAGTTTCTGTAAAAAGTATCACATCACCTTAGGTCTTTCCACAGCCTATTACCCTCAAGGGAATGGCTTGGCTGAATCTTCCAACAAGAATCTCATTAATATCATTAAAAAACTAATGGAGGAGAACAAGAAGACTTGGCACAAGAAACTAATAAATGCACTATGGGCAGACAAGCTTACAACCAAAAACTCCATTGGCACTAGTCTTTATGAGTTATTATATGGCATGGAAGGTGTATTTAATTCATCACTATGAGTTCTTGTTATGAAAATACTCCAAGAAGCTCATGTGGAACCCAATGATATTCAAAGAAGGATAAAACAGAGCATCAATTTACAGCAAACTAGAGAGGAGGTGTACCAAAGATCCCAAGTGTTGCAGGAGAAGCTCAAGAAGATATTTGACAAAGGAACCAAGGGAGATGATTTCTACCTTGGAGATAAAGTGTTAAGATGGGATTCTAGGAGAGAGGAAAAGGGGAAACATGGGAAGTTTGACTTCCTATGGAAGGGACCATATATCATCTATGCTCTCCAAGGAAACAATACATATTTTCTAAAAAAATTGGATGGCACAGAGGTAGAAGAAGGACCAGTCAATGGTCAAATGTTGAAACATTACTTTGATCCTACTTATTAATGCTACCTTGATTATTAACGTATACATACTATATCCTTTGTAATGTCATAGTTTTGATTGGACAGTAAGTTGTTGGAGTTAAAGCCTGAATAGAAGGCCCTAAGCTTCAAGAGTATCACTATCATACATACAATAAAGGAATGAAGCAGAAGAAGATTGCAGAGTGCAGTCAAAGTCATTCAGAGGCCATCTGATCTACTCTTCTTGACTTTCCACAAGGAAAGGCCATCCCCAAGTGGAGTCACTATTATGCCCCTATACCAATAGGTGTCATATATCATGGTTGACTTTAATAACTATGTAATATGTTCATACCTTTACTTGTTCCAAAGGTTTTCCATATTTTCAAAAAATCAAAAAATTTTAAAAATATAAAGAGTGTATACCCTAAAAGAAAAATCAAAGGGTAAAAAGAATAAAAGATGGTCAAAAAATGAAAGAAAAATGAACCTAACAAAAAGAAAAGACCATGAAAGTGTGCAAGACTAAATGCCACTAATATTTACTTTATGTATAATAAACAATTGTGTGTAGCTTGTTAACTTAGGCCACAATTTATGAATAGTCAAACAATTTAAACTTGGCTAATCCATATTTCAATTTTGTGTTTCACAAATAGAGAATAAAGATTTGACCAAACAGTGTAATATTGGTAGATAAGTAGATAGGTAGAGTGAAAAAGGGAGCTCAACGGTTTAATATGAGCCCCTAGATGTAATAAGTGTAGGCTTAGATAGGCATTACCATGTAAAAGAAAAGAAATATTGATAAGGGTTTTCCAGTCTAAGTGCACCCAAATAAAGAAGAAAAAAAGCTAGGATAAAGTAGGTAGGGTAAGTAGATGATGGTTGCAGAGTGATATATGGTTAATGATGATCCTAAATGTGCAAATATTTGCCTCCATCACAAAGCAAAGGCATGTATTACATTGAAGACATTTCAAGCAAGCAAAGTTAAATAATTAACTTCCCTACTCATTTTCCCTAAATTTTAACTAATTTCCCCTAAGTACCAAGGTATCTATCAAATTAAAGGGGCTCAAAGCATTTATCTGACTTCTGGAGGGACCAGATCCTCAGCCCAATAATTTATAAAGCCTAGTTACTTAAAACCATTCATTAATCATCATACCCCTTCATAAAAATCATTCATTCGCTTGATAAGTTTTTCCTAAGTATAATCCTATTTTACTTAGGAAAATTAAATATTTCCACAAAACCCCTTTTTTCACCTTATCCTAAGTTTAAATACACACTTTAATGTTTTATGCTTAGTGCTTTTCCACTTCATAAAGTCATATTAACTATTAAACCATATTATATAAATCCTCTACAAAAATGTACCCATTCCCGTATTATTTAAACTATTAAAAATCCCTAATTTCCATATATCCTGCCCCTTTGGTTAGTTATAACCATAATATAGTTTAAATAAGAATTAATTAGTTAATCAGTAACTAATTAATAGCCCTTAATCCTCCGTCACATCAAAAAGGGATTAATTAACCCTCATGGTTAATTAAGAGCCTCCCCGTCCAATCCCATCATCCCTGATATGATTAATTAATCCTTAAATATATCAGGCATGCCTTCATTAGGTATCTACCACCTCGTATCTCCGACAGTCGTCTGACCAAGTCCCCAAGATCTGATGGCTATTATCAATATCGCACGACCCTTTACAACCGCGTGTTAGCTTATGATCGCGAAGCACTTTTTTGTACAGTACCTTCGCCACGCATTGAGCAATCTATGGAATCGCTGGCTCGAGGCTTAATACCTCCCGTACCCCATAAGCAGTGCAATATAAATTGCTTACTGCCTCTGAACTAAATGACAAAACATCACTTCGCTCTCTTGGTGACGTCATTCATCTGAAACCTGCCAAGTCGTGACTTTGCGTATAAAATAAAATAATGTCGTTTTCATTGTTTTATCCTGTGAACCTGTACGCCCATGCAAATGATACTTCGAGGTCAACCAACTTGATCTTTTAGCCACCAACCTGCTCCAAAATTCACAGCTGACACCGCCCAGAGCCACCTCGTATGCCCAGAAGTTGCATTCTATTGCCCGTCCCCCAAAAGCAGGTATTTACCAATTCCCCAACACAAAAACCCTACAAATTCTTATTTCCACTAAAAATTAATCAAAAAACAAAAAATTTGCCATAATTCTACTATTGTGTTTATAAATTCTAGTACCTAGACCTGCAATTTCATCATTTCCATCTAAAAAACCTCACTTTCTGTACTGAAACCCACAAGAACCGGTATGGAAACTTCAATAGCCCTAAATGTTTCTCCCATCAACACTCCTCATTCTGATTTAGACTATTTGCCTCTAGCAGACAAAGATTTCCAAATAAAAGACTTAATCACTGATAAAGACCACCTCAAAGTCTTCTGTCAATGCCAAGATAACCATTTGAATGGCTACGATGCCATGGGATTATGGGAATCCAACCTCCCTATGTATCTTCTCTCATATGTGTTTATTTTCCCTGACATCATTCATCAATGCCATGCAAACTATGACCCCATTCGCAGAGCAGTCATGTCTCCCAACCAAATAGTCCTATTCACAACAACTGCTGAAACGATCAATGAGATGCTACAATTTCACCCTAGTCAGGCCCTTACCCCCATTTTCCTAGGAAATGTTCTTGAAAAATCCACTCAATTATCCCAAGCTAAGATTACTCGCCTCTGCCAGACTTTCATATTAGCACAATATAAAACTAAAGATCCCCCACCTTATATGTCATTTTTCTTCACAGATACATGCAAGCTCATAGTTGATATGGTATCAACAGTCATGGGGTTCAACGCTAGTGAATATGTAGATGAATTGACCCTAGTGTTGATGTCTATCTTTACCCCAGGATAGCCTCCTGCTGTCAAATATGATTATTCCTCTTATATTGCTGATAAAATTCATGACCAGTTCATGAGACCGGAGAATGAAAGGGCTTTTAAGTTTTCCACCTTCATATATCACCTCATTCTCTACTATCAATCAGAACAATTCCCATTTTCTGTCAAGAAGCTTGATACCAAAGGTAATCCAAGGTCTATCATCTTTTGGTCTTCCATCTTCCATAAAGCTTTTGATTTCCCTTATTCCTTTAATCAGTTCATTGATCAGTTTTTCCATCCAGTAACCACCTTGCTGATAGGGAATTCCCCTCCCAGAATAAATGATGACATCAAAAGGATCCTTCAACTCTCTAAACAATACAAAGTGGGTGATTGGTATTTATATCAAAATCACATAGAAATCAGGATATATGGGTGTGAGCTTTTCCTATTCAAGCTACCAAAATATGTTCCGATGAGACTGTTTGCATTGGAACACTATAGGCAGATGATTCACGCAGATTTGACACATTTTACTAAGGCCAAAAAGAAAGCTCAACTTAGAATCAAAGATCACTTGGACCCAATTGTCTACAACACTAGAGAAGCATGGAAAGAAGTATAAAGAATCCTATAGGATGATCTGAAGTTAAACAAAAGTTTTGATTGGACTCCTTATGACCCTCATAGTTTTATCTATGATAGAAGAATGAAAAATAGATTATCACCGTACTTGCATCACAGAGTTCCATAGATTGAACAATTTGCTAATATGGATGAGTGGAGGGAAGGAACCCTAGTAGAAAAAGATAGTGAACAGGTCAATATAGAAAATGTAGTGAAGGATCTTGAGAAAACACTTGACCTGGATTCTTTTGGATAGGTACATTTTGAGACTTCTCAAAAAACAACATCAGGCATCAATGCATCAACAATTGATACCTTGCAAAGGCTTCCACTAGAGACCAGTGCACCACCAGCAAAAACATCATAGGGAAGGGAACAAGAGATTAGCAATTAGGCAATAGAACACTCGACCCTATCTAAGCAGCCTGAAAATTCTCAGAGGAAGGCCCAAACATAGGATCATCCAACTCAAGTCAACATAGGAGAGCCCCCAATTTTACAGATTCCTCTGAATGAGGAAAGGAACAAAAAGAGAGACAGGGAAGTAGCTACCCCTACTAGTGGCCAATCAAAATAGCTCAGTGCTAATTGGCACAGGCTAAATCCTCATTCAGAAGAGGAATTTTTTGAAGATACTACAGATAGTCAAAGAAAATAAGATGTGGACAATGATCAAACTTTCCCAGTAGGTGGTACACCTTCTAGCTCATAGAGACAGGAGCTGGAGAGACAACAAAGTGCTGAAGTGTCATCCCTCAGGCCCCCACGAAATGACAACCTAGATATTAAAAAGAAATTCAAGGAAATAAAGGCTAGGAATGAGGATCCAAGTCTACAACCAGTATTTAAAAATGGCACCCACCAATCAGAATAGGCTGATGCTAGCTTATGACATCAAGGAGTGCAAAATGAAAATGAGCATCTTCAAGCCCAAAGTGTAGTAGCCTCAAACAAGAGCAGATTATTTTCAAACATATTTTGCGGTTATGGCAAAGGACATTCATCCTCAGGACTAGATTGAGTTACACAAACAAATATGGGAAATGGTGTATTCAACCTTGACTAGGAAAGCCATGATGGCCCAAAGATTGGAAAATTCTTTAAATAATACAACTACCCTACTACAGCTAGAAAAATCCCCCTCACAAGCTAAAGACAACAGAGTTAAATCTTTGGAGGAGTTGGTGATTGGATTGGGTCATAACCCAAAGGATATGAAGGCATCAGAGGCCTTAATAAAAAAGAAAGATGAAGACATAGCTACCTTGAGAAAGTAGCTAAAGTTGCCACCATCAAGACATCCACAAACTCTAGAAGTTGTTTAAAATAAATTTGAAGAAGAGCTGATGGACTTAGTCCTAAATCTTAATGATCAGTTGAAGGAAACTGAGCAAGAGTTAGAAAAATCATTGAAGAGAAAGCAGGGAGAGTCCACCTCTCAGCCTCCAAATGTGATTCCAATAGTTTCCATTGTAGTCCCCTCAACACTTAGAATAGCTTTGGCACCAAATGTGCTAGTGGTCACAGCAGAAGTAATTGCAGGAACAACAACAGCAGGAACAGCACAAGCAAGTACTTCAGGTTTAGGAATAGAAGAATTGATAAAGTCAATGGAGGAGATGAAACTCCAACTCTCATAATTGCAAAAGGTAAAAGAACAATTTGTTACCTTGGTAGAGAAATATGATGTTTCCAAGATCAATTTTGCTGAAAAAGTGAGGGAGAATAAAGGATTAGCTCAGCAGGTGAAATCACTAGAAAAGGACCTTACTTTTGACAAGCCCTGAGCAAACATTCAGAAAATTCTTTGGACCAACATCACTCAGTCAATAAATTATGCTTGGCCATCAATACAAATAATTTTTGAATGAATTGACTTGGTAAAAGTGGCTCTTGAAGAAATCTAGAGAACTAAGGAAGAATTGGGAAGAAAGTCTGAGGAAGCCACCATGCTAATAAATTTTTTGAATAGAAGAAATAAGTACCAACTAGAAGAGTTGGCCATTGTAGATAGAACAGGGACTATTCTAGAAGTCAAGAAGGTATTGACCAAAAGATCCCTCGTGTAGAATTTGGAAAGGAGATGCCAGAGTATATAAGAGGAAATAAATGATTTTATGGAGAAACTTGGCATATTGCAGAGCAAAGGACTTCCCAGTCCTTTAGTTACTAAAGATAAATTGACGAGACATATAGACTATGTTGACAAGTTGGCTCAACATGCAGAAAACCAAGCCATCTCATAAACCAGTGCATATGTACCAAAGGCACTACCAATAGGAAGAGTTCTCTATGATAGTCCATAGAACCTTTTCTATGTCAAGCATGAAATAAAACATCTATTCCCAGTTTAGACTAATTTTTTCAAATACACTAAGGTTTATGAGATCTTAAGAAAACTTCAAAGCACCAAAATACCACAGGAAAGATGGTGGACAGATATGACAGCAATTTTGTGATTTATCCTTGGTAAAAAAGTAAATTTCCATTTTTTACCATAGTCAGTGATTGTAATAGAAGGTAAACCAGGATCAAATAGGTAATGAGTGTAAGTAAGAAGATAAAAGGTAGAATAACCAGAAAAAAATTACAAAGAAGACAATAAGATACCCAATCATAGGTCCTGCCTCCACCTCATTAACAAGAATAGGGACAGCAAGCCATCAGTTGACCTTTATCTTCTATATTCGAGACCATATGTCTCTACTTTCATGTAACATATATTTAGTCATCCTATAATATATCTCACTTTGTTATGAGATATTTTATTGTAAATTTTTGTATAAATACTCCCTCATTCGGAGTATTTAGGGTGGATTCTTAGAAATTTCTGTAAAACTGATTATTTTGGAAAAGAAGTATTGTTGAACAATTTTTTGTATGGATTGCTGGATGAAGGAATAATACAAAGGACTTTTCATAGGATTCATGTGTCAGACACTGGACAAATAAGTATCTATATCTCGTGTGTTATTGTTACTTGATTAAATATTTCAATTGTGCTCCATATCTGAATATTAAACAAAAAAGTGTAATTCAGAAAGTGCTTAAGTGCAATTTGTCTTTAAAAGCATTTTTTTATTCTAATTTTTTTCTTCTCAACCATCATAGGCAATGAATTCTTAATTTCCAATGCTTCTTAGATTATCATTTTGGTCATTTAATAAAAAATTGTTAATTTATTTTTATTGGTGATCAGTCATTTTCCCTCTCTTAAAACATGTTGAATGATTCTTAATTTCCCTTCATCCCTTTTAAGTTCATTCCATCCTTTCAAGTTTCCATTTGTTCCATGTTTAGCTATCTTGCCCTGACAAGCCATCCTTTTGCTGAAAAGCTAAGTCCAGTTAAGCCATATTTAGATTGACTCCATAGCCCAATGGCCTGAAATACTCAATTCTATCCATCTGCTCCTGAATTCCACCACCAAACACAATCAAAACCTCCAAGCCTTTATAACTAGCCTAATATCTCATAAAACAAGGCTAAATCTTAAAGAGAGATCCCTCTCTGGGTACAGATTGGCTAGATTATGTACCTAAAAGTTGGTTTGTGGTTACCTCGGACCGCTTTCCTCCTTTTAACAACTTCTAGGAAAATCTGAGTGATAACATATAATATAAAAATTGCAAAGGTCTCAATCCATGCAACAACAATAATATTAAAAATATCTAAGTCACATTTGAATACTATTGGAACTATGTCCCACGAACACATTACTTCATACTCAAGACTACACAAAATGATTTTCCATAGCACACCATAATTTGTATCTTAAGCTTACTACATCAACAAGCATGGTAACCATGCATCAAGTTGTCCTATAAACACCTACAAAAAACATTGCCAACCATACATAAAGTGTAATATGAATAGCACTGTTAAAATCATATTTTACTAAAAGAATATGCTAAGATCCAAATCTCACTACCTCTCACACTCACGATGCATCCATTGAGATTGATCACATTCAAAATGTACAACACTATCCATGTACCCTTCTACTAGTCTTATTGCTCCACAACATACACAGGGGTCACATACAGGCATATCAAATCACTCTTTTCATGTCATGGGTCGCTCTTGTACTTTTTCCATGCACATGTAGCATCAATGAATACACACTCTACATGTAATACACTCAATTTCTAATGGTGTAATTGATACATGGAACCATTATTTAAAAATTCATTTGATCAAATATTAATTCAAACCCAATCAACACATTGGATTTGTCACCAAATCAAAATGATTAAGTAACATTAACAAATCTACCATTCCAACTAATTACTATGTTCATATAAGTCTTGTGACCAAATCAATCGACCACACAAACTCAATCAATCCATAAATTGAATACCAAATCAAAATAATTTGATCACATACTTTAACTTGGTAAAATTCTATTGTTAACCTCGAGGTTTTCCTTTTCACAACCTACAACCAATGTCATTGATCTGGATATAAACAGGAATGCAAAAAAATTATATATATAACCATAAATACAAATATGCGGTATAAATAACACTTCATTTCATTAATATCAAATACTAAAAGATGCTTACAAACATAATGGAAATAAGACTAGCTCAGGCAATGGTAGCTTATCTCTGAGAAGAGATGTGGTAGCTACATGCCTCTAACTTGTGTTACAATGAGGCTCAAAGGCCTATTTAGTATTGAGAAACAATGGAAAACCATAAACATCAAAAAACCTAACCGTAGGAGATGAAGCACCAAGCTATGGGACTCGTTTGGGTAAAGTGGTACATCAACTTCCCAGGGTCATAACCTTGGCATACTATCTCTATTTGACGTGCACAATATCTCATCAGAAAGATCTATCATAAGAATACAATTTTTGAATGTCCAATATCTTCCATGACCCATGTTGGTCCTATTTTTCCCAGAAGATGTTGTTTTAGGGCCTCAAAAGAACTCTAGAAGTTTAGGACCTCGAAAACTGCCAAAAATAGTAAATTGTGCTACAAATACAGAAATTGAAAAATTGAAAGAAACAATGGTGGGAGTCAAAGTGGAATAGGCGGGTGGCCACTAATTTCCACTAGATCATTCCTCCCCCCTTAGGAAGCAATGATACCCATCACATTAAGTTCCTCCATGAGAGGAGGAAACTTCTATTGAACTTGGTCCCTGGTGAACCACTTGCCCTCGTGAAGGAGTTGATCTGATTTGACAACTCGATATAGTTGGATCCTTTGTTGTCAGTTGTTCTTTATGTTTGTGCCCATGTTTTTATCAGTTGTGGCTTGTTCCAGGCAATCTGGATTTAACTATGTATGTATGAGTTTTTTTGCAATTTATGATTTGTCTAGCAATGGAGGGAACTATGGTCGAGGGTGTTCCACATTGAACACTGGGTGCAAGCCAAGGAATTGGGGAATGCTAAGCTCAAGAGCATTGTCTCCCACAACCTCGGTAATGGTGTAAGGGCCATATCGGAGTGGTCTGAGTTTCCGATAGGCTCTGGTAAGGCATTCCTTTTGCAAATGCAACCAAACTTTGTTGTCGTCCTAAAACTTGTGTGACACCCGATGTTGATCATGTCGCTACTTGTACTTGGCATTTGATATTTCCAGAAGGTCATGGACCTACTGGAAGATATGTTGCATGTCCTCAGTGAAGTTTTTTTCCTTATCAGCTTCAGATAAGACATGAGGCAAATTTATGTGAGTAGCTACAAATGGTATGACCACATCAATGGGACATAGTGGCTAGAATCCCAAGCCCACCTGAGAAGGGTTGTGGCTAGTCGAGCTATGGAGAGCCTGGTTATATCTGTTCTATACATAGGGGAGGCTCTCATCTCATGTGTGTGGATGCTTTGAGTTTTACATTCACAAAATTTGTACCATCATCCTATTGATGACCTTTATCTGGCCATCATTTTGGGGATGGAAAGTTGTGGACATAGTGAGCTTGGTGGCCAACATCAACTAGAGACTGGATGAAAATGTACTAAGAATGTTTCATCCTGATCTAAGATGATAGAATGTGGGATTCGAAAGTGTACCCACAGTCATTCAAAGAAGAGTTTGGCGGTGGCTTCTCCTGTGATATTCTTCTTGCAGGTCGCCATAATAGCCATCTTCGAGAATCTGTCAACGACCACAAAAACACAGTCGTTGCCATGCTTAGTAGAAGGAAGGTTCAACATGTAATCCATGGAGATGGATTCCCAATGTCGACTAGCGGTATAGAGACCTTGATTCATGATGGTTGGTTTGTAAATGGCACAAGCAGTTGAAGATCTGATGTACTTCCTAACATCCTATTGAAGATTCGACCAATAGAAATACTTCCACAATACTGGCACTATTTTCTCAACCAAGAAATGCCCAACAGGCCGATTGTAGTGCGCTTCCTAAATCATCTTGCCACTCTTGCTTAAATGAACAAAATGGTGTCCCATGTGTCATAACAAGGCATCATGGAGGTGAAAATGTGGAACTTATTGATCCTCCAAGAGCATCTGGTATGTGTGGCCAAATTCTAGGTTGCTTTTATAGAAAAGTGGGCAATTAGAAGTCTTGTGTCCACAAGAGTTGAGCACGGTGGTTAACATCATGATCGGGGGTCGATTGAGGCAGTTTGCAACATTATTGGTGCTGCCCTTATTATAATTGAAATTAAAAGGGAACTACTGCTTTTATGTGGACCACTTCCGATTGTGATCGTTCAGCAACTTCCCTTGCGTTTGTATGGACAACAAGGGTCGGTCGTTTGTGTGGATGACCATTTCCTTCACCAAAATGTAATTCTTCCATTATCAGCAGGCCTACACAATGGAATACATATCTTTATCATCAGTGGGATACTTTAGGACTGTGTCTAAAAGTGTCTCACTATGATAAGCCACTGGATGCCCGTGTTGAGTAAGGACTTCCCTAATAGCATAGTCAAAGTCATATGTCTTGATCTCAAATGGTTGTTGCAAATCTAGTAATGTGAGAACTGGTGCAGAGCAAAGGCGATGTTTCAACTCTACGAATGCCTTCTATTGAGATTCAAACCAAAATAATTTTTCTTTCTCTCTTCCCTTGGTGATTTGACTCAAGGGCCAGGTCATATGAGAGAATCTCAATACGAAACTGTGGTATAAATTGGCAAGACCCAAAAATTTGCGAAGCTCTATCAGAGTGCTTGGGGCTGGCCAATAATGAATGACTTGGAACTTGGCTGGATCCACATCCACCCCCCGTTCATCAATAATATATCCCAGATACTAAACATGGGTCATGCCACAAGTTCATTCTCCAAATTGGCACACAGCTTATGTTGTTGCAGTGTTTGGAGAACTTGTCAAATGTGGTGGAGGTGCTCTTCCCAACTATGGCTTAAGATCAAGATGTCATCCAAGTATAAAACTAAAAATGAGATGGTGAATGGTTGCAAGATGTCACCCATCAGCCTCATGAATGTTTCAGGAGCATTTGTCAGCCTGAAAGGCATAACCAACCATTCGAAAAGGCCCTCCCTGGCTTTGAAGGTAGTATTCAACACATCGGAGGGATCGATTGGTACCTAGTGATATCCAAACTTCAAGTCAATCTTTCAAAAATATTTTTCCCCCTTGTGTTGGTCTAGAAGGTCATCAATTCATGTGATCGATTACCTATTCGAGACAATGATCTTGTTCAATGCCTGATAGTCAATACAAAGTCTCCAAGTATGTTGTTGGGAAAAATATCGATTCGGAATGCCCCTATCCCACTCTATGGTGTGATAGTGCCTTAGCAACAAACAAGGTAAACTAATTGAGTATTCTTCTTTATGAAATGTAAATGAGGAAGAAGGATGTAACTAACCTGTGTCTTCCGCTAGTTTGTCGATCCAAATCACTCCTCTCTTCAGTAGCTCCCAGATTCTTGCTTCTTCACCGGCCCAGCTTCACCGAATTCCTGCAAGATCACAAGAGAGAGAAACTACACAAAGATACAGATATACATTCATAAAAAGCTCAAGATCAGATTAAGCTAAACATGTAAGCATAACAAAACATCATTGGTACACAGCATGTAGGAGAAACTCAAATTGTTTATTGATAGAATAAGAAAGTCCAAGAGGAGATACAACCAAGTGAGTTCCAATCCAGCATCTACCTCCCAGCAAAGGAATCCCTTCCTCTCCTCCAACAAAGCATAAATCACCCAATGTACTAATCTCAATCTCAAACCAACAACAATTCTCTGCAAAGTACAAAATTCCAGCCCGTTGAACCTCTGGGTGAGAGATCCATATATAGATGTAAGCAGAGAGGATGAGTCAACTTATGTTTTGACTTGTGGCTTCTCTCTGTCAGTTCTTGCTTCCACTTGGAGGTTGAGAACCTCTTACTCATCACTAGTCGAATTCATTGAGGCAAGTGTCATTGGAGAAGATTCTAGAAGCTTCCAGGGTCTTTCCTCCTCGTTGAATGAGTTTGCCATTTGTCATTTCCCGCTCAGCGCACCCTGGTAGTGCTTCTACCTGTGTTGCAGTGCACCTAGCCAGTGTAGCCTCTACATTTCAACGTAGGCAGCTAGTGGAGCCTCTGAATTGATCCTGAATTAACTGTTTCTGAGTGGTTTTTGGTGGAGAACTTCTGGGAGAAGTTGTCATTGTTTGACCTTGTTCCTTTAGGAGCTGTAACAACATCTTTAGGGACTTTGGATCCCTTGAATTATGGACATTTCATGCTTATAGCTGTAAGGCACAAAAATGTCTATAACAGTTGCCCCCTAAAGTATGAGGCCGTTTATCGGGTGAAATGCTTTATTAGGAGGATCCGAAGTTCATTCAATGCTAGGAGGAGACCTGTAATAAGATACAATACAATACATTATTTTTCATACTGTTTTCATGATCTAGCTGAGGCGGGCATTCCCATGCTCAGCTTTATAAATTCATTTTTATGTACATAGGACAGACAATTGTCTGATGATAGACTGATGATCCTGCTGAAATCATCATCCTTTGGTAGGATGATTGTCTGTGCTGCAATGTTGTACATGTCAATGTCTTTATTTTTCCTGAATATATATCACAGTCTGGATGGATGAAACTAGATCCGGGGTCTTCAAACTCGTTCGATATTCACTCTAAGTACAAGTCGATCCATGTGAGAAATGTTCTCAAGTCGAACATGGAAAGACATCGCTTGATTACCTGTCAATGATGTAAACCTTTAACAAGCGCGAGAGGAATCACCGATAATGATAATGACCCTCAAGGTACTGCAGTACAATTCACGTGGTGTGAATAAAGGACTTGGCGTCGAACACCACGCAAAATCTTTCGGTTGAAGGTCATTGATGTATACCTGTCGCCGGAAGTGAGAAACTTGCCATTGAGGCATGCAAGCTTCAAAGTACTGAAGGGGGTGTCCCTAGATCAACTTCTTGGATAATGAGATGATGTCGACAAGAAGCGATCCGTCAAATGAGGGCCTTAATGTATCCCACATCAGTGACACGGAACGGAGCAAATGATTTTGATGGAGGTGAAAACGATCTGATGATATATGGTTCAGGGTAGCGGTCATGAAAGAATGAAGGATAATGTATGGTAGTGGATGGGACACGGTTGACTTCTCTGGATGACTTCTCTTGAACATATCGGTGACACTTGTGTGATGGATTGGTAGCATTTACCCCAAAGGCGGATGGTATGGCGAGACCATGGTGATGTGACCGGTGAATGAAACAACCCAACTCGACTCAGGCACGGAGTGGAAGTGTCATGTTCAAGAGTGACTTGCTACCAATAAAGTTCTTTGAGTTTCTTCCCAATTTTTCCCTAGTCATTGCTGACCAGTACCTCTTTATTTTTGTCAAGCTTGAGGAGGATAACATATGCTTGTTCTATAATTTTCCCTTCTGGCAAACCCATCGCTATGTTTTAACGAGCCTAGCGATAGTGAAACTCGTTCTCATCTAAAGACAAGTTTGTTGGTATTAATGTTTTTTAACGAGTTTAACGACAAAGATAACTCAGTCCCTTTTCATTTTTAGAGAGTCTAAAAAGGTACGTAAAGATAACTCCAAAGTTCCTTTTTCGTCATCTAATCCCTTAAGTCCGAAAAAGTATAAAACAATACAGAAGGGATGAGTTTTCGATAGTTTTAACGAGCCGAACAAAACAAGCACTCCATCTTTTTGTGCAATAATCCCTCAGGTCCAAAAAGATTAAAATCTAGAGGAGGGATAGCTCTTCCGGTCGCTTTAACGAGCTGGAAGGCCAAAACTCGTCAATCTTTTCATATTTTACAAGTCAGATGAAAGGAGCTTAAAGAAGACTCGTCTTTTGAGGAATGAGTGATAAAACGGGTTAGCAGCTGATTCCAGGTAAGGGTTGGAATTTTCCAATCATGGCAGTGTCACAAGGATGGCTAGTGAAATCACTCTTCGCAGCTGTTCCTCAAAATGGGTAAACAATCAAATGTAGGTGAATGATCGGCCAATGGAAAGGTGGAGGTGACGGTGCAAACACGACCAAGGCTTTAATGGCTGATAATGTTACATTCACGGTGGTTATTTACCGGAGGATAGTTCATTTTTTAATGAGCTTAAACGCAGGTTGAAACACTTGCTCGATCTTATGTTTATTTTTTAACGAGCATGAACTATGTGCTAAAAATGCTCGATTTTATGTTTATTTTTTAACGAGCATGAACTATACACTAAAACTGCTCGATGATAAGTTTGTATGCCCCCAGCATAATAACGCAAAACGAGGTGCATGCCCCCCAAGCTTCATTGCATTCAACTCGGTGGTTGGAATGAAGGTTTACCTTTGAGATTTGAAAAGGGGATTTTTTCATTTTTTAATGAGGTTGACACAGTAAAAGAACTATCCTCATGACTCCTTGTTTCATTTTTTAACGAGGTTGACACGAGATAAGAACCGTCCTTGGAGTCCAAATCCATTAGATATAGAAGGTTTCATATTCCACTATGGCCACTTCCCCCAGATTACTCGGAGGCGGTAGGGCAAAAGTACCCATTAAGGCAGGGTCTTTTAGGAGACCTACTCCGATATTTTGGAGCGAAGGATTGCTTCCATGGATCATTGGAATGCTTCCCGTAACTTGTGAACTGTTGGGGAGAAATGTTTGTTGGTCAACGATTGTAATTCCTCCTTGGAAGGGAAATGCAATCTTCCTGAAATAGGTCAACACAACAGCTGCCATGGCCTATATCCATTGTCTTCCTGGTAGGATGTTGTAATCAAGATTCCCATCTATGACTTCAACATCTATTTCTACTGTTTTCCCTCCTAGTTCAACCTTCAAGTTATTTAGGATACCATATGGGGTATATGTCCTTCTGTCGAATGCTTTTAATGTTGTCGAGGATCGCGACAAGGTTGGAGATCCTAAAGTTTTCCAGCAACTCATCGACATAATACATGTAGACGCCCCCTCATCAATAATTGTTCGATGAACAGTTTTGTTCAGGATTTTCACTTGGATAAGGAAAGCTAGTTGAGCTGGTAACTGAGGATCGTATCCTTTGTGGTCAAAGGATACAAGATTGGAATCCTTAGGATCAACCCCACCAATGGCTGATAACAAAGCTTGCCTTTGGGATGGACAATTTTGTAGTACTTCAAGAGTCAACATAGCGGATGGCGATTGGGCCAAATCTTCCACTATGTTATAATGCTGCGCTGCTCTGGCGCGAGGATTAAATGTCGTCTTGTGTACTACTCCCTTTGGCGGTTTTATTGTTAATTTAGGAATGATGGGTGGTATAACTTCTGTCGAAGTTGTTGTCGAACTACTCGGTTGATCTTTACCTTTGTCATTCGACAGCTGCGGATTCCCGTAATCTTTGTTTCTTGTCGAAATCAAAGCATCATTTTGTTGCTTCGAAATCGACAACATTAGCACTTGCGAGGGGGAAGCATTTCCACTATCAACCAGATTTGTGGCTGGATTTGGAAACGGATCAGTTAACACAACTGAGGTTTGCGAACTCTTAAAGAATCGTTTAAGCTCAACTTTGTATGGACATTGTGAGGTCCAATGATCCTCATCACATATGTGACATCCCGTTGAGGGTGGTTTCGTATTTCCAGGAGGGTTTGAAGAAGTTTTATCAGGAGATGACTCACCCTGTTTCTTCTTCTTCCCTTTGCTTTGCTTCTTCTTGCTTCCTGGTTGTTTGGTTCCTTTGCCCTTATCTGCTGATACGACATTTACTTCCGATGCAAGAATTTCGTCTTTTGCATTTTGATCTGAAATCTTACGGGCTTTCTTGGAGGCAGCCTTTGTTGATTTCGCGTTTGTCGTGCCAATCACGCCATCGCCGGCGTGAGAATCATTGTTTGATTTAGGAGGAGGAGGAATTGAGAATTCCAGTCTAGGGGCGTCGGGTATTTTGTCGTAGAGCGTGCCAGACTGAGTATAGACCAAGTCTAGATATTGCGCACGAGCGATAACTTGCTCTTCCATTACGACTCCCCCCTTTGCCACATCTTCCGTTATAGCAGGAAGTAACGACTTGATAAACCATTCGGCTAATAGCTGATCGGGAACGTACGTTTTTACCATCCTACGACGACATCACCACTCATGTATATGATCAGATATGTGAGTGGCCGTTGTCTGTTTGAAGTTGGTTAAGATTTCCGTTCCCGTTTCATACCTTATCGGTAACTGAAAATGGGTTAAGAAAGTCGTGGCTAAGGTACTGAAATTGTCGAACGAAGCTCTAGGCAATTCAATATACCATTTTACTACTAGACCCGTTAACATCCTTTGAAAAAGGCGAAGCCTTATCGAATCATCATTTAGGGTGTTTGATGAACACCATAGATGAAATGTCATCACGTGATTCGATGGGTCCTCACCTGGATTTCCATTAAATTTAGGAATATCTGAAGGAAGTTTGTGAGGAATCGCTAGCCACCAAGGGGCGTAAGCAATTGGATCGTTTGTTAACCGGTGTAAATCGGGTAACTCTAAAGTTGCCACGAATGGTAACTGTTGATTCAGGTTAGGTGAAGCATACCCAGGATACGATGGAATTGCCTGAGCAGTTGGCCTTTGCATACTAGCATAATGTAATTGATGCTGGTATGACTGATACGGTTGGTGGACATGACCACCGTAAAGTGGTTGATTTTGACCGTTTTGAATATACGGTTGTCCACTGTTCGCAAAGATATGCTGCTCAGAACCTTGGTACAATTGTTGGAATTGTGGTTGTTGGTATTGCACTAGCCACGGTTGTGAAGCCATGCTCTGTTGCGCTATACTAACCGTTGGACCAAGATGCGGGGTAATTGTACCCGTTTGGACCTGTGTCGTCCCACCAGTTGGCGATTGTGGTTGAGTCACAGGGTCAATGCGCCGTTGCGCTACAACCTGAGAAATCTGAGGTTGACATACAACAGGCAGCGTTTGAACTTGTGACACTGTTACAATAGCTAGTGTTGTCGGGATGTTTGACATAGGTACACATTGTTGCATAGAATACACAACTCTTGGTTGTTGGGGTAGTATAGGTACCCAACCACTTGACGTAACTCCAGTATAACCTGAATACTGTTGAGAACTCCCGTATGGATATCCTCCCAGAAGGGGTAATGAAAGGGCATACTGCCCCCCATACGGTGGCAATCCAGAACTCAAGGGGATTGTCTGCCCTTGGGGACTGGATTGCCCAAATTGACCTCCAAATGGATCAATTTGGCGAGTCTCAATAGAAGAGTTACCGGATATTATTCTGGAGGAACAAACAGGAACGGACCATACTGTCGAAATAGTCCCTGGATGGACTCCTTCTAGCGGTTGTGAGCTAGTCGGGACAGATGGTATGCCGGCAAACATTGTCAGAGTGACGGCAGGGAGTTCTGCTATCGCTGTATCAGTTGACACAGTCCCAGATGTTGACAGTTGTTCAGACATTTTGAGTCTATCCAAAAGATTACCTAGCGATTCTGCAGGAACTTCCACTGGTGGTAGACTAACTTCTGACGTCGAAGGAAATAGAGTGACCCCGACTCCAAAATGGGTTGGAGTACTTGCTTGCGGATCTTCTACAATTTCCTCTATCGCAATCAAACCAGGTGGAAGGGGAAGACCGTCATGTCCGTAAAATATTTCTACTGCCGAAGAAGGGGTTGAATCGATAGCGACAGATGTTTGAGGAGCAAGACTCTCCGAACCAGTTGCAGATGGAACTGGTTCAGTAACACAAGTGTTTGCTCTCAGACTAGGATCAGTATCACTGTCCCTTTGTGGCTGTTGAACTTCTTCTGTAGAGGCAGGGTTTCCAGAAATGTTTGGAGTAACCGGAATCTCAGATGTTGTTGGAACACTTGTTCTAACTTTGATAGGAGATTTCGAACCGGTTAAACGAGTCCGCTTTGTCCGTACTGTTTTCGATTCCGGAGACAAAGACGGTTGACTCGTAAGCCTCCGCGAACGACGGGGTTTCAATTGACTTTCTTCCACGATTGCGGATTACTCGATCAACCAAAATACAAAAAGGGGAAAAATGTTTCCGAATTAAATGAATTTTAGACGCTTTAGACACAACTTGCTTTTTCAGTTTTAAAGAGTCGAGAAAAAGCAAAAGATGACTCTAGTCGCCTTCGATGTTTTAACGAGCCCGAAGTGACAAATGCTCGGATGGACTTTTTCCGTTATAGAGTCTGAAAAAGGCCAAAAGGAACTGCTCTGGAGTTCTAGGTAGAGGGTGTGCCAAACTTTTCGCAAAACCGCAGAATACTTTTTAAGGTACGGGCGGTCAATCTTCCCGAATGCTGTGTTCAGGGCATTGCGATCAGTAGGGCGGCTGACACGGCTTCCTAAGGATAAAGGTTTTATGCCTATAGGGGTCTCCCAATATATACTCGACGGTACGTGGGAGCACAATCCGTACTAGCGCTTATCGTCTCTCAGGAGGAATCACCCAACCATTAGCGCGATCGAAAGTCACCAGGTTTTACGACGTCGGAACACGTCTCTAGCCTAGACCTCTATGTTGTGCGTTAAGTTACAAAGTGTTGTTAAGTTCATTAAATTTATTTTAGGTTGATATTTCTTAGAAGTTTGCCTTTTTGGATCACCACGAGATGTATGATACAACTCCTAAATGCAGTCTAAAGATGATAAGCAAGCTTTTATATCTTTTCAACAATGAAAATCCTAGCTACAAGGGGAAAAGAAAGACACAATCTTTTCTCAAAGAGCATAGAGCACACTGTAAATGCACTTTTCCTAAATCAAAGCATGCAAACTGTCAAAATGCAAATGCACATATGCATGTATTTGCTTTCACTTTCTTAATATTGATGCCTAAAAAGAAAGTTGTTGTACAAATTTGAATTTGATTTCAAGTGAAAAACATAAACAAGCTCCTTTTTCGAAATCAAAAAGACGATTACGACACTTTATGATTTTGAATTAAACACTTGTTTCGACACTAGAAATGCATAAATTCAAACCAAAAGACAAAAGTAAAATCTTAATCAACTGTGAACAGCAAACAAAATCACTCCTAAGACCAAAACCACACTTACGACAGGTCTAGATCTAAGCGCGACAGTATGACTAGTTTACTTTTGTAATGGGAAACTGCAAATGATGTAACAAATACACAAAGAACAAACACAGTTTCTTTATACAACTGAGGCGGAATTGAGGCAAAGAAAAGGGGTTTCAGATAGGTACACTGACTGATAATAGGCTGCAAAAAATAGAGATAAAAATGAGCAAAAGGAAGCAGGGAACCACAACTGCACAAGGCAAAGGCTGATCAGCGCACCCTCAGCACAGAGAAACTGAACTTCAGTGCAGGTATCCTTCACGGGACCTGTGTTGAAATGCAGAACCTCTTCACAGAGTCTGCCCTGAAGCAGAAACGAGAATTGTCTCTGGGTTCTGGGTCACGGTTTGCAGTTTAATCTCCAGTTTTGGGCCGGATAAAAGCTATCAATTAGGTAGAATTAGGAGGATGATTTAAAGGAGGACTAAGATCTATCACAAAGGGCTATTAGAGCACTTGTGGATCAGCTGTTCAGATCATAAAAACATGCCCAGTGAGTGGACTAGAGTGGCAGACCTCTACTTTGCATTTGAAAATGGCAAATGCATTTCGATTCGGCACTCCTGAGTTTATGAGAAGAACAACAATAGAAACACAAATAAACTAACAAGATACGTTCCCCAGTGGAGTCGCTAATTTGTTGTTGGGAAAAGTATCCATTCGGAATGCCCCTATCCCACTCTAAGGTGTGATAGTTCCTTAGCAACAAACAAGGTAAACTAATTGAGTATTCTTCTTTATGAAATGTAAATGAGGAAGAAGGATGTAACTAACCTGTGTCTTCCGCTAGTTTGTCGATCCAAATCACTCCTCTCTTCAGTAGCTCCCAACTTCTTGCTTCTTCACCGGCCTAGCTTCACCGAATTCCTGCAAGATCACAAGAGAGAGAAACTACACAAAGATACCGATATACATTCATAAAAAGCTCAAGACCAAATTAAGCTAAACATGTAAGCATAACAAAACATCATTGGTACACAACATGTAGGAGAAACACAAATAGTTTATTGATAGAATAAGAAAGTCCAAGAGGAGATACAACCAAGTGAGTTCCGATCCAGCATCTACCTCCCAGCAAAGGAATCCCTTCCTCTCCTCCAACAAAGCATAAATCACCCAATGTACTAATCTCAATCTCAAACCAACAACAATTCTCTACAAAGTACAAAATTCCAGCCCGTTGAACCTCTGGGTGAGAGATCCATATATAGATGTAAGCAGATAGGATGAGTCAGCTTATGTTTTGACTTGTGGCTTCTCTCTGTTAGTTCTTGCTTCCACTTGGAGGTTGAAAGCCTCTTACTCATCACTAGTCAAATTCATTGAGGCAAGTGTCATTGGAGAAGATTCTGGAAGCTTCCAGGGTCTTTCCACCTCGTTGAATGAGTTTGCCATTTGTCATTTCCTGCTCAGCACACCCTGGTAGTTCTTCCACCTGCGTTGCAGTGCACCTAGCCAGTGTAGCCTCTGCATTTCAACGCAGGCAGCTAGCAGAGCCTCTGAATTGATCCTGAATTGACTGTTTCTGAGTGGTTTTTGGTGGAGAACTTCTAGGAGAAGTTGTCATTGGTTGACCTTGTTCCTTTAGGAGTTGTAACAACATCTTTAGGGACTTTGGATCCCTTGAATTATGGACATTTCATGCTTATAGCTGTAAGGCACAAAAATGTCTATAAAAAAGTACCATCCTTCTTCTATACCAACACAATCGAGCTCGCACAGGGTGATGAACTCGGCCAGATGTAACCTTTATGCAATAGCTCCTCAATCTACCTCTTGATTTCATCATTCTCTAGAATAGAGCATCAATAGATTGGTCCATTGGTCAATGACACACATAGGGTCAAATCGATGGAGTGCTTGACCTGGCAATGTAGATGCACCAGTGTGGGGGAGGTGAAGATGTCCTCGTACTCCTCCATGACCTTGTCCATTTGTTATTATAGTGTGGAAGGGACCTGTCTAGAGGTCGTGGCCATCGTCTTCTTCTTCTGCTTAGGGCATATCATCAGGAAAAAAATTTCCCTATTTTGGAAATGAGCTTACTACATTGTTTTGCAGTAACCAAATAGATGGCGATTGGTAGTGCTACCTGTGATCTGTTGTACAACTTATTTCCCAAAGTAACAATAGCATCATGAGGCCTTAACTGATATATAACATGTCACTTCCACAAGAATGTTTGGCCTAATAATACATCACAAACATGAAGGGGAGGAATGTCACATAATACCTCATCCTTGAAGGGCTTGATGCTATATGGAAGGCAGCACTGCTGGCTCACATGAACATCGCGTCCTTGGTGAAGACAACCGATTATGTGCAGTTGTGGGTGTGTCATGGTCAGTAAGCCTAGCAGCTTCATGACCTCTGCTGAAATGAGGTTCTTTTGGCTCCTACTGTCGACGATGAATTGTAGTGGGGAACCCTTTACACACATTTCGCAGTGGAAGAGGCGCTCCTCCTCCTCTATTCCTCCTTCTGGATCTTCATGGTGGCAACGGTGGTGTTGGACTCTGCATCAATAATCTGTTTCCCTTTGTCATTCCCCTTGTCGTGTTCTGACTCAGAGCCAGAACATCCATCTGATTCTAAAGCCTTAATCTCGGCCACCATTGACTTCTTTGCCCGACACTCACTTATGTTATGAGTGGAGCTCTTATGGAACTCAGACTGCTTTCTCATGTCCTTCTTTATCTTCGCAGTGTTCTTATTTTCTTATGGATTTGGTGAGTTTTCCTAGGCTGCCTCACCGTGGCTTTGTCCTTTGCTCTCCGGTTTGGGGGCAACTTTCCATTGATTCGGATTCGTAGATCCAAAGTCTCTCTTCTTCTGTTTAAACTTATACTCGATCTTGATGGTGTATCGGTATGCCATACCAAGCAAGGAGATGCCTAGGAACTCCATCTCATCCTAGATGTACCTGTGTAGGTAGTTGAGGTATTTGAGTAGCAAATGTTTCTCAGAATCCTTGATACCCAACTTCGTGTGAAGGGTATGAAAACATTGGTAAACTTCGGAACATCTTGGTCCCTTTCCTGCCGTAGTGTTGTCCACTTTATGTATTTATCCTCATAGCTCCTGACAGGGTAGTACTTCTCCGTCATGGCATCCCAGAACTAGTTCCATGTGGGTGTGGGTGAAAACAGCAAGGTCATACTTTCATCCTTCTTCTCACAGTAGGTTTCCCACCAGTCCTTCATGTGGGGGGCAACTTTGAGAGGAGAAAACATAATATTTTCTTGGCTAGAAAAATCATGAACAAAAAATATCCTTCTAGCATATTTGACCATTTATCTATGACGTCTACATCTATTTGGTCCTCAAATATGGGAATATCGAAGCTTACTTGTACCTTAAAATGAGTCGAGCCTCCAGAGTGGCTGTTGGATGTGGATGCATCACCGGTGGCCAACTTTTGAAGGATCTAGGTAGAGCTATCCATCATCACGTTCCTTTGTTTCTCGAGGGCCTCCTTAAGCAATATTTTGATAGGATCTCCTACCCCCTCGTCTTTATTTTCTTCCCGCATGGGTAGCCACTGGGGTTTGTGAAGCTGATCTTGCAAGGATTCAACCAGATTGAGCCGTAACTCCTTATATGCCAACCTTGTTTGGGACATGCAAAGAAAAATGGAGAAAGAGCAGACTGCTCTAATACCACTGATTTAGATTTATACAAGAATGAAACAAATTATAGATATAACCATAAATACAAATATTAAGTATAAATAACACTTCATTTCATTAATATAAAATACTGCAATATGCTTACAAACAAAATGAAAATAAGACTAGCTCGGGTGATGGTAGGTTATCTTTGAGAAGAGATGTGGTGGCTACATGCCTATAAAGTGTGTTACAATGAGTCTCAAAGGCCTATTTATTATTTAGAATCAATGGAGAACCCTAAACGTCCAAAAACCTAACCCTAGGAGATAAAGTGCCAAACTATGGGCCATGTTTGGGTAAATTGGTACATCAACTTGCTAACATCGTAACTTTGTCATACGATCTTTGTTTGATGCACACAATAACTCATTAGAAAGATATATCTGAGGACCACAACTTTTGAATGTTCAACATTGAACAACGACCCATATTTTTCCAAGTTTTTGAAAAAAACATCATTTAGGGCCTCAAAATGGCTCCAGAAGATCAGGATCTGAAAAACTGCCAAAAATAGTAAATTGTGCTACAAATAAGGAAACTGAAAAACTGAAAGAAAAATGGTGTGGGTCCAAGTGGAATAGGCAGGTGGCCACCAGTATCAACTTGGATCAGTCATGGGGTGGAAAGGGAAAGACTATGGTAGTGACATGATGATATTGTAGCATTCCTATGACAATGAGCATTGATGACCAAGAAAATTTGTTGTAGTGCTATAAAAATTGGGGAACAAAAAGTCTCCTCCATCCCAAATTACTTCCTCTTGCATCACCACTTCCTTGCACACCTCTAGCACATGTTACACATTCAAAAATTTTGAATATCTCTTTCAAACAGTTGATGATCATGCAATTACTCCTTTAGCTAGTCGACATCAATCTAAATCTAAATGACTCATCTTGTTGACATCGTTGTGAACATCATAATACCAAAAACATGTTAGGGTTTATTCCTCTTTATATTTTTGGATTTGTAGATTATTTTTTATTATGTATGCATAAAAATAAAATTTATACAGAAAGTAGAGAAAAAATAAAGAAAAACTAATGAAGCCACATCTAACTCAAGAATCAAGATATAGCCTAGGAAAATCTTTTGAAAGAAAACCCAGTTGGAAGGTCAGGTTGTTTTGCTCTCTTTCTTTGAATAGAATATGCATGTGAGTAAAAAGAAGTAAGGCCTATGACCCATGGGTTGCTATACTGCACAAATCCTCTTTGTGTGATCTCTCCCTATCCATATGAGCCACATTTCTTTTCTATGAAACAAGTGCTCTAGAAAGGAATGGGAGCCCTTTTCCTCTTAGTGTCCCAATTATAACACAACTTCATAGCCCAATAGTGGTTATGTTTGATTCCCTTGAATCTTAACTAGACTTACAATATGGAATGCTCTAAAACCTTCTTCATCATGGTCATGTGGCCATCCTATTTTCCTTTAATAATTGGGATTGAAATGGCATCCTATCAAACAATGTTGGTGAAAATAGGAAGGTTAAATTTTAAGTGGCATAACATTTACATATATATTCCAGTTGAGGTGATTATTACATTGTTGGGAGATATATATGTGTATAATATTTTAAAAAATATGTGGAACTAAAGTAGTAAAGTTTTAGCCCCAAAGAAAATTATTTTTTATGCTTGAAAATGTTTCTAGAAGGTTTCAAACCCTAATTTTCCAAATTGGTTTCCACCGGTAAAAATGGTCTCGAGAGATTATTCCTCCACTCTTTGCATTCATAATGAATCAATATGGATTACAAACAATATAATGATCCAATCCATATCACTAGGGATTGTCTTATATCATGGTTGTATGTGGATGTCATTAGTAGCATTTTCACACCAAGGATGGGTTTTAGGGCCTTAAACATGGTTAAATCAAGGAAAATAATATTCTTAAACCTTATTGGGCTCAATATCCTTTAATTAATCCTTATATTAACACATGATTCATTTGTAGGGGTCCTTAGTAGGCCCTCGGGTGGGAAACAAGAGTCACAAATAGGTTTTGTACAATAAAATTATGTGTGTAACATGCCACATGGTCAAGGGGATAAACAAGGGATATAATTGATAATTGGAACTTTTTGAGCTTAATTTCGATGAACAAAGCACAAACATGGTCAGATAATCCGTCACCAGGGGCATTTTGCCAATGAATTTAATGTTGTCTCCATTAATATGTCTTAAGAATAATGCATGGGTGTTGAGGCATTAATAATAGTATTTGTAGGGAAACAACATCCTTATTCCCTTTCTGTTGGTTATGGGAGGGAAACAACATCCTCAAACCAAAAACATAGATTCTTTGGATCAAACATAATTAACATGACATTAGACTACCACATGGGAGAATGGATGGTTTGTGGGATCTTGACCACTGTCAAAGAAAAAAAGCTAATATCTTAGTATCTTATTGAATATATTGAGATCAATAGCCTTGAACCAAGTGTTGAGTAAGGAATAGAGTTGGAGGGGAAATAATTATCTTAATATTTATTGAACCTTATCATGTTTGACTACTGTGCGCGGTAAATAAAAACAATGACATGATCCCTTTTTAGAGATTCACGAACATCCCAGTCAAATATGGGTTTCATTATCTATTCTCTAGCAACAGAAATGGATTATAGGTTACTGACAATTTTCAAGGAAGGGAAATAAGAGAATCTATCCCTAAATCTTTTATTTTATGCTCAAGTGCCTGGACAATTCCTTAACCCTCCACATCTAACCTGTCTTTGTTATCAATTTCATCCAAGGATGTTATGGACACCATGACTAAGTTAGTTATGACCTATGACTTATTTTAGAGGTCAATCCAAGGTTATAGGAGGATAATAATGAGACTTACACCATAAATTATGGTTATGAATCTCATCACCATGAGCAAGACTAATTAACCTTGAATCCTCTATGAAAAAAGTGCTAAATGTATTGTTGAACATCTGCGTGAGTCCCTTGTATGGTATTTTTGACCTCCTACAATGATATAATTAGCATGATTGAAATAGAACACATGCTCCAAATGAGGATTTATTTTGATCACACACCATTATCATTATCCAATCCATTGTCAAGGTTTATTAGAATTAACGAGGTGTTGGAAATACTGATAGGGGGTGGAAATCAATATTCCACATTTTCTTACCATTGAATATAAAAAAATTAACTAATAACATCACATCAAAGTAACATGAGTTGTATATATAAATAAATTTATTTATATTACAGCAGAACCTACAACTTCCAGCTTAGGAGCTATAACTGGAAGGGCTACAACCCTGAGATATTTACTAGTTACTACTAGAAGGAGCTACAACCCTAATATTACCAGCATCCACTAGAAGGAAGTGACAAACTCCTAAAGGAAGCTACAACTTCCTTCATTATTACTACCCTTCTGCCATAAACATTAAAATATAGAAAAATAATTTCAGGGTCTCCTACGAAGGAAAATAACCTAATCAATAGTCCACAATTTCAATAATGAAATAATATAGTCAATGTTCTCTTACTCAACCTCTTTTGATCGTGAATTGTTCTCTCTACAACTTTTGTTCTTGAAAAAATTCCATAGGCACAAATGAATGTGACATTGATATTATCTATGCCCTTCTTCTACTGGTCTCAAATTTGATTTCATAAAATGTAGACTCGTCAAATTGTCACCTTGAACATCAGGTTTTCTCCTTGATTCTTCGTATGTCCAAAAATTATGTTTTTTTAGTGAACTTTAAAAAATGTGGAGTCTAGCATCAAAATAAACTATAATCCACACCTACAACTATATTCTTAAAATATCCTTGTTCAATAGTTAGGAAAACTATAACTTGAGCTTCAAATATATTCAAAACAACTCCTTAACCAAGACAATGAGTTTCCTAAACATGTTCGCCAGAACAAATATTGGTCTACCTAAAAAAGCGAGCCTTAGAGAAGCTCCCAACAAAATTCAAAAAAACTCCTCAAACAAGTCAAGAAAGTGCCTCAACACTCCTTATTATCTATTAAAGTATGCCTCCATTGAAGCCTCAAATGGTCTTAGAAATGGCTTTGAATATGCTTCAAAAACTAGCTTTGGATCTACCTCAAAAGGATCCTTAGTGAAAGTCAAATTTGTTGTAGGTCCAAGTCTATTCCAACGAATAAATGCCATAGGTATGCCTCATATTTAACCCTCAATATCTCAAGCCTATTTACTTAAGGGAACCAAATTTTTTAAAGAAGAAATGCCTCAAATGAGGCTCATACGAGCTCAGTTAAGCCTTAGAAAACCTTAGGCTTGGATTCCTTAGACTGCCTTAGAAAATGTTTAACCATCCTTACAAAACATTCCTAGGATCAGTGAATATAATCCTCAAAGTTTGTGTAAATGGAGGCGTCAGAAAGGACTAATTAGGCCTTAGAACAAACCCTCATTTCTTCACAAATTATCTTTAGAAACCACAATAAAAATGCACCCAAAAAATTCCTCAAATATAGACTTTTAGTCACCTATAGGATCATAATATTGCTCATTTTATTTTTCCATGGTATATGACTTTGATTCTCCTTTCTTCATCGAATTAAGAATTGTTCCTTGATAATTCAAATGCCCCTTTGAACTCCCGTGCATACCATATTTATACATATTTCGAGGGGGGCCTATATTAGACTTGACCTAAGAAAAATAATTATTTTTAATTCCAAAATCCACATCTATATTTGAGCTTCCCTGATAGAGGAAAGTCAACCTAAATAAGGTGAATTTTACACATTAAAAATACTTTTTTCCTTCCATAATATCTTCGTTCAAAGATGACTTTGACAAATCGAACTAGGAAAATTCAACTCCTAATTTTAATGTTCATCTATGGCAGAAATGAAAAATTAAGGACATTATTTTTTAGGGAAATATATTGTTTATAAGCCCATCCTTTTGGGGCACTAACTCCAAATGAAGATATTTTTGCAATCATGAAGACCCAAATGGTGTGTTGCCCATTCACCCTTTAACATCAATGAGAATTTTTCTAAAAACTTTCCCCTCTTCCATTGATTTCAACACTCACCATCCTTATGTAATCATGCTCCCCCTATTTACGTGCTTCACTTCATTCATCTCCATGTTGCACTTCCTTTCCTCTCCCCCTCTGACATTAATGGAAAAGTCTGACTTATGTATTTTTCCTGGTTCTCCCTCTTATGATATTTCTTCTTCAACATGCTTTCCTCTCTAAACCTTAGTGGGTTTGGTTTCTAGCCTCATCTACTTAGGAGACCACTTCATTTCAAATCTGCATTCTCATGTAATATGAAGAGAGTTTTCATTTAAATAATTATTAGTTGTACATGAATGATGGAGAAAATATTACCTATTGATAGAGAATCCATTAGGATTTACGACTTGTCTACCTGTAAACATGCTTCTAGGGTTTTTTTTATATGATTTGTAGTTAAACCTACTATGAGATTTGAAATCCATAGCCTTGGGCCCAAAATTTTTACATGAATAAAAACAGCCAGGAAAAATACTTTGGTACCATGGTGAGGTGAATTGCCATGATGATCTTCTAAAATTGTTCTACCTTGGAGGAGGTCAACTATTTTGTTGTTCTTCTTGATAAGATGTCCTATTGAGAACATTTTTAAAACATCATGGACTAAAAAACTCATGCCTTTTAGAGTTCCCACTTTGGCTTTTTAGGAAAAAGATTCCACTTCTATGTTTTGCTTGAAATGTTTCCTTTTGGGACTTGGCACTTGCATTTTATTTGGATGAAGCTTGAGGCAGACTTGATTTCTTGGAGCTGACAATGTTATCTAGCCCTTGTGATTTTTTCATCTGTTCATTGAGCTTGTTGAGTTCAACCCTTCATGACACAAATTATCTGTCATTCTTAATGAAATATTATTCCTTTATTTTTAGCTAGAATTTGGTTACTTCTTCAATTCTTCTTGCTTCGTCAAGTCAGGTCTTCAACGAAATAACTAATTATTTAAGCCTTCTTTCTTGTTGATCAAATTCAATTTGTATCTTGACCAAGTCCTATGATTTTTTTTTAAGATGACTTTCCAGAAATACTTCTCTGTTGTTTGCCTCTTGTACCTTAGTCTTTATGCAAGCAACCTCCCTCTCAACTTCTCTTGTATAAAGCTCTTCTATTCTTTCCCAAAGATATTTAGCCGAGGAGATTTGGACTCTCTTGTGGTTGTATATTCGGTAACAACTATGAACCATATATAATTAAGGGAATTCATATAGGTCTCCATATATATGTTCCATAATTAGTTTATTCCATCAAACATAGGAGGTGGAAACATGACAGTTTATTCAACATGATTTTCATTAATCACTTTAGTATTATTTGGCATCATTGCAATAGAGGAGACTTCCTTTTCCTTTTTCTTAGAGGCCATCTATTTTTCCTATTTCATATTGTTCCCGAGATATACCTTCCAGTTGTTAGACTCTGATGAAGGAACCTTCTCTGAAACCAATTGTTGGAAATACTGCTAGGGGGGTAAATCCGTATTTAAATTGTTCTTACAATTGAAAATCAAAACATTATATAATAACATGACATCAAAAGAAATATATATATGTATATATATATTTATATATAACAATTTATTTATATTACAGGGAATGTTGTAACATTCTATTTACGAGTAAGAATTTATATTACAAGGAAAGCAATAATATTTGATTTACTAGCTACAATTGGACATGCTACAACCCCTAGTTTACCAACATCCATGGGAAGGAGGAGATATCCTCCTAAAGGAAGCTACAACTTCCTTCCCTGGCACCACCCTGCCACCCTAAATAATAAAATATTAAACAATAATCTTGGGTTCCCATACCATGGACAATTATGCAATCAATACACAATACTTTAAATAACCAAAAAATATAGCGAATGTACTCTTACTCAACCTATTCTAATCATAAAATGCTATCTTTAGAACCTTTTTTCTTGATCTATTTCCATAAGCACAAACAAATATGAATCTTCCCTATGGCTTTCTTCTACAAGTCTCAAATTTGATCTCACAATATATACATTCATCACAATATCATTAGAGAAATTTTGAGGTATAAAATGGACCTCCCGAGGAATATTATAAAATAATAGTGGAAATAATAAATTAATATTAGATTATCTCATCAAGTTTTGGATGGAAAAAAAAAGAAGCTACTTTTACAACTCATATTTTCAACTTACATCCCTATAAATTTACTCAAATTTTGTGTTGGGTCACTCATTGGATGAAAAATTAATTTTTTCATCCAAGGAGTAACCATGTTGCATACTTTTGATTAAACCTACTACATGATAAATGTGAAATAGGTGAGAAAACATAATTGTAATCACATTTTTTTCGTGTATTTCATATTTCTCATTTAGTAGGGTCCATCAAAAGTATGTAACATGGGTACTCTTTGGATTAAAAATTAAATTTTCCATCCAATGACTGATCCTTCTTCAAATTTGAGTAAAATAGTAGGGAGATAAGATGAAAATATGAGTTGAAGAAGTAGTTTTTTTTTTTTCAATCATTTTACCTTTCTATTCCAAAAATGGAAAATTATCCCCCACGGTTGACATCATCATATTGAATTCTATTGGTTCTTATACATTTAATTTTTTTTGTACATTTTTGTTTTGAAACCCATTTTTTAGCTCAAAATTTCTCTAATGCACCTTTAACATAAAGTCTGCTACGCGATTCTTAATATGTCGAACAAGTATGTTGTCATAGTGATCCTTAAAAAATATTCAGTCTAACATAAAAAGAAACTCTAATTTCTACATCTAAATAGTTTCTTAAAAATACCTAATTCAATCGTTATGATAACCATAACTTGAGCCTCGAATATCCTCAATACAACTCCTCAACTAGGAAAAAAAGTTGTCAAAAGATATTCCCTTGAACATGCTTTGGCTTACATCAAAACATGAGCCTTAGAACAACTTCATAAACTCTTCAAAACATCTCCTTAAACAAGTCAATAGACTTCCTCAAGTGATTATTGTGATTAGTGAAAGTATGCCTCTTTTTCTAGTTCACATTCAGTTAGAAATGGTTTTGGATCTATGTCAGAAAATAGGTTTGAGTCTACCTCAGAAGGATCCTCAATATAAGCCAAAGTTGAATAAATTACAGGTGTGCTTCAATGAATAAATTCCATAGGTCTTTGTTAGATTTAAGCCTCAACAACTTAGCCTCATTTCTTAAGGGAATCATATTTTCATAATAAGAAATGCTTATGATCAAGCTCATACTAGCTCAGTTAATCCTAAGAAAACCTCAGGCCCAGATGCCTTAGAAAACTTTGAGCCATTCTTAGAAGAACTACCTCATTCAACATATATAATCACTATAAAAAGTGAAAATGGAGGCCTCGTGAAGGTTGAATTATGCCTCAGAACAAACCCTCATTTCTCTAAAAATTATCTTTAGAAACCAAAACAAAAGTATGCCCAAAAACTTCCTTAAATAAATATTCTTGATCTACTATAGGATGTGAAGATTACTTCTTTTCTTTACCCTTCGTCTATTCCTTTCACTCTCCTTCGTCCCTTAATTTTCTTTGCTTACTCCATCAAATTCAAAATTGTTCCTTGTTAATTTAGGTGGCCTTTTGAGCTCCCGCGGTTACCATATTTATACATGTTTGGACGAGGCCTTATATTTAGTCCGACTTGAGAAAAATCAAGATTTCTAATTCGAAGTGTCGTGTCTATTTTAGAGCCGACCTAACAAAGGAAAGCCAATCTAAATGAGGTGAATTAGACACATCAAAAATACTTTTTGTCTTCCATAATAACATTTTTGAATGTTGACTTGTACATATGGAACTAGGACAATTAAACTCTCAATTTTGACCTTCTTCTAGGGCAACAATAAAACATTAAGATCATGATTTTTTGGGGCAAGATGTGTGTGCTAAACACATCCTTTTGGGTCACCAAATTAAAATCGAGATATAATTGCGATCATAAAGACAAACATGGAATGCCACCCATTCACCCTTTGACATCAATGATAATTTTTTGAACATGTGGGAGGTGGGGGCTAGTAACACTTGGGCCTTAAGCCATTGGTGGTACTTCATAGACTTAATCACGTAAAAAGCAACTAGGAGACCATAATACAAATTCTCTCTAAGCAGGATGTGGAATTAGAATTAAATATAGATGTTGTTAGGATATTTTGAATATCATGGATGGGTCACAATGCCTTGACCATCATTTATGTGGAAAGAAGTGCCTCAAGACATTATCAAATCTTCTTGGACTTAAGAGTCCTAAATGATTCCTCTTACCAACACATAAGTCTTTTGTGTGTTATATGGTATATAATTGTTATTAATTAGTTTTTGGCATCACTAATGAATCAAGAATTGTAGATCATGTTTGAAAACAAAAAAATGGCCTTACATGTGAAAAAATAAACTTCTAGGCCTCAATTGCTAAGAACAAGGCCACCAACAATAATGGATGCATCTAATGCTAAACCTTTTCTTGTGAAACACATGTGCTAAAATAAGTCCTAATGCTAAATGTTATCAAAATATTGAAAAAATATGAATATATGTGATAGGGATAGGTTCACATTATTAATTTATGGATGTTTATGCAAGTTGAAAAAATAATTATCAAGATTTCCTCTTTTCCTAAATGTGTTGATAACTTTTGTGATTTTCATTTACCACTGAAAGTACAAACTTTTGTGATTTTGATTGTTATGAAACCAGCTCACAAAAAGATAGAAAAGAGAGATCCACACCTTAAAATTCAACCTCTTTGAGGGGGCTACCTCCCTTACATTACATAAATGAGCAATTCTTGGATGATTCAAATGACAAAACCTCCCTCCTATATATAGGAGTCTAAGGAGTCACAATATAACCCAGCCGACCTAACAATCATAATATAAAGCCACAAAAATAACAATAGAGGGATTCTATGGGGCACAGTAATAACAATATGGGGGCCATAGGGGCACAGCAATATTAATAAGGGATACAACTACAATAGTAATGGGGTAATCACTAGTATTATAGGGACCCAACATTGATTTACCATTGGAATTACAAACCTAATGGTTTGGTTGCATGAATGAAAATTAGTTAAGTTTCCCAACCCCATCTTATTGTCTTCATTGCATCCATACTTTTAAATAGTTTCTTCATCATCAATATTAATAAAATTATAAATCCTTATCGAAAATTTTATATAAATTTCCAATATGCTTAAAAATAAAATATTACATTAATTATATATATATATATATATATATATATATATATATAGACATAGATATATATATGATGCCCATAGGGCTTATAACACATGCCGACAAGTGTTCTGTTAAGGCACTCTGTGGTATAAAGTTCACCATTTCAAAACCCCATGGGAAAAAATCTAGTCATGCTAAGGTCTAGGTGAAATATCCACATGATATTGATGGCTTATATGCCCCTTGGTTGTGGCTACTAAGCCACAAGCTAGGCATGCTAGCGATGCCAAGCCTCACATAACCTAGAAAACTATATATATATATATATATATATATATATATATATATACACGAGTTGTCTTTAGTGCAAATTTTCAGAAGCTTTCCCAGTGGATTTTTTCTGAATTCATTGAAATCACATGCTTGATCGGTATCCCTTCACAATAGAAGTTCCCTAGGTGTTTTTCAAGGTGTTAAATCTATATATACACTAAGAAAACTAGTTTAAATAACACAAATATCTATCTATATCTATCTATCTATCTATCTATCTATATATATATATATATATATATATATATATATATATAGATATATATATATATATATATATATATATATATATATATATATATATATATAGATATATGGTGTTTCCGGTGCTGAAATTTGGTGGAAAACTTTAGGTGAAATCTTGATTTGTGTTATCTAAACTGATAAAAGTGTACCCAATTCGAATTTTATAAATTAAACAACTTAGATTCAAGTTTTTTAAAATTTTACTCAATTTTTGTTAAAAATATGTTGTGAGAAAGACTACTTCTATAAATTAGAATATATAAATGGAATTTGGTATTCACTGCGTTGAATGCATTTATGCATTCAAAATTATATTTTAAGCAACAAAAAATCACATTCTTGCTTGAATTGTATTCCCAAATTCCATATATATATATATATATATATATATATATATATATATATAATTTATCGTCCTTTAAAAAAAATATGTATATGCAAATATAAATAAAAGATATATTATAAATTCATTTTTCCATTTTTTAAAATAATAAAACATTCTTTTGAAAGGAAAAAATAAAATTGACAATCTAGCTCATTGAAACAACATAGTTATGATAATTGTGAAAAATTAAACTAAAATGTAAATAGTTACATTTCTTTGTTACCTATTGTGATTATCCCTACCTATAATCTTTTCCCAAAACCACTATTCTCTTCGCCCGGGAAAAAAATACTTTTTCATTATCAATATTTTTTTAAAAATAATAATTGAATTAAAAATTAAACAAATAATTTAATAATATTTTTTTTAGATTGATGGACTATTACTGACATCCGCTCTCAATTCCCTAAAATCCACCACATTTCCAATTTTCCTTACTTATTAACCCAATCCAACTATAGCGAGCTTGGAACTCTTCTTTCTCTTCTTTTTCATCATAATTTTTTTTTTTGAAGAATCACAATTAGATTGCTTTTATTTGCATCACATAGACCAATCTGATAGACCACATTAGTTTTAATAGAAGTTAATCATCACCATCATTTTTATTTTACTTTTAAAAAATAATAATAACTTTCATTTACTCTTATAACCTTAAAAACTATTTTAATAAATAAAATTATTTTTCTAAAATCATAAAAATAATACAATATTTACAATCACAGCTTAAAAGAATATTAAATTACACATTATTTTCATTTATAAAATAGTAGAGGCTTTACTTCTGAAATAAACAATAACAGATTTTCAAAAATCAAAATATATTTTAAAACACATTAAATTTTAATTATAAATACTTTATTAAAAAACATTTAATAATTTATAAATTATGATTTTAAATTTTAAATAATATAAGTATCAAAATTTAAAAGCTATAATAGTGCTTCAACATTTACTACTATTTCTTAACCATCAAATTCACTATATGACTTAAGGGGAAATTGACATATTTGAATTGATATTTGTGAGGGATACTCTACCAAAATATCCATAAAGTGGGGAGGGGATCTAGACTTGTTCCGAAATAGAGAAGAGAAGTTTGGAGAGTTATATCATGCAGATCCATCTAGGGAAGCTTTGGAAACAATAATGGAAAATCATAAATTAATTGATATCCCTCCAAGCAATGGGAGATATGCATGGACAGATAAGAGAGTTGGAAAAAGTAACATAAAGGAAAGGATGGATATAATATTGGTACAAGAAAACATCGCATCATGCTACAACTCAGTAAGATAAAAAATTCTTCACACAATGACATTTGACCACAAGCGAGTGGCAAATATATTGGGAAAAATGGATAATTAAGGACCTCTCCCATTTAAATATATGCCAATATGGGACAAAAACAAAGACTTCAGGAACCAAATCACAAATGTTTGGGCGCCAAGAATGACAAGATCACCTCATTATGTTTGGAAACAAAACTAAAAAAATCTTAGAATTAAGCTCAATGAATGGGTAAGAGAGAATGAAATACAAAAAAAAAAAAACAGAGTTGCAAATAAAAATGGACAGCATGCAAAAAGAAAAGGAAAACAAGATTATTTAAAAGAAAAGGAGATTTTTTGGGAAATATAGAGGGAAAATAGAAAAGAGGAAGAAGAGGCAAGATTGAAATCTACAAGCCTTTGGTTGAATGAAGGGGACAAAAAAACAACCTTCTTCCACAATACAATGAAAATAAGAAGAGCAAGAAATGAGAGAGATAAAATCCAAGTTGATGGGCAAGAGAGAAAAGGAGGAAAGGAGCTAAAAAACGCAGCTCATAACCATTTCAAAAACCTCCTCACAGCTAGTGAAGACACAACATATTATGAGAGCTTCCTCCAGCACACATAAAAAATAAATGAGGAGCATAATTCAGAAATAAATAATGAAATCTCAGGAGAGGAAGTAGTTGCAACCATATAGAGCCTCTACCCAGACAAGGTCCCCGGGCTAGATGGTTTCACAATAGAATTTTACAGGCACCATTGGAATATTATAAAAAAGGATTTCTTAAGAATGGTTAAAAATGTATTAAAAAAAATATGGGAAGTAATACAAAATCATCTTATCTGGTTCTAGTTCCAAAAGAACCCAATCCCTCCACCTTTAATAGATTTTGTCCTATCTCCATATGTAACCCCTCATACAAGATTATTATCAAAATAATAGCCAACAGAGCCAAGAAAGTGCTCCCAGAAATAATATCTGAAAATTAGGGAGGCTTTGTTCCTAGCAGGTAGATTATTGACAATATAATTATTGTAAAGGAAGCCATCCATACAAGCATGCAAAAGAAAGAGAAAGGAATAATCATAAAATTAGATATGGCAAATGCCTTTGATAGGGTCAGCCTTCCCTATCTAATGGCAACACTCCAAAAATTTGGGTTCTCTCAAGGAATAGTAGAGGTCATCCAGGCATGTATTTTGGCTCCATGGATTGAACCTCTTATAAATGTAAGTCCAAGTGAATTCTTCTAGGGCACGAGAGGTCTAAGACAAGGGTGCCTGCTTTCGCCTTTTTTCTATATCATAATTGTTGAAACTTTAAGCAAAGCCCTAGAAAAACGACGAAGAGAAAGAAACATCACAGGTCTTCAAATAGCAAGAGGAGTCAAAAGCATTAACCACTCAATTTTTGCGAATGATACCCTCTTGTTGGGAGGTGCTTTAGCTATAATTGCAATAAGATTCAAAACAGTCCTGGAAGACTTTCTTCAAGTCTCTGGGGGGCTTTTAAACAATTCAAACTGCATAATATATGGTTGGAACACTCCCTCTAGAACCATGAAAAGGATCTCGCAAATTCTAGAAATCCCCACTCAAGAAAAATGCAATCATTTCTTCAATCTTGGGCTCCCTATCTCCAAAGAGAATATGAAGGCAGAATTATGGAGCAAACAGATTGAAAAAATGAAAGATAAAATCCAAAAATGGGGAATGATGTGGCTTAATATGGCAAGCAAGGTGACTTTGATTAAGGCATTACTCTCGGAACTCCCAATCTATTAGTACGCAATAATTCTAGCACTTGCAAGTGTACACAAACAAATGGAACTAATAATCAGAAGCTTCTTATGGCAAGGAGGGAAACAAGAGAAGAAAAAATTTAGCTTGGTCAAGTGGGAGCAAGTCACATTACCATATGAACAAGGAGGCTTATCAATAAGACTCCTTGGCTTAATGAATGTTGCATTAGGAATGAAAATAATATGGAGAATGATAACAATAAAGGAGAGTTGGGGAAACAAAACTTTCGCTACAAAATACATGGACAAATCTAGAACAAAATTATCGAATGAAAATGTCCCCATAAGGTTATGTACTCAAGTATGGAAGCTTGTAAAAAAGACAATTCCACTACTCACAAATCATATCTCCAAAACCCCAAGCAATGGGAGAAAGGTATCGATATGGGAAGACATAATTATGGGAAAAGAACCTTTAAAGTTTCAATCGGTAATTTAAGTCATTCAAAACTGGATGACAGAAAGAGGGCTAAACACACTTAACTCAATCTCCACTTGGAATCAACGAGAGTGTCAAGAATTACAAAATATAATAATCCCTTCAAATCTGAAAGGTCAATGGGATAGGTTAAGGTAGGACCTCAAAGGAGCAGCACCCACAAGCATCGAGGAAGAAGATGCATTTCTATGGGATCCAAGCGAAGGAGGTTTCATAGTCAAAACAAGTTACAAAGCCCTCCAAGATCATCAAAACCATTAGGATTGGGGCCTTTGGAAAATAGTATGGAAGACCGAAAGTCTACCTAAAATCAAAATATTTATTTGGACCTCCTAAAAGGTAAAATCTTAACCTCTAAAAAATCTGAAAGAAAAGGCTTCCATGGTCCATCTAGGTTTTCTATGTGCCTGAAGGAAGAAGAGACCATCCAACACCTATTCGAGGGTTGCAAGATAGCAAAAGAATGCTAGAAACAACTCTCAAGTCCTCTGGAAAGCAACTTAAATTTTGCAAATCCCTTTCTAGAATTTTATCAAGCTTGGGAGAAGGCATAGCCCTATCCAACAAAGAACAAGGCAACAATTAAGAGGTTCTGGAAATTCCTTCCAATAGTCTTGTGCTGGAAACTATGACTGGAAAGAAACAAAAGTATCTTCAAAGACCAGACCCTAAATATAGGGAAAATTTTATCCAAAACTTAGGGCTTAACATCTGAAATATTAAACAGAAAAGGGACTACAACAATGGACTATAACATCCTTCAGCTTGAGGAGAAAGACTGGATCAAGAAAGCTATAACAAAAAACAATTGGAAAATAGGACATAAGAAAACTCCTTCAGCTTAGAGTTGGAAAAGTAGGATAAATGAAGAAGAATTTTCAAATTGCAAATAGAAAAAAAAGAAGATAAAGCCTCTTCTTTGATGGGGAATCAAAAAACAATCTTGGGAAAGGAGGTGCAGGAGGAATTATAATCTATCTTGATGGGAAAGAAATAGTCTCATATCAATGGGATCTGGGAGAAACATCAAACAACAAAGCTGAAGCGTATAGTTTGTTAATGGGATCAACAATAATTAAAAAGAGAGTTATTTGAGACCCAATCATAATAGGAGATTCCACTATTATTATAGAGGCAATGGCTAGTAATAAAAGCTCCAACAATTTAGCTATAAACATAATATATAAGAGGATAAGAACAAATGTGGAAGGTTCCAGAGTGGTGACTTTTGAACATGTTCTAAGAGAATACAATCAATAGGCTGACAAATTTGCAAACAAAGGAATGTAAAGAATAGAAGGAACCATTTGGGAAAATGAAGAAATATACCACAGTTCAGTCCCATTTACTAAATCAATTTCATGAGGAAAACTTTTCTCATTAAAAGAAGGAGTGAAAATTTCCAAAACACCCTCAAAAGGACAGTAGAAAATCAACAAGAAGATATCTTTGCAAGAAACATCAGTTGGAATTCACGGGATATCAAAAAATAATTCCGCGGGAAATCATAATTCTTATCCAGTCCGAAGACCAAGGTCGATCGTGATCCAACTTCCATGAATCGCGTAGTAAAATTTCTCATCCTGAACAAGTAGCGAAGTAGCTCCCCTCCCTTAAAGTCTAAGCCTTTCAACACTACTCTTCATTGTGTTAGTATTAATCAAATCCTAATAGCTTTGTCCCAGTTATCTCACAGTGTATTCAAAATCCCTCCTGCGAAATCTCCCCTCTTGAGCCAACACCCGAACTCTTCTCCTAGCATTCTCTTTATGAATAATTCCCATTAGGAGCCTTGCATCAGCTCATAGTCAAAGAAGCACTCAAAAATCTCTTCATACACATTCCTCCATCGTCCTCTCTTGCACAATTACGCTCTCTATACTCAATTTCTCATAGTTATCAGTAGGCACATTGCAGGCTCTCCATCCAAGTGGTTTCATAGCTTTTTGTGCCACACACACCGTGGATCCTTGAACTCTCCTCCCATTAAAGTACTGTAAGTTAGCCTCTACTCTGTTTTCTATTATTCTTCATAGGAAGGGAAGCATACCTCAAATATAGTATCCATTCCAATTCTAGAACTCAATAGAGCAATGCAAAGAAAAGGCATCAGAAGGAACATTCTAGGTAACATAAGTCACAGGATTAGCAATAGAAAAAGGAACAAAAACTATCTCATGAACTCATAGAAGGAAGTGATTAAGATGGACTTCAATCCCATCGAGAAAGCAACAAGAAATGATTGATGTGAAACATTTAAGGCAAATAAATTTATGATTAGAATATTCCAAGATGCTCTGCAAGACATTAAGGCAGAAATGAAAATGGAGTTCAGTTATCAAGAGAGAAGCATGGAAAGCCAGAAAGCAGAGATATTAGCACTCAAGAACAAATGTGTGCACTTGGAGGAAGCAGTAGCATATATCAAATCCACTACCCTGAGTCAAGAGGGAGAAAACTCAGTCCATCAAGGCAAGAAGCAGCATTCCTTCCAGGAACAGTCAGTTCATAAACCATGAAAAACAACAAGTCACACAATGTTTTGTAAATTTATATTACTTGCAGGCCAGTATGTAATGCATTATGCTAGGATAGATATAGGAATATAGAAAATTTTGGATTTCAAACATAGAAGTAGGGACTGCATTCCCAGTACACTTTTACAGCTTGAATCTTATCTTCACCAAATGTAACAGGAGCACACTCCATCTCATTGTTTTTTGGTAATATAATCACTATCTGACCTTCTAATATATATATATATATATATATATAAAGTGATATGCATTAATTTTTTTGCATTTAATTTAAATTAAAAAATATACATAAACGTTTAAAACCTATTAGGAAAAGGCATACTTAGAAGTCAATAAATTTAAAACTTGGTGTGGCCTAAGCCACCTACAACTCCGAGACGAATTAAGTATATTTGCAATCACAAGCATGCTACAAAAACATTTAGTTTACTAATTTATTTAAAGTTAAGTTTCTTTTATTACACTAAAAAAACATATTTATATTATAATCAAATTCTTATTATCCTAGCATTAATGGTAAAAGAGAAGTGTTTTTATCCAAAATAAGAAAGGAAATACACCATGGTAGTTATGTCTATATGTCCAAATATGCTATAAACGGTTCTAAACATATTTGTTTGTAAAATGTAGTTATGATCTGTATAAGTATGCATAGCACACAACAAAAAGGTTATAGTTTCACTATCCATATTAACTAGTAATAAATGAAAATAATTAGTGCTAAAAAAAAATATGTAAAGAGCATCATGTAGAAAATCACAATAAGGTAGAAATCTCAAGAGGTACATGATATATAGGGCTCTCCAGTGGTGTTGTTCCTTTCCTTCATGATAGGGATGCCTCTACGTGAGCTAGACATTTGTCCATCTCTCTTTGCTCCATTTGAATTTCATCTAATTGCAATAAGTTTTTTTCCTTGGCTTCATTCATATAAAAAGATTTGTCGTAATAAGGATTTAGTCTACCAGTAAAGTTTAATGGTATACAAATATTAATTCTAGGGATGTTTAGTATGTCCAACGATAGACACCAAGTCAAGTAACGAAGATAAAGTCTTAGAATTATATAGGCATACCCTGTCATTTATGATTTATTCTTCAACCATTTTGATTATCCTCTTGCACTTCAGGACAAGTCTACATATGATAAATTTGGGTCAAACATTGAGCTCATGAATTTGCTCGATAGCCATGTGGAGCTCCTCTAACATTAACCCCTCGGGTAGAGTGTGTGCATTGTCACTTCATTAAGGGAGGGAAGAAAAAGCAAAGATACAGGGGGGAGAGCATCACAAAGAGTCAAACGAGAAGCTGAGACAAAAAGGAGAGACACAAGAAAGTTGAATCTGAGAAAAAGTCAAAGGGAGGAAGGGGTAAAGTAAGAATGGAGGGATAAGACTATTTCTTGAGTAGATTTTGGCTTGGGAAGGAGCGCACAAAGAGAACCATAGAAAAATTATTAGCTAAGAAAGCATGAGTACCATCAACGAAACTCAAAATAAAAAATTTCTGCCAACAAACCTTGTAGAGGGGGGATATAATTCAACCAAGATGAGGATGGAGAGTAAATATAAAAGGCACCCTTATGACTTCAAGGTATCTCAAAAAGTTGATATTTTGAGAACAAGATGAAGTAGAGGGTAAGTGAAAATCCAAGCTAAAGATGCTAAAGCTCTTCAAGCATAAATATACAAGTACCTAAACTTGTTCCCACTATGACAAGGAGAGATCAGACTATCTCCTTTTTCTATGAACATGATACCATGAGTCTTTCTTTGACTACACGCTAAATTGAGCCAAAGATGATAGAAAGGAGGGTGAGAAACAATGAAGTAGATAATTATAACAGGAAGCTTAAGTGGGGTAGGCCAACCCCAAAGGACCTAGCCCTTCCTTAGTGGAAAGGAAAATATTACAAAGGGACTGTGAGATAAAGCCAAGACCTCGGTAAGGAGAGTCATCCACAAAGTCTGAATTGCAAGAGCATAGGAAAATATTACAATGCCAGTGTGAGATGGAGCGAAGACCTCAATGAGGAGAGTTATTCATAGAGTCTCAATCATGAGAGATGAGGAATGGAAGTAGTAAAAGGAGAAATTTATTATGATCCAAAAGCCACTACAACCATTCATTATCATTATTATACATGAGTCGCCAAAATCAAGAAGTTTATTTCCAGGGTGTCCTACCCACATTAATTAAATATCATACAAAACTATCAAAAGTGCAGTGGTTATGTGAAACTCTCACATAGGCTATAGTGAAGGAGGGTTGCCTTCTTCATTGATTGCTTGAGTTGAAGTCTTGAGTATCACCCCACCTCCCCGTTTGATTACTTCATCCACCCTGTGAGGGGATTTAATTTAATAAAATGTAAATGTAATTTAATTATAATTAAAAATATAATATATTTTGTTTATAATTATTTATATTTGTCAAAATTATAATAAAATAAATCTATTTTAAACAAAAGTATTAATAATATTTATTTTATAATAATAATAACAATAATAAGAAGGGTTATAGTTTCATAGCAACATAGTCTCATCCTGTGTGTGGGGTCCACATTTTGTTGTTATTTGAGAATGTTATGTCTTTGTAATCATTTCTGCAAAACACACCTCTGTAGTGTGCACAATGAAACCTTCCTCCAGACTTCCACACTCTACATAATAAAATATAAAACATGAGATATGGAAGTGTTGGTTGTAAAAAGGAAAGTTAGAACTATGACAGGAAGCCAAAATTGACACTACTTTCACTCACGGCTGACTATATGCCTTTATGAGATATTTATGACATTCCAATGTTTATTGATTTTGTTGCACAATAGTCAGTGATTTATTGTGTAGATATTACCTTCTTCAAATATTTCTCTATTTGAATATTATAATTAAATATTTCATCATGCTGACGAAGCTTCCTCCGCACCACTATACTCTCATTTGTTTAACATAGATTCATCTTAACGCTTCCACATACTAATAGGCCTTATGATTTGATAGTCACATTGTTACTATTGTGTTGGTGTTTTATGATACTAATAATGTGTACTTCAATTTACCACGCTCGATGCTTCATGAAAACAATACTTGTGCTTAAATTCATCTCAAAGTTTCATGGTTGTTAGAGATGTGTCGATTCTACTCACATTTCTGGAAAAAATGTATTTCAATTGTATATTGGTGTTGAAAAAATTTATATAAATTGTGTATTGGTGCTCAAGGAAATAATCCATGTTGCAAAGAATGATTGAGAATTATGCACTTTGTGATGTATTTTTTGATTTCATTCTTAACTGTGACCAAAAAATAATAATGGAAATTGAGATCCATTGTATTAAAAATAAAAAAACAAAAAACCACCCTTCAGAGAAAATATCAAATTATGTTATAGCCATTTCCATTTTCTTATAAAAAATTGTTCAAAGGGCTCAAGTAGATGGATAGACTACCATTTATAAAAATATGTTCAAAGTTCTTGGTCCTATAAATATAACTTCCATCCTAAGAAATCTAATCCCATTTGAATGGTTGGGCCACCATTGATGGAAAACTGATCAGTTCCATGCCTGTTATGTGGCAAATTCACTTCTGTGGACAAAAATGATCTCCCTATATCTAGTGGCATGATATAGAAACAATAGGGAGAAAAACATCTATGTTTTCCTTAGAGACATTAGAATATGGAAAAGAGACCTACTTCGAAGTTATAGTAGTTTCCCCTCTTCCCCTTGATTGTAAGCTCAAACTCTAGCTCCAAGCACTATAAATGGAACCTGTAAAATACAAAAAAAGCAAGAGAACTACAATATCCACATAACATAAAGTAATATATCTTGTCACTGAGTCAAATGGCATTGAAACACATAAGCATCAACATGACACAAGTATAGGAAAACAAAGATCTTTTTGTATTAATAAATGAAGGAGAGAGTTATAATAATTTATAGATGCTTGACCTTGTAGATGTCTCCCCAATTATATTGTCCTTCCTTGCTACAAAGAAAAAATTCAAACTCAACCCTATTTCATTAATGGAGGATGATACTTAAACTCAAAGTAGAAAAATGAGGGCACTAGTAATCTCCAAAACCCAATCCAGACTTTATTGGAGGCAATGAATTTATAGGGTAAAAGTGGTAGTTTAGGATCTACCAATCTGGGCTTTAGATCCACATACGAAGGAGGATATTCTCAAGGGATAAGAGATAAGACCTATAAAATAAGAATTCTAGATCGCTATTAATGGTAAATGGTTAAAATAAACATAGAAGATTTTGGATGGAGAAGTTTGGTAAAAAAATTATTTTTCCTAAAATTATAGAACCGTCACACCTACAAAACAGAGCAACCTACATTGATTAGTGTGTATGCTCAGTTGTGGAAGATGTGACCAATACAGGTGGACTAAAGTGCAGGGTGCGTTGGGCCCAAGAACATGGCCTTTGAGCCGATTAACCCGTAAACTCAGATTTTCTAGAGAGGAAATGTTTAGGGATTTGCAAAGGGATAGTGACAAAGTGTTAAGGATGTTGATTGATCCAGTTTTTCAGGATATTTTATTAGATGTGACAAAATGACCTATAACAATGCCACACTATTGTTCTGACAAATTTCCATAAATGAAAATATAACGAGGATATCAAAGGGATATGTAAGCAAAAAGATAAAATGTAAATGTGCTCGTTTTGTCAAAATAATTTCCATTGAATAGAAAAAAATAAGATAAACAAAGGAAATCTAATGCCACCATTTAAAAACCTGATTTATGTGCTTCAAGCCATAAGTTGAACTTCCATCCAAAAAATATGATCTCATTCAAATGGTTGGGCCACCATTAATGGAAATCCAATCTGTTCCATGCAACTTTGTTCTTCAAATGAATTTCCGTAAAATGAACAAATAGCCAGGATATCACAACCACAAAGATTGAATCTAAAAGTGCTCATTTTGTAAAAATAATTTTATTTGAACAAAACAAAACTAAGATCAAACCAATTCATTTGATATTTTGCTACAATGGCAAGGGTTTTCCTAATGGAAAAGGAATTAAATAAATTTTTTATAGTAAATTCCTTGTATGTTTATTTTTTTATGTCATAAATATTGGATTAATAATAATGGTGAAGAAGATATCAAGAACCAAAATTATATCGTCTCGAAGAAGAACAAATATTAAGTATTCCTGAGTTAAATGAATGCGAATGCACAGGTGTGGAGGAATATTCCTCCACACCATAAAATATTTCATTGTAATCTCCACACAATGAAAGCACCTCACAATGAACTTTTCCAAATTAAGAGTATATATTAGCGAAGTACGAATTTATGAGAGGTGGGATGCATAAACATTACCAAAATATGGTATGCTAATTTAAAGTTAAACTCCACATAAATCCAAAATATTGATTCCATCCTCAAATTAAAAGAGAATTAAATATGGTAACATCATATTTGGAAAATAAACGTGTTGATTTCCAAAAATGTCCTTGAAATATTAGAAAATAAATAAAATGAAAAATTAGAGTTTCTTCATAACACTTGTCATTAATAATTTCAAACTTGTGGTGTTTAAATACTAATAATGTGATTGAGAGATAATTAAATCTCTCACTTCATTTCTTTTAGGAAATGAGCAGTGTGGAGGAAGATTCCTCCACACAATGAAATATTTCATTGTAAGCTTTGCATAATGAAATAAGCAACATGTTGTCTCTCCTAGAGACAACCTTCGATTGCTTACAAGACTAGTGCTTGGGCACATCTAAATTCTATGTATCTCATATGATCCTGTTAGGTCCCTATAATACTAGTGATTACCCCATTACTATCGTATTTGTATCCCTTATTAATCTTTTTGTGCCCATATTGTCCCCTAATTTTTATTATTGTGCCACATAGAATCCCTCTATTGTTATTTTTGTGCCTTTATATTATTGTTGTTAGGTCAGCTGGGTTATATTGTGACTCCTTAGACTCCTATATATAGAAAGGAGGTTTTTTCATTTGAATCAGCAAAGAATTGTTCATTTTTGTAATGTAAAGGAGGTTGCCCCCTCGAAGAGGCTTATTTCTAAGGCGTTGATCTATGTTTTCTATCTTTTTGTGAGCTGGTTTCATAACATTTGGTATCAGAGCTTTGAATTCTAGGGTTTTACTATTCCAAACAAGTCATCATGGCATTTGCACTATAACTTTTTTTTACGATGTTTCAGATGCTAAAAAAAACCCATTTGGGCCGAAATCGTTCTGAACCGTAGGTATGAATTTCAAATCTTTTTGCGCTATATTTGTGGAGAGATAATCTGAGGAAGTTAACATTTTTGCAGACTCCTGAATTACATTCCAAAAAGGAGACTTGGGGAAAATAGTAATAACTTTTCCTTTGAGCATCAAATTTAAATTTCGTAGGAATTTATAGAAAAAGGACGAATTGTAGTTTACTGTATATATCTTTCAGATCCTAACGACGAAACAGTGACACATGGCACTTCCTACAAGTTCGCTCTTCTGAAAAGGTCTATAATCAGGTCATCGTGGGCGATTGTGCATAACTCTGCCTTCGAGAATCTAAATTCGATCAGACTAGAGGCATTGGAAAGAGGACACAGAGTGCTACTACAGGTTGTAATTTGAGAACTGAATGATATGAAATTACAGAGATACATCAGAGGCAATATCGAGCTCCTACAAAGTGAAAAAAGAAGAGAAAGAAATGCAACATGATATATCAAAATTACGAGACCAAGTGCAACAAATGTCACTCGAACAAAAAGTAACAGAATCTAATATGGATGGTTTAAAAAAAGATGTAGAAGCTAAGATGAATGACGTGGAAGCTAAGATGGACGATTTGAAGATAGATTTGAAGACGGGCATGGCAGATTTGAAGACAGATTTGACAAATTTTCTACAAGAAATACTTACTAATGGTGAAAGGGTAGTAAAGGAAACTCATGATGAGAACAAAAGAAATTTTAATCACTATTTCATAGACTCTAATGTTGGATCGAAGACCCACCATATTCCAAAAATCGATATGAGGAATTTAGATGGCAAGGATCTCGCAACATGTATATTACAGATGGAGCAATTTTTCGACAATAATGTGCAAAACACACAAAAGGTACGTATTGCAACTTTATATTTGGAACCAAATCAATTTGTATGGTATCAATGGATTTTCTCTCGTAAACAAATTATCACTTGGGCAATTTTTATGGAAGAATTGACATCACATTATGAGGATACAAAAAGAAACACCTTTTTTAGCCAATTGAAAAGTCTCAAACAAAAGGGTTCAATAATGGAGCACATTGAGGAGTTCCAAAAATTGAACATAAGGGTAAAAAATATTCTAGAGGAGCATAGGATTGATATGCTCATAGGGACTTTAAAGGATAATATCCAACATGATGTTCACCTTTGGGAACCTGATTCATTAGAGAAGGCATTCAGGTTAGCAAGAAAAATGGAAAGCAAAATTATGGCAACCAGGAAGCATACCACTGACAACTATAAAGATGGAAGTGTTCTTTCCCCTAGCCTTCCACAACCTATAAGGTTGACACCACAACAATTAGAAAAAAAAGAGAGCAAAAGGGATTTGTTACATTTGTGATAGAAAATACACTAAATGTCATAAGTGTGCTGAGAAGAAATTATTCTACATAGATTGTGAAGAGGAAGAAGAAGAGGAGCAAGAAAGGTCAAAAGAAGACGATATACTCCAGGAACAAAGCCTAGATAAAGAAGAAATGAATCCGACATATCTTGTAATGCATTGCCTGGAATTACCACTCCCCAAACCATCAAGATAGAAGGACAAATCAAGAAGAAAAAGGTAATAGCGTTGATTGATTCAGGAAGTATCAATAATTTTATTCATTGTAAGATAGCAAAAGAATTGAATTGCTTCCTATATCTAGCACCAGAGTGCCAAGTGATGGTTGCAAATGGAGGAACGACAAATTTCTTTGGAAAGTGCCATAATATCAAGCTATCCATGGGAGAATATGTATTGACTAGCCCAATGCTTTCCATTCCAATGGGAGGTGTTGATGTTGTAGTAGGAGTCCAATGGCTACAATCCTTGGGTACAATAGCCTTTAATTTTCAAGAAATTTTCATGAAATTTTCTGTGGAAGGAAAGGAAGTTGAATTAAAGGGTATTGCAGGGAAACCGTGAAAGATAATTAGCTCTAACGGTATGACAAAGCTTCTAAAAAAGGAAAAAAGAGGTGTAACTGCATAATTAAGTTCGCTAGATGTTTCCACATCAAAATCATCTATTTCTCCAGATCTCCAAAAAGTATTGGACAATCATTCCAATGTATTTGAGACTCCCAAAGGTCTCCCACCTATTTCTGATCATGATCATGCTATTCATCTGATTCCAGGAAGTCTTCCTCCAAACATCAGGCCATACAGATATCCCTATGCCCAAAAGAGTGAAATTGAACTTATGGTTGCAGAAATGTTAGATGTTGGTATAATTTAACCTAGTCAAAGTTCTTTCTCTACTCCAGTAGTATTGGTGCATAGGAAGGATGGATCATGGCACATGTGTCCGGATTATAGGGAGCTCAACAAGCTCACTATTAAAGATAAGTTTCCCATTCTAGTCATTGATGAATTATTGGATGAATTGTATGGATCAATTTACTTCACCAAGTTGGATCTTCGTTTAGGATATCATCAAATCAAAATGAAGAATGAATACATTCCGAAAACAACATTTAGAACTCATGAGGGTCATTATGAGTCTTTGGTCATGCCTTTTGGCCTTACCAATGCACCTTCTACATTTCAAGGTTTGACGAATTCCATTTTCAAAACCTTCCTTAGAAAATTTGTGTTCGTATTTTTTGATGGTATACTGATCTACAACAAGTCTTGGAAAGATCATGTTGAACATGTTGACAGTGTGCTACAACTATTGGAGGAGAAACAATTATATGCAAAAAGATCCAAATGCTTCTTTGGAGTACAAGAGGTGGAATATCTGGGTCATATTGTATCTCATGAAGGAGTTAAGGTAGACCCAAGCAAAATTAAAGTCATTAAGGAATGGAAAATCCCCACATCCATAAAGCATATGCAAGGATTTCTCAGGTTGATAGGGTATTATCGCATGTTTATTAAGAATTATGAGAGAGTAGCAGCACCTCTAACAATACTATTGAAGAAATATGCATTTTCATGGACTCGAGAAGCAAAAAGTCCTTCGAACATCTTAAAGAGGCAATGTGCCAAGCACCGGTCTTAGCTACAATGGACTTCACAAAAACTTTTATTATGAAATGTGATGCTTTAGGAAATGGAATTGGTGTTGTTTTAATGCAAGATGAAAGACCCATTGCTTTTGAAAGTCATCCAATATAGGGAATATTTTTACAAAAAGCTATTTATGAGAAGGAAATGTTGGCAATACTACATGCACTTAAGAAATGGCGACCCTACCTAATCGGAAGACACTTCAAGGTAAAAACGGATCATGAGAGCCTTAAATAATTTTTAGAACAAAGATTACCCTCTGAAGAGCAACAAAAGTGGGTCACAAAGATGTTGGGTTATGACTTTGGAATCATCTATAAAAAAGGGAAGAAAAATGTGGTGGCAGATGCACTCTCAAGAAAGGATGAGGATGTGGAAGCATTGTTGTGCGCCATTTCTATTATCCAACCAGATTGGATAAACGAAGCAAGGGAGGAATGGAAGAATGATGAAGAAGTGTGGGCACTTATTCGAAAGTTACAACAAGATTCCAGTACATATGGTACATTTAGCTGGAAAAATTATTCGCTATGGTACAAAGATCACTTATACCTCTGTAATAATTCCCAACTCAAACAAAAGATTCTTATGGAATTGCACACTTCTCCCTTATGAAGGCATTCACGATTTTTAAAAACTTACCACAGGGTTAAGAAGGATTTTTTTTGGGATGGCCTTAAATCGGATATTCAAAAGTTTGTGGCGGAATGTTTGGTTTTCCAACAAAGTAAAGTTGAAAAAATTAAGACCCGAAGTCTATTACAACCTTTATTCATTCCAAGCCAATGTTGGGAGGAGGTTTCAATGGATTTTATCAAAGGTTTACCCAAGTTTGAGGGAAAGAGTGTCATCATGGTGGTAGTTGATAGAATTACCAAGTATGCACACGTTTTTGCATTATCACATCCATTTAAAGCCAGCACAGTTTCTACTGCATTTATGGAAACAATTCAAAAGCTACATGGAAACGCAAGGATTATTGCAAGTGACAGAATTATTGGACAGAATTATTCACTCGAAATTTTTGGACAGAATTATTTTCTTGACTTGGTACTTAGTTAGCTCATAGATCATCTTATCATCCTCAATCTGATGGGCAATGTGAGATAGTAAACAAATGTTTGAAAGGATATCTTAATTGCTTTGTATCTGATAAATAGACACAATGGATCAAATGGTTGCCTCTGGCTGAATGTGGTATAACACTTCCTTCCATACAACAAAAAAAACGACCCCATTTATGGTACTTTATGGATATCATCAACCATCCATCACATCATATTTAAAAGAAAATTCTAAGGTTCAAGCAGTTGAACATCACATTGAGCACCAACAACAAGTCCTCCAACTCTTAAAGGATAACCTCATGTTGGCACATAATAGAATGAAAAAGCAGGTAGATCAACATCGCAGTGAAATAAGTTTTGATGTAGGTGATTGGGTATTCTTATGGCTACAACCATATAAACAAATGTCCCTCAAGCAGGCTAAGAAGGATAATAAATTATCAACAAAGTATTATGGTCTGTACAAGGTGTTACAAAACATTGGTACTATGGCATACAAATTGGAGCTTCCTGCAGCTTCTCGAGTGCACCTAGTTTTCCACGTTTCATGTTTAAAGAAGGCTATAGGTGACAAGCTCCCAGTTCAAACAATATTGCAAGAACTTGACGAGGAAGGAAAAATTATATTGGAACCGGAAGCAGTCACATAAAAAAGAACTTGACAGCTACGAAATCGATCAATTTCGGAGTATCTCATCAAGTGGAAGAACTTATCCACTAAACTACTCAAGCGTTGAGGACAACACCTTTTTTAAGGAGACGGGCATGTTAGGTCCCTATAATACTAGTGATTACCCCATTACTATTGTAGTTGTATCCCTTATTAATATTTTTGTGCCTCTATTGTTATTTTTGTGCCTTTATATTATTATTGTTAGGTTAGCTGGTTTATATTGTGACTCCTTAGACTACTATATATAGAAACGAGGTTTTTTCATTTGAATCATCAAAGAATTGTTCATTTGTGTAATGTAAAGGAGGTTGCCCCCTCGAAGAGGATTATTTCTAAGGCATTGATCTATGTTTTCTATCGTCTTGTGAGCTGGTTTCATAACAGATCCTCAAGAAACCGAAGGAATCATATACATATTCTACACATAGTAATTAAAAATATACACATAAGAGCATGGGTTCGTTCCTTCCTCCAAGGATATAAGCCATGTATTTCTGGTATCCTTTGACATATAGAACTTACAAGAAGAGAAGGAGAATAGTAACTCGTCACATAGAGCTTGACAAATCAAGAGTTATATACTTATGTGAGCTAAATATAGACAAGTGGATGTAAGAAGGGTGAATTCTATGATTTTAGGAAGCGCACACTTCAAGTTATAATCTCACACTTGCATACAAGCATATGTATTAACTAGTTAACACCAATGAATTTGTAAGAATATAAAAGATGTTTTTGGCAGCTACAATTTCTTGAAATGAGATAGTAAGTGCGAACATAATGGAAGTTCAATAGAGAAACAACATACTGTAATACTTGAACATGGGAATCACCACTGTTTCATTCATATTAAGAGAGATGTAGATCTGGAATCCATACAACTTCAGAAGCACATACAATTTTTTCCTAGAATTTAGAACTTTTCTTCCATGTTTCTTCCTCCCTTTAATAATGAGAGGAAGGGTAAGTAAATCAGTTATAGAAAATATCCTTCAGGCTGAAGTTACAGTTGTCTTTATGGATGGGTGTCTCAGTGTGAATCCACTAATTATTATAGCAAGGAGATTCCTTTCTTGAAAGCAAAATAAAAGAATAATACATTTATGAAAACGAAAAAACAAAATTAATCCATCGAAACTAAAATGATGGTTTTCGGAAATATCTTCATGACACTCTTCCTTGCTGGCCTTTGGTCATGGCATGTTCCTGTTAAGTCATGGTTAATCCTCTCGTGCTCAGTTCGTGGTCACCGTCTACCTTAATTGCCAACCTATTATGCCCCTTTTCCCTTTTTCCTATGCTATCGGTGCCTTGTTGAAGTGTGATAGCCAAATCTCTCAGTCGCAGGACTTTAAACACTAAAATTGGATGAAACATGCGAGTGCTTTTAATTTTCACCTTAGCCCCTATGCTTTTAGCCCATTTTGTAACTTTCTGCACATGACTGGAGGCTAGAACCAAGGGCTTAGTTATCTGAGCCCTAAGCCTCTCAAAAGCTGCATGGGTGCCTTATTCCTTTGTTATCGAAATAACAACCACGAAGAGGGAAACCTCTTTACCTTTTTCCTTAGTGCAAGTCGACAGTCCGGATGCGGGATGTTTATGGAATATAGCTTATGGAACATCGCATCTGAGGGGGCCTTTTTCTTATCACAATCGCAGCGGAGAAGGAGATTTAGTAGAAGAGAATGATTTACATTACCTAATCGTCGATCTCCAATTGTGAATGGTGACACCATCCCTGTTGCGGGTCACCCCATGACTGGTGCCACATGGCACATAGAAATAACCCATTGGATGCCTAAAAAGGCCAAAAATGAGTGACACATTTCCACCACCACATCATCATCCATACTTTCCACATCATCGTTGATGTGAGCTACCATGTCAGCTCAATGGACCAATAAGAGGTCACCATGTGGCCCCATGGAGGAGAGAGAAAGAGGCTTGCCGAGCCCTAGTTTTTCATCCTTTCCTTTGTATTCAGTTTTCTTGGTCCCCTGGCAATGCACCCCGTTATCACAATATTGAAAGATTGTAGGTATTTTTAAGTTGAAACCCCGTTGATCTACCAATTGCTGATCACCAATGCCACATGGAGGAGAGAGAAAGGGGTTCTCCCACCTTGGTTTTATCGAGCATTTCCTTTGTTAACATTTTTATCCCTTCCCTGGAACTTTAAAACTGCATCGCAATATCATCCCCCTATAGAGTTGAGGGACTTAAAACCCCGTCAATCACTGATGAATACTAAGCCCTGATCCACTGACTACCAATATGTGATATCTGTGATCAACAAATCACTATATATACTTCTGCCAGTGCTCCTTACATGGCAGCAAGCCTGATTTGTGATTGCGATCAGCCTGAGGCCCTCGATTGTGTTTTGTCTTCTACTCTTAGTCATTTTTCTCTATCTGTTGGGATTTTCCATGGTAATCTTCAAAATTCGTTATCTTCTGCTCCAAGAGTCCATTTTTTGACTCCCATATACTGTTATAAATATTTTTTTGTGAAATTGTCAACAGGGAGGGCCTAGTTAAGATCTCATGACTTATATGGCCTAAAAATGGCTTTACCATCACTTCTTTCGGGCAACCTTGACCAAGTGAAACCCATAATGTAGTGAAGGACAACATTGGCTCCAATTGGGGATAGTGCCTTGCTAGCAAGGTGTTGAGGACCTGCAGACCAGTAGCATTTCCTTCCATTGGGCATGGAGCTATTCTTAAACAAAATATAATTGTGTGAGGACTTTTCTGAGAATAAAATGAGAAATTTAAATAAAAATTTTAACACACACACCAAATATTTACAATAAGAAAGAGATAGATAACTCTAATTTTGAAAATATAATTTTAGGAACTGACCATTTACAGGCAGTTCCAGTAGTTCACCATCCACATTTTCGAGCATGTAAGTTTTATTTCTCATATCTTCTCCAATCCTGAAGGGGCTGAACCATAGAGGATCAAACTTCCCATGTTTTTCTTTGTCTTCTCATATGACATCCCACCTCAGAACTAAATCTCCTTGTTGAAGTGGTTTTTCCTTAGACATATTTTCAAATAGATATTTCATCCTCTGTTTGTAGTTTAAAAGTTTGGTCCTCACTTGATCTCTATTCTCATGAAGCTCCACCAACTGATTTATTCTCCTAGTCAAGGTGCTAGGATATTCTTCATCTTCTTGCAACAACTTAGCTACTGGAATTTCTAATTGGATAGGGAAGACAATAGCCTTGCCATATACTAGCTCAAAAGGAGATTTCCCAGTGGATCTTTTGGGTGTTACACGGTTAGCCCAGGGAGAAAACTTTAGTTGAGAGTCCCAGTTCCTTTGATTTTTAGTGATGGCCTTCTTTATAACTCTCATCATAGTTTTATTAGAAGACTCAACCAATCCCTTCCCTTGAGGGTAGTATGTAGTGGAGTGTCCAATAATGATGTTGAATATGTGGGAGAAGTTGGTGAACTTGGCATATTTGAAGACCTATGCATTATCAGTGAAGAGTTTAAAAGGACACAAAAAGTAGGACAGTATTTTCTCCTCCATGAATTTTATCACCACTGAATCAATAGCATTCCTCACTGGGATAGCCTCTACCCAACTGGTGAAATATTCAGTCACTATTAAAATCCATTCGTTTTGGCCACTATAAGGTGGGTTGATATCTATAATAAATTCCAATCCCCATAGTCTATAGGAATCCTTTCCATGCACACAAATCAAGGGGAGAGGAACAAGCTTCCGTCTTTTAGCAAACAACTGGCATTTTTTGCATGACTTGACCTTAGAATACACATCTCCAAACAACATGGGCTAGTAAATCCTACCTTGAGTATTTTGTGTGTTGTTTCCTTCCAACTGTAATGTCCTCCATAGATTCCCCCATGGAAATGCTCAACCACTTCATGGGTTTGTCCCTCAACCAAACACAATAGTAATACCCCCACCGGTTCCTTCCAATAGAGAATATTTTTGGATATAATGTATTGCTATGCCTGCAATCTCAGACTCTGGTATTCTGATCTATCCAGTCCCAAGAGGCATCTTAGAAATAAGAAGTAATGAAAAATTTTCTTATACTTGGGTGATCCCTCATACTTGGCATAGATCTTCTATTCATCCATTTTAATTATTCACTCTTCATCCTCTACACTACCCTCCTCTGTGATTAGGCTTATCCCTAAAGCTTGGCAACTGGACTTAGAAAAAATTTTAGCCAACCATTGGCCTTTGATGACTTTGGTAGGCTTGATTTCCAACTTATATTCCTGTATTTTAGTAATCCATCTGCCCCTCTTTCCTTCGTTGCCTCCCTGCACCAATATGTCTTTGATTGTAGTCATTAGGGCAAATGTTATGATTTTGGATTGTAGTACATACATATGGAACAACTTCAGCACACTTACCAGTGCATAAGCTTGTTTCTCCAATATATCATAATTTAGCCCAGCGTCCCTTATGATTTGGATGAAAAAGGAAATGGGCTACTCGTAACCTTCTTTATTCTTCTGTAACAACACAACAACAATGGTATGTGGAGAGGTGAAAGAAAAGATGTAGAAGGGCACTGAATAATCAGGGCTGACTAACACTGGGGCCTTAGCCAAATCTTCTTTCATCCTTGTGAAATAATCATGGGGGACAGAGCTACACTTAACTTCATTCTCGTTCTTGAGGATATATGTGATACTTTTATCTATCTCAGCATAGTTGGGTATGAATCGCCTTAAGAAATTTATCCTCCCTAAAAAGGCTTGGACTTCTTTCTTATTTTTGGGTAGGGGAATAAGGCTGATGGCTTTGACTCATTTAGGATCAATATTTACTCCTTCCTTCACTACTATGTGTCCAAGAAGCTTCCCCTCACTCAGGGTGAACTGAGATTCCTTCGGATTTAGAGAGAGGTCATACCTTCTACATTTCTCGAAAGTGAGTTCTAAATGTTGGTTATGCTCTTCATCAGTCTCAAAAAAAATTGTGATGTCCTCTAAGTAGACTACCACAAATTTCTCTTTTTCGCCCACAAATTCTATTTCCATTTCTCTCTTGAATGTGGCCCCTACATTTATCAATCTGAACGACATGCGTGCGTACATGAATGTTCCCAAAGGGGTGGTGAAAGCAGTCTTTCTCTAGTCTTCGGGATGGACCAGCACTTGGCTAAATCCTAAGAATCCATCCATCATGGACATTTTGGCTGCACCTACTACCTTCTGGAATATATTATCCATCTTAGGCAGAGGGTAGTTATCTTTTAGAGACGCCCTGTTTAAATTCCGAAAGTCCACACATATCCTTATCTCTCCACTCTTTTCACGAGCAGGGACTATATTAGCCACCCACTCAGAGTATCTTAGAGGGAGTATGATCTTGACCTGTAGTAGCTTCCTTAACTCCTTTCAATGGAGGGGAGTAAGAGTGGGTTTACTTGTATGAATTTCTATTTTCCTAGCTTCATCCCACCCTTGAAAGGAATTTTATGATGACTAATATTTTTATCAAACGATTTCAAATCATTATAAGACCAAGAAAATACATCTTTGTAAGTTTCGAATAGATCTAAATACCTTTTTCTGTATAGCAAGGGGATTTCGTTTGATCCAATGTTGTATTCCTCTTCTTGCTCATCCTTCTCTAGGGCCATTTATTTGGATGCTATGTTGTCTTTATTGAAAACTATTTCAAGTGGAACAAGTTCACGAGGGATGGTGTTTCCTTTTAGTTGCAAAATGTATTTCCCAACCACTGTGTCTTTCCATGGAGTGGCGTCCTGTTCTTCTTATTATTATTCTTGATCGATGGTGGAGTGGGAAAACTCCCCAATGGATTCTATGAGTGTTTTTACCTACTCATCATCTTCAAATACCTGCTATTGTTTGATATTATCAAGTATTGAAGGCCTGTGTCTAAATTCTATCTCATATATGAGTGGATTATGTGGGGGCCTGAAAGTGCTTTAAGCTACCACAAGAGAATCATCCATCATATTTTCTTCCCTTGGAAGATATTGGATGTTAAAGGCCAGGAAAAAATTATCAATTAAGTCTCACACTTCATTTCGGTACGTCCTCAGCCTGCAGTGTTTTTGCGGGGATTGATTTCTGATCTTCCTTACGACCAGTTCAGAATCTCCATAGACTGCTAAGGATTTTATATTCATATTTTTTATTGTTTGTAACCATAGGAGAAATGCCTCATACTCCGATACATTGTTGGTCACCTCAAATTCAATCTTGAATGAGAGGGGTAACATGTTGCCTTTTGGAGATACCAGCAATATTCTAGCTCCATTTCCCTCTTTTGATTTTTCTCCATCGAAGTACAATTCCGTACTTCATTTTCGTTTAAATGCTGGTATTTCAACTGCCTTGTGAAGTGCACTGATGATTCTTCAAATATGTTCACATCTTCTTCTAAGAATAGGTAGGAGATGTCACTGTCGTTCCCATGTACTGGGGAGTTTTCTAAGCCTTTATTTGCGGTCACGATTTTCACAAATCGAGATTATTTGTTTAGCATTCTTTTTTCACCTCCAAAAGTGGGAATGATGGAATAAGTCAGCTCTAGCTTGATACAGCCACCTGCCTTGGAATCCAAAGATATAGATAAGAGCATTCCAAAACTAGGAGGTATATGAGCCACCACTATATCCATTACCACACTTTTCACTGGGATCTGAGCCAAGTTTACCACTAATCCTTTATCATGCCTAAGCACTTGAATCTCTTGGAGTCAAAGGAGTACAAGTCTTTGTATGGTCTAGTGATCTCCAAACCCAGTTGTTCCATTACTGACAATGGCATGAGGTTGTGGGAAGCTCCTGAATCCAACATGTAATTATGCAGAAAAATTTCATGGATCACCAAATTCACATAAAAAGGTGTGGTAGAAGGATCCCACTCTTCCACATGTGACACAAAAATGACCATTGGCCTTTCCTCCTAGAGGTTTAAATTGTCATGGGCTAGTGTTGAGATAAAGGGATGCATAAATTGAGAGACCTAAACTTTATAAATAGGTTGCTTTAGAATCTTAGTATGGTGAACAAGAATTTTTACCTTCTCAAGTTCCTTTTGGAGACTGAATGCAAGTTGGACATTTTCTGTACCTCCTGGCTTTGTTCCTTCTTCCTTTCCACTCGCAGTTTTCGGCAAAATATGTGTCTCTTTTTCTATGTGTCTCTGTGAACTAGTTCTTTCCTCATTAGAGGGACTTTTATCTTGGAAGCGTCACGATTCAGCTTACACTTCCTTTTATTCAGTACTGGGGGAACAACTTGTGGAGAAGCTTCCCTTTGTTGTTCTAGTTCTCTAGTCCTCTTCTTTGAAGATCTTAGATCATAATTACATTGTGGTTGTACTTGCATGGACTCTACAAACTATTTCCAATTATAATCCATACCTTCCTCTTCTTTTGTTCCTTCTCTATCATGGTTGGCCTCTTGGTGAGCCGTATTCTCATATTCTTCTTTGGTAAAAGCAGAATACATATTTCTCTACATCTCTTATGTATCTGATAACTTTTAATCAGGACCATATTCTAAGTATAAAGGATGAGGTATCTGATCAATTTGTTCCTTTATTTCAGTTGGAAGTAGCTACAGTCGAGGCCTTCTATATTGAAGGTTATAGCCCCGATTATTGACTTGAGTGTTCTATCTAGAATGGTTCTTGTTCTCAATTTCAAGCTTTCCAACCTTTTTTATTAAACTTGTGATGATTTTCTCCAATTCGTCCCACATCAGGTCTGATGATTCTTCATCTTGACCAAAGGAGGATGCCTCCTCTTTCCATCTTTTGGGTTTAGTAATTTCTTTCTTTACCCTTGACTTGTCTCTCGATACCGTATTGGCTTCCACTTCAAGAGCATCAATCTGAAGTTTGTCTAGAGAAATATGATTTCTTTCTCTCAGGAAAAAACCAATTTCAAACTCAAAAGATCCTAGGAAAACCACACGAGCCGAAGTTGGAGGAGGTTTTATGTCAGCAGACAGGTTATTGTACTTCTTATTGAATCTTTTGATAAATTCTGAGATATCCTCCTTCAACTTTCTTATTAGGGTATTAAACTCAGTGAGGAGGTACTCATGATCCCTCTCTTCTTCTCATTTCTAGGTGAAAGATTTTTCCAACTCTGCCTAGGTAGTGATGGAGGCATTAGGTAGATCTTTGAACTATTTTCTGGCTTCCCCCTTTAGACTTTGTACAAAAAGTCTCATGACCACATCCAACTAATCCACATCTAGGATGTGAGCAAAATAACTGAAGGATTCGATGTGGCTTTTTGTCATGTTATCATCTTCCCCATTCAACCTAGGCATCATCTTTAGGTGGTTCTGGCGCATTTCACTCAGAGGATGAGGTAAATTAAGAGGTGCATACTTATTTAGAAAAAATCCCAGGAGGGCCATCTGGATTAGTGGAGGGGAATTAAAATTTTCTTGATGAATTGGGGTCAAGACCATAATGGTTGGAGGATAAGCATGGTATTCAGGCCTTAGGAGTAAGTCCTGAGTAGTGAGAAATAGTGGGCTGATAATTGGAGGTGAAGGTGGCAAAGGCTAATGAGATGGTATTACAAGCAGGGGGAGTTTTCTCTTTCTTAGCTTTCTTGGAAATTAAATTTTCAAGATTAGATACAAATGAGGCTTTCTTTTGCGATGTATCTGAGTGAGTATGAGGCCTTTTAGAATCTGGGGTTATGAATGATAATAAGGGTTGTGTGGAGTATCCAAGGTGATATGAATGCAATCATAATAGACATCGTTCAACTACATGAAGGGTGTTCAATTTACCATATCCCGGGGGAAAAATCCTACAATAAGCTCCCCGGTAATGGCTTGAAAATATGTTGTATCTTCCAGAGACAACCTTGGATTGATTACAAGGCCAGTGTCTGGGCACATCTAAAATCTATGTATCTCATATGATCCTCAAGAAGTCGAAGACATCATATTCATCTTTTACACATACTAATTACAAATATACACATAACATCATGGGTTGGTTCCTTCATCCAAGGATATAATCCATTTATTTCTCGTATCCTTTCACATATACAACTCACAAGGAAAAAATAGGAGGAGGCCAAGTAATCAAGGACATACAGTTTAATGAAATTTGACAGAATAATGAAAGAAGAGAAAGAGAATAATAAATCATCACATAGAGCTTTGAATATTAAGAGTTATATACATATTTGAGCTAAAGATAGATGGTGGATCTTGGAATATTGAATGTTATGATTTTTAGGAAGGACACACTTAAAGATATAATCTCACACTTGCATACATGCATATGTATTAACTAGTTGACACCAATGCATCTATAAGAATAGAAGAGATATTTTGGCAACTACGATTGCTTAAAATCACAGAGGAAGTGCGAACATAATGGAATTTTAACAGAGAAACAACATCCTATAATACTCGAACATGAAAATCCCCAATATTTCATTCATACTAAGAAAGATGTAGATCTGGAATCCATACAACTTTAGAAGCACATACCGTTTTTTTCTAGAATTCAGAACCTTTCTTTCATGGTTTTTCCTCCCTTTTATAATGATAGCAGGGAAAGAGAATAAGTTACAAAGAATATGTTTTAGGCTAAAGTTACAGTTTTCTGTATCGATGGGTGTCTCAACGTGAATCTTGTAATTATTATAGTAGGGAGATTCCTTTCTTGAAAGAAAAATAGAATAAAAATACAGTGATCAAAACGAAAAAACAAAATTAATCCATCTAAACTGAAATGATGGTTTCAGGAAATATCTTCATGCCACTCTTATTGGCTGGCCTTTGGTCCTAGCATGTTCCTACTAAGTCATGGCTAATCCTCTTTTGGTAGGTTCCTGGTCATTGTTTGCCTTAAATGCCAAGCCATCGTGCCCATTTTCCCTCTCCCCTACACTATTGATGCCTCAATGAAGTTTGACAGCCAATCTCTCAGTCGCGGCGCCTTAAACACTAAAAATGGACGAAACAGGAAGGCTCTTTTATGTTTCCCCTTAGCCCATGTGCTTTTAGCCCCTTTTGTAACTTTTCGCATATGACTGGGGGTTGGAGCCAAGGGCTTAGTCCTCTGAGCGCTAAGGCTCTCAACAACTCTATTGGGGTCTTATTCCCTTCTTATTGCAATCACAACCATAGAGAGGGAGACCCCCTTACCTTTTTCCTTAGCATGGGCCAATAGTCCAGACAAGAGATCTGTCTGGAATATAGCCTATGGAACATCACATCCGAGGGGGCCTTTTTCTTATCGCAATCACAACCAAGAAGGACATTCAGTCGAAGAGAATGCTTTACATTTCACAATCGATGATCACTGATTGTGATATGTGATTTCATTGCCGACGTCATCACTTCCACGTGTGACCTTATGATTGGTTCCATGTGGCACCCAAAAATTGCCCCATTGGACCCCTAAAAATGCCAAAAATGAGTGACACGTGTCCACCACCACATCATCGCTAATGTCAACTCCCATGTCAGCTTGGTGGACCAATCAGAGGCTTCCACGTGGCCACCTGTAGGAGAGAGAAAGAAGCCTGTTGAGCCTTCTTTTTCATGCTTTCCTTTGTATTCAGTTTTCTCGGCCCTCTAGTGATGCACCGCTTTAACACAATATCGACAGTTTTCAAGTCTTTCTAGGTTGAAACCCGTGGATCCATTGATCTCCAATCACCCATGTCAAGTGGAGGAGAGAGAAAGTGGGCCACCCACCTTGGTTATGTTGATCATTTCCTTTGTTAACTTTTTCAGCCCTTCCCTGAAACTTTAACACTGCATTGCAATATCAATCCCCTACACAGTTATGGGACTTAAAACCCCGCCGATCACTAATGAATACTCAGCCTTGATTTTCCCACTACCGATATGTCATATCAGCGAATGACAAGTCGCTATCTCTACTTTTTCCAGTGCTCCTTACCCGCCAATAAGCCTGATTTGCGATTGCGATGAGCCTCAGACCTCCGGTTGTGATTTGTCTTCTACACTTATTCATTTTTCTCTATCGGTTGGGCTTTCCCAAGGTAATCTTTAAAATGGTTTATCTTTTGCTTGAGGAGTCCATTTTTGGACTCCCATATACCGTTGGAAATATTTTTCTAATAACTTAACAATGGGAAGGGTCTGGTTAAGATTTGATGGCTTCTTTGGTATGATAAATGGCTTTAACTTCACTGCTCTTGTGCAACCTTGACCAATTGAAACCCACAATGTAGTGAGTGACAACACAATACAAGGCTAACAATATTGCGATTTGCATCTATAACTGTGTTTTAAAATAGTGGAAAGGGATAATTTATGGAGTCCATGGTCATACACTTATATCTGTGTCTGAATAAACTATTTACGAATAAGTTCATTTTAACACAAATTTAAGATTTTTATGAGTTTCCCTTGTCTTAAGGTTACACTTACCACCAAAATCAAAATATATTCCATATTCCTTCCATTCTTTTCTTTCCCTTCCTTACATGGTTTATTTCCTTAGTGTAACATTATTCAATTAAAATTTGGTCATTTCTTGAATTTCACTTTAGAAGATTGTGGGAAATATTGTTTGGAATAAGCTCTCAGGTGATCTACAAATTGTAGTCATTTTTATGGTTTCCGCTATTGGATTTATGTAGGATTTAATTCACTTCAAAGTATTTCTACTTGTTATTATAATATTTATAATTCATTATTCCCTACTACAGCCATTTCCTCACCCATCCCATCTTCTTCATTTCTTCGCTTTGGCTTGAGGAACAAATACAGAAGATGATTTTTTAACTCCACTACTTGGTAGGAAAGAAGGAATGTTGTGTTTCTATGGCAGAGACAATTATTCAATTATTTATATGGATTTTGTTGGTTTTCAACTAGCTATGGTGATGGGTAAATTTGAACCTTCCCAAAATAGTTGATTCAACAAAGAGTTTCAAATGCAATAAAATACCTAAATTGCATGTTACCAAAAAATAATTTGTATTATGAAATGATGTTGGATAATTACAATTATTTCATAAAAGACATATTTGTGGAGGTGTGGATGTGTGGAGAAAGTTTTCATTATATTTTTTCCACTCCTTCCCACTCCCCCTCTGTGCATGATGCTATGATGTTGGGAAAGAGTTTCAAATGCTAACAAATCACAAGATTAGAAAATGATTGAGGGATTTTTATTATCCAATGTCGAGTGCAGAGGTGGGTTCACACCCCACATAATGAAAATCTTACTACCTACATTGCTTTCAACTTCTTGTTGTTACTTTTTCATGTGATGCCTGATGGGAAAGATGTTCTGCCAAAATATGGATTACGTGCAAACAAAATCAATTGAATGGAAAACAACAAAAATGCTCAATTAGTTTCCATTCAAATAATCAATATAATATGTCTTGTAGACATGTGATCCTTGGTTGACCAATCTATTATTAGAACAAAGTATGAAACTAATTTCATAATAAGGTTTGATACAATCTAAACTCCTTTATATCTCATTTAACTTGACAGTTAGAATAAATCATAGTTCCATTTTTCAAGTAAAAATTATCCTCTAGTTTGACGATCCCTAATTGATGACTAGGAATAATAAGCTAAGAATTGCACTAGTGGGGTGCACTTGGATGAAATTTGGCTAGACTTTGGATAAATTTGGAGGAATTTTGATTAAATTTACATAGAATACATCAGATCCAAGGCATCAAATTGATTGAAACATTCTATAATGCTAAGGGAATGCATCTCTTGAAGGTGTGGAGGAAGATTTCATTACATGAAGTAAAAGGGTGTAGAGGAAGATTTCACTATGCTTCTTCCACACTATCACACTTCCACCCTTTGCACAGGTTATAACACCAACAATTTTCATTGGTGTTTGTATTGAAAGTGACATTATAGGATGCCTGTTGATTGTTTTTAATATTATCGTCAGCGTTGGTTGAGCTTCCCATTTAATGGAATTATGAGTCTTCACATTTATGTCATAAATAAAAGTAAAATGTATAAGTTTGCATGTTGTATTAATGGCTAAAAAATTTATCGCAAGGTTTTAATTTGCTTCCTATTTACTTATTATATTAGTGACAAAAAGTCTAGGGAACCCTAGAAGCATGGATGAAAGTGATATGTGTAATTAAAATAGACGATGAAGTTGAAGTGGTCGATACTAGTCAGGCTGAAAATAATAGTAAATAGATGTCAACATCCATTGGGCACCACAACAACATGGATTAAGATCAAAATATAGATGAAGTAACTAGGTCATGACTGAAGAAAATATATCAGAAATACTAGGGTGCCTCGTGTTGTGAGTATCCATTCAGTATGGAAAACATCAACTTCATATGTGTTTGGTGGGGTTCGCTGCTTTGCAGCTTTGAGAGTTCTTGCATTCATTTTTCTTCTTTTATAGTTTTGGCAACACCCTAGGCGTCGTTCACAAGAAAATAGTAGGAGATTAGGACATATTAGTGAACCAAATATTAGGTATGATGAAAACAATGAGATAATCAACAATGACATGGAATTTTTTTCAGGATATAAGTAAGAGAAACTAATTGTGCATATGGTCAGTGATGATTTTCCGATCTTCTTTGCTAATCCAATCTCTTTGTCTTCAAAATGAAACTGGGAACACAACTCTTGTAAGAATAATTATTTTTAGAAATAATTTTGTGAAATTATGGTTGCACTATTAACAAAGGTTTGTTGATTCTTACACTAACCCATAACAATCCTAGGTAATATAATAGAAATCATAGTTAGTCTACCAGAATTTGTGTGAGACTAATTATCAAAATCAAAAAAATACTATAGGTGCAAGTAGAGGATGCAAATTACAGAATCGAGACTAGTTGCAATTCAACATCATGATTCAGAGAGGTGTCTCAAGTTTTGGATTTTCAACATTTAGATATCCCTCCCAAACATAAAATCGAATGCACTGAAATAATGATTTTTTTGGTGGTTCTTCTCTAGGTGGACAATATAAGGACGCGAGAATAGACTCAATCTACAAAAATGAAGATTTAATTTGGGCCACAACCAAAATTTACAAGCAAAGGTTGTTGTCAAACCAAGTCTAGGTATTGTTGGAATGGATACTTTACCTAAATTGAATTCTATCAACTTGTTTAGTATCATTATTGTAACTGATTCTCTACCTAAATATAAATTATCAACAACCCTGCCTTTGAACCATTTACTCTGAATCTAAATCTACTTATTTAATGTGGGGTTATTTAATCACAGTCAATATAATTTACAAACATCATGCTAGGGCCCATTGATTAAAAGTTGTGGAACCTAACATAATAATTCTCATGGCCCCTGTGGTGAATTCATAACCCTCATACATGTTAGTTAATTTTGAGAATGAGTTATCCATACAAATGGGCATTTGAAATAAATAATGCAGGAGAAAAGATAACATCACCTCATATGTATGGTAATTCTTAAGCTTAGATTCTTGATGGGTAAACACATATTTCATTAAATTTGGAAGTACTCAATGGATCTAGAATGTATAACTTTAACTAGATTAAGTTTTTTCAAAATCGGGAATCAGAAATTCACTTAGTTCACTAATTTTAATGTAGATATTCTTCATTTTTTGTGAAAAAATTATCATGATAAACTTTATTAAACAAATTCATATAAACTTGCAAAAGCAAATCTTTCACATCTAAATCTTGGATTCCTTACATTATCTATTTTAATATTTTTATGGTTTGTATTAAAATATAAGTTTGTTAAGGTTGTTTTATGAAAATAATGATATGTATTTTACTATTATTAACCCATTTAATTATAATCCGATATAGTAATATCATGTATGTGTTAAGTTACAATTATTACTAAGACAATGTTGGCACAATTTAAAAGTCTATCACCTTTGCAACACTAGTAATATCGTTGAAGATTTAAAAGATCTCATAGATCGTCGAGTTTATACTCATATTGGATTTAAATTTCAAAACACTTGTGACACTACCAACCTTCTTGATATTTTAACTAAACAAAACTATGATGAGCTTGAAACACCTCTTTTAATGCTTTTTGAGCATAACAAAAAATTTCGGAATAATTTTGGGTAATACCTTTTTGCCTTCTTATATACCATATTTGCTCTTAGTGGATGATAATAATCATTATCACCATCATCATTCCATACCATTGTAGGAAATTTGCACCATTTTAGAGTTGAGGAGAAAATATTTTTTTAGGATCAAATTAAATGTTGAGTGCGAGTAGTAGCATAATTTATTTTTATTTATTATTTGTACTTTTGTGTTAAAAACTAAGTTGATTGAGAGTTACTTAATGAATAATAGATTAATATGCAAGATACATATTAAGTATAAAATTATTTAATGACAAATGATCATGGTAATGTGTCCAATATATACCAACATATACCCATATTAAGTACGAATGTAGGGATCAAATTTCTTCACGTGCAAACATTTTTAGAGTGCAAAATACAATGTGTTATTTTTCATTGTTGAAACTATATTTTTGAATGCTAAATAGAGTATACATAAGACCAATAAATTTTTTTACCATAAAAACTTACTTTTTATATATATAGATATATATGAAGTTCATATTGACATAAACTAGTTAACATAGATCTTCAAATAGTTTATTTGAATCTCTAGTTGAAATATTTGTGAAAAGTATAATATTTAAACATCTAATTCACACATTTTTTTCTTCTAATTACTTTAAAACATATTCGTTTTTTTTATTTTTCTATTTAGAATATAGTTTTTATTTTAAAAGGGCACAAACGGGCGGACAAACTTAGACATCTCCTCATACTCGGTTGTAGGATGAGCCTCTCGACTCAATTACTAATCATTTTAATGATTAAAATCAATCACGAATTAGAATAGTAATAAAGTAGTACAATTTGATTATTTTCAAATACAAGAGGAAAGAGAGAAAATTGACTAAACTATTTATTACAAATATTTATCTTTTATTCCTGTAGTGTTTAAGGATATTGTATTGGAAAGAACATATTAACATTCATCTAAAACATAGATTCCTTACATCATTTCTATTATCATTAATATTTATATTTATGTATTAAATTTGACTCATGAATAATAGATTTTGTAAAAAAAATATTACCTATAATGTTTTTTAACAATATATTTTCTTAGTATTATTGAACATTTTAAATTGACATTAACTACTTTTCCTAAGTTGAGTACAAATTTATTATAATAGTACAATGTTGGCACCACTTCAAAATCTATAAGAGGAAATATTTTATAAGTCTAGTTGTGTTGTTCAATGATCAAAATATTTTTTTAATAAATTAGAGTGCAACAAAATAGAAAATTTGATTTATATCAATTATAATAAGGAAATTAAGGAAAACTCACTTCAAACATTATTACAAGTGTTTAGCATCTATTCATTAGGTGTTTAAATGATTTATATTAAACAGAATACTATGATATTGATGGGTAATTGAGCTTTTGAAGAGCCTCATTGATGTCTTTTAACAAATAATTTTGTGTGTAAGTTGAAGGAAGAAATCCTAAAGGAGAATATGTTCCATCTTCTTCAACTTGACATGTTTGGTTTGGTGAAAATTCTGAATCATCCATTACAATTTTGTGTAATATTTCTATGGCTGCCTTTGTGTGAGCTCGTGATTTTCATGTGTTGGTGTTACCATGAATAGCTTTTATCTATCCATGTTGGAAATAATGTTGGTAGTTATAAAATTTTCTTTAAGGAATCTTATGTATCTCATACCAAGATTTCTTACAAATAATATTCCCATTAAATCTCATTTCCTTTACCTTTCTAGCAATAGATGGTAGGCCATGGCCATGGATCTTTCACATGACTGTGTTTGACATGAGTGAATTTAAGACAAATTCCCTAATACCATTTTTATTTATTTGTCTCATATCCCTCCTAGCACTTGCAATGGCCTTCCTATCCACATGTTGAAGAAAATCGTTTCTACAACATACACCTACTGCCAAAAGTCGAATTGCTTTCACTTCATCTATTTTTGTTTGACATTTTCCAAATTTTTTTGTAGCCATAACTCATTTAATCCTTTTATATGGCATTGTTACATGCATATCAATTGAGTTTCTATCTTTTTCATTACAAATATACCCATCCCATTTGTTTAAGGGATTTGTGTCCTATATAACATCCCATATGACCATTTCCTTGGGTGGATCCTTGAACTTTTTCTTGACCCTTAATATCGCCCCTTTGTTGTCCACCAATTTATTTATTGGCCATATAACCAAACAGTATATAGAATTATCCCCAATTCTTTACATCTCACAATTTCCATCTATCTCTTCCAGAAAAACACCAAATTCCATTTCACCTAGTGTTTCACCCTCAACAATGTGCTCCTCGCAGACATTAACTAGCATTCCTTTGGCAATGCACATGCTTGTTCCCATGCATTCATGTGTAAGAGAAACATTTATACATATGAATCTAACCCCATCTTGGGGAATATTTATGGCATGATCATCACAGTGAGGCTCCAAATCTGATTCTGGCCAAATCTCATAAGATTCCAATGCACCCCCTAATGTGCACTCAAATGTTGTTCGATGGGGTAAAGGAGCATCATGTTTTAACACCTTCTCAATTTTAACCACTATGCATCCTTTATTTACCATTTTTCTATGCACTATATGCCCAATATTTGTATTGAATATGGAGCCCTCACCCAACTTCAATCCATGTTGCCGAAGATCTACCTTGTCTCCAATAGAAAATGTAGAAGAAACATTTGCACCTAGAAACGAATGTAAATAAGGTTAGTATTTAGTCAATAAAACATTTACAATACTGTCAATAATATTTAACACATGCCTCAATATTTTGATTTACCTATGTTGTGTCTCAAATCTATGATCGTCCATGGATGTATGTCCCCTTCATTAACATCCTCATCAATCAAATGTGGTTGAGTGATACCAATTATCAAAATTGTAACATAACCCGCATTAACCCTTTCTCCAACATAATAAGTTCTAGACTCTGCAGATTCGACCCTTCCTAGCCCAATGACCTAATCATTAACAAGGAGATCAACATAGTCCCCTTTTCCCAAAATTATATTTCCCATTGTATCTTGTATCAATTCTGTAACAAAAATTAAATCGTAACATGTAATTAAAAGTTCTAACCATGTAAAGTGTGACTTTATATTTTCGCAAAAAAACAACTTACAAAACATTAATATAGATGCAATAATTTAGATAGTATGGTAGTCATATTGTATGTAATGAAACATTGTTTCCGACCATCTAGTGCCTACTACCAAAAATTACTTTACATACAAATTAGAGAAAAAATATATATATATGAAGGACAGGCAATTAGAGATGTAGATAGTATCATAGAATGAAAAATATAACCTCATATCAAACCACCAAGTTCCTATTTAACTTTATAAATGACACTTGTAGTCTTGATGCATGTGTATGAATAATGATCATAAGAAATTTGTAGAAGTTGAAGAACCAAAACATGGTCCTTTGGAAAATATCAGAAATTCCAAGATCGATGCTACATAAGATGCCTAAAATCCACATGAGAAGGAGAAATTATATTTATATTTCACTTAGTGAAGATGTTTGATGTTTGAACTTGATAATCGAAAGCCAAACTAGACATTTTCTTCCAAATAAAAGTTTTGTTACTGTAAATAGTAGATAATTCTCATTTTTATTCTAAAAGTAAATAAATTGTATTGGAAGAAAAATATAGTATACCTCAATAAGACATTTATTCATAAAATTCAAAATTATACAAAGCTCATATTATTCTCCATGCATCAAATAATTATGATTGGATTATTGTGTTTGTGCCAAAAGGAAAGCTATACCATTATCTTTCCTTCCAACTCAAGCACAAATGTAGTGCCAACAATAACATATATTTATATACGATTATTTTGCACTATCATTGATCTTCATAAATTGTTCCAAATTCAATAAAAATGCACATCAAAAGCTATAACTCTAACCATTGTGATTATTTAAAGAATGTCACTCCTAGAGCGTTGGTTGCATAAGTGTAATGGTGTCTAGAAGAAAGTCAGTAATCACTAGGTATCCTTCTTGCATAACCACAAATGGACTACCAAGAACAACATCAGAGAACTAACCTTGGTGAGGGTGAAATCTTAATAGTTTTCCTTTTGGCACAAGAACAAAGATCTAGTGCATTCTATAATTCCTTCTAACACAAATACAAGCACATTTGCAAAAATAAATTTTCATTGTGAAAAAAGATTAACACATGCAAGATTTACTTCTATCACAAACACAAACACGTTTTTGTTGGAAATAATACTGAGAGGGGGGGGTGAATCAGTATTATCACATTAATAAAACTTTTTCAATTCCATAATCAGATTCATATATGCTACTTCCACAACTTCTTAAGATTAAGTTAATCGATCTTCAATGAGTGCATTAGGACATTATCAACCATATTATCAGTTAATAGATGCAGTAACATAAAGTAGATCATCACACATAAGGCACACATATGATCACAATGATATAAGGTGGAAACCCAATGCGGGAGAAAACCACCTGCTGCAAGTCATCTCAATCTTCTTCTTAATAAGAAAATTCTTTTACAATATTTGTACTGGTGCAGCCTTATACCAGTACGGGAGCTACAACCCCCTTTGCTCTTGTACTAGCCGATCCATTTACTAGTACGCAGGCTACTACCTGCTACAATGCTCCAAAGATTTCTTTTAGCTCTTGTACTAGCTTAGATACTAGTACGTAGGCGCCGGCCTACAATCTTCTCCCTCTAAGTACCACGTTTCATCAATTTTCATACTGGATACATTGAGGCACAACTCATAATCTTGAAAGGCCACATTTCATCCAATTTTCACACTGGACCCAACAACAACATTGAAGCTCAAACAACCTTCTGAAACACCCAATCAACTGTAGTAACTAGATCAACAATAATAGGACCAAACCCAGGATGCAACAATGATAAACAAAGATTTTAAGAGAAGGAAGCACCCTGCTCAACTTGCTAGCCTGAGTCCGGACTCACCCTGCTCAACTGCTAGCCTGAGTCCCGGACTCACCCTGCTCAACTGCTGGCCTGAGTCCTTGGACGCACCCTGTTCAACTGCTAGCCCGTGTCCCGGACGCACTCTGCTCAACTGCTAGCCTGCGTCCCTCGCTCTGAGTCTTTTGAACTGCCTGCGTCTCGGCGCACCTGAACCCTTCTGCGCCTGCGTCCGGCGCACCTGAACCGGTTCGCTCCTGCGTCCCGGACGCACCTGAACCCTTACTGTACCTGCGTCTCTTTAGATATGAAAGATATAAAGACTTCAAGACTAACCCAAACAGTCAGATCTACAGATCTGATCGTGCGCCATAGCGATCATAGTCCATTAGAAGATTCGCCTTCATAGATCTGGACTAGATCTCACCAAAAGATATTCAACAAAGATGGTGCGTAATCCAAATGAACTCCTTTGCTTTATATAGGCAAGCTTCTCCCCAAAACATGGAACAATACCACGAGCCGACACCATAGAAACGCAAAACCGTCGGCTAGATACCACACAAGAAACCCCCACGTGCTTTCCTCTGCCTTGATATGTGTGCACTAAGTGGACGCACCCCCTGAACAGCTGGCCTGCGTCTCTGGACGCGGGTTCTGCATGGATTACCTGCGGGGACGCACTTACTGTAAGGTGTACCTGCGTCCTTCATAATTTCAACAATATTTTAACCTCTGCTTACAAAGAGCTTGCCATTTGATTCCTTTGAGCTATCCTGTAGTATGTCACATCTGATATCTCTTCTGTAGATTCATCTGAATGTATATAAGTGAGATGATCTTCTATAAGAGTGTTGCCATCAAGTACAACATTTGCATCATAATGCCAACAATCTCCCCCTTTGGACTTGATGGCAACAACACCGAATCACTCTCCCCCTTTGACATCAAGGGCAAAGGGGTATGCTGCCCCTAAGAACATGCTCCCTTTGACTATGAGCCAGATCTGCTGAAGTCTCTGAATGAGCTCCGCCTTTGTATATGTCATGGTGCTCCAATCTGATAATGGTCTTTCTGAGAACAAGCTGAGATGTCTGCTCTGCTGTATAGTGCTTGTTCATGCTCAAACTCCCCCTGACTATAAGCAAGGTCTGCAAAAAGATGTTCTACAAGAAGAACATGACTCTATATATCATAAATGACCTTCCTATCGCCAAAAGACTCAATACATACATCCATCACCCATCACAATAAGGATCATCCATCCAACCAAGTGGGAATACATCAGAAATATGAAAACCAAATACATTACATCTTCATCCCATGCATAGTGGGGGGGGACAAAGGCCGTTACATGACCTGAAGAGATGACTACAATAGACCATTACAACATGAGTTTTGCTATGACCTTTCAAATGACAAACATCATCAACAACACTGTATAATCTGCTCCATAGTATCTGTCAACATCAACTCATAACCATCCAGATCTACATGAATCAAGAGCCATCAAATGAAAGCATCATCATCAATCAACATATGTATGAATAATCATCCCTGTATCCAGCCAACAATCCTCATCCATTTGTGCCAAGAAAGAAATCATGCATCATGCACATGTCAACAGCTGCATATGAGTGACTCATCATCGTCATGTCTTCAACAATGCGACTTTGAATAATCATCCATGAAATCAGCCAACCTCATCTATGTATGTGCCAAGGAAAATAAAGACTCCATGCAAGCATCATTAGAGAATCAACCATAAATCTGATCATGTGATCAACTCATAACCATAGCAAGATGAATCATAAGCATTGTCACCAAACACCATAATGCCAACAATGCATTCAGGACATATGCTCCCCCTGAACCAGTGCCATCTGTTAAATCTGATCATGCATATCAAGAAGAATCAGCCAATAAATGCTTTGAGACAGGTACGCACTTCATCTTCTGCTGTGCTGCGTCCTGTTGCTGCAGGGACGCACCCAAAAACACTATCGCGCCGCATACTTTTACTCAGGGACGCACCCAAGATAACTATTTCGCCGCGTCCTTTTGCTTCAGGGACGCCCCTGATCCTCAGTCGCTCTGCGTCCCCACGCAGATTTTCAGTTACTGAACTGCGTCCTGGACGCACCTGGACTTGGTCTGGCCTGCGTCCGCACGCAGGTCTCCTGTTACTGCACTGCGTCCTGTACTTTCAGCTTCCTCTGATTCTGGTATGTTTGTACATTGTACTGTGCCATCCTTTTCTGACTGTACTTCCTTTTTCCTCCATATCTTCAAGCGTGATGATGACATTTTCTCCTTTTGATATGGTGCCCAAACTTTGTTCCTGCATTCCTTGGCTATATGTCCAAGCTTGTTACATGCATAACATCTTACATGTTTCATATTCCTCCTGTAACAATCAGTAGCTTTGTGACCAAACATATTGCAAGCAAAGCAATATCCATAAAAGTACCTTGATTGAGATGACCTTTCTGCATAATGGTCTTGAACTCTTCTTCTTCTACATCTTGCTGCAACATGTCCAAGATTATGACATACATAACATTCAACTTTATTCATAGGAGGAGTAAAGGATTTTCTTTGAGGAATCTCTTTCCTTGGTTGATGATGAGATGGATCTTTCACTTCTTCGTTGATCACTTTAGATTTCCTTTTAGAGTTTCTTGCCTCACCTTGTGAACTAGATTCACCTTCAACAGATTCATGGAAACCAAGACCAGTCTTTATAGCAGGGGACCTTTGACTACTAAGAATATCATCCAATACTTTAGAGCTATCTTGAAATCGTAAAAGCTTATCCTTTTCTTCTAGTTTACCTTTCAAGATATTTACCTCAACCTGAAGCTGTTCTTCCTTTTCAAGGGATTTCTTTTTCAAAATTTCTTCAGCTTTCCTTCCTTCTTCCATTTGTTCCCTTAGTTTGAGAATTTCTTTTTCTTGTTCTTCATACAGATCCTGCTGCATTTGATGAACTCGGAAGGCACATTCCAGTTGAGATTTTAAGCTGGTGACTTCGTTTTCTTGTTTTGCAATAGCTTGGAGTAGATCTGTATTCTGCTTCTTTGATTCTTCAAGATCTCCTTTTAGTGAGAGGATTGTAGCTTCAAGATTTTCATAGTAGCTGGATCTATCTTTGAGTTTCTTGATGGTTGTGCTTCTTTCGTTGACTTCTTTTCTTAATGATGTCACTTCATGCTGCAATTTTTGACATTGGTCTTCCTTGTCCTTGAGTAGCTTTCTTACCTTGTTTCCTTCTTCTAGTTGTGCCCTTAGTTTGGTAGCTTCTTCTTTGAAATCACATTCCTTTTTGTTTAATGGATCTTGTTGATCTCTAATTTTGTCTGTCAGCCTTTTAAATTCTGCCTCTATTTGATATCTTTCTTGTTCACCCATAAGAGCAAATTCAGTAGTTTCGCTATCACTTTCATCTCTTTCACAAGGAAATATAGCTGGAACATCAGAGGATAACACATTCATACCTGATAATGACTCTGAATCTGATTCTGAATCTGAAGAGCTTCTTATGCCTAATCCCCAATCGATTCTTCCACTGTCATAGTTCTTCTGAGATGACTTCTTTTTCTTATTAGCTTTCTTCTTAAGCTTCTTTCCCATTGTTCCACGGATCTCCTTCAAGCGATCAAGCTTCTATCAAAGGACCTGCTCTGATACCAATTGTTGGAAATAATACTGAGAGGGGGGGTGAATCAGTATTATCACATTAATAAAACTTTTTCAATTCCATAATCAGATTCATATATGCTACTTCCACAACTTCTTAAGATTAAGTTAATCGATCTTCAATGAGTGCATTAGGACATTATCAACCATATTATCAGTTAACAGATGCACTAACATAAAGTAGATCATCACACATAAGGCACACATATGATCACAATGATATAAGGTGGAAACCCAATGCGGGAGAAAACCACCTGCTGCAAGTCATCTCAATCTTCTTCTTAATAAGAAAATTCTTTTACAATATTTGTACTGGTGCAGCCTTATACCAGTACGGGAGCTACAACCCCCTTTGCTCTTGTACTAGCCGATCCATTTACTAGTACGCAGGCTACTACCTGCTACAATGCTCCAAAGATTTCTTTTAGCTCTTGTACTAGCTTAGATACTAGTACGTAGGCGCCGGCCTACAATCTTCTCCCTCTAAGTACCACGTTTCATCAATTTTCATACTGGATACATTGAGGCACAACTCATAATCTTGAAAGGCCACATTTCATCCAATTTTCACACTGGACCCAACAACAACATTGAAGCTCAAACAACCTTCTGAAACACCCAATCAACTGTAGTAACTAGATCAACAATAATAGGACCAAACCCAGGATGCAACAATGATAAACAAAGATTTTAAGAGAAGGAAGCACCCTGCTCAACTTGCTAGCCTGAGTCCGGACTCACCCTGCTCAACTGCTAGCCTGAGTCCCGGACTCACCCTGCTCAACTGCTGGCCTGAGTCCTTGGACGCACCCTGTTCAACTGCTAGCCCGCGTCCCGGACGCACTCTGCTCAACTGCTAGCCTGCGTCCCTCGCTCTGAGTCTTTTGAACTGCCTGCGTCTCGGCGCACCTGAACCCTTCTGCGCCTGCGTCCGGTGCACCTGAACCGGTTCGCTCCTGCGTCCCGGACGCACCTGAACCCTTACTGTACCTGCGTCTCTTTAGATATGAAAGATATAAAGACTTCAAGACTAACCCAAACAGTCAGATCTATAGATCTGATCGTGCGCCATAGCGATCATAGTCCATTAGAAGATTCGCCTTCATAGATCTGGACTAGATCTCACCAAAAGATATTCAACAAAGATGGTGCGTAATCCAAATGAACTCCTTTGCTTTATATAGGCAAGCTTCTCCCCAAAACATGGAACAATACCACGAGCCGACACCATAGAAACGCAAAACCGTCGGCTAGATACCACACAAGAAACCCCCACGTGCTTTCCTCTGCCTTGATGTGTGTGCACTGAGTGGACGCACCCCCTGAACGGCTGGCCTGCGTCTCTGGACGCGGGTTCTGCATGGATTACCTGTGGGGACGCACTTACTGTAAGGTGTACCTGCGTCCTTCATAATTTCAACAATATTTTAACCTCTGCTTACAAAGAGCTTGCCATTTGATTCCTTTGAGCTATCCTGTAGTATGTCACATCTGATATCTCTTCTGTAGATTCATCTGAATGTATATAAGTGAGATGATCTTCTATGAGAGTGTTGCCATCAAGTACAACATTTGCATCATAATGCCAACAATTTTCAACTGCAAGATGAAGGAAAATTAACACATTCTAACCTTCCTTCTAGCATAACGACAAACATATTTCTAATAACAACATTGCATTATGAAGGAAATATAATGTGCTAGATTTCCTTCTATCACAAGTAGAAGCCCAGTTCAAACAACAACATTGCACCTCAAATGAAAGCTAACAACCAATATCATTCCTTCTACTACAAACATAAGAATATTGCTAGAAGCAACATTACATGGTCACATAAATCTAGCACATGGTAGATTTCCTTCTAGCACAAACACAAGCACGTTGCCAATAACAATATTATAAGTTGAACGAAATCCACCACATGCTAAATTTCCTTATAACGTAAATAGAAGCATATTACTCACAAAAACACTGTAAAGTAAAAGAAATCTTACACATTCTAGAGTTGCTTCTAGCACAAACACAATCACATTGTCAAAAACAACATTGCAGGGTGGAAGATATCTAGCATACGCTTGATTTATTTCCAGAATAAACACAAGCAAATTGCCAACAATAACATTGTAGGGCAAACGAAATCCAACGCGTCATAGAATTCCTTCTACCACAAACACAAGTACATTACCAACAATATTGCATTGAGAAAGAAATTCAATGCAAGTTATATTTCATTCTAGCACAAATACAAGCACGTTGCCAACAACAATATTCCATTGCAAAAGAAATCTATTGCATACTAGATTTTATTCTATTACAAACACAAGTACGTTTCTAACACCAATGGTGCATTGCAGAACAAATTTAGTACATGTTAGAATTCCTTCCACCATACACAAACATATTACCAACATCAATATTGTAGGGTAAAAGAAATTTATCTCATGCTATATTTTCTTCTATCACCAACATAAGCATATTTCAAATAACAATATATCAAGGTGAATTACATCTAACATGCTATTTGTACTTATATCTAAAACACAAACATGTCACCAATAACAACATTGCAAGGTGAATGAAATCTAACACATGCTAGATTTCCTTCTCTCATAAACACAAGCACATAACAATATTGTAGGCTGAAAGAAACATACCACATATTAGATTTACTTCTAGCTCAAATAGGCATATTGCCAAAAACACCATTGCAAGACAAAATACATCTGATGTGTGATAGATTTCCTTCTATCACAAACACAAACACATAATAATGTAGGGCTAAAGAATCTATCACATGCTAGATTTTGTTATAGCAAGAACACAAACATATTACCAACAACTGTCTAGGGCAAAAGAAATCTAACACATACTAGATTTCCTTTTAGCACAATCACAAGCACATTGCCAATAAAATCATTGTAAGGTGAGGGAAATGTGATGCATACTATATTTCATTCTAGCACAAACAATTGAATTACAAAGAACAACATTTCAATGCGAAAGAAATCTAGTGCACACTAGATTTCCTTCTAATGCATATACAACCACATTGTCAATAAACTCATAGAAGGGTGAAAGGAATCTAATGTATGCTAGATTTCCTTCTAGCACAAACACAAACACATTATAGCATTTCTAGATAAAAGAAATCTAGCACATGGTAATATTTACTTCTAGCACAAACAAAAGCATATTGCCAACAACCAAATTGTAGTGAAAAAAAATCTAATGCATGTTAGATTTCTTCGAGCCAAAATAGAAGCATGTTGTCAATAACAACATTGCAAGGTGAAAAAAATCTAACACGTGTAAGATTTACCGCATAGCAAAAACACAACCAAACAACAACATTTTTCCCAAACAAGTACTTCAACAAGACGTGAGTAAAAAGGCCTTATAACTCCCTTTATCAGACATTGCCACTCAACATCTGGAATTTTCGAAGTACTCATAAAACCTTCAATAGATTGAAGTTGATTAGGAGATAGTCTTTTAGGCTTCCTGTGGCCAAAATGAATAAACTTTGTCAGTAGAGATCTACAAGATCCCACTCGCAACTTGAGCAACAGATAAGTCCACACGTGAAGTTAAAGGATCCTTTCTAAGTCTTTTAAATTCCACCATTAATTCCACATAGGAATTGTGAGCAAAAGCCATCAATTCCTTATTCCAAGAGGCAATAAGTTGATTGTGTGTGTCATGCTTATTTTTTAAAGCAGTTACGAAGGCTTCATTTTCAAATAGATATCACCCCACATTGTGGCATATAAGAAAACATACAATGATTGTCACTAGCATGCTGACTGAGAAATTCAATGGAAGGGGGGATAAGATGCAATTATCTAAACAAAACCTCATAGATTTTCCATTCTGGGACACACTTGTAGCAACACCAGCAATTTGAGCCAAGTTGTAAGACATATACCTCCTGTCCAATGCCACACTTGTCTATCCAGAGCCAAGGGTAATTGCAACAAGCCATTTGTCAGTAATTTCACTCCCATCTTCAACTATGCATACATCTATTGTACGCAATTTTGTCACAACACTTGAGCTACTAAATAGATTTGAAATTTGAAATTTTCTCCACTTTTGTTTCTGGAAATAAACTCCTTGGAATGGAAAATATGGGACCCACAGAGACAACATATTTCTGGCATGGAAACGATAATCTTATTTCCCAAGTTAACAATAACACCTATTCAACTGACATAAAAACTAACAATACAACAAAACCATGATCTTTAAATTTGTTAAATAATCATTTGATTCTCTGATAACCACTTTCAACAACGTCTTTTGTAGAGTTAAACTTGGAAGGCATACAAATAATTGTAGAATCAGATGAACCCAAAGAAAGAGTTTGCTAATAGAAAGTGGAAAAAATTGATCTTGGAACCTCCCAAGAAAATTTTTACCTCGTAAATAACACATTTTGCACTTGGTGATCTTGAAGGTATAAAATGACCAGGGTTCAAAGACGTATTAAGGACCAAACCTGAAGGATCAAATAAATAAAGAAATTTATCAGAAACTATCAATGTAAGGTCACATAGCAGGTAACAACTCAGTAAGCCTGAGCCATAGCTAAGGGTTTTAACTCGAATTTTCCATGGAGGATTAAGATGGAGAATGCATATTTCCTCCATACTTAGCACAGTCTCTTCAAAAGTAATTATGAGAGCGGGCCCCTCAAATTCACCTAGATTAGGTTGAAGTAAAGATTTTCATGGGTGATCCCACTTATCATATATAATGTGTAATCTCCTTGCTTGGAATTGGTCTGCTATCTCTGACAGGTCAAACAATATAAGGTCATCATTCCCATATCTCTGAAACAATTCAGTTATTCTAGTATGATCCATACAAGGCAAATCTTTTGACATTTCTTGATCTATAAATGACATATATCGTAGTGACTTTGCAGCAAGTCACTCATCCAAATCATTGCTTATAAATCAACAAAGTGTAATGGTGATTCTCTGTTGTGAAGACCCATATGAAAAGTGGTATAATGATGATAAGACCAATGCAACTACTACTAGGATACCCACTCACCTTTCCCTTTATCCTACAAAACACTCCCAGGTGTGAAATCCTTTTTTTGCCAAGTGTTTGCTTGTAAAAGGGGAAAGTAATGAATAATTTAAACTGGCAGAATAACTTTATTTTGGGAAAACATGATGGAAAACATGAAGCCTCATCTCCTAACCAAGCAAGTAAGGCTAACTAGGCTTGATTGATATCCATGACAAAGGAATTATATTAGTGGTAAATTTGTTGTTTTCACCATGATTGGTGATGAACCTTGAAAGACACACGTGCTATCATCTTCAAAATGTTAACAGTTACACATCCATGGCATCTCTGGTTCTTCCAACTTTCATGAAATAATCAGTGTAGTTGAAGCCTTCAAGATTTTTGGATCCAGTGTTCTTAGAAGAATGTGGCAGGATTAGAAGTTGGTGTCCAAGCAATTACTCACCTTTATCACAAGCTAACCAACTGGTTTTCCTATTATATATTACTCTCAAGATATACTTACATGCCACAAACAAAAGAAGGTATTGTAAAAATAATCTATCTCTGTTTCTAAAGGAAAACAATCTCTGTGAAATAACCAAAGATAATTTTTTGTTATTTTTGTAACAGTTGCCTAGAGAGAATTGCCGGAGAACTCATAATCCATTGCAGCATTTGAACATGACACAGGGCACTAATTCTCAAGCATTTCTGTTTGTTAGAATGAACTAGGTTCTATAAAAGGTAAGTCTGTCAACCCAAAATTTCATTGCACAAATGGATGGTTAATCTAGCTAGACTCCATCATGTTGGTTTGTTAAAATTGTCAAATAGGGTCAAAGTCCACTTTGGATAGCTCCTATGGGAAAGATTATTGCAACATTAAATTCCTCTCTTCGATAAGACCAAAATTGATCTAAATATCACCAAATTAGGATAAGGAAAATGGGTTTTTGAATTTATGTTCTCAAGTAAATTTATAAGGTTGGCCTCATCATTATGTCGACTCATCAAGCCTAATGGTCACGTCCCATGAGCCCCCATTGAGTTGTATATATAGAGGTGTCCTCTCACCACATTTCGACACATACAAGTGAATCATCCACGCCTCTGAAAAAGGTGGACATTTAAGGCAAGGACGCAGGTGTCAAGAGTCAAGTTTAGGAAGATTTTTATCTCTATTTAGTGTGCAGTTTCTTTGGGAGAGAGTCGTAGGTCTAAGGCACCATGGGTGTAGGCTAGGGGATTGTCTGGGAAGTTTAACTCTTGATTATGAGAGTGAGTTTCTTGTTGGATAGGGCTGTAGTCAGAGGTATGCACATTGGGTATTTTTCTGTGCCATTTGGTGTGTTCAATCTCTATTACAAGCCACAGAAAGAGGGTTGCTACAACAAATTATCTGTAAGTAGTTTGGAGGGTGTAAAATCCTTCTCTCTAGGCCACATATGCCCAGGCTAGAGCGTAGCTAGGTCAAGCACTCTTCCATGTGTTTTGGACTTCTTTGTAATCTCTCATAGGTCCAAACTGCAGCAAGGACAAAGATGCATATGAGAGGGAGTTTTACATGATGTTTGGGCTTGTCATAGTTGGATTTTTCTCTCCTATAGCAAGCCATAGCCCTAGCTTTTACAAGTAGGTCGCAGGTGTTGGCAGCCTTGGACGGGAGGCTGAAATGCTGGCAGGAGGTCGCAAGCCTTGGATCTCTTGGATGAGAGACTGTGACTCTTATCTTTTGTTTGAATCATAGTCCAAATGGACAACAAAATGGAATAGAGGTGTTTGGAGGAAGGCCACAGTCAGGTAGGGTTCCAAGATTAAATAAAAAAGGTTTTAGCAGTTTTCCATCAAACCTTCTCAATAATTGGAATTATCTTGGTTCATCATTACAGAAGCGTTTCAACTCTTTAAGATCCTTGACCTGCATTTTTTCTATGACTCACATTTTATGATTTGAATTCTATAAACTCTGGCACACCTGGTGTTCATAAGAATCACTACAAATCTCTCCAGTCGCATGATAATGACTCATTATATCTACACAACACCTTGATATGTAAAATAGGTTGTTCAAACTACATATTGGCCATGATACAATGGATAAAGTATGACACATGGAAATTGATACTCTGCAAATCCCATGATAGTGACTACAATTCTCATCTATAACATATTTGTACTGTTTTAACCTCGTAGTATAACATAATTTAGATTTCATTAACTTCGTACTAATCAAGCTTACACCCGTGATTATTATTTGAAGCAGTCTGAGCTATAACCTAGCCAAAGATAGCTTGCTCCTGTAATACGACCTTATTTCAGTGCCCTAAAATGAGTATCTATGATATATCTCCTTAGATGATGGTTATAAATTGAGAAGAACCTTGCATAGAAGTAACATTGACAAGGTTAAGTCTTTAGCACAGTAAACCCTGTAGCTGATGGTATATGATATAAATATAAATGGCACAATCCTGAGGATGAAGATAAATGATAGAAGCACCATATGGGGTTCAAGTTGATCACACCCTTGTATTGTGTTAATCTTTGAAGATCTAATTTTATTTGTTGAAATACCTCTGTGGCTAAAATCTGAAGAATATAATTTGAAGTAGCATGTCCCCATCTTTTCATCTTGTGAAGATCACCCTTGGAACACTATGATGATTACCATGTTCACTTGATCATAATTGATTGGTGGCTTACTACTATCGAATATTGCTATATCCCTTCTAGAGATTGAAATATCAAGTCATTTTCTCTAAAGCAATAGCTCGAAAGGTCACTTAAATTTCTTCTCCAAATATTCTATTGACAATACTTTCAGATAGTTACATTTGTTGAGAGTAGGTGTTGTATGCATTTTGAAAAGGCTAAGAAATGTGAAAGTATTGACATTGAGATCACTATACATGATTCAGTACTACTGCATAAACAATTGTGAAATAACGATTGTAGGGTAGTACAATGCACATCAAGATTGAGAGTCGATGTTCTTAGTGGTGTGTAGGGTTTGTCTTTGAGTGAGATTTGTCAAAATTCTATATCGCTGATTTACAATATTGATAACTCATATGATAAGATGCATGTGGAAGAAGATGAAAGATGGAAGACTTGCTGATCAGAGGTTCGAAGGCTTGCTTAATAGCTTAGCTACCAAGGTTTTTAAAGTATTTGCCATATGTCTACAACTGTATAGAATATTAAAGAAGTTTCTTTGATATCCCAGGAAGTCAGAATATGTTACTATTAGTATGATTATGCATGACAGTCAAGGTACATCTTGATGATGTATGGACTTTAGTTTTCAAGAAGTACAATCCGTTCATCTGGCATATTCAACCTTGAATAAAATCTATTGTTGAGATTCATAATCTGTTGATCAGTCAATATATCTCAGGGTTTATATTTGATGATAGGTGTATCTAGGTCATTATAGTGATCATGGATTGCTACAATGTCAGTTTCAATAGATTCCCAGAAACTATTATTTTTTACAGTTAGATTTTTCCTAGAGACAAGAGTTCTAGGGCTCACATGGTAGAGATGCTTAAGTAGATTGATCCTCAAAGTGATTTTGTTTTGATAGGACCACAAATGTCACTATGAATTAAATCATGGTTTGTGTTGCTCTCAATTTAGATATTTCAAAGCTATCCATCTTCTGCTTTCCAGAAACACATGCTTCAGCTCTGACGCCATGTCAAAATTGAAGCAAATTAGCATCATGTTATCACTGGAACTGGATCACGTAGATCATTCAATAAGACAAAAATACTATGAAATGAGACAGTGACAATTTTATTACAAATACAAAGCAAAAGAAAATGGATTTGGAAGCACATGAACACATAATAGAGCGTTTAACACTAAACATTCCAATTCCTATGGCTCTTTGTTTTCCCAATAACCTTTCACTTCCTATAATCTCTCTCTCACCACATATGTAGCCAAGTTTGTCCTATTATTGACTTTCCATTTTACAGACCCTCAACTTACAACACATACAATTGTTTCATGTACAGTAATTTCAAAATTTGACCATTACTTTAATGGCCTAACGTGTTAACAACAGAACCAAGGCAAGGCTTTCAAGACATTTCCTATAATAGCTCACATCAAATCACAAGATCCCAAAATGGATTTTCTTGGTTGCAGTCAACTTCTGACAGATATGTCACCTATACTAAAGTGACACAAGAAATAGTATTTTCATAATGTATGACACAAATTCACGTCATTAAAGATGGTGTGACCCACCATAAGCCTTATGCATTATATAGGGAATTGTTTGCTGGGGAAAATAAACTAGAAATATGAATAAGGTGTAGGATGATTTCGATGAGATCTAACCAATTTTGGGAACAAAAAGGTAATCAAAACAAATATGTGCAACTGTGGTATCATTAAAATAACCTATTTAATCATTAATGTTTGTGCACAAAGCTATCAATGAAATAGTGATCCTCAGTAATCCCTAGTGACAAAAAAAGATCATCAAGAAAAAGTGTGCTAAAATAGTTTGTAGTTGTCACTAATACACGTAAAAATTACCTTAATGTCTTTCTTGGAAGTTGTCTAAATCAAATCTTGTTGGAACTATCATGCTACAGGAATACAAATACACATAAGAACCATAATACTATATTTTCAATAGGTTGTTCACCAAAACCCTAGTTGGTTATTAGAGCATGATAGAATTTATTTCCTATCATATCTTCACTTTTATATATAAACTCCTGTGTATGCATGTTCAGCCTTTTAGGATCTGTTAACACCCAGGTTGTTCCCTTTGACTCCTAAGGGAATACGGCCAGGGTAACCACTAACCAAACTTTAGATTACAGGTTCTAGCCTACCTGTAATCAGAGAGGGCTCTCTATTTTAGTTTTAACTTTGTTTTTTGAAGATTTTAGGCTAGTTATGAGGTGAGAGTTTTGCTTGAATTTTGGTTGTAGTCTATTGTTCCAAGAAGGGCAAGCAAGTATCAAGGAGAGTTCAATCCATTGGGCATGTGGAGTCCAGAAATGAATAGCATTTGATATCTGTGATAAAGAGAGGTTCACTGCAGGGCCAGATGGGTATTCATGATACAAACTTTGATTTTTTAGAAAAGAAACAGTATAAATTACACCAGTAAAAGGCAGTTAAGAGTTCTTTCACAGTGCAACAGGGAATAACGGACAAATCCTAATCAGTAGCAAGTGAGAATTACTGAATAAAGACTTATCATGTGATTAGAGCAAATAGGAGCATTTAAGAATTCCATAGTTGCAGCTAACCCTGGAGAAAACATATTTAGTAGTAAAGATTGAGTTTAGGGTGTCTTTAGTGGACAAATCCTGAACTATTCTTTTTCTTTTCTACCAAGACTAATCACCATACATCACAGATGGATTATGCAAGAAATGAAAACATAAATACGGATAGAAAACACTTATTGTATCACGCCATAACACGAGAATCCTGCAGCAGTCAATAGTTTCATCACATCATGTCCTAGCCAAACTCATTCTTTTGGAAACCAACAGCTCCTTTGCATTATATCTTTCAGAGGATATACAGTCGAGTTCTCTTCAACAACTGAGCAACAACAACCCCCAATAAGCTATGCGGGGGTGCATATATACAAAATATCACAAAAATATCTCAGCAATGAGTTATTGCATAATAACTGCTCTTACCAACTTTCTAAGATATTTCTTACAAAACTAAGAGTTACTTAAATGAATATACAACAGTTGCTTGCTGTTTGTCAGAAATTCTTGACTTTTGGGTTTATGGGCCATCGGAGCCCCTTGCAGCGATTTCGATTGCCTTTGCCTTTATGCTACCGCGTCCAGGCACTGCTGTATTTGGACAGCTCATCTGTGATGCTCAAGCTGTGCATAACCACTGTCCTCCTCATCCAACTGCTTTCCTGTTGCTGTGAAAAAATTTTAGACCAAAATTTAGACTTGATTTAAAGAAAAGTTTTAATCATATTCGTCCACCATTCTTCAGTGGGCATTTGATGTCTCTGCATCTCCATTAGGGTCTCATCTGCCTCTGTATACTTATAATAATTAGGGGGCACTTCAAAAAGGTGCTTAATTTCATGTTCAATGAAGAATAAATTCTCCAATTTATAATAAATCTCTTGCCCTTATGGTGGCCCAACTCCTTCTGGGCTGCTTGTTGTAGTTGTCAACTGATTAGCTGCATAATTGTTGACCCTTTTAGCATACTGTTCATGGGACAACAGTCTTCCCGCAGTGGTCACTAGGCTGGCAAGCCCTCTGCCATGTAATGCTGTGATTTTGGTGGCAAAAGCATTGACCTCTACTTGAATATCTTGGCACTTTCTCTCTAATGTCTGCAAATAGTTCCAGAGGGTAACCACCCTTTTGATTAACAAAATTGTATCAGTCCTATCCATGATACCCATTGTTTCCAATTGAAGGCCAATTCTATTATTCAGGACATTGATCATCCTGGTAACAATATCAGGCATACTTCCCAGAGAGGCTCTGGCCCTTTGACTTTCAGCATGAGCCTTGTTCAGCAGATCCATTTGCTCATGAATTGTCTCTATGTATTGCCACTCATCTATGATTGTCTGGCCAATCTTAGCCCATAGGATCTTTTTGACCTCAGTTATGACCTTGCTCATGGTGAGCTCCTTTTCAAGCTCTTTTATCCTTCTTTCTAGTGTCCTAACTTCTCTGGTCTTTTCTGCCACTTCCTGCTTAGATTTGTCATATTTCTCGTCCAACTGGGCCAGCTTTTCTTTGGCATCCTTCAGCTCAATCATTTGGGTTTCAAGAGCTTGCAGATCCTTCATCATATCTCACATACCGAGGCCTGGGACTTGCTCTGCTGCTGCATCCTTTTCTGAGGCTTGAGGCCCAGCAATTGAGGCACTTGCTTCTATTGTTTGCACCAGGGGAGGACTTATAATTTGAGGAGGCTCCTCAAGATTTATTACTGGCTGAGAGGGCTGAGGTATCTGCTCTCCTTGTTTTTGTTTCAGGGCTGCCTCTAATGCACCCTCTGTTGCTACCAATCGTCCTTCTGTTTCTACCAATTGTTTGTGTAGTGTCAACAGCATGGCCACTACATCTTGATCCTTTCTCTGCTGAGCAACATCTTCTGTTTGGGGGTGAAGGGTTGCTGGAAGTTTGACCATCTTCCTCAAAGCTGATATATCTTCATCTTTTTTCTTCATCAGCGCCTGCACAGCTTTGGGATTACTTGGGTCATGCCCAAGCTCTATGATGATATCTTCCAAAGACTTAATCCTATTGTCTTTGGCTTGAGAAGAAGCTTTCTCCAATTCTAGTTGGGCAGTAGTATTATGGAGAGAATTTTGCAGTTTATGTGCTAGAAGTGTTTTATCTGCAAGATTAGAGTAGACCATCTCACCCGTTTGCTTATGTAGCTCTATTTGGTCCATTGGGTGGATGCCTTTTGCAAACACTTCTAGGTTGGTTCTGTTGTAATCTGCAGCTGACTGTGGCTGCAGCATGGCAGGCATAAAATATCTCATAGTCATCTTCCCTTCTGCAATGTCATATGATGACATGAGCCTCTGTTGATTAGTGGGAGCCATCTTGAGCAAATGATTATAAAGCTGGATTCTGACTGGCTCATTCCTGGCTTTTATATCCATGAATTGTTTTTTGATTCCAGACTTTGCCCTTCTTTGCTGGCTTGAGGAGCTGACCTCTCCTCCAATTGGTCTCTCTTGTTCCTGCTGGAAGGAACTGGCTGATGCTTCCATACTAGGGGGGCCCATACCCATGGATGGTCCCATAGGCATCTCTTCTTCAGAAAAAGGGTTTAGTCTTTGCCTTTTCGCCCCTTGTTGACTTGCTGATGTAGTAAGGGGGGTTTCTTGTTGTCTGTCCCTCTTCCTGGCTCTCTCTTCATTCATCGGGGTTTGGAGCACCGAGGTCTCCACTACTATTTCCTGCCTTGGAGGCACATTTTCTTGAACCTGTTGCTCTGTGGATACAGGGGCCTCAGCCATTTCTTCTTGATGTTCTGTCTGTTCTTTCTGCTGTTCTGCTGTTAGGAGTGTCTAATCCTGCTCCATTTCTTTCCCCTTATCTGTGCCAACTGCTACAGTAGTGGTTTGGGCTGCTTGCCGGGGAGCTTTAGAAGATGAGGCAGCTGCTCCAAGTTGAGTATGATGAAGAGAAAAAACCTACCCAAAACATTCCAAGTCAACCTCCTTCTCAAGTTTCTTTGCTGCTTTTTGTGTTATTTCCTCTTTAGAACTTGCCTCTTCTAGGGTGCCCTCTTTCCATTCTAATTGATTTGCATATTTTTCAATATGTGGTAACCTGATATGATCATAGCTAGCCAATTTATATTTGACCCTTCGAAGACTTATGAAGTGATTGGGGTCATAGGGTAACCAGAGGAAACTGGTTTGCAACTCGAGGCACTTCAGGATCTTATCTGCGTCTTGCCATGCCTCTTCTCTTTTGTTATAAATAAATGGGCCTAGCTGGTTTTTGACTTTGAGCTATGCCTTTCTATTTTTGCTGTGGAAATGGATCATATCTGCATTTCCAAATTGTCTGAAATATTCTAAAGCAAAAAGTCTCATAGGGACATATCTTGGTAGCCTGTATGGGGCTAACTCACAACCATATATCCTGATCACTGTATGGTGTTGGTAAAAGTACCAATCCCCAATGCTGGAGGCCTTTGAGAGCTGGAGGATTCTTTGCATCTCATCTGTCAATCTTGGAGGAGGATAACTCAACAGCAAGGACATGGTTGGATGGATGAAATGGTCTATGAATTCACAGTAGCTATATGGTGAAAAAGATGTGTGATGAAAGATTGAAGACCAAAATACCACAGACCTTTGGTTCCCCTGGGCATCAAACTTCTTGAGAGTAATAGGGAAGCTGCCAGGCTGATTAAATAGGAACAAGTGATAGATGTAAGAAGTGTATCTAAATATCCTTTCCCTCTCTAAATTCATCAATTGCTCATGAATTTTGTTGGCAATGAATGTAGCATAATCATAGTGAACCGAAGGAGGCTTTCCAGGGGAGAAGACAGACATCATAGCCAGAATGGTTTCATCAACATCCTCAGATGACCTGTAATCCAGGATATAATTGATCATATCCACAAGAATCTTGCCCAACTCATTGAGATATACATTTCCAATAGGAGGAGACCTCACAGTTTGAGAGCCTGATTGAATGAATAGTTGATTAATCTTTACGATTTGGGCATTGGACAACTTGCCTCCTTGGTCTAATAAGTGCATTATGGATAGAGGAGTCAATGGCTTAGTAGTATGAAAGTGCATCATTTGATTTATAGCCTCAGGGGTGACATAGAACAAGACTGAGCCTGAGGGACTGAGGACAGCCCTCTGACATGGATCATAGTTGGCACTGCATCGATGGATTAAATCTGGGAGTACATTGACTTGAGGAAGATTGAAAATGGGAAAATAGGAGTCCCAAATCCCTAGAATATCAGTTCCATTGAGATGTTTGGCTTTTAGCTCATTGATTAAATGAATATGGTATTTGTTGTAATATGGGATTACTTCTGCCATCTGGTAGTCTCTATCAGCTAGGGGCTGCCATTCTAGCTCTCTGTGTGGGAAATTTAAAGGTGGAATGTGTAGAGCTACCGGTGTCTCCATGTGTTTGGTGCTTTTCACGCAGAATTTCACTTAGGAATGGAGGCAAATGCGACCTTGCGCTACGAATTGAGGTAAAAAGGATTTTCAATGAAAACAGGGCAGTTCTGGTGTAAAAAGGGGCGTAATTGGTCACTCTTGGGAGAAATTGAGTCACTTGCAGGACAAGGAAGCTTGAATTTCAGGAGAAAATGGTAGTTCCGGGCGTTTTTTACAGCGAAGAACCAACAGAACCAGGTGCAGGAAGAATTGGTAAATACCTGGTCACGGCGCGATGGGTGGAGGCTTATCCAAGCTGAATTGTGGGCGGCCACGGCTTTGAATCAATTTCTACAGGTTGGCGGCGAGAACGTCGTGAAATTTCATGCAGGAGGCACAGTAGACTTTTTTGTCAAAAAACGCGAAAAAACGTGATTTTGGGCAAAAATATAGAAAATTTGGCCTTTGGCGCGCTTTTGTCGGATGACGTCAGCATGATGTCATAGGTGGGGTCATGGTACGGAATGATGACGTGGCAGTCTGTGAGGGGTCCACGTGGACGGGGGATGTGGCAGACAGCTCGGAGCGATGGCAGGTCGGGTGCTGATGTGGCGCTTACTCGGCAGTGGCGTGGAGGTGATGTAGGGTTGACTCGGCAGGCGGTAAACAGAAGGCGGTAAGCGGTAATATCAGACCGCTTAAGGTACGGGCGCGGTTTTGGCAGGAGGCCGCCCGATGTAATTGAATTGCGACACGTGTCTAGCGCCCTACGTCATCATTCTGACATTTTCGGGTGCTAAAGTACCGCCACCAGAGGCAGCCCCATATTGCAGAGGACCGTCGGATGGGAGGGCCCAGATCCGACGGTCGACGGGGAGCAGACGTGATCGGACAATATGGCGGGGCCCGAAGAATAAACAAATGATATTTCTGGAAAGGCGCGCCAGGAACAAAACTTAGGACAACGACGGATTTGCGGGTTTTGCAATGTTTTTAGAACAAATGGGTTTTCATGTAATTGTTGGTGAAATGCGCTTGGGCTGTTAAATCAACCAGATGTTGATTTAATCCCAAAATAGACCATTTAGCACGCTTTTGCCTTAGCGCTAAACTTCTTTGTGCTCCGACCCTTTGGGACTTAAGGCTATATTGCCTAGGGGAAGGGGGAATATATATTTTTTGGGGTTTTCTATATACAACAGTGATATAGTAATAGGGAAAAGGGGAAGATAGGGAGTTAAGTAATAATAGAGTTAGTAGCTAGTATTGGATGGGAGATATGGAAGAGAGGAAGCAAACACTAAGTTTTCAGGGAACAAACTTAGTTACGAGAGTAGATCAAAATGAAAATATATTTACACAAGAAATGTGGCTCTTCTATACAACAAGGATCAACAAATGAGTTTGATTTCTCTCATGAACCAAGGTGATAGTGGGATGTTAGAAAGGAGTTTGATGGGGAATGATTGGGAAATTAGACATGCTTCACTTTACTGTCACCAAAATGCTGGATAGGTGGATCTGCTCTAGCCAATATATGTTTTCTCTGTTTAGGCCAGCAATATGAAAGAAATCATGCTTCTGCAACCCCATCTACCTACCCATTCTATTGCCTAGCATTTTTTATTACTTTAGGGAGGGTGCACTTAGACTTGCAAACCCTCATGTGCTCTTTCCTTTTCTTTTTGCATTTCCTTTTGATTTTCTATCTAAGGCTAGCCTTATTACTTCCAAGGCCCCAGATTAAGAAGTTGCGAACCTTCATTCTCTACCTAACTACTAATCTGCCAAGATTAAACAGTTTGGACAAATTTATTTCTCTAATCTACAACAAAAATTGAAACATGGCATGACCCAGTCTAGACTGTTGGATCACCCATTCAGAAGTAGGACAGTATCAATCAACTGTAGATAGGTGTTTTCCACAAAAATATGAGATCTTTGCATCACCAAAGTAGAGCATATTTGGCACTTCCCCTGCAAATCATGAAAAATGAAACCTATTGGTATAGGTAGCTAACAGGATCTGAAGCACCCATGAAAGTGCTTCTGCATATCATTGATCACATAAAATAGTTTGAAAACAATTGAATTAATACATGAATACATATTGAGAAACAAAATCTGCATGGCATGTTGGCAGAATATTGAATATAAAAATAATTGTTATGCATAACATCAATAACTTAAATTATTCATTCTCAATGATTGCTCTTGTGATGGATTCATTGTAAACCTATACAAAATGTTTGGATTGGCAAAGTACTAGGTAGTGTTATAGAATTCACACTAGAATTTATCTAATCCCAAGACTTACCATCATCATTGATCATGTTTGAGAGGATAGCAGCTAGCTTACCCAAGGTCAAAGACTAGTCACACAATATTCTTTGTGCTTAGTCTTTGTATTTGAAAATTCTTTTGCAAGGAGAATTAAGAAGAAAAATGTTTTTCAATTTCATCTTTTAAGCCTACCCTTTGTTCATTTGATAGTGGATATTATATTCAAGCCTTCTTTTGAATATAGATCCCCTAACAATCCTTGCACTATGATATTCTACAGATGATTAGATCATAAAAAATCATACAAATGGAAATATTTTTCCATTGAGAGGAATCTATATACCCCTCTCAAGATCCTGCAATGCAAGGACATGGATTGAAAATAGTATATATACTCTTCTCAAAAGATATATATACGTTATGCATGAAGTTAATTCTATACTATCTTGAGGAAAAACAAAAAGCTTGGGTTAGATCCGGTAGTCCAAAGGGAATATCTTCTATTGCTAGTCTAATTCAGGGCTTTCTCGAGCATTGGGGCCCTGGGTTCTGATGATATGAAATACCTTTCAAGACCTTGTGGTAGACATATAAGAGGAAGAAGCTCCCACCTCTCTTGAAGTTGATAACAATATCACTGAAAAATACCCTCCAAATTCACAAGTTAGTTCTTGATGGACAGGATACTTATGACCAATTTGGCCCCACATTAAACCCCATCCTCATCAAATAACAACTATGTGTTGATGTCTCTGTCCTAGATTCTCTGAATGATTTGCATGAAAACAAGGAGCATGATAAAAATTTTCACCATTGTGAGGATGCTAGTCATGATTTCCTACATGACAAAGTGATAAACAGAGGAAATGAAGAATTTTTTAATATTTCCACCAATGATACAAGCCATATGTAGTTCTAGACAGGTAGAAACCATGTTTCTACCCCAAAAGATCAACCATATGAAAAGGATAATGAAGATCATGCTTCCCTTGTTGATAATTTAAATCCTGAAAACACTTTTGAGGTCACAGAAATATAGTTCAATCACACTAATCCTATTTTCATACACACTGAAATTAAGGGAGCTGTAGACTTTCATGGTAATATACTTGGCACCTCAACATTTCATTGTGATTTTGAGGAGTAATGTAACCGCCACATTGCACTTTGATGTTAATCGTGATCGTGTAAGAAATAAATGGAAGTAATCCTCATTCCCTATAGTTTTAGGTCAATAAACTCAAAAGGTTTTTCAAAGCTAGCAAAGTAATAATGTGACCATTATTATTATCTGAGTGAAGAAACAATTGATATTATAGTTCAATGCTCAAAGATCCTATATCATGGAATCTGACAGTCCTACTATTTTTTATGCCTACAATCTAAATTTATTCCTCAAGCCTGATGGGATAGGGAAGTCTCTTCCTTTTACTGTCAATACGCATTTGGAAGAAAATCTTATTGACATATGTGATGGATATTCCTTGGTAGAAAAACAAAGGGTATGTTATAAACACACAATTATTGAAGCTTTCAGTCATACAGACCCATTGGATAGTCCTTGGTAGACGAACAAAGGGTATGTTATAAACATGCAATTATTGAAGCTTTCAGTCATACAGATCCATTTCCACCTCTAGATGGCTCTATTGTTGACAATAAAAAAGTTGGACAACCTAGAAGATTGATGAAACCTGTAATGAAACCCTTGATGACATATACAACAACAATGCCGAGAATGAAAATGATGTCAAGAAAATAATTGATGAAGGATACAGACTTGACCAAATAAAAAATTTCTCTTTTGGACCACATAAAATGCAAAGATGTTCTCTTCTTCATGAACATGTGGACAAACATTCATGCATTAGATTTTTAAAAGGAACTGTAGACAATGAACCTCTAACAAATCCACATGAAGTCAACGTTGAGGGACAATTTTGGGGCTTGGAAAAGGTGCACTTTGGAATGATCGATGATATAGATCTAAATGATCTTGAAACCAGCAAGAGGATGCTTTCTCAACCTAGTCATAAACAAGATCTGGCTACTCTGACCACTCAGCTTATGGGGTTTAGCATTTGATGGTGATATAAGCACCATTACGAAGTGTTGTGCCTATGTATCAATTTCTGGGCATTATATTTCATAAACAGACTCTGAGACGTTACTTATAGTGGACTACTATAAAACAATCAGGTTCCATCTTTCTAATTCCCTTCACTGTGTGTTCAATTTTTGAATGAGAAATGACCATTTGTGGGTATAATTGGTCTTCTGGATCAAATGTGCATGACCTTGAAGGATCTAATTTTTCAATGGAAATCGGATGAAGTTAAAGCGAAAAAAATGGACCTTAAACAAAAGTTTTTTACCATTACTTGGGTCAAACTTATCGGTCCATTCATCACTAAAATTACACAATATTAGAAACATCCAAACACCTCAAGTCTCTAAATAAAGAATCTGGTGTAAACTCATTGACTCCAAACAACAACAATACTAGAGACGGGCATCATAAATACCATGTAACATCCAGTGGGAAAATACGTTTTATACATGAAATCAAATGCAGTCAGAGTATTTTCTAATGTTAGAACCCTGGAAAATTATGGAAGACGTACTCGTTCATTTTTATTAAAGGTCAAAATACTGATTATAATATAGTGCAAGGCAATTCAAAAACTCTCTTAATTGGAGATAGAATATACTTTCTATTAATATGTGTCCAAAGGTAAACAACTACATTCATACATGAAAGAAGGAACTCTTTGAACTATTCAATACTTCCTAACAACCATAACCCATTCCAGAAATTAAAAAAATGCCATTTCATCTAAGGACACTAAAAGGAAAATGGAAGAAATAAGTGAGTGAACTGACAAGAAAAAATTAAAACATGTTCCCAATAAGATATTCTCAAGGGGAATCTATGCAAGTTCGTTCATATTCTCAAAGTAGACAATGACATGAAAACTTTCTAGTTTGTAACTAAGGAATACCAGAGCACAATGAAGATCCCAAAGAAATATATTTTTAACTTGCAAGTTATCCAGTTTAAAGTGCATGATGCTAATCAATACCAAATACAGAAGTGCAAGTTGTGCTAATCATTTCAAGATTCCTGCAGCAAGAGCAACAATCAAACCAGTCATATATCCTGAAAGTGCATGCAAAAAATACTTGTAGCCCCTCATAATAGGAAATTTTGTATCATCACCAAGATCCTTGTTCTTTCGGTAATCAGAATAGAGCACAAAAGCAAGGAGCATCCCTAGAATTTCTTGAATTGTGATTCAATATAAAGTTTAAAGAATGAGTAGGTGGATGTGAATAAGGTGCTCACTATTTATGAGTCCCCACTTTTAACAAACAGTGACATCCATAGAAATATTGTTCATAAGAACATTTTTGTAAAAAATAAACTAAATAAAGCGTTCACACAAAATGGTATCTTCCCACTAAAAATGCACCAACTACAACAACAATCTGTTGATGGTTTAAACAAATTAAATAACATGTTAAATAGTTAATACTGACAGAGTTAATGATAGGTTAAGAGAAAAGACTTCATTCTGGAGTTACAACGAAGTAAAGTAACTCTCTTTATTGCAGATCTTACACACAAACTTTGGTGTACTTGAACAGGTATTGAATATCTTATAAATAAAGTTTGGTGTACCCAAACAGGCCCAAAATGTATCTCATGTATGGAGTTAATCTCTTACAAACACCCTATGTCCATTGATCAAGTCACTATAATACTGAAATAGTAAACAGTTATATCATGGCCAAATATGACATGCTAGGTTCCTGAACAAATATTGTCTAATAAACAAAGCTGGAGTATAATATTATACTAGAATATACTTGATGAAACAACTAAAATCTGAAACCACCTGACTGTTATATCTTTATAAATTATTCCAAACAAAAATATAGACAAGAACACAAACAAATAATTTTTTTGAAGATGGCAGAAAATGAAGAGGAAAGAAAACCTAGCGGAGCTCTGATGGTCGGCGATAATGGAGTTAATGTGTCACTACTACCAGGCACCTGACGGTCAGGGTTAACCTCCACAGCTTGCCAAACTCCATCCAACCTTACCTCCTTCTCGCGGGCTCTCTGGCATTTTCCTTTCATGTGGTCCTCCCACCTTCCTCGTAGTCCATAACCACCATCGACCGTTTTCCTGTCGTTACAATGGACCTAAATGAGGTGGACTATACCAAGGACCCCAATCCCCACGAGGTCATTTGGTCTCGCCATCACGCCGTGTCAGGCTCTAGTCCCTTTGCTGCATCTCTATGACCTTTGTCAGATCCTAGCTCTATATTGGACTGACCTGGGCCATTTGTGCCCCATCCTCCACCCTATATCAACATCGAAGACACCTCCAGCTTGGACTACCCACCACTTTCCCCAGCTACCTTGAATCTCCTTAGTACCTTCCTACAACCATTTCCCAGTTCTGATGTGCCGCTACCCCATTTACTCTGCATCTCTACCCCACCCTACAACCCTTCCTCCTCTAGCATCCCCCCTCCTGGGACTGCTACCTACCCTGTCCCTGCACTATCTGGTAGCACCCTTAACCCTAATGGCCCATCTCCCAGCACCCCTATCCATTCTGGATGCTTCAGCTCCCTGTTCCCAAACCCTAAATCGACCCATCCACCCCATACATGGTTAACTAGGGCATACGGGGATATCTTTGGGACTATCTGATGGCTCACAGATCGGTAAGCTAAAGAAAGGAAGGTGCCTAAAAGCTTTTGATATGGACATCAACCTATCCTTGGGCGAAGACCTCTCGATGGGGGAAGTTGCTAATACAACCAAGAAGGTCTTGGTGGGCCAAGTTCAGGCGTGGAACTATACTGGGGAGAGACTTCGTCTCTAGACCTCCGAGATTTGGGGTTCTTTACTCAAAGAATTACCCACCATTCGGGTACTTGCATGAGGATGGTTTGCCCTTTGTTTCCATAGGGAAGAGTACATAGACTGGATACTCTCTAGATTCTGGCATATAGAATTAGCCCTTGTTCTGCTGAAAATATGGGATCCCTTATTTGATCCTAAGAGGGAACAGATGGGAGCTAGGCCGATTTGGGCTCAATTACTAGGCCTTCCGATGCAATACTAGACTCCATTCATTTTTAAGTGCATAAGCAATGCACTAGGTACCTATTTGGAACATGATCAGTCCTATGAAACTTCAGGGAATATGACTATGGCTCACATCCTACTTCATTTCGACACCAGAGAAGTCCTGGAGGAAAAGATTACCCTAGATTGGAGGCATTTCTGTCGTTGATAAAATCTTGGTTATGAAGGCATTCCATTCAGGTGTAGACGATGCTATAAGGTTGGACATCTTTTCAAAGAATGCCCACTGCTCATGCCTACTACTTTGGCTGCTACAAAGGGAACCAAACATCGCCAGACGGAAGACCCGACTGTGGACAAGCAGCCCGCTGGTCTAGATAGTCTAAAGGATGTGGTTGGGGTCACTGCTCAGCCATCCAATGCTTCCCAGATGTCACCAATCTGCCCTCCTATGACTAGATCTCAGTCTGCTGTGGAGACTAATCCTACATCGAGTACAGTTTCTTCTCCATTATCCTCTGCACTAAATTTTAATCAATATTTTTTTCTCATCGACATCATCTACATCTTCACCTTGTTTGGCTACCTCTCCCATTACCTATGCACTTGATCACCCAGTTTCTATCTTTTCCACAACCCCCCAGCTATCCTTGGACAGGGGCTCCAACATAATCTTATTTCCCCTTCTGCTTCAAGTTCACATTCCTACGACCTCCATTCCTGCCACCAGGCAATCCCTTACTCGCTTGGATTGGGTATCACACCCTCTAATGTTGAGCATAAACCCACCCGGTGGGGGCCTTCTAAGATGTCCAAAGCCGTTAAGGTTGTTGGGGTTGATGTAGCTCTGGGTAATCAGAACACCATTGAAAGGGTACTTAGAGCACTAGACACCCTTGGTAATGTTCCCGCATGAAGAGGCTCTCCTTCAACTGTAGGGGATTAGCTAGTCCCTCCAAAAAATCATCCCTTAAGAGACTCTTGAGTTGCGAGCCTTGTGACATTATTTTTCTTCAAGAAACCCTAGGTAGCGTTGAGCTGATTCTTAGGACCCTTCTAACTATCATGCCAGGGTGGCACTTTCAAGCCCTGGATGTTGTTGAGAGATCCAAGGGTCTAGCTCTCAGGATAAACCCTCAAACCATTAAGGTTACATCGGCTTGGGGACGGCAAGGTTTCCTGGGTATCAATATATTTTCAGCTAAATTTGGAAAAAATCTCTGTATTATGAACATTTATGCACCCAGTCATAGTATATTGGATTTCTGGCAGCAGCTCCTTGAAAATCCCCAAACAGACCAATCCACTATTCTAGGGGGAGATCTTAATTTCTCCATTAGACATGAAGAATTATAGGGACACCACTCACGGCTAGATCCACTCTCGGATCAGCTCGGCATCCTCTTGGAGCAACATGGTCTTATAGATCTCCCTATGAACAAGAAGCTGCCAACGTTGAAGAACAGAAGGACTGGAGATATAGCTCTAGGGAGGAGACTAGATAGGTATCTCATTCATGAAGATTTGCTTACTTTCCTCACAAATTACAAACAGTGGGTGGGCACTAGAGGAATATCATATCATTTCCCTATTTATCTGGAAGTGGCAGGCTCCTTCAAAAAAACTAGGGCTCCTTTTAAGTTTAATTCAACCTAGTTAAAGGACCCTAAATATCTCAGGCTGGTTTTAGAATTTTGGAAGGCCCATCTCTTACCAAATGTCCAGAGGAAGGTTGAGGGTTTCTATAGTAACCTGATCAAACTCAAGTGATTATCCATAGATTGGGCCAGAAGGAAAAAGGCCAAGGAGGAACATACCCTTGGTGACATTGAAAATCATCTGGCCACTCTAATGGATGAACAGGGAAGAGGGTACACCTCTATAACAACAAAACTACACCTTGTGAACTTGGAAACCCAGAGATCAAAGATTTTTCTGGATCAGGAAGAAACTTGGAGACTCGGAAGCAAGGAAATTTGGTTACAAGCGGGGGATGGAAATCTAAAGGGGCAAATGGAAGGAAATCTAGTAATATTATCTAGAAAATGCGTACAGAATAGGGTCTGATTGCTAAAACTTATAATCAACTAGCACAAATGGGTAACACTCACTTCAAGTAGTTGTTCAAAGCCCCACTAGGCACACCTCTAGCTGATATCATTCGCATTGCAGGGAATTTTCCCAGATTTGTGGAACCTGACTTGGTGGAGGATCTCATAAAACCTGTTACTATGGGGGAACTGGAGGGAAACCTGAATTGGTTTAAGATGGACAAAAGTCTGGGGCCAGATGGTTGGTTCATTGAATTCTATCTTACGTTATTTGACATTATTAGACTAGATCTACCTGATGTGATCGAGGAATGTCATTCATCGGGCAGAATGTATGAACCTATAAATTCCACCTATATAGCCCTCATTCCAAAGATGTACTCCCTACCATCCTTCAATGACTTCAGGCTTATATCCCTATGTAACTGCCTATACAAAATTATTTCAAAGATTATTGCTAACCACATCAAGTTGATCCTATTAGGCAACATCTCCTTGGAATAGTTTGCTTTCCTACACAATCGACAAATCCTTGAGGCCATCGGCACAACGTAAGAGGTCTTACACTCCATCAAACAGAAGAAGCTTAAAGGGGCGGTGCTCAAGATTGACCTCTCAAAAGCCTTTGACAAGGTTAGCTAGTTATTCTTAAGGATGATCCTTACTCACCTAGGCTTTCCAGTAGTTTTTATCAAATGGATAATGTGTTGCATTACATTCGTATCCTTTGGAACCTTAATCAATGGATCAGTCTCCCATTCCTTTCAGGCAGAGCGAGGAATTATGCAGGGGTGTCCTCTTCTCCCCATTGCTTTTTCTTATTGTGATTGAAGACTTAAGCAGGCTGATTGCATCAGAAAAAAGAGCCCGGAGGCTCAAGGGTCTCAAGGTCATGGAGAAATGCACTCTAACACATCTGATCTTTGTGGATGACATGCTCATCTTCTTAGATGGAGTCATTCAGTACAGCAACACTCTCTCTGAAGTGACGAATGTTTTTTGTGCCACAACAATGATGGAAATAAATGGGGCCAAATCAACTATATGTCTCTCAACTTGTACTCAACAGGAGACCTATCATGCACTCCAAAACTTCCCCTTCCAAAACCTGATGATGGAGGATGTATTGAAGTAATTGGGTTTCAAGATAAAAGTAGATGGATACAAAATTGTAGATTGGACCTAGTTGATTTCCAATGTGGAAAGAAGAGTAAATATTTGGAGCCTTCATCTACTATCTAGAGCAGGTAGACTGGTGCTCATTAAATCAGTTCTGGAAGCAACACTAGTCTTCTAGATGTCTCTGGCCTAGATCCCCTAGGTATATTACAAAGGGTTCAACAAGTTTGCTGCCACTTCTTATGGAAGGGTCACAAGGAGGGAAAACCCTATGTGTGGGTCAAATGGAGTAGATTTGAAACTCCCAAAAAATGGGGAGGTTGGGGCCTCAAGAACCTCTCTGCCTTTGCTCAAGTAGTTGCAACCAAATTATGATGGCTTCTCCTGAAGCACAAGAGAATTTGGTCAAAGGTGGTTACCTATAAATACATATGGTTGTGTATAGTCATGGACTAGTTAATATTTCCTACTTGGAACAGGAAAGGAATATCAGGGATTTGGAGGGACGTTATAAATACCCTTCCCATCATAGGAAGGGGTCTTACTTGGTGGATCGGCAATGGCATGTCTTTTCGCATTGGGACTGATACATGGATTGGTTGCGGCAACTCACACGATCTCCCTCCTGGCTTGATTGCCTTCCTAAATCATAATGGTGTGGAAAACATCACACAGATCAGGGACCTATACAACAACACTACATATACCAGTGGAGGCCGTAGATATACCAGGCCAGTGGCATATGGAGTGGAGGAGATACTCAGTGGCTTTAATTGAATCCCATGTGAGACTAAGGGATGAGGATGGCAAACCGCTTTGGGGTTTTGTACAGAAGGGGATCTATACTCCAAAGGATGGATATCCTATTATCCATGCTAGCCATAAAATTGAATTTTTAGATAACTGGTGGAGCAGCATATGGAAGGTAGAAGGCTCACTAGGTACTCGTCTTTTGATGTGGAACATCATTATGGACAAAACCACGACCAGAACTAATCTCAGAAACCGATCTTTTAAGGGACCTACATGGTGTGTATTATGTCGTGAGGAGGAGGAATCAAATCACCATCTCTTTCTCTCCTACCCTAAAACACAATAGGTTTGGATACTCTTAATTTATCACTTACTTGGGCTGGTGATGGTATAATAAATGTCTGGAACCGGTGGTGGGCAGAAGCTCCAAACACAAGATCCCGAAATCTTCCATTAATTGTGTGCTGGAACATATGGCTGAGCAGGAACAACAACATATTTCATGGGAAGCATATAGTCTGGCCTTTAATTATTCTTAAGATTTGTAACAATTATATGGAAATTTCGGTTGATGAACAGGTTGCCAAGATTCAAACCATCACCCCGTAGGTCATAGACAAAGTGTACCCTTGGACCTATTTCAACGGATCAGCACGGGAACAGGGTTGTGGCAGTGGAATTATCCTCCATATATCTGAGACACATTATTCCCATATTTTTATGGGGTTGGGAGATGGCACAAATAACTTTGCGGAGCTCCTTACACTTCGTCATCTTTTATATTTTGCTATAAACAAAAAAATGTAGATATTTACAAGTTTATGGGGACTCCAAGATTGTTATTAACTAGTTCAACTACATTTCTACATGCCATGCATATACACTAAGAACTATATAGGATGATGTTTTTTTTTAAAAACACATTTTAATCATGTTCCATGTGCTCATATCTACAGGGAGCGCAATGAACCCGTGGATTGGCTTTCAAAAGCAGAAACACATCATCCTAGAGGGGAATGGTTGATCATGGAGCACACATCAGAATAGATCTACCAGTGTTTCCATAAACCATACATGGATCAAGAAATTCAAAGGGTTGACAAACCCTAACGTATCTATTTCTGTTATTTATTTTTTGTCTACAGAACAGTAATCACCATGGGTGAAATTTTGAAAAAAAATTGAATATGTAAATAATAATGTATATGATCAGATACTATCAGCACACCTTCTCTGGTTTTTTCGTATTGATTTCTACAATACAAAATAGTTCTTAGATTACCACGGTCACCTTTTTCTATATGCCTATGGCATTTACAACATGTAATTTTCCTTGATAATGAAAATTATGATACTTTTTCCCTGAGAAACAAAATGTTTTGAAATACCTGAAATTTGAAACAAATTCTGAATTTTGGAATAAAACGTTGAATATTTGACAATAAAGAAGAAAAACATTCAACTATGTGTGGTAAACCCTCAAAATAGAGCCTTTATTAATATGAAAAAGAAAATGCTTCAACAATATATAGGATAAAATGGCTTTTCCTGGCAATGGACGATTGACTCACTCGTGAGGTGAACAAGTGTTTTGCTGTCCACCAGGTTTCCTTTCTCACTTTGATCTAAAGGGATTAGATTTGGTGTATGTCTTGAGCAATTTTGGCAGAATAAATACCCATCAAGTTCACACCTTATCCCAATGAAACTCTGCTCCATGGTGCATGTCCTGAGGAATTTTGGCAGAATAAATACCCCTCAGAGTTCACAGAATAAATACCCCTCAGATTTCACACCTTGCACCAATAAATACCCCTCAAAATTCACACCTTACGCCAATGAAAGTTTGCTCCATGGTGTAGCCACTCGAGGCACATTTTTTGAAGCATTACCCCAAAATGCTTTCCTAAATAGGTTTAGATGTGAATCCATGCCTGTCCAAGAGGAATATGGACACTACAGTTGGCCTAGGAATTTGTTTCTCACAAATTACCCGCATGAAAACATTCCCAAATATACTTTTGTATCAAGCTTAAGACCCCGTCTAAAGCCTTCAGGTAAGGTAACTTATCTCTTGCATGTGGGATAACCAATTTGACACAATAAACTTTATTTTGTTAAAATTTCAAATATATACCACTAATTTTTGTTACCCTAAAGCTTCCATTCAGCGTTAAATTTCTCTTTAAACCTAGTTGGCTCTTCTCACTCCAAACTAATTTTTTTTAAATCCATGAAGCCTATAAACATGTGGCATGAATAGTTCAAAAACCTGTGATAATTTGTGAGTAGCACCCTAGAAATAACAAAGATGGAGATTCTGCCTCTGGCTTGCGGCAAACTTCTAAAGACAATGTTAATGGATTATCACCTTTTATTCAGAATAGGCAAGGCATACATTAGTCTTAGACTTCTCACATTCTCTATTTTGTTCCTCTAATAAGTCTCACATGAAGAAACAAATATGTTTCACTTCTTATTAGAGTCCATTCTAAAATAAATTACTTTTGTTGTTATATGTCTTGAAGAAGCCAGTGTAACCAACAACATGTGAGAAATGGCATTCTGCTAAGACCTTTGCTTTGATTTGGAACTAGGTACAAGGTATACAAGGTATGTCGATAAGTGTAACTCATGTAGGAACTTCTTACACATGTAAGGTGTGAATGTGTGAGAAGTGGTTGAAGACAACTTTTGGTGACCACCTAGTAAAACTATGAAATAATACCATCTTGTAATTTCAGATAGTAAATAAAAGTGAACGATCAATTTCACTAGGTCTCCTAACTCTTAAAAATGTAAATGAAATATTCTAGATATTTTTGAAATATTAGTGATTCATATTTGATCTAATCTTATTTGTACACATAATTGTTTAGAAAAGGTGGTTGCTCAGATTAAAGAGATTAGTTGCTAAGATAAGGGAGATTAATTTTCTCAATTAGAGTTTGAGCGCATAAATAGGAAAATATGAGAGAAGTTGTATTCAAACATTTTTGGACATAAAAAATACAAGAGATTAGAGAAAGATTAGTTGAGCAGATTCAAAGCACAGGAGAGGATCCAAGGTCAGATCAGAATCCATATTGAACAGTGTTGTACAACAATTTAGTGAAGTGTGGGTTTGAGTATCCAACAAGGAGATAAAGCATATATGAGTTTCTAGGAAGCTAAAAACATCAGTTTTGATGTTTCCTTATAAATTTCGATCATTAATGATAAGTTGATTTGAAGGAAAAAATTATGTGTGTACTTGAAAAGCTATTCTGAGTCCATTGTTTAGGTTTTCCAATTATATCTGTGACTGTTGTATGTTAAGAATTTTATTCAGTTATTAAAGTAATTCAAGATATAAGTTATTTGAGAAAGAAACATAGGACAATTGTCCCATTGAATTAGAAAAATTTGACATGGCATAAGACGATCATCCCTAATTGAGATCCTCAAGGGTTTACAACAATACATTGACTACCAAAATCAAAGACTAGCAGTTAGAGGGTTTCATTATTGTTGCTTGAAGGACTAACTACTCTTGTGGGTATATTTTTTTTGTTTTATTTTCATATTTGAAAATTTTGTAAAATAGATCTCAGAGATGGCAGCATCAAGTCTCAGATTTGAGGACAAATTAGATGGTTCCTCCAGATAAGTGTCATCAAAAGCTAAGGTAACATTGTTTTTGAAAGAAAACGATCTCTAAGATATTGTCAAGGATGTTATAATTCAATCTATAGATCTACATGAATTGGCATCACATAAAAATAAGGAAGTGAAGGCCCAAATTACTTCAGGAAAGGGTCCAAACCCTACCTCAAGATAAAATTGTTGACACCTAATCCTTGTGATTCGGTCAATATATGTAAATAAATAAATGAGAAATGTGAACACTCATCGGGACATGAACTGAACAGTCTCTCCGTCATGTATATAATAGACCTACCTGATGGAATAGGAAATACGAATCAGTTTTTCAATTAATGGAGTTACTGCCTAGCCTGACATGGTATCAGAGCTTGCTCCTTTTCTAGCTCTCCTGCTCCTTGTAACTCCTCTATCTGTCTGCCATATTCCTTTACCTGTGCTCTCTGTCTACGAGAAGGCATCTATCCATAAACATTTGTTGTTCTGCCATATTCCATTTATAAGACCTGCGCCTGACATTCACCTGATAAAGTAACGTTTACGTTGTTCATCTGAATACATTGATTGAATCCATAAACATTTGTTGTTTTGCCATATTCCATTTATAAGACCTGCGCCTAACAAGAGCTCGAGTTACCTGTGCATGGTTATAACTCGATGGATCTAAGGTAGAGAGCATGAGGAAATCAGAGTGCCCTTGCTTTTGATAGACATGTAACAGAGAAATTGTTCTCTTATCTGCGTGGATAATAGAGCTATAGGATGTGATTTGAAGTAGTTGTGTACATAGAGCAATGCAATATACCTATAGCAGAGTGTCAATTGGTATACACATTGTGCATGAATGGTTTAGTGCATACCTGTAGCAGAGAAATGACAGAGCGTATGGAGAGAGATAATTAGATAATTGACCTGCGTATGGATCAAAGGAGGACAGAGACATAATTGTATTTATGCACTAACAAGTGTCCTGCAGGGGCTGCTATTGATTGTGTTGTCTCAATAGCGTATCAATATCATATGCTTGTAGCTTATATGATTGTAGTGTTGTTGTATGGACAACGTATTGTAGAGAGCCATTGATGGCATATGCCATGTAATATTGAGGTGTTGGGTTGTTTGAATTTCCACTTAACCTACTTTATTTCTATTTCTGATAGCAAGAATAGAAGCACATGCATTGAAGCGCGCATAAGTGGAGAGAGCGCACGACACACACAATTTTATATGTGGTGAAGTTTTTATGACAGTGGTAGCATAGTTATGGTCAATGGTATATGAATGGCATAGCTGAATTCTATTCCTGCTCCGGTTTTGGATGGTTTTGATACATTGTTGCTTTCATACATACGCTGCTATAAAATGTTTGATGTGGCTACTGTTTTCATATAGACTATATCCCATATATACCACGTTGTTGGGCTACCATAATATTGTTTTCATAAAGCCGTTTTCAAAGTGACTAACATAGTTAACGTTCTTGCGTTTGACTGCGTTTAATATATTTTTTGGGCCATAATACATTTTGATACCAGAATCAGTTTTCTTTTAGCGGTAGAAGTTTTTTTTTCTCCACAAAAGCACATTTTTTGCCAGCAGAAGTATTTTTACAGCTCTCAGATTTTACAATGCATTCAATCATGTCTACAGTGGGAATAGTTCTCACTGGCAAGGAGAACTATCCTGAATGGTCTCAGATGCTAAAACACACCCTCATTTTAAATGAGTTGTGGAAAGGAATGTGTGCCAGAGAAGGAGACAATGACCCAGTATAGCCTACCTTAGACAAAGAGCTCGTCATTTGGGAAAACAAGAAAAACAAAGCTTATGAATTAATCACAGCATCTATAAATGAAGAGGTCAGTCACTATATTTCGTCATATTCAACTACCTTTGAAGCCTTACAAAAGCTGAAAGAACTCTACGACTCACATTCTGCACTTGAAGTTGTCCAATTCATGATTAAACTCTTCACTCTTGAACTGAAAAATAATGATCCTCTTGCTCTTGCATCTGAAGTAAAGTCTATAATGCATGATATCAAATCTACAAAGGTTGAATTGGATATTCCTCTTATTTCTTTTCTAAAGGCACTTTACCCTACTTACTCCATTTATCTTGAGTCATTGCAAGCAAATGGAAATCTCAAAGATATAACCTTTGACTCTCTTGTGAAAAAGTTTGTTGAAAGAGAGAAAGCTTTTGGAAAAAGGACAACCCCTGAATCTTCTGAAGAGGTTGTGTGCCTTGCTCATAAAGAAAAGCATCCTGCTCAAGATTCTACAAGAGGAAGAGGTGGACGAAGAGGAAGAGAAAGATATTTCAGAGGTAGGGGGGCAGACATTCTCAAGGAGAAAAGGCAGATTTGCACTGCATACACTGCAAAATAAATGGATCACATGTTGCCTCTACATGCAAGCTACCATGGGTCAAAATTGAACAAAAAAGAAACCAACAGAAAGGTAAAACTGATGATACAGACAAAGGTAAAGCACCTGAATCCGCTCAGTATGTTGTGGCACAATGTAACATTGGAGTAAATGAAGATTTATTTAATGCTTCACTTGCTTCTTGGAAAAATGATTGGTTGCTTGATTTAGGAGCAACCTGCCACCTGACTCACAGAAAATATTTTTTTGAATATTTCACTCACAATGTTGATGGAGCAGTATAATTTGTAGATCAATCAAAAATCAAGCCATCAGGGCTTGGCACAATCAGGCTTAAACTGCCTAGTCTTCCAGACATCCTTTTGCATCATGTTCTATATCTCCCACAACTCAAGAGAAACTTGTTTTCCTTGGTCCACATCTGCCAGCAAGGTCACTCCATTCATATGTTTGATGGCAAGCTTGAGGTAAGAAAAGTATCTGACCACTCACTTGTCATGAGTGGAATAGAAGAAGAAAGGATTATCAAGCTGCAAGGAACCACTGCTCATGCACAAAATTTCTCATATATTTCTCATCATGAAGAAGGTACACTTCCATCAAGTTTATTATGGCATGCTAGATTTGGACATTTGAACTATGACAGTCTCTGCTTGTTGAAGAAAAATGGTGTTGTTGGTTTGCCTACAATTCCTAGGAAACTTAAGCAATATGATTCTTACATTCTAGGAAAGCATAGCAAACAGTGTTTTATGATTCACATTCAAGAGCACATAGGAAACTTGAACTCATTCATTCAGATTTATGTGTTCCAATGCCTATTCCTTCTACAAATGGAGATAAGTATATCATGACATTTATTGATGACTACACCAAAATATGTTGGGTTTATTTTTTGAAGAACAAATCTGATGCTTTTCAAACATTCAAGAATTTTCATAAATGAATTGAAAATGATGCACAATCTCATATTGGGTCTATTCACACTAATAATGGAAAAGAATACACATCAAATGAATTTGAAAACTATCTTCGCCAACATGGGATCAAACATCAAACAACCGTGCCTTATAATCCCCAACAGAATGGTGTAGCTGAAAGAATGAATAGGACAATCTTAAATATGGTACGATCCATGCTCTTTTTCAAGAATGTAAAGATAATGTTTTGGGCTGATGCTACTCTATGTGCTGCATATATAAAGAATATATGTCCATCTAATGCTATTAGAAACAAGACTCCATATGAAGTGTTGTATGAACATGTTCCTTCGGTAAAGCTTCTCAAGGTCTTTGGTTCCACCTGTTATGCCTTGATGCCAAAGGTACATAGAAACAAACTTGGTGCTAGAAGTCGTAAGTTTATCTCTCTGGGATATTCAAACACCTCCAAAGCATACCGCCCCTATGATGAAGTAAATAAGAAATTTGTTGTATCTAGAGATGTATTTTTCCTTGAATCATCCAAAACTGACAATGTTGTTGAGCGCCAACTTGATCACTTGGATAGATTCACAAAAGCAAAATAATTTCAAGAATTTGATAATCAGATTCCACATCTTGAAGGGGGGATTCCTATACTAGATCAACATGTGGAATCTTCTTCTGAAGAACACTCTCCCCTGCATGAAACTCCAACAATGGATGACATTTTAAGTGATGTAATTGATAGAATTGGGAGACTCAATCTTGATTCAATCCCAAATCAATCAACGGAGCAGCCTGGACCATATCAGAAATGTCCCCCAAAGTGGGCAACAAAGACACTTGAAAGTGTTCATCCTGATGAAGTTGGAAGGACAGGAACCAGAACTTCAAACAGGAAAAATGGAGGTGATGTATATCACTCTAATTCACCTGTTGATATGGATGTTTCTCATGATTGTGAATTGAACTTGTCTACAGATTTTGAACCAACTTCCTTCAAAGAAGCTACTTCTCATGATGAATGGAAAGAATCGATGCAAAAGAAGTATGATTCCCTCATAAAGAACGACACTTGGAAGCTGGTTGATCCTCCATTAAGAACCAAACCAATTGGCTGCAAGTGGGTCTACAAGAACAAGTATAAAGCTGATGATTCACTTGACAAGCACAAAGCTAGGATTGTGGCAAAAGGTTTTCAACAGAAGGAAGGGGTCGATTATGAGGAGACTTTTTCCCCCACAGCAAAATGGGCTACCATCCGGACACTCTTTGCACTAGCAGCTCAGAACGGTTGGAAAGTCCATCAAATGGATGTAAAAACTGCTTTCTTGAATGGATATCTAAAAGAGAATGTTTTTATGTCCCAACCTGAAGGATTTGTTGTGAAAGGACATGAACATAAAGTATACAAACTTGTGAATTCCTTGTATGGCCTAAAACAAGAACCGCGAGCCTGGTATGAAAAATTGACTGAGCATCTTTTGAAACTCAATTTCAAACATTTTGATCTTGATGATGCAACTTTATTTGTCAAGAAAGTTGGAAAAATAGTTTTATATCTTGTGGTATATGTAGATGATCTTTTGATGATAGGGAACAATGAAAGCTACATTGCATCCATAAATAAGGAATTGGGGAAAAGTTTTGAAATGACTGATTTGGGCTATGTTCATTACTATCTTGGCATTGAAGTAACTCAACATCCAAAGTCCATATTTCTTTCTCAAAATAAATACATTAGAGATTTGTTGAATAGGTTTGGCATGACAGAGTGCAATCCTCGTACTACTCCAATGGAACAAAACTCAAAGCTCACATCTATTGAAGGAAAAGAATTTGAGGATGCAACAAAGTATAGAGAGCTTGTAGGAAGTCCCAACTACCTAACTACCACCAGACCGGACATTTCATTTGTTGTTGGGGTCCTCTCCAGATTTATGCAAAAGCCTTGTGAGGGACATTGGTCTGCTGTAAAAAGAGTTTTAAGGTATTGAAGGGAACTCAAGACTTTGGAATCAAGTATACACAGGTGGACGACTTCAGCTTGATTGGATACTCTGATTCAGACTTCGATGGAGACAAATAAACCAGGGTATCAACTTCAGGATATGCTATGAGTCTTGGATCAGGAGTTGTCTCCTGGAGATCACGCAAACAATCCGTTCCAGTAGATTCCATAATAGAAGAAGAATACATGGCAGCAGCTAAAGTAACAAAATAAATTGTGTGGCTCAGGAAAATTCTTGAAGATTTGTAGGTAAAACAAGTACAATCAACTCCACTCATGATTGACACTACCTCTACAATAAAGTTTGCCAAGAACCTAAAGTTCCATGAGCGAACAAGGCACATCAATACTAAATATCATCTGATTCGACATCATGTTGAGACCAAAACAATCCATCTTTGTCATTGTTCCACAAATGAGAAAATTGCAGACATCTTCACCAAAGCACTTGGAAGAGAAAAGATTGAATGATTCAGAACGATGCTTGGACTCACCAACATCCCTTCTGATTAAGTGGGGGAATGTTGACACCTAATCCTTGTGATTGGGTAAATATATGTAAATAAATAAATGAGAAATGTTAACAGTCATTAGGAGATGAACTGAATAGTCTCTCCCTCATGTATATAACAGACCTACCTGATGGAATAGGAAATACGAATCAGTTTTTCAATTAATGGAGTTACTGCTTGGCTTAAGAAAAATGACGAGCTCTGCCTCAGGAAGGTCAAACTGCATATATGATTGAAGATGTTTTCATCTACAATTGTTGTAAATGCTGGTGTGGAAGGTGCAGTGGTTGTTGGGAAATTACTGAGCAATATAATCTTGACCTTGGTTATGATGCTGACTAAGGTGAATACATTGATAAGGTGAAGGCAAGGATTATAGATCCCCTGAAAGTGATCAGAGCTATTTTGGTTGATGCTGCAAGTGTGTCTTCATCGTTAACCACAACAGAGTGCATCATTGTTGTGATTCTAAAGGATTAGAAGGAAGTCCCAGGTATGAGAGACGGTATGGGTGGCATGGACTACTATAGAGCATATCTAGACTGGTGTGCCTTCTGCGTGGTGTCCTGTTCCAAAATTAGGGTTAAAGTTCAGGTTTTCTGTTGTCCTAGTTTTGAAGGTTATACTTTGGGTCAATTAGTTTGACCCTTGTTATTGTCTCAAGCATTACATTTCCCATTACTGGGAGCAATTGCTTGTGTATTCAATCTAACTTAAAGGAAAACTTGTCGATTAAGGTTCCCTGTAGTTCTACCGCTTATCTTTTATGCAGGGAAAAAGAGTAATCCTTATCAAGGAGAGACCGGAGAAGCATTTTCCATTTTCACCTACTGGAGATGATAATTTATTCAAAGAGATAATTTTATAGAAGAAGAAAAAATTACATATTTTAGGCAAAAACCATGGAAGATCGGGCCTTGCAAAATCCATGGAAGATTGGGCCTCACAGAAGGAATGGTTGTAACTGCATAGCTTGTAAACATATCTTACAGTGTGGAAGGGTTATTTCCAGAAGCACCTCACCTGTTAATGCTCCACGATACTCCCTGAGGATAGTGGAGTTAATCATCTATCTGTAAATGTGTAAACCAGCTAATGCTCCTCGAATGGTTTATCTGTTTTCTGAAAAGTTTCCCAAAATGTTTCAACACCAAATTGTTCTAGAAGCACTTGAAATTTGAAAATTTCCCACCAAATTGTTTGAAAAGTGCTCGATCGATTTTGATTTATGTAATAATTACATAATTTTAATGTGTTAATTAGGATCTATTGATTTAATATTTATTAATTATTTCATTTTGTTTAATTTAATGTGTTAATCAAAATTTATTGATTCAATATATATTAATTATATATATTTAAAAAAAATTATCTTGATAATATAAATATATTTTTAGTAAAATATATAAATTAAAAAATTGAGATGTATTTTCAAAATTGTTAGATTTTTGGAGGGAATGAAAGTACTAGCCCAACTTTAAGTGCTTTTATGGGAGTCTCTTGGAGGGAATCATTTATGCTAATATTTATCATTGGATTCAACATAAGTTGGAAGATGAATCAAGCGGTTTGAGAATAGAAATGCACCAATCTAGACCTGTTTTAAACCCTTAAACATCCACAATAGTTGAGGCAATGTTGAGACGATTACGAGTTGAGTTGAATTTGGAAAGAGCATTTTCAAGGCTTGAGGTGTAAGTTGGAACAACCATTATAAGTAGAATCTTATGAGCTTATCATGACTTCATTATAAATAGATATGGATTCATTAAATGAGAGCTACCATCTTGGCACATGTTTCTATTTTGAAGAGTTTGTTAGATTGGTTGAAGGAATGTCCCACCTCAAGAGTATGTGGAAAGCACAATTGGTACATTACACTCTAAGGTCAACAAATCTATTTGGAGAACACTCCCTTACTCTCAAACTCCTAATTATTTGATGGTGACCTTGGAGAGAAGATGAGCTTGTTGATATAGGCTATATGATGAGGGTTTGAAATTATGAATGATAAATAGTTTGAAAATATTAGTGCAAAATCTCTCCATTACCTAATTACATATTTGAATATCAACTTGAAAAATTATATGTTGAAACATATTGCAAGTAGTTTTTACATGTAGCTTTGCTGCCATTTCTAACCATTATAGAATTACAGTGTCAGAGAGAGGGTCTCAGTGGACACGCAAGTGGAAAATACTTATCTATCACATAAACAACATAATCATGGGCTTCGGTATATCCAAATATGTCTCAACCCTTGTTGGAAATACTGGGGGGGGGTGAATTGATACTTCTTACAATTGTTATATTATGTCAGTTAAAAGGTTAAGCCAAAACATAAGAAGTAGAACAAAAATATTAATTTGATTAAATATAGTGAGGAATTTGATTCTCATTTATAAATATGGGCTCCAACTTGTAATATAATTTCTTTAATTCTTCGAGGCGCCAACCTTGAATGAGGGCAAAAAGCCTCTTAGGCCAATCCAGGCACCAGTCTCGTCAATATGAGGACATCAATCCTCATAGGTTGAAGCTTTTAACTATACTTAAAAAAAAAACTTTATCAAAATACTTCGAAATCATTCCTTCAATATTTCTACCATATAAACCTATTGTAAAAGCAGGGAAGATTTTACAATCAATATGCTCATATCTATTGAACATAGGCTATTTAATGATGATATATGGTTTATGTAATTCGACAAAGACTTTATACAAATAGTGACATCCCCCAACCCATGTTTGGACAATCACATCCAACCATCATCAGATAATGTGTTCACTACCTCAATTGTCATCTTCTATGCAAAGAATGTAGATGACTTGTGTAAGGTACAAAGTGTTTCAAGGACACTTGAAGCCTCTCAGTCATGTGATCAACCATGATGACTAACACTCCTCTGCCTTCACTAGGTCAGATCAAATACCCACTAGATAAGAGTTCACCATACACATCTTTGAGATTGTGATACCATATGCATACAATCAACACATAAACATACATATGTTTATTATTTATTTATCTACACACATGTTTACACTATTCATACACTATTTCATTTTTACTATGAAATTGCTTCCTCGCATTATGAGAGCCTTGAAGCTTTTGCTTATCACATTGTGTGATCCTAAATTCTTTTAGGCAAGGGATTATAGTCAAATTCAGGGGATAGCGAATTCCTTGGTGGCAGTCTTTTAAGAAGGCTTGAACATTTCTCAATAAGACTCATAAAGCATGCAACATATTAAGGGTTACCTCCAATTCAACAGTGAACCTTTCTTTGGCATCAACGGAAAACCTCTCAAAACTCCACACATTCAAGTTTCTCCTTGAATATCATAATCTAGAGCCTCATTTTCTCCCTTTTGTCATGCATGGAAGAGTGCTCCTAATCTTCAACTTCAATCAAGTTTGCTAGACACTATCAGACAAGCTCCTCCAACCTCATAGTAGGGCCCTCCCTCCCCAAGCAACAACCTCCTTTTTCTAGTTCCTTGCCTATCTCTTATTGTGTTTTTGTGCTTTAGTGTCCTTCCATGAATCACTTCCTGCCCCTTGGATCTTAGGGACAACCTAATTTTTCTCCCAAGACTCTGCTTTTCTATTTCCTCCTTGATGTTCTCCTTTGTCACTTCCCTCCCCTCTATTCTCCCTTCTCTCCCTATTACTTTTGCTTCCCTGCTACCCTCCTCCTCTTTAGCCTCCCCCCTTGTTACAGTTTATGATGATCTGCTCGCCTTTTTGTTTCCCCCTTCTTTGACTCATTGAACATCCCTTTTTTAGACTCTGGTAGAGGGTTGGGGCCTCATAGCAATGATCATCTAAATGTCCCCAAGGGAGGGGGAAATCTTTTTTTCAATGGAACATAAATATGAAAATTTTGAAATTTTTTCCATGAAGAAATATATATATATATATATATATATATATATCATTTTGCACCTTACAGCTTCAAACGTTGAATCTCTTTCAAAGTGAAAGTCGTATCCTTGAATTTCAAGTCCTTAGCCAACCCTCTAAAAAACTTAGCTATAAATAGATTAGTCAAGTTCACTACCCTGATATTGTGATTATACAAGAATCAATGGCGAAGAGGGAAAAGGGGATCCAATTACTATATAATTCTCTCCCTCATTGGGGAAAAATATGAAACTCTTTACATGGTTTAATTCAAATTGCATAGTGATTTAGTGATTTGTGAAAATTTGACCAAATTCATAAATTTGGAGGCAATAATTCAAATTAGTAAATTTGAAGGAAATAATTTAGAATCATTATACTCTTTATTTTGCATAAATAGATTTTATTTTTCTTTTACACAAATTGTCAAGATATTGTGGTCACACAAGGAAGGTGCAAGAGAATGTAAAATTTTAAAATTTGAATTTTGGAAAAATTATGTGTATTTTTTGTTTATTTTCTGAAGTTTTTGACAATTAAAGAGTGCTTTATTTTTTATTTGTTTATTTTCAAGCTCATTGTCATTTAATCAAGGATAATTTTTTTAGGAAAGATAAAAAGGAACTGGGTTTGAAAGGTTGTACTCTTTGAGGATCGAATAGCTCTAATGGTCATTCATTGAGAAATGAAAACAAATTTATCACATAAAAAGACAATTATTAAAACCCAACCCATTATTCATTACCTCACCTAATTTTACATCTAATTAATTTAAACTATAATCTCCAAGGATTCCAATGCCTAACATTCTCCCCTTTAATTTGAAGGATTTTTTGTTAGCCCAAGCATCATTTTGAACTATTCGAATTTTTCTCTTCCTAGAGCTTTGGTGAATATGTCTACAATTTTCTTAGTCATAGAAAAATGTATTGGATGAATAGTTTTGGCCACTACATGATATCAAATCAAATGATATTTCATATTGATGTGCTTGGTTCGATCAAAATCTTGGGTTCTTGGCCAACTTGATTGCAAAAGTATTATCTAAACGTAAAGGAGTTGAGTTCACTTGTTTCTCTTGCAAGCCTTCAATTATTTTCTTGATCCACACAATTTCCTTTGTCGCTTCTGCGAATTACCACATATTCTGCTTTTGTTGTTGAATCTATCGAAATTGATTGTTTGCATGACCTCTAGGATACCACGAGGGCTTCATTTGGGGAGCAATACCATACCACGTTCATTCATAATGGGGTTATATAATATGATTTATAGAGTTTTTTTTCAATATGTAATCAAATTAGGGGTATCTTTTAGTATGCCACGAACGCATGTGATATGTGAGATGTTCATTGAGTGAAGCCCCGTGCAGGAGACCATTGTTGATCTAAGACTCATGAGATATACTGAAGTTGATACTATGTTTTCCTTGTCCCCATTGAAGTATGAATTAGAATGTGCAATAACACAAAAGTCATCCACCTTGGTGTACTTAAGCCCATAATCTTGAGTCCCCATTAAGTATCTCATGACCCTTTTTGCAGAAAACCAATGTCCCTCACATGATTTATGCATAAATCTGAAAAGTATGCTCACAAATTTCTAGATGACTCATATAAGGTACAAATTATGAGAGCCTTGAAGCTTTTGCTCAGCACACTATGTGATGCTGAATTCTTTTAGGCAAGGGATTATAGCCAACTTCAAGGGATAATGAATTCCTTGGTGGAAGTATTTTAAGAATACTTGAACATTTCTCAAGAAGACTCATGAGACATGCAACATATTAAGGGTTACTTCTAATTCATCAATGGCCCTTTCTTTCGCATCAATGAAAAACCTCTCAACACTCCACACATTCAAGCGACTCCTCGAATATCATAATCTCGAGCCTCTTTTTTTCCCATGTGTCATGAACGGAAGATTGCTCCTAATCTTCAACTTCAATCAATTTTGCTATACACTATCATACAAGCTCCTCCAACCTCATAGTAGGGCCCTCCCTCCCCAAGCAACAACCTCCTTCTTCTAGTTCATTGTCTATCTCTTATTGTGTTTCTATGCTTTAGTGTCCTTCCATGAATCACTTTCCCCCCCTTGGATCTTAGGGACAACCTAATTTTTATCCCAGGACTCTTCTTTTTGACTTCCTCCTTGATGTTCTCCTTCATCCCTTCCCTCCCCTATATTCCCCCTTCTCCCCCTATTACTTTTGTTTCCTTCCTAATCTCCTCCTCTTTAGACTCCCCCCTTGTTACAGTCTATGATGCTCTACTCTCCTTTTTGTTTCCCCCTTTTTTGACTCATCAAAAATTCTTTTTTTAGACTCTGGTAGAGGGTTGGGGCCTCAAAGTGATTATCATCTAAATGTCCCCAAGAGAAGGGGAAAATCCTTTTTGTCAATGGAACATAAATATGAGAACTTTGAAATTTGCTCCATATATATATAAGATATATATATATATATATATATATATATATATATATATATATATATATATATATATATATATATATATATATATATATATATATATATATTATCTTTTCCCTTAGATCTTCAAGCGTTGAATCTCTTTCAAATTGAAAATCTTATCCTTGAATTGCAAGGCATTAGCCAACACTATAAAAAACTTAGCTATAAATAGTTTAATCAAGTTCACTACCCTCATATTGTCATTATATAAGAATCAATGGCAGATCGGGAAAAGGGGATCCAGTTACTATATAATTCTCTCTCTCATTTGGAGTTTTTATCTAATGATGTTATTGGACATTTAGGGGGCCTTGTCATCGGATGAAATGTTGGTTTCATTAGCCTAAAAAATGATTAGTCTATTCACTCAGGAATCTTTGTTGATATTTAATCTAAGGTCTTGGACATGTCTTTCTGTTGATTAAACCTTTACAAGCGTTACTTGAATAGATAATATTTATAGCTCTCTTTTGTAAAGATTCCCTCCATTCACTTGGGTCACACAACTTTCGAGGGAGATTAAAATTTCTCTTTGGGGGGTTTGAAGTTTGGGATCCATAAGCTTAACAAAACCTTGTTTTGAAGTTCTTTATAGACCTTTTTGACAACATTCTCCTCTGTGATATCCTCCCTACAAATCTTATGCCAACCTAGCCTAATTATAGATGAATAAATGCTCACATTGCAAAGAAACTATATCGTTTTCTTTTATTTGAAGATCTCTTGGACGCAAATCTTTAAAATTTTCAATTCATGTAGAATTTAATATCTTTAAACATGTGCAATAGAAAATGGTAGAGATCTTATATAGCCCTCTGACTTGAAGATTAAATTCCAATGACAAAAGATACTCCTCAACATATTAACCACTCAATCTTGCATGGTTAATATCCATTATTAGAGTTTCAAGTGCAAGTTCTTCACCAGCCTCCCAGTTGACACCTTTATCCATTTCAATTATATGTGCATGTAGTCCAAAGATCAACTTTGCAATTTTAGGAGAAATAAATATGTATAGGAGAGAAGTTACAATATAAAATTAAACAATACCAAAGTTCAAATAAAACGCCACCACTTAGACTATCCAAAATGAGAATTTCTAAAGAAGAAACTAGAATCTCATCTTATTTTTTATGTCATTGGTAAATGAACATGGGTTGCATATTCAATATCTCTTGTAATTGAAACAAACTAATGTATTAGATGAATAATTATAGGTAATAATTCCCATAAATGGTCATGATTACTATGTCACATATTGATATCTTCTATTTCATAAATAGTTTCATCATATATAATAGATAAAATAACCACGATTTTAGGTAGCACTTTCGATGGATTTTACTCATTGTTAACTAGATTTTTATTTCTTTGTGAATGAAGTAGAAAAGTGGAAATACAAAATATTTAATAAATGAGAGTAAAGATTATTTGAAGCGTGTTACCAAGCCTATGGCTTGAGGTTTTATATGAGAAAAATATATGTTTCTAGAAGAATGAAGGTTGAAAGATAAAAAGTGTAGCAATAGGCATCAACATATAACATTAAATTTTTTGAACACTTTTTCATGCTAGATATTCCAAAATCTATAGTAGCAGTCAATATGAATTAGTCACTAAGGAAAATTTTCCATACAACATATCTAGGAAAAATATGTTCTTTTTAGGGGTTGTATTGAAGTGGCTTCAGAACTTATACATGGACCATGAACATTATGTTACACCTCTTTTGAGCCCTCATGAACCAGTTTTCATCCTTGAACAATGTTTAAGGCCCTAAAAATCATCCCTTAAATGGTCTTCATGAGCATCACTAAGCCAACTATTCACCTTAGAAGCACTTGGTGGTGGTTTTGTACATTTTCATAGTCTATATTATTACTGAGCCTTAAAAACCACTTGTAAACCCTAGGATGGCAATGGTCTTTCTCCTTAGATAATGTGCAATGTCCAAGGCCCCAACAAAAAACATCCATCTAAATAAATTATTCCACTTAAATAATAAAATTTGTAAAATATTCCAAATTCTTTGGAAAACCATTTTATTAAAAGACAAATCTATGGTCATCGATGACATGATTGGATAGTAAACATCCCATCCTACCCTTAGATTCAAAGCCTCTTGGTAGTTTTCTACCATTGCATGTATCCCTCGACCTCGCAAGCCCGCATCTGAACAATATTGGTTTGCAATCGCATAAGCATTTCCTAGAATCGATCCCTGATCCATTAGATCTCTTCGTGCATGGCTTCCAACAATTCATTTGTGTTTCTTCACAGTCAAAACAAATTCAAAAAAGGTAATTTTTTGCAAAAGGGTGCTAAAATTGCAAAGTGCCATTATTTTTCCTGTCACTCGTCATGAATCGTATAAGCATTCTCCTAATGCAATTATTTTGAGTTCTTGATTGGAAAAATTGGCTATGTTTCAGATTTCTGGAAATATTTCATTAAATAATCCATTGTATTCTCTGAACCAAATCTGTCGAAAGAGGCCATGCTCAAAACAGTGTTTTAAGCGGAAGAATCAGAGATAAAAAATATCATTAAGAGATATTCAAGGGTTCTTTCCAGTTCATTTATTCTGAGCTTTCAATGGAGATGTTTGACTCTATTTTGGCTTACAGGAAAGATTTCATAAATTAAGGCTCTCTATAAACAGACTAGAGGAGGTTGTGCTCAATTTTGTTTAAGAGTTAAGGATCATGATTTTGTAATTTGATTGAATCATTTATGTCTCAGTTATCCAAATTTCAAAGTTATTTGAGAATGGACATTGATTATTCTGGTATTTGATACTGTTATGTTCAAATTACACAGAAGAAGATAGAAATCTAGGGATTTTAGAGGCTAAGCATACACAATGGCACAAACTTTATAGGTTTCTGTGAGATTTTTATCACTGACAAATACGATAAAGCATTAGGGCTTTCACTAATATAAGAAACCTAATGCCACATTCTTTACAGATTTACTTCAACGTTCTGAGACTGAAAATTTGTAATGTTCAACTGGTTCATAGATATCTTTCAACAGTTTCTATTTGTATAAACCAAGGAATTTGAGACCTCAACATGAAATACTATGCTCTAGCAGATTTTCCCTTTCAAAACATCTTTGCACAATGGAATTCAATCTCTAATGCTCTTTAGTGTCTAGAGAAGCCAAAACAAATGGACCAGGAAGCAGGGGCTATCAGAACGGTCAGTAATGGAGGGAAACACTATCCTTCACAAGCAACGTAGAGGAATAGGCTATCCAAGCACGCCTTAGATATTTCAAGCATAAGCTCTTTGTTTTCTTTAGCATCAGTTGAAGTTCAGAACTTTTGCCACATTCCAAGATCACTTATGTCTGTTATATAAGGAGGTCTTGTAACCTGCTTTGAACATCTAGTTTCTCTCTTTGAAAGTTTGCATGGAAAACCAGTGCTGGATCAAAGGTTTACTCAATGTATGAAGGATGTAGAAAATGAGACTCCTTTAGCGAGTCTAAGAAAAATGCTTGGCGAAGAACTGATGCAAAATGATACCTGCAACAGAGCCGAAAAAGTTTCAAAATTAGAGCTAACCGCACCAATTGAAAATTGAAAACAACCTGGAATCATATCTTTAGGACAACATTGTTCGAAGCACCCCAAAAATTCAAGTATGTTGCCACTGTGATACCTTTCTATAAACTAAAATTATTTATTTTATTGTTGTAATATCAGAGATACATTCTTGGTTCAAACATCTGAAAGATAGACTTGATTTTTCATCTAGTTGATTATGAGAGTCTATACTGAAGATCATGAGAAAAAAAATCCAATAATTTTTAGCTAGTCAAGCATAAGTTCCTGAAAGTTAAATAGTAACTGTCTCTATCCTATTTCCCATTATGCATATAGGCATATCGTTGATTTTAGCAAGCCTTAGTATTTTCCTCTCTACCTTCATAAGGAAGCAAATTTCATAACTCTTCCTTGACACACATGAAATTCATATGCAGTTTCTACAATGGTATTGACAAATTGTAAGAAACTATTGTATAATAACCTTCTTACAGTCCTTTCTTCTCAATTCCAAGTAGATTTCCAACCATCCAAAATACATAGTTCCTTCTTCCTTAGTCTTTTAGCTATTGCAGTATGATTGATGGAGCAAAGATTTAACTGTGTCCTTAACATTAGCACTAAGAGGATACAAACTAAAGCCTGCCATAGTCATTCTAGCGCCCAGTTTTCAGGCGGCTTCATACCTCTCAATACTTTCTTCCCCCTCACCAGAAATTATGTTCACTATGTCTCGGGCAAGGTAATATTTTTCAATATTCATACGATCTATGATATTCCTTTTAAGTGTAGCATCTAGAGACTCAAACACTGATGAGTAACAGTTTAATTCTTCCATGAACCAGAACAAGCAATGTATACTATTAGTGTTCATATATTGTTCTACTATTATTAACAAGAAAGGTGTAGTATTAATGTTAATCTCTTGTTCTTTATGGTTAAGACACTTCACCATCCTAAGAAGTTGGTCATGTGGGTTCTTTGTAGACACACTTTCGTCGGACATGTGATGCAGTTGGAATAAAAAATTGAGTGCTAAAACCTCATCTAGATATATGTCAAGCATCCTTCATTCTCTACTTTGAACTCATGCATACTTGTCACCATCTGTCTCACATCAGGTAGAGCCTTATAATGAAGATGGCCAAACCTTTGGTGCCATAGTTCAGATTATAGAGATGTGTCGCAAGACATGGCTCCCAATGGACTTCCTCCAACTTGATATGAAGTGTCAACCTGGAACCCAAGAGTAAAAGAATATTTAAAATTCATTTTCAAAATGCATACTTTTCCATCGATGAATGCCACCTTGTATCCTTTGTCCTCCATTGTCGAAATGGACACAAGGTTCTTCTTGAGATCAGGTACATATAGAACTTCTTCTAAATGAATCATGTTACCTTGATTCAATTGAAGTGTAACATTTCCTACTCCCTTCAGGGAATAGGTGGCATCGTCTCCAAGAATAATTTCCAAGTTTGTCTTATTCTCTATCAGATTAGAAAGAGCTTCCTTGTATCTGGTGAAGTGCCTTAAGGTACCACTATCAATTAGCCAATTCCCCAAAGAGTCTGGAGGACAAGTAGTGGATAGGGCTGATATAAGATAGTATTCCTTTTCCTTATTGTTAACAACATTTGATTCCTCATACCTAGAGTTCCTTGCTTTCTTGGAGGGTTGACTATTGCCTTGATGTCTTGCATTGATTTTTCAATTCAAACCTACCATTCCTTTGATTGTTGTTGTTGAAGCTTCCCCTGGAATGGTTGTGATCATCATCATGTGATGTGTCCCTTCTATTTCGACATTCCCTTGCATAGTGGCCAAACTTATTACAAACAAAGCACCTGCCCTTCCTTCCACCCTTAGATCTAGGTTTTCCATTGAAATTACCTTTAGACCCTACATTATTTCTCCTTTTGGAATGAGAAGAGAAAGCAATGGGGTTGCCCCTACTAGAAGGAATATCTTGCTCCAAAATTATTATTTCTTCTTGAATGCATCCTGACATTAATTCTTTAAACCCTGGAATTTGATGATTATTGAGAATAGTGGTTCTAAATATATACCACTCGGGTGGGAGTCCTCCAAGGGTAGTGATAGTAAGTTCACTGCCAGGAATGACCTCTCCAATCGACAGAGGATCATTCTTGATCTTAGTGATCCTTAAGAAGTAGGATTGAATATCCTTGTCCTTGACCTTGTTAATATCCTTCAACTTATTCTTGAGAAATAAATTTTGATTTGCATCACTAACCTTGAACATGTTGACCAACCTATTGTAGATCTCCTTGGAGGTGTTCAAATCAGATATTTAGGCAACCAAATGTTTATCAATGGAATCTTTGATAATATTCTTCACTTTGACTTCAACCTTATTGTATTTGTTCTTTGCATCAAATGATGCATTTGAATAAGGCTTAGGGATTTTCCCCTTCACATAATCCAACACTTCTTGTTCTTCCAATGTCAAACCAAGAGACATCTTCCATCCATGATAGTCAGACTTTTCACGGAGCTTTTCTTCAGCCGGGAAGTGGGATGAGGAACCCATTCAGCCTTTGGTCCTTGTCCAACTAGCTTTGGTGATTTCTCTTTCACTCTTGCTTGGGCTTTGTCATCACCTCAACTTTGGTATCATGTTAATTTTTGGTATGTTCTTTGATTAAGAGCAATTTACTACAATTTCCTTATTAGCCAAATATCAATATCCAGTTTAGCAATCATATCATCATGATAGTGAATTGCAGATAGAGAATAAACATAAACAGAAGAAGACAAGCCAAGACAAGAGGACACAAGATGTGGCACCAACCAGGGACAAACCCTAATGTGGGGAAACTCTTGATCAATTCTTCTTATATTCTTCAATAGTTCAGCAAAGAGATATAGTACAAATTTATAAATTTGATATTTTATGATAGCAGCAGAAAAGGCCTAACCAGAGAGGTTAACGTTGGTTAAACAATGTAGAATTCTTCCTCTAAGCAGCTCAATCAAAACCAGTCAACTTCAGCTTCCAACAACAAACCTAAAAATTCCAAAACAGTTTGAAAAACTCAGTCATAATCTGGTCAACTAAAGTCAAACTGCAACCAGCAACTAGGGCAGTCAACATAGGTCAAACCAGAGGTCATACCAGCTTGGTTTTCATGCCTAGATCTGCAGCCTGCCAAGGAGGAGATGCCTCACCAAAAGAGAAGTCAAAGGGAGGTCAAAATTGTTCAATGCAGCCCAAAAAACAACCTTCTGAAATTCAGTCAATGTAGTCAAACAAAAAGTGTCCTTCCTTTGCATGTGTGAGAGATCGCTGCCTAGATTAGCGTACCCAGTCAAGTGAGGAGAGAGAGATGTGATGAGATGAGATGATGAAATAATTCCTTGAGGTCTCCTCCTTTTATATTCAACATTGAGGATGAAATGGGGGTAAAAGTGCTTATTTTGTTTGTTAGCCGACCTTGGCTACTTGTCAACAATACAAATAAATTCATATTTTCATTTTTACATGTCGAATTCGAATGATCTTTAGATCAATCCTATACCTCTAAGAGAGAGGAATCCAATAAAAATATCAGTTGTCATAAATAAGGTGACCCCTATGGAGTTTGGCCCTAGTTGCCAATTTTAACACTCACCAATGATTTCTAATGCCATCTGAAAAAATTATCTCATTCTAGAGGAGAAACCTATGATCACAATTGTAGTGACCTATATCAACATGATTTATTATAGTTAAAAACATAGGCATTGTGTCTATTAAGAAAAAAGATCCATTTAAAACAAGGAAGCATGCAAGTATCTCAATCTAAAAATGTGAATGTATATGAAAATATATAGCAAGATACATTTAAAACGAAAATGGAATTAGAGCGATCATAAATAGTTTTTATTTTGTCATGTTCCTCTATATGATCTAGTGAATATTCTACTAACTCATCAATGGTTTCTAATGCCATCTGAAAAAGTTATGTCCTCCTAGAGGAGAAACCTATGCTCACGATGGTAGTGACCTGCACCAACTAGTTGAAGGGATTTACAATTATAGCCTAGCTGCTCTGCTATGCTGCAACCCATAGCAAGTAGACAAGGCTGGTGAGTGTAAATGGTGCAGCATAGTGCACAGTGATGGGTACAATAGTGATGGAGTGGTGCAACACAGTGCACAGTGATGGAATGGTGCAACATAGTGCACACTGATGGGTACAACAGCGATGGAGTGGTGCAACATAGTGCACAACGATGGAATGGTGCAACATAGTGCACATTGATGGGTACAACAGTGATGGAGTGGTGTAGCATAGTGCACAGTGATGGAATGGTGTATCATAGTGCATAGTGATGGGTACAACAGCGATGGAGTGGTGCATCATAGTGCACAGTGATGGAATTGTGCAACATAGTGCATAGTGATGAGTACAACAATGATGGAGTGGTGCAACATAGTGCACAATGATGGAGTGGTGTAGCATAGTGCACAGTGATGGGTATAACTGTGATTCAGTGGAGCTTAGTGATAACAGCAACTTAGTGAATGGGTGCATCACAGTGAGAGGTGCAACATGATGATGAGGTGCATCACAATGAGGTGGAACATGGTGATGAAGTCACCTTGGAGGATTAGTTGAAGCAGTATGCCTTCACCTGAGTCCAAATCAGCTACCTCATGTGACATCTTCTTTGAGAAGATCTCTGCTCTTATTTTGACAAGTCAAAATGTTGACTTCTGATGTATATGTACTATCTCTCTCTTTGGTGAATTATTGAAGAACATATAAGAAGAATTGATCAAGGGTTTCCTGACATTGGGGTTTGTCCCTGGCTGACACCACATCTTGTGTCCTCTTGTCTTTTCTTATCTTCTACGATTTATGTTTATGTTCTATCTGAATTTTACCATCATGATACATGTGATTGCTAATCTGGAATTGATATTGAACTAATATCAAAAATTGAAGTAAATTTTCTTTTAGCATAGAACATACCTAAAATTAACAGTTTGAGACATGTATTTATGGAGATATGAATTCATTTGTATTATTAACAATATTTTAAGGTCGGCCAGCAAGAAAATTACCCCCAGCTCAACCTCAACGTTGCATTTAAATATAGGATACCTCAAGTCAGTTTAGGCACACATGATCTCATGATCTCTCTCCATTTGCTTGGGTTTATCTTCTATCAAGGAGGACGTTGTGGAAATAGTCATCTAAGAGAGTCCTAACCTCAGTCATGAAGGATATCTAGTCATAGTTGAAGAGAAGCCCTAGCCGTAGATCTAAGGAGCACTAATGCACAGCGAGAGGAGGAGCCATAAGCCACATGAAAAGAAGCCCTAGCCACAACAAGAGAAGACCTGAGTTGCAGTAAAGGGATCCCTAATGCAGTAATAAGACACCTGAAATAAGCATGAGAATTTCAGGTTACAATACACTGATAGAGGTTGTTCCTAGGAATGGGTTAAGGACAGTTTGAAAGGCGGGGGAGCCGCAACAATAAGGTGAGGCGGTACGTTGAAGATATCTGTCCTATAGGCTCAAAACCAATCAACGTAGTGCTAGATACATATGCGGATTGGGTGCTAGAAAGTGTTGATAGCAAGGCGAGTTCTTGTCGGCTAGATATTACTCCATTGATGGTGTTTGTAAGTTGTTTGATGGAGGAATGTAGGCCTAACTTGCTGCTTGGCTAGGTCGTAGGCCATAGCCAACAACGAAGGTTGTTATAAGGGTTGCATTAAGGGTAATCAAACCAAACTTGGACAGTTTGGTAGTGGTGGAGTCTCGCCTTAGTACACCACTCATGAGCCTCATCATTGGGTAATGATGTGGGCCTTAATACACCTCCAAGATTATTAAAATAAACTCTTCTCATAATTCCTTACATGTTTTAATTATACTTTTCTTAATGAGATGAGTATAAGTAAGATGTATGTCTAGTGGTCTAATGTGCATTGATTGGAGGTTTTTGAGAGAAAATCATGGCAATTTTAGCTAATTAAGGGCAGAAACTCGAATGAGTCAAGGACGAGAGATTATAGGAGATAGATCCTCCTCATTAAATCTTCACTCATTCAAATATTCCTCAATCAAAGCACACTAGGTCGAAGTTGCAAGCAGTCGAGTCATGGAGATCATGAGCAGTCGAGCCAATAACAGTTAAGAGCCAGTTCACCATAAGTTTGGGAGCCAAGCCACCATAGATTTAAGGAAGTTGTTGGGGACTTCATTTTTATAAATAGCAAGGCCTAAAGCCTCATTAGGATTCAGATTTTTTATGTAAGAGCATTAAGCATTTTTGAGCTCAAACTTTGTGGAAAAACATTGTTATGTAATTTTTCTAATATGATAATGAGAATGAGCATTTCTTTGATCCAACATTGAGTTGACTCTGAGGGTTGAAGCTCATGGGTTAGGGATCAAACCTAGTAACAAAGGTTCCTCTTCTTCTACTTGTATGTTTAGGTAATTTCATAGATCAAGTGTTGAATTGGTTTTAGCATTGTTTCATTGTAGGTATTGGTGAATTTGATTTGTTTGCTTCCATTTGTGCATTGCTTTAGCGGTAGCTTTAGAAAGATAAAGGAATACCAAAAGGAATTATAACACTCCTCCCTTCAGGGACCATTGTTTGAGGAAAAACTCCTATTCAGCCCCAAAAAGACAGAATTCTGATTTCTTATGGAATTTAGGGTTTTCTGCTACTTAGGCCAACATCTTCTCAATTTTCAGGAATAGGTTTCAATTTTCATTTCTGATATCTTCATCTTTGTGTTAGATATCATGGTGTTTCACAATATTCTGCAAGTATTTCCATGCATGAATTAGGCAACTAAATAATGAAATTTTGTTTTCTTAACTTGATTAGAAATCCTCCTTGTTTGATATGTTTATGGATAAATTCCAGTAGTGTATGTATTTCAGGAGTTTCAATAGTGTCGAAAGATCTCATGCCAGCAACCATAGCCTAACCTCATCCATCCATGATCACCAAAAGCCACCAAGTCGCTCAAACAATTCATCATTCCGTAAGAACAACTTCCCAAGTCTGTTGAGCAAATCCAACCATCTTACAAACTTTGGGTTGCGCTTTGAGGAAGTCCTAGCCACTCCCTTGCCTTGTTTCGTCCATCGTTCACTTTCCCTAAGCTCTATACCATCTTCCATGTCACCCATATTTCTCTCAGCTAGATCTTGTAGGAATACAAGGGATTTTGTAGGAGCATTAGGACATCATGGAGGACGACCTATAGTGGCTTGTTTTGAGGTCGATTTGTGGAAAAAAACATCCAAGAAGATAGGAAAAGACCCCCACTTACCTCCAAAGCCATATGACCTTCAATCACCATCTCTAACCTACCTGCCACATCACCAAGAAAATTCAACATTGACATTTTCACAAAAAGGGACAAAAAGGAAAAAAGAGTTATTGTGTTCATTCATATGCACAATAGTAGAATGTTGGTAATTTTAGATTGCATGCCTAGGACAATTATGATTACACACATATTAGCTTAGAATTATTATGAAGCAAGATCTCTTAGCAATTAGTTAGATGAATGGTGTGTTTAAAGCAATTATTTCAATCTTTCCTTACTGTAGTAGACAATATTTCAGTTCTCCCAATTAGTGCAAATTTCCCTTTTCTTCATTAGTAATCAAACTCATTTTGAATCAATATAAGGCTGGTTTGAGAAACCATAGTGGTCTATCACCAACTCAACAGTGACAAAGAGTGGACCCATCGCATCTACTTCTGTATACAACACTATCACCTCCAATTTTGTACAAACCCCGGGTTGATAAAGTATAGTTGGTAGCCCCAGGAGTTGCAACATTCTTGCTGCAATACTGGTGTTCATCAACCGCAGCCTAAGAAGGTGTGCATTATTGACTGTGTGGGGAATGAGGGTTGAAGGTTGATGCCCTAACTCTTGAAGCAATGACAACAAGTGAAAGAACAGGACAACAACATTTTGGGAGATGTATTGTCAAGGTTTGACCATGTTTGGCTTAGTTTAATGAGCATCCTATTGGTGCCATATGAATTATCTTCAGAGAAATATTCTCTCCTGTTTGACCGGCATTGACTTCTCTGGTCAAGGTTTTACTATTGTTGTCATAAAATATTATATTTGTATATTAGTGGTTCATCCTTCTCCTGCTGAGAAACAATCATAGGGTGAGTGGTATAGCCTTCCCCTAGTGATTTTTTCTGTATAGGGTGACTGGTTCAGCCTTCCCCTATGATACCCCATGGCGACATGTAGCCAGGATGAGTGGTTCATCCTTCTCCTGCTAAGACATCTGTTATAGACATTTTTGGGCCCTACATCCCCAAGCATGAAATGTCCATAAACCAAGGGCTCCTAAGTCCCTAAAAGTGTTGTTCTAACCCCTAAAGGAACAAGGTCAACAGATTACAACTTCTCCCAGAAGTTCTCCATGAGAAACTACTCAGAATTGGTCAAAACAGGATCATTGCAGCTGCTCCACCGGCTAAGTGCATTGCATCTCACCTAAATACACTGTGAGGGTGTGTTGCATTTCAAAAGTCCCTTCTGTGGGGTGCGATGGGTGAGAAATGACAAATGGCATTTTCATTCCGCGAGGTGGAGAGGCAATGGAAGCTTCCAGAATCTTCTCCTGTGACACTTGCCTCACTGAATTCGACCAAGGATGAGTAAGAGGCCCTCAGTCTCCAAGTGGAAGCAAGAACTATCAGAGAGAAGACACTAATCAAATCAAAAGCTGACTCATCCCCCTTACAAATATCTATATATGGATCCCTCATCCCAGAGATCCAGAGGAGGGAATTTTGCATATTATAAGGAATTGTTGTTGGTTTCTAGAGACAAACATCAGATTGTTGGGTGATCTAAGCTTTGTTTGAGGTGAAGAGGGGCTTCTTTGCTGGGAGGTTGATGCTGGGTCAGAACAACTAGGTGTAACTCCTCCTGGCTCTTTTCTTGTTTATCAATAAAAGCTATTTGAGTTTTCCTCCATGCTCTTGTATCATTGATGCTTGTTACATTTGTATGGTCAATTTAGATCTGATCCTAGATTGTTTATGATTATAGATCCATGTCTTTGTATAGTGCTATGCTTTTGTGATCTTGTAGGTACTTTGTGAAGCTGGGCGTGCAAGGGAGCATGTAGCTGAGGACTATCAAAGAAGAGAGGGATCGAATCAAGGGATTAGCGCAAGACAGAGGTTGGTCTTTCTGTTCCTCTCTATCTATAATTCATAAAGGAAGAACATAAGTAGCTTTTCTCTGTTTGTTTCTAAGGTAGCTGTCACACCTTAGTGGGATAGAGCAGTTCTATATAGACACTTTTCCCTGTAACAAAATGGCGACTCCGTTGGGGAGCTAATTAGTTTGTTTGTTTATCATTCTTTGTTGTCTATTTCATAAACTTACAAGTAGCATTCGAATTGCATTTGCCATAACAAATGCAAAGTAGACAACTGCTACTTCAATCCATCTACTGGATCTGTTTATGATTTAAACAACTGATTTATAAACTAGCTAATTGCCCTTGTGATAGCTCTTAGATCCTCCTTAGATCTACCCCTGATTGTTGCATTACGGATTGCTTTTTACTTGGCCAAAAACCAAGAACTGAACTGCAAACTGTGACCCGAAGATCTCGTTTCTGGCCCAGTGCAGGTACTGTTCAAATATTCTGAATTTCAGCGCACTTCCCGAGTGGACAACCTGCGTTGCATTTCAGATTCTCTCTGTTACAGGTGCACTGATCAGACTAGCTCTGTGCAGTTGTGGTTTCTGTGGATCATTCTTTCCAGTTCTATTCCTGAATTTTGTTGCCCATGATCAATATATGTCTGTTTGAAACCCATTTTCCTTACCGTTATTCCGCCTCCTTTGTACAAAATAACTGTAGATGTTTTTGCGTGTTTGTTGAGTCGTTTACAGTTCTCCTTTGCAAAAGTAGCATAATCGTACTATCGCCCTTTGATTTGAAACTGTCACAAGTGTCGATTTCAGTCCTAGGGAAGAGTTTGATTGCTGTTGATGGTCGATTATCCTGTTACTGTTGCTTTTGGTTTGAATTTGTAATCTTCTAGTGTCAAGAACGAGTATTCATTTCAAAATCGTAAGGTGTTGTGATCGTGTCCATTTTTTATTTCGAAAAGAAACTTGTTTATATTTGTCGCTTGAAAAGAAATTCAGATTTGTGCATCAGCTTTCTTTTTAGCATCCATATACTAAGAAAGTTGAAAAAAAAAACACATGCATGTGCATTTGCATATAGACACTCTGATTGGCTTGATTTAGTAAAAGTGCATTTAGAGTGTGCTCTTTGCTCCTTGTGAAAAGATTCTGTCTTTCTTTTCCCTAGTAGCTAGGACTTTCATTACATAAAAGAGATAAAAAATTTGTTTATCATCTTAGACTGCATTTTAGGAATTACATCTACATCTCGTGGTGAACCCGAAAGGCAAACTTCATAAACAAAATCAACTTAAAATAAATTCAATGAATCTAACAACGCTTTGGAACTTAACGCGCAACATTTAGAAGTCTAGGCTAGAGACGTATTCCGGTGTTGTAAAACCTGGTAACTGTTGTTCTCACTGATGGTTGGGTGATTCCTCCACTTTGAGACGATAAGTGCCAGTACGGACTTGTGCTCCCATGTACCGTCGAGTATATTTTGGGAGACCCAAATAGGCTTAATCCTTTATCCATAGGAAGCCATGTCTGGCGCCCTATCGATCACGATGCACTGAACACAGCATTTGGGAAGATTGACTGCCATACCGTAAAAAGTATTCTGCAGTTTTGCGATTAGTTTGGTACTCCCTCTACCTAGATTTCCAGAGCAGTCCCTTTTGTTCCTTTTCAGACTCCTTAACAGAAAAGGTCCATCTGAGCACTTGTCACTTCAGGCTCATTAAAAAATCGAAGGAGACTAGAGTCATCTTTTGTTTTTTCTCGACTCTTAAAAACTGAAAAAACAAGTTGTGTCAAAGCGTCTAAAATTCATTTAATTCGGAAACATACTTCCCCTTTATTTTAGTTGATCGAGTAATCCGCAATCGTGGAAGAAAGTCAATTGAAGCCCTGTCGTTTCCGAAGGCTTACGAGTCAACCACCTTTGTCTCTGGAATCGAAACCAGTACGGACAAAGCGAACTCGTTTAACTGGTTCCAAATCTCCTATTAAAGTTAGAACAAGTGTTCCAATGACATCAGAGACTCCGGTTACTCCAAACATTTCTGGAATCCCTGCCTCTACAGAAGAAGTTCAACAGCCACAGAAGGACAATGATACTGATCCTAGTCTGAGAGTAAACACTTGTGTTACCGAACCAGTTCCACTTTCGATCGGTTCGGAGAGTCTTGCTCTTCAAACATCTGTCGCTGTCGATTCCATACCTTCTTCGGCACTAGAAATATTCTACGGACCTGACGGTCTTCCCCTTCCAACTGGTTTGATTGCCATAGAATAAATTGTAGAAGATCCTCCAACAAGTACTCCATCGCAATTTGGAGTCAGGATCACTCTATATCCTTCTTCGTCAGAAGTTAGTCTACCACCAGCAGAAGCTCCTGTAGAATCGCTAGGTAATCTTTTGGATAGACTACAAATGTCTGAACAACCGTCAACATCTAAGACTGTGTCGTCTGACACAGCGACGGCAAAACTCCCTGCTATCAGTCCGACGATGTTCGCCGGTATACCGTCTGTCCCGACTAGCTCTCAACCGCTAGAAGGAGCCCACTCAGGGGGCATTTCGACAGTATGGTCGGTTCCTGTTTGTTCATCTGGAATAACATCCAGAAACTCTTATGTTGAGTCTCAACAAATTGATCCATTTGGAGGTCAATTTGGGCAGTCCAGTCCCCAAAGGCAAACAATTCCCTTGAGTTCTGGATTACCACCGTATGGGGGGCAGTATACCCTTTCATTATCCCCTCTGGGAGGATATCCATACGGGAGTTCACAACAACATTCAGGTTATACTGGAATTACCTCAAGCGGTCGGGTACCAATGCTACCTCAACAACCAAGAGTTGTATATTAGATGCAACAATGCTTACCTATGTCAAATATCCCAACTACGCCAGCTATTGTGACAGTGTCGCAAGTTCAAGTGCTGCCTGTTATATGCCAACCTCAGGTTTCTCAGGTTGTAATGCAACAGCCCTTGACCCCGCGACTCAACCACAATCGCCGGCCGGTGGAATGACACAGGTTCAGACGGGTACAATTACCCCTCATCTTGGTCAAACTGTTAGTATTGGGCAACAGCTCATGGCTTCACAACCATGGCTGGTGCAATACCAACAACCGCAATTCCAACAAGTATACCAAGGTTCTGAGCAACAAATCTTTGCTAACAGTGGACAGCCGTACATTCAAAACGGTCAAAATCAACCATTTTACAATGGTCATGCCCACCAACCTTACCAAACATACCAGCATCAAATGCATTATGCCGGTATGCAAAGACCAACTGCTCAGGCAATCCCATCTTATCCTGGGTATGCTTCACATAACCTAAATCAACAGTTACCCTTTGTGGCAACTTTGGAGTTACCTGATTTAAACTGGTTAAGAAACGATCCAATCGCTTACGCCCCTTGGTGGCTAGCGATTCCACATAAACTTCCATCAGATATTCCTAAATTTAATGGCAATCCGGGTGAAGATAAATCGAATCACATGATGACCTTTCATCTATGGTGTTCATCAAACACCTTAAATGATGATTCGATAAGATTTCACCTCTTTCAGAGGACGTTAACGGGTCTGGTGGCAAAATGGTACATCGAATTGCCTAGAGCTTCGTTCGACAACTTCAGTACCTTAGCCACAACCTTTTTAACCCATTTTCAGTTACCAATAAGGTACGAAATGGGAACAGAACTTCTTACCAATTTCAAATAGACGATGGCCACTCACATATCTGATCATATACATGAGTGGTGACGTCGTCGTAGAATGGTAAAGACGTATGTCCCTGATCAGCTCTTAGCTGAATGGTTTATCAAGTCATTACTACCTTCCATCATGGAAGATGTGGCAAAGGGGGGAGTCGTAACAGAAGAGCATGTTATCGCTTGTGCGCAATATCTGGACTTGATTTACACTCAGTCCGGCATGCTCTATGATAAAATACCTGACGCCCCTAAACCGGGATTCTCAATTCCTCCTCCTCCTAAATCGAACAATGACTCTCATGCTGGCGATGGCGTGATTGGCATAAGAGACACGAAATCGACAAAGGCTACATCCAAAAAGGTCGGTAAGATTTCAAGTCAAAATGCACAAGATGAACTTCTTGCTTCGGAAGTGAATGTCATATCAACAGATAAAGGCAAAGAAACCAAACAACCAGGGAGCAAGAAGAAAGGCAAAGGGAAGAAGAAGAAACAGGAGGAATCATCACCTGAAAAATCTTCTTCAAACCCTCCTGGAGATAGGAAACTAAAAAATCCATGTCTCATATGCGATGAGGATCATCGGACCACAGATTGTCCACACAGAGCTGAGCTTAAAAAATTCTTCAAGAATTCAAAAACCTCCACAGTGTTAATTGATCTGTTTCCAACTCCAGGAACGAATATGGTTGAAACTGAAGATGCTTCCCGGTGTCAAGTGCTAATGTTGTCGGTTTCAAAACAACAAAATGATGCTTTGATAGCGACAAGGAACAAAGATTATGGGAATCCATAGCTGTCAAACAACAAGGATAAAGATCAACTTAGTAGTTCGACAACAACTTCGACAGAAGTTGCGCCACCCATCATCCCTGAATTGAAAATAAAACTGCCAAAGGGAGTAGTACACAAGTCGACGTTTAATCCCCGCGCTAGAGCGACACAAAATTATAATATAGTGGAAGATTTGGCCCAATCGCCATCCGCTATGTCGACTGTTGAAGTACTACAGAATTGCCCATCACAAAGGCAAGCTTTATGATCAGCCATTGGTGGGATAGACCCAAAGGATTCCAATCTTGTATCCTTCAACCATAAAGGATATGATCCTCAATTACCAGCTCAACTAGCTTTCCTTGTTCAAGTGAAAGCCCTCAACAAAATGGTTCATCGAACAATTATTGATGAGGGAGCATCCACATGCATTATGTCGATGAGTTGCTGGAAAACTTTAGGATCTCCAACCTTGTTGAGATCTTCAACAACATTAAAAGAATTCGACGGAAGGACATATACCCCATATGGTATCCTAAGTAACTTGAAAGTTGAACTAGGAGGGAAAACGGTAGAAATAGATGTTGAAGTCATCGATGGGAATCTTGATTACAACATTCTACTAGGAAGACCATGGATATATGCTATGGCAGATGTTGTGTCGACCTATTTTAGGAAGATTGCATTTCCCTTTCAAGGAGGGATTACAATCGTCGATCAACAAAACTTCCTCCCAAATGGTTCTCAAGTTATAGGAAGCATTCCTATGATCCATGGAAGCCCCCATTCGCTTCAAAATATCGGAGTAGGCCTACTAAAAGATCCTATACTAATGGGAACTTTTGCCTTTCCACCTCCAATCAACCTGGCGGAAGTGGCATCGATAGGGACCTGCAATATGATATCTTCTAAAAAGATCTCAGAAAACGATATCGACATGGATCATGCAATGGTTTTTCCCCCAAGCCCAACGGAAGTATTGTAGCAATCAATGTTCCTAGCATGGGAGGCAAACCCAAATCAATGCTCATCAAGCGTTTCGATAGATAGGTCTAAAGAATCTGGTACCCCTTCAGATCCTTGGTCGCAAGTGCATGTCACCGACGAAGGAATTATCTAATCAATGGCAATTGAAGGAGCACCATGGAATGATTCCCACCATCGTTCCCTTCTTCCGGATTGTGGAGAAGATGACCTTTATCATCCTTCAGTCTTTGATTTCCTATCAAATACTGTAAACACGGTGGATTCCGAGCGAAACTTGTCCAACATTGAAGAGACTATCGCCATAAATATCTCGACCAAAGCAGATGTTGTAGAGAATATTTATGTTGGCAAATGTTGTTCTCCTTCAAAACTGGAAATATATAATGCTCTTTTTCGCAAATTCAGAGATGTCTTTGCTTGGTCATACAATGAAATGCCATGCATTAACTCGAGTATCATTGAACATGAAATTAAGATGTATCCAGATGTCAAACCAGTACGACAACGGCTAAGGCAGGTGCACCCCAAGAAAGACGCTGCCATTAAGGCAGAAGTGGAAAAACTTCTCCATGCTGGTTTCATCTACCTGGTTCCTCTAAGATTGGGTATCGAATATTGTCCCCGTTATGAAAAAACAAGGAATAATTAGAGTGTGCATCGATTATAGGGATGTGAATCAGGCTTGTCCAAAAGACAACTACCCTACACCCTTCATTGACCAGATAATTGATGAATGCGCTGGATGCAAAATCTTTTCCTTCATGGATGGATTCTCCGGGTATAATCAAATATCCGCCCAATGGACCAGTCAAAGACTGCATTTATTTGTCCGTGGGGCACATTCGCATATCGAAAATTACCCTTCGATTTAAAGAATGCAGGGGTGACGTTTCAGAGGGCAATGAATTATGCCTTCCATGACATCAAAAACATCGTTCACCCATACCTCGACGACCTTCCGGCTCATTCGCAAAAGCAGACTAATCACCCACAATATTTAAGAGCGATATTTCTACGTTGCCAACACTACAAGATACGACTCAATCCACACAAATGTGTATTTTGCATCAGTTCTGGTCATTTGCTTGGCTTTGTAGTCTCGAAGGACGGGATTCGTCTCGACCTGTGTAAGGTCTAGGCAATCATAAATTTGCCTCCACCTTCGAATTTGCTTCAGATTCAGAAACTCCAAGGGAAAGCAAACTTTCTGAGGAGGTTCATTCCAAATTACACCAAACTTGCTAAAGGTTATACACGTCTTTTGAAAAAGGAAGTGCCCTTTGTTTGGGATCAGGTTGCACAAGCTTCCTTTAATGCTTTAAAAGAATCACTAATGAAAGCATCATTAATGTACGCTCCTGACTATCAAAAAGATTTTAACTATATCTGGCTGCAGCGGATACGACCATCGCAATGGTTCTAGTTCAAGAAGTTGATGGAATAGAACATCCCATATATTATTTAAGTAAAAACCTAAATGATACAGAAAGCAAATATTCTTACGTTGAAAAGCTAGCACTCGCAGCTGTTCAAGCGATACAGATATTTCGACACTATGTCCTGTTTCGGAAAACTACCATTCTGTCAGATTGAAACCTAATGACTTATATATTGTCGTGACAGTTGCTGGGGGGCAAATATTCAAAATGGATAGCAATCCTACAAGAGTTCGATCTGGAATTTGTAAAATCCAAATCAAAGAAAGCTCTAGTCTTCGCAAAATTATTTTGCGATCTCCCATCGTCTTCCAACGATGAAACGTCCGAAGAAACAATCGTGGACGAAAGTTTGTTTCTGATATCTTTAAGCAATGAGTGGTATGGGGATGTAATAATTTATCCCAAAACCCAAAAATACAGGCCAAACACCTCACACTCTGAACAAAAACGTATTCGATACCAAGCAAAAGACTACATGATCATAGGTGACACGCTTTACCATCGTGGTATCGATATAGTTCTGAGAAGGTGCCTCACCCATGACGAGGCCGAAAAAGTTCTGAATGATTTTCATTCAGGCACGTGTGGGGGGCATCAATCTGGATATGCTATAGCGCAAAAAATCTTACGAGAAGGATACTTCTGGCCAACAATATTCCAAGATTGCATAACCGCAGTCAGAAGTTGCCATGCTTGTCAAATTTTTGATAGCAAAACCAGAAGACCACCCGCACCTCTGCAGCCAATAGTTGCTGTTGGGCCATTCGCCAAATGGGGCATCGATTTCATGACATGTAACCCCACCTCGACTGGGGGGCATGGGTATATCATAGTTGCAGTTGACTATTTTACCAAATGGGCCGAGGCGATACCTACATTAGATAATACTGGTGAAACAACTTCCCTCTTCTTTTTCAATCATGTAGTCGCTAGATTCGGCGTACCACAGGCTATAGTCACAGATCATGGATCGCATTTTCGCAATCACATGATGGTCGAATTAGCTGCCAAACTAGGGTTGTCTCACGACAGCTCCACTCCATATTATCCGCAAGCCAACGGACAAGTCGAAGCAATCAACAAGGTCCTAAAGCGCATGCTGCAAAGGATGATTGGAGTTCACCAGAGAAAATGGCACCTAATCCTGTACTCAACTTTGTGGGCTTACCGAATATCGGTAAGAAATGCAACCGGGTTTACACCTTTCCAACTGGTATATGGCCTGGAAGCAGTCTTACCAATCTAGTGTGAAAGCTTGTCTCTCAAACTCGCAATTGATCTCCTCCCCGAAACTTCAGAAGAAGAAGCTCGTTTCTTGGAATTAATCCAATTGGATGAAACCCGTCGTGATGCCTCTTTGGCTAATGAATCCCATAAGAAACGAGTCAAGGCGCAGTTCGACAAAAATGTCAAACCCCGTGTCTTCTCAGAAGGTGACTTGGTCTTGCCTTATGACCAAGAATCCGATAAATTGGGAGCAGGTAAATCTAAGTCTTTATGGATGGGCCCCTATATTGTTAAACGAGTGTTAGCAAAAGGAGCCTACGAGTTAATGGATTATGACAGAATTCCACTGGCACAACCTAGTAATGGGTTGTACCTCAATCGTTACTATGCGTAATGGTAACCTGTATGCTTTTGTTATGTTTTTGTTTTCACTAAAATGTTTATTTTGGTCAAGTAATCCACTTTTTACATTTATTGCAGATGTCAAACCTATTGGAGTCATGTGTTGGATATGCCGACGGAGCAAGTCGTAGTTCGCAGAACCTATCTTCCGCAGCCTGGGCTATTTTTGATCCAAGCGGCGAGTTAGTAAGTTTCAGAGGGGTATGTATTGGTCGATCAACAAATAACATCGCTGAATATAGCGCGTTGATAGAACTTCTCTCTGATGCCATCACACATGGTATACGCCGACTAATTGTCAGGCTAGACTCACAGCTCGTAATACTACAACTCAATGGTATATATTCCGTCCGAAACCCAACTATTTATCGCATGTTCCTAAGGGTTAAGATTTTGGAAAGACAATTTGATTTTATTCAATATCAACATATTTCTAGAAACTTAAACACATTAACTGACTCATTAGCAAATTATGTGTTAGATAGACATTTGCAACATTTATAAAAAGAAACATACCATCAATGTTTTCACTTGGATCATGTAACTTAACCAAAGTAAAACTCCAAAAATCAAAAATATATATAACTGTTTATGGTTTACACATAATGTTCTGTAACCAAGACGAAATCAGTCAAATGACCCAAAAACTCAAAATGCTAGGGGGTACCCTAGTCTAATGATGCTCATGATAGCAAGTCACGGCCTGTGCAATCATGCGTAAGAGACGAGTCCATCGTCTGGGCACACCAGTAGTATGTCGCTGTAACTACAAAGGTAGCTCGTCAGTCCTCACATCTGGAATACCAAGAGTGAGGCCCTCAATCTGCTCCTGTAATGCTGTGAGAGTCTCGGCCACATCGAGGTCGCGAAGGATAGCCCTTCCGACGGCCTCTCCTGCTGGGGCAGCCGCTGGTACTCTCAGGCGAACTACTGGACAAATAGGACCAACATCTGCATGTACACATGAGTTTGATTAAAGTCTTGATAGAATAAAGCACCAGGACATTATAAACAAAAAACGATAAATAGGGATATGGTCAAAGATTTTACCAATGGCGCCCCACTGCTCGCCATCCGGCAGTACTAAATCTGGATCACCCCAGAAGTCCATGCCAGCGTATGGATACTCGGAATAAACCATCTCCTGACGATCAAACCACTTGAAGAAGGTATCAGAAAATGAAATCTGAGACTGGCCAGCATGCCTAGACATATGGTCAACCCATCTCTGCATACGTGGTTCAGTAGGAGAAGGTAAATTGAGTGCAATATACTGCGACTGCATCAGTGGTATCTTCTCCAAGGCAAAGGCGGTCAAAATAGAACCATACCCAAAGTTCTTCAACCTCCCGCTCTTTATCTTAGTCAACTGTTCTTTCATCACAAGAAGTACTGCATCACACCAGTTGAACACCTTCGGTTGGAGGCATTCCAAGGCATACTGCATATAAGATCGGTTGGCTACCTGAAGAGCCGCACCACTAACCATCCTACCAAAAGTAAACAAAATAGTCCTAAGGGACTTGTCAGTGACATCACGGATGATGATCTTGCTGTCTTTACTCGGCTGAGATCCTTCTCTACAGTACCGGTGAACATAATCTCTCACAGAGTCGCCTCCTCGGGCCGAACCTGATAAAGAGATGGGGGCACCCCGCCTCAACAAGCCAGTCAAGAAATAGATGTCTACTACAGTCAAGGGGATAGATTTTCCCCTGATCTGGAAAACCTGGTTGGTAGGATCCCAAGCATCGAGCAAATACTGCGGTAAGTTGATCTATTGTCTCATGCTAGAAATGCGGAAGAACTTCAGCAAACCACAGTTCCGCAATGCGTTTACTGTAACTGGATCATGTAGGGCAAGCATGTCCTCTTCTTCATGCTCACCTTCTCGCCATGTAATGGTCATCTTACTCCAAAAATCTCTGAAAAGCAAACAAGAGAACAGTTAGATCCTGATTTTGGTAAGAAACAGGCAAAATTTTCCATCAAAAATTGTGCATTAAATTCCTTTTCTGCGGCCAACGCACCTGCAGCAGTGTTCTAGGTGCGTTGAATGTCAAATAGCCTTTATACAGGTCAACATTCAACGCACCTTTCAATACAAAGAGGGTGTGCTGAAGGCAGAACGAGTTCTTCAAACCCTAGGGGCTCAGAAAAGCTAGGAATCAAGCTCAAAATGCAAAATGGAAACCATGAAATGAAAGAGCTCAGGTTTAGCTCCTACCTAGTCCAGACGGCGGCGAGAATTGTCCATAGGATCTCCCGAAGTTAGCTGATGAAAATCAAGGGGGCAAAGCACCTCCAAAGCTCCAACAAACCAAAGTTCAAATGAAATGGTAAAATGAGAGGTAAAAATACTTTTTAATTACTTTTTACGTAGTTCGAAGTAAAATATTAGTGTTCTAACTCGTTTGCAAGCATATATTGTTCATTTCTGACTAGTTTGATGAAGCAGTTGAAAATACAGTACAATCTTTGAAAGAACAAAGCCATTTATGGTAAAATCAAAATGGGACCATTCAATCGAGCAGTTTTAGCACATAGTTCAAGCTCGTTAAAAAATAAACATAAGACATGAGCAAATGTTTCCACCCGCGTTTAAGCTCGTTGAAAAATGAACTATTCCCCCGGTAAATAACCATCGTGAATGTAGTACTTCAGCCATTAAAACCTTGGTCGTGTTTGCACCGTCACCTCCACTTTTTCCATAGGCCGATCATTCACCTCCATTTGATTGTTTACCCATTTTGAGGAACAGCTGTGAAGAGTGATTTCACTAGCCATCCTTGTGACACTGTCGTGATTGGAAAATTCCAAACCTTACCTGGAATCAGCTGCTACCCGTTTTATCACTCGTTCCTCAAAAGACGAGTCTCCTTTAAGCTCTTTTCAACTGACTCGTGAAATATGAAAAGATTGCCGAGCCATTGGCCTCTCCAGCTCGTTAAAGGGACAGGAAGTGCTATCCCTCCTCTAGATTTTAATCTTTTTGGACCTGAGGGATTATTACACAAAAAGATCGAGCGCTTGTTTTGTTCGGCTCGTTAAAAGTATCGAAAATCCATCCCTTCTGCATTGTTTTATACTTTTTCGAACTTAAGGGATTAGATGACGAAAAAGGAATTTTGGAGTTACCTTTACGTTCCTTTTCAGACTCTCTAAAATTGAAAAGGACCGAGTTATCTATGTCGTTAAACTCGTTAAAAATATTAATAGCGACAAACTTGTCTATAGACGAGAACGAGTTTCACTATCGCTAGGCTCACTAAAACATAGCGATGGGTTTGCCCGAAGGGAAAATTATAGAACAAGCATATGTTATCCTCCTCAAGCTTGACAAAAATAAAGAGGTACTGGTCAGCAATGACTGGGGAAAAATTGGGAAGAAAACTCAAAGAAACTTTGTTGGTAGCAAGTCGCTCTTGAACATGACACTTCCGCTCCGTGTCCGAGTCGGGTTGGGTTGTTTCATTCACCGGTCACATCACCATGGTCACGCCATACCATCCACATTTGGGGTTAATGCTACCAATCCATCACATCAGTGTCGCCGATATGTTCAAGAGAAGTCATTCAGAGAATTCACCTGTGTCTCACCCACTACCATACATTATACTCCATTCTTTCATGACCGCCACCCTAAACTTTATATCACTAGATCGTTTTCACCTCCATTAAAATCATTTACTCCGTTCTGTGTCATTGATGTGGGATTCATTAAGGCCCTCCTGTGACGGATCACTTCTTGTCGACATCAGCTCATTATCCAAGAAGTTGATCTAGGAACACCCCATTCAGTACTTTGAAGCTTGCATGCCTCAATGGCAAGTTTCTCACTTCTGGCGACAGGTTTACATCAATGGCCTTCGACCAAAAGATTTTGCGTGGTTTTCGACGCCAAGTCCTTTATTCACACCACGTGAATTGTACTGCAGTACCTTGGGGGTCATTATCATTATCAGTGATTCCTCTCGCGCTTGTTAACAATTTACATCATTGACTGGTAATCAAGTGATGTCTTTCCATGTTCGACTTCAGAACATTTCTCACATGGATCAACTTGTACTTCGAGTGAAGATCAGACGAGATTGAAGACCCCGGATCTAGTTTCATCCATCCGGGCTGTGATATATATTCAGGGAAATAAAGACATTAAATGTACATCATTGCTACACAGATAATCATCCACTCAAAAGGATGATGGCTCTATCAGAATCATCCGTCTACACTCAGACGATTGTCTGTCCTATGTACATGAAAATGAATTTATAAAGCTGAGCATGGGAATGCCCGCCTCAGCTAGATCATGAAAATATTATGAAGATAATGTATTGTATTGTATCTTATTATATGTCTCCTCCCAGCATTGAAAGAACTTTGGATCCTCATAATAAAGCATTTCACCCGACACCAAAAGGTTAACGACCTCATACTTTAGGGTGCAACTGTTATAGACATTTTTGGACCCTACAACCCCAAGCATGAAATGTCCATAAACCAAGGGCTCCTAAGTCCCTAAAAGTGTTGGTCTAACCCCTAAAGTAACAAGGTCAACAGATTACAGCTTGTCCAGAAGTTCTCCATGAGAAACTACTCAGAATTGGTCAAAACAGGATCATTGCAGCTGCTCTATTGGCTAAGTGCGTTGCATCTCACCTAAATACACTGTGAGGGTGCATTTCATTTCAAAAGTCCCTTCTGTGGGGTGCGATGGGAGAGAAATGACAAATGGAAGTGTCATTCCGCGAGGTGGAGAGGCAATGGAAGCTTCCAGAATCTTCTCTTGTGACTTTGCCTCACTGAATTCGACCAAGGATGAGTAAGAGGCCCTCAGTCTCCAAGTGGAAGCAAGAACTGTCAGAGAGGACACTAATCAAATCACAAGTTGACTCATCCCCCTTACCGATATCTATATATGGATCCCTCATCCCAGAGATCCAGAGGAGGAAATTTTGCATATTGTAAGGAATTGTTGTTGGTTTCTAGAGACAAACATCAGATTGTTGGGTGATCTAAGCTTTTTTTGAGGTGAAGAGGGGCTTCTTTGATGGGAGGTTGATGCTGTGTCAGAAAAACTAGTTGTAGCTCCTCCTGGCTCTTTTCTTGTTTATCAATAAAAGCTATTTGAGTTTTCCTCCATGCTCTTGTATCATTGATGCTTGTTACATTTGTATGGTCAATTTATATTTGATCCTAGACTGTTTATGATTATAGATCCATGTCTTTGTATAGTGCTATGCTTCTATGATCTTACAGGTACTTTGTGAAGCTAGGCGTGCAAGGGAGCAGGTAGCTGAGGACTATCAAAGAAGAGAGGGATCGAATCAAGGGATTAGCGCAAGACAAAGGTTGGTCTTTCTGTTCCTCTCTATCTATAATTCATAAAGGAAAAACATAAGTAGCTTTTCTCTGTTTGTTTATAAGGCAACTGTCACACCTTAGTGGGATAGAGAAGTTCTATATAGACACTTTTCCCTATAACAACATCCTACCCATGCAGTCTGGGACTGATGGGAAGTACCTCTCATCTTGCCAATGAGTAGGGAAATGAGGATAGGGAGCATAGTACTATCGATGGAAGCATTGTGTACTACCATACTCCATATGCTAGGATGACCTATATTGATCTGTGATCAATTGGAACTGACTTCAAGTCAGTAATAGTGGTATGAGACACTCTCTTTTATTTGGGACTGACTTCGGGTCAATAAGAGTGGTATGAGACACTCTCTTTATATGCGACTGACTTCAGGTTAGTATAGAATGGAATCATACATTCTCAATCACTACTTCTTGTTCATAGTTCAAAAGAGCAGAGCAGTGTAGTGGAGTGCATTGATGGAAAAGATAATACTGATTGAGAGATGGATTAGCAAATGGACTTTCCCCTAGATGAGAGGGAGTGTTAAAAATTGGAAACTAGGGCCAAACTCCATGTGGGTCACCTTATTTATGGCAGTTGATATTTTTTCTTGGATTTGTCTCAACGAGAGGTGTATGGTTGATCTAAAGATCATCCAATTCCGACATGTATTTATGGAGATATGAATTTATTTGTATTATTGACAATTTGTCAAGGTCTGCCAGCAAGCAAATTACCCCCAGCTCAACCTCAACGTTGCATTTAAATAGAGGAGACCTCGAGTCATCTGAGGCACACATCATCTCATGATCTCTCTCCACTTGTTTGGGTTTGTCTTCTATCAAGGAGAACATAGTGGAAAGAGTCATCTAAGAGAGCCCTAACCTCAGTCATGAAGGAGATCTAGCTACAGTTGAAGAGAAGCCCTAGCCATAGATCTAAGGAGCCCTAACATGAAGCTAGAGGAGGAGCCCTAAGCTACAACAAAAGGAGTCATAGTTGCAGCGAGAGAAGGAGCCCTAGATGCAACAAAAGGAGAGACCCTAGTCGCAGCAGGAAGAAGCCTGAAAGAAGCATGAGAATTTCAAGTTACAACATAGTGATATAGGTTGTTCCTACACATGGTTTCAAGATTGTTTACAAGGTATGGGAGCTTCAAGGATTACGCATGGTAGTACGTTGAAGGGATCCTCTCTATAGGTTCAGAATAGATCAACATAGGGCTATATACATATGCGGATTGGGTGCTAGAATGTGTTGACAGTAAGTCGAGTTCTTGTAGGCTGGATACTACTACATTGATGGTGTTTGTAAGTTGTTTGATGGAGGAATGTAGGCCTAACTTGCTACTAGGCTAGGCCACATGCCATAGCCAGCAAGAAATATTGTTCTAAGGGTTGCATTAAGGGTAATCAAACCATACTTGGACAACGTGGCAATGGTGTATTTTCACCTTGATACACTGCAACCTAAGAAGGCCTGCATTATTGATTGTGTCGAGAATGAGCACTGAAGGTTGAATTTCTAACTCTTGAAGAAGTGATAGAAAGTGAATCACGAATACAACAACATTACGGGAGATGTATTGGGTCAAGGTTTGACCATGTTAGGCTTAGTTTAATGTGAATCCTATTGGTGCCATATGAATGATCTTCAGAGGAAGATTATGTCCTGTTTGACCAACATTGACTTCCTTGGTCAAGGATTTACTGTTGTTGTCATAAAATATCAAATTTGTATATTAGTACTATCTCTCTCTGTGCTGAACCATTGAAGAATATAAGAAAAATTGATCAAGGGTTTCCCCACATTGGGGTTTGTCCCTGGTTGGTGCCACATCTTGTGTCCTATTGTCTTGGCTTGTATTCTAATGTTTGTGTTTATGTTCTATATGCATTTTACTATCATGCTGATGTGATTGCTAAACTGGATATTGATATTGGGCTAACAAGAAAATTGAAGTAAATTGCTCTTAAGCATAGAACATACCAAACATTTAACATTCGACCTACGGGGTTTACTCTCTGCCTGGTTCACTAGCCCCTTCGATGCTATTAGGTTTATTAGCATTTAGAACATGAATTCTCTTGACTTGTAGATTTGTAGAAAATCTATCCGAATAGCAAGCCACTCATAGGCACCAACATTGTGGAGAGTAGATCTAGTATACGTATCAGTAAGTTTAGCAGGGAGAACTTTTTGTAGATTTTGGAAGTATATTTATTTTTGTAGTTTTTTGAAGTATAAATATCTAATTATATCTTGTATACATATAAGTCAACTCAATAATTCTCAAAGGTTTGAAGTGCAGAAAGAATTCTCCCTACTATCAAAGGAACTCCTATAAGCATACATATACCAAAAGTTGAAACAAAGACAAATGTGGGTGTAACAGAGAAAAGAAATGTTGTGATAGTTGATGTATAAATGTATTTTTATAGCCAACTGCATTATGCTTGGCTCCAAATTTCAAGATTCCAAAGAAATCTTGTCTCCCAAGACTGCAATTTTAAGATCCTCCTAATTTTTAATGTCTTCGATGTGGCCTTCATACTTTTGTACTTTTATTCCATGATTCTATTTTGAAATTTTTGTTGCAATTTTGTAACTCGGAAATGTGGCAACATAACTGCCAATGAGGCTGCCAACCCTAAAAAAAAATTCAAGCCCAAGTTCTGATGTAGAATAATGAAGGCCATCAGAACTTGAAGAGGTAAAATCCAAATACCATGCATATGCCAACAAAAATCTCCAACATTTTGAACATCTGTACTTTGTAGTTTACAATTTGTCCACGTGTATGCTTTTGTCTTAACTGATTGGCGAGCAACAATCTATTCTTGTATATAATAGTTGTTAATATTGCTTTAGCCCGTGAAGCTAACTGGTGTTGTTTGTAATGCCCTTGTCACTATGACAATGATCCTAATACCTTTTCCACAAAAAATGCACAAACTAGCACATAGCCTTGAATTTCAAATTGTTTCTATCCATCTAGAAAAAGTATAAAGGCACTTATAAAATATGGACCTACATATGATGCAAACGTTTCTAGTGCTGGTAAGGATGATGTAAAAAGTACTTCCTTCCAGAGAGATAGCCATTAGGCTTTTGCTAACGACTCAGTATGACCTTATACCGAGCTTTATCACCAGTGTACTCCTTTATGGATAGTAACTAAACTCTGTAAATGGACCTCATTTGTCAAAAGTGATCCTAAATGTGAAAATGTTTTCTACTATTCCTGTGATTGTCAACTCTTTTTGTGCCTTTGTCTAAGAAAGGTTGTATTTTTATTGTGTATGAGCATAATGATGACTCAGAACTCTATCTTGTGTGTCAATGTCTGATCTATGGAAAAAGATAAATATACATTTTAATCACTCTTGAATAGACTCTAAAAAATTATTGGCATTGCATGATGTTGAAAATAGTTAGGTGGATTAGTGCAGAGATTAAGAAGATATTGAGTTTAATGGCACAATTGACACCATGAAAGAATCTTTGGAGGAAGTGCTGGAGTAGATTGTGCCTAAGCAAAGGGTTGCAATAATGTATATGAATTTGGAAAAGGCCCCCATGTAATGGTGGGTAAGCACATCAAATCAAGCTTCAATCATGGCATGATATGATAGAGGTACTTAATGAAAAATGCCTACCAGAAATTGGGGCTCCACTAGGTAATGACATTTTGGAATCCAGTTCTGTCAACCAACCCCTACAATTTGGTGGTACTTCCAATCCAATGGGATACATGTATTACTACCAAGTCATTAGGAGATATAGGAGGTTGCTATTTAACTATGGGTTCATAATTTTATGCAAACCTTAGAGCCATTTCCAAAGAAGTGATATCTTGAGGTAAAAATGCAGTGGCAGACAACTAGCTAGGTTGAATTATGAGAAAGGTTCTACAACACTTTATATGACTATACAAGGAGGAGGCACAGATTTCAAGTTTGCTAGGGTTCATTTGTTGTTTCCAATAAATGCACCGCCCACAAAATCTAATAATAGGATCCCCAAAGGAGTACCCCTTAAAGGAACTTTGCCATCTGTGGTATAAAGAAACTGATTCCCTTTTGAAACTATTGACAACGTGGTAGGTGGTATTTCTCTAGAAATGAAAAGTATTGATCTCCTTGTTGTTTTGCAAGTTGTTGATAGTGTATGGGAAGATGGTGAAAATAGCGGGGAATAAGATAGATCTACATTATATTTGAAGTATCATTTTTTAGAAAGGAATGTTTTGTAGTGTAATTAAATCTGCATGCTGTTCCGAATATTTCTCAATCAAATAGATCTGCAATCTATTTAAAGTTTATTTCCTTCCAAACTCAGTGAATAGCGAGTGTTGGGTTGTGAAAGTGTGCTTGATATCTATCTTGGACGGATCCTAGCAGGTGTAGAGCATCCAGTGTTGGGTTGCGAAAGTGTGCTTGATATCTAACTTGGACAAATCCTAGTTGGTGTAGAGTATCTAGTGTTGGGTTGTGAAAGTGTGATTGATATCTAACTTGGACGGATCCTAGCTGGTGTAGAGTCCCCTTGAGGGTCCACTCCAACTCACTACTATGTTATTGCTAATTCACTATTTTTTTTTAAGCATCACTAGCAATTCTAGTTCCAGTAGTATATTTAGTAGTATACCTAAGAGCATATATATATGCATACCTAGCAGCAGAACAAAAAGAGTAAGTATATGAACCTTGAACCAAGCTAGCATCATGATCAATCTCTATTAAGGAAATATCTCCACGTGTTGTGGGAATCTCACCACACCGAATGCATCTTAGAGACCCTTGTGATGACCAAGTTAGCCCTGTAACTTCACTGCCTTCTAACGTGTTTGGAGGTTGTTGTTACCACTAGATATTGGTCTCATTCATTTTTCACAAGTAGCAAAATTTCACTGCTATATTTTGTTGAGAAATATCAGGAGCCTTGAAGGAGGAGGGTAGGGTGAAGCCATGCCTCCATGTACTCGAATATGGAAAATAAATGCAGCCTTGTAGCCATTTTCCTAGTACAGGTTAAAATTGCAGTCAACCCACGTTACTTTCACTAGCAAGTATTTGAATGCAGAGCTAATGTAACAAAAATTAATAGAAAATACAATGGCAAGCCCATTCATCTTGACATGATAGTATATCCAAGCTTGGTTTGGATGACACTTAGACATATAGCTCTTTGGACGGTAAAAGCTTTTATAAGGTCTCAAAAATGGATGTGAGATCTAATAAATTAAGTGTCGTGATGTAATTGGAGGGTGGAGGGGGTCAGCCCTATCGAGACCTGGTTCTAGCCAAGCAAACCAACAACAGGTTTCTCACAATGCACTAGAATATGGATTGGGGGTTATTGGACTGCAAGGAGGACCACTATGTAGTCCAATCTAAGGTTGGGAGGAGTGTTGCAGTCTCCAGCTCAGCCACCCAGAGATACGTGTCTATCACCGTAGCTGACCTTATGTTATAATTCCTGAAATTGTTACTATTTCCAATGACTGCATGAGACACATCTTCTTAAGGTGTGAGGATGATCACGTCTTGATGACCCTTAGATTTCTAAAAACACTGTGTACAAATATGTGATATAGCATATATGAATACATCTATGAGTGTTGTTGTATTGATGTGTATGTTGGTGAAAATATATCTCTGAGTGTGTGCTTTGCTCTATCTTGTTGTTGTGAATTCTCAAAACTCTGCTTCATATTAGCAAGAAGTATGACCTTTGTTGTTATGGTAGTGACAAATTGGTGTAATATTACTCATGACAAGCTTGATAACATATAACCCATACCAGATGGTTTTAACTTTTAAGGTAGTTGAGGTTACACATACATACTTTTCTGACAAATGTTTTGGGTCACTACTATGAAATGATTGGTTGTTTTCCTGTGAGATCTAGAACTCATGATTCTATGGAGAATCATGTTCTACATATTAGTAACTACTTACAGGGCTTGTTAGGTCCCATATATGTATATATATAAGCTAGAGAATGTCAATAAATCTTAGTAGTTTATTAGTACCGGTAAAGATGATGTGAGTTCTTGTCCAACTCCTGTTGACCTAGGCACCATATTGTGTTCGATGCTTTATATTTATTTTGTATTATGCCAATACTTGGCATGCTATTGGATGTGATATAAACATATGTTTTTTGAAATCGCATACATTGTTCAACAATCTCTCTTAATAGACATTACATATGATGAATTGTATTTGATCAGTCTCTCTTTCTAGTTTGCTTAAAAGTTGTCTAATTGCAATCCTTGAACTCCTGACATCAACATGGCGAATCTTGGGCATTAATCAAACTATCCATGATATGTGTTATACACGGGTACTGTTTCGACAGGTTTATTTAGAGTTTTTTATATGTGGTTATCCAAATTGTTGGGACAGGGAAACCCGTTTTGTACATTGAGTGCCATCATATGTGCAATAAAATGATGGACACTGATGCTTTAGTTTCTTGAAAATTGTTATCAGAGGATCACACCTATTTTCTATGGTAGGGTGCCTCATTACATTCCCAAGGCAAGTAGCGTGCAACCCATCTCTTTTGGAAGTGGTGCCTCCCACTGTTTATGTAATCATTATTTATCTCACTTTTTCTTTCACGAATAATGACATTTTATTGTTATTTCATAAATATATATGTTATGTTGGGTTTATTATGTTGTTCTATCAATGCGTGCTCCATTTTTGATAATTTGTGGCAAGGCTTCCTTGTTTTGACACCTTTAAGCAATAAGTGAACTTTTTATAGGGACCACCTCCAGTTTTAGGTGTTGCTTACAATTTTGGATAGAAGATACTTGTGACAATATTTGGTTAAACTTTCTTCTGAGTTGGCATAAGAACAATGGAGGTACAATCAATACAAGTTAGTTTTAGTACCTCGTGCTAAAACTATTAGGGGATGCCAAGATAAAATTAAAGTGAACCTAGTCCATAGCAAATTAGACCTTTGGGATGATTATGGGTCCAATTTTCATTTCAGTTGATGCAAAATTCACAGAGATTCGGCCAATGCAAATTCCCTCTGCTAGGAGAGACTAAAAGCAACAGGGCTTGACAAATTGAGCATACCTCCGCTAGTAGATCCAAATAAGGGGATACTTGTTACGTTCGGGAAGGGGAAAGTTAGATTGTTATAGGTTGAAATTACAGAGAAGTCAGAGTAGAAATCTTAGATATAGAAAGTACATTGTTGTTATATATGTGCAAGGTCTACATAAGAATGCCATAACTTTTGATGGGAATATATGTGTGTGAAATGTATAGGAAAATTTGGATATTCGTTGTAAATGTATGGGATTGGGAAGTTGGGTTTTGGGAAAGCCCTATTTTTTCTAAGATGTGCTTCACATGAACCCTGATATTTCTAGTTGCTTTAAGAGCCACTCTTTAGACCAGTGTGGTAGAGATGTTTTAATGTCTTATCTTATCCTGTCCTCAAATCATTTTTACTTGGTCAAACTACAAAAAAAAATGGGGGTGGGGGGAGGGTTGTGTTACACAATAGGGGGACATGGGGGTCAAATGTGATTCACATATTTACACAATTACCTTGTACATGCAAACAATTTTCCCTTGTGCCGGTGTAAAGCCCTTAGTAGACATCGTTATACTTATTGCAGTCCAAATCCCCACTATCTCCTCATGCAATGGATCCTAAACTTGTAACATGCTTTTAAATATGATATTCACCATTAGTATGAACATTTTCACAAGGTTTTGAGGTTGTTTATATGGACATATCATATATGTGAAGATGAAATTGAATGCAAAGAAGTTGAGAATATGCAAAAGATTTGCAAGAAACCCTTCTGCAATAGTTGAAACAAATCACACATTTTCCACTTGCAAACCATCACCTTGTACCTTCAAAAATTTACTCTCCAAAACTGCAGTAACACCCTACATGACTATGTTTTTTTCAAAATCTAGTTTATACAACTTGTAAACTGAACCCCAAGGTCACAATGTCTTGTACTGTAGCTTCCTTTGTAATGCAAATCTTTGAACTTGATCTTAGAGATTTAAACCTCCCCCTTTGAAGTTTATGGTCGCCATCAATTTCCAAGTAATGTTATTTATCTTGGGCTTAGTCTACCACTTGTTGGATCAATGATGCTATCATTTAATCCTAACCTAGAACGATTATGTCTCTCCTCATATAATAGAATATGGATTGGGTTTTTGAACTTACTTTTGATGCAACATTTCTTATTAATTAGGCTTTGCATTTAACCAGGGTGATGTGAATAACTACCCAGGTTTAAATTGAATATGCACCAATGTGCAGTATGATGTCATTTTTTCCCATGTAACAAAGATTGAATGTACCCCACCCTTCAATCTTGTAGGAAAGGGTAAGATATTTTGTTTATTTGTTTTTCACTAAGTGGAGTGTTCACTATCAATATTGATGTTTCAATTTTTTTTATATAGTTTGTTTTGAGAAAGCCTAAGTAACAATATGAATAATTGTGAAAACTTACATTGTAACTTCGTTGGAACATCCAGAAATATTTCAAAAATTTGAAGTAAGAACATGAATAACTATGAAAACCTATACACAAGGAATTATAAATTCGTTTGAATATCCAAAGATAATAAATTATGTATCCAAAATTGAGTTGTTGTAAATTGATTTGTATACCTCATTACTATAATTGATTATGTATGTATGCAAATTTATAAAGCATAGGTTCATTCATATATCAAATTTTCTGATGCACTTTGAGTTGTAGTAGACTATGGGAAACCTCCTCTACTAGCACCCAAAAACTATGAAGCTTGAACATAGTACTCTTTCCATGCTTTATTGTGTGGTAAATGGGTTGTTATTACATATGTCCTCTCCTAGGTGCCTGCTTGCCAAAACCCATGAATGATGATAGTGGATGGAGGAAACACTTTTTCTTTTGCAAAGCATGTTGAATTCCAAAGGGATCAGTGAGTGGAGGTGTGTCTCCAGGATCTCCTAGATGGCTTGAGATTCGTATGATTTAACTGCAACGAAGGGTATGTGAAGAGATAAGGATGACACACTATGAGTTAATCCTTGAAGTTTGAGGTTAGACATTTCGACAAATTGGATTACCTCTTTATTAATTTAGCTTGGTGAAAGAGAGACATTTATTTCTATTGCTGCATTATGAGACTCACGAAATTAACTAAATCAAGTTTGTGTTTCCTGAGAAGAGAGATACATTTGTTGCTACATTATGAGACTAAGGAGATTGCCTAAATTGAGTCTTACCTGAGAAGGGGATGAGGTGGAAGATATTGTTGGAAATAACACTAAGAGGGGGGGTGAATTAGTATTATCAAATCAAACACTTTTTCATTTCCATACTCAGATTCATATATGCTACTTCAGTGAAGGGAACTTGCGTGTACACAAAACTGTGTCTAATGCAACTAGTGTATATTCAGTAAACTTATGATTCAGTTAATCCATAAAAATTTTATCTTTACTTAGTGCATCATAACTTTTATTAACCATATGAATAGTAAACAGGTGTAGTAAAACAGAACAGATCATCACACACAAGAAGCACACATGAACACCATGATCTAAGGTGGAAACTTCTTTTAATAAGAGACTTCTTTTTACAATATTTCTGTACTGGTGTAGTCTTATACGAGTACACAGGCTTCTACCTGCAGAAGGCTACAACCTTCTCTCATTCTCCAGCTTCTCCTAGAAGGGACCCACAACCCCTTTAGCTCTCGTACTAGCTGATGTACTAGTACGTAGGTGCCAGCCTACTAAATGCTCCAACCTTCACTCGTTTTCCAGTTGTTACTGGAAGGGCGCTACCACCCCTTTAGCTCTTGTACTAGCTGATGTACTAGTATGTAGGTGCCAACCTACAGAAGGCTACAACCTTCTCTTTCATCCTCCAGGTACCACGTTTCATAAATTTTCAGACTGGATACTCTTGAAGCACAACACCATAATCTGAAAGGCCACATTTCATCCAATTTTCATACTGGACCCATCAATATCATTGAAGAACAAAATAAATCAACACTAGCATCATCAATCTCTAAATCACCCAATACTGAATCGCTGGAACCCAATCAACAAACTGCAATCACCAAAACACAGAACTCTGCAACAATATTAAGAATCAACTGTATCATCAGAAATCATGCATACGCTACTTGGAAGATCCAAACCAGCGTGTATAAGCAACTTCACCAAAGTGAAGTAGCATATATGTCAACAATTACTTACTAATAACTTCACTGCACTTCCTGACTTCAAACATACCCAGATCATTACATATGTTAGCAACTATATCTAGTCCATCAGATCACACAAAGATAAGTCGTTATGATCTTGATCCATTATAGATCTCATTCATCAACACTGAAGCTAAACACAATCAACCAAACTGAATATGCAAAATACTGACACCAGTAAACAATCACCAGAACTCAGACTTTTCATAAAAAACCAGAGCAACCTGTAACTTCAAACATCATAGTTCATATTGTATATGCTACTTAGATGTATCTAACCTGCGTATGTATGTACTTTTATCAAAGTCAACCAGCGTATACATCTGTAAATATTCATTCATGTTTTGCAGCTATTTCAATCTTAAGTTATACCCAGATCAGAACATTACATGCGTTAGTATACAGATCTAGAACAAGCATGATCAAACCATATAGAGATGATCATTCCAAACCATTTGATCTCGATCTATCCTTAGACCTTGTTCTCCATCAACTTATGAGATTCTTCCTTAGCTCAGATCAAGCAAAGCATCATGAACCCATAACCTGCATACTAGATCTCATACATCATCAGATATTCAAGACTTTCTGAATGCCTTTGGCTAATGATCTTGTTCTCCTTTTATAGTCTTAGACCTTACTCAATACCATGTTCCAAAACCATTTAGAACCAATACTAGGGACCCAATACCTGGGTTCAACAGTTCGGACGCTATACCGAGGTCCAAAACCATAGGTCTAAATACCATGGACCCAAAAATAAGCTTTCCCACATGTACTCGCTTTTCTGTGCATAAAAGTGCGTGCATACACATATGTGACTTTTGATCGACAATCCTGCGTGTATAAGCGCCTTTGTATATAGTGAACCTACGTGTATACACTACTTGGTATATAGCGAACCTATGTATATATGCGACTTGGTATATAGTGAACATGCGTGTGTACACGACTTGGTATATAGTGAACCTGCATATATAATTTTCTTTCTTGATTCTTTGTAGTCTGATCATCAATTCTTTGCTACTGACCTGCTACACTATGATCTGTCATCTATGTGAGTTGCATCAAGGACAACACTTGTATCATAATGCCAACAGATGTGACTAGGTTGCCTGATAAGATGAGGAAACTTCAATTTTTAAAATCCATAGGAAAATTCAGTGCATAAATCTATTTTCTCTCGTTCAAGCTATGGATATTTAAAACTTTAGCATAGAAATCTAATGGCATTGGAATAATTGGTGAGAAACAAACACAAAGAGTAAGTTCTAAATGCTGAAATCTAGAATTGAGATTGCTATGGTCTTGTATTCCATTTGTATTTGTTCAATCTCCAAAGAAAATTGGGAAGTGATAATTAATGAGAAACAATCATGTTATGATCAACAAATTAAAATTAGTTGTTGGGAGTAGGCTGCTTGAGCAATGTTTTAGACTTTTAGCTAAATAAGTCACAAGGTTTATCATTATGAACATTAATGTAGGAAAGATGGTCCTTTTTGGTTGTGCAGAAAAAATATATTTATAGTTCAAAACCATAGAAATGTTATCACGTATATCGAGAATGTTTATGTTTAGTTTTAATAACAAGGTTCCAAGTCATTATGACAAAAAAATCCCAATTATTCAAGACAAAGTCAATTAGTTATCAATTTAATAATAATAAAATAATTTCCATTTTTTCCTTATTACTTTATAAAAGGGATATTATGTCCTTATTCTATTTTATTTCTTTGGAATTTTTGTCTGGAAACATTCATTTTTGGGTGAAATCTTGTTTTTTGTTTTTGAATTTAGCTCTTAAAAAACAATCATTATTATACAAAATTCACAAATCAAAATTTTGATTCCAATGACTTGCGAACAAATTGCGTAGGCAAATTTGACCAAACAAATATAGCCAAAATTTTTCAAAAACATACACTATGACCTATAAAAATGCACATCGGACTGTAAACACACTTGGCCTCTTTGAATGCAATTATTTTTTCATTTGGTTCTTTGTTTGCTTATCTCAATATATTACAATGTGACTCTTCTATAGTTGTGTTGTATGTGCCTTAACATATCATTTTCTTATGTTCTTGTCATTCATAGCATCCATCCATTAACCAACCAACAATTTATGTGTTTGGTGACTTGCAAAAATTTGACATGTGACATTGCCATGAAAACGTCCATGTAGTTGGAGAGAGGATAGAAAATTTTGCAGTGCATTACCTATGGTTGTGGGTATTTTTCCTATTCTATATGTTGTGATCCTTGTTAGGTAGGTTTAATTTTTAATTTTTGGAGGTTGTGGTGTTACTTGCAAGTAATTTATTATTTTTTTGGAAATTTATAATTCAATTATATTATTAAAGTTATTATAATTTTAAATATTTTATTTTAAAAAAAATAGTTTTTTTTTTAATAAATAATTTTACTAAGCTTGGCAGATCCTTTCTATTCCATTTTAGAAAGTAGGCAGGAATTACATAAACATCATCCATAATTAGATGGCCTCAACTTTCTCATTGGGAAACCATGTATGTTGGCCATCTGACAACATTTTATGCCATCCAAAATCTGAAAAGCCTGAGAATATTAAGCAAGGCTATATAAACCTGAGTGTCTATGCATCTCCTATTTACTCTATGTCTATAACTGAAAGATAAAAAATGCATACTATTCATTTATACATAGAAAAATTAAGAGTCAAAACTATGCTATGAAAAATGATAATCATCAAGAGATTCAATTGGTGTCATGTCTTTGGCACTGGAGCCCGATAGTTTAGTTTGTGGAAGGCAGGGAATATGATTCTCAATACAACTTAAACGAGCATTTTGTTGTTGAATTTGGCATTGAATGAGTTGGAATTCCTTGTCGATTTCCTTTATTTTTGTTGCTAACTATGAAATTCCTTCAAAGCTGGATGTTAAATCTTTTGCCAAGAGATTTTTCATCATCCAGAAATGGTAAAGGGTCTGCGGAACTGGGTGTATCGGCCTTTGCTATGGCTTGGGTTACGGATGTAGTCCTGCCATTCATTTAGCTACAATTCATTATATGTTTCTTGCTTCAATTCATTCTCCCAACCCAAAATAATGTAATGAGCATGTGGGTGTGCATTAGTTTGCTAAGACAGAGTTTCTTCCAAGTTTAAATCATTGTTATTTTTGTGACCTTGATTCCGGGTAGTCCAAGGTTGAGCTTGAGTTATTCCATGACCACAAACCTAGCCATGGCTATGACCTTGACCACCCCTTGCATTTCTCCCTCGGGACGAAAGAGTGAGGAGAAAAAACATTAGGGAAAATATTGGACTTGAGGGCTGCACTTGGAGGGAAAGTAAATATGATAAATGGACTAACAATCCAATAGACTACAAACTTAAAGAGTTAGAGACCAAAAAAATTGTGGGATACTAAATGAAAATTCATTATATGGAAATATACCTGAGTGTCTTTGTGATAAGGAGAGAAAGCTCCTTGAGAATTAAACAAACTCTACTACCAGTGATACCCTGCTAAAGGATTTCAAAATAAAGCATAGGGGTTTTTTGGCAAGGAAACATAACACAAAGAGGTAAAGGGATGAGGCTAGGAGGGATTGGTCCTCCAAATTGCTTGGTTGTTATTGGGAAATATGCAAAGATTTTCCCCTTCATGCTTTGATAATTCCATGCCCTTTAGTGCAAACAAAAAAAAAGTAGAAAGAACATTCCCAAACACCTCCTAAAATTCCCATAGAATACATCAGGATCAACACTATATTCAATGACATCATCGATTTTCTTCAGTTCTTTCATTATGGAGTGAATGAAAAAAGATGATTGTATGCTTGAATGAAGGTTTGTGCATTGCTGATTCAATGCGATTTGCAAACTCTCCTTGATTTGATGAACTCAGTGACACATCATGTAAGCCAACCTCAAACGGATACAACTACCCAACTCTTTTATCCTCTTCACTCATGCCCAACATAACAGTTTGAAAGTATCACAATCTAAAAATGTGAAGGTATGTAAAGTCTACTATAAGGGGGCCTATCTAAAAATGTGAAAGTATGTAAAGTCTAATATAAGGGGCCCTATCTAAATGTGAAAGTATGTAAAGTCCACTATAAGGGGGCCTTCTAATGCCCCCACAAGTTGCCACGAGGGGGGCTCTTAACGACCCCAAAAGTTAGCACTAGGTGGGCGTCCAACGTCCCCAAAACTTTGCAACAATGTTGTTTTAAACCACCCTCATAAGTTTGCTACAAGCGGGGTTGTAAGCTGCCCTTGTACGTTGCTATGAGGGGGATTTTAAACTACCCACATAGGTCAATTTTTGAGGGGGTTTCAAATCATCCCCAAGAGTGACTTTTTTTAGGTGATTTACAACCAACATTGAAGGATGAATTTTGAGGGAAATTTCAATCACCCCTAAAAGTCACTTTTGTGGTTGGTTTATATCTCTTAAAAAACCTTTTTGTTTGTCCTCACAATGCCCTTAGTCTAGCCCACGTGAAGGGCCCTCATGCCTATTCGACCCAAATTTTGGGGCTTGTCCCTGACGAGGCCAAGGAGAACTGAACCAACGCCTCATAATAGAGGGCCAATGACTTGGAAGATAGGCTTCAACCAACCATTTGGGCTACCCATCAACGCTATCTCTTCAAAAACCTGCCCTAAAAGGCTTGACATTTAGAGATGATGCTTCAAAGGGAGGGGGTTCTAAAAAATTCCACCCAAAACTCACTTTTCAAGTTTGGAACCCCCCTTGAAAAGTGACACATTTGCGGACAGTTCATATCTCTCAAAAAATCGCCCCTAAAAGGCTTGAATTTTAGAGGTGATGCTTTTAGGGGCAGGGGGCAGGAGGTGTGATGGAGGTTTTTAAAAATTGTAGCTATTGTTAATATTGCTTTTAATTATGACTTTTAGAGGCAGATTATGACCCCCCCCCCCCCCCACAATTTTTTTTTTTGTAGTAGTGGTAGTTATAATTTTTGTCTCCAGAAGTCATTCTTTTTCAATGATTAACTATGCTTTGCTTCTTTCTAGGATATCCTCTCAAGCACATGTTTCAACCAATTCTCAAGTTCATTCTTCAAATTACTTTTATATTTATTTTTGAGATTTATACTTCTCTAATCTTTTGTAAGAAAATGTCTTTTATTTTATACAGGATAGGTGATTCCTTGAGTTAGAGGAAAGGAATATCCTTCCCTAACTAGTAAAGGGATTTCCCTATAGAAAAGGAAAATGATTTCCTTTCTTGAGAGAGATATAAGATTTTCCTTATCAACACTGATTGCATTACGAACAGATGCATCATCAACATTACAAATAGCTGGTGAAGTCTATTTTTTAATCTTTTCCTCTCGAGTAATCTTCTTGTTATTCCAAGGAAATCCTCGACCTGTCCCCTTCACATTAGAATTATGAGATACATCCTTAATTACTTTTGTTTTCTTCAAGTAATCAATCAAGGGTGCTTCCTTACATATATTAGACACATCTGATAACATTGCACATTGTTTAAGGGGTTCAACAACAACACTGGATCCATAGATATTTGACTCCATTCCTACATGCTTTCCTTTTGGTTTACTTTGGGCTGGTGGAAGAGGTCGAAGGGGATTGTTCAATGTGGACTTTGCAACCCTTGCTCGTGTAATGTGAACATTGGATGTATAGGTTCCAGTCATTGTTATTTTGTAAAGTTGTGAACAACACGACTTTACACCTTTCAATTTGTGTAAACCTAGTAGAAAAATTCATAGATCCAGTCGCAAAATTTTACCAGTTATTGCAACCCACCCAAAGTTCAACTAGAATGCTCAAATGTTAAAGTGCATAGTGAATTAAAGTGTGTACTTCTCAAACTTTTTCTAATCCAAAATAGTGATTGAGTCATATGCTTTATTACTAAGGCGACGGTTGGTTTGAAAAAATAAACGGATATTTTTTTAATACAATGGTCACATCATTAGCTTCCATATAACGACAATACTAATCAAATTAAAATAACAAGCAAGAGGCATATGAAGCACACGATCACTGATTTGAATGATTCAAATGTGTTCATTGTGTTCTTTAATTCTACACTTTTTAACTACTATTTTGACTCTCCTTTTTGGAAATTTATTGTTGAATGTTCACCTTTTGTAGTTGTGTGTAATCAATCTAAGATCTTTCACCCAAATTAGCTTGTTGTAAATAATCTATATATTATGCAAGAACATGTACAAAGTTATTTTCAAAATTAGTAAATTTAGATATAAATTAGAATGTATGGTTTTTAATTTTTCATGGCTCTAAGTCGAATTCATGTGAAAGGTCTAGATGCACTCTTAAAGATCTTAAAGGATACAAATATTTGATGTCTTGTTGCTTGGACTTCCCATGCACAAATAATGTCACTAAGAATGGGGCTTTGATACAAGGTCTTAAAAAAGTGATAGGTTTGGAATTTAAATAGCTCCAACTGATAGGGATTTACGAATAGTTATCAAACATTTAGGAAATTCAATTTACTGTATTTTAATCATCTTAAGAATTATATAGATGAGGCATGGATTATTATTTCTAATTTTAATACATTCAATATTAATTATGTACATTGAAGTCAAAATCCAAAATGCAAATTTACTTTCAAACACAACTCCTACATTTATACCACTGGGAAAATTTTCTATGGACATGTTTTCTAATGAACATTTTTTTAGGCCTTCTATACCAAACAATATTACAAACTAGATATTTTTTGATGATGATTCCTCTATTTTAGAATTTCTCACATAGGGGGATACTTTTAGGCGATCACCATTGATGAAAATTGACATTGTGATCAAATTAATACATTGTCTCTAGATGCAAAACTAAAGAGTGAGAACTTATTTCTTAAATATGTGGTTCGAATGGAGAAGTATCATGACTTGGAAGATAAGTTCAAGGGGGAAACAACTTATAAATCCAATACCTACGCAATGCAATATCAGGTAATGAATAAATGTAACAAATAATACCCACAAAATATTAATCTAGGTATTAGATACATGCCTATTGAGAGGGCTACATTTTTTCATTTCCTCAAGGAATATATAGATTTTTTTCTCCTAGAATTACACTGATTCAAAGATCCATGACACTAAAATCATTCAGGATGTTATATAATTCAATAATTATAAGATCTTGTTTAGTGAACGTTCTTAGATAGCTATTCAACAATATAATAAAAAATGAAAATGAAACTCAATAAGTTTTTGGAGGAAAAAATAATATTTTTCATTCATTATGTGCTAGAATTCTTTGAGCATGCAATGTTGTTATGCTCTTGTATTTGTGCTAGAAGGAAATCTAGCACACATTAGATTTATTGTACCTTGCAATGTTGTTATTGCTAAGATGATTATATTTGCGATAGAATAAAATCTAGTGTGTTAAATTTATTTTACCTTGGAATGTTGCTATTGGAAATATAATTGTGGTTGTACTAAAAGTAAATCTAACATGTGCTGAATTTATTTAATCCTACAATTTTTTTATGTGCTTGTGGTTGTGCTAGAAGAAAATATAGCACATTCTAGATTTGTTTTGCCATGCAGTGTTGTTGGAACCATGCTTGTGTTTATGTTAAAAGTATGTCTAACAAGCACTAGCTATGTTTGAAGCTCGAATGTTGTTATGTTATTATTTGTGCTAAAGGAAATATAACACTTGTTAGATTTGTTTCATCTTACAATGTTGTTATTAGGAATACACTTGAGTCTATTATAGAATGAAATCTAACATGTGTTAGATTTCCTTTGCTTGATAATGTTGTTGTTGGCAATATGTTTGTATTTTTGCTACAAGTGAATATAACAAATCTTAACAATTTTTCACCTTACATTGTTTTTATGTGCTTGTGTTTGAGCTAGAAGGAAATTTAGCACACACTATATTTCTTTCAAAATGCAATGTTGTGGTTTGAAATTTGGTTGTTTGTGCTAGAAGGAAACAAGATAGAATTCTTTGACCTTGCAATGTTATTGGAATTTTACATGTGATTGCGTTAGAAGGAAATTTAGCACATGTTAGATTTATTTATTGCTATCTTGTTATTGACAATATACTTCATTTTGTGCTAGAACTAAATTTAGTGTGTGTTATATTTCTTTAACCCTACAATGTTGTTATGTTCCTATGCTTGTGCTAGAAGGAAATCTAGCACAGGAGATTTGTTTCATCCTGTAATGTGCATGTGTGTGTTAGAAATAAATGTAGCATGCACTAGATTTCCTTGCCATGTAATGTTGTTGTTGTCAACATGGTTGTGTTTGTGTTAGAAGTAAATCTATCATGTGCTATAATTCGTTCACATTACAATGTTTTTGTCTGCTTCTGTTTATACAAGAAGGAAATCTAAAACACATTAGATTTCTTTCACTTTGCAATGTTGTTATTGGCAATGTGCTTATCTTTGGGCTAGAAGGAAATCTCACATGCACTAGATTTACTTTACAATGAAATGGTATTGTTGGAAATATGGTTGTGTGTGCTAGAAGGAATTTAGCATGTGTTTTGTTTCCTTTAGCTTGCAATCTACTTGTGTTTTTGATAGAATGAATCCAGCATGCACTAGACTTGTTTAGTCCTACAATGTTGTTATGTGCTTGTGTTTGTGCAAAAACAAAATATAGCATGTGTTAGATTTCTTTCAAATTGAAATGTGCCTGTGTTTGTGTTGGAAGAAAATTTAGCATAGGCTAGAATTTTTATACTCTACAATGTTGTTGTTAGCAATGTGCTTGTATTTGTTGTAGACATAAATCCAACGCATGCTAGATTTCTCACTCTAAAATGTTCCTATGTTCTTGTGTTTGCGCTAAAAGGAAATCTAACACATGTTAGATTTTTTTTTACCTTGCAATGTTGTTATCACTAACATGTTTTTGTTTGGGCTAAAATGAAATCTAGCTTGTGCTAGATATATTTTCTCCTGTAATGTTGTCATTGGAAATATTTATATGTTTGTTTTAGATGTAAATATATTGGAATTTTTTCTCACCCTACAATGTTGTTATGTGATTATGTTTGCATTAGAAGGAAATATCGTATGCATTATATTTCTTTCACCTTGTAACATTTTTATTTGCAAGGTGCATGTGTTTTTTATAGGAGGAAATCTAACATGTGTTAGATTTGTTTTGTCTAATAATGTTGTTGTTGGCAATATGTTTGTGAATTTGCACTAGAAGGAGATCTAGTACGTGTTATGTTTTTTTCACAATGTAATATTATTTTTGACAATATAGTTATTTGCGCTAGAAGGAAATCGAATGTCCTCTTGCATATTTATATTTTGCAATATGCTTTTGTCTATGCTAGAAGGAAATTTAGCTTGCGGTAGATCTCTTTTTTTCTTACAGTGTTGTTGCTAACAATATGCTTGTGTTTATGATAAAAGTAAATCTAGCACATAGCAGATTTATGAGACCTTGCAATGCTGTTACGTTCTTGTGTTTATGATAGAATGAAATATAGCACACATTAGATTTCTTTCATCTTACAATGTTATTATTCGCAATGTGTTTTTGTTTTTACTGGAAGAAAATCTTGTGGGTACGAGATTATTTTTGCCTTACAATTATGTTATTGGTAATATTCCGTGTTTGTGCTAGAAGTAAATCCAACATGTATTAGGTTTATTTAGCCATATAATAATGTTATTTACTTAGGTTTGTGCTAGAAGGAAATATAACATGTGTTATATTTTCCTTTACCCTGCTATAATGATGTTGTTCACAACATATTTGTGTTTGTGTTAGAAGCAAATCTAGCACATGTTAGATTTCTTTCACCTACCAATGCTGATATGAGGTTTTTTTTTTTGTCCTCCATAACGAAGTGTGCAATGCTTAAATTTATGTCCCTTTCCAATGTTTTTATTGGAAATGTGCTTGTGTTTGTACTAGAAATAAATGTACCATGTTGTTGTGGGGGAAAGTATCCAACTCGGAATGACCCTAACCCACTCTAAGGGTGACAGTTCCTTAGCAACACCTGAAAGCAAAGCTATCTAAAGTTTCTTCTTTATGACATGCAAGAGATAGAAGGAAGAGATCCACTTATCGATGTCTTGCGCAAATGGTCGATCCGATCTCTTTTGTTTGCCGCTTGCTCCCAGATCCAAGTCTTTTCACGGGCCCAGCTACACGAGATCCTGCAAACAAGACAAGGAAAGGAAACTACAAGAAGCATGCATGCATAACTGATTCAAGGATTAGCATAAATCAAATATGCAAGTAAGACAATACATCATTGAAACACATGCGAATAGAAGAACCTCAAATGCTTTATTAATATATGGAAGTAAGGTTCAGGCGGTGATACAACCATGAGAGGTCCAATCCAGCATCACCTTCCCGACAGAGAGAAATCTCTTCTTCACCTCCCTCAAGCAATCACCCAATGCTCACAACCGTAAACCAACAACAATTCTTTGCACTAAATTCCGCCCTTGAGATCCCATGGGACGAGATCCTTATATAGAGTTTTGGAGTGAAGATAAGTCAGCTTGATGTGTGACTTGTTGTCCTCTTCAACCCTAGTTGTTCTTCAGTTCTTCACTTGGAGTTTCTGTCTTCCACTTGGAGTTTTAGAAGCTCTTAACTCATCATTAGGCGAATCTTATCATCAAGTGTCTTTTTAGAAGCTTCCTGGGCACTCGCACTTTGAGAGAAAGATTCCTCCACATGTCCAAGTACGCCCAACGTAGGTAGCCTTTGTTCTACTTGCTATGCAACGCAGGTAGCCTTTGTTGTACCTGCTATGCAGCGCAGATGCCTAGTGGAGCAGCTGCAATGATCCAAAACTGACCTGTTTTTGAGTGTTTTTCAGTGGAGAACTGATTTGCAGTGCTGTGGTTTGCTGACCTTGTTCCTCTAAGGGTAAGAACAACATGTTTAGGGACTTTGGATCCCTTAGATTATTGACATTTCATGCTCTATGCTGTAAGGCACAAAAATGTCTATAACAGTTGCCCCCTAAAGTATGAGGTCGTTTATTGGGTGAAATGCTTTATTAGGAGGATCCGAAGTTCATTCAATCGCCGGGAGGTGACCTGTAACAAAAATACAATACAATACATTATCTTTTCATACTTTCTTTTCATGATCTAGCTAACGCGGGCATTTCCCATGCTCAGCTTTATAAATACATTTGCTGTACATAAACAGACGATCGTCTGATAATAGACTGATAATTCTCTGCTTTTAATTATCATCCTTTTAGTAGGATGATCATCTGCTGCACATGTCTATGTTTTTATCTCCTGAATATATATCGCAGCCCGGATGGATGAAACTAGATCCGGGGTCTTCAAACTTGTCCGATCTTCACTCTAGTACAAGTCGATCCATGTGAGAATTTCTTGAAGTCGAACATGGAAAGACATCGCTTGATTACCAGTCAATAATGTAAACTGTTAACAAGCGCGAGAGGAATCACCGATAATGATGATGACCCTCAAGGTACTGCAGCACAATTCACGTGGTGTGAATATACGATCTGACGTCGAACACCACGCAAAGTCTCCTGGTCGAAGGTCATTAATGTATACCTATCGCCGGGAGTGAGAAACTTGCCATTGAGGCATGCAAGCTTCAAAGTACTGAGGGGGTGTTCCTAGATCAACTTCTTGGATAGTGAGCTGATGTCGACAAGAAGTGATCTGTCAAAGGAGGGCCTTAATGAATCCCACATCAGTGACACGGAACGGAGCTAGTGATGATGGTGAAAACGATCTGTGAAATATGATTCAGGGTGGCGGTCATGGAAGGATGAAAGATGAGGTACGGTAGTGGATGGGACCCGGTTGACACTTTCTGAATGACATCTCTTGAACATATAACGACATTGATGTGATGGATCGGTAGCATTACCCCATGTATGGATGGTATGGCGAGACCATGGTGAAGGGACCGGTGAATGATAATAACCCAACCCGATATTTACGGAGGCAAAAGTGTCATGTTCAAGAGCGACCTGCTACCATTAAGCTTTGAGGTTCTTCCCAATTTTTCCCCACTCATTTCTGACCAGTACCTCTTTATTTTTTTCAAGCTTGAGGAGGATAACATATGCTTGTTCTATAACCTGCCCTTCGGGCAAGCCCATCGCTATGTTTTAACGAGCCTAGCGATAGGGAAACTCGTTCTTGTCTAAAGACAAGTTTGTCGCTATCTAATTATTTTTAACGAGCCCAGCGACAAAGACAACTCGGTCCCTTTCATTTTTAGAGAGTCTGAAAAGGGTACATAAAGTAGACTCCAGGGGTCCTTTTTCGTCATCTAATCCCTTAAGTCCGAAAAAGTATAAAACAATACAGAAGGGATGAATGTTCGATATCTTTATCGAGCCGAACTAGACAAGTGCTCGATCTTTTTGTGCACTAATCCCTCAGGTCCAAAAAGATTAAAATCTAGAAGAGGGATAGCTCTTCTGGTCCTTTTAACGAGCTGGAAGGCCAAAACTCGGCAAACTTTTCATATTTTACGAGTCACTGAAAAGAGCTCAAAGAAGACTCGTCTTTTGAGGAACGAGTGATAAACAGGGATAGCAGCAGATTCCAGGTACAGGTTGGAATTTTCCAATCACGGCAGTATTACAAGGATGGCTAGGTGAAATCACTCTTCGCAGCTGTTCCTCAAAATAGGTAAACAATCAAGTGGATGTGAATGATCGGCCAAATGACAAGTGGAGGTGACGGTGCACAAACACGACCAAGGCTTTTATGGCTGATGAATTTACGGTCTCAAATGGTTATTTACCGGTACTGGGTTCATTTTTTAAAGAGCTTGAACGCGCCAAAACACTGCTCAATCTTATGTTTATTTTTTAACGAGCATGAACTATGCGCTAAAACTGCTCGGTTCCTGCGTTTATTTTTTAATGAGCATGAACTTTGCCAAAACTGCTCGTTTTTTACCAGTGACAAAGTAGGAAGGTCTCGTGTGAGATAGCTATTTTTTATGGAGCTTTATCTCACGAAGCTATGCTCCATATCCTCTCTTTATGCAAGCTGGGTATCGGCTAATCCTACGAGTTTAATGGGTTAGACCTACAGGTTTAAAGGGAGGACCTAGAAAACTAAAAAAACAAAATAGCCGCCCGTGCTTGCATTCCAAGAGGTTTGCATGCCCCCAGGTGTAAGTCTAATTTCAAGGTTACCCCTCAATTTGCAGGTAAAACATTTGTTTTACCGGGAGAGGCCTACCTCTTTCTGGTTACCCAAAGATTGTTCTATTAATTCTTTTAAACAGAAACTTTCTTCGGCGATGTCTATCATTAGGTTATCCAAAGACGGTTACAATTTGTTGCAGCAATAGAATCTCTTTCTTTGGAGGCTGCCCCTACTTATCCTTTAAAACATTTGTTTTAATGGGCGAGGCTTGCCTTTTATCCAAAGATGGTTACTACTTGCTGCCGCAAACGGATCCCCTTCTTTGGCAGAGCCTACCTATTTAGACAAAGGTGAATGACGACGCTCCGCCAAGCACTTAACTTTAACAAGAGAATCTTATTCTAGAACAACCCCACTCCCAATTAACACCTTCTTCTTCACGGTGCCTTGGCACTTTGCCGGCTCTTCCTTTCGAAGAAGAAGAAGAAGGAGGGGACGGGGTACGGACTAGTCATATTCTCCCGCGAAAATTCTACTTTACACCCAAGGTTTTTTCTGCCTCCAGAGCAGACCAGGATGCATGCCCCCTGGGCTCCTGCATTCCTTTCCCGAATCACTCGCATTCATCAGGAAGAAGAACAGGGGGAAGAGACCTTTCTTGATCGAAAAGACCATTGAGGATAGGTATGTGACTACTTGCGATGCGTGATCCCCGAAGTGAAAGTTGGTCTACGAGCTTGACCATTCTTCCTTCGTATGGAAAACACATTATTCGAAAGAGTGAGGAGACTATTGCTTCCATGCAATATATGTAGTCTCATCCAAGGAGTAGGTTATAATCCAAGGGTCCTTGGACGACCATCAAATTCATCTTGACAGCCTTCCCTTTCAGTGTAATAGGCACATTAGGTAGAATCCCTAATGGTCGACTGGTTCCTTTGTCAAAACCCAAGAGACGCCTTGTCTCGGGAGAAAGCGCCGGGCAACCCAGTGCTTTCCAAGCAATAGAGGACAGGATACTCAAAGATGCCCCTTCATCAATGATAGTTCCAGCCATCACCATTTTGTATATTTGGACTATAATTCTAAATGGTATGCTGGCTGGTAACCGGGGTCTGCCTAGTTGGTTCCAATCAAAGGACACAACTAGGTTGCTTGGTGGTGGGACCGAATATACGGCCGGATATGATCCTGACGACGCTCCTTCCTGCGATAAAGGAGTGGGCACATTGCCCTGATGTTCATCAGAATCGGTGTTGACGAAAAGAATATGGACGGTGTCATCCTTATTCTCTTCGGCGGGGGTGTCAACTGAAGATGAATCCTCAGTGACTGTGGTGTTTGAAGATGAAACTTCTGAAGGGAGAACCGGGTCAACTGCTGTTTCGACCTTTGGACTTTCGTCCGGTCCGGATTCAGTAGGTTCACTTTCAGTGACTGATACTTCAGCTAGCCCTCTGAGCAAGACAGCTGTATTTTCGACCAACGAAGGACCTGGTGCGAGTTTTTGATATCCAAGAGGAAGTAGTACCGGTGCCACCGGTTGATCTTCCAAAACTCTCTTTGCCTCGTCTAAAAAGGGACAACGGCGAAGGGTGTGATCGCCTTCACACAGTTCGCAGGGGAATCTCATCCCTCTTCGTCGTCTGCGACCTTCCCTTTCGTTGGTCGACGGTAAGCATTCAACCTAGTTGTCAGAGGTTGATGCTTCCGAATCGTGCAAACGAGGGGACCAGTCCCTTAGTATCCGGGGAATACTGGGACAATCACGGTGGTGGTGGTCTCCTCTACATATGACACATGGCGATTTGGGCCCGGTCCGTGCTGTGTGTGGGTTTTCGTTAGATGCCTTTTGCTTGCCCCCAGGCGCCTTTGGCTCCTTCTGCTTCTTTTCTTTCTTCTCCTTTTCCTTCTTCTTCTCTATGGGAGCTCCGCTTTTGGCGGCTTGACCTTTCGAAGAAGAAGGATCGGAGGAAGGCTCATAAGAAGTGGAAGGCTGGAGGGTAGCTCTTGACTGGTCTAACTGTTGACTCAACTGTTCAGGAACCGTGGTGGTCTGAACTACAGCGGTTGAGAATAGCCAAATTGGCAGGCCAATTGTCAGTCCTGGAAGCGACAATGTGGCCATGTGGGGCGCACCAACTTCTCCCCAAGAGGAGAAAGGGCTAGGGGTCCCATGCTGTGGAATCCTTTGATTGGTGTGTTCCATGTTCTCAACCTTAAGATCAACGTAGGAATTAGGGGTGATTATGTTCCGTTTAAGATGAATTTTATATGACGACGCTTTTAGACACAACTTGCTTTTTCACTTTTTAAGAGTCGAGAAAAAGCTAAATATGACTCTAGTCTCCTTCGATGTATTAACGAGCCCGAAGTGACAAATGCTCGGATGGACTTTTTCAGTTATAGAGTTTGAAAAAGGCCAAAAGAAACTACTCTGGAGTTCTAGGCAAGGGTGTGCCAAACCTTTCGCGAAACCACAGAATACGTTTTACGGTACGAGTGGTCGATCTTCGTGAATGCTGTGTTCATTGCATCGCGATCAGTAGGGCGGCCGACACGGCTTCCTATGGATAAAGGCTTTGTTCCTATAGGGGTCCCCCAATATACGCGACGGTACGCGGGGGCACAAGTCCGTATTAGTGCTATCGTCCCTCAGGAGGAATCACCCACCTTCGTAGAGATCGACAGTCACTATGTTTAACGACGCCGGTTCACGTCTCTACCTAGACCTCTACTGTGTTTCGTTATGTTTCAAAGCGTTGTTAGATAAATTGAGTTCTTTTTAGGTTGATCTTGCTTAGCAGTTTGCCTTTATGGATCACCACGTGATGTATGATACAACTCCTAAATGCAGTCTAAGAATGATAAGCAAGCTTTTTCAATTCTTTCAACTTATGAAAACCTTAACTACTGAAGGAAAAGAAAGACATCATATTTTCAAACAGATCATAGAGCACACACTGATGCACTTTTCCTAAATCGACATGCAAACTTTCAAAATGCACATGCACAATGCAAGTATTTCTTTTCTTCTTCCTTAATGTTGATGTATTACAAAAAGAAAGCTGTTGTATAATTTCGAATTTGATTTCAAGCGTAAGCAAACAAGTTTGGTCCAATAATCAAAAGAACACCTTAAGATTCACTCGTTTCAACACAAGAAATACTGAAATTCGAACCATATAACGAAAGCAAATGCTCAAGCAGCTATGAACAGCAACAAACTAACTCTTAGAATCACAACGACACTTTCTCACAGGTCTAGATTCAAGAGGTCATAGCAAGACTAGTTCACTTTCACTATGGGAAACTGTGAATGAAAGCAAGAAATACAATAAGAACAATCACGGTTTCTTCATACAACTGAGGAGGAATGAAGGCAAAGAGAAGTGGTTTCAGCTGGGTATACAGGTTGACAACAGGCTGCAAAAACAATACTGAAAACTGGGCAACAGACAGTGGAGAATCCAAGTTGCACAAGGCAAAACTGGATCAGCGCAGGTGCTGCACTGTGAATCTGAGATGCAGCGTAGGTAGCCCCTTCGGGACCTGCGTTGCAGTGCAGGTAGCCTTTGTGGTAGCTGCACTGATGAGACAAGTCACGTCTCTCTCAGATTCCGGCTCACAGTTTGCTCAAAAATCAACGGTTTTTGGCCAAATCAGTTGCTATCAGTCAAGTATACTCTAGAGGATGATTAAAGGAAGGTGAACACTATCACAAAGAGCTAAAAAGAATCCTTGTGGATCAGCTCTTCAAATCATAAACATGCCCAGCACTGGGCTAGAGTAGCTGCCCTCTACATTGCATTCGAAGGACTCGCATGCAGTTCGATTCGGTACTCCTTTGTTTAAGAAATGAATAGCAAGAAACACAAGCTACCAACAAGACACGTTCCCCAGCGGAGTCGCCAGTCTGTTGTGGGGGAAAGTATCCAACTCGGAATGACCCTAACCCATTCTAAGGGTGACAGTTCCTTAGCAACAGCTGAAAGCAAAGCTATCTAAAGTTTCTTCTTTATGACATGCAAGAGATAGAAGGAAGAGATCCACTTACCGATGTCTTGCGCAAATGATCGATCCGATCTCTTTTGTTTGCCGCTTGCTCCCAGATCCAAGTCTTTTCACGGGCCCGGCTACATGAGATCCTGCAAACAAGACAAGGAAAGGAAACTACAAGAAGCATGCATGCATAACTGATTCAAGGATTAGCATAAATCAAATACGCAAGTAAGACAATACATCATTGAAACACATGCGAATAGAAGAACCTCAAATGCTTTATTAATATATGGAAGTAAGGTTCAGACGGTGATACAACCATGAGAGGTCCAATCCAGCATCACCTTCCCGACGGAGAGAAATCTCTTCTTCACCTCCCTCAAGCAATCACCCAATGCTCACAACCGTAAACCAACAGCAATTCTTTGCACTAAATTCCGCCCTTGAGATCCCATGGGATGAGATCCTTATATAGAGTTTTGGAGTGAAGATAAGTCAGCTTGATGTGTGACTTGTTGTCCTCTTCAACCCCAGTTGTTCTTCAGTTCTTCACTTGGAGTTTTTGTCTTCCACTTGGAGTTTTAGAAGCTCTTAACTCATCATTAGGCAAATCTTATCATCAATTGTCTTTTTAGAAGCTTCCTGGGCACTGGCACTTTGAGAGAAAGATTCCTCCACATGTCCAAGTACGCCCAACGCAGGTAGCCTTTGTTCTACTTGCTATGCAACGCAGGTATCCTTTGTTGTACCTGCTATGCAGCGCAGATGCCTAGTGGAGCAGCTGCAATGATCCAAAACTGACCTGTTTTTGAGTGTTTTTCAGTGGAGAACTGATTTGCAGTGCTGTGGTTTGCTGACCTTGTTCCTCTAAGGGTAAGAACAACATGTTTAGGGACTTTGGATCCCTTAGATTATTGACATTTCATGCTCTATGTTGTAAGGCACAAAAATGTCTATAACACATGTCCTACATTTAATTTTCTTTGCAATATTGTCGTTGGAGTCATGTTTGTATTTTTGCTAAAAGTAATTCTAGCACATGCTAGATCTATTTCACCCTACAATGTTGTTATGTGTTTGTTTTTATGCTAAAATGAAATTTAACTTATGATATATTTATTTCACCTTGCAATGTTTTTGTTGGCAATGTGCTTGTGTTTGTGATAGAGGGTAATATAGAATGTTTTTTTTCACAATGCAATGTTGTTGTTGGAAACATGCTTATGTTCTATTGGGTCCCTGTAATACTAGTGATTACCCCATTACTATTGTAGTTATACCCCTTATTTATATTGTTGTGCCCCCATTACCCCCATATTGTTATTAATGTGCCCATAGAATCCCTCTATTGTTATTTTTGTGGCTTTATATTATTATTGTTAGGTCGGCTGGATTATATTGTGACTCCATAGACTCCTATATATAGAAAGGAGGTTTTGTTATTTGAATCATCCAAGAATTTTTCATTTATGTAATGTAAAGGAGGTTGCCCCCTCGAAGAGGCTGAATTCTAAGGCGTTGATCTATCTTTTCTATCTTTTCTTGAGCTGGTTTCATAACATTTGGTATCGGAGCTTTGGATTCTAGGGTTTCGCTGCTCCAAACAAGTCATCGTGGAATTTTAACTATAACTTTTTTTCTGTGACGTTTCAAAACTCGCAAAAAAAACCCATTTGAGAAGAAATTGCGCTGAAGCTTCGGTCCGAATTTTAGAGCTCTTTGCGAGATATGTTCGGAGATATGATCTCAGGAAGTTGGTCTCTTTGCAGACTCCTGAATTACACTCAAAACAGGTGACCTGGGGAAAATAGTCATAACTTTCTTTCTGAGCATCAGATTGAAATTTCGTAAGAAGGTACAGAAATAGGACAGAATGTAGTTTTGTTTATATATTTTTCAGAGTCAAAGGTTGGAACAGTGATACGTGGCACTTCATACAAGTTCGCTCTACTAAACCAATCTATAATCAGGTCACTGCGGGAGATTGTGCATAACTCTTTCTTGGATAATCCAATTTGGTTCAGACTAGTGGCATTGGAAAGAGGACACAGAAGGCTACTACAGGTCACAATTTCAGAACTGGATTATTCGAAATTACAGAAGTACATCAGATTCAATATCAGGCTTCTACAAAGTAAAAAAAGGTGTGTAGTTTTTATTTTTTATTTTTGCATAAGCTTGGTTTGAAGGAATTCAAAGGGCCTAGTAAAGCATTATTATCGGTAACTGATGCCCCGAGGAAAGAAAATGCAAACACCTAGTAAGGAACCTGAAAGCTCTAGCATGACTCATGAAGAAGAGGAAGAAATGCTACATGATATATCAAAATTACAAGAACAAGTGCAACAAATGTCACGCTCACAAAAGCTAACAGATGCTAAGATAAATGGCGTGGAATCTAAGATAAAGGGCATGGAAGCTAAGATGGACGATTTGAAGATAGATTTGAAGACAGGTTTGAAGAAAGACATGGCAAGTTTGAAGACAGATTTGACGACAGACATGGCAGATTTGAAGACAGATTTGACAAATTTTCTACAAGAGATACTTACTAATGGTGAAAAGGTTGTAAAGAAAACTCATGATGTGAACAAAATTAATGTTAATCATGATTCCATAGATTCTAATGTTGGATCGAAGACCCACCATATTCCAAAAATTGATATGAGGAAGTTTGATGGCAAGGATCCTGCCACATGGATATTACAGATGGAGTAGTTCTTCGATCTCAATAATGTGAAAAACACACAAAAGGTACGTATGGCAACTTTATATTTGGAACCAAATCAATTTGTATGGTATCAATGGCTTTTCTCTCGTAAACAATTTATCACTTGGGCAATTTTTACGGAAGAATTGATAGCACATTATGAGGATACAAAAAGCAACACTTTTTTTAGCCAATTGATAAGTCTCAAAAAAAAGGGTTCAATAATGGAGCACATTGAGGAGTTCCAAAAATTGAACATAAGGGTAAAAGATATTCCAAAGCAGCATAGGATTGATGTGTTCATAGGGTCTTTAAAGGATAATATCCAACATGATGTTCGCCTTTGGGAACCTGATTCATTAGAGAAGGCATTCAGGTTAGCAAGAAAAATGGAAAGCAAAATTATGGAAACCAGGAAGCATACCACTCACAACTATAAAGATGGAAGTGTTGTTGCCCCTAGTCTTCCACAACCTATAAGGTTGACACCACAACAATTGGAAGAAAAAAGAGCAAAAGGGCTTTGTTACAGTTGTGATAGCAAATACACTAAAGGTCATAAGTGTGCTGAGAAGAAATTATTCTACATAGATTGTGAAGAGGAAGAAGAAAAGGAGCAAGAAAGGTCAAAAGAAGAAGATATACTCTAGGAACAAAGCCTAGATGAAGAACAAATAAATCCAACCATATCTTGTAATGCATTGGCGGGAATTACCACTCCTCAAACCATCAAGATAGAAGGACAAATCAAGAAGAAAAAGGTGATAGTGTTGATTGATTCAGGAAGCACCCACAATTTTATTCATTGTAGGGTAGCAAAAGAATTGAATTGCTTCCTATATCCAGCACCAGAGTGTCAAGTGATGATTGCAAATGGAGGAACAATAAATTGCTCTGGAAAGTGCCATAATATCAAGCTATCCATGGGAGAATATGTATTGACTAGCCCAATGCTTTCCATTCCAATGGGAGGTGTTGATGTTGTACTAGGAGTCCAATGGCTACAATCCTTGGGTACAATAGCTTTTAATTTTCAAGAACTTTTCATGAAATTTTCTGTGGAAGGAAAGGAAGTTGAATTAAGGGGTATTGCAGGGAAACCAGGAAAGATAATCAGCTCTAATGGTATGACAAAGCTTCTAAAAAAGGAGCAAAGGGGTGTAATTGCACAATTATGTTCGCTAGATGTTTCCACATTAGAATCATCTATTTCTCCAGATCTCCAAAAAGTCCTGGACAATCATTCCAAGGTATTTGAGACTCCCAAAGGTCTCCCACCTATGCGTGATCATGATCATGCTATTCATCTGATTCCAGGAAGTGTTCCTCCAAACATCAGGCCGTACAGATATCCCTATGTCCAAAAACGTGAAATTGAACGTATGGTTGCAGAAATGCTAGAGGCTGGTATAATTCAACTGAGTCAAAGTTCTTTCTCTGCTCCAGTAGTATTGGTGCACAAGAAGGATGGATCATGGCGCATGTGTCAGGATTATAGGGAGCTCAACAAGCTCACTATTAAAGATAAGTTCCCCATTCCTGTCATTGATGAATTACTGGATGAATTGCATGGATCAATTTACTTCACCAAGTTGGATCTTCGTTCAGGATATCATCAAATCAGAATGAAGATTGAAGACATTCTGAAAACGACATTTAGAACTCATGAGGGTCATTATGAATTTTTGGTCATGCCTTTTGGCCTTACCAATGCACCTTCAACATTTCAAGGTTTGATGAATTCAATTTTCAAACCATTCCTTAGAAAATTTGTGTTAGTATTTTTTGATGATATACTTATCTACAGCAAGTCTTGGAAGGATCATGTTGAACATGTTGACAGGGTGCTACAACTATTGGAAGAGAAACAATTATATGCCAAAAGATCCAAATGTTTCTTTGGAGTCCAGGAGGTGGAATATTTGGGTCATATTGTATCTCATGAAGGAGTTAAGGTAGACCCTAGCAAAATTAAAGCCATTAAGGAATGGAAAATCCCCACATCCATAAAGCATTTGCGAGGATTTCTTGGGTTGACAGGGTATTATCGCAAGTTTGTTAAGAATTATGGGAGAATAGCAGCACCTCTAACGACATTATTGAAGAAAGATGCATTTTCATGGACTCCGGAAGCAACAAAGGCCTTTGAACATCTTAAAGAGGCAATGTGCCAAGCATCGGTCTTAGCTACACCGGACTTCACAAAAACCTTTATTGTGGAATGTGATGCTTCAGGAAATGGAATTGGTGCTGTTCTAATGCAAGATGAAAGACCCATTGCTTTTGAAAGTCGTCCAATCAAGGGAAAGTTTTTAAGCAAAGCTATTTATGAGAAGGAAATGTTGGCAATACTCCATGCACTTAAGAAATGGCGACCCTACCTAATGGGAAGACACTTCAAGGTAAAAATAGATCATGATAGCCTTAAATACTTTTTAGAACAAAGATTATCCTCTGAAGAGCAACAAAAGTGGGTCACAAAGATGTTGGGTTATGACTTTGAAATCATCTACAAAAAAGGGAAGCAAAATGTGGTGGCAGATGCACTCTCAAGAAAGGATGAGGATGTGGAAGCATTGTTGTGCGCCATTTCTATCATCCAACCAGATTGGATAAATGAAGCAAGGGAGGAATGGAAGAATGACGAAGAAGTGTGGGCACTTATTCGAAAGCTACAACAAGATTCCAGTACGTCTGATACATTTAGCTGGAAAAATGATTCATTATGGTACAAAGATCGCTTATACCTCTGTAAGAATTCCCAGCTAAAACAAAAGATTCTTATGGAATTGCACACTTCTCCCTTAGGAGGGCACTCAGGATTTTTAAAAACTTACCACAGGGTTAAGAAGGATTTTTTTGGGATGGCCTTAAATCAGATATTCAAAAGTTTGTGGCAGAATGTTTGGTTTGCCAACAAAATAAAGTTGAAACAATTAAGACACCGGGTCTATTACAACCTTTATCCATTCCAAGCCAACGTTGGGAGGAGGTTTCAATGGATTTTATCACAGGTTTACCCAAGTCTGAGGGAAAGAGTGTCATCATGGTGGTAGTTGACAGACTTACCAAGTATGCACACTTTTGTGCATTATCACATCCATTTAAAGCCAGTACAGTTTCTACTGCATTTATGGAAACAATTCAAAAGCTACATGGAAACCCAAAGATTATTGTAAGTGACAGAGATCCCATTTTCACTGGAAATTTTTGGACACAATTATTTTCTTGTCTTGGTACTCAGTTAGCTCATAGCTCATCTTATCATCCTCAATCTGATGGGAAAACTGAGATAGTAAACAAATGTTTGGAAGGATATCTTCGTTGCTTTGTATCTGATAAACAGACACAATGGGTCAAATGGTTGCCTCTGGCTGAATGGTGGTATAACACTTCCTTTCATACAGCAACAAAAATGACCCCATTTATGGCACTTTATGGGTATCAACCACCATCCATCACATCATATTTAAGAGAAAATTCTAAGGTTCAGGCAGTGGAACATCACATCGAACATCAACAACAAGTCCTCCAACTCTTAAAGGATAACCTCGTGTTGGCACAAAATAGAATGAAACAACAGGCAGATCAACATCGCAGTGAAAGAAGTTTTGATGTAGGTGATTGGGTATTCCTACGGCTACAACCATATAAGCAAATGTCCCTCAAGCAAGCTAAGAAGGATAATAAATTATCACCAAAGTATTATGGTCCGTACAAGGTGTTGCAAAAGATTGGTACTATGGCATACAAATTGGAGCTTCCTACAGCTTCTCGATTGCACCCAGTTTTCCATGTTTCATGCTTAAAGAAGGTTATAGGCGACAAGCTCCCAGTTCAAACAATATTGCCAGAACTTGACGAAGAAGGAAAAATTATATTGGAACCGGAAGCAGTTATAGAAACAAGAACTTGACAGCTACGAAATCGATCAATTTCAGAGTACCTTATCAAGTGGAAGAACTTATCCGCTGAAGATTCCACATGCGAGGATGAGAATTTTATGCAGAAGTATCCTGAACTACTCAAGCGTTGAGGACAACACTTTTTTGAAGGAGAGGGGCATGTTGGGTACCTGTAATACTAGTGATTACCCCATTACTATTGTAGTTATACCCCTTATTTATATTGTTGTGCCCCCATTACCCCCATATTGTTATTAATGTGCCCATAGAATCCCTCTATTGTTATTTTTGTGGCTTTATATTATTATTGTTAGGTCGGCTGGATTATATTGTGACTCCATAGACTCCTATATATAGAAAGGAGGTTTTGTTATTTGAATCATCCAAGAATTGTTCATTTATGTAATGTAAAGGAGGTTGCCCCCTCGAAGAGGCTGAATTCTAAGGCGTTGATCTATCTTTTCTATCTTTTCTTGAGCTGGTTTCATAACATGTTCATACCATATCCCATTCTTAGGCCACATATTCCATATGAAGAGCCTTCTAATCATTTGAGGGTTTAACATTTTTTATATTGTAACAATAGTTTATGTAGGCATGGACTAAAATCTCATTGTCTCTAAAAGGCAATGTCAAACTACATAAGCATGGAGATGTCTCAAGAAACATTATTATTGTAATGCTTTTATTGACAATGTTTTTGTGTTTGTGATAGAAGGAAATTTAACATGCGCTACATTTACTTTACAATGCAATGTTGTTGTTGGCACTCATCTTTTATGAGATAGAAGAGAGTCTAGCATGTGTTACATTTCCATTGCCTTGGCAATGTTTTTAATGACAATGTGCTTGTGTTTGTGCTAAAAGGAAAGCTAGCTTGTGCTAGATTTCTTTCGGTTTGCAATGTTTTTCTTGGAAATATGCATGTGTTTGTGCTCAAAATAATTCTATCATGTGCTAGATTTATTTCACCATACAATGTTTTTATTGGCAATATCCATGTGTTTGTGATAAAAGGAAATCTAGGATACAAATATTTCTTTTTCTTTGCAACATTCTTGTTGGCAATATGCTTGTGTTTCTACTAGAAGTAATTCTATCACATTCTCTATTTCTTTCACCTTGCAATGTTGCTATGTGTTTTTCTTTGTGCTAGATGAAGATCTAGAAGAAAATATAATAATTGCCATAGTTAATGTTCTTTCATTGTGTTTTCATTTTATGGTTTCTAAATCAAGCTAAGAATATACATGACTATAAAAGATAAATTTTCTGTAAATATGATGTTGTTGTAGTCTCTATAGTTTTATTTATTTATTCAAAATGTAATTTTTTGTAGAAATGTGTTTATGCTCGTGCTAGAAGGAAAGCTAGTAGGTGATAACTTGCCTATAGTCATGATTAAAAGAACATAATAAATTATTTGGGGTTTCCCTTTTTCTAATCAACACCATGATTAACTATTATTGTGAGTTTTACAATTGTTATTTTTCTTGTTCATTTTTGTTACAAATATAATGATGTGATTAGTTATAGTATTTATAAATTCATACTTTCTTCAGTAATTAGAAACTATGTTAATAATTTTTTACTTTTTTATTTATTTATTATTATCAAAAACCATAGATTATGAAGCTAGTGAGAATTCAAACGAAGCATCGAAGGAAAAAGGATGTTCAAGAAATATGGCACCAAAATATTTAAATGGTATGACAATTTTATAATTAGTTTATACTTTGTTACAATGGTTAGACATTATGCTAATAAATGGTTGTTAATTAGCTTATATTTATTATTTTATCAGGCTGATGATGAAATGTTGTGCACCTTCTTCGAGTGTCCAATTAGAATTTTTTCTAAAAAAAACATTCTCTTATATCTTGATCAACCTATTTGGGATAAATGGTACAATGTTTTTAACTGTTACCAACTAGGAACATTAAAGTGTTATCCAAGTCAACCTGATTTTGAGAAATACAAGAGAAATAGTTTACACAATTTGGCAACATGTACCCTTCAGCCCATCAGGGATTAACCATGGAAGAAATTTCTTCAGTAGTAGATAAGCTATAGGATGAAACCATTTGGTTTTTTATTCCACTTAATAACCCAACAAATGCCACAAAATTAAAAGATTATTGTTCTAAATTGAAAACAAACAGAACATTATTCGAGGCAATGGTTACATATTGTCAAACTCATGATGAGAAATTGAATGAGAATACTTTTACCACATTCAACATTCTTAAGAATTATGAAATTAAAAATATTATATTTTCAAACTTCTGCAACATGGTGGAGGGGTCTACTTATGCAAAAAGAACACATAATACAAAGATAGAGTCCCTTTCTCAGCAAGCATGTGGAGTCCTTGACAGAATGATAAATGGATCAACAAGTGTTCAATGGGTTGACAACAATTTTGAATTTGGTTGTCATTTTGGGGGCTTTGATATTTTGTCAACACTTTGCACTCTTTTCCAACGTCAGTTGCAAGCAGTTTGACTAGATTATTTGCCGTTGTGTTGCCGCCAAAATAATTGAAAATAAATTAGTTATTTTTAAACTAAAGGACATTTTTAAATCATAGCATCGATGATGAAGCAACAAACAAAGGGCATGTTTAGAAAATGGCAACTGATGTTTTTTTTTGCTTAAGCAAGAGTCCAACCTTCTATTTCATTAAAGTGAAAAATTCATTACATAATGTACAACTGTTCACTAGGAACTTAAGAAAAATGTGGAAAAAAACCCCAGACTCCCAATTACCCAACCCAAGGTTGAAGTCCCACCCCTTACATATCACATTGATACCTCCTAAAAGGAATACTTGGTCTCCAAACTACTAAATCATAAACTGTTATCTTTCTAGGTATCAAGGAATCCTTCAATGCAAAAAGCATCAGAATTTGTAAAGACTCTGAGACCCAGAAAGCCGTGAATAGTTCTTTACCTTGCGTCGCCCTACTCACTTCCTTAATCTCCACCGTTGGATCCCCGTGGTCACTCCAACAATTGTAGAGGAATTCGCAATAGGAAGAAGCCCAACATTTAACCCGCAGGTCCCACTGACTTGCTCACACCATGCTGACCATCAATCCGCTATCTTTGATCCGATGGCTACAGATCATTTCGCGTAGTGTAACCCTACTGAAAATCACTGTGCAAGAATGGTGGTAATTCCTCGAGCCCCACTGCCACGTGTTATCCGTTCAGTGGGATCACTTCGAAAATTGTAAAACCGCTTCCCGCTTACACCGCATGTGATCACTGGAAAACCTCCCCCAAGATGGAAAGATGATTTTTGGAATAAAACAGGGGGTAATACCGCCCAAAATCAGAACCTGAGACAGATGCATTTTCACTTTCCGCCTTGTCTGTACCTGAAATCGTATCTGAAACTGTCACCACCATTCAACCTTACTGTTGATAAACTAATACTCCCCTTTTGTTTCCCCCTGGGCTCTCTGCACCAATTCTTTACTTGTGTGTGAGGGTCGAAAAGGGTCTGCCACCCATACCCAGACAAGCCATAAAGAAGAAGGCTAGTCATGCAAAACTTAGGACTTAGCTGCTAAGTCCCTGTCCTCTTCCACTTGTTCACGACACCGAGTTTTCACTCTGCTTTGAGGCCACTAATGAGAATTCATTGTAACCCTACTATCAGGACAATTCACACCTTGGTTGGCCAGTAGATCCACTAAATTGTTGGTCGTTCTGCAAACATGGTTGAAACTAATAGTACGAAGACCTTGGAGATGACCCTAAATTATCTAGAGAACCTGGATAAGCCTCCAGTGATTTGAAACTTTCTCTGGCTCTGTTCCACAGCTAATTCTTTTTACCGAGTTAATAATTAACTCTGAGTCTGCTTCTATGATCACATTCAAGCGGTTGTCCTGCTTCAGACACTCTAAGCATTGCTCCATAGCCATTAGTTGTGGCATGTTATTGGTAGCTTTACCTAAATGACCATGGAAGATGGAGATAATACTTCCTCTTTCATCCCTTAAAACCCCACCATAGCCAGTGCTTCCTGGGTTGCCTTTGGAAGCTCCGTCAATATTGTATTTCAAATACCCTGCCAGGGGGGTATACCAGTCAATTTTCTCTGTATTTGAAGAAATCACTTGCCTGTCCAGGTTTAGAGGAATGATTCCCTGAATACCCGATTGCCTGAGAATTTTCAAATCTACCTCTGAAGGAGGATTATTAGGATATTTCTTCACTGTGGATCCTACTATTTCCTTCAGCTGTTTTAAAATCAACTCAAGCAGGAGTTGAGAGGATTTCTTTTCTTCTTTAAATATTTTCTTTTTCCTTTCTTTCCAAACATTCCATATAATAAAACTTGGTATAAGGGTGCAGGCCGAGTTAAGCCAATCATTATCAGAAAAGTTCCTTCTCCAATTATTGGGGATTTTGATTATACTCCCTTTGTCTCTATCTGATTGATGAAAAATGATAGCAAAAGAATCGCATAGCTAGGAGGTAAACCTGCAACTATTTAGTAAATGTTGCATTGTTTCCTCTTGAGCCTCACAGAACTGGCATCTAGAAGGCCCCAGAACCCCCCTCCTCCTAATATTATCCCACATCAAGATTTTTTTGTGATGAACTAACCACATGAAGAGTTTGATCTTCATCCACCCATGGTGCCTCCATAGGTTTGGCCAAGTCTTGTCTGGTATAAGAGAATTTAGCTTAAGTAGAATTCCTTTTGCTTCCTTAAGATTGAAGGTGCCCTCATTATTATTGCCCCATCTTAGCTGATCTTGCCCTCCTCTTACTAAGATTTTCCTTTGCTCCAACGTTTTCCTTAGTATCTTTGCTTTTCTATTCAAGGGGCTCCCCTCTCTGCCAACGATGTTCTTCCAGATTCTCCACTTTCTGTATGTTGAGTGTGCTCCCAGAAGTCCTTTACCTTAATTAGTCCTTGTATATCTGTCTCATGCTTAAGGTCTAAAAAGTCCTCATTAAGCAGTATTGGTTCTTGTTGCCACTTGTCCTCCCAGAAAAAAGCTAAGTTTCCCTCTCTGATCTCCCAGAAACTATTTTCTTGTATGAGGCTCCTATTCTACCAGGCTTTGTTCCAGATATGTTAGCCTCATATGTTTCCAAACATTCTTATCAGTTCACTAGTGTCCCATGAGTTGGCATATTTTTTGCTTCCAGATATTTACCCATTAGGCCTTTGGATTTTGTACCCAATGCCACTAGAGTTTGGCCCCTAGAACATTGTTAAGAATTTCTTGGTCATCCAAGCCTAGGCCTCCATAGTTCTTGGGCCTACAGATTTTATCCTAAGAAACTAAGGCCCACTTTTTCCTTGTTTCTTCCTTACCCCAAAGGAAATATCTTTGTATGTTTCTGAACTGTTGTAGGATCCCTTTGGGAGCCGGGAGGGCTGATAGCATGAAAATCGGAATAGCTTGCAGAACTACCTTAGTGAGAACCAGCCTACCAGCTAGGTTCAAAGATCTAATGGTCCACTTTTTAACTTTATCCTGTAGCTTATTGATTAATGGTTCCCAAATGCTTTTGATCAATGGTTTAGTAGTAAGAGGGATTCCTAAATATTTTGAGTGGAGGGAGCCCCTTTGAAAGCCTAGGATTCTAGAAATATTTCTCTGAATCACAATATTGGTATTAAAGAAAAAGATTTTTGATTTGGATAGATTGACTTCCATACCTGTGGCTTTGGCAAAGATGTTCAATAACTGTTTATAGGTATTAGCTTTTTTGACTGTAGGGATTCCCTGTAGCATGGTATCATCAACAAATTTTGGATGAGTCAGAGCCTGCCCATTCTCAGTTAGTTGAAGACCTTTAATCTTACCTCTAACTTTAGCATGCTTGATAGATCTACCAAGTACTTCCATCATGAGAATGAAAAGGAAAGGAGATTGTGGATCTCCCAACCTGAGACCTCTGGAAGGATGAAAGATCTCTAAGGGAGAGCCATTCACCAAGATTGAAAAGTTGGAGGAGGTCACTAAGGCCATAACCCACCTGACCCAATTATGATCAAATCCAAAAGCAATAAGGACCCTCTTTATATAGGTCCAGTTGACCTTATCATAAGCTTTGGCTATATCTAATTGCATGATCATTCCAGCCTGCCTTTTGCTACTTAACGAGTGCACCACCTATTGGGCTTGAATCATGTTGTCTAAAATTTGTCTCCCTTCCACATAACCTGATTGTTCCCCTAACACTAGGGTAGGAAGCAGAGGTTTAAGTCTATTAGCCACTACTTTGGATATTATCTTGTAGACCACGTTGCAGAGAGCTATGGGTCTGAATTTATCTAGAGTTTGTGCAAAATATTTCTTAGGGATAAGGGAGATGAAGGAGGTATTGAGCACTTTCAAAATAGTTCTGTTCAGCCTGGAATCCTCCACTACATTCAACACATCCTATTTGAAAATATTCCAACATGCTTTAAAAAAATCCACATTGAAACCATCCAGGCCTGGTGCTTTTACATTCTGCATTTCTTTGAGGAGATCCCCTACCTCCTCTTCAGAAATTCGGTCTGTTTAGATTGAAATTGTCCTCTTTGGTTACCAGCTTTGGTATGTTTCTAGTTACCTCACTAATAGACTGCTCCCTATCTGTAATATTTTCCTGTGTGATTCTTTGGAAATGCTGAACAAACTTAGCTTCAATATTCTCATGGGCAGTGAGAAGAATTCCTTCTTCATTTTTGATTGAAGATATTCTGTTGTGAGTTCTATTTGCCATAGTGGATCTGTGAAAAAATTTCGTGTTTCTCTCTCCCTCTTTTAGCCATTGAACTCGAGACTTTGGTCTCCAAAAAATTTCCTCTTGTTTACACAAATTATCCCATTCTTGGTGATATTTATCCACTTGGTTACTATTATCTCTATCAAATCCATCCATGATTAGAGCTTGGTTAAGAACCTTCATTTTGTTTTCAACATATTTTTTTTCCACAAAAATATTTTCAAACTCATTTATGTTCTAATACTTTAGTCTAATTTTGATATGCTTTAATCTTTGTGGAGAAGAAACATTCTTGTTCCCTGAATCTGAAGATATTCTGACCACCATTTCTTAATATTGTTGAAAAAATCTAGGTGGGAAAGCCAGATATTTTCAAATCTAAAAGGTCTGTTTCTGAAAGTACCTATTCCTTTGATCTCCAATTGGACCGACCAGTGAGATGAGCCACCAAAGGGGAGAACTCTCACTGTTACTTCCTTATTTGTTAGCATAAGATCCCTTGAGATAATGAATCTATCTAGATTTGAGGCTACCTAAAACTCGCCTCCTCTTTTGTTATTCCAAGTAAAGAGACCAGAATTCGTTTTAGTATCTATTAGGTTCATCTCATCTATGAAAGATAGAAATTCTAAAGAGTCTTTACTAAGAGTTCTGATTCCTCCTTTTTTCTCCGAAAGGGATTTAATTATGTTGAAGTCCCCACCCAAGATCCAAGGTATTCCTGCCTGTCTATTTCTAAGCTAACCAGGGAATCTAGAAACCTATGTTTGTCGTCTAATCTTTGAGGGCCATATAAATTTGTGACCAGATAGGTGAACCTGTCTCCTACAGGTTGGACCACTACAGATAAATAGTTCCTGGTTGACTCAGCATCTATTATGCTAATTATTTTAGGGTTCCAAAGAGTAAGAATTCCCCCTGCTATATTCTCTTCTTTGACTTCTAGAAATTCATATCTACTAAACCATTTTCTATGAATTTTTCTTAATTATTGAATGGAACATTTCGTTTCTTGAATAAATATTATATTCGACATTTCTTTTTTCATCCTATTACTAAGAATTCTCTGCTTTCTCCTACTCCCTAGACCTCTGATATTCCAAGATATTAACTTCATAATTAGAGATTTGTGAAGCAGTAGCTGGCTAGATCTTTCATCTTACCTGAATCTATCATTAGCTTTCCACACTTCATAAAGAGTTCATTCTATTTTCTCCTGCCTCTTTTCTTGCCTTGGTTTCTTGTGGCTAGTCCCGAAGTTGTTTTCATTGTCTTCACCCCTTTGATTTCCTGCTTATTTATGTTTTTTCCTTTCTCCAACTTATTTTCTGGTGTTTTCCATAAGAACAGCTTTTGTCTTCTGTTGAGTTCTTCTTGAGGCACAGAATCTACTCCTTCTGTATTTCCCTGAATCGAGAACCCTTCCAGATCCATGTTTTCTTTGTCCAGAATCTCCTATAGCTCATTTTCCTCAAGGTCCATTTCACTTTGGGTCATTTCCTGATCCATTTCAAGCTCTGTGTCACTCATTATAGTTTCTTTCTGATAATTAGTTTTTTTGTTTGTTCAGTGCCTTTTTCTTTTCTCTTTTCCTAAGAATTTTCTTCCATGGCTTGATATTCTTTAGGAGTCTCTTAGTTTTCCTCAAGAAATCGGAATTTATTTTGGCTAACTTGTAGCCCTTCATCTTGATGATGCTTTGGTCCTACTTTTCTGCCTTTTCCTCGCTTTCCCACTTTCTGGAAGTTGTCTGTTTCCTTCATTGTGTTTATTTTGCTATTATTTACTACTTTAGCTAGTGGACAGTCTCTAAATAGATGTCCATGTTCATGACATCTGCAACATATGAAAGGAATATGCTCACAGTCTACTGTTTGCACCCATTCTTCATCAAAAACCTCTAAGATCACTTCATCTAGGAGAGCTCCTGATATATCAATTTCCACACATATCCTAGCAAAGGAATTGTATTTCCCTCTTCTGGTGGCTTCATAAGCTTTGACAAAATGACCTAATTTATTGCATATGGCTGTTAATGATTCATTTTTCCAGTAGTCCAAAGGTAAAAAATAAAGTCTTACCCACACTAGTACTGAGGTGAAAGTCTCCTGTTCCGAGACAAAATTCATCATCCATTGTCTCATGTAGAGTCCAGCTACTGCATAGAAGTAGGGTCCTCCTTCAAATACTATGTCCTTGTCTTCAATGTTCATGAAGACCACAGCGAAAAATCCCTTTGACCCAAGATGTAGGTCAATGCTCCCTTTAGGTTTCCATTGATATTTGATCCAATTCTTTAATGCTTTTTCAGTGAGCCATAGTCCCATGAACTTACAGATAATAGCATATGTCCACATGTGATCCCTATGTTCTTGTAGGGCATGATCATTTAAAATAACTCTGGGTGTGATCTCAGTTGTGGGTTCACAGGGTCCCTTTTGCTTTTTGTCTTTATTCCCCTATTTTTTATCTTCTTCCTCCTTGTTCTCTGTACCATTGTTTTCCTGTATTTTGGCTCATGTTGTCTCATCTTCCCTATTTCATTTCTTTTCCTCTAAAGTTTCTTTAGCATTTTCTACAGGTTTCTTCCCTCTCCTAGAAAATACTTCCTTGTAGGAGGGAGTGGCACTCCCTCCTCTGTGACCCTCCATGTGAAACACCTCCTACAACTCACTAAAACCCTTGTTCATCTTCTCACTGGGAAACAACCACTTCCAATGTTCAAAAAGTTCCCGAAAAATGGGAACTGATGTTGATTACACAATAGAGAAAAAATTATTTTGGATTCATCCACATGCAAAAACATTTTTTGAAATGTGTTTCAAAAATGAATATCTTGACATTGCAATTTGGATGACAGCTTTGAAAGAAAGCAAAACAAGAGTTTTAAAAAGGTTGCTTTCAGAAACATTCAAGATAAACTTGTGTTTATGTGGAATTCTTAAGATTGTAGACCACTAAAGGGACATAAGGTCATTGACAACCCAAGCAAAGTTATACACACTAAATCATTGAAAAGAGTGTGGGAAATGCATACCCAACATGATGCAACCAATACTATTATAGTGGATTGTTCACTTGAGAGCGTGAAAGATAATCCCAAAGAAAAAGTGATTCTTTCCCCTCCATTCATTGGAACAAATCAAGAGGATAATTGGTTAATTGATGAGCTATGGAGAATGCTGCATAAACTCAAGAAGGTTACAGATGTGCGAGCTACTTTTAAAGATGTTCAATTACATCTAGAAGTACCTTGATATGATCGATGTCTATTTCATGTTATTATATGCATGAAATCACGAATTATTAGTTTTATTTCACAACACTAATAAAATAATTTTTGATTTGGTTTGTCATTACTAAAAGCAAAATACTTTTATTTTCCTTGTTTGTGGTGAGATCTTGTGTTGATAATAGTTATTGATTTGAATGGCCATTTAATGTTTCCATATCAAAATTTCCCATGATATAGAACTTTTTACAATGGATTACATTAAATGTAAAAATTAATAGATAACTGGTATATTTGTTTGAATTAGATCATTACAATTATTTGTTTCAATTTTGGCTTAGGTTGTCATCATACCTCTTAGAAATTAGTAATGTGAAGGATGGCCCATTCTATTTTTATAACATTTTTTTAATCCATATAAGTTGAAAAACTATATTAAGTTGTACGCAGCACCAACAATAAACATATAATTTTCACTAAAAGAAGCACCAAAAGAAGCTAAGGTAGAGACTCTAGAAATTAGCATATAAATAACTAGGTTTGAAATTTTAAAATTGTATTTTATTGTATGTGGAAATTAATATATAATTTATTTGTTTACTTTCACTAGACCATTGTAATTATATTTTTCAATTGCAATTAAAGAAATCATTATAAGTATTAAAATCAATGATTTAAATGGTGGGCCAATGTGTTCTTAGAATATTTTTATTCCATACAAATTAAATAAAGGTATTATGTTGTATGTATAAAGTAAACATATCATTAGTTTGTTCATTTTAATGGGGCCATTGTATTTGTATTTTGTGATTACTATTAACTCATTGTAAAATTCCCTTTGCATACAAATGGAAATAATTCATAATAAATATTAACATCATTTTTAAATTGGTAGGTATTTATGTCCTTAATCAATAAAGTGTTGAAGTGGAGATGTGTTAATATCATACATGTGGTTGCAGTGTAGATGCAGATGAGCATTACTACAAGTCAAAATATGGTGAGATTTGAAATGGAAGGAGTATTCTTCCAATCATACACCAAATATGAACTAAATTTTCATGTTCAAAGAGAACGAGATTCGCAGTTTGGTGATGGGTCCTATTTTTTAAGTCCTTTTCAGTGAAGTATGAAAATGTTGCTTAAAAATTTATGATGTCACAATATGGACATTAAATTTCACTGACAAGTACATCCAACAAGTACTAGAAAAATCAAATATTGATATAGAAGACTTTAAATTTTCATGGGACATGTCTCATTGTCATTTTCAAACAAAATTAGATGTAGGGAGAACAAGACAATTTTATGAGAAATTGTTGACTGATGTGTGGTCCCAATATGGAGATAATTATGAAGAATCAAATGTATTGCTAATAGATACAACAAAGCATATGTTGGGTCCCTATAATACTAGTGATTACCCCATTACTATTGTAGTTATACCCCTTATTTATATTGTTGTGCCCTTATTACCCCCATATTGTTATTTCTGTGCCCCTTAGAATCCCTCTATTGTTATTTTTGTGGCTTTATATTATTATTGTTAGGTCGGCTCGATTATATTGTGACTCCTTAGACTCCTATATATAGAAAGGAGGTTTTGTCATTTGTATCATCCAAGAATTATTCATTTATGTAATCTAAAGGAGGTTGCCCCCTCGAAGAGGCTGAATTCTAAGGCGTTCATCTTTCTTTTCTATCTTTTCTTGAGCTGGTTTCATAACATTTGGTATCAGAGCTTTGGATTCTAGGGTTTCGCTGCTCCAAACAGGTCATCGTGGCCTTTTCGCTATAACTTTTGTTTTGTGACATTTCAGAAGTCACAAAAAAAAACCATTTGAGAAGACATCGCGTGGAACCTTGGGTCCGAATTTCATAGCATTTCGCACGACGGTTTCGGAGATATGATCTGAGGAAGTTGGTCTTTTTGAAGACTCCTGAATTACATTCAAAACAGGTGACCTGGGGAAAATCGTCATAACTTTCTTTCTGAGCATCGGATTGAAATTTCGTAAGAAGTTATAGAAAGAGGACGGACTGTAGTTTTCTTTTATATATGTTTCAGAGTCAAAGGTTTGAATAGTGACACGTGGCACTTCATACAATTTCGCTCTAGGGAACTAGTCTATAATCAGGCCACTGCGGGGGATTGTTCATAACTCTTTCTTGGAGAATCTAATTTGGATCAGACTAGTGGCATTGGAAAGAGGACGTAGAAGACTACTTTAGATCATAGTTTCAGAACTGGATGATTCGAAATTACAGAGATACATCAGATTCAATATCAGGCTTCTACAAAGTAAAAAAAAAGTGTGTAGTTTTTTTTTTAATTTTTGCATAAGCTTGGTTTGAAGGAATTCAAAGGGCATAGTAAAGCATTATTATCAGTAACTTATGCCCCAAGGAAAGAAAATGCAAACACCTAGTAAGGAACCTGAAAGCTCTAGCATTACTCATGAAGAAGAGGAAGAAATGCTACATGATATATCAAAATTACAAGAACAAGTGTAACAAATGTCACGCTCACAAAAGCTAATAGATGCTAAGATAAATGGCGTGGAATCTAAGATAAATGGTGTGGAATCTAAGATAAAGGGCATGGAATCTAAGATGGATGATCTGAAGACAGATTTGAGGACAGATTTGAAGACAGACATGGTAGATTTGAAGACAGATTTGACAAATTTTCTACAAGAAATACTTACTAATGGTGAAAAGGTTGTAAAGGAAACTCATGATGTGAACAAAAGAAATGTTAATCATGATTCCATAGACTCTAATGTTGGATCGAAGACCCACCATATTCCAAAAATCGATATGAGGAAGTTTGATGGCAAGGATCTCGCCACATGGATATTACAGAGAGCAGTTCTTCGATCTCAATAATGTGCAAAACACACAAAAGGTACGTATGGCAACTTTATATTTGGAACCAAATCAGTTTGTATGGTATCAATGGATTTGCTCTCGTAAACAATTTATCACTTGGGCAATTTTTACGGAAGAATTGATAGCACATTATGAGGATACAAAAAGCAACACTTTTTTTAGCCAATTGATAAGTCTCAAACAAAAGGGTTCAATAATGGAGCACATTGAGGAGTTCCAAAAATTGAACATAAGGGTAAAAGATATTCCAGAGGAGCATAGGATTGATGTGTTCATAGGGTCTTTAAAGGATAATATCCAACATGATGTGCGCCTTTGGGAACCTGATTCATTAGAGAAGGCATTCAGGTTAGCAAGAAAAATGGAAAGAAAAATTATGGCAACTAGGAAGCATACCATTCACAACTATAAAGACGGAAGTGTTGCTGCCCATAGTCTTCCACAACCTACAAGGTTGACACCACAACAATTGGAAGAAAAAAGAGCAAAAGGGCTTTGTTACAATTGTGATAGCAAATACACAAAAGGTCATAAGTGTGCTGAGAAGAAATTATTCTACATAGATTGTGAAGAGGAAGAAGAAAAGGAGCAAGAAAGGTCAAAAGAAGAGGATATATTCCAGGAACAAAGCCTAGATGAAGAACAAATAAATCCGACCATATCTTGTAATGCATTGGCGGGAATTACCACTCCTCAAACCATCAAGATAGAAAGACAAATCAAGAAGAAAAAGGTAATAGTGTTGATTGATTCAGGAAGCACCCACAATTTTATTCATTGTAGGGTAGCAAAAGAATTGAATTGCTTCCTATATCCAGCACCAGAGTGTCAAGTGATGATTGCAAATGGAGGAACAATAAATTGTTCTGGAAAGTGCCATAATATCAAGCTATCCATGGGAGAATATGTATTGACTAGCCCAATGCTTTCCATTCCAATGGGAGGTGCTGATGTTGTACTAGGAGTCCAATGGCTACAATCCTTGGGTACAATAGCTTTTAATTTTCAAGAACTTTTCATGAAATTTTCTGTGGAAGGAAAGGAAGTTGAATTAAGGGGTATTGCAGGGAAACCAGGAAAGATAATCAGCTCTAATGGCATGACAAAGGAGCAAAGAGGTGTAATTGCACAATTATGTTCGCTAGATGTTTCCACATTGGAATCATCTATTTCTCCAGATCTCCAAAAAGTCCTGGACAATCATTCCAAGGTATTTGAGACTCCCAAAGGTCTCCCACCTATGCGTGATCATGATCATGCTATTCATCTGATTCCAGGAAGTGTTCCTCCAAACATCAGGCCGTACAGATATCCATATGTCCAAAAAAGTGAAATTGAACGTATGGTTGCAGAAATGCTAGAGGCTGGTATAATTCAACCGAGTCAAAGTTCTTTCTCAACTCCAGTAGTATTGGTGCACAAGAAGGATGGATCATGGTGCATGTGTCCAGATTATAGGGAGCTCAACAAGCTCACTATTAAAGATAAGTTCCCCATTCCTATCATTGATGAATTACTGGATGAATTGCATGGATCAATTTACTTCACCAAGTTGGATCTTCATTCGGGATATCATCAAATCAGAATGAAGATTGAAGACATTCTGAAAACGGCATTTAGAACTCATGAGGGTCATTATGAATTTTTGGTCATGCCTTTTGGCCTTACCAATGCACCTTCAACATTTCAAGGTTTGATGAATTCAATTTTCAAACCATTCCTTAGAAAATTTGTGTTAGTATTTTTTGATGATATACTAATCTAAAACAAGTCTTGGAAGGATCATGTTGAACATGTTGACAAGGTGCTACAACTATTGGAGGAGAAACAATTATATGAAAAAAGATCCAAATGTTTCTTTGGAGTCCAGGAGGTGGAATATTTGGGTCATATTGTATCTCATGAAGGAGTTAAGGTAGACCCTAGCAAAATTAAAGCCATTAAGGAATGGAAAATCCCCACATCCATAAAGCATCTGCGAGGATTTCTTGGGTTGACAGGGTATTATCGCAAGTTCGTTAAGAATTATGGGAGAATAGCAGCACCTCTAACAACATTATTGAAGAAAGATTCATTTTCATGGACTCCGGAAGCAACAAAGGCCTTTAAACATCTTAAAGAGGCAATGTGCCAAGCACCGGTCTTAGCTACACCGGACTTCACAAAAACCTTTATTGTGGAATGTGATGCTTCAGGAAATGGAATTGGTGCTGTTCTAATGCAAGATGAAAGACCCATTGCTTTTGAAAGTCGTCCAATCAAGGGAAAGCTTTTAAGCAAAGCTATTTATGAGAAGGAAATGTTGGCAATACTCCATGCACTTAAGAAATGGCGACCCTACCTAATGGGAAGACACTTCAAGGTAAAAACGGATCATGATAGCCTTAAATACTTTTTAGAACAAAGATTATCCTCTGAAGAGCAACAAAAGTGGGTCACAAAGATGTTGGGTTATGACTTTGAAATCATCTACAAAAAAGGGAAGCAAAATGTGGTGGCAGATGCACTCTCAAGAAAGGATGAGGATATGGAAGCATTGTTGTGTGCCATTTCTATTATCCAACCAGATTGGATAAATGAAGCAAAGGAGGAATGGAAGAATGACGAAGAAGTGTGGGCACTTATTCGAAAGCTACAACAAGATTCCAGTACTTCTGATACATTTAGCTGGCAAAATGATTCGTTATGGTACAAAGATCGCTTATACCTCTGTAAGAATTCCCAGCTAAAACAAAAGATTCTTATGGAATTGCACACTTCTCCCTTAGGAGGGCACTCAAGATTTTTAAAAACTTACCACAGGTTAAGAAGGAATTTTTTTGGGATGGCCTTAAATCAGATATTCAAAAGTTTGTGGCGGAATGTTTGTTTTGCCAACAAAATAAAGTTGAAACAATTAAGACACCGGGTCTATTACAACCTTTATCCATTCCAAGCCAACGTTGGGAGGAGGTTTCAATGGATTTTATCACAGGTTTACCCAAGTCTGAGGGAAAGAGTGTCATCATGGTGGTAGTTGACAGACTTACCAAGTATGCACACTTTTGTGCATTATCACATCCATTTAAAGCCAGTACAGTTTCTACTGCATTTATGGAAACAGTTCAAAAGCTACATGGAAATCCAAAGATTATTGTAAGTGACAGAGATCCCATTTTCACTGGAAATTTTTGGACAGAATTATTTTCTTGTCTTGGTACTCAGTTAGCTCATAGCTCATCTTATCATCCTCAATCTGATGGGCAAACTGAGATAGTAAACAAATGTTTGGAAGGATATCTTCGTTGTTTTGTATCTGATAAACAGACACAATGGGTCAAATGGTTGCCTCTGGCTGAATGGTGGTATAACACTTCCTTCCATACAGCAACAAAAATGACCCCATTTATGGCACTTTATGGGTACCAACCACCATCAATCACATCATATTTAAGAGAAAATTCTAAGGTTCAGGTAGTGGAACATCACATCGAACATCAACAACAAGTCCTCCAACTCTTAAAGGATAACCTCGTGTTGGCACAAAATAGAATGAAACAACAGGCAGATCAACATCGCAGTGAAAGAAGTTTTGATGTAGGTGATTGGGTATTCCTACGGCTACAACCATATAAGAAAATGTCCCTAAAGCAAGCTAAGAAGGATAATAAATTATCACCAAAGTATTATGGTCCGTACAAGGTGTTGGAAAAGATTGGTACTATGGCATACAAATTGGAGCTTCCTGCAGCTTCTCGATTGCACCCAGTTTTCCATGTTTCATGTTTAAAGAAGGTTATAGGCGACAAGCTCCCAGTTCAAACAATATTGCCAGAACTTGACGAGGAAGGAAAAATTATATTGGAACCGGAAGCAGTCACAGAAACAAGAACTCGACAGCTACGAAATCGATCAATTTCAGAGTATCTTATCAAGTGGAAGAACTTATCCGCTGAAGATTCCACATGGGAGGATGAGAATTTTATGCAGAAGTATCCAGAACTACTCAAGCGTTGAGGACAACACTTTTTTGAAGGAGAGGGGCATGTTGGGTCCCTATAATACTAGTGATTACCCCATTACTATTGTAGTTATACCCCTTATTTATATTGTTGTGCCCCTATTACCCCCATATTGTTATTTCTGTGCCCCTTAGAATCCCTCTATTGTTATTTTTGTGGCTTTATATTATTATTGTTAGCTCAACTGGATTATATTGTGACTCCTTAGACTCCTATATATAGAAAGGAGGTTTTGTCATTTGTATCATCCAAGAATTGTTCATTTATGTAATGTAAAGGAGGTTGCCCCCTCGAAGAGGCTGAATTCTAAGGCGTTGATCTTTCTTTTCTATCTTTTCTTGAGCTGGTTTCATAACAGCATACTTCTTAATTCATTGGATATTGATCAAACCACATGTTGACAAAATCCTATACAGGAAAAGAGCAAGATACTTGGCTTATGCAAGTTTTATTCCCCTTTCTTAAGACACTTCATCTTGACAATAAAAAAAACATTAGTACATTCGAATGTTCAATAGAACATGTACTTCATTGCATTGTATGGAGATAATTTCCTTTATAAATTTGTTGAAAAGTACATTCCAGATTTTTGATACATTTTGGACATAGTTTTTGTTGAATCAATTTGTATGATTTTATACTTTTTGAAATATATGGGAATTGCCAATTATATTAATATGAATATTTCTTATTATTTGTAATTTCTTTTGCAATGAATTTGTTGTATCGATTTTTTTCTAAGATGTGTGCATGCGTTCTTAAATGAATTGTTTGTCATTTAAATTATCTTGCATGAACCATCGAGGCATTTTATTTTTAATGATGTTTGTTTACTTATATGCATTAATAATCATAATATATAAATGTGAAATATAAGTTTTGAAATAGAAATCCTTGCAAACAAAGGTGTAATTATTGCGAAAGAAAATATAATAATTACTTGATAAATGTTATGTGCATTACTCACTATTCACAATGCATTATTGACTATTAAGGCCAAGGGGAAATATGTCATAGGTGAACGATTTGAAATTTATGAAGCAAAAGATATGTGATTTCTTAATCCATAATTTTCATAAATTTATATGCCTAAATCAATTAATGGTTGTGACTGCAATCATATCATATTGAAAATCAATAAGGCACAAAGTGAGTTACTCATTGTTTACATATAAAATGCACTAATATGAGTGCATAAATGTGATCTGTAATTTTTGAGATAAAAAAAACTATTGTAAATAATTTTTCTTTTCTTAAAAAAACATATAATTAATGATAATGATTGTTAAGTGGACTATCAAGTTTTGATTAGACACTATCATGGATGATTTATGTCTTTGAACTGTAACGTATCTAATTTCATTACTTAAAGTTAATTTTTTGTATATTTTTATTTTAAATAAATTGAAATCATATGATTTGAGCTAGAATTATATTATTGACTTGTACTTAGCTATGTCCATTAATATGATTATATAAATGTGATATATAATATTCGTATACTATGATGCATTTCTTCCAAAAATAAGTCTTATAATTTGTTGATAATAAGTATTGAGTGGACACTTTAGGCTAATGGGTGATGGCTCATAGGTGAATACTACTCATTAAATTGTTGGGAATTCGATTTTTAATCCATAACTTTTTTTATATATTCTTAATTCGACTATTTGTATATGCAGCCATCTCATCTCACATAATTTAATAAGGAATCGATTTATTGACTTGTATTTCATTATCAGTTAATTTATTAAGAGTGTATTAATGTCATATAGTATTTCTTTGAAAGAAAAATTATATTCTTAATAAAACATGGAATAATTAATTAACAATGTGTTAAGTGGATGATCTATACCCATTAAAGATATGGGTCAAAAATAGTTGCATTTAAACTTTTTTCACCATAAGACATTGATTTTCTCATTCATATAAACATTTTGTCGTTTTCAATTCTTAAATAGTTTATTTGTGATTTAAATAATTTCATATAAACCAATATGGCTTGAAGAATTCTATTTGATTATATGCATTGATAGAAGTTTATAAATGTGATGCAATTTTGAGATGTAGCTCTTAATGTAAGTATATATATATCTATATATATATATATATATATATATATATATATATATATATATATATATATATATATATATATATATATATATATATATATATATATATATATATATATATATATATTATAAAGCAAATTATAAGTAATTGATAATGAGTTCTAAGTGCCCTATATAAATCCATTTATCGACTTTTATTTTCCTATCATGAGGTTTAATATAAGTGTATAAATGTGACATTTTTGTTTTTGAAATAAAACTCCATGTAAAATTAAATGTTTTTCAAAACAACACATGGAATAATTATTTGGTAATGAATGTTAAATATATCGTTCAATTTCATTTAGTATACGAGTTATAAATAAATGAATTTAAACTTTCTGCGACATATGACATTTGATTTTCCCACCCCTATTAACATTTGGTAAATTTCAATTCTTAAATAAATTATTTGTAATTGAAATAATCTCATAGAAGCCAACAAGACAAGTATGTATTAAATTCTATTTACTATGTATGTATGTATAAATGAAATTTATTTTTGAAATCAAGTTCTTAATGTAAGTAAAAATATTTTTTAGAAAATTAATAATTTAAAATCAATTGTTAATGAGTTCTAACTCGTTTATTTTATTTTGAATCGACTTTTTCTAACTATGCATTCTTAAATCAATTATTTCTATATGAAATCATGCCATATAATTCAATAGGTCAAGAAACCATTAATTGATTTTTATTTAACTATCATGTGGTTTAATATGAATGTATAAATGTGACATTGTTATTTCTAGAATAAAAATCCATGTAAACAAAATGAATTTTCAAATAAAACATGGATTAATGAATTTACAATGAGCATTAAGGAGACTATTTAAGCTCATTCAAGAGATGGGCCACAAATGGATGTCTTTAAAATTTTTCACCTTATGACATGATTTTCCCATCAAGATTAACACTTTGTAAATTTCAATTCTAAAATAAATTATTTGTACTTAAAATAATCTCATAGAATCCAACAAGACTTAGAAGCTACTTATTCAATTCCATTTAATTATATGTATTAATATAAGTTTATACATGTAATTTATTTTTGAAAAAAAGCTCTTAACGTAAGTAAAGATATATCTTTTACAAAACTAATTAGAATTAATTGATAATGACCTTTAAGTGGTTTATTCAAACTGCATGAAAAATCAAGTGTCATAGATGAATGTCTTTTAATACATATTTAATATGCAAAAGCAATATCTTAATGATAATTTATTTGTATTTAGATTAAGTATTTAATAATTAAAGAACACGGGGACTTATATAAATTTCAACTAAAATCCATGAGTTATGTTTCACAATTATTTCATCCTCATTAAAAATTCTTATCATTTCTCCTCTTAGTGAAAGTAATGATTGATCATGGTTTTCCATACAATTTCTTGGTGCTATTACATCGAGACTATTATTGGTTTTGACAATGTTGACAAGGAGAGATAAATATCCACACTACCGTCAACTATACTAATCTTTGAAAACCCTTGCCTCCACTACTTACAAGAAGACAGCTAATTCTTGTTTACTTCAATTTGTGAAATTTTCCATCACAATGGAATGACTCGAATACCCATTTAAGAAATCTCATTTGATGTACTTGGCTTTGAGTGGAGATATATCAATGGTGCCTAACCTTCTTGAAATACCTAGATCAAAAATGCATAAGTTTTATAATGGATGCTTGTATGCTATGAAGACGAATGATCACCCCCTCATTAGTACTTCATAAGGGCACAAAGGGACCATAGGAAATTGAGCACAAAAACATTTTACTACGTTTTTAGTAGACTAGTTTCAATGCAATGCAAGGGATGCACATCCTTTCCATTTACACTAAGATCCTCGCATCAACATCATTCAATCAACAAATCCTCCATAGGTTGTGGGAAAGGGGTTTAGAGTCGTCAGACACAAAATTCAAACATCGAGGAATCTAGTTCGTTATCCATAACTATAATATCTTTATTGGATGTTAGACATACTAATATGATTTAGCTTGAATCAATTGCTTCTAAGAGTTTGATTTCACATTCCTATTGTGTATTGATATTATTGTACATAACAGCTCATGTTTAACCTATTCATGATCTCTACTTGGTTTGAAATTACTAAATTATTTTTATTTTGAATTAAGTTAATATGGTGATTTACAAAAGAATGAATGTTGTTGAAGGCCTTGTAATAGAATACTTCCAAATTTAATGAAATATGTGTTTGTAGCATTTTTTTTCCAGGACCAAAATACATGTTGAAAGCAAAGATTTATGTCCAATACACAAGCAATGTCAGTAATAGAAAATGTAGATAGTAAGGGAAAAAATCTGGTGCTAAAGGTATTATGAACTCAATAATAATGCATAAATGTGGAGATAAACAATTGCATCCGCAAGCTCATCTTCGCGTGAAACCTCTTAGATCATAGAGTTATCACTTTTGTTTACAACTTTAAAGAAAGTACATGGGATATGATAACAAGATGTAATGGAAGTGGTAAGAATTTAATTATTAGACATTGTGCTCAACTTGTGAATGAGCACTTCTTGTGTTGGATATGTAGTGAAAATATTTCATTGAAATATCCACACAAGGAAAAAACTATGCAAGGAAATCTCCACACAATCTTTCTCTTATTTATTTTGAGTTAACCGACTTAGATGGTGCGGCAGATGAAAAAAAAATTGCAAGAGGTTAGAAGGAGTTGTTTGAATTTAGTAATGACAGTCATAATGGATTTCGACATGGAGGTTTTTAGATGAACCAACGTTAAACCAATGTGGAGTTCAAAGGTGCAAATGAAGCTTCCTCCGCATAATGAAAGATTTAAATGTAAGCTTTGCACAATGAAGCACTATAAATTCCCATATATGGTATGATTCCATAGTGTAATTCTCCTTGGAAAATATTTGGTTGCTTCTCGAATTTCAATCTAGAAGACTATGGAAAATATTGTTTGCAATTAGTTAGGTGATATGAAAATTGTAGTGCTTCTATGGATTCCCCTATTGGATTTATGTAGGATTTGATTCATTTTCAAGTATTTCTACTCATTATTATTAGATCCATATGTAAAACATTGTTTTTAATTGTGGTACTTTGTAGGAAAGAAGGAATGTTATGTTTCCATGGTAGAGACAACTATTTGATTATTTGGATAGATCCCTCCAGTTGTCAACTAGTTACGATGATGAGTAAGTTTGCAGTAGTTGATTCAATATAGAGTTTGTATATGGAGATTGTTAGTGTTAGTCTTTGCAGCCTTCCACCAGTGATCAAACATGCTCTTACAAAGTGGTCTTACGGTGTCAAAGTCATTTTTTTCATTTTAGTGAGTCTTCAAGTAAAATTTGGTCACTAGGTATTAGGTCTAGGATTGTTTTCACTCCTTCCTATGTTTTCCAAATATTGATCTATGTCACCATTCGATTGAGTGTACCATCATTAAAATATTTTTCATCATTATTTCAACTTCCAATGGGTCATTTTACACCTTGTTTGTGGTTCATTTGTGCTTAGGTAAGGTTCATTTCCCTCTCCTAGGGTTTTGAAGGTAATTTTTCTTCGATAGTCAAATAATCAACAAAACTTGTATCTTGATGCTCATACACCTTACCCTATCCTTAATATACCTTCTTAAACACTTCCCATCACTAATATCCCTCAAATTCATCATTTTCCCACAAACTCTAGCATATTGCTACAATTTGACTCTTTTCTAGGTTAGGCCTGTGTTTTGCCCTTTTGGACCCCTTCCCCTCTCTCAATCCTTGAAATTCCACTTTCCCCTGCTTCCTAATATCCCTCCCTACTTTCAAAACTTTTCTCAAGAATTTAGAAGCCCATCATCCGCTTCATTTCCCTTCATTTCTACAAATCCCCTGTTCCACATATTGGGATAGTTTTTTTTCAAACAATGTTTCTGAGTAAGAAAAGATGAATTTGAAAAAAGTGAGAGAAGTTGTTGTCCACTGTAGAACCCAGAATAAAATACTCCTTCATTTTTTACATAGGTCTCATGGTATTGGATAAATGTCCAAAACATCATTTGCCTCAAGAGAGTTGATGCACTTCTAGAGTGACCATGGGAACATCCAGATTTCTCCATGTTGGAATGACCAAATGACTTAATTGATGAGTCAACTGATAGCTAGACACATATATCTTTCCAATGAGCTATCATGAGATCAATTTGGAGTTCAGGAAGACCTCCAAAAGTTGACTAAAACAACACTCTACATTTTGGCAACCTCATTTTGCACATTTTGACCAGTCTTAGGAGATTGAGCATTTGACAAGGAAAATCAGCTCCAAATTTAAAAATTCAATAACTTCTGGAAAGTATACATGACAAGATTTCGAAGGAGATATTATACGCCTAATTTGGACACTGGGAAGGTAGTCAAAAGTCAGCTTGAAGCAACACCGTGCGTTCAGGAGGTGGCACTGCGCATCTGAGCTGGGCGCTGCGCGTCGGGAGGTTTCAGCAGTGCAAAATTACACTACGTTGTGCATTGAGAGTGTTATCGCTCAGTTTGTTCCCCAAAGTTGTAAGAAAGGGAATATGAATGAGGTAACCACAGACCAATCTTTTAGATACAAATTCTAGCCAATCTGCATCCAGAGAGGGCTCTCTCTTTATGATTTAGCTTTGTTTTGATATGTGTTAGGCTAGTTATGAAGTACAAGGGTTTTGTTTTGTGTTTGGTTGGAGGAATGGAGATTCAACAGAATAGTGAGGTAAAACTAAAGAGTTTCAGTCCATTGGGCATGATGGAGTCAAAGGAGGATAGCTTCCTGGATTGGGATTCTGAACAGAGAAAGGTGTCATAGAGCAAGGTACTCAAACATGGAACAATTTGTAGGTTGAAATAAGATGGAATGGGGCCAATGGGTGAAGGGAAATTAAGAATCCTTCATCATGTTGACAGAGGGAAAATGGCAGAGTACTGTTAAGGAGTAGTTAAGAATTCCTTAGCAAGTATTCAAGATGAAAGAATCAGGGGAAACAGGAGCAATTAAGAATTCACTGTTTATTCTAATTTTGAAGAAAACATTGATAATAACAAAGACTGAACACAGAGTGCAATCAAGCAAATACTGAGTTATTCTTTCTCTCTATTATTCAGATCATGAAACATAGATGACAAAACATAGAAACTATAAAACACACGTTAGAAGGGACTTATTGATACATAAGATGATTCAAGAATTTTGTAGCATGGTCCTTAGCAGCAATTCCTCATTCAGTAAGCCACACAAAAAGGTTCGAACAACCTTTTATTCCAAAAACTTCATAATTACAGCAAAGTCTAAGAATGCTTCCCAATCAACCAACCCCAAATACTTCGTTTTGGGGGGTATTTATACAAAAAAATAAAATATCTTACAAAATATCTAAAGAAGATAATATATGGGGATCATTAATGTGTTTTACAAAGATAGAGACAGACAGTATCAAAAACAGGGGATCAATAAATTGATGTAATAAATTTGATGTTGTGATGGTTGTTCCGTCTTTATGAGATGTACTAGAGGTAGGTGCTGCAAGTCGGTTCACAGTTGTCTTCTACTGATACTCTGTGGTGCTTATTCTGCCTTGGCTGGACTTTCTTTAACTCTGATGTGATGTGCTTTGACCCGCATGACTATGATTCATTTCTGTTCTCTGCATTATAGTAGATGATCCAAAATTTTTAATTGACAAAAGATAAGTTTTTAGGATCTCTAACATACTTTTCCACCACTCTGGTCCTGGTAATTTATGTCTCTGAAGCTTCCTCAAAGTTTCATCAGTGTCTGTGTACCTGAAGAAATTAGCTGGGATGGTGAACAGATGCTTCACCTCGTGCCCAATGTAGAACAAATTTTCCAGGCTGTCACAGAGGGCTTGGCCAGATGGAAGTTCCTTCTCTCCTGAAGTACTTGATGATGTATTAAGTTGATCAAAAACATATATATTCAGTTTATATACATAGTCTTTCTGTTTCATCAGATGATCATTACTTCCCAAAGGACTTGGCAAACCATTTTGATGTAGGACTGTAAACTTTCCCATGAAAGAATCAATCTCTACCTGCATGTCCTGGCATCTTCTATCCAAATTTTGCATTAAAGTTCTCATGGTTAGAACTCTCTTGGTGTCTAGAATGGTGCCTATTCTGTAACTAATTTCCAGTGCTTCCAGTTCTTCACTGGTGTTGTTCGGAAAAGTATCCAATACGGAATGACCCTATCCCACTCTAAGGGTGATAGTACCTCAGCAGCAATCAAAGCAAAGCTATTTGAGATTACTTCTTTATGAGATGTAAAAGAGGGGAGAAAGAGATCCACTAACCGATGTCTTCCGCTAATGATTGATCCAATCTTCTCTCCTTGCTGCTTGCTCCCAGCTCCTTGCTCTTTCACTGGCCCAGCTACAACAAGATCCTGTAAAATGGCAAGAGAGGGAAACTACAAGAAGCATACATTCATAATTGATTCAAGGATTAGAATAAATCAAATACACAAGTATAGCAACACATCATTGAGACACATGTATATAGAAGAACCTCAAATGCTTTATTAATGGAAGAAGTAAAGTTCAAGAAGTGATACAACCATAAGAGGCCCAATCCAGCATCACCTCCCAGCAGAAAGAAATATCCTCTTCACCTCCTTCAAAGAAAATCACCCAATAGTTCTAAACTCAAACCAACAGCACTTCCTTACATTCACAAGATTCCAGCCTCCCTAGACCTCATGAGAGAGCTCTATATATAGGAGTTTTGGAGAAAGGATGAGTCAGCTTGAGGCTGGCATGAAGCTGACTAGTGTCCTCTCTCACTTCAGTTATTCTTCAATTCTTGAGTCCACTTGGAGGTTCTTGCTTCCACTTGGAGATCTAGACCCTCTTACTCATCACCAGTCGAATTCCTTGATCCAAGTGTCATTTTGGAAGCTTCTTGGGCATTGACACCTTGAGGAATGACTGTGCCACATGTCCCAACTCGCCCAGCGCAGGTAGCCTTCTTTGCAGTTGACATTCAGCGCAGGTAGACAGTGGAGCAGTTGACATTCAGCGCAGATGCTCAGTGGAGCAGTTGACATGATCCAGAATTGCCTTGTTTTTGAGTGTTTTCAGGTGGAGAACTGATATTCAGTGTTGTGGTTTGCTGACCTTGTTCCTCTAGGGGTAGGAACAACATGTTAGGGACTTTGGATCCCTCAGATTATGGAAATTTCATGCTTCATGGTGTAAGGCACAAAAATGTCTATAACAGTTGCCCCCTAAAGTATGAGGCCGTTTATCGGGTGAAATGCTTTATCAGGAGGATCCGAAGTTCATTCAATCGCGGAGAGGTGACCTGAAATAAAATACAATACAATACATTATTTTTCATTCTGATTTCATGATCTAGCTGAGGCGGGCATTCCCATGCTCAGCTTTATAAATTCATTTTGGTACATAGAACAGACGATCGTCTAATGATAGACTGATAATTCTCTGCTGAAATTATCATCCTTTGAGTAGGATGATCATCTGCTGAAATGATGTACATGTCAAATGTCTTTATATTTCCTGAATATATATCGCAGCCCGGATGGATGAAACTAGATCCGGGGTCTTCAAACTCGTTCGATCTTCACTCTAAGTACAAGTTGATCCATGTGAGAATTGCGCTGAAGTCGAACATGGAAAGACATCGCTTGATTACCGGTCAATGATGTAAACCGTTAACAAGCGCGAGAGGAATCACCGATAATGATAATGACCCTCAAGGTACTGCAGTACAATTCACATGGTGTGAATATAGGACTTGGCATTGAACACCACGCAAAATCTTCTGGTCGAAGGTCATTGATGTATACCTGTCGCCGGAAGTGAGAAACTTGCCATTGAGGCATGCAAGCTTCAAAGTACTGAGGGGGTTGTTCCTAGATCAACTTCTTGGATAATGAGCTGAAGTCGACAAGAAGCGATCCGTCAAAGGAGGGCCTTAATGAATCCCACATCAGTGACACGGAACGGAGCTAATGATTTTAGTGGAGGTGAAAACAATCTGTGACAGATGATTCAGGGTGGCGATCATGGATGGATGAAGGATAATGTATGGCAGTGGATGGGACACGGTTGACTCTTTTTGAACAACATCTCTTGAACATATAATGACACTGATGCGATGGATCGGTAGCATTACCCCAAATGTGGATGGTTTGGCAAGACCATGGTGATGAGATCGGTGAATGAAACAACCCAACCCGATGTGGTACGGAGGAAAAGTGTCATGTTCAAGAGTGACTTGCTACCATTAAAGCTTTGAGGTTCTCCCAATTTTTCCCCAGTCATTTCTGACCAGTACCTCTTTATTTTTGTCAAGCTTGAGGAGGATAACATATGCTTGTTCTATAACCTGCCCTTCGGGCAAGCCCATCGCTATGTTTTAACGAGCCTAGCGATAGGGAAACTCGTTCTCGTCTAAAGACAAGTTTGTCGCTATTTAATCATTTTGACTAGTCTAACGACAAGGAAAACTCGGTCCTTTTCATTTTTAGAGAGTCTGAAAAGGTACAGAAAGTTAACTCCAAAATTCCTTTTTCGTCATCTAATCCCTTAAGTCCGAAAAAGTATAAAACAATACAGAAGGGATGAGTTTTCGATAACTTTAACGAGCTGAATTAAAACAAGCGCTCGACCTTTTTGTGCAATAATCCCTTAGGTCCAAAAAGATTAAAATCTAGAGGAGGGATAGCTCTTCCAGTCCTTTTAACGAGCTGGAAGGCCAAAACTCGGCAAACTTTTCATATTTTACGAGTCAGTTGAAAAGAGCTCAAAGAAGACTCGTCTTTTGAGGAACGAGTGGTAAACAGGGATAGCAGCAGATTCCAGGTACAGGTTGGAATTTTCCAATCACGACAGTGTCACAAGGATGGCTAGGTGAAATCACTCTTCGCAGCTGTTCCTCAAAATGGGTAAACAATCATATGGAGGTGAACGATCGGCCAAATGACGGTGGAGGTGGCAGGTGCAAACACGACCAAGGCTTTTATGGCTGATAAATTTACGATCACAGTGGTTATTTACCGGGATAGGTTCATTTTTTAACGAGCTTGAATGCACCAAAACACTGCTCAATCTTATGTTTATTTTTTAACGAGCATGAACTATGTGCTAAAACTGCTCGGATCTCGCTTTTCTATTTTTTAACGAGCATAAATTCCGCGGTAAAACTGCTCAAATCTTGCGTTTATTTTTTAACGAGCATGAACTTTGTGCTAAAACTGCTCGATTATATGGTCAAATTTTGATTTTTTACCATTACTAGCTTTTCTCTTTTCAAAGATAGTACTGCATTCTTGATTGTTGCAACAAACTTTGTTAGAAATGAATAATATTTGCATGAAAATGAGATTATAACCCTAATATTTCGCTTTGAACTACGTAAAAAGCCATTAAAAGGTGTTTTTACCTCTCATTTTACCATTTCATTTGCATTTGGTCTGTTGGAGCTCTGGAGGTGCCTCTTCCCCCTTGATTTTCACCAGCTGATTCTGGGAGATTCTGCAGACGATTTTCGGTGCCGTCTGGACCAGGTAGGAGCTAAACCCTAGCTCTTTCTTTTCATGGTTTCCTTTTCCAGTTTTATGCTTGTTTTTCAGTCTTTCTGAGCCTCAGGGGTTTTGCCAGGGCGCCCTAACTTCAGCGCAGGTGGGACACTCTTTGCCTGCGTTGGGCTCAGAAAACTGAGTTTCCAGCTCATTTTTTGATGAATTTTCGCCAGTTTCTCATCAAAATCAGGAACTTACTCCTTCTCTTGTTTGTTTTGCAGGGAACTTTGAACAAAATGTCCCTTACATGGCGAGAACGAGAACATGAAGAGGAGGACATGATTTCCCTCCATGACCCTGTCACGGTGAACGCGCTGCGGAACTGTGGCCTGCTGAAGTTTTTCCGTATCTCTAGCATGAGAGCACAGATTACTTTGCTGCAGTATATGCTTGATTCTTGGGATCCTATTAACCAAGTATTCCAGATTAGGGGAAAGTCCATCCCCTTGACCATAGAGGACATGTACTTCTTGACTGGATTGTCAAGGCGAGGTGTCCCCATTTCCTTGTCAGGTACGGCCCGGGGGACTGATTCCGTGAGAGATTATGTCCGCCAGTATTGCAGGGAAGGTTCTCAGCCGAGTAGAGACGGAAAGATTGTTATCCGTGAGATTACTGATAGGTCTCTCAGGTCCATTCTGTATACCATTGGTAGGATGGCCGGTAGCGCATCTCTACATGTTGCTAACAGATCTTATATGCAGCACGCCTTGGAGTGTCTCCAACCGAAAGTATTCAACTGGTGTGATGCAGTACTTGTTCAGATGAAAAGTCAGTTGACCAAGGTGAAGGACGGGAAGCTGAAGAATTTTGGATTTGGTTCTATTCTGACTGCCTTCGCCTTGGAGAAAATCCCACTGATGCAGCCTCAGTACATTATACTCGACTTACCTTCTCCGACCGAGCCACGCATGCAGAGGTGGGTTGATCACATGTCTAGGCATGCTGGTCAGCCTCAGATCACATTTACTGAAGCCTTCTTCAGGTGGTTCGAGCGCCAGGAGATGGTCTTTTCTGAGTATCCATATGTGGGTATGGATTTCCGAGGTGATCTGGATTTGGTGCTACCGGATGGCGAATAGTGGGGCGCTATTGGTAAACTCTTTGACCATATCACTGTTTACTATTCTTTATTCATAATGTTGCTGTGCTTTATTCTATCAAGACTTTTAATCATACTCTTGGGTGCATGCAAATGTTGGTCCTGTTCGTCCAACAGTTTGTCCGAGACCGTCGGTTGCTGCCCCGACAGTGGAGCCTGCTAGGAGAGCTATTCTTCGCGACCTTGATGATACTGAGACCCTTACAGCTGTGCAGGAGCAGGTTGAGAGCCTTACTCTCGGCATTCCCGATGTGAGGATTGATGAGTTACCTTTACAGCTGCAGCGGCATACTACTGGCGTGCCTAGATGATGGACTCGTCTCTTGCGCATGATTGCACAGGCCGTGACGTGCTATCATGAGCACCACTAGGCTAGGGTGCCCTCTAGCATCTTTTTGAGTTTTAGGTCATATGACCAATTTTGTCTTGGTTACAGAACATTATGTATGAACTATAAACAACTTATATATATTTTGATTTTCGAGTTTTATTCTGGTTGAGTTATATGATCCATATGTACAATCATTGATGATGTGTCTCTTTTTATAAACGTTGCAAATGTCTATCTAACACATAGTTCGCTAATGAGACAGTTAATGTGTTTAAGTTTCTGGAAATATGTTGATATTTAATTGAATCAAATTGTATTTCCAAAATCTTAACCCTCAGGAACATGCGATAAATAGCTGGATTGCGAACGGAATATATACCGTTGAGTTGTAATATTACGAGCTGTGAGTCTAGCCTGACAATTAGTCGGCATATGCCATGTGTGATGGCATCAGAGAGTAGTTCTATCAACGCGCTATACTCAGCGATGTTATTCGTTGATTTCCCAATACACACACCTCTGAAACTTCCTAACTCGCCGCTTGGATCAAAAATGGCCCAGGCTGCGGAGGATAGGTTCCGCGAACTACGACTCGCTTCGTCGGCATATCCAACACATGTCTCCAGAAGGTTCGACATCTGCAACAAATGAAAAAGGTGGATCACTCGCCCAGAACAAATACTTTAACGAAAACAAAATACAACAAAAGCATGCAGGTTACTATTTAAGCATAGTAACGCTTGAGGTACAGCCCGTTACGGGGCTGCGCCAGCGGAATTCCGTCATAATCCATTAACTCGTAGGCTCCTTTTGCTAACACCCTTTTAACAATATAGGGGCCCATCCATAAGGATTTGAATTTTCCTGCTCCCAATTTATCGGATTCTTGGTCATAAAGCAAGACCAAATCACCTTCTGAGAAGACACGGGGTTTGACACTTTTGTCGAACTGAGCCTTGAATCGTTTCTTATGGGCTTCATTAGCCAAAGTGGCATCACGGTGGGTTTCATCCAATTGGATTAATTCCAAGAAATGAGCCTCTTCTTCTGAAGTTCCGGGGAGGAGATAAATTGCGAGTTTAAGCGACGAAATTTCGCACTGGATTGGCAAGACTGCTTCCAGGCCATACACAAGTTGAAAAGGTGTGAACCCAGTTGCGTTCTTTACCGACGTTTGGTAAGCCCATAAGGCTGAGTATAGGATTAGGTTCCACCTTATTTTATGAACCCCGATCATCCTTTGCAACATACGCTTCAGGACCTTGTTGATTGCTTCAACTTGTCCGTTGGCTTGCGGATAATATGGGGTAGAGCTGTCGTGAGATAGCCCTAGCTTGGTAGCTAATTCGACCATCATGTGATTGCGAAAATGCGACCCATGATCTGTCACTATAGCCCGTGGTATGCCGAACCTGGCGACTACATGATTAAAAAAAAAAAGGGCAGTTGTTTCACCAGTGTTATCCAATGTAGGCATCGCCTCGACCCATTTGGTAAAATAGTCAACAACGACTATAATATACCCATGCCCCCCGGTCGAGGTGGGGTTACATTGCATGAAATCGATGCCCCACTTGGCGAAGGGCCCAACAGCAACTATCGGCTGTAAAGGTGCGGGTGGTCGTCTGGTTTTGCTATCAAAAATTTGACAAGCATGGCAACTTCTGACTGCGATTATGCAATCTTTGAACATGGTTGGCCAGAAGTATCCTGCTCGTAAGATTTTTTGTGCTGTTGCATATCCAGATTGATGCCCCCCACACGCGCCTGAATGACACTCATTCAGGGCTTTTTCGGCCTCCTCATGGGTAAGGCACCTCCTCAGAACTGTATCGATACCACGACAGTAAAGTGTATCACCGACGATCATGTAGTCTTTTGCTTGGTATCGTATACGTTTTTGTTCGGAGTGAGAGGTGTTTGGCCTGAATTTTTGGGTTTGGAGATAAACTATGATATCTCCATACCACTCATCGCTTGCAGATATCAGAAACAAACTTTCGTCCATGATTGACTCTTCTGATGTTTCATCGTTGGACGATGATGGGAGATCGCACAATAATTCTGCAAAAACTAGAGCTTTCTTTGATTTGGATTTCACAAATTCCAGATCAAACTCTTGAAGGATCGCTATCCATTTTGAATATTTTCCCCCCAGCAACTGTCGCGATAGTATATAAGTCATGGGGTTGCAATCTGACAAGATGGTAGTTTTCCGAAAGAGGACATAATGTCGAAACCTTTGAATCGCTTGAACAACTGCAAGCGCTAGTTTTTCAACGTAAGAATATTTACTTTCAGTATCATTTAAGTTTTTACTTAAATAATATATAGGATGTTCAATTCTGTCGACTTCTTGAACTAAAACCATCGCAATGGTCGTATCCGCTGCAGCCAGATACAGGTTAAAATCTCTTTGATAGTCTGGGGCGTACATTAATGATGCTTTTACTAGACAATATTTTAGAGCATCAAAGGAAGCTTGCGCCACCTGGTCCCAGACAAAAGGTACATCCTTTTTCAAAAGACGAGTATAACCTTTAGCAAGTTCTGCGTAATTTGGAATGAACCTCCTCAGAAAGTTTGCTTTCCCTTGGAGTTTCTGAATCTGAAGCAAATTTGAAGGTGGAGGAAAATTAATGATTGCCTGAACCTTACAGTGGTCGAGACGAATCCCATCCTTAGAGACTACAAAGCCAAGTAAACGACCAGAACCGACACAAAACACACATTTGTGTGGATTGAGTCTTATCTTGTAGTGTCGGCAACGTAGAAATATCGCTCTCAAATGCTACAGATGATCAGTCCGCTTTCGCGAATGAGCCGGAAGGTCGTCGAGATAAGGTTGAACAATGTTCTTGATGTCATTGAAGGCATAATTCATTGCCCTCTGAAACGTCGCCCCTGCGTTCTTTAAACCAAAGGGTAACTTTCGATAAGCGAATGTGCCCCACGGACAAATAAATGCAGTCTTTGACTGGTCCTGTGGGCGGATATTTATTTGATTATACCCGGAAAATCCATCCATAAATGAAAAGATTTCACATCCGGCGCATTCATCAATTATCTGGTCGATGAAGGGTGTAGGGTAGTTGTCCTTCGGACAAGCTTGGTTTACATCCCTATAATCGACACACACTCTAATCGTCCCTTGTTTCTTCATAACAGGGACAATATTCGATACCCAATCGGTTAGAGGAACTGGGTAGATGAATCCAGCATGGAGAAGTTTTTCAACTTCTGCCTTAATGGCAGCAGCTTTCTTGGGGTGCACCTGCCGAAGCCGTTGTCTTACTGGTTTGACATCAGGATACATTTTAATTTCATGTTCAACGATACTCGAGTCAATGCCTGGCATATCATCATATGACCAAGCAAAGACATCTCTGAATTCGCGAAAAAGAGCGTTATATATTTCCAGTTCTGAAGGGGAACAACCTTTGCCGACATAAATATTCGCTACAACATCTGTTTTAGTCGAGATATTTATGGCTATAGTCTCTTCAATATTGGATAAGTTTCGCTCGGAATCCACCGTATTTACAGTATTTGTTAGGAATTCAAAAACTGAAGGGTGATAAAGGTCACTTTGAGTATCTTCTTCATATTCCGGAAGAAGGGAACGATGGTGGTGATCATTCCATGGTGCCCCCTCAATCAACATTGATTGTAAGATTCCTTCGTCAGTCCCATGTACTTTCAACCAAGGATCTAATGGGGTTCCATATTCTCTAGACCTATCTACCCAAACGCTTGACGAGCGTTGACTTCGGTTCGCCTCCCATGCTTGAAACATTGATTGCTACAATATTTCTAAAGGGCTTGGGGGCAAAACCATTGTATGATCCATGTTGACATTGACTTTTGCGACCTTCGTGGAAGATATCATGTTGCAGGTTGCTACAAACGGTACATTTCCTATGTAAATAGGAGGTGGTAGCGCGAAAGTCCCCATCAATGTGGGGTCTTTCAATAATCCTACTCCGATATCTTGAAGCGAATGGTTGCGCTCATGGATCATGGGAATGCTTCCTGTAACTTGTGAACCATTAGGGAGGAAGTTCTATTGGTCGACGATCGTAATCCTTCCTTCAAACGGGAATGCGATCTTCCTAAAATAAGTCGACACAACAGCCGCCATGGCATAAATCCATGGTCTACCCAGTAGGATGTTGTAGTCAAGATTTCCATCGATGACCTCAACATCAATTTCTACTGTTTTTCCTCCCAGTTCAACTTTCAAGTTATTAAGGATACCGTATGGGGTATAAGTCCTTCCGTCGAAAGCTTTTAATGTTGTCGAAGATCGTGACAATGTTGGAGATCCTAAAGTTTTCCAGCAACTCATCGACATAATACATGTTGATGCTCCTTCATCAATAATTGTTCTATGAACAGTTTTGTTGAGGGCTTTCACTTGAATAAGGAAAGCTAGTTGAGCTGGCAACTGAGGATCGTATCCTTTGTGATCAAAGGATACAAGATTGGAATCCTTAGGATCAACCCCACCAATAGCTGATAACAACGCCTGCCTTTGGGATGGACAATTTTGTAATACTTCAAGAGTTGACATAGCGGATGGCGATTGAGCCAAATCTTCCACTATGTTATAATGCTGCACCGCTCTGGCGCGAGGATTAAATGTCGACTTGTGTACTACACCCTTTGGCGGTTTTATTGTTAATTCAGGAATGGTGGGCGTTACAACTTCTGTCGAAGTTGTTGTCGAACTACTTGGTTGATCTTTACCTTTTTCGTTCGACAGCTGAGGATTCTCGTAATCTTTGTTCCTTGTCGAAATCAAAGCATCATTCTGCTGTTTTGAAACCGACAGCATAAGTACTTGCGACGGGCAAGCATTTCCACTATCAACCAGATTTTGACCTGGGTTGGGAAATGGATCAGTTAACACAGCTGAGGTTTGGGAACTTTTAAAGAACCTCTTTAACTCAACTTTGAATGGGCAATTCTTTGTGTAATGATCCTCTTCATCACATATTTGACATGGATAAATTTGTTTCCCTTGCCCAGGAGGGTTTGAAGAATTTTTTCGAGGAGATGATTCACCTTGTTTCTTCTTCTTCCCTTTGTTTTGCTTCTTCTTGCTTCCTGGTTGATTGGTTTCTTTGCCCTTATCTGCTGATACGGCATTTACTTCCGAAGCAAGAATTTCTTCTTTTGCATTTTGATCCGAATTCTTACGGGCTTTCTTTGACGAAGACTTTATCGATTTCGCGTTTGCCGTGCCAATCACGCCATCACTGGCATGAGAGTCACTATTGGATTTAGGAGGAGGAGGAATTGAAAATTCTGGTCTAGGGGCATCAGGTATTTTGTCGTAGAGCGTGCCGGACTGAGTATAAACTAAGTCCAAATACTGCGCACGAGCGATAACTTGCTCCTCTGTTACGACTCCCCCCTTTGCCACATCTTCCGTTATAGCCAGAAGTAACAAATTTATAAACCATTTAGCTAACAGCTGATCGGGAACGTATGTTTTCACCATCCTACGACGACGACGCCACTCATGTATATGATCAGATATATGGGTGGCAGTTGTCTGCTTGAAGTTGGTTAATATTTCTGGTCCCGTTTCATACCTTATCGGTAATTGAAAATGGGTAAAGAAAGTCGTGGCTAGGGAGCTAAAATTGTCGAAAGAGGCTCTAGGTAATTCAATATACCATTTAGCCACTGGACCTGTCAATGTCCTCTGAAAAAGGCGAAGCCTTATCGAATCGTCGTTCAGGGTGTTCGACGAACACCACAGATGAAAAGTCATCACGTGATTCGATGGGTCTTCACCTGGATTTCCATTGAATTTAGGAATGTCAGATGGAAGTTTATGGGGAATCGCTGGCCACCAAGGGGCATAAGCAATTGGATCATTGGTTAACCGGTGTAAATCGGGTAACTCTAAAGTTGCCACGAATGGTAACTGTTGATTCAGGTTAGGCGAAGCATAACCAAGGTACGATGGAATCGCTTGAGTAGTGGGCCTTTGCATACCAGCATAATGTAATTGATGTTGGTATGACTGATACGGTTGGTGGATTTGACCACTGTAAAGTGGTTGTTTTTGACCGTTTTGGATATACGGTTGTCCACTGTTCGCAAAGATCTGCTGTTCAGAACCTTGGTACACTTGCTGGAATTGTGGTTGTTGGTATTGCACTAGCCATGGTTGTGAAGCCATGTTCTGCTGTGCTATGCTAACCGTTGGACGAAGGTGTGGGGTGATTGTACCCGTTTGGACCTGTGTCGCCCCACCAGTTGGCGATTGTGGTTGTGACCCATGGTCAAGTGGTTGTTGCATTACAACCTGAGAAATCTGAGGTTGACATGCAACAGACATTGCTTGAACTTGTGACACTATTACAATAGCCGGTGTGGTTGGGATGTTCGTCATAGGTACACACGGTTGCATAGAATATACAACCCTTGGTTGTTGAGTTAGCATAGGTACCCAACTACTTGATGCAATTCCAGTATAACCTGAATACTGTTGTGAACTCACGTATGGGCTCCCTCCCGGAGGGGGTAATGAAAGGGCATACTGCCCCCCATACGGTAGCAATCCGGAACTCAAGGGGATTGATTGTCCTTGGGGACTGGATTGCCCAAATTGACCTCCAAATGGATCAATTTGGCGAGTTTCAACATAAGAGTTGCCAGATATTACTCCGGATGAACAAACTGGAACAGACCATACTGTCGAAATAGTCCCTTGGTGGACTCCTTCTAGCTGTTGCGAGCTAGTCGGGACAGATGGTATGCCGGCAAACATTGTTGGAGTGACGGCAGGGGCTTCTGCTGTCGCTGTGTCGTTTGACACAGTCCTAGATGATGACTGTTGTTCAGACATTTTAAGTCTATCCAATAGATTGCCTAGCGATTCTATAGGAACCTCCACTTGTGGTGGATTAACTTCTGATGAAGGAAATAGAGTGACCCCGACTCCAAAATGGGTTGGAGTACTTGCTTGCGAATCCTCTGCAATTTCCTCTATTGCAATCAAACCCGGTGGAAGAGGAAGACCGTCAGGTTCGTAAAATATTTCTGGTGCCGAAGAAGTGGTTGTTTCAGCAGCGACAGTTGTTTGAGGAACAAAACTCTCTGGACCGGTTACAGATGGAACTGGTTCAGTTATACAAGTATTTTCCCCCACACTAGGATCAGTATTACTGTCCTTCTGTGGCTATTGAACTTCCTCTATAGAGGCAGGGTTTCCAGAAATGTTTGGAGTAACCGGAACCTTAGATGTAGTTGGAACACTTGTTCTAACTTTTATAGGAGATTTTGAACCGGTTAAACGAGTCTGCTTTGTCCGTACTGTTTTCGATTCCGGAGACAAAGACGGTTGACTCGTAAGCCTCCGCGAACGACGGGGTTTCAATTGACTTTCTTCCACGATTGCGGATTACTCGATCAACCAAAATATTAAAAGGGGAAATTTGTGTTTCCGAATTGAATGAATTTTATTAGACGCTTTTAGACACAACTTGCTTTTTCACTTTTTAAGAGTCGAGAAAAAGCTAAAGATGACTCTAGTCTCCTTCGATGTTTTAACGAGCCCGAAGTGACAAATGCTCGGATGGACTTTTTCAGTTATAGAGTTTGAAAAAGGCCAAAAGAAACTGCTCTGGAGATCTAGGTAGAGGGTGTGTGAAACCTTTCGCAAAACCACGGAATACGTTTTACGGTACGAGTGGTCGATCTTCGTGAATGCTGTGTTCACTGCATTGCGATCAGTAGGGCGGCCGACACGGCTTCCTATGGATAAAAGCTTTGTTCCTATAGGGGTCTCCCAATATATACGCGACGGTACATGGGAGCACAAGTCCGTATTGATACTTATCGCTTCACCGTGGAGGAATCACCCAACCACTCAACGCTAAGATATCACGTTTAACGACGCCGGAACACGTCTCTAGCTTAGACCTCTATGTGTTTGTGTTATGTTTCAATGCGTTGTTATGTAAATTCAATTTATTTTAATGTTGATCTTGTTTAGCAGTTTGCCTTTATGGATCACCACGAGATGTATAATACAACTTCCTAAATGCAGTCTAAGATGATAAGCAAGCTTTTCAATCTTTCAACTTTGAAAATCTTAACTACTGAGGGAAAAGAAAGACATCATCTTTTCACACAGATCATAGAGCACACACTAATGCACTTTTCCCTAAATCAACATGCAAGCTGTCAAAATGCACATGGACAATGCAAGTATTTATTTTCTCTTTCTAAATGTTGATGTAATACAAAAAGAAAGCTGTTGTATAACTTTGAATTCAATTTCAAGTGAAAGCAAACAAGATTTTGTCCAAAATCAAAAGACACCTTAAGATTTACTTGTTTCGACACTAGAAATACATAAATTCAAACCATATGATGAAAGCAAAAGCTCAATCAGCTATGAACAGCAAACAAACTAACTCTTAAGATCAAAACGACACTTATCATAGGTCTAGATCTAAGAGGCCACAGCAAGACTAGTTCACTTTCGTTATGGGAAACTGCAAATGATGTAAGAAATACACAAAGAACAAATACAGTTTCTTTATACAACCGAGGCGGAATAGTGGCAAGGAAAGTTGGTTTCAGATAGGCACATTGACTGATAACAGGCTGCAAAAATAAGGATGAAAACAGGGCAATGAACAGGATGGAACCCCATTAGCACTAGGCAAAACTGGTTCAGCGCAGGTAGTACACTGCCAGTTTGACCTTCAGCGCAGGTAGCCCCTTCGGGACCTGTGATGAAATGCAGACTGCCTTCACAGTGCCTGCAATGAAGAGATAAACTTTCGTTTTTCTCAGTTTCCGGGTCACAGATTGCTCAAAAATTCACAGTTTTTGGCCAAATCAGAAGCTATCAATCAAGTACACACTAAAGGGTAATTAGGAGGATGAAAAGCTATCACTAAGAGCTATTCAGAGTCCTTGTGGATCAGCTCTTCAAATCATAAACTTGCCCAGAAACTGAGCTAGAGTAGCTGCCTTCTACTTTGCATTTGAAAGATTCAAATGCAGTTCGATTCGGTACTCCCTTTGTTTAGGAAATGAATAGCAAAAACACAAACAACCAACAAGATACGATCCCCAGCGGAGTCGCCAATTTGTTGTTGGGAAAAGTATCCAATACGGAATGACCCTATCCCACTCTAAGGGTGATAGTACCTCAGCAACAATCAAAGCAAAGCTATTTGAGATTACTTCTTTATGAGATGTAAAAGAGGGGAGAAAGAGATCCACTAACCGATGTCTTCCGCTAATGATTGATCCAATCTTCTCTCCTTGCTGCTTGCTCCCAGCTCCTTGCTCTTTCACTGGCCCAGCTACAACAAGATCCTGTAAAATGGCAAGAGAGGGAAACTACAAGAAGCATACATTCATAATTGATTCAAGGATTAGAATAAATCAAATAAACAAGTATAGCAACACATCATTGAGACACATGTATATAGAAGAACATCAAATGCTTTATTAATGGAAGAAGTAAAGTTCAGGAAGTGATACAACCATAAGAGGCCCAATCCAGCATCACCTCCCAGCAGAAAGAAATCTCCTCTTCACCTCCTTCAAAGCAAATCACCCAATAGTTCTAAACTCAAACCAACAGCACTTCCTTACATTCACAAGATTCCAGCCTCCCTAGACCTCATGAGAGAGCTCTATATATAGGAGTTTTGGAGAAAGGATGAGTCAGCTTGAGGCTGGCATGAAGCTGACTAGTGTCCTCTCTCACTTCAGTTATTCTTCAGTTCTTGAGTCCACTTGGAGGTTCTTGCTTCCACTTGGAGATCTAGACCCTCTTACTCATCACCAGTCGAATTCCTTGATCCAAGTGTCATTTTGGAAGCTTCCTGGGCATTGACACCTTGAGGAATGATTGTGCCACATGTCCCAACTCGCCTAGCGTAGGTAGCCTTCTTTGCAGTTGACATTCAGTGCAGGTAGACAGTGGAGCAGTTGACATTCAGCGCAGATGCTCAGTGGAGCAGTTGACATGATCCAGAATTGCCTTGTTTTTGAGTGTTTTCAGGTGGAGAACTGATATTCAGTGCTGTGGTTTGCTGACCTTGTTCCTCTAGGGGTAGGAACAACATGTTTAGGGACTTTGGATCCCTTAGATTATGGACATTTCATGCTTCATGCTTTAAGGCACAAAAATGTCTACAACATCTGGTCTTGGTGTTAAAAAAATGTATTAGCCAGTTAGCTTGCTCAGGCATCTGTCCCAACAAGGCTCTTGTTTTTTGAATCTCTAAATGGGCCACTCTTATCAAGTCAATCTACTCATAAATAGTTTGGATAGACCTCAACAATGAGTAATGTTGGTCCACAAAATTCCCCTGATTTCTGCTAGAGGTTTATGCAGATAGAGGTCCTTTTCTAATGCTCTCACCTTGTTCTCCAAAGTTTTGATCTCCCTTGTTTTCTTTGCCACATTCATCTTGAATTTATCATAACTCTGTTCAACTTTTGCCAATTTTTCTTTGACTTGCTTCAGCTCTGACACTTGGAGTTTCAATTCCTCCATGGCTTTTATTAATTGCTCTGTGCTCAGACCTGTACTGCTACCTGATGTTGTTGTTGTTGATGTTGCTCCTATGATGACCTCTATTGTTGATGTCGGGACTGTGGGAGGCAATGTTGTTATAAGTGTGGAGGGGGCAGTAGTTACTGTTGGAGCTACTTCAAGTGGCTAGGAGGTCAACTCTCCCTGCTTCTCTTGTATAGCTTTCTCCAATGCCTTCTCTGTCTCACTTAATCTTTCATTTAGTCTCATGAGCAGGTCCATCATGTCTTCTTATGATTTCTATTGTACAACATCTATTGTCTATGGATGCATAGAAGGAGGTATTTTAAGCTGCTTTTTGAGGGTAGCAATGTCCTCTTCCTTTTTCTTCATTAATGGTTTTATGCCTTTGGCATCTTTGGGATCATGTCCTAGCTTAATGATAATTTCTTCCAAGGATTTGATCATGTCGTCCTTTGCTAGAGAAGAAGCTTTCTCCAAATCTAACTAAGCAGAGATATTATTCAAGGAGTTTTTCAATTTATGAGCTAACATAGCTTTATCAGCTAGCGTGGAATATACCATCTCTCTAGTCTGTTTGTGCACCTCAATCTGGTCTATTGGATGAATGTCTTTGGCCAAGACCTCCAGATTTGTCCTGATATAATCAGCTGCTGATTGTGGTTGCTACACCTTGGGCTTGAAATAATTCATGATCATCTTCCCTTCTTTAATGTCATAGGCAAACATCAATCTTTGCTGTTTTGCGGGGGCCATTTTAAGATATTTATTGTAAATCTGCAGCCTCAGTGGATCATTTCTAGCCTTTATCTCTGTGAATGTCCTTTTGATGTCAGAGGTTTGCTTTCTTGGTGGCCTAGTGGATGAAACTTTCACACTATGCTGCCTTTCTAGCTCTTTCCTATGTGAGCTAGTTGATGTCTCTATCATTGGGGAGGTCTGTAGGCTGGTTACCCTCTCACCTCTTAGACTTTCTATTATTTCCTCAATGATTTCCTCTTCAGATAGAGGATTCAGTCTTTGCCTTTTTGCACCTGGCTGTTCTGCGGGTCCACTGATGGGTGTGGCCTCTTCTTTATCTCTTTTATTTCCTTTTTCCTCATTTAGAGGAGTCTATAATACAGGAATCTCTGTTGCTTTGGTTTGGACCGAAGGAATTTTCCCCTGCTAATCAGTCATTGCTTGTTGCTTCGTGCCTACCACTTCCTTACTCTTAGAAGACCCTGTAACTGGTGCACTAGTTTCTTGTATAGGCTATTGTGAAGTTCCAGTAGAGGATGTACCCACTTCGGTTTGTTGAGGTAGCTTGAAAGATACCTGTCCAAAAGAGTCCAGGTCAAGGGTCTTTTCAAGATCTTTCATAACTTTTCCCAATTTTTCTTGTTCAGTAATCTCTTCTATTAATGTACCCTCTACCCACTCATCCTGATTATCAAATTGGACTATCTCAGGTATCCTATGATGTTTATAGGCCGATATCTTGTTTCTTACTTTTTTGTCACTTATAAAGCTATTTGGGTCATATGGCACCCACCAAAAACTTTTCTTCAATTTAAGGTCTTCCCCCAATATCTTATCAACATCTTCCCATGCCTCCCTCTTGTTAATGATAAAAGGGCCTAACTAGTTTCTTGTTCTCAGCTGAGCCTTTTTCTTTACATTGCAAAAGTGGGTTAAATCTGCATTGATAAGTTTCCTGAAATACTCCAGTGCAAATACCCTCATGGGCACATATTTGGGCAGCTTATAAGTACACAGTTCACAGCCATATATTCTGATTTCAGTATGATTCTGGTAGAGCTACCAATCACCTATCCTGTAGTTTTTGGAGAGCTGTAAAATCTTCTTTATATCCCCAGAGAGCCTAAGAAGAGGAGCTGCTATTAATAAAGTAGAGGCTGGATGTATAAAAAAGTCAATGAATTCACAGTATCTATAAGGGGATTCACAAACATTGTGGAAGACTGAGGTCCAAAAGATCACAAACCTCCTCTCTCCTTTGGAATCCAATTTCCTGATGGAAAATGAAAAATTGTCTAGCTGATAATATAGCAGAAGGTGATATATGAATGAGGTGTACTTGAAGACTCCTTCTCTATCCAGATTTATGAATTGCTCATTGATTTTATTGGCAATGAAAGAGGCATAATCATATTTGACAACAGGGGGTTGTCCTGGAGTAAAAATTGACAACATGACTAGGATGGTCTAATCAACAAAATCACTGGTTTTGAATCCCAAGATAACGGATATCATGTCCAGAATAAGCCTGCCTGTTTCAGTGAACCAGGCATGCACATAGGGAGGTGGGCCTTGGGGCTGGCAATCTAGTTTCATGTATAATTAAGCAATCCGGTTTATTTCTACACTGGGAAATTGAGAGCCTTTCTCAAGCAAAAATCCCATGGAAAGAGGAGCAAGGGGCTGAGCTGGATGGAAGTGTAACATCTCATTGATAGATTCAGTAGTTATGTAAAAGAGAACAGTTTGGCTTGCGATCATAACTACTTTACTGACAGGGTCATAGTTAGCACAGCAATGGTGAACAATATCTAGCAACACATTGACTGAGGGAAGGTAATACCTGGGGAGATTGGATTCCCATATTCCAAAGATATCAGAGTTGCTCAGATAACTATTCCTAATTCGGCAAAATGCTTGGAGATGGTTCATATCACCAGATAACTCTTTAATTTAAAAATCTTTGTCAGCCAAGGGTAACCAATCCAAGTCTTTATGAGGCACATTGAGGGGCGTGACATTGAGCGCCACAGGTGCTTCCATGATTGTTTGTTGTGTTTTCAAACTGGAGGTCAAGTTTCTGTGGAAAAAATGGGCAAAACAGCAGTTCTGGGTGTATTTTTATGAGAGCTACAGATGGAATTTAGCTTGAATTCAGCTCTTTGGGTAAAATTCACAGAGGAAAAATGGAATTACAGGTTTGGGAAGTGAATTGGGGTAAATACCTATTTTTTAGAGGCGGACATTGAAATTGCAGGTTGACCGACGAGCTGTGTAGCAGGACGCTAGACTCTGTTTGGCCGGGTGGCGGACTGTACAATGCTCGAGCAATGAATTGGACGTAATTTGCATGAAAGTAGTACGTTGAGAGAAATGGGCAAAAATGACATTTTCTCTACTTTTTAACAAAAATTGGCTTTCGCGGGGCTTTTTGGCACTTTTTGGTCGGATGATGTCATCACGATGTGACGTCTTGTCGTGACGCGGGGGTATGGGATGGTGTCTCGGCAGTGACGTGGCGGTGAGGTTAGTGGGTGGGGTTAGCGGGAGGGCGGTAAGCGGTATTGGCCCACACCGCTTATGGGCCAGAGTGGTTTTGGTGGGGAGGGCCGCAAGCAGCGCGGGGATGCGCCACGCGTCCAAGGTACGAGCGGTAATACCAGAGTTCCCCACGCTTTAAACATCGGATGGATAGGGAGGCACAATATGATTGTGAGCCATCCGATGAGTAGGCGCTAATTGAACGGTTGGTGCTCATTGGAGGTGACTCAGGGTTACGGAGCGGGGCCCATACAATATATTTAAAGTTTTATATCGCATCGGGGTCACTTACCCTTGGTTTGCGAGGTTGCGGGGTCTTGATTGGGTTTGTTAATTAACGTGAGGTTAATTAACTCCTTATGAGCGCGGGGAGGGTTCTTAATGTATTTCAGATAAACCATTAATTCCCGACGAACAACGTTATGATTTATAATAAAATCGGGGCGGGATATTAATGTTTGGGGGTTATATATATCTATATATACATAATACGGGGATCGGGAAGAATTACAAGGGATTTAATATAATAACGGTTAATTTGTTAATATGAAGCCTTTTTGAAAGTAAATGCACGCTAAGCATAATGTTGCAAAATTTAGGCAAAAGGGAATGAAAAGGGTTTTACACCAGAAATGTGGCTTTGCGCCTAAGAAAAATGTGATTTTACTTAAGCCTTTTATGCAATGAGATGAAGTGATTTAAGAGGGATATTAAGCAGATCTCAACACCTTGGGGAAAATTAGTAAATGATTTGGAGAAAGGATGGAGGGGAGTTAGTCATGCCTCACTTGATTTGTAACCAAACAGTTGCCATGGTACTTATGATAACAATAAGATGAACATCTTCAGAGACAAAATTAATCATAAGCATGCTTCTACAACACAAAAACTACCTACCGAGCCTATTATACCTAACATTTTTTTCTTCATTTTTCTTTGGGTGCATTTGAACTGGAAAGGCCTCAACAATCTTCTTTTCTCTGCATGATAAGCCTATCTAAATCAACACTTGTAACTTCTAAGGGCTCAGATTTAACTGTTGAGCTCCTTTGCTTCTCTACCTAACTATTTATTTGCCAAGATTAAACATTTTGGACAGATTTTATTGTCTCTCACTAAAACAGGAAATTGAAACATGAACTAGCCAAGATTAAGATGTTTGGCCATTCATCAATTATAGCATAAAGTTCAACAAACTGCACATGAAACTTTTATTTACAGAACATGAAATAGTAGTGGCATTTGGACTTGCACACTTTCCCGGTCCTTTTTCCTTTTGGGTTCATTTCTTTCATTTCTCTTTTGACCATTTCATTTATTTTACCCTTTGATCTTTCTTTTAGCGTATACCTTCTTTTCATTTTTTATTTTTTATTTTTGATTTTTTCAAAATGTGGAAAACCTTTGCAGCAGGGAAAGGATAAACATATTAGGGATTTTAACCAGTCAATCATGAAATATGACACCTATTGGTATAGGAGCATAACAGAGAGGTGGCACTGCGCATTTGTGGTTGGCTTTTCACATTGAGCAGAAAGACCAGAAAATCTCCAAACTTCATAAAAACTTCCAAACAACCCTCTCATCTCTCAAAAAAGTAAGTGAAATCCCTCTAGCTCATCATTAAAGTTACAATTGTAGGGTTTGAAGGAATTTACTATGCCAAATATTAAACCCTAGTTTCTCCCTCCATGAAATTCTAGAAACCCTAATCCCCTCTATTTTTTCCACGACCTATCACTAAACCCTATACCCCTTCAACACATCACTCCATAACATCTATACCCCCTCATCCTTTATCCCACAAGTTATATTTCAAAAAGGGCCCAAACCCCTCTCCCTCACTTTCATAATTCATATCCTTCCATTCATTTTCTAGTCTACCAAAATACCTCATAAGGTCATCTCCCATCCCCTCACTCCAAAATCACTCTTACTCATTCCCTTTAGCCCTTTCCTTGGAGTGTACAGTCGCAAACCTTGCAAACATGGACAGAGAAGATCGAGACTATGAGGAGGAGGAAAACAAAGGTAGTGACAGTTCGACTGATAAACCTCAACAACAGAGAAAACCACACAAGGGAGGTAGAATTATTAGGGAATAGCCATCAAAACTCAGAGAATTGCAGGCCTCTCCATTAGTTGTCACTTGTTTCAAACATCTAGGATGTTATGCGTTCTGTGAGCAGGTAGAGAGAGTTCAACACCATCCAAAGCTCACCAAGCTATTTGTAGCCAATCTTTGGGACAAAAGGGTGACTCTTGCTAGGGTGACATTCATAGTCTCACCCTCCATTATTGCAGGATTCCGGATGTAGGGGAGAAATGGTGCAAGGCACAGGACCTGGATGAACATTATTATGAGGCTTATATCAAACCCAGGCACAGAAATGAGGCGAAAGAGTTTTTCCTTTCAGATTCCTTGAGGACAAGTATGCCCCCATGACGAAAATCATCATGAAATATTTCACTTTTGAGAGCATATTTTCCATGCTGCACACCTATCACATCAGGCTTCTCATGCATTTTACCAGGGTGAGGATGTTAAACTTCCCTTATTTCTTATTCAGTAATATTGAGAAGATGGCCCATTTTGTGCAAAAAAAATCATACCCTTAGTAGATGAGCAGTCTCTATCATTATTCCCTGATAAGAATGATTGTGCTTCATCATCTTAGCATCCTCAACATCTTTTGGGAGACATTTATTTCTCATGACATCTTCAGGGGTCCTCAAATTCCTCCACCGGTGTCTCAAGAATTACGGGGACCTTCTAGTAGTGCTCACGTGAAAACAGATGAGGAGGCCAAAGAGACTAGCGCTACTGAGGTGCCCGGGACTTACATGACATATCAGAGGGGCACAAGGAGATTTTTTGCAACTGATAGGCAAGTGTTTGCTCCACGGGATGTAGAAGGGACCTTCCCTTGTTCATCAACCCATAGGCAATAGCTTGCTCCACAAGATGTGGAATGGGCTTTTCCTTCTTCATCAGCACAAAAGGTATAGGTGAAGTAGCTGCACAAAGGGAAGGAAAAGACATCGAAGGAAAGTTTTGATGTTGAGGAGAAAGAGAGAGACTTTGATTTGACAGAACATGATGAGCTGAAGCGGCATTATACTCATCATGGCATGGAAATAATTGAATTAGAGGCTCAGGATGAAGAAACAACAAAGGACATCATCATACAGGAGAAGGAGGCTCAAATCCAAGCGTTGATGGACAATTTGGAGAGGGCCAAGTATGTCATCACATATTTGAAACAAGAGAACAAGAAGTTGAGTGACAACTAGGTCCTCATGGAGCTGGAACTTCTCAAGGTAAAACAACAAGATGCCAAGGAGTCACAGGTCACTTTGACTCCTATTAAGAAGGAAATTGAGGATGATAGAGAGACTTGGCTTGAGAGGCTCAATTTTCACCTAGAGAAGCTATTTCAAAAGGCCAATAGGGATAATCAAATGACCAGGCACATGGCCTACCATTACAGGACCCGAAACGAAATTTGCAACACGAGGGTCAAAAATATGAAAGCTAGGCTAAGGCAGGCTCTAAAAGGCAAAAAGGAGGAGGATAGGCTTAGGCTGCTTTCTCAAACTTCCTTGGCTCATATGGATACTTGATGATGGTGCTTCTCACCAATTTTGTTCAAGTTTGGAAGAATTTTGTCATTTGCAAATTTTGAAATTTTAAACATAGAAAATCATGCTCAAAGCGTAGCGCCAGTCACGCTGCGCTCTTCCTAGGGGCATCCAATTGAAAAATGCCTTAGATTTTTGGAGTCAAAGCGATGATTACACCCACCCTATGGATTTTCTAATTTTTTGGGGCAGAACTGGTCCACCAAAAGGTAAAAAAACACACTAAAAATGACCTTTCTGCCACTTTTTGGACACACAGAAGCAGTCTTGGGAGAATCAAGTTTTTAGGGGTCAAATTAGCTTCAACGGAAGTCACTCCAAGTTTTTTGGAAGTTACACTTGAAGACCTTTCCAATGCGCTATCATGAGCTTAATTTGGATGCCGATAAGGCCTCCAAAAGGGACTTGAAAGTGGCGCTATGCGTTGAGCCAGTGGCGCAACACGTTGGGCAAATTTTGCATAGGATGGCTATTTTTCCATTTTTTTAGTGTGTTCATGGATTTTCTCTCATGGATGATGTTTCACCATTGTAAATTATGACTTCTAATATAAATATTATGGATAATTAGTAGTATAGGGTACCTTCATTGCATTAAAAGTCAATTTGAGCTCAAATGAATCAATTTTTCACTTTTAGAGGCAAGTTTTTAAGATGCCTATATTCTTGTTTCTTGTTCAGTGTTGGTTAGATTAGCTCCTCATCTTAGGGATTTGACCCCTGAGGATGGGAGGAGATTGAGACAAAGACTATATCTTCTTCTTCTTTCTCATTGTAAAGGGTTGGACTCAGCTGGATGCTCAGGCCTTGATTTTACATCATTTTGTAGCAGTTTAGCAGGAGATTAATAAGAATTTCAGCTATTTTTATGGGATCCATGTGGTATGGAGTTTTGGTATAGTTTCTTCTCTTGTGATCATATGTTAATGTGCTTTTTCTACTTCTTTAATCATTTCATTGCTTCTAAGTGAATGCTTTCAAGTTGATAGGCAGAATTCATTACATTAGTGCTATGTTTTGGGAAAACATTCACCATTTCATGTTTTCTACATTTTGGGAAGGATCAATGCTAATCACATGCTCTTCCTAGCCTCTCACCAATCTTAAACACCTCACCCATCAAGGCTTACAGTGCTAAGCCTTTGCCTCCCTTGTCCCATTGAACACCATGCAATTTTGACCTAACTCACTAGCTCTAACTGTATAGCTCCTCTTGATCTAGAGAAAACCCTTCAAAATTAAATCAAACCTTGTGCTACTATACCTAGCCTAATATCCTTTTCCTGATCAGTCATCTTGGCTAAGATCCTTACGAAGAGAACCCTCCCCTGACCTAGTAGGGCTAGCTACTTGGCTAAGCGTGGTTTATGGTTACCTTGGCATTGCCTTCCTTCAATATGAGGTTCAATCCAGGTGATAACATAGTGGCAGCCATACTGCAGAATGAGCGAAAGGTTTCGTATTCCCTGGGAAAGATCATCAAAGTTAAAATCTGATTGCTGATGGTGAACAGTGGTCAAATGCATGCAAAGGATGAAATCATTTACCTGGCGACTCCAGTGTCGAAAAATCCCAAGGTTTAGAATTTTTATGGCAACTCCACTCTTCAAGACCCAGTAGCCTAAGGAATTTCTTGGTGAATTCATTGTTATCAAAATGGATTCTCTTGCTCGAAGGTATGCTCCCATGAGCTGAGATCACATTCCAGGTTTCCCGAATAAAATTCCTAAGGTAGATTGGCAATGGAATTTGCCTATGTTTAAAGATGATGATAGGAATGATGCGTCTTTGCATCTACTTAGATTTCACATGCATACTCACAAGTTGAAGGTTGATTTTCCTTAAGAGTGCTTGATGAAGATACTCATGGCCACTCTAGAAGGTGAAGACCGATCTTGTTATGAAAGTTTGCCACCTGCTTGTATTTACTATTTAAAGGATTTTCATACCATGTTCTTTGAAAGGTATAAAGAATCTTTTCCATCCTTAATATTAGTTCAAAACTGTTGTAAACATGTTTATAGTTTTATGGAAAACCTTGAGAAAGTTTATGATGATGATGACTTCATGGAAGATGAGATCATGGAAGCCCTGTATGAAAATCCATTTCAGTAGCATAAAGAGAGCTTAGAGGGTACTTATCAAGATGCTCAGGAAAATTTGCAGCAGGTTCAAGATCTTAGTACAATTGAGGATGATGCAAAACAAGGTCTTATTTCAGATCTGCTCATAGCAGAAGACCGTATGCAGGAAAATCAAGTTCGAATTTCAGATTGTGATAAAGTCAAGTTGGCTATTTCAAATCTAGATTCAGATCGTGATGATGAAGAGTACCTTGTTTTGAATCCCATGAAGGAGAGCTCTATTTTTGAGATCATCTACAATGAAGAAAACAATGTTATTGACCCAAGTGTTCTCATTTCATTAGAACAAAGCCTTCACGAGGAGGTAATCTAGTTGTTTTATGAAAAACAAGATGAAATCTTTGTTCAAGTAAGTGAAAACTATTCTTTGGGTAACTTAGTGGTAAATGATAGAAGTGTTAGTTTTGAGTTTCAAGAATTATGTGAAGTTTTCCCTCGTATGACTGATGAGTGCGATAAGAAACATGACAATCTGGTTTCCATGTCATATGAATATGATCAACAATGTATTCAAATTTCAGAAGACCATGGAATTGAGGACTGCCATTCAGATTTTTCTTCTCACATTTCATGTTTTGAATTGTTATTTCAAGAGGATAATTATTGTTTTAGCAAAAGAGAACAAAAGGTACTATCTCCTCTGTCTGAAGATGAGATAGATCAACTCCTGAAAGGTCATGTTACAACGTAACCTAATGTAGGTTTGCAGTGTTCACATTGTCAAGAAGGTGTTAGTGAAGCTTCTTCCACTTTTGAAAATGAGGAAAGTCTTGAGATTAGATTTATAAATTGGTGAATAGATATTGCTTTCTTTCATGAAGATGATAGGGTTGTCATGTTTGATAATCTTGAAGAATGTTTTCTGTTTAAGAATGACTTAGACTATGAAATTGAGGAGCATGAACCTAAGAGAGGCAATATGCCAGAAATTCTCATGCTCAAGGAATTTACAACGAATACTCAGATAGCATAAGCTTATACTTCTCTATGCCTTCCTATCAATTAGCAACCAACTGTTCTTTCATATCATAATTAAGGGAGTACTTATATTTTTGGTGGTGGATCCCAAGACAAGCTAGTGCTTCAGGATTTTCAAGATCCCTTCAGCATTCTTTTGCAAGCATTAGAGAAGATGAATGTTGTCTGGTTCGTTAGCATAATCGTTGGTTTCAGTTGTTATTGTGAGTTTCCTACATGTATATCGTTCTTCCTGCTTGAGGAAAGTGAGAGTAGAATTTCAGTGAGAAACAATCTGCTCGATTGGTTACAATGGAAGGTTCACTTCACATGATTGTACATATTTCTTCAGTAGGTAGGTGGTTGACATCAGTATTTCAAGCCATCAAATCTTGATGGTCTACTGCCATTAATAACTGTTGTAAGTACTTGCTTCAACTAATTCTTGAGTCATTTTTTCAGTCAATTTCAAGTCAGTTTGTGTCTATGAGTCATCAGCATTCAGTCATGTATTTTAGATTGAGGCTTTTTTTTACTCCATGCCCAATGGATAAGGCTACTTGGTCTACAGTGTTCTTGGCACCTCCAAGGAGCTACCATCCCCAATGGATCCAATGTTAGTGTCAGTATTTGCAGCCTTTCACCAACGATCAAACATGCCCTTACAAAGTGGTCTTAGAGTTTCAAAGTCAATTTTTTTCATTTCAGTGAGTCTTCAAGTAAAATTTGGTCACTAGGTATTAGGTCTAGGATTCGTTTCACTCCTTCCTAAGTTTTCCAAGAATTAGTCCATGTCACCATTTGACTAAGTGTACCATCATTCAAAGAGTTGTCATCATTATTTCAAGTTTCAATGGGTCATTTTACACCTTGTTTGTGCTTCAGTTGTGCTTAGGTAAGGCTCATTTCCCTCTCCCAGGGTTTTGAAGGTAATTTTTCTTGGATGGTCAAATCATCAACAAAACGTGTATCCTAATGCTCATACACCTTCCCCTATCCTTAATATACCTTCTTAAACACTTCCCATCACTAATATCCCTCAAATTCATCATTTTCCATCAAACCCTAGTATATTGCTACAATTTGACACTTTTCTAGGTTAGGCCTGCATTTTTCCCTTTTGGACCCATTCTCCTCACTCAATCCCTGACATTCCACCTTCCCCTACTTCCTAATATCCCTCACTACTTCCCAAATTTTTCTCAAGAATTTAGAAGCCCCTCATTCCCTTCATTTCCCTTCATTTCTACAAATCCCCTGTTCCACATATCGGGATAGTTTTTATTCAAATGATGTTTCTGAGTAAGAAAAGATGAATTTGGAAAAAGTGACAGAATTTACTGTCCACCATAGAACCAAGAAGAAAAAACTCCTTCAATTTTTACACAGGTCTCATGGTTTGGGAGAAATGTCCAAAACATCATTTGCCTCAGGAGAGTTGATGCACTTCTGGAGTGACCTTGGGAAAATCCAGATTTCTCCTAGATGGAGTGACCAAATGACTTCCATGATGAGTCAACTGGTATCTAGACACAAAGATATCTCCAATGAGGTATCATGAGCTCAATTTGGAGTTGAGGAAGACCTCCCAAAGTTGACTGAAACAACACTCTGCATTTTGGAAACCTCATTCTACACATTTTGACTAGTCTTGGGAGATTGAGCTTTTGATAGGGCAAATGAGCTCCAAACTGAAAAATTCAAAATGTTCTAGACACCAAAATGGCAGTCAAAGGTCCAATTGAAGTGGTGCTTCACGTTTAGGAGGTGGCATTGCATTTCTGAGCTGGGTGCTGCGCGTTGGGAGGTTTCATCAGTGCAAAATTACACTGCACAGCACATTGAGAGGTAGCATTGTGCGTCTGTGGTTGGAACTACTAGTTGAGAAGAAAGACCAGAAAGACTCCAAACTTCATAAAAACTTCCAAATAATCCTTTCATCTCTCAAACAAGTAAGTGCACTCCCTCTACCTCATCATTAAAGTTGCAATTGCAGGGTTTGAAGGAATTTACCATGCCAAATATGAAACCCTATTTTCTCCCTCCATGACATTCTAGAAACCCTAATACCCTATATTTTTACCACCACTTATCACTAAACCCTAAACCCCTTCCATACATCACTCCATAACATCTATAACCCGTCATCCTTTATCCCACAAGTTATATTTCAAAGAGGGCCTAAACCCCTCTCCGTCACTTTCATAATTCTTATCCTTCCCTTCATTTTCTAGTCTACCAAAATACCTCATAAGGTCATCTCCCATCTCCTCACTCAAAAATCACTCTTACCCATTCCCTTTATCCCTTTTATTGGAGTTTACAGCCTCAAACCTTGCAAACATGGACAAAGAAGACCAAGACTATGAGGAGGAGGAAAACACAGGCAGTGACAGTTCGACAGATAGACCTAGGCATTAGAGAAAACCACACAAGCGAGGGAGAACTATTAAGGAAGATCCATCAAACCTTAGAGAATTGCAGGCCTCTAAGTCAGTTGTAACTTGTTTCAGACATCTAGGGTGCTATGAGTTCTGTGAGTAGGCACAAAAATGAGGTGAAATTTTTTTTTCCTTTCAGATTCCTTGAGGGAAAGTATGCCCCCATGATGAAAATCATCATGAAATATTTCACTTGTGAGGGAAAATTTTCTAGGCTGTACACCTATCACATCAAGCTTCTCATGCATTTTACCAGGGTGAGGATGTTAAAGCTCCCTTCTTTCTTGTTCAATAATATTGAGAAGATGGCCCATTTTGTGCAACAAAAGCCACACCCTCAGCAGATGAGAAATCACTATCATTATTCCCTGATCAAGATGACTGTGCTTCATCATCTTAGCCTCCTCAACATCTCTTGGGAGACATTTATTGCTCATGACATCTTCAAGGGTCCTTAAATTCCTCCACCAGTGTCTCAAGAATCACGGGGACCTTCTAGCAGTGCTCAGGTGAAAACAGATGAGGAGGACAAAGAGACTAGAGCTACTGAGGTGCCCAAGACTTACATGACATATCAGAGGGGCACAAGGAGATTGTTTGTAGCTAATAGGCAAATGTTTTCCCCATAGGATGTGGAAGGGACCTTGCCTTCTTCATCAATCCATAGGCAAATGCTTTCTCCACAAGATGTGGAAGGGGATTTTCCTTCTTCATCAACACATCAGGTACAGGTGCAGCTGCTACACAAAGGGAAGGAAAAGATGCGGAGGAAATTTTTGATGATGAAGAGAAAGAGAGAGAATTTGGTTTGAGAGCATGATGAGCCGAAGCAACATTATACTCATCACGACATGGAAATAATTGACTTAGAGGCTCAGGATGAAGAAACAATAAAGGGCATCATCATACAAGAAAAGGAGGCTCAAGTCCAAGCGTTGATGGACAATTTGGAGAGAGGCAAGTATGTCATCACATATTTGAAATAAGAGAACAATCAGTCGAGTGACAAGTAGGTCCTCATGGAGCTAGAACTTCTCAAGGTAAAATGACAAGGTGACAAGGAGGCGCAGGCCACTTTGACTCCTATTGAGAACAAAATTGAGGATGATAGAAAGACTTGGCTTGAGAGGGTCAATTTGCACCTAGAGATGCTATTGCAGAAGGAATAGGGATAATCAGATGATCATGCACATGGCCTACCATTACAGGACCCGAAACAAAATTTACAACATGAGGGTCAAAAAGATGAAAGTTAGGCTAAGCCGGGATCTAAAAGGCAAAAAGGAGGAGGATAGGCTTAGGTTTCTTGCAGAAGATTCCTTGGGTCATGAGGATACTTAATGATGGTGCTTCTCACCAATTTTGGTCAAGCTTGGAAGAGTTTTTGTCATTTGCAAATTTTGAAATTTAAAACACAGAAAATCAGGCTCAACACGCATCGCCATTGGCACTACGCTTTTCCTAGGGACATCAAATGGACAAATGGCTTGCATTTTTTGATTCAGAGCAATGAGTACATGTACGCTATGGATTTTCTAAGATTTTTGCACAAAACTAGTCCACCGAAAGGTCAAAAAACATCCTAAAAATGACCTCTCTACCACTTTTTGGACACACATAAGCAGTCTTGGGAGAATCAAGTTTGAGGGGTCAAATGAGATTCAAAGGAAGACATTCCTAGTTTTTTGGAAAGTAGACTTGAATAAATTTCCAATGAGCTATCATGAGGTCAATTTGGATTTCAGGAAGGCCTCCAAAAGGGACCTGAAAGTGGCGCTGTGCGTTGAGCCAGTGGCCTAGCGCGTACGGCAAATTTTGCACACGATGGCTATTTTTCCATTTTTTGACTGTGTTCATGGATTTTCTCTCATGTAGAATGTTTTACCATTGTAAATTATGACTTGGCATGTAAATATGATGGATAATCAGTAGTATATGGTAGATTTATTGCATTAAAAGTCAATTTGAGCTCAAATGAATCAGTTTTTCACTTTTAGAGGCAAGCTGTTAAGATGCCTATATTCATGTTTCTTGTTCAATGTTGGTTAGATTAGCTCTTCATCTTAGGGATTCAACCCCTGAGGATGGGAGGAGGTTGAAACAAAGCCTATATCTTCTTCTTCTTTCTCATTGTAAAGGGTTGGACTCAGCTGGATGCTCAGACCTTGATTGTACATCATTTTGTAGCAGTTTAGTAGGAGATTAATAAGAATTATAGCTATTTTTATGGGATCCATGTGGTATGGAGTTTTAGTACAGTTTCTTCTCTTGAGATCATATGTTAATGTGTTTTTTTACTTAGTTAATCATTTCATTGCTTCTAAGTGAATGCTTTCAAGTTGATAGGTAGAATTCATTACATCAATGCTCTGTTTTGGAAAAACATGCACCATTTTGTGTTTTCTATAGTTTGGGAAGGATACATGATAATCACATGCTCTTCCTAGCATCTCACCAGTCTTAAACACCTCACCCATCAAGCCCTACAGTGTTAAACTTTATTCCTACCTTGCCCCATTGAACACCCTACAATTTTGACCTCATTCACTAGCCCTAACTGTCCAACTTCTCTAGATCTAGCAAAACCCCTTCAAAATTAAATCAAACCTTGTGCTACTATACCTAGCCTAATATCCTTTTCCTTATCTAGTCATATTGGCTGAGATCCTTATGGAGAGAGCCCTCTCCTAGCCTAGTAGGGCTAGCTACTTGGCTAAGCATGGCTTGTGGTTACCCTGGCATTACCTTCCTTCAGCCAGAGGTTCAATCTAGGTGATAATAGAGATTTCCTTCAATTGAAAAAATTGTGTCGGTAAGCTAATATTCTCACGGAGCCTCTTAAATGACATATTTATCTATTTCCTTTACAACTTCAAAGAAGGTACATCAAAAATGATAAGAAGATGCAATGGAAGTGGTAAACATTTTTTTATTAGGGACTATGCTCCACTCGTGAAGGATTGTTTCTTGTGTTGTCTTTACACTGAAAATATTTCATTGTAATCTCCACATAATCACTCTCTTCTTTCCTACCATAAGTTATGTTGCGTATATAATAAACATTGTAAGAGGTGAGATGGAGATGATTTAATGTAATAACAATAGTCATAAGGAATTGATATGTGGAGGTTTTAAGATGAATATACGTTAAACCAATACGGAGTTTAGAGGCTTACTCAACAGAATGAAATCTTTTAATGTAAGCTTAGCACAATCAAGCATTGTACAATCCCATAGATGGTCTGACTCGAAGGGTCATAATCTATTTGTCTTATTCTTAGTCTCTTTGAAATAATATCGAGTTAGGCTTTACCACTGTACTTTACCATCGTTTTCACCTCTGCACTTTCCACAATGAATTTTTCCTCAAGTTATTTGTTCATCCACTCGCCGCAACCTGCCCACGACCTCGCTTATGTAAGAGACCTGAAATCTCGTTAACTTTAGCATCATTCGGTAGAGAAGTAGCAATGTCAGACATAACAATCTTAATGTGAGTGTCAAGACACTCATTCATAGAATGTACACATACAAAATTAGCCTTTTTTTGTTTTAATGTTAAAATGATTTATCGGACACTCAAAAATTCCAAAATAAATTGCCCTCCACCATGAGAATTATTGTTAGAAACTATGACAATACTCGGTTGGTGTGAATCAATACTGTAGGAATTTTAAAAACTTTGTTCAACTTGTAATGGTATTAAGACACCACGAAATACTTCAATAATTCACTTACAAGTGTATGTCAATAAATAACATAAGTAACACAAACAAACACACAAATTCTTCAAAATTTTCTTCAATTCCTTCATACGGTAAGTTACAAATTGTTGTTACAAAATTCTCTTCCTACAACCAACATGAAGCAACTACCCCTTAATTTATTAACTACAACTAAAAGGAGCTTCAACCCCTGAATTTATCAGATTCTACTGAAAGGAGCTCTAGCCCATAGAAATTTACTAGTAACTACTGGAAGGAGTTAGAACCCCTTAATTTCAATCTACAACTTGCTGACCTTCATGATTCACCTTTCATACTCAAATCAATAAGGAGTTCTATTTTACAAGATAAAACAATTTTTTGACTATCACCAACACCTTCGTCAATCTCTGATTACTAAGGATGTCAGAAACATCAATCCATATAAACTCACACACTAACGAAATACTCTATAAAACCTGTTCAATCAATTATGCTTATAAATAATTTTGAGTAATAAAAATGGCTTCTAGCATTTTAGTTAACTTACTGATTTTACCTTGCATGAATCTCTTATTTTGTCTTAATCTAGCTCTTGTCATATTATTTGAATGCGTTCTCCAAGTATTTAGGCACTGATCTACTATTCAGAATTCAATCCCTAAGTTTTTTGTCAATTCTGCTGATTCTAGCAGTTTGCCAATGTTTGGTTGTAGATTTAAATACAGTTCTAACTTTTGTGAGTGTTGTATTTGGCTAAATTGCCAAAGATACTACCAATGATGTCCATGCTATCGTATTTGACCCTTAAGCCCCTAGCACTTCGTACATTGGCCCTATAGCCTATATGACCAAGTAGTTGTAACCTCAACCTTAGTCTCTAAGTGCTTATCAAACCCACACCTTTGGTCACTATGCCACACAGAACCAAGTCTCAGTGCTTAAGGCTGGGCTCCTAGATCCTTTATCCCTTTGTTATTTCATAAATTCCTCTGGGATCTACCTTAGGGGATTATGTGTCATTTGGGGCTTCCTTTCTGCCTTGGCGCTTTGTCAGCCTACAGGTTCTTCTTTCCATTATCATAACTCACCTCTGAGTTCTGGGGATTGGGATGAGTTGTCCTCATGGGTCCGTCTACTGCACCTATGAACCGATAAATCAAAATTTGAGCTTATGGGATCAAGACTATGGCCTTTTGGGATCAAGACTATGGGATGATGTCATGGTTACATCATCTCTGCCACATGGTGCCTCTAGAGTGCAACATGTATCACCCAGATTTGAGCCACTAGGACACCCAAAAACATAAAATTTGCTTGCCACGTCTCTAGGTTTGTATTGTCATCATGGTGATGTTATCAAGGTTAACATGTGCATCCACGTCTTCTACCATGTATTCGTTGTGCCCCCTTGTCATTAATTTTTTGGTCATATATATGTCCACCTTGTGTCATTGTATAACTGAGTTGTCATTGGTTAGTCTACGATCACATGACATCGTCATGGTTATACAAAACCAGTTTGTGGTTTACGCACCCCCCTGAAGCTGATTATGGTTTAGAGGGAGGCGGCGGGGTGGCACAGTCATCCTCGACCATTGATCTAGCAATCGACGGTCTGGATAAGCCGCCTTTGCACCATCCCCCTATGCGTTAACCTGAAGCGAACTCACCCTGCGCAATATTGTTGATGCGTCAATGGGGACGTGTGGCGCTTGATCCGCTCGTGAACATGTCCCCCGTTTAAATAGTCACCTCCATACCCTTTTCGTTGTCTGCTCTCCCAAGTTTCGCCAACTGTTAGATTTAACGGTTGCTAAGACCACATCTCTATTTTTGGCTGCAACCTTTGACCATGCGGTTTGTAACCTTTGACTTTGAATATCTTCGGATCCTTCGGGTCATTTTTTGACTTCCACATATGACTGGAAAGTTCTTTCAAAGTTATTTCCATCTGTGTTTCATCTACTCTTGAAGTGATCTTATGCACAAGAAATTCCTTCAAAATCGTTGCACCTTTGCCATCCGTGCTCTGCTCATCTTGCAATTATCTTTATCTTTTGCCATATCTATCAACACCGTTGTCATTCTTTGCCATTAATGACAACATATTTGACAGTTATGTCACATCAAAGTTAGTTCGGTCAATGAAAAACTAGAAATAAAAATTAGAAATAAGATTTGTTGAAATTAAAAAATGATTTTTGAATTTATAAGAAAATAAAAATATTTAACATTTTTTAAAAACTTTAATTCAAGTCACAAAAATTAAAAAAATAATTTTTAATTTACCAAAAAATAAGAATATTCAAAATTTTCAAAAACTTTAATACAAATCACAACCAAAAAAAAATTGAATTAAAAAAAAAAATTAATTTTCAAAAACTTTAATTAAAGTCACAAAAACTGGGTAAAGTAACGGAGAGTCAACTAAAATTTACAGCCGCAAGTGCGACTGATAAACCTATTAATCTAATATAATTATTAATTTTTATGAGTAATAAATAATTACTACGTATGCTTTAGTTAAATAATTATTATGTATGCTTTAGTTTTCGCTATATAAACTATGTAAGATATTTTAAATAAAGAATTAAGTTTTTGTAAAATAAAAACAATTATTAAATCATGAATTTTACTGTGGATATCAAATGACATACATATTAATGTTGTAAAGAATTTGTAAGCCAGAAGTGAAAAATGTGGACATTATATGACTTCTGCGAGATGTCAACATACATGTCTGAAATCTTTGCCAAGTCTAATAACTTCACGCGGCATAGTTTAAAACTCGGGAACACTCGACTAATAAAACAAGATGCCTCTAACGCCGGTTTCATGGAGAATCTGCCTAGAAGCGGTGGAATAATTACTGAGATCCCATAAGTGGCATGTATTATTAAATTTCAGAAGGATCTAGTTCATGGTGTGTAAAGCGGTGGAGTAATTAGTGAGACTCCCATAAGTAGCGTGTACTATTAAATTTCAGAAGGATCTAGTTCATGGTGTGTAGATGTGTAGAGTGGTGTTTTGTTCATGGTGTAATATTAAATTTCAGAAGGATGTAGAGCATGGTGTTTTATTAAGTCATAATTCATGGTGTTTTGTTAAGTCACAAGGCATTTATGATGTAAATGGAAAAAATTAGGTAGCGGGAGTTGTTATTTTTGGTGATTTTCACAATTTAAATATCATTGTTTTGATAATAATATTATTATTTATATATATATATATATGGATTTTGATAGTTTAAATGCTTTTGTTTAGATAACCACTAAAATCATAAATTAAATATTGCATGTTGCAGTGATATCTGTGTGACTGCAGATAAACTGGCCAACAAAAAAATTCGGAAGAATCTACATTATTTGAGTTCAGATGGTTGTGACCCGGTCCAAAAGTGGATCTCTGGAGTTGAATTTGCTTTTACTTTATTTTGGAATCCGATAACATTCGGGCCAGCGACGACCAGGGCGATAGTGTCCTCACTATAACTTTTAATATAATAGAGAGCATGGTATAAACGAAGCATATCCAAGCAGAAAACCGCAGAAACATATAAAAGAACAGGATGTCAGAATAATGCAACGGAACTAATGGGTCGGAAGAATCAGAGTCCTAGAGACTCGTGGTACAACCAGTACGTTTGTCTGCCCCCCATTACTAATATTCCGTAGTTATTAGACTCTGGCCCAGTTCCTTTTTTTATCAAAGTAGTTTCTTGTTTATTCGAAGACCGTCCAGTCTTTTCATGCCTGTCAGGAGCGTTTTCTGTGGGCGCGCCCCCATTGCCTTTACCTGCGGAATATGCCCTGTTCTTCCTGCTCATCTATTTAGGAAGAAGCGTCCACTCAATTCCTTCACAACCACAGAATCTTCCTTCCATCTGCAACATTTTCCTCGGCTTTCACAATAATCTTGCAATCGGTGTCCAACCTAATTGCCACTGTGCCTTGACACACCTCGAAGGTTCGATATCATTGGACCTCTTTTCCAGCAAAATGCAGAGTATTTCAGCCTTGCCATCCTCTGTTCAATACAGAAGATTGTTAGAAGATCGCAGGATATTGCTGTCATCGACTCCCATCAGCCCGTCAGTGGAGATTCCGGCAGCGGTTACCTACGTAGCGAAAGCTAGTTTCGACTCGAACTTAGCCATCATCCTTGCGGCGTTTCTCTGTTCCACCATATGTGCTTTGGGTGTGAGTGTCATGATACGCTGTAGACTGCTCTGCAGACGATGGCCAGTGGTGGCCGAGCCAGGGACCGTCTCTGGTGTTGGAGGAGTCAAAGGTAGCATCTGCAGGCAAATCGATATAAAGGCACTGCCCGCCACAGTGTACCACACGGCCGGCTCGCCTCTGGCAGGCATGGATTGCCCTATTTGCTTGACAGAATTCATGGACGGAGAAAAGGTGAGAGTATTACCAGAATGCTCTCACAGTTTCCACTTGGATTGCATAGACACGTGGTTGGCTTCCAATCCCTCTTGTCCTTCATGTCGCCATTCCCTACTTTATGTAATGGTCAAGAAGTCGTCGAAGGTAGCTCAACGAAATGTCAATGAGGCTTAAAGATGAGGATCGGAAAAATTTGAGGGGCTTGCCGCTCATTACAGAAATGGCGAGATTCATTCCTGGGATTCTCCAAATGACAGGGAAGGCACAACGACTCTTTTGCAGACGGTGCACTTTCTAAGTTTGAGGCACCGGCCATGAAAAATTCATTCTAACACAGAAGACTGACAGTAGAAATTTACCGCTACTAGAAATAAGTTGTGTAGCATACACGACCTTTAAGCTCGTGATGCTCAGAATGTATTTATTATAAATGAGTTTATTAACTGCTGCATTTCACAAAGGACATGGAGTGCATCTGCAATCTCTTTAATGAAAATAAAATGATAATTATACAGCAAGCAAGAACAGGAAATTATAGTTGCTTACATTCTTTCCCTAAGATGTTCAAAGCACACACGAATATTCCACCGGTCAAAGAATAACATAAAGAAACGAAAGAGCTTTAGAGTGAAGAATGGCAAGAAAATTGGCAACAACCTAACGATCCAAAAATAAAGCAAAAGAGGCTTAAAAAGACCAAAAAAAAAAAAAAAAAAACAAACAAACAAACAAATGAAACTGCGACAAATATGCCGAGATACAACAAACACACATACAACAAATGATTAGATTTCCAGTGATGGTGCAATAACACCCTTTGAATAGAAAAAAACAACAAGTAGCATACTGTAATTTTTTCAGATTATTGTTTTTCTATTTGAGAAAAAACAGAACAAATTGCAAAATAATAAAGCAAAAATCCCAGAGCAAATCATAAAGCTGTCATAAACCCAAACTCATAACCCAGAAGCAAGGCCAAAACCCTGAGCAACCAAAGAGTGAACAGAAAGCAACAAACAAAAAGGTGGTGGTGAAAAAGCCATCATGACCTCACCTAAAAACATCTACAAGACACACATCAGCGAACCCCAACCTGAGATAACCCGCAACAACCCACAAGCAACACTAGAATGCAGCAACGGAGTGAAACGAGAGAAAGAAGGCAGCCACAGTGACTACAGGCATAGAAACACCACAACCCTCGAATCGAATCTTCATGAGAAACACCAGCAAACCCCAACTAGAAACACGCAACAACCAGGCTGTGATGGTGACATCAGGGTGCAACCGGCAGAGGAAGGAGAGGCGACAGCGGAAATCACAGTGGGCGAAGCACAGGTTGCTGCCAAAACTAGAGAAGAGACGTGACTAGGCTTCCCCAGTCGCCTCGCCATCCACTTACCACTTACAAATCTAACCATTTCCAGAAGCACTTGTCTATAACGCGACTTTTTGAAAGTCTTTTTGGCGGGTTTTTCTGGTCGAAATCCGGCAGGAATTTATTGGAATCGCTACCTCCTTTTCTGCCTTCGTTAGCGCTGCCTTAGAGTCAGACACCTCTCCCTCGTTCTTCTTCCTCAGACACTGGTTCCCATAATGACCTAGTTCCTCACAATTGAAGCACTTGACCTTGGAGAGGTCCTTTTTCTTCCTTTTCTCCTGCTTTCTCGCAGATGCCAGAGCTGCATTCTCCTCCTCTTCCTTCTTGATCCAGACTCCTTTGCTGCTACTTTCTGTCTTGCTCAGCCGTTTGATCTCTTCTTGGCGAAGAGTTGCCCACAATTCTTCCCAATCTGGAAGATTCGCCCTGCCCAGTATGCTCTGGACAAACGTCTTCCACTCTTCGGAGACTGCGTTTAGTGTGGTCCTCACCAACATCTCCTCATCCAGCGTGGCCCTTATGGAAGCCAGTTGGTCTCGGATCTCCTTCAACTAGAAGAATGATGACCCCTATTATATGGAGTCAGAGTTCGAGGTCAAATGGACTATCTGACCACCTTTGCAAACTAATATACTAGGAAAATAAGTTTAACCTCATCATTTTTTTCGAAACCCATGGAGATAGGAGAAGGAATGAGTGGCTCAAGATGAGCCATGGTTTTGTGTTAGCAGCTTGTTAGAGGCAAAAAAAATGTATTTAATTCTATTAATTTTACCTATGAGCAAAAAAAAACTCTCCAAACTTAATCATTCAATTTGGCCTTGAAATGAAGGTTGGGCGTGCATTTTTGTGAAACATGCCAATGCTGGAATCCCAAACCCACCTGAAAAGGGCTATGGCCAGTGGAGCTGTGAAGAGCTCGGTTGTAGCTGTGCTGAACATAGGGGAGGCTCTCGTCCCATGTGCGTGGATGCTTTGAGTTATACATGCGTAGAATGTGCACAATCATCCTATTGACAACCTCTGTCTGGCCATCAGTTTGAGGATGGAAGGCTGTGGACTTCGTGAGTTTGGTGTCCAGCATTGACCAGAGACTGGACCAAAATGTGCTGAGAAACCGACTGTCCCGATCTGAGATGATAGACTGTGGGATCCCAAACCAATTTCTGGGGCGATCACATAATAATTCCGCGAAAACCAGAGCTTTCTTTGACTTGGATTTTACAAATTCCAGATCAAACTCTTGTAGAATTGCCATCCATTTTGAATATTTGCCCCCCAGCAACTGTCGCGACAATATATAAGTCATGGGGTTGCAATCACAAAAGTTCCAAAGGCTTGATCCTCTACCCTCCACCACCAATTTCAATATGCGATATAATCTTTGGATCCAATGAGATTATACATGCCAGTCCATAAATCCCCTGTGTCTGCGACTATCATAAATTACAAATGCCAAGCACTCTACCCATTCCCAATACGATTTGTGATCATTCTAGACTTGACGGGATTATACACTCCTGTTAATACATCCCCCGCGTTGGCGGCTATTGCAAATACCAAAAAGTCATGCTTCCTGCCTCATGCCGATTGTGATTGCAATATGATGGCTCATGTCGATTGTGATTGCGATATGACATCATCAATGACGTCAGATCCACGTCATCCGTTACGTCATTCTCCACACCAGATGCCATGTCATAGTGATGTCACCATGATGTCATCCCTTACGTCATCCCGTAGATCACAAATCGCAAATATTTCACGACTATTAGTGTTGTGCTATATTAATCTAGGAATGAATTGAAGAATTAATCTAGGAAAGCATTGAAAAAATAATCTAGGAAAGCATGTAAACGTAATCTATGAAAGCATGGAAATCTCTAATCTATAAAAGTGAGTAAATTTAATCTATGAAAGCTACAAATTTTCAGGGACTCCCAGCTCATCATAGACTAGACAAATGGATTGAACATATGTTATAACCTTAGGCTACTTCCACGTATAAATTCCTGTGTCAATATGTGTCTGCTACTCAAATTGATGGACGCTAAATAAAGAATTTATCAGGCCAAAGTTCGAGGCACAGTTGATCATTGGATTCAAGGAGATCACAATGCTACCAGGCGAAACCCCGTGGGAGTTGGATCGAAGACTGAAGTGCACAATTCTCCAAGAAAACATGACATTAACATATAGGCAACATCGCGAATGGTTTGTAGCATCATTAACTCCGCGTCTATGGAATGTGCTGTCGCAAAAAAGGATAACCACTCAGGATGAGGCTTTGTAAGCATAAGTGAATGATCATGCATGAAAACGGTGAATGAAAGATCCAGAAAATGGTGCAACATACATGTGGGTGAGGTAAGGAACCTACTTTACTGCCACTAGGAGTTACAAGGACTTTCAAACCTTCGTAATGACCCGGGACGTCTTCAGGAGGTTGGCCCCGAAGTCTACGGGACTTCCTCAACAAATCGGCCACAGTTACAATCTTAGGTGACTGGCCCCGAAGTCTACGGGACTGTCTCGGTAATTCAGCCACAATTAAAAACTTTTAACTACTGCACACGCAAACAAAGTAAAATCTCAAAGCAAACCGCCTAAAGTCTCTAAAGAACCAAACAAATTTGAATCACACGCCTAAAGAATCTAGGGCGTCAAACCATACACAAACAGTAGCCTTCCGGACCGAAAACACTAGTTGGTGATGAAGCCCAACATCGTCGCTTCCAGGACTGACAATTGGCCTGCCAATTTGGCTATTCTCAACCAATGTAGTTCAGAACACCATGGTTCCTGAACAGTCGAGTCAACAGTTAGATCAGTCTAGAGCTGCCCACCAGCCTTCTACTTCCTATAACTCCTCAAACAACTCGACCTTCAACAACAAGGAGAAGCATCCCAAAACAGTTTGAAAATCACTGTCAAACTTCAGTTAACTGCAGTCAGCCTTGCAGCCATCCCTAATAAAGTCAACGTTGGTCAATGCAGGGACAAGGAGGGGTCCAAAAGGCTGTATAATGATCCACATATGGTTAGCAGCATAGAACTATACTCCTCATGGCAGCATGAAAACAAATGATAGTGGCAATGAAAAATTCTCCCTCTCCCTCTCTTGAAGTAGCATATTTCAGTTATCGAGGGATTGCTTAGACTCAACAATAGGCTAGAATCCATTACAAAAAAGATAATCAAATCACTTATGAGAATTGAACTTGGGTGGGGAGGATAACAATCATTCCTCCCAACCACCCGAGATAAACCCAATTAAGAAACTGAAAAGGGTATGGGGAAGCCAGAGATAGAAACACAACATATTTCCATCAACAATGTAGAGCCCGTCTCTCCAGGAACCACATCACAGAGATCACCACCTCCGATGGGAGGTCATGCAAAGGAATAGATCACAAAGTATGAGACAATTCCCCATTACCTTCTACTAAGTGAATCAACCATGGGATGCCATTGAAGATCATTCCTCTCAACATATAATTTTTCAAACCTCATAGTACAAATGTTTGGTGTAGTATTGATATTGTACAGTGGTGGAATACAAATCCCTGCTATGAGACATCTGATGCACCTGCTTGGGTGGCATTGGATGTGCTCTAGCTCTGAAATTTCGTGGAGGGGCTAGAATATATGAGATCTCCAAAACCTAGAAATCGTTTGGAGAAATTCCACCTGGATTGGGAGTTATTAAAATAATTAATATTTTTAATAGGGTTCCTAAGTCTAAACTTAGGAAAATAAAAATATCAATGGGTATTAATAAAAATATGGGTGAGAAGCGAGGGAGGGAGGATAAACAAAGTGTTCGAGAGGCTCCATATTGTTTCTAGCTGCTTCCGAATCTTGTATTATGATTATTATTATGAGTTAATATTGTTATTATAATAATATTATAACTGAAACTTATATGAAATTTCGAACGCCCATTCAGATACTCTGCATTCTCTCCTTCCAAACGCAGTAATTTGTATGCCCATCCAGCCTATCCTCCACCCTCAATCCCAATGACATCCTGTTGTCCTAAAACTGAAAAATAGCACTGCTGTAGTAAAGATAAAACTGTTGTTTATGAAAAAATTCAGCTTGTTGGAATTTTCTAAGTGAAAAATCAGCAGCTGTAATTTTTCCTTTTGCTGTCCCAAACTGTCCCTTAGCACTCAAGCTCTGATACCATGTAGAAATTTCTCATTTCCCACCCCGGTTTTCAGTTTCACCTTATTTCTCCCATGTAGTTATTTCTTCACTTTTGTTCCCCCCCTGTTCTTTATCTGTTCGTGGCTTAAATCTAATCTGCTCCTTGACTATTAGTTTCCTCTTCCCAGCTCTGTGGATCACTTGGCTCTGTCTGCTGGAATTCCCCTGCTCTGCATCATCATCGCTGTGTAACGCTGCACAGAGAGGTGGCCACTTGTCGCCTTACAGACTGAGTGTCAGTTTTCTTTTGAATGGTTTTTATTTCTGTTACTACAGGATTTTCCCGCGAAACTGATCCTTATGCCAACTCATCGGTCATGTCGGACCTCAAATATTTAGGTGCCTCAGTCTATTTTCCCGTCGAATCTGGTCATCCATCAGTTTAATTCTCCGCCATTGATCTGTAGCCTCCAGATCCTACAGTCTCCCCCATAAAACCCAATAAAAACGAAACCGAATCACTGAGTCCGGTTTTGAACAATAAACCAATACAATCAGTTGGGTTGCCAAAAACAAAGCAATTTCCATAAGTTGGGTTTTGAAAAGCCAATCTTCCATACGCGTTTATCTTTTTCTAGGACGTTAGAAAGTAGGTAGGTTCATTTAAATAGATCAGTCATTTCTTTACTGGTATCTCAGTTTTAGTCATTTAATTATTTTTGTACAGATTTCAATGAGTTTTTGACTCTCGATCCCCGTTTCAGGTCTTTGAAATGGGAAACGAAGAGGCAGGAAGCAGCGGATGGATAACGGAGATATGACATATATAAATATATCTCATCATCATGAAGTAGATGTACAATGAAAACAGAAACAAAACTAGCAACTAACTATCTGATATCAATATCCTCTCCCCCTTTTTGCAAACATGGGTTGTTTGTCAGGTTTTCCCCTAATGGAAGAAGGCCCTAACCCTACATAAAATATATGATGGTGACTTATGGATGTATAACTATGTTCATCAATATCTAGAACGTGGTGTTGATGCTAGCACATCCCCTCACTCCTCTTTATCCTCCTTTGTTTTCGTCACCTCCTCTTGCCCATCAAGCCTCCTCTTATAATCCTCTCGTTGATCAATCAACGATCCAGATTAGATTCTAATCAATGGTTAGGATCATTTGACTTGATCTCTGCCTTCTTCTAGAAGTTTCACCCACAGTTTAGATTAATACCCATTAATTATTTTAATTTCCTAAGTTTAGACTTAGGGTCCTATTGTCGCACAGAATGTCTAGGCACTGCGACAATGACTCATACCGGGGGCGGTCACCCTGATCTCCAATCTTTCCGTTTAAGTTGTCTCCCTACAACAAGCTAAGGGGGGTAGATCCTACGAAAATGGAATGAAGGAGAACTAGTTGGAAGTCAGCCAATTTGGGAGACACAGTGAAGCGACCAAGTACTTGATTAAGATTTACCAAGACTTACAGGATTTGATTAAATTTTAAATGATTGATACCAGTGCCTTATGGAGTCAATGATCTTGCTAGGGAAGTTAAGACCATGCTGGCACATAGGTCTGCTAGAAAGTCACTGTTATAGTCACTATTCATGACTTCATGGTTGGTTTCAGGCAATATGGAGTGGGTAGTAGGTGTTTAAGGAAAACGTTATGGGTTAGATTCATGGAAATCTGCCTCCAATCTACCATTAATGAGCCGAATGTGGGGGGAATGGTCGAATTCAAATTCAAAAGGCCCTATAAATTACAAATGGTTATCCAACGAAAAAAACTTGGAAATTTGAGAACTGAGTTGTTACCTATGAAGTGTTTATGGACCTGTTGAACTTTGAGGCTTTGAGAGCAAGTTTAGTGTCAATCCATAGGTATTCGATACTTTTAAGTGCTGGTTTCGATTTAACAGACATAAATTTATCACCAACCCGCGTGTATGTATTAAAACACTTAAAAAAATATAAAACTCCTTATTTTCGGTTTGTGGCAACCTATAACTTTTCCCTGTAAAAAAATTTAAGCCCATCCAAGCCCATTGTCACAATGGCCGAAGGCGATCTTGATTGAACACTAGGTGCGGACCAAGGAACGGTGGGATGCTGAGCTCGAAGGCATTGTCCCCGACGGATTTGGTGATGGTGTATGGCCATATCGGAGCCGGCGAAGCTTGCGGTGGGGCCCAGCAAGGCGCTCCTTCTCCAAATGTAGCCAAACCTTCTCGCCCACCTGGAACCTTTGCGAGACTAACCTCGCAAATCTCGACGGCCTCCCATGGCGGATGAGAAGAAAGACGAGGGGGCAGGAGATCCTATCAAAATCTTGCTCAAAGAAGCCCTCGAGCGACAACGGAATGCGATGATGGACAGCTTTGCCCAGATCTTTCAGCGGCTACCCAGAAGCGACACTATCATTTGTTATTTATAAGAAAATCTAAGGTTATAACTAATTTCTTATTTGTTTTTATGCAAATTCAAATTTATACATTATTGGCATTTGATTCCCAGCATAATGGTGTTCCAGTGGCATGGGTTCTCATGTCAAGATATGTGACTTATGATATCACCAAGCGGATGGAGATGTTACTTTAGAACATAGATCTCATTGTCTTGATTCCAACACTACAAACGACACTCCAATCCGAGTCTAGATGATGAAGTTATCAAGAAAATTGTTTTCCTTAGTTCCTTTGAAAAAGGAGGCTTTTCCTCTAGAAAAGGGTCTAAAAGCCTTATAAGACAAATCGCAATTAGAGGGTCCAAAGGGGCGGACTTAAGACAGGTGGACAAGAACACCCAATCAACGATCTCTAATTAATCGGAGTGGGGGGCATGCTACAAAGAAATGCTATAAATAGTGAAATGGTAAAAAATAAATTTACTTTTCACTTTTTCCCTTGTGAGTTTACCATTGGAGGGTTTTGGGTGCAAAGTTCAAGTGCTGATTGCGATCAATCCAGGAGACCATTCGAGCCGCCGTCTGAAGCAGGTAAGAGGCCTCAACAAATGAAAAATGGCATAAACACAATATGCAATTAATTTAAAATACACACAGTGATCTCCTTTGCTTTTGGTGAAGCGAAGTCCACGTATACATGTATCAAATTTTTGATACCACATCCTTGGTGACTATTTTAACTCATACAAAGACTTTTTTAACATGCATACCAGTTCTTTCTTACCCTTCACCACAAATCCTTCGGGTTTCTTCATGTAGATCCGTTCTTCTAGATCCCCATGAAGTCACTAATTTATTTTGTTGGCTAGACTATGCGCTGCTACACATGGCATCGCCCCTCAACTCTTGTCTACTTGACACTAGTCTAAATCTTGAGCTTCCTTGTTCTCTAGAATGCCACATATTGTTAACCATGTAACCACCATTTCCCTAAAAAACTGAAAATCACCTCCCCCGTTCTCAAATCCACAAGAACTGTGAATGGCCGCCCCAATTGCCATGGATTTTAAACCTATTTCCACTCCTTATCTGGATGTAGGCCTCCATAGGTGGTAGCTCATCTGTCACTGTTACCTGCTGCCCCAATGCCTTTTTCAGGCATGATACATGAAAAATGTTATGAATCTTGCTGCCTTGTGGCAGCTCCAACTCATATGCAACTTGTCCAATCCTGCGTATCACCCTCTATGGCCCATAGAAGCGGGGCTTGAGCTTTTCAACCCCCTTCTGCTTCAGTGACGACTGTCGGTATGGTTGTAATTGTAGGGTAATTTTTGAATAGAGATTTCCATAATTTTCATTTTCTTGATGAGCTATGTTGAATAGAGTTAGAGTGTGCAGAGGTTATGGAAAGACCAAGAAGCTAGCTTGAGCTAGCTAGCAGCCAACGTGGAGGACAACCTGAAATTAAAAAAATTCACCCTCTTAAAGAGTTTTTTATTTGAAAGTGTAAAGCTGAATTGAAGTGTGAAGAAGTGAAGAAATAAGAAATATTTTTTAAATGTTAATGGAGTGATAAGTATTTTTTCCGTTGTTTGTAATTTCTTAGTCTATCGAATACCCCATGCAATGTATATGGGAAGAGTGGAAAATACAGGGCAATGTGAACACCAATCCTTTAACCAAGTTTCCAAATCCCTTCCATTCCAAGAAGTATGTATCTTTAGTTAAGGGTTTTTTAAATAAAAACTTCAGTATCGATGGGTAAATTAGAATTCATAAACTTAAACAACACTGTTGCATCATTAATCAAATGTATATTTGAGGGAGAATTCAGCCATAAAAATTCTCATATTCGTCCTTGAAGCCTCTATATCTATATCTCCTTCCATCTCTCCTTATTTTCCACTCTATCTCAATCATCCAAACACACACACTATTTCACTCCATATCTATCAGTCTCTTTGTCCCTCCCTCCCTCTCTCCATCTCCCTCTTCTTCCCTCTCTTCACTTTCCATCTATATCTCTATCTCCCTTTACCTCTCTATATCACCCGCAAAACATACACTCTATTTCTTCAATCTATATACTTATCCCTCCCTCCTCCTCTCTCTCTCTCTCCCTCCGCTTCTATCTCTCTTCCCTATTTCTTTCCTCTCTCCCTCTCTCTTCATCCTCTTTATCACGCCCTCTCTCTCTCCACCTTTCTCTCTATATTTCTTTCTTCTTACCTCTCTATCCCCCCTCCAACTCCATCTCTCTTTCCCTCCCTCACTCCACTCTCTCACATCCTCTCTCTCTTCCTTCCTCTCTCTCTCTCTCTTACTCTTCACCCTCCAACTCTGTTACTATATCCCTCCCTCTCTCCTCTCTTCTTCTCTCCTCCATTCTATCCATCTCTCCTTCTTTGTCTCTTTATCTCACTTCTAAACATACACACTCTCTCTCCATCTCTCCCCCCTCTCTCTCTCAACTTTTCACTCTATATGTATTTCTTCTCCCCTCCCTCTCTCCCCCTCCAAATCCATCTCCCTATCCTTCCCTGTCTCCTCCTCTCTCTCTACTGAGCTAAACTCCTCCTATAAACGTGGAAGCGTACTAGAAGCCCTAAAGAGGCTAAATTCCACTTCGACGAGCAAAATATAGTAGATCAAGGTGTACGAGGGATGAGATAGTGGTCAACCAACCTAGCATACAACTCTCGGCAAAACCCAGAAACAGTTTGAAAAAATCCTAGAAAACCTAAAATCGCAGGTACTGACTTGATTACTGGGATATCACACTTTTTGGGCCAAAAAGTGCGCTCTAGACCTCCAGATCGCACTTTTGGCGCAGAAAAGTGTGATTTTTTCTCCTTGATTCTTGGTCAAAAAGTCTCGAAAAAATTTGTCGTCTCTATCACGATTGACTCCTGTGACCCACGGAAAAGACTAGAAAACTTGTGGGAGTTAGAGGAGGAAAACGTAGCCCTTGCATCAAAGGGAAAGGAAAAGAAAGGTCCCAGTCAGGGACAAACAGTCATCTGCCTGCGTGGCCTCCTGCCACGGCACTGCCATGTGTCCCGTGTGAACTCGTTCGGGCGGGCCCTTGATTTGGGCGGGTTCGTCTCCACCGTTGGATCAATCTTAGTTAAACCGGGAAATGGCTGCCAAATGGTAAGTTCGAGAAATGTCAGACCGTATGAGTCCTAGAGCAGCGAGCACACGGAGGGCACACTCAAAAAGAAATAGAGATAAAAGCGGCAGTCGCCTCGGGTTGCCATTTGCCTGTTCTGGTTTCCTAGAGTCTTTGCTTTCTAATGGGCTTGTACAAATTCGCAGGTTTCTGCCAAATGAATAATACTTGTTCTATATATATATATATATATATATATATATCACCAGATTATGCTATGATACCGGCATATAGATGAGTTCCTGGACAAGTGTGGCTATGGCAGAATAGTATGCAACTTTACGCTGCCAAAGTCTACCAAACCCTAATCTGAATATCTGTTTTGTATCAAAGTGGACATCTTCCTTAAGCAAGTCTAACCATCTTGAAGACTTGGTTTGTGCCTTGGGTAGTGTGCACCTCCTTTGTGCCTTATTCCCCCATCAAACACCTTTCCCACACTTTATTCTACCTTTCCTACCTCCCTATAGCTTTCGGCCTGTTTCCTGTAGTAAAATAGGGCATCTTGTTGTAGAACTAGGACATCTTGTAATACTACAAGAAACCCTATAACAACATGTTTTAAGCCTGAATTGAGCAGAAATGATCATTTGCGCTTAGGATAGGCTTCCACTTGGCTTCCATGCCCTTTTGAAGCGTCACGTACAATGGTTCAACATCGAAAATAACTCCTTACAAGAGGGCACATGTACATATTTTGAATTTTAATGCATGGGTATCGAGCTTCAGTGAGGAAGTAGAGACCAGTGAGGGGTAGAGACAATGATCAGGAGGAATTTTTCCAGATTTGGAGAGGCAACAACAAGGAGGTCATGTTATTTCCTGTGAGGCACCAAGGGAAGCTTACCTATACCAAACACACTCCAACACAGGTTAATGGACCCATGCCTAATAATATCCCTTTGGTGATGGAGTCTAGAGTTCATTTTAATTTTTGAAGATCTTGCTGATTTGGAAACAAAAATTTGACTTCACCCAAATTCTGGATTTCCATTCTTTCCTCTAGCTTCTCGATGTGTAGCTTGGACAAATACCTCATCTGTACTAGTGGGATTAAACATGAGGATAGTGTGCCTCATGTAGTTGTGTAGACCATCGACATACTTCAACAGAGTCTCACGTGAGTCTAATGAAATTCCTATAATCAATTCTCTCTTCCTAAATTCTTGGGTGTATCCTTGTACACTTTTCCCTCTCCAGGACACCCTAGAATATGAAAATGCAGATAGTTTTGGTACGAATTGTTTACAAACAATAAGATGTTGGTCATAAATATATCTTCCTTTAATGTATATTGAGCTTAAGTTGAAGCAATAAGTGGAAAAAGTTACTTACCTCTGGAAACCCTGGAAGGCTTGGATAGAGACCAATATGATGATGGTTTTGTGATGTCTGATTGTGAGGTGGAATCATTGTTTGATGGGATGAGTTGGTTGGCCTCTGCAAGCCCTCAAAGGTTTGAGTGATATGAGTTTCACTCTCCAATGGAAGAGTGGGATCGACTGTACTTGAAATTAGATCAATCACTCCGTCAGTTGATGGTAGGTTGGGAGAAAGTTTACAGTAACCAGTTGGAAATTCTTGCTGTGGAGAAAGTTTAATGAGTCCCACCCAATGCCACAAATTGAGCGACACGCGTCTGATGGAAGAGAGAGAAAACCACTTGCATTGGGCGGGTAAATGTCGTGCGACTTCTCCGCCCAATATGAAGGACGACATAGGATCTGGGGGGTTCAGATCAATGGTGGAGAACTTTTCCATTGGAGCTCGTTTCCAGTCGAAAGTGATAGAGCACATTTAGATGCGCTAATGTAGACATACCATTCAACTCAAATGCACAAGCTCTTACCCAAAGAAGTATGAAGCTAACTATATTAAAATCATATATCAAATACCCATATTTAGTTAGGTTCATAATCAGCAAGAGACTATACTTCAACTTCTTGCTACAGTTTTGTTGCAAACCCTAGATCACATCAATAACTCAATCAATATATCAGAGGGTCTTTCTAGCCCAACAGGGAGGTCAGTTGGGAGATTAGTTACTTAGCTCTTAGTAACTGAGTTGCAGTGCAGTAGTGGGTAGCACGATGCAACGTGATGAGAGGAGGTGCAGTGCGAATGCATGTTGGGAGATAGGACTAGCAACAACATGCATGTAGCAGGAGGAATCAATGTAATTGATGTAGTCAGAGATCAAAGTGACATAGGCTAGAGTAGTCAGATACTGAAGAGCACAAAGGTGCATAGTTTTCAGTCAACAGAGGCAATAACAGTGAGAGACTTTGATGACAGAGGGGCGCGGGGCACATAGAGAGCGCGGCACACAGGGCACGACCCCATAGTGGTGAAACTACACGGGCGCGGCGCACACACAGAGCGCGGCGCACTCCCACAAAGGCCCGAAATTTTGTCAAACTTGCAACAAATCACTTTGAAACCCTTCAAATTGACAGGTAGGTTCTACATCTTGCCTGCTCATCAAATTTTTTGGATATGATGATGGTTTATGGCCATGTATAGTTGCATTAGAAACGCATAAACCCTACCTCCGGTGGACGAATGGGTAGGTGGAATCGGTGGGTCGACGTGTGTGGGCGAACTGACGTAGAATCTGTAGGCCGACCCATACTTGGGCATTGGATCTGAATTAATTGTAACATTATTGATCATCAATTTGATAATCTCTATCTGCCAGTGGAAGCCATTCTAGCTGTCTATGGGGTGCATTTAGTGGAGCAATGTTAAGGGCAACTGGGGCCTCCATGTTTTGACAATGATTACAGTTGGATTAGGCATGTATTTCAGCAGAAAACAGAGTTCTGATAATGGTTTTCTGGGCAAGGAACTCACAGTTTCAACGGTGGCGGGGATGAGGGAGGGGGGAGGGCGCCAGGGGAGGGAGGGAGGGGCCCAGCCGCCGGTCGGGCAGGGGGGCACGCTATCGGCCGAGGGCAAGCCACGAGAGGGAGAGAAGGAGGGCGGGGAGGGGGAGGAGGTGGCGGGGATGAGGGAGGAGGGAGGGCGCAGGCCAAGGGAGGGGGATGAGGGAGGGGGGAGGGAGCATGGGTGGGGAAGGGGGCCGGGGGAGGGAGGGAGTGTGGGTGGGGGAGGGTAGGGTAGCCTGCCGGTGGAGGGGGAGGGCGCGCCAAAGAGTGATGGCCTTCATATTTGCTTCAATAATGTTACAACTCTTGTAGGTCTCGACTTTAATTTTCAACCTAGGGTTCATACAAACTTAAGTGGGGATGGAAATATGTGTCCAGCGTGTTAATGTCAATGTCTTAACACTGCCATCAGTGATCAAAATTTACTCTTTTGCATTTCGTACTAAGAGTCCCATTCTGATCAGTTGCATTCGATTAGGTCATGGATCTACTGATGGTAGGGTTTATTTTAGTTTTTCCCTCATGATATGTACTTGCTGGCCTCCTTTCATATTTCTAGTTAAGAATGCAACAGACACAATGGTAATCAAATTTTTTGAAGAAATTATACTATCTAGATTTGGTTGCCCACAACAAATAGTTACAGATAAGGCATAGGATTTCAGCAACATCAAAATGAAAGAGGTACCCCTTCTGACCTCATATATTAGGGGGCATCTGTTATAGCTCCAAATCTCACTTTTATGGTTTTGGTTCTGTGCACATTTTTTTTATGGTTATTTTCTTTCCAGGTTGCAGGGTTTCTGAGGAGTTCAAAATTTATCTACACTATTTCGCTTTGCAAGGGTTTTGAATGTCGGTTGTTCTCCAGATCCGAGGGATTTTCATTGCATAAGAGGAGGAAGTTTCTCAAGCGCCCTTGTGACCTGGCTACATAAATCTCCTTATCCTGCAGCGTATTGCCTGGCTCCTCATCGAGGCTACCATATTTTTGTGCTGTGTTCCTTGATATGCTTTAAACTATCTAATAGCCCCTTTATCTGCCAATTAAATGCAAAAATAACTGCTGCAAAGCCTTCCGTGGCCTTTGGGATGCTATCGGTGCTAGCCGATCCAAAATAGTATTAAACTCTGAAGAAATGCCGCAAAAAGGAGGAATTGCATGCTGTTGATCATGCTGAGGCCGAGACTGGCTTCTGGAGCATGTCATGAAACATGCGAGGATGGTCATGGGCATGCAACGATAGTCATGGAGCTACAAGTATTAAGGAAATACCTTCCTCACTCCCAAATCATGGAAATGAGTGAATTCTGAACTCCAGAATCCCCAAAGCTCAAGTTCATATTAAACATTATTTTGGACAATAACCTCCCTTGTTTTCCCTGAAAGTTTGTCGAAATGTCGAAACCCCAAGGTCGTAAGTATACATCAGTGGCACCCATGTCTCCTCTACGAATTCTACATTGACGTTGCCATAGAGTTTAAAACACATAACTACAACTAACTTATAAGACTGCCTGGTCTTCTCCTTCCTCCAATGCTGCAAGTTGTCCCTTCCTGCTAAAGGCATCTGCTACCCCTCTTTCACCTCATTAAATCAATAAGTTCCTATGCACATTTCTTTGAAAAAAATGCAAAAAATAATAATAAAAGGCGAAAGAAGAGAAAGGCTTCTTGCACAAAGAGGTGAAGTAAGCAACTCCCGCTCTTGCCAGGAACAAATGGAAAATCGAAGAAGTCAAAACAAAGAAGATCATCCAGGACTCTATCGACAAGTGCTTGGTGGCCTACATCTCTGACCTAAACACCTCCAAGGAAATATACGATAGACCAGTGAGTTTATTTAAAGTTAATGATGCAAATCAAGTTCTCCCTTGTTTTTTCCACAACATTTATTTTGGAGAGATCATAATTTCTTTCTACCTTAGCCAAATGTTCTTTTACCTATCTTAATTCTAAAACTTGCAGTTTCATGTCTTCCATTACCTTTATTAGCTCTTCTGTGCTCAACTTGGCACTGTTGCCCTGTGCTCTTCCTGCTATTGTTGTACCTGTGATACCTTTGAAAGGGATTGGTAAGGAACAGTTAGAGTTCTTATCCGATTAAGATTGCATGTCTATTGATGCATCTACATTATATTTCATTACAACTTCGAAAGTACAGTGTGCTTAAGTGAAATTTGAAGGATGAAATGCATGCATGAGCATGAGATGCATGAACACAGGGATGTTGATGATTTCCTTGTTTTTGAACATGTATGTGTAATTAACTTGTAGGGTTTATTTCTTTGACATGCATGTGATACCATGTTGACTTGAAAGAAGTTAACTTGGTCTCCAAATGGAGATAATGATGAAAGTTTCATCTTTTGGAAAAAGAGTCCTAATGGTCTTTTTCTACATGCTTGACTTGAAGGGTCATTTGTTTAAAGGCATGTTTTGTGGGCTTGTTATCTAGTCCATCATTTGTATGAGAAGATCCAACATTTTCTTGAAAAATCATCAACTCAAATAACATAATACATGTGTTTTGCTATAGATGTTGTAGAAAATGGTCCACATACATTAGAGTGGACTCGCTCCAATATTGCTCCAACTCTACTATCTCATCCCTCGAAGGGACCGAGACTTATTTCCTCTCCTTTTCTCTTGATACAATTTGCTGATTTGATTTTTCTGCCGATGGTGAATTGCTGCTGTCAGATGCATTGTTGAAATGGCATTTCAGTTGAAATGGGTTTGAGGGGCAGAGGCAGCAGCTTTTTCTTGCCTTCAAAAATTTGGAATTTGTGGCAAGAAGTTACATATTTCTTTGCATCAAAAAAGAGGGTGGGCCAATAAAATCTAGCCCTTAGGATTTTATCAGCTGTAGTGGTTGTTCAGATCCTTGAACTGGTATGTAGTGTTTGTTGTATTCTTTTACTTATTTTTCCAATGTTCTTCCCCTCAAAAATATCTTTAGGTTCCTTCTATTTGGAATCCAAGAGCATGAACGGGAAAAATAATATTAGCTTTCAAGAGTTTGTTACGTTCAGATTTTATTTGACTCTCTAATTTCGGATGTATTTTCCTCAACTTCCGATGAATTGGTTTCTTCACCTTCTGTAACTGCGCTTAGAGTTCCCTGTGTTCGCCGTCATCATGAACGCTCAGGGAGTGGCCACTTGTCCCGTGGGGGCCTGCAGGCACAACACAGGTAACCTACGGACCCCGACTTTTTTTCAATGGGGAAAAGTCAGGGGTCCGCACCTGCCGTGAAGGCAAGAGGACAGTGATCAAAGGAGCATGCAGAGTTAAGCTCACATCCTATACGGAACACATATATCCTTGGTCGAATTCAGTGAGGCAAGTGTCATAGGAGAAGATTCTGGAAGCTTCCATTGTCTCTCCACCTCGCGGAATGACACTGCCATTTGTCATTTCTCGCTCAACGCACCCTCATAGTGCATTTAGGTGCATTGCAACACACCTAGCTAGTGGATTTAGGTGCTATGCAATGCACTTAGCTAGTGGAGCAGCTGAAATGATCCTGTTTTGACTTATTCTGAGCAGTTTCTGGTGGAGAACTTCTGGGAGAAGCTGTAATTTGTTGACCTTGTTCCTTTAGGGGTTAGAACAACACTTTTAGGGACCATAAACATCCAAAAACCTAACCCTAGAAGATGAAGCACCAAAACTATGGGCCCCATTGGGGTAAATTAGTACATCAACTTCCTGTGGTCTTAATTTTGGCATACGATCTTCATTTGACGCACACAATACCTCGTTAGAAAGATATATCCGAGGATTATAAATTTATACTACAAACGTCAATCTAAAACACATATTTTTCCATTTTAGGTACTTGAATGTTTAATCCATAAACAATTCAACTAGCCAACAATATTTTTAACGCTTGAAAATATTACTAACTCATTCAGTTTTCCCATGTTTCGCCCTTCTATGCTTAGGTTTTTGACCTTGCGACTTGCCTCCCAAGGGTTGTATATTCTATGCAACAGTGTGTACCTATGACGAACATCCCAACCACACCGGCTATTGTAACAGTGTCACAAGTTCAAGTTGAGAGAGCCTCTTCTTTACTGGCTCAAGCTCCAGTAAATTGTGATCTTGACACCTTTGTAGAAGTTTCCAGCCATCTAGATTGGGAAGCAGCTATGAATGAAGAATATCATTCATTATTAGCAAATGATACATGGGATCTTGTTCCTCTACCAAAGGGACAAAAACTTATTAGATGCAATTGGGTTTACAGAACCAAGTGACCGGCGGCGGGTCGATTCCCGGAATCGACCCGCCGCCGGTCGGGCGGGGTGGGGCGGCCGGGGGGTGGCGTTGCGGGCGCGCAGCGGCACCCCCGGGCCACCCCGCCCCGCCCGACCGGTCGGGCGGGCTGGGGCATCCCGGGGGTGGCGCTACGGGCAATTCCGGGAATCGACCCGCCACCGGTCGGGTGGGGCGGGGCGGCCCGGGGGTGGCGCTGCGGGCGATTCCGAGAATCGACCCGACACCGGGAATCGACCCGCCACGGGTCGAGCGGGCTGGGGCGGCCCGGGGGTGGCACTACGGGCGATTCCGGGAATCGACCCGCCGCCGGTCGGGCGGGGCGGGGCGGCCCGGGGGTGGCGCTGCGAGCGATTCCGGGAATCGACCCGCCGTCGGTCGGGCGGGGCGGGGCAGCCCGGGGATGGCACTGCGGGTCGATTCCGGGAATCGACCCGCCGCCGGTCAGGCGGGGCGGGGCGGCCCGGGGGTGGCGCCTACACAAGGGGCGCTGTAAGGCCTTCGAGTTGCAGGTGCGACGGGCGCCGGGCGAGGTCGTGCACGAGGGCGCGCGGGCAGGCACGTGGGCGCGTGGGCGGGTGCACGGGTGCACGATGCGACGGAGCTGCGGTGGAAATGTGACGAAAGTGCGACGAAGCCGTGGACATAATGCGACGATATATGCGACAACACTTATGCGACTAAGTGTTGAGCGTGCGCATATATATACGATGGTTAAAGAAGAGTGCAAGCCGACTTGTTAATGGAGCTTGTGGGCGTGCGTTGAAGACTTTTGGGGGTCGGCCAAGGGGCTGCCCACCCCATGTAAACCAACGCATGGAAGGGTATATATGTGAAGAGCCTTGAGCTCATTTTCATCATTCGAACTCATCACTTCTACGCACATAGGAGAGAGGTAGAATCTGCGCAAGGGAGAGAAGGAGCTGTGCATAGCTCATGCGCTCTACCTAAGTGCAGTTTTGGTATTCTTGTGCCGGGTGAGGTGAAGGCAAGCGTGCCGAGGTTCGGGTTGTATGTGCAGGACTTGGTAGAGAGGATAAGTGGCTCGGGTGAGCACTTCTCTTTGTGCAAGGGTGCACATGATTGTAAAAGGTTGTTCTATGCCTTGGTTGTAAAATATTCTAAGTATAGACTTGGAGTTTTGCCAAGTATACTTGATAATTGTATTATTGAAAAAATGATATAATATATTGTCAGGCAGACTCACATTACGGGGAGTTGCCCCTCCCCTTTATACTTGTTGCAATTGTTGTTCTCGGTTTAATTGCATGATGATAATGAATGAGTATGGGCTTCATTAAGTATAAAGGATAATCGCTTTTACTTAGTTGCGAAACACAAGCTAAGTATGTTAATGTGAAAGTAGGCGTAGTCCACGAATGTTAGTATTGGTGAAAAGAACACATTCGGTGGTAGAAACAGATCATATGCATCAAACGGAGATCGGGTTCCAAAGTTATGACCCCGGGAAGTTGATGTACCAATTTACCCAAAACAAGGCCCACAGTTTGGTGTTTCATCTTCTAGGGTTAGGTTTTTGGATGTTTAGGGTTTTCCATTGTTTCTAAACAATAAATAGGCCTTCGAGCCTCATTGTAACACAATTCAAAGGCATGTGGCTGCCAAGCCCAGATGTATAAGCCAACATAATAAAAGTTTCAAGGTTTGAAGTTCAACATAATTGTTGGTTCCTACTCCAAGGCCCACCGAGGCTTTTAAGTTTTTTTGTGCATTTGTATGGATGACTATTCCTGCCCTGCATATATTTCGATGATCAGAGGCACCATCAAAATATGCCCAAGGTATATCTCCCCTGATTTGTTCCTCCCTTTTCCCCTTCTCTTTCTTTTTAGGATTTGGTAAGGGGATGCTCTCATAAATTGAAGCACATTCAATTGCAATGTGCTCATGGGAAGGTTCCAGATCCTTGAAAATACTCCTATTCCGAGCCAACCAAGTACCCCATGATATTATAATGGGACAACGTTAAGAGCATTAGATGAAAACATCATGTTCAGCATACTACATGAATATGGTAAGATTCAAAATGTAAAATTTTTGTGGGATATTTTAGAAATGAAGTACAATTTGAATGAGGGCAAAGATGATGAAAAGAGAAGAAGTATGATGTTGCAGTCAACACAAGGTGTTGAGTGGGTTGTGTATTAGTGAATGATGTTGACTAGAACAATGGGTTGGTTCAGAGTGAGTAGAGGACATAGAATGTTGAGTGGGATGTGTATTAGTGAATGTTGTGGACAGGTATTTCTTCGGTTTTTCTCTCCCCTTTTGATTGTTTAGCTACCTTCCCCTCCAATTTCTCAATCTCTTTTAACTTGGCTAGAGTTTGCTATAGAGATGCTGCAGTCATAGGTGCTATAGGTGACTTGGTTTTGGTTTTAAGAGTGACCTCCACAATATTTCCTTCACTGGGTCCTGTTTCTCCCTTTTTGTTTGGTGACTCATCAATAATTATAAGAACATTTGTAGGAGTTTGTGGTTTCCCTTGTCTAATTCTAGTGCTCTTCCTGGTTTTGAAATACATTTGACTTGGTCTTGATTGATTCCTATTGGGCTTGACATGAGTGCCCAACGTAGCTAATGTTGTAGCTACTTCATTTTTAGTATCTTTTGCTCCTTGGGGCTGAGAAACCTCCTCAGGGTTTACTCTTTCTTCTCCTTTCTTCTCCCCCTCTTCTCCTTCCTCTATCTCTACTTCCTATTTTTACTCTATTTTTATTTCTTCCTCTTCCTCCTCTCTCTTTTATCTTTATTCTTCCTATGCTTATCCTTCTCTTCCTCCAATACTAGCCGTTGTAGTCTTTCCTAGTGTGAGGGCCTGGCTTTCTATTAACGTATCCCTGTCTGTGTCCACAAATTTGTTCCATATGACAGGGATCCTCAAGTGGTTCAGAGCATCCAACACTGTCAACTTAATGAGTCCATGGTGAGCTAAATAGTGGTGATTTCCTTCCCTTACATTTTGACTGATCTCCATGATTAACTGTAGGAGGAACTGGGCGACACTAAGTCTTTTAGGAAGAGGTAATTATGCCTTAAATTTGAGCTCCTGGAGCATCCTGAAGTGGTAGTTATAAACCACACTCAATCTTCATTCACAAGATATGTACTTAAGGATATGGAAAGCTACCTCGTCACAACGGTAAGGTAAACTTTCTCTTCTCACTCCATTCTTTTCTTCTACAAGATTCTTTTTTTAAAGGAAGAAGTTTTTCCTAGTTGTGACATTTACTTGTTTGTCTTCTTTGCTCCACCTAATGCAAAAGCAGCAAAGACTATCTTGGATGGACTTCCTGATTCTGTAAAGAAGAATCTAGGAAAATATTCATCAGCAAAGGAGATATGGGACAGACTTCATGACCTTCATGCAAAGGGAGCACTGACCAAAGAAGAGAAAGGCTTCCTGTGTAGAGGAGTGACGCATGAAACTTCATCGGGGTACTGAATAGGCTCGCTGGAAGTGAAGCAATGCTTTTTATTCCTTGAAGTGACTCCACTGGGGTACTAAACAGGCCTGTGGGTAGCAGAGAAACACCAAATACAATAATAAAATTATGAACATCTTAAACTCATGAAATTTACATGCTCCTACTCCCTAATCGAAAACACTGAAGTTTGACTAGTCTTGTGAAATGTGTTAAGCCAACAAGAGGAATAGAAGAGACTACATATGTAACTAGGCTAATTAAGGAAGTGAGGGTGATCTACTAGATGATAAAATACTTCCTGAAATCTAGACCTTCCGTATAAAGTTAGACCTAAACAGAGAAGTTTGGGTTCTTCCAGTGTGTCCCCAAGCGTTGTCGCTGCTACAACACCCTCCAAATTTCACCTACATTCAATCCAGGAGAATGTATCTAAACACCTAAGGGCTTGAGAACTTAGGAAACTTCTACAATAATGGAATCCTAGCCAACTCATACCAAAGTGGATCAAGTTGATCTCCCTGGGAATGGAATACTCTAGAAATGATTTTCGCAATAAAGATAGATGGTAGTTGTTAGTGTCAGTCTTTCCATCCTTCCTCCAGTGATCAAATATGCTCTTACATAGTGATTTTGAAGTGTCAAGGTCAAATTTTGTCATTTCAGTGAGTCTTCAAGCAAAATTTGGTCACTAGGCATTAGGTCTAGGGTTTGCTCTCACTCCTTTCAAAAACGCTTGTGAAAATGTTATAAAATGCTTACGGTGTAGGGTTTATGTATTAGAGTTTAGGTTTTAGGGATTAGTGTTTATAACAATTTAGTAAATGATCTTAATAATAACTTAAAATGTGATAAAATACTTAGGGTTTATGGTTTATGGTTTAGGGTTTAGGTTTTAGGGTTATAACACTTTAGTAATTGCTTTTAATAAATACTTCAAAATATTCCCTTGTCATTGGAAAAGCTCAATATTCTCCGCCATTGTAATTTTTCTTTCAACAAATTGTTAGGAGCAATCCCTAAACAAATAATTTTCAAAAATATTGGTGCCATGGCATTCATGGAAATCCTAATCCCTATGGAGCTTGGGTAAGTCTTCCACCACGCCATGCTCACAAACATAAAAGTTTCTGGAAGACTGAAATGAGGCCCTAAGCCCTCTTATTTATACAAATTGAGGACCCAAACAACCCTCCTAAAATTTAGGAACTCGGCTGCCAAAACTTGTAGTTAACAACACTTTTACTAGCACTTGCTCGGCTGCCCTTTTGATAATTAATTTGGTGGCCCTTGAACTCCGAGCTACCCAGTGAAACTCAATGAGACTTTAACATTAGATGGAATAGATATCAAGACAAACTCCACTTTGAAACAATTCATTAGAACTAACTGAGCTAACTAATTGGGCTTTAAGGTTAATAATTTTGTAGTTAAGGGATTATGGTTAATGATTAAGGGTTAAGATTCATTCAATGAGGGACTATGGGGGAAATGTGTAGGGAATGTGTATGAGGGGTTTGGGAATGTTTCTAACAGGTTTTTGGGGAATGAAAGGGTTTAGGGAATAATATTTAGGCTTTGGGACAACAATTAGGGTTTGGGATAGTGGGACTAGGGTTTTAGGATTAGTAGTTTTAGCGATATGGGGATTAGGGAGTGGGTAATATGAATGAAAAGGGGGGGAAATGGAAGTGAGGGAGTGAGGGAATGAGGGGATGAAAATGATAGGAGTAGGTTTAGCAGCGAAATAGGAAAAGTGTAAACCCTATGCAATTGTTTTTAACAAGAAATGCAAGGAGGTAGGGTTTCATTCTTTTACCATAAAATCACCATAAACACCAAGAAAACTCATTCATTGGCCATGAGGGAATGTCAACTTAATTGGATAATTGATGAGTTAGCGATTTTTAATTATGGAGGATGTTGTGAGCGATTTCGGGTCTTGTAGTTCTATGCATCGTGCCACCTCACAGGTGCGCCGTGCTCATTCTGTGCACTGTGCCCATTGTAAAACTAAACTAGGAACACTGCTAGGTGCATCGCGCTCTAACCCAGGTACACCGCGCCAATGAGAATGCCAAACTTGCTGCGATTTTTTCCTCCTTTGCTTCAACATGACTTTTCAATTGCTCACTCTTTCTCCCTTGGACACAAATGAGCCTCCTTTGATTTGAAAAAAACTTTATATAGCAATGGCTTTTAATTTTTCATTCAAGAAAACCCACTTTGCTAATGTTTGATTTTCACTTGCTTTATACACTCTGTTTTTGGGCAGTTTGCTTTATTTTTTCCTTTGATGGATTGAATGCTTTGAATTTTTTGTTTGCTTTGCAAGTGGTGGAGTTGCAGAGGCTTGGCAAGGTGACCAGGGCTTCCATGACCTTACCGACTTACTTCTATTGCGTGGAAAAGCCCTTTCTGGAGGCCATCGGAGCGTTTGTCCAACCAAGGATCCAAGAACTATTAACTCAACCCACAACCAAAGGAACATGAGGAGGTATACTCATTTCCATATTTCTCTTTGAATTCATGCCAATTGTTCCACAACCCAGGATCAGAACAAGGGTCAGTAAACTTTGAGGTATCACCACAATTCACTATTGCACGAAAATAAAATCTTCCTCAGGCTGAGAAACGTAGGATCTAGGGTAACATCAAACCACGCTTAACTTGGTAGCTAGACCTACCAGGTCGAGAGAGGGCTCTCTCCTTGTCAACCTCAGAAAAGATGGCCAATGAAAGCTTGAGATGACTGATGTGATGACTAATTTTAGGCTAGGTATGTGACGGAGCTAGGACAAGCTAGTATACATTTAAACGATAGTAATAGTTCAAAGAAATCAAGAAAATAGTACTCCCACAAGATAAAACACACAAGCGACATAAGTGTAGCACAAGGCATGAGAAGAGAGATTACCCCAAAGTCTCCTCAGGTGTACTCATGCCAAGTATCCTAATAGGACAACGGTTCTGCACATAAACTGCTGTATTGCATGCTTGTGCCCACAAGTGAAGGGGTAGGCCCTGATCATGCAACATTGCCCGTGCATAGGAATTGAAATAACGAAGGACGTTACAGGCATCCAGTAGAAATCAAGTCTACAACCAGCATTGCACAGACAACCAATATACCGAAGCACGAAAGAAACATCGCGGTCACACATCTCCAGCAAACGAGTTTACAGAACCTTACAAGGGCAAACAGGTACCAATAAACATAACCACTGTTTCAATTTACTTTCATAAAAAAATAACATGGTCATTGTATTCAGAAAGGAAGGCCCAAAATGTGAGCGCAGACCTGTTAGCTAACGTAGCCTCTAAACTTATTCCCTCCGAAGATTTTAGTCCCGATAGGTTCTCAATAGAATTAATCTTTAGACCATCCATCCCTGACAACATCACCAACTGGAGAGTATTCAATGACAATCCTGACATTGTAAATTTCCTCACTTCTGAAGGATCCTACTCAAATCAAATAATTGACGAAGACCATCATGATCACCAAATACAGCAAAATAGCACTGATAATGCTATACCTAAATCGGTGGTTAAGTTAGAAGATTTATATGATTTAAAAAGTCGGTTTAAAAGGTCTGCCAATTCTAAACTCTACAGTTCAACTCTGAATTATGAATTAGTGAACCTAGGAACCGATCAGAAGCCACAAAACGTTAATCTAGGCCACGACCTAGCCCTTGAAGAAAAATCAGCATATATCGAGAACAACACTCTGGAAGGGATACATGTCCAGGGATCCAAATGAAAAATCGGGCTCCAATGCCCCTAGTACATGGTACTACATCACCTACTAGATCATCAATAGATGTGGGCATGGAACAGGTGGCCACGTAATTAACCTGTGGTGGGGGTGATACCGCTTACAAATAAGAACCAATTAGGGATGATGATTGATTGGGAGTTGATTCCGGACCAATGAATGTAAGTTGATCAATGACCACAATGCTTCCTTCATGCGGGAAACACATCACTTGATGCCACATGTCATTGTTTTGACGTTCAGCGCTGAAACATACCCAACAAACTAAAGTTTGTCCTATTTTTGTCACATTTTATGATATTTGAATACCATTCTTAGAGAGAAAGTTTGTTCCTGATAGTTTCGACTTTTCTGGCTTTTTCAGCAGTTCCAACTTTTTTGACAATTCCACCTTTTTCAACTTTTTTGGCAGTTCTGGCTTTTCCAGTAGTTCCAGATTTTTTTGCAGTTCCTGTTTTTTTGTCTTTTCTAGCAGTTTCGGCTTTTCCGGCTTTTCTGACAGGTCCCTATTGGAATCCTCTCTAGGTTTATGCAAAAACATTGTGAGGGACATTGGTCTGCTGCAAAAAGAGTTCTAAGGTACTTGAAGGGAACTCAAGACTTTGGAATCAAGTATACATAGGTGAGGCCCGGGACCACCCACAGAAGGAAAACTGAGACATCTGAGTAATCTCTAGAGGTGACAAATACTTGGATGGATGGATTTGGGAGTTCCTGGGGGCGTGGCTACACCTTGGAACTATAGGGTTTTGATTTTCCTTATCGTTTGATAATTTTATCTCCCGTAGTCAAGTATGGGACTTGACAGAGTACATACCTTAACATGTATCCTATTCACAAGCCAATCTTGTTGGGAATTCCACTCATCTGGCCAATCTAATAAAAACAAATAATGTGTGAAAAAAAACAATGAGGGATTCTTGGAGCTCTGCAGCCCTAATGACCCTACGGCCATGAGGTAGGCGGCGCGGAACACCTCGAAAAACTAGCGGACAGATGGTCAGAAGTGAACAAGCATTTCAGAAATGATAGAGGAGACTAGGAGGGGAGAGATCCCCTCCTACAGGGATGCGACAGCGAGAGAAGGAACTAGTAATAGCAAAGCGGAGGCTGCTCAAAGGCCATCGGGACCAGTCCTGGGTGCACGCTGGCAAGCAGGAAGCAAAGGAAGATGTCTGCCCTGCGCAGTGGAGAAACCGAGGTTTGTCATTCCGATGAACAAACTGGAAAGGTATAGAAGTTACATGAAAGATCATGCATTGATCTGCAAGTTCATCGGAGTCTGGCCCTCAGAAAAAGAACTGACAAGATGGATCCAGCAGAAATGGCAGCCACGCGGCCACATTGAACTGAAGCTGGGAGCACACAGTTTTTTCACGGTAATCTTCTCAAACCTACAAGATGAAGATAAAGTGTTGGTGATAGCCATGTTGAATGCTTACCGTCAACCAGCGAAAGTGAAGGTTCAAGACAAAGAGGGGGAGCAAGATCCCCCTGCAGACTGTGTGAAGGCGATCACGCCATCCACCGTTGTCCCTTCTTAGATGAAGCGAAGAGAGTTTTGGAAGATCGTCCGGTTTCACCGTTGAGACTTCCTCCTGGATACAAAAAACTCGTGCCAAGTCCTACGTTGGTTGAGAATACAGCTGGCCCGCTCAAGTGGTCAGCTGAAGCGTCAGTCGTTGAAAATGAACCTACTGAATCCAGACCGGACGAAAGTCCAAAGGTCGAAACGGCAGTTGACCCGGTTCTCCCTTCAGAAGTTTCATCTTCAAATGACACCGTCACTGAAGATTCATCTTCAAATGACACCCTCACTGAAGAGAATAAGGATGACACCATCCAGATTATTTTCATCAACACAGATTCTGACGAGCGTTAGGGCAATGTGCCCATTCCTTTATCGCAGGAAGGAACATCGTCAAGGTCATATCCGACCGTGTATTCGGTCCCACCACCAAGCAACCTAGTTGTGTCCTTTGACTGGAACCAACTAGGCAGACCCCGGTTGCCAGCCAGTATACCATTCAGAATCATAGTCCAAATATACAGAATGGTAATGGTTGGCACTATCATTGATGAAGGGGCATCCGTGAGTATCCTTTCCTCTGTTGCTTGAAAAGCACTGGGTTCCCCATCGCTTTTGCCTGAGATAAGAAATCTCTCGGGTTTCGATAAAGGAACCAGTCGACCATTAGGGATCCTCCCCAATGTGCCCATTACATTGAAAGGGAAGGCCGTTCAAATGAACGTGATGGTCGTTCAAGGACCCTTGGATTATAACCTATGTCCCTATGATCTCATGATTAATGCTAAAATTAAATTCCAGACCATAACATGAATCACACAATAGCTAGAAATTAAATGGAAAAAGCATACAAATTAATCACATATACAGATAATTACTTCTTCAAATCAAGTTTTCATTCATTCAAAAAGCTTATTGAAAACCTCCACACATCCTCCAATGAAAACAACACTATACAGATTCCAAATAATCCCCTAAACTAAGCTTGTACATCCACATTTGCATCCTCTTTTGTGTTCAAGTTTGCATCAGATATTGTGTATGTTTTTGCATCCCCTATTGTATCCACTACTAGATGATGAACCCGACCAACAGAAATATGAAAGGACAATATGGACAGATAAGGTATTCAAGTTGGAATTTCATCCAAGACATTATGTTCTTTGTTAAAAATTATTTCTTCTCTTTTCCTGAGAATGTCAAGGAGGCTTTACAAAGTATATTGTATTTGAGAAAATATCCTAGAACTGCATGTGATTCCTTCCCTTTAAAAAATCATATGCATAAATAGCTGATCCTCGAATCGAAGATCTAAAAACAAAAAAAAAAATCATAAAAATCTACTCCCTTCCACCTTTCTTTTTTTCCACTTATCTCCAACCATTATTGTTGGGACTAGATGATACAATAGACATTTGCATTTCTTCTATATTTGCAGGTCATTCTTTATCACAATCTGAACTTTCTAATGCATGTATTCTTTTGGTGCCACTAACGTCTTTTCCAGTTGGGATTTTCTCTACATGTTGTTGTATGGAAGACGTAGGAACTATTGAGGAGTTATTTTTTTCATCATTCTTCTGCATAGATTCCTAGCGCTTCTGGACATTTCCATTTGTAGTATTTTCTGTGATTCTTCCTCCTCTGCTTCAGCTTCCTTGATTCATAAATTTTTGTAATTTTAGATAACAATGGTATGTTTTATGTTTAAGAGCAATTTACGCCAGTTTTTCTTATTAGCCCAGTATCAATTTCCAAATTAGAAATCAAGTGGGACATTATTGGGTGTGGAGCCTGATTATATTCTTTATTCAGTGGTATCACTGCATTGGATCCAAGTTCGTAATGTGGCGGCAAAACCACCCATAATATTTGCACTACAAGGGGGGTCCAGGGGGGGCCACAACGATTTTTAGGAGCCCCCCCCGGCAGGGGATCAGGGGCAGCGCCCCCGTATTTCCTTCTTTAACTCTGCTCGAGCAGATGTTGTAACCAATTCTCCTCCCTACTTGGCCATCTGTAATTCCTTATCCATTCGCTCGTTCTCAGCTATTAGGAAGCGAAGACTCGAGCTAGTGGCTTCGAAATATGCTTTCTCCATAACATCTCTCTAAGCAAGATGACTCAACTCCTTAATGACTAGAATCCCAACCAACATAAAATAACAAATCAATAACAAATACATGGTCGTAATTATCATCATATAATAAATCATACATGGTTGGTCGATGTCTCATGTCATCTCTATGCATCTTGTATCAAGATCTCATTCTATGCATGGTTGTACAAATTTTCAACCAACTACCAGTGAAGACCAAAAGCATATAAATAATTGTGTCCCTTGTGTGATTGTCTCAGTCATTTCAGTTGTTGATTTTTATGTGTTAAGGCTACATTTCTGTTTAGTTCGCTATTTATATTTATAAATAACTTATTAATGGACCCTGTCATTCATGCATATGAAAATCAATGTGCTCCATTCTGGCCTCAAGTTCATGTAGACGGTCATTACTTCTTATTGCGCTGTTGCACTTTACATTTGAGCGCTGTCCCCTTTTCTTCTCTGCTTTTATGGCAGATTCTTCTCAAAATAAATTTAGATCAGTTGGGGAGTTCAAGGGGCTTTCACACTGTATTACCTTCTCTTTCTCATCTATCTCTCATAAAGGAAAACACAAGTGACTTGAGTTTGTTTGTTTCTAAGATAACTACCCGTATTAGTGGGACTAGCAGTTGTGATCTTATACATCATGCTCTAACCCCTTGAGCCCAAGAAAATAAACATAGTTAGAAAAGGTTATTCATTACAGCAAAGTAGGCACTTGGACATAGCGAATTCATATGTCCCATTTGTGGTTTGATATTCCTTTTTTTTCTCTGCATAATGAATTTCCGGAGGAAACCCACTAGGTACTTTCCCTCATTTTGAGAATGGTAGCCAGGGTAAACTGGATTCTTCAGGGCTCAAGGCCAACTCAACTGTCAGCAATTAGCTCATGAAGAGAGAAAGCATGTCACAAAGTGGAATATGAACCCAAATGTAGGAGGATAACTACTTTCCTCTCAACAACTGGAGCTACACCCAATTGACCTATGGTTTTATAATTAGCTAAATTTGATATATTTTTGTAAGACATTTCTCTCATGGGGAGTGGGTACAGGAAACCCTTGCTCGTGTAGCAAGGTATTCATCCATCAGATCAACCATTGCATTGGTTGTGCAGATGGGGTGGAAGATCCCCCAGATGGATGTAAAAATAGCATTCCTCAAGGGCGTTATTAAGGAGGAAGTTTACATCGAGAAACTAGAAGGTTTTGATAGAGGGGAGAGAGAGAACCACTCACATCAGACGGGTAAACATCATGCTACTCAGCCACCCGATATGAACGATAATCATAGAATCTAGGGCCCCCAGACCAACGACGGAGACGCGTTCTGATGGATGACTAGATTTGATAAGATTAGTAACTCATTTTATAGTTGTTAAATCCACCCAAAAGGCAAGTGACATTGCTCAAATTTTCATTAAGGAAGTATTTAGATTACATGGTGTGCTCAAGAAGATCATTTCAGATTGGGATTCCAAGTTTACTTCGAAATTTTCAAATTGATCCCAAGCTCCCTAAAGAATGGCAACAATTCAATTCCATTATAAGAAATCCTGATAATTCACAGGGTTTTAGTACACCTAAAGTGACAATTGGTCACAAGACAGCAACAAGTACAGTTCCGATTGAAGGAACCAGCGGCTGCCGTTAATGTGTTAAGTGCAGGGTTTAAGGGGTGAGCTACCGAAAGAGGACCTGACCCCTATTTCAAATACTTTATGGGTTATAAAATTTATATATGGAGAAGGCGGGATTTGATCCCCCGACCTCTCCTCAACCATTTGCCAATTTTAACCAAGGCACCAACTACTCTCATTGTTAAATCCGCCAGGGTTTTTTAAATTTAAACTCAGTATTTTCCCTCTGCACACAGTTCGAGACAGAGAGAGACTGTAGGCATAGATTTCAAGGCAATGAATTAATTAATATTTTAATGCTGGAACCATGAAGTTTGAAGGAGGGCAAAATTTTCACTTTGTCAGAAATTGACAAGTTTTATATGGTTTTTACACCTCTCATCGCCACGAACACAATGGTGATATTCGTTTCTTCATCAGAGGTATGCATTTTCCAGTCATTTCCAGAATTCACGTGGAACCATGATTTCAACAAAAACAAAGAGCGGAACCATGAGCCATGAAATTTTCCCAAGGAGGTAAAATTTTGACATTTCAAGGGTTTCTGGCTGTGTGAACTAGGGATAATCTGCGCTAGGGTTTTCTCCTAGCAGGCTCTATGCAAGGATTTCTGAGCAGTTCAAACAAGTAGGATGGCGTATTTGGGGCTGCTAAGAAGCATTTCTTATTCTCCTCTTCATCGTCAAATAAAAATGTATGTAACCTGTTGTTGATAGTGTTGGACCCGCCAACATATTAGAAGATATCCCCAGTAAGAAGTCCCAACTAGACCTTAGATCGTTTGGAGTACGAGTCCCAACAGTGGGTACTAAAGTAGTGCCTTGATCGTGGTAGCGTGTAGAGGTAAGTGTGATAATTTTCACTTGATTAGGTTAGGCATTTGGTAGGTTACTAAGCTCACTAGTTCTTGAATTTCCAGTTTTTAGAGTAGTAATTTTCTGTTATTTTTTTTTTTGTAAGCTGGGGTGGTTCTCTTTCTATTACTTATATAAAATCAGAGCAGTACATGTTGTAAAAAAATAATAACTCGCCCTCTTGGGGAAACCGAGTATTTTGCCATCTCAAGTTTTTTATGGCAGACCAAAAGTAAAAAGTCCAAAGTCTAAATATCGCAGCAAGATAAACTATACAGTCCTGAGAGTTCCTGATTCTACTAGTTTGCAGATAACATTTTTCCTTATCTAAAGCATTCAAAAACCTGCAATTAACTAAGCTATGTAGATTCATTCTCAAGATTATACATATCTTTCCTCAATCGTCTTCGGCTCCTGGTTGCTGGCTAGCTTCTCCATCTGCGCCCCGTTGTTCTCCCTTCAGCATCTGTTGTAATTCATCCAACTTCTTTTCCTGCATCTCTAAGGAAATGTGTATGAATCTCAGTTCCCTTCTCCATTCCTGGCCTCCCTGAGCTATATCCTCCATTTCAGTAGCAACTTGTTCAAGGGCCTTCGCTAATAACCGTTTCATAACCCAGTAAATATGAAGAGATTGTTTAAACAGAGACATCCTTCCTCTGGTATTTCCGGGATCATGCAGCAGGAATTCCCAATCCTCCATTTCGGAGTCAGATTGGCCCTGCAGAGCTTCCTCCTCCAAATTCTGTATGAGTCGCCTGACTTGTGGGTTAGTGTTATGCTGGTAGGCTCTCTCCGCCTGGCGAATCCTTTTCTCCATCGACCTTCTGGCTTTTTTTGCGGGCCCCGCTTCCTGCTCCGTCTTTTCTTCTCTGTCCCCTTCGCTTCTGCTCTGACCCCGGCCTCTCCTGCCGCCCGCGACCTTTCTGTTACCCGTTCCTCTGCCACCCATTCCTCTACCACCCATTCCTCTGTTACCCATTCCTCTTCCCTTTAAAGAAAATGAATTTTAGGCTAGATATGTGTATTTTGTTTGTGAAAATTTGGTTTTTAGGATTTGTTGAACTTAGGGTTTGGAGCCACAAGTAGGTCTAGGCTATGGGAATGCAGGAGAAAACATAAGAATGAGCTAAATATCAGAATCCATGGTGTAATTTGAGTATTTGTCAGTGTAGTATAGACGATATAGTGAGGAAGAAACTAATGAGCATAAATAAACATGATTTCATTAGCTTAGTCAGAGCTTTTCGCACGATATTTGCGGAGATATGATCTGAGGAAGTTGGTCTTTTTGTAGACTCCTGAATTACATTCAAAATAGGTGACCTGGGGAAAATCGTCATAACTTTCTCTCTGGGGATCGGATTGAAGTTTCGTAAGAAGGTACAGAAAGAAGACGGAATGTAGTTTCTTCTTATGGATGCCTTGTTAGTATATGAGTTCATTGCTAGAATCTCCTTTCAGTCGAAATTGCGTTAAGAGGGGATGTATATTACTAGGTTCGGTTTCCCGTTTTTGCATCTGACAGCAAAGAACAAATAGGTTGAACGTGCATTCAAGAAGGTTGGTTGTTGGAATTTCTGCGAGAAGCTTCAAGGAGGCCATATGAAAATCACCAAGGAGTTTTCTTTGAATTTCACAGGAATGAATTCAAAAGTTTGGGTGCTTGAATTTCCAGTCACTCCAGAGGCCATATCTACAATTACTGAAATCCCGAGGGGAGAAGAAAGATGGTTTAAAAATTTCAAATCCTAATTCTTCTCTTATTTGTTTTTCAGACATGCATCAGATCAAGATGGTCATTACATGGCAAGAACGTGAGCATGAAGAAGAGGATATGATTGCCCTACATGATCCGGGTATGGTGACTGCATTGCGGAACTGTGGCTTGCTCAAATTCTTGCGTATATCCAGCATGAGGCAACAAATCAATTTGTTGCAATATTTTCTCGATGCATGGAATCCTATCAACCAACTATTCTAGATTCGAGGTAAATCCATCCCTTTGATAGTTGAGGATATCTACTTCTTGACCAGTTTATCGAGGTGTGGTGCCCCTCTCTCACTATCAGGATCCGCCCGTGGAGGTGAATCTATGACGGATTATATTTGTCGATTCTATAGAGATGGATCTCAGCCGAGCAGGGACGGCAATATCAGTATTCGAGATGTCATTGACCGGTCCTTGAGGACTTTCTTATTCACCTTCGCTAGATTGGCTGGTAGTGTGGCCCTTCATTTGGCCAACAAGTCCTGTATGTAGTATGCTCTTGAATGCCTTGAACCAAAGGTATTCAACTGGTGTGATGCAGTACCTTCGGTTATAAAAGAACAGCTTTCCAAGGTGAAGAATGGAAGATCAAAGAACTTTGGTTATGGTTATATTCTGACTGCTTTCGCCTTGGAGAGGATCCCACTAATGCAGCCATAGTACATTTCACTTAGACTGCCAGCACCGACGGAACCACAGATGCAGAGATGGGTTGATCTCATGGTTAGAAACACTGGTGAGTCATATATTTCATTCTCTGATGCCTTCTTTGAGTGGTTCAGCCATCAAGAGATGGTCTTTGCTGAGTACTGCTGTGTTGCCTTGGCTTGGAATGTGTGTCAATCGACCAATGGTGGAGAACTTTTCCATTGGATATTTAAACACATAGATGCATCTGAAAAAGGCTTCATTTCAGGATCGATGTGACCTGACCTAACTGCGATCTTGCGAATCCCATTCCCTTTGAAGAGTGTTTCCACATTGGTCGTAGATTCATGGCCTGGACTTCCAACTGAAAGTATCACCTATTTGACAAAAATTTTAGAAGGTTTCAAAAAATCTTCCTCCTAACTAGTTAATTAACTTTAAAAATAAAAAGTGACTTGATGAGCAGAGGCTATGATAATGATTTGATGTCTGCCAGCTTGTCTTCCAAATCACATATATTGGCCATCAGTTTGACTTGAGGAGGTTCCCCAAACTGTGTTCTGACCTGTCCTACGAAAATTGCATCTGTGAGAGGTGGTAGCATCTGCTGAGTTGAATGGAGTGAGTAGTTAAGGGTCATGATTTGACTGTGTGGTTTGACGAGGTCGTTTCGGTCGTTCGGGCGGGTCGTTTGAGGGCACCCGCGTGAACTCGTTCGGGCGGGTCGTTCGGGCGAGGGCAATGCCATTAGTCTCCTGTGCAGCACCATTGAAATAGTCCCATGGCTTGCTGTGATCAATTGATTCAGGAATTATATGTCTGTGCCTCGGGGGATATGGATCCTCTGGAATGAGGGAGTAGTTAGCCAAGACCTTGGCTGACTACTCCCTCATTCCAGAGGATCCATATCCCCTGAGGCAGAGACATATAATTCCTGAATCAATTGATCACAGCAAGCCACAACACAGCCTTGCGTATTACTGTGGCCGACCTCGATGAATACAATGTTAATTGAATTTGTGTTTGGCAAATCCATCCTGTAAATGCCATATTCAAGGGAAATAACAACCATTCAAAAGAAAACTGACACTCAGTCTGTAAGGCGACAAGTGGCCACCTCTCTGTGCAGCGTTACACAGCGATGATGATGCAGAGCAGGGGAATTCCAGCAGACAGAGGCAAGTGATCCACAGAGCCGGGAAGAGGAAACTAATAGTCAAGGAGCAGATTGGATTTAAGCCACGAACAGACAAAGAACAGGGGGGGAACAAAAGTGAAGAAAAAAGTGAATTGTAGAGAACATAGAAGCCAAGCTGACCTGCGGAGCAAAGGCAACATCAAGCAGACAGAACAGAGAGAGTCCGAGAGTCTGTGAACTCTAAAGAAGGCTTCATAAGTTCAAGCAACTCCTCTATGTATACCAGTCAAGGGAATGGATACCTTCAATTTAGAAATTTCATTCTCTAAACTAAAGATGGAAGTATTTTCTACCTCTTTGACCGAGACTTCTTTCCTCTCCTTTTCTCTTGATACAATTTGCTGATTTGATTTTTCTTCCGATGGTGAATTGCTGCTGTCAGATCCATTGTTGAAATGGCATTTCAGTTGAAATGGGTTTGAGGGGCAGAGGCAGCAGCTTTTTCTTGCCTTCAAAAATTTGGAATTTGTGGCAAGAAGTTACATATTTCTTTGCATCAAAAAAGAGGGTGGGCCAATAAAATATAGCCCTTAGGATTTTATCAGCTGTAGTGGTTGTTCAGATCCTTGAATTGGTGTGTAGTGTTTGTTGTATTCTTTTACTTATTTTTCCAATGTTCTTCCCCTCAAAAATATCTTGAGACAAATGCTTGTGATCACACTTGGGCTGTAGTTTTCTTACAAAAGCATGGAAGAGTATCAACCATTTAGTACCACACAAATTACATCAACCATCTTGTAGCTACAAACTTACAAAGATTTAATTTAGATTCAAATAAGAGGAAGTAGAGCAGATTATGAATGGATTGGGCAAAATCAAGGAAGCAAAAGCATAATGAGGAAATCACCAAAATTGATGCAGAATTGCGGGAGCTGGAAGACCCTGAGGCGGATGGAAATGCGACACAGGAATCCAAAGAAAGAATTATGATGCTTCAAAAGCAAAGGAACCAAATAATGTTGGCCAGAGAGGAGGAATGGAGGCTGAAGAATAACAATAATATTTCTAAGGGCACAACAATAAAAATAGTGGGCTTCTAAGGGGCACAATAATAACAATATGCGGACTCTATGGGCACAAAAATACAATAAGGGGGTTGCACTACTAACAAGAAGGGGCTACACTAGTAGTATAGGGACCTAACAATGTTACTATGGTATCTAAACAATATCGTAAAGGTCTTGATTATACTAATGGTTGAATTTGATGCAATAGGTGGTTGAGTTGGTTGCAAGGTGCTTAGATTTTCCACAGGTGAAAGTTGAATGCAAGCACACTTAAAAGAAACCATCAAACAAACCAACGAAGCAAGTAAGAAAAGAAGCATTCAAGCAAACTAATTGAAAGAAAACACTACTCCTAATCCTAAGCTAATGATGCATGGGTCATCTCACATGAAGTGATAATTCCAATGCAACCATCAGCGCATTGGTTGACCCATGTTGGTGAAGGCATAGTTCGCAAACAAGACAACTGTGCCCTCTTTCTGAGATTGTCCCACGTGAGAATCTTGTTATGACATAGGAGCCAGAGAAAGGTGGAGATTTTCGGCCATATGGAAGGGTACCAGACTTTGCTCCAGAGAGGATCTTTCACCATACGTGCCTTGATAAGGATAGCCAGGATCAAGTCCTTACAAGACTTAGTAATTGAATTGGGACACGATCCGAAGGATTAAAAAGCCACAAAATAGCTTATAAAAAAGAAGAAAGATGATATAGCTGCATTGAAGAAACAATGGGTGATGAATGTATGTATAAAGTCTTTTAGTGATAGGAAGGTCATTTATGGTGTATGGTGGATTATGGTTCTTCTTGAAGAAAATTTATTTTGCAGATCTGGCCTACAGTCAGGGGGAGCATGATCAGCACAGAAATATTCCCTCCCTGGCAATATAGCCATATTTTTCTAAGTCTGGGGAAAAAATGGTCCATCTGGGGCTGTTTTTAGCCCATCCGAGTCGTAACAGGGATTAATCTGACATCTGGTCAGACTTTAAACAATACATCTTAGCTTCTACACCTTTCTTTAAACCATCCATCTTAGCTTCTACATCTTTCCTTAAACCATCCATCTTACATTTTGTTGCTTTTTGTCTAACTTTCCTGTATGTGCATATCTTCCGTATATGCATGTCGTTCATGTATCTGCATCGTAGATGTGCAAATTCCATATACAGAAATTGTGCATATACGGAAACTGTGCATATACGGAAGATATGTTGGGGATTTTCCTAAGGATATATGGGTTAGAAAGAAATTTCTTGTAGGTTTGGTTCTTTCTCAGCAGAGCTTTCCAACTTGATTTGTTAAAATTATCTGAGGATTCTCCCCCGTGGAGTCGCCATTATGTTATCACTCAGGTTGTCCTTAAGCTCCTAAAGGATACGGTCGAGGTAACCACAAACCAATCTTTGGACTGCAGGTGCTAGCCCACCAGCAGTCAGAGAGGGCTCTCTCTAAATGATTTAGCTTTGTTGATGATGATTTTAGGCTAGTTATTGAGTTCAAGGGGTTTTGTTTAAGTTTTGGTGGGATAGTCAACTGCGACTATGATATACCGATGCCCCCCTCTTGAGGTGGGGTTACATGTCATGAAATCGATGCCCCATTTGCCGAACGGCCCAACAGCAACTATTGGTTGTAGAGGTGTGAGTGGTCTTCTGGTTTTGCTATCGAAAATTTGACAGGCATGGCAACTTCTGTGAGTATCCTTTCCTCTGTTGCTTGGAAAGCACTGGGTTCCCCGACGCTTTTGCCTGAGATAAGAAATCTCTCGGGTTTCGATAAAGGAACCAGTCGACCATTAGGGATCCTCCCCAATGTGCCCATTACATTGAAAGGGAAGGCCGTTCAAATGAACGTGATGGTCGTTCAAGGACCCTTGGATTATAACCTATGTCCCTATGATCTCATGATTAATGCTAAAATTAAATTCCAGACCATAACATTAATCACACAATAGCTAGAAATTAAATGGAAAAAGCATACAAATTAATCACATATATAGATAATTACTTCTTCAAATCAAGTTTTCATTCATTCAAAAAGCTTATTGAAAACCTCCACACATCCTCCAATGAAAACAACACTATACAGATTCCAAATAATCCCCTAAACTAAGCTTGTACATCCACATTTGCATCCTCTTTTGTGTTCAAGTTTGCATCAGATATTGTGTATGTTTTTGCATCCCCTATTGTATCCACTACTAGATGATGAACCCGACCAACATAAATATGAAAGGAAAATATGGACAGATAAGGTATTCAAGTTGGAATTTCATCCAAGACATTATGTTCTTTGTTAAAAATTATTTCTTCTCTTTTCCCGAGAATGTCAAGGAGGCTTTACAAAGTATATTGTATTTGAGAAAATATCCTAGAACTGCATGTGATTCCTTCCCTTTAAAAAATCATATGCATAAATAGCTGATCCTCGAATCGAAGATCTAAAAACAAAAAAAAAATCATAAAAATCTACTCCCTTCCACCTTTCTTTTTTTCCACCTACCTCCAACCATTATTGTTGGGACTAGAAGATACAATAGACATTTGCATTTCTTCTATATTTGCAGGTCATTCTTTATCACAATCTAAACTTTCTAATGCATGTATTCTTTTGGTTCCACTAACATCTTTTCCAGTTGGGATTTTCTCTACATGTTGCTGTATGGAAGACGTAGGAACTATTGAGGAGTTATTTTTTTCATCATTCTTCTGCATAGATTCCTAGGGCTTCTGGACATTTCCATTTGTAGTATTTTCTGTGATTCTTCCTCCTCTGCTTCAGCTTCCTTGATTCAGAAATTTTTTTAATTTTAGATAACAATGGTCTGTTTTATGTTTAAGAGAAATTTACGCCAGTTTTTCTTATTAGCCCAGTATCAATTTCCAAATTAGAAATCAAGTGGGACATTATTGGGTGTGGAGCCTGATTATATTCTTTATTCAGTGGTATCACCGCATTGGATCCAAGTTCGTAATGTGGCGGCAAAGCCACCCATAATATTTGCACTACAAGGGGGGTCCAGGGGGGGCCACAACGATTTTTAGGAGCCCCCCCTGGCAGGGGATCAGGGGTAGCGCCCCCGTATTTCCTTCTTTAACTCTGCTCGGGCAGATGTTGTAACCAATTCTCCTCCCTGCTTGGCCATCTGTAATTCCTTATCCATTCGTTCGTTCTCAGCTATTAGGAAGTGAAGACTCGAGCTAGTGGCTTCGAAATATGCTTTCTCCATAACATCCCTCTAAGCAAGATGACTCAACTCCTTAATGACTAGAATCCCAACCAACATAAAATAACAAATCAATAACAAATACATGGTCGTAATTATCATCATATAATAAATCATACATGGTTGGTCGATGTCTCATGTCATCTCTATGCATCTTGTATCAAGATCTCATTCTATGCATGGTTGTACAAATTTTCAACCAACTACCAGTGAATACCAAAAGCATATAAATAATTGTGTCCCTTGTGTGATTGTCTCAGTCATTTCAGTTGTTGATTTTTATGTGTTAAGGCTGCATTTCTGTTTAGTTCGCTATTTATATTTATAAATAACTTATTAATGGACCCTGTCATTCATGCATATGAAAATCAATGTGCTCCATTCTGGCCTCAAGTTCATGCAAACGGTCATTACTTCTTATTGCGCTGCTGCACTTTACATTTGAGCGCTGTCCCCTTTTCTTCTCTGCTTTTATGGAAGATTCTTCTCAAAATAAATTTAGATCAGTTGGGGAGTTCAAGGGGCTTTCACATTGTATTACCTTCTCTTTCTCATCTATCTCTCATAAAGGAAAACACAAGTGACTTGAGTTTGTTTGTTTCTAAGATAACTACCCATATTAGTGGGACTAGCAGTTGTGATCTTATACATCATGCTCTAACCCCTTGAGCCCAAGAAAATAAACATAGTTAGAAAAGGCTATTCATTACAACAAAGTAGGCACTTGGACATAGCGAATTCAGATGTCCCATTTGTGGTTTGATATTCCTTTTTTTTCTCTGCATAGTGAATTTCCGGAGGAAACCCACTAGGTACTTTCCCTCATTTTGAGAATGGTAGCCAGGGTAAACTGGATTCTTCAGGGCTCAAGGCTAGCTCAACTGTCAGCAATTAGCTCATGAAGAGAGCAAGCATGTCACAAAGTGGAATATGAACCCAAATGTAGGAGGATAACTACTTTCCTCTCAACAACTGGAGCTACACCCAATTGACCTATGGTTTGATAATTAGCTAAATTTGATATATTTTTGTAAGACATTTCCCTCATGGGGAGTGGGTACAGGAAACCCTTGCTCGTGTAGCAAGGTATTCATCCATCAAATCAATCATTGCATTGGTTGCGCATATGGGGTGGAAGATCCCCCATATGGATGTAAAAATAGCATTCCTCAATGGGGTTATTAAGGAGGAAGTTTACATCGGGAAACTAGAAGGTTTTGATAGAGGGGAGAGAGAGAACCACTCACATCAAACGGGTAAACATCATGCTACTCAACCACCCGATATGAACGATAATCATAGGATCTAGGGCCCCCAGACCAACGATGGAGACGCGTTCTGATGGATGACTAGATTTGATAAGATTAGTAACTCATTTTATAGTTGTTAAATCCACCCAAAAGGCAAGTGACATTGCTCAAATTTTCATTAAGGAAGTATTTAGATTACATGGTGTGCTCAAGAAGATCATTTCAGATTGGGATTCCAAGTTTAGTTCGAAATTTTGAAATTGATCCCAAGCTCCTTAAAGAATGGCAACAATTCGATTCCATTATAAGAAATCCTGATAATTCACAGGGTTTTAGTACACCTAAAGTGACAATTGGTCACAAGACAGCAACAAGTACAGTTCCGATTGAAGGAACCAGCGGCTGCCGTTAATGTGTTAAGTGCAGGGTTTAAGGGGTGAGCTACCGAAAGAGGACCCAACCCCTATTTCAAATACTTTGTGGGTTATAAAATTTATATATGGAGAAGGCGGGATTTGATCCCCCGACCTCTCCTTAACCATTTTCCAATTTTAGCCAAGGCACCAACTACTCTCATTGTTAAATCCGCCAGGGTTTTTTAAATTTAAACTCAGTATTTTCCCTCTGCACACAGTTCGAGACATAGAGAGACTGTAGGCATAGATTTCAAGGCAATGAATTAATTAATATTTTAATGCTGGAACCATGAAGTTTGAAGGAGGGCAAAATTTTCACTTTGTCAGAAATTGACAAGTTTTATATGGTTTTTACATGCACAGATAGTTTTAGAATCCTTCCTTCAATTGTCACACTTTCCTAGATTTGTGGCATGTGCATCATGAAATTCTCCCGCAAGTTTTCTAGTCTTTTCCGTGGGTCACAGGAGTCAATCGCGATAGAGACGACAATTTTTTTCGAGACTTTTGGACCAAGAATCAAGGAGAAAAAATCACACTTTTCTGCCCCAAAAGTGCGATCTGGAGGTCTAGAGCGCACTTTTTGGCCCAAAAAGTGTGATATCCCAGTAATCAGGTCAGTACCTGCGATTTTAGGTTTTCTGGGATTTTTTCGAACTGTTTCTGGGTTTTGCCGAGAGTTGTATGCTAGGTTGGTTGACCACTATCTCATCCCTCTTACACCTTGATCTACTATATTTTGCTCTTCGAAGTGGAATTTAGCCTCTTTAGGGCTTCTAGTACGCTTCCACGTTTATAGGAGGAGTTTAGCTCAGTAGAGAGAGAGGAGGAGACAGGGAAGGATAGGGAGATGGATTTGGAGGGGGAGGGAGGGAGGGGAGAAGAAATACATATAGAGTGAAAATTTGAGAGAGAGAGGGGGGAGAGATGGAGAGAGAGCATGTATGTTTAGAAGTGAGATAAAGAGACAAAGAAGGAGAGATGGAGAGAATGGAGGAGAGAAGAAGAGAGGAGAGAGGGAGGGATATAGTAACAGAGTTGGAGGGTGAAGAGTAAGAGAGAGAGAGAGAGGAAGGAAGAGAGAGAGGATGTGAGAGAGTGGAGTGAGGAAGGGAAAGAGAGATGGAGTTGAAGGGGGAATAGAGAGGTAAGAAGAAAGAAATATAGAGAGAAAGGTGGAGAGAGAGAGGGCGTGATAAAGAGGATGGAGAGAGAGGGAGAGAGGAAAGAAATAGAGAAGAGAGATAGAAGCGGAGGGAGAGAGAGAGAGAGGAGGAGGGAGGGATAAGTAGATAGATTGAAGAAATAGAGTGTATGTTTTGCGGGTGATATAGAGAGGTAAAGGGAGATAGAGATATAGATGGAAAGTGAAGAGAGGGAAGAAGAGGGAGATGGAGAGAGGGAGGGAGGGACAAAGAGACTGATAGATATGGAGTGAAATAGTGTGTGTGTTTGGATGATTGAGATAGAGTGGAAAATAAGGAGAGATGGAAGGAGATATAGATATAGATGGAGGGGAGATAGAGGGAAGAATATTTCTTGCACTAGATGCATTGATTTCAGTGTAGATGGTGATTTCTAATCCAATTTGATTTATTGCACTATATGCATTGATTTTAGTGTAGATGTTGATTTCTAGTGATATTTGATTGCTTGCACTAGATGTGTTAATTTCAGTGTAGATTATTTCTAATCCTATTTGTTTTCTTGCACTAAATGAATTGATTTCAATGTAGATGGTGATTTCTAATCTTCTTTGGTTGCTTGCACTAGATGCATTTATTTCAATGTAGTTGTTGATTTCTAATAATGTTTGTTTGCTTGCACTAGATGCATTGATTTCAGTGTAGATGGTGATTTCTAATCTTATTTGATTACTTGCACTAAATGCATTGATTTCAATGTAGATGGTGATTTCTAATCCTATTTGATTTCTTGCACTAGATGCATTGATTTCAGTGTAGATGTTGGTTTTATAATGCTATTTGCTTACTTGCACTAGGTGCATTAATTTCAGTGTAGATGTTGGTTTATAATCCTATTTTCTTACGTGCACTAGATGAATTGATTTGAGTGTAATTGTTGATTTCTAATCTTATTTGATTGCTTTCATTAGATGCAGCGATTCCAGTGTAAATGTTGTTTTCTAATCTTATTTAATTTTTTGCATTAGATTCATTAATTTCAGTGTAGATGTTGATTTTCTGATTTGATGTAATTGGATGTATGATGGTACATTAATTTTAAAGTGATTGGATTAACATTGTGCATTGACTTTAGTGTAAGGACAAAAAATTAGAATCTGAGATGGGAGGTTGGAAGGGGGAATAAGATAGAAATAGGACTAGATGATATCAAAGGGGTGGAGGGAATACATACTCTTTCTATTCACACCCTTGAGGAAGGACTCATCTCATCAATGATACAAGGACCATGGCAGTTGTTTGGTTGCATAGCAATGAAAGCATGACTAATTCCCCCATCATTCCCCCAGAAATCTTTTACTAACATCCCCTCAAGGACCTTGGGATCTGCCCAATCGATGCTAGATGATTTTTTTGCCCTTTCTCCACTACTGCATAGGTCGGAGGAATGTTATGACCGACATCACCAACTGTATGCGCCCCCTAATAACTATTGATCTGGGGTCTACCACCACTATGATACTGCGGACAATCCCTCTTATGGTGATCCTTACCACATAACCAACACTGTAATGGTTTCCTACCACTACCCATAGCCTGAAATGGATCAAAATACATAAAAACATTTACAGTTCTTTGCACAATGGAGGCAGAATAATGGCAAGGAAGGGGGTTTCAACAGAGGTGTACTGACTACAGACAGCAAAACTCCTGAATAGAGCTGAAAAGAGTGAACACAGAAACCAAAATCTAAGAGTAGAAGAGGCCTTGTCTGATCAGCACACCTGTAACATAGGGAAAAAGAGATGTAACGCACCTAAGGTAATTACTGTACGGGGTTAAAACCTACATTTGGTATCAGAGTTGTTTTGGCTTCAAGTGGATGCCTTTGTTGCTGAGGGGTTTTGCTCGGGTCTGTGGTAGAACCTATTCAGTGGGAGATCTGCGAGATTGATTCTGATGGTGAAAGAAGATGATGAGCAGTGAGATCGAGAAATTTAATGGTCAGAGTTTTGAGTTTTGGAAACTCACATAGGAGGTCGAATTTGATCACAATAGCCTCTCGTCTCATGTTTACCTCGGTTGGCAAGGTTACTTGGGTGGATGTGGGAGGAGGATGGGATGGTTTCTCCGGGTATAATCAAGTGGTTGTAAAAAAAGAGGACCATTTAAACACCGTGTTTGTCACTCCCTGGGGAACATATATGTATCTTAGGATGCCCTTTGGCTTACTCAATGTTGGTTCCATTGCATAAATATGGATTAATGGTATCAAAGAGGCCTGTTTTTTCTTTTTTTTTCTTTGCATGTCCCCAATGAGGTTAGGGTATAAGAATTTAGGGCTCAAACTCATTGGTGGTGAAGGATGACTCCCTTCAAGTCGTGCCTCATCCGCTTTATCTTGACATCCATTGGGATTCTGCCACTGCTTATTTCCCCTGTGAAAAATCATTTCCAAATGTTTCTACTTTCGATCATTCACAGGACATGCTGAATGTCGGTCTGTCATTACATTGCGGAGAGGACACACCTTCCTCTGAAAATTTGTCCAATCTGTCATATATCATTTCTGAAAACATAGAGGGTGAACATCTTTGCTTCTCATCTACGCTTCTGCATCATTCATCAAATCATGAGGATGCCGACAAACATCCTGAATTTTCTGATCTTGGTTGTCGTGATCTCTCCACTTATTCATCTGATCATGATGTTGATTCAATCATTGTTAATCTGTCTAAGACACTGGTCTATGTTGATATATCCGTCGATAAAGTCGAAACCCCCCTAGACTGTTGAGGCACTTCATCCCAAGCTGATGGTTATTTCAGGCCCTCTCTATCTTGAGATTGGTTTCACTTCCGATCACGAAATTGTTGAAGCATGTAAGGCTCCTCATCACTCTCTGCTTTGCATTGAAGATCAACCAAACACCCAGAGTTTGCTTCCTCCACTTGAACTACATGATCCCATGGCATATGCATTGGAGGAATCTTACACAACAAGCACACTTGCACAATGTAAGTGGTATACCTTTCTCACGTTTGCTTGCATGTCATAGTCAAGAGAATGCATACACTCAACATTTGCACACAGTGTAGCACAACACCATGGCAAGTCCACAGAGTGCATGTCATGCGCTTTCACTTACTTCTTTTCTGTGGACGCACTTAAGCTCAGAGTTTGTTCGTCTTCATCGTTATATATTTCATGCTTGCTAGTTTGCACAACTGCGAGGTTTGTGAACCATGCCTTCACCAACATGGGTCATCCAATGTGCCAGTGGTTGCATTGGAAATATCACTTCACATGATCAGGCCCACGCACTATTAGCTTAGGAGTAGGAGTAGTGTTTGCTTGCATGCATGTTTGCTTCTTTCTTTGTGTGTTTTCTTGCTCGAGGTTGATTAGCAACCAATGCTTTGTACCTGTTGTAATAATGGATCCTCCTCAAAAGCCTCCCATGTGCCTTAGAATGCGTCATAAAATCCTCCTCAGTCTCATCATTGCACTCACCCAGAGTTCCATTACAAATCTAACCCGCAGAGGATTTGAGCCCTTGCAACTCATAAGTTGGCAAATCACATTATTTATTTATAATTGATTTATTCCCTTACCACATGTATTCATAATATTTATCACTTTGTTTTATCGAGAACACGACATGCGATAATTAAATCGCATCGCGATTCTTCAATGCAGTGTATGAATGTTCTCATCAAATGAAGCACAAATGCATGATTATATATAAATTTTGTAATGCTTTTTGATGAGTCAACAATATCTTTGACAAAATGAATTTTTCCTTGGGGGATCACATGAAGTTCCGTAGCTAGTGTCGAAAAAATACCTAAAGAAGGTATACTATGAAGAATCGGAGGTTACGTAGCTTGATCCAATGACTCGAAGTACAGGTCTATCCATGTGAGAAATGTTCTGAAGTTGAACATGGAAAGACATCGCTTGATTAGCAGCCAATGATATAAGCTGTTAACAAGCGTGAGAGGAATCACCGATAATGATAATGACCACTATTTCACTGCAACTTAGTTACTGAGAAGTAAGTAACTAATCTCCCAACTGACCTCCCTATTGGGCTATGCACAGCTTTCAGCTTCAGATTCACCGAGAGAGCAAGAGATCGAATTTCTGAAGTGAGAAGTTCTTAAGAGGAAGTTTTGATCGAGGATATTTCTTATAGTTGAGGGGCAGGTATAGCATCCAGAGAGAGAGATATTTTCCCAGCCAGAGAATCATCAACAGAGAGAAGTAGAGAGTGATCTAGCAGCCGAGACGCAGAGGTTGATGCAGGGCCACGAAGGGCCATGCAAAAGCAGCACAGAGGGTGAGAGAGAGTCCAAGATTTTGTTGGGCGTAGTCAATTTCAAAAGCCAAGAGTCGGGGTGTGAGACTGAGAGGCTGAGAGCAGAGACTCCGGGTAGCAAATCGATCAGTAAACAAGCCACATCCCCTTTCAGGTAGGGCTGGGATTTCAGCCATTATGCCCCATTGATGTGGCCATACCATTTGCAGCCACTCAGGTAGATTCGGCTCACGTGCAGTCCGAAGCTGAAAGGGCTAACAGCTTCATTGAGCGCATTCAACACATCTGCCAACGAGCCCATGATATATTAGACAGATCCAATGCTAAGCACAAGCAGCTCCATGATCAGCATCGATTGCTGCACAGGTTCCAGGTGGGCGAGATTGTTTGGCTACATTTGGAGAAGGAGCGCCTTGCTGGGCCCCACCGCAAGCTTCGCCGGCTCCGATATGGCCATACACCATCACCAAATCCGTCGGGGACAATGCCTTCGAGCTCAGCATCCCACCGTTCCTTGGTCCGCACCTAGTGTTCAATCAAGATCGCCTTCGACCATTGCGACAATGGGCTTGGATGGGCTTAAATTTTTTTACAGGGAAAAGTTATAGGTTGCCACAAACCGAAAATAAGGAGTTTTATATTTTTTTAAGTGTTTTAATACATACACGCAGGTTGGTGATAAATTTATGACTGTTAAATTGAAACTAGCACTTAAAAGTGTCGAATACCTATGGATTGACACTAAACTTGCTCTCAAAGCCTCAAAGTTCAACAGGTCCATAAACACTTGATAGGTAACAACTCAGTTCTCAAATTTCCAAGTTTTTTTCGTTGGATAACCATTTGTAATTTATAGGGCCTTTTGAATTTGAATTCGACCATTCCCCCCACATTCGGCTCATTAATGGTAGATTGGAGGCAGATTTCCAAGAATCTAACCCATAACGTTTTCCTTAAACACCTACTACCCACTCCATATTGCCTGAAACCAACCATGAAGTCATGAATAGTGACTATAACAGTCACTTTCTAGCAGACCTATGTGCCAGCATAGCTATCTAAGCACAGTACTGACATCGTGCAGTTCCTAGGTAGTGTAGTTTATAGTCCCGTGCCTCTTTTTAGCTGCCTGGAGTGCTAAGACTGTGCTACTTCCATACAGTCACATCGCCGTATCATTGGTGTATGGCTTCAAATGACTGCCATTCACCTTTCTTGGGAAGGGTTCTCGATTTAACTTGACCAGATATACCGCGCCTCCATCGGTAATCTCCTTAATAATGTACAACCCTAACTAGTGCATCCTGAACTTTACTTTATTGCAGCAAATTTGGTCATTTCAGCTCTTTAAGTACTTGTACATACCAATGGGATTCTTGTAATTGTGATTGTACTTGTGAGAGAGTTGAGAATTGTTATACATGCATGAGAGTTTGTGTGTGTGAACTCATCATGTCAACCTCAAGCTCCTAATTTATTTATTTATTATTTATAATTTGTTTTTTTTTAGTTTATGAGAGTGCTTTGGTAATCCCCCCCTCTACGCGTAAGTGATATGATTGGAAGTACAATTATTTGGTAGTCCTATCAGCTTCTCTGCATTAACTATTATTTAATTTCCATACATAATCATGCGTACCTTTATGTTTTACCTTTTTGGTTGCTGCGTAGAAAAGTCTTGTCTTATCTTTTGCTGGATCATAATGATTACAGCGGGTCTAAGAGCATGGGAATACTGGCGATTTTTAATAATAATGATGGGAAGTGATAGTGGAGTATTGTAATCATCACAAGAAGTGGTGTCTTTTATAAAAATTCGTTTCTTGGGGCTGAAGTGGTAAGACTGGTGTTTTTGGAAATGAGAGAATTGCTAAAAAGGTATTACGGGATCGGCAAGTGGTGTTGCAGCAACGGGATTGGTGTTGCAGCCACTAGAAATGATGTTACATCATCAGGAAAAGATGTTGTAGTAACGTGAAAAGGTGTTGCAGCAACGGGGATCGGTGGCTCTGAAGCTCTTCAAACATGGCAACAAATTTCTTGAGTGAAGAATCTACATCCCCTTCTCACTCATGTTCCTGAGCCTATGATGCCACAGTGTTGTATCTTCTCCTGTAGAGTTTAAAGCATTAATAGAATTAGAAATACCATTGCATAAATACAATGTACCAACCTTTTCTCCTCTTCCTATTACCAAGGCTCCTTTAGTGACCTTCCAGGTTTTATATATAAAATTAGTTACACAACCTTCACCTCCCAACTGCCCTGTTGAAATTAGATTTTTCTTCAGATCTGGAACATGCCTTACCTCCTTCAACAATAATTTATTTCCATTCTTTTGTTTTATGAAAATTGTACCCATTCCAATGAATTTATGTCTCTAGGTCGTGCTCGATCAATGGGGAGCCCTTCATTCATTAATTCTGAACATCCTGTAGAACCCCTGCAGACTTCCTGTAGTGTAAACACAGTTGCCAGGCATCTAAACTTTGTGAACTTCTCTGAAAGGATGTTAGGGATTCCTTAGACCCTCTCTGAGCCTTCCTGACCTTCTCCAAGCATTTCCCTCCTTGATCTCTCCCTGCATAGTCAAGACCCAGTTAGAAGCACACACATAATAATTCCAACAACTTGAACAAAAATACAAAAATATGCTTTCTTTAGATCAACCACTGCTCAGGCTATTCCATCGTACCCTGGTTATGCTTCGCCTAACCTGAATCAACAGTTACCATTCGTGGCGACTTTAGAGTTACCCGATTTACACCGGTTAACCAACGATCCGATTACTTATGCCCCTTGGTGGCCAGCGATTCCTGCGTTAATCCAACAACAACGAGCCAAATGGCACGATGCCCTCATTAAAAAGAAAGCCTTCCGCAAAGGAGATTGGGTGCTCCTATACAATTCCAGGTTTCAGGATTTTCCGAGGAAACTTCAAACTCGCTGGCTGGGACCATATGAAATCCAGAAGGTACATGATAATGGCACCATTACTCTAACCACCATTGATGGATCTGGACACACCTTTAAGGCAACATGGAGTTGATAGAGATGCATCTAATACACGAAGATCTGTTGAAGGACAAATTACATGAGAGTGTATCTTCCTCTGATGGATAACCAAATTATGATGAGACCATAAAGATAAACGTATTTGGAACTTTTCGAATAGCCAATACCATTATGCAGCCCTATAGTTGTTTGGTTTCAAGTTGAACCCCAATGGGTCAATAGTTGTTTCTTGGTATAGTAGGAAACAAAGATCAGTTGCACTCAGTTCAGTAGAAGCAGAGTACATGGTTGTTAGTCAAGTATCTCAGGGGTAGATCTAAGGAGGGTGTAAGAGCTATCACAAGGGCAATCAGATCATTTGTGGATCATATGCAATTGGGAGCCTTACTTCTCTACCTAAGCTACTTATCTGCCAAGATTGAACAGTTTGGACAGACTTCTTTCTCTATTCTACAACTGAAAATTTAAAACATGGCATGATCCAAATTAGGCTGTTGGACCATCCATCAAAATTTAGACAACATCAAGCTATATACACAGATTGTTTTCTCTTGGAAATATGTGGAATGTCTTCAGTCTTCATTCTGATTTGGTGATATCCTGAATGAAGATCCAAACTGGTGAAGTAAATTGATCCATGAAGTTGATCCAATAATTCATCAATGATAGGAATGGGAAATTAACACTGACTGTCTATCGTAAATCAGCACTCTTAAAACTATGTATTTCCGGCTGTTCCTTACAGTAGTTGACCTATCAATTCTTCCTGTTTTCAAAACCTGCTTTTATTGGGTCAACTGCACGTGCGATCTTATCTTCAGAAGCTTCTAACCTCCACATGAGGTCCGGGGTCCACACTATCATATCATCAAGCCTCCACCTTCCTTCATCGTCTGCCAATTTAGCGATCCACTTGTATAGTTCAATCGGGAAGGTGCAGAAGAAGATTTCGTGTATTTCTATGTACAAGTACCTATCCAACCACTGTTCTTTAGTCAGGTGCAGATTTCTATTTTCTTGCATAGACGTATATTAAAAATTATATTACATAAACAAAGTGTATCTAAAAATAAAATAGATATATATTTAAACAACCTCATCCATTATATATTATCACTTCAGATATTAAAAAAAAAAAAAAAATCTAAAAAAAATGGATCTATATTTAAAGAACATCATCTTATTCTACATAGCAAATAGAAAGCCTAAGAAAAATAATTCCATAATAATACAAGTTTATTAAAAATTATATTATGTAAACAAAGTGTATCTAGATGTAAAAGGAATCTATGTCCAATGGTTCTTGGATAGACCACTGATTGAATTCCCCACCTCCACCAAACTTACAGAGCAAAAAAAAAAACACAAAAACAAAAACGATACTACTATTCAAGACTTGAGTTTTGAACCATCAATAGAACGTATCCATCTTCTTGCTCTCAGGTTCCTCCTCGATTCAGATTCAGCTATGCACCATCAACCAAACACCAGTATTCTAGATCTTTCTATACCCAATGGGTTGCGCGCCACTGACGGGTCACGCCCGTTGAAAAATTGCACTGCCGGAACGCGCTTGATGGGTCGCGCGCCTGGTCTGACGGGTCGCGCGCCTGTCCAACTCCCAAATTTGCTCAAACTTTCTCTCAATCACTCTTGCAAGTAACTTGGATGCACAATGAGGGTTGATGGAGGGAGATTGGGCCTTTATAGCTTTGATTTGAAATAATTTCATGCCCAAACCCACTTTATAATGTTTCTCTTTGACACTTTATAAAATTGACTTTTCTTGGTTTCTTTTGTCCTGAAATTGACTGATTTAATGCTTTTAAAGGGGAAAACAGAGAGTGTCAATGGAGCTTAATGGCAGGAAAGCTTCATTTCATCAGAATATATCATTAGGATTCAGCTCTTCTCTGTTGTAGACGATGGTGGGGTACGCTATGGCTTGCAACTTATGGGTCGCAGGTCTTAATTTGGCAGATTAGACATTAGTAACTAGAAAATCCTTTAAAATCAAGGATGATGAAAAGGGTCCATTGATGTGTGGAGAAAATATAGATGACACTTCATGTGAATCTTCGAATGTATCAATATATGGGCAACGAAGACTTACCTCCGATGCCTTATCAATTGTCGCTGCCGAATAGGCTCCCGCATACTGTGACAGTTTTGTCAGGTCATCGGAGGGGTCAAATTCCTCCTTCCAAACCACATTGCCCGTAATAGTTTGCTCTGGGAAAAGGGAAGGTTGATCAGTCCTTCTTCTTTTCCTTTGTCGTTTAACCACTGCTTTATGCCTTGGGCTGTAGAAGACATCCAGGGGAGGAATATCTTCTACTTGCAAAATGATTTGGTCGGAGGGGTCCTTTGGTATTATCTCAACCTCTTTAGAAATGGGCGGGCCACTAGTTCCACTCAGAACCTGTGATGAAGTGATGTCCTGTGTATCCGTTGTCTTGGAAGTGTCTGTGTCCTTTGAACATTCCAACCCACTGATGATGGAATCTTAAACTCGTTAAAACGGAATTAAAAGACGGTCTACTTACAGCTCTTTTTCGACCGTAAAAACATGAAAAGATTGCCGGATTTTTGTCATTTCAAATTCGATATTGGTTATAAAACGACGTGTCGTTGATCGATTTTTTACTTTTTCGGATCAAGGGCACTAATGACGAAAAGTACTCCTTGGTCGTAAGAGATCAAGCGGTTCTCTCAAGTATTATTTTATACTTTTTCGGGCTTGGGAGACACAAATTTACTCGGGCTTTTATAATGTCTCCTTTGTGCCAAAGGTCACTTAACAATTGGAGGTTAGTTTTGTTAGAATAGAAACCATTTAGATGGAAGGGTCGATGGGCACAACAAAACCCTAAAGATAGCCTTTTATCGTTTAAAACGTTACACAAAACATTGAAAAACCCAACCACAAAGCCTTTTACCCAGACTTCGAATTTTATCAAATTAGGATCATAATCCTTGTAAATCCATTATACGGATGATTTGGTACTTTCTTGAAATTGCAACCTAGATGGATGAAACTAGATCTAGGGTCTTCTATCTCGTTCAATGATTCGCTCAAGTACGAGTCTAACCATGCGAATATGTGATTCTAAAGTCGAACACGGGAAGACACCATCTGATTACCAGCCAATGATGTAAGCCATTAACAGACGCGATAGAAATCACCAATAAGGATAATGATCCTCAAGGTACTACAATACATTGTACATCAGTGTCAATACGATGGAGCCTCCTTGCTCATCAACTTACCATATTGTAGATAAGGCAGTATATGATGTCTATTTGCTGGAGCAATCATCGAATACGGGATTCCTCAATAATTGAATCCCCCCTCTGGTTGTCATAGAGAATCATAGTGGTATTCATCATGTGTAAAAACAGCTCACTTAAGAGCTTTTTGAAATGTTATAAAATGCTTAGGGTTTATGGCTTAGGGTTTATGGTTTTCGGTTTAGGGTTTAATGATTAGGGCTTATAACACTTAAGTAAATGCTTTTAAATTATACTCAGAAACCAAAAATTAGAAAAATATCCTAAAAATAGAGTGAATGAAAATTAGTGGAGTTACAGATCATCTGTATTATCTTTATAATAATAATGGGGACCCTCTACATAAATTTTGGCTAAATCACTTTTTAATATTTTCATTTTGGTTAAGTGTGCAACATTTTTGTGAGATTTTAGTTTTTCTTGCTAAAACGGTCAACAAAGACAGACAAATAGTCGTGACTCTTCCTAGACAAGGGTAAACCTCCTACAAAGTCCATTGACACACTTTCCCATGGACGACTCGGAATAGGGAGTGGTGTGTAGAGCCCAAGTTTTCTATTAGAGGGCTTTGAAACAAAACACATCACACAACCCTTTACATAGTGGGGAGGAATGATCCAGGTGGCTTCAACAATGCTTAGAAACCAAAGAGGGCCTAGGAAAGGCTCAAAAGTCAAAGTACCTTCCTTAGGACAAGAACGTAGAGTTCGGCATCTTGATTCTGATCGTGCAAATGACACTTAAATACAAGTTTGTATGCTCAAGATATTCATGGTCAAAGTTTTGGTCAATTATGCCCACTGACTAAATTTGGCCGAGCGCCAAATAAATTTGAAGCCCAACTAAAATTGGCGGACTTGATAATTTTTTCAGAATCTGCCAAATTTTGCAGAAGTTAACTAGGAAACAAAATGGTACTTAATGGTGAAAATTTCCGACAATAAAAAATGGCGAGATTTTTGCCTACTTAATTTTTCCAGTGGTCCCAAAATTTCGGTCAACAAGTTTTCAATTTGTTATTTAAAATAAGAAAAAAAAATAAAAAAAAGGGGGAAGGCTATAGTGGACCGACCCACACCCCCACGGTTACTATATTGTATATATAGTATATGGCCCAATGGCTATTAAGCTTTGATGATCACATACCATAAAGGGACCGATGAAGTTTAAACCTGTGCTGACTAGGTGGTCGGCCAGCCCAATACGACGGTCCCATTCCCAACAATTACCACGCCACATTCAAATGCACCAAAAAGAAAAATGTTATAACGACTGCCAAACCGCAAAGCCTCGCAGGATTAACCTCGAGACCTACCTTGTCCAAATTTGGTCTACCAATCGAGATAGCCAGTTGCATGCATTGGGTAATCTACCCAAGTTTTATATAGAAAGGAGGTTTTGTCATTTGTATCATCCAAGAATTGTTCATTTATGTAATGTAAAGGAGGTTTCCCCCTCGAAGAGGCTGAGTTCTAAGGCGTTGATCTATCTTTTCTATCTTTTCTTGAGTTGGTTTCATAACATTTGGTATCAGAGCTTTGGAATTCTAGGGTTTCGCTGCACGTTGGTATTCCTGGCGCCAATTAGATTTCATGGTTTTTTAGTTTCAACGGTAACAACTTTTTTTTATTAGCTACATGACAAAGGCAAGGGTTAATTTGGAGTGATAATGTTTTTCCTTTCTAGTTCCTCTGAAACACATATCGAAATATTCATGAGGTGCTTGTCGTTGTTCGTTGTTCAAATGTTAACTAGAGAAAGAATGTCGTGCAACACATACTAGCCATTAGAAAGATAAGTTTTTTGTGTGTTGTATTATTGTAACAATAGTCTATGTAGGCATGGACTAAAACTTCATAGTCTCTAAAAGGCAAGGTCAAATGTCCCAGGAAATATTATTATTCCAATGACTTTATTGACATTGTGTTTATGTTTTTGCTTTACAATACAATGTTGTTGTTAGCAATCTTCTTGTATGAGATAGAACATAGTCTAGCATGGGTTTCATTTCCTTTGCCTTGCAATATTTTAATGACAATATGTTTGTGGTTTGTGGTTATGCAGCTCAAATCAACCAAAGAAATATGGGACAAAATCATTCTAAGCTATGAAGGAGACTCTCAAGTAAAACGTGCTAAACTACAAACTCTCATAATTCAATATGAAACTCTTAAGATCCACAATGATGAAAGTATTGCCAGTTACTTCTTACGTATATATGAGGTTGTTAATTACATGAAAAATCTAGGTGAAGAGATAAAGGAGGTTACCTTAGTTGAGAAAGTTTTAAGATCCTTGTCTGCTAAATTTGAATCAAAAGTATCTGCCATAGAAGAAAAATAGGATCCAAAACCTCTGCTGATTCGTCCTATGGGGCTGGCGCGGCTGCAACTGGTTGTTTCCTCTCATAAGGCCGGAGAGCGGCTGGTCATTGTGGACCCACATCTGCATTTATGGAAACAGTTCAAAAGCTACATGGAAACCCAAAGATTATTGTAAGTGTATGTTGTTTTCCTTCATTTTTCCTCACCATGCAATCGAGTCTCTTTCCGAGACCCTATGAATCCCAGACAACTGTCCATCGCCAACCCTTCGTGCTCTGTAGTGGAGTAATTCTTCTTAGTTTTGGATACCTTTCTACTCATGAATTTATCGGATGATTGATGTAGCCCTCTCCTGCCTGGGTTAATACTACTCCTAGCGCAATACAGGAGGGATCAACATGCACATGAAACTCATTTTTCGAGTCAGGAAAGACCAAAATAGGTTTTGTCACCATCTTCTCCTTCAAGACATCCAAGTTGTGTTAATAGACTTCATCCCAACAAAACATCGTATCCTTCTTTAGAAAAATTTCCATCGGGGTGGTTATTTGAGCGGAGTTGGGAATCATATTCCCCAGATCTGATAGATCTGCCATTCCTATGCATAGATCTGTAAAAAAAATTGGGTTTTCTAACTTGGGTTTCTTGGGTTTTTTTTTGTATATCCGGGTTCTGGATGGTTTTATTTTCAGGTATAGGTTACAGATCTGGAGGTGAAGTTTAATTTGAAGCCAGATCTAGGCCATGGAGGGTAAGATCTGACCTCAAAACCAGCTTTTGCAGGGTCATTATTTTGCAGTCCAAGAGTTAATTAAATTTGGAGACGATTTTACAGGGGTTTCATTAATAAATTTGAAGCAGAACATATCAACTAAATCATAATTTTCTCGGAAAGTTTTTTTTAAGGGTTCATTGAGTTGTCGTCTACTGGAATCGGAAATTCTTTTTCTCTAAATTTTTTTCGAATTTTTTTTAAGGTTTTTCTACCTTTGGTTTATCCCTCTTGGGTTTATTCCTATCTCTTGTTGTCTGATTTTTCTTTTCTCTGTTGTAGCCTCCCTTATTCGCTGCTCTCCTCGACCTGCAAGCATTCCCTTCTCGCCCTTCCATTCCTGCACTAAACCCTTGTTTCCAGTGCTATCCGTCCAGCTTTCAACTATCCGAAACCTACAAGAAAAACAAAATCCGCTTCCATACCTACAATCCTTAATCCGCATCAATATTTCTCCCTCTGCACGCTACCTAAGCTCCTTGTCTTCGTTGTCTGATACCTACATTCCTCACTAAACCCTCCACTCTGTCTGCCCATCTTTCTCCCTACGTCGTCCCTCCATCCCACCGCTCAGATCTCATTCTCCCGTCGTCGAACTACTCCATCCCTGCCATCATCTATCGACCTGCAACTTATTGTCTTACTCCTTGTCTGCCTTGCTCCCTTCCACCGTCGAACGCCCTCGGACCTGCAAACTCATACATTTCGATTTTCGTTTTCTCTTTTTTTTTTTGTCTTTTGTTTGTGTTGGTGGGGTTTGATAGGATAGCTTAGGTTTTATGTATTTTCAATTTATGATTTTTAGTTTTAATTCATTTTGATTTTAGTTTTGAAAGAATACATCTAATAAAGGCAGTTTTGATCCATAAATTGTGCATCTGTGTACTTGTGGATCCTTCTACGCACACATGGAGACATAGTGGAAGTCCACCTTGAACTCCACATACTCTGTCATCTGATCATAAACTGTCGGTGATAATCGCAGCTTGCGATTGATGGCCATGTGGATATTCATCTCCATTAAGATCCAAAAGGCATTGTTGTCCTTGACCCTTTGAGGGTCCTTCATAGCCCAGAGTGAAGTGAACTTCACCGCTTCCGGTAGGTCCTGTGCGATCAGATGAAACTGACTATCCTCTGGTAACTCCCACATGACCGTTTTTGTATATTTTCAAATATATGATGAAACAGAGGATCGGTCGACTGCGATATGTAATGCGACCCGAAAGGCGGACCCGATAGAAAAGTTTTGCATGCATTAACCTCTGAAGGCAAAGGGGGTAGGATTTCTCAATGGCATGGAGCCAGTTAAAGCAAGCATGGAGTAGTACAGCGTAGCAGGTGGCTGCTTTCAATTTACAGTATGGGCCGAGAAGAAGCAGGTTGCAATTCAACACTTACACATTGAATTTTTCAGCTACCGCAGTTATTATGCCACTCAGTCAAGGACGAGAAGGACAACCTCGAGCAGTTCATAGCATGGGACTCCATTTCTGTTCATCAGACCATCAAGGAAGAACAAGAGTTGGGTAGAAGAAAGAAGGAAGCGCAACATGAGCATGAAAAGGAACAAGAATAGGGAGAGTAAAAGGAGGAAGCACAAGGTGAACAAATAACGCAAACTACACCAATATAGGTTGAGGAATCTGAACTAGCAGCAGATGAGGTTAGGGAAGGCCAGTTCAAAAGGGCATTGATCTAGGTGCATATTAGTGGCGAGCCGCCTATTCCACTTGGACCCCCACCGTTGTTTCTTTCTAGTTTCCTCAATTGTATCAAAACTTACTATTTTTGGTAGTTTTTCTATGTCCTGAAATTCTAGGGTTGTTATTGATGATGATCCCAAAGCTGTGAAGGAAGCAGTAGATTCAGAGGATGGAAAACTCTAGAAAGAGGCCATGGTTGATGAAATGGCATCTTTGCACAAAAATGAGGCTTGGGATCTGGTGGAGTTGTCGGCTGGAAGAAAACCCATTGGCAGCGAATGGGTGTTCAAGAAGAAGACAAATGCAGAAGGAAAGGTGGAGAAATATAAAGCTCGGTTTGTAGCAAAAGGTTATTCCAAGGTGTCAGGAATTGATTTTGGTGATAATTTTTCTCTTGTTGCCAAGGTAGCTTCTATTAGATTACTTTTCTCTGTTGTCGCTGCTTTTGATTTTGAGGTAGAACAGATGGAAAGACGACATTTCTTCATGGGGATCTAGAAGAGGAGATCTATATGAAGCAACCTGAAGGTTTTGCAGTGGAGGGTAAGAAAGAACTGGTATGCAAGTTAAAGAAGTCTCTGTATGAGTTAAAACAATCACTAAAGATGTGGTATCAGAAATTTGATACATTTATACGGGGACTCTTTGCTTCACCTTTTGGTCTTGTATGTGGATGATATGTTGCTGGTTGGAAATCACAGAGAAATTATCTAGGATTTGAAGACCCAATTGTCCTCCAAATTCGACATGAAAGATCTTGGTGTTGCAAACTATATTTTGGGCATAGGAATTAAAAGAGATTAGGCAAAGTGGAAGCTCTGATTAAACCAAAGGAAGTATGTCGAGACAATATTGCAGAGATTTAATATGCAAGATAGTAAACTGGTGAAGGTTCCTATTCCTGTAGATGTAAAGTTATCCGCTGAACAGTGTCCCAAGACACAAGAAGAGGAAAAGGACATGTCCCATGTTCCATATGCAAGTGTCGTCGGTAGCCTAATGTATGCAATGGTCTGTATTAGACCAGACATTGTACATGCAATGGGAGTATTGAGTAGGTTTATGTCAAAACCAAGGAAGGAGCACTGGACAGCAGTGAAGCGAGAAACCAAACGAAACTAAAATCAGTTCTGAAAAGAATAACAAATCAAATCTAACAATATAGAAAATTATCTTAAAAAGTCAGATTTATCCATTCGTTAGTCCTGTGATTTCTTTCTCGAAGTACGTGAATTCATCTCCAGCATCTTCAGTCAAAGAGAAAATATTGTTATTCTATCACGACTATATTTAATTCAGAACTATCTAATGGAGATGAAAAAATTTAAATCCTGATATAGTTTGCTATAGGACATTCATTGGATTAGGAGTTTTCTTCTTTTATGAGCCCTAATAAACATAAAAAAAAAACATAAGACATGAATTTATTAAGTATAAATGCTTGAAAGTCACTTTTCTTTTCTTTCTCTCAACGTTGGATGAAGTTGACTTTCTGGGCATGCCCTTCGGTGTGAGGGCATGCCCGAGCACACGGGCTCATATAAAAAATGCTAAGTTGTGACCTGGGGTGGGCTTTGTGTACGTTCGTGCAGCTCTTTTGCCCAGCTCTCCCTTGTTCCTTTCGCAGGAGAGATTTTCCATCACATCGGGGTGGGATACCTCATATTTACAATGCTTGGGAGGCATAGAAATTCAGAGATGTTGGGTAGAGTATTCCTCAGATTTATGCAGTAGAAAATAATAAAAGTTAACAATACTTAAGTGAATTTGAGAAAATACAGAAGTAAGAGTAATTACAGAGGCACGTAACTGCCTAATCTATCTATTTAGGGTCCATGAAGGATGATTGGAGACTTTTGCAGAGGCTTCAAGGATGAATATGAGAATTACTTTGACAAACCCTAAAGGGAATGTAGACTTGTGAGAGAAATCATGCAGTATAATGAACAAGAACCATAAGGTTGAGCCAAAGGTTGTGAAGTGCGAATATTAGATGGAAAATTAATAACTTGATGGGAAATCTAGACTGATGGACATTGGATACACTTGTTAGATCGGTTGGTAACTTGGTATCTACCTCAAAAATGAAAATGTGCTCAGATTCAATGGTACCTAGAGAATCAATGATTAAATGAATCATAAATGTCAGTTATCTTGTCATACATATCTTTAGAATTTCTTAAATTCACAACATATGCAAGTAAATGATCTTGTAAACCATCAGCTATAATTTTCTTTGCTTTAGACTCACCTTTCTTGTACCTGAGTTTGCCTATCGTCTAGAATTTGAAGCAACCAACAATGTCGCTGAGTATGAAGCCATATTGTTGGGCCTTGAATTGGCCATATAAATGAAATGAATTTTTGTAACCATTATCAATATTTACAAAAGTGCTTATAGTTTGCCAAAAATGCTAAACATTTGTTATTAGATTATATGGATTGAACTTGTGAATAATTAAATTTCTATTATGTTTTAATTTAATTATCGCCCAACATTCACAATTAACCTCATTTTGCCTTCTTTTTTTTTTAATATATGAATATGAATGTTGCATTTCTCAATCTTTATACCGATTTTTTAAATTTTAGTGTAATGTTAAAAATATATTTTTTATACTATTACTAATATTAATGTATTTTTAATTACACGAATACAAATATTAAGACTACCATAAAGTTTAAAAAACTATTATTTCAATTATTAATAAAATAAATTTAAAATAGTCCTAATACAAAACTGATCCTCTACCACAACCATCTTGTTGAGAAAATCCATCAAAATACACCAAAGGGTAAGCCTTGTCGATGATTTCTGCGTTATTGTTCCAGTGATTCTGTTTCAATTCATCCTTTATCAGGGGTTGCCATTGTTCTTGTGGGTAGAGGCCTGCAACACAGCTGTTTACTTGCAGAACAGGAGTCCGCATCATGCCTTGGGGCACATGACTCCAGAGGAGGCTTTTTCTGGGAAGAAGCCTGATATTGGTCATCTTCATATCTTCGGATGCATTACATACTCCTATATACCCAAGGAGAAGAGGACCAAACTAGAGCCCACCGCAGAGAAAGGTATCTTTGTGGGTTACATCATAACTGTAACAAGCCCCCTACACTTCATAATAGTCAACCCATTTATCCAATAATGTATGTTAGAGGCAACAATACCATGCTTTTTTGCAGAGGCACGGATTGAATGTCTCTTAAACTCGATGTCATCAATTGAAGCTAACATGTATTGCTTTTTCCAGCCTTTGATGGCACTAATTTTCTTTGTTGAACTTGCACCTTTCATTGTGGTTGAAGGCGGCTCTATGGTCGATGGTGGGATAGCATGATCTGCCACCACAATGTCCTTTTCAATGACATTACTGGGCACATTGGGAGCATTCACATCACCCCCCCATTATAGAACAGGGGCAGCGTGAAAGAAGAAGTATGCACAACAGTGCATAAGGAGTTGAGAGCGTTGTTCATTGCATATGTATGGGCAATGAAACGCACAACAAGTGCGGATAAAAGAAAACTAGAACATAGCAATGAAATGAGTGAGGGCGAGCATAGCAGTGTGAAGAAAATGAAACCAGAGCTAAGGTTAATTTCTCCAGAGAAGTGAGAGTAAAAAAAATGTGTTTTTAAACAACAGTGAAAAGGTCAATCATGAAGAGCAAGAGAGGTGCAACAAAGCGACAGCGAAGGAGATTTTTTTTTAATGAAATGTAAGGAATTACATTTACAGCAGTAAATGTAAGTAAATTTTTTATTACAGCAGTATATGTAAAACTCTGTTTTTACAGCAGTAAATGTAAATGAGATTTTTACACACAGCAGTGTAAAATCTCAAGTGGAGGCAGAGTAATTTTGTTTTGGTGAAAGTCTTTTGGTGAATCCCTCTGTTAAAGAGGAAGGTGCTTTTCAGCACAGTCTCATGGTGAATCCCTCTATCAAGAGGAAGATGCTTTTTAGCATAGACTGGTGAATCCCTCTGTCAAGAAGAAGATGCTTTTTAGCATAGACTCGTGAATCCCTCTGTCAAGAGGAAGGTGCTCTTCAGCACAGTCTTAGGTGAATCCCTCTGTTAAGAGGAAGACTCTTTTGATTGTTTGTGGAACTGCATCTGAAGCAGTGTTGGTGAATCCCTCTATGTGAGGAAGATGTTTTTGTAACAGCAGTTGGTGAATCCCTCTGTGTGAGGAAGATGTTTTTGTAAAAGCAGTGTTGGTGAATCCCTCTATGTGAGGAAGACTCTTTTTGTAACAGCAGTTTTGTAATCCCTCTGTTAAGAGGAAGACTTTTTTTGTAACAGGCAGTCATATTGATGAATGCAAAGTTTTTTTTTGGGGTGTAGAAAAACTCTGTTTCTCTGAGTAAAAAACAGCTTCCCTGTGCAAAAGATCCTGTGGCAGAAAAACAAAGCATTGTCTCTGTGTTCAGTTTATTTGTTTGTTTGTTTTTGGGATTTTAACAGAAAAATCCCCAACAGTGGTATCAAAGCATTGTTATGCTCTGTTGAATTTTGTTCGGAATCATCAGAAATTCCCAACATTGTATCAGAGCTTGTCCAGGCTCTTTGAAGGTGACAAAGAAGCTGAAGGAAGGAGTTCTTTTGCCGCAACAGCTTCTCCAGCAAAGTGAAGTCTCAGGCAAAAGGATCCAGGTATTTCTCAGACTAGTTTTTGTGTTACTGCTGAAGAAACAATTAGTATTTTAAATATACAATCAAGGATTTAGAAGCATAGCTGAGAATGCAAGGAATGGCTAGCACAAGCATTAGCATGGGTATGTTTAATACTCAACTCCCACTATTAAATGAAAAGAACTATGAGTATTGGGCAATAGTTATGAGAGCTTTTCTTATCTCAGAAGATTTATGGGAATTTGTTGAAGATGGTTTTGAAAAACCAGCAAATGATGATGAGTGTAATAGCTTAAATCAGGCATAGAAAGAGCTATTGACGAACTATAAGAAGGAGGATGCTAAGGCCCTCTACTTCTTGTATCGAGCAGTGGATGAGAGTGTGTTTCCAAGGATAGCAGCAGCTAAAACATCCAAAGAAGTATGGGAAACTCTCAAGATAGCCTATCAAGGCATGTAGAAAGTAAAGACAGTAAAACCTCAGTTCATTGAGGAGAAAGCTTGTGATGAAATCTTAGAGAAAACAGTAAACGTTAAAAACTGTTTGTCTCGTGATGAAGGTGATGAGGAGATGGCTGAAGTACATCCCCAAACAACAGTGCCAACGCAAGGGCAGCAAGAGACACCCTTGAGGAGAAATGAACAAGAGGCAACAAATGAAGGTATGAGATCTTTGTTTGCTTTATCCAGTCATGTTGATGACCCTATTCATTTAGAAGATGGAGTTAAAAATAAGAAATGGACAAAACCCATGAATGGGAGAAAGGAATTAAAGTTCCTTGAAGATCTGTTTAAAGAATATGGAGTTCGATATGTAACTCTTGCCAAGATGGCTGAGATGGGCGACCCTGGTAGAACTCTATCATATGGATCTTCTTATAGGGGAGAGATATGAAATTAAAACTCCCATGAGAGCAGAGAAAGGGCAGGTAGCAGATATACTGACCAAACCATTGGATCAGAAATGTTTTGAATTTTTTATGAAGTGTCTGGGTATGACTAAACGCCCAGCAGTTGAAATTAAAGGGGAGTGTTGGAATATTAATTCCAACTGCTGTGCAGGGACAGCAACGGCAGGGCAGTCATCAGCCAGAATCCGCCATCAAAACAGCTCAGGAAAACCACTGACACATATCGGACCACTTTTGGTCAGCAAGCGGTTTCCGGACAATCGACTCCGATGCAATGAAATGCTTCCACGTGTCCATTGCATGTTTTCCTGTGCAGCTCCATCGGAACATAAAGCTTGGTCAAGTAAGGGCTTCTAATATCCTTCACAACCACCCGATTGAGTTCGTCATTATCCACCGTCGATCGCAACCAAGCTGCGAGCAAATGAACTTGACGTGCCGTAAAAGCTTTGAGTTTGACCGCAGTTTGTTAGTGAGGTAATTTAATGATTTCACAGGGTTTCGTAAATTTTTGGTGAGGATTTTAATTTTATTACTTTTCTATCAACGAGAAGTACAGCCATAGAAAAACCGTATTCACATGTTATAAGTTTTTTATGCATTGTATATGCATTGCAATAAAAAAAAGGAGGAGACCCACACAGTAGTGTGAAGGCAGAATATAGAACAGGGGCAGCGTGAAAGAGGAAGTATGCACAGCAGTGCATAAGGAGTTGAGGGCGTTGTTCATTGCATATGTATGGGCAATGAAACGCACATCAAGTGTGGATAAAAGAAAACCAGAACATAGCAATGAAATGAGTGAGGGGGAGCACAACAGTGTGAAGAAAATGAAACCAAAGCTAAGGTGTGAAAAGGTCAATCATGAAGAGCAAGAGAGGTGCAGCAGCGCCAGTGAAGGAGATTTTTTTTTAATGAAATGTAAGGAATTACATTTACAGCAGTAAATGTAAGTAAATTTTTTATTACAGCACTATATGTAAAACTCTGTTTTTACAGTAGTAAATGTAAATGAGATTTTTACACACAGCAGTGTAAAATATTGTGGAGGCATAGTAATTTTGTTTTGGTGCAAGTCTTTTGGTGAATCCCTCTGTTAAAGAGGAAGGTGCTTTTCAGCACAGTCTCATGGTGAATCCCTCTGTCAAGAGGAAGATGCTTTTTAGCATAGACTGGTGAATCCCTCTATCAAGAGGAAGATGCTTTTTAGCATAGACTGGTGAATCCCTCTATCAAGAGGAAGATGCTTTTTAGCATAGATTGGTGAATCCCTCTATCAAGAGGAAGGTGCTCTTCAGCACAGTCTCAGGTGAATCCCTCTGTTAAGAGGAAGACTCTTTTGATTGTTTGTGGAACTGCATCTGAAGCAGTGTTGGTGAATCCCTCTATGTGAGGAAGATGTTTTTGTAACAGCAATTGGTGAATCCCTCTGTTTGAGGAAGATATTTTTGTAAAAGCATTGTTGATGAATCCCTCTATGTGAGGAAGACTCTTTTTGTAACAACAGTTTTGTAATCCCTCTGTTAAGAGGAAGACCAGGCAGTCATATTGTTGAATGCAAAGTTTTTTTTTGGGTGTAGAAAAACTCTATTTCTCTGAGTCAAAAACAGCTTCCCTGTGCAAAAGATCATGTGGCAGAAAAACAGAGCATTGTTTCTGTGTTTAGTTTGTTTGTTTGTTTTTGGGATTTTAACAGAAAAATCCCCAACAGTGATATAGAGCATTGCTATGCTCTGTTGAATTTTGTTCGGAATCGTCAAAAATTCCCAACTATTTGAAGAAATGATTATTAATATAAACTTTGATTTATTTTAACGGTTAAATAATTAAACGTTTAAAAGAGTAAAATGAATTAGAAATTCAGATATTTAAATCCAAAACATTCAGGTTGAAATAACGTTGTATTAAGCGGTTTAAGCGAAAAGTAGTATCCTAATTCTAAAAATCCAATATCAATCAAAGCAAATATTAAATTCTGGTGACTCGTTTCAAAACAATAATTTATTTGAACCACTAACTTTATCAATTCTGCTGAAACCAAAAAACTTTATCAGTTACATTAAGAAAAGTCAATTAAATTCTCACGCGACATAAAACAAATAAATTATGAAGCAGACTTACTGACATGATCACTAACATGGGTGAAAATGCTAGTGCTCCAGGCCATTTTCTGCAAAAGGCAGGTTTCAAAGTTTATCACGGTTGCTGCGTTGCAAATTGTGGGGCTATTGATTTGCTCCGGGCTTTCCACTAGAACTTTTGTTTGTTTGGGCTGATTTGTGGAAACCTCTTTATGGCACTGATTTTCTATTCCATCTTTATAAAGTAGGAGCATCTCCAGGTTATTGATTGTGATCAACTGCGAGTTGATTTGATCGCATAGACTTCTATTATATTTTTTACCGCAAAGAGAAAAACATCACCAAAACTGTCTCCGACAACCATTAAAGTTATTCTAATCTCTCCAGATAAGATCGCTTGCAGCAGCGTACTTGTCATGGCGTGGAGTCCCAACATTTCATGCTCAACGAGAAAAATGGAACCCACCCACTGGGCAAGTTGTGCAATCCACTATACGTTGAAGGCCTATCAAGAATCTAAGTAGAGTGCTGCTTCCCTAGTTCAACCTACGCTGATGATGTAACACATCCGAACATATACAAAAGTTAATGTCAACACATCGAGTTTATGACTTCTTATATTTAATTATCTTAAACCTAATATGGAATATTGTAAAGTAAAAAATAGAATTATATTAAGAATAAAAATATGATCGCAAAGAGAAATAATGACATGAATGCAATATTTTCTCTTCCACATCTTTTTAGAGTTAAAATTCCCACTATTGGAATACAATATTTTCTCTTCCACAACTTTTTCTTGGGGTTAAAATTCCAAACTTTTTATGGTTAAAATTCCAATTATTTGAAGGAATGTGATTTTATTCTTAAAAGTATATTAAAAAATATAATGATGTTCAATTGACTCAAAATTATTAACATTGAAAATTTTATGATATTATCATAAAGTATGTTTCATGAATTAAAAAGTTATTCTCTTATTCCATTTCAAAATAATTTAATTTAATTATAATCAGAAAATTAATATTTTTTATACAGTTTTATACTTTCCTTAAAACTGTTTTTTTATATATATTATTCATTACGTATTTATTAGCTTAGATTTTTTTAGCATTTGATCTACTAAATGTTAACAGGAATTGAATCTTTTTTCACTATAAAAGAAATTTACTCTTTAATCTTCCTCAGCACTTGGTAATTCTAAAGTTAAAATGGATCTAAGCCAATAGTATATATATAGGTTGTGTCCATGATACTCTTATCTAATATATATAAATGAATTATTCATCTATATATATATATATATACCATGGGCAAATCCATGGGTTGTGAAAGGCTACCTCTAAGAAACCATGGGTTGTCCAAAGATAAATTGACTATTTTACCTTTATTTTATTTTAATTATTAATTCTTTTTTTGTATTTTATATATATTTTTATACAACAATAACATGGGAAAAACTATGGGTTGGAAAAAACTAGAACCAAGAAACCACTAATGATAAAATTATTATTTAACCTCTATCTTATTTTAATTATTAATTATATTTATTTCTAATTTGTCCTAGTCAAAATGTTTAGACAGGACATGACATTACAAAATCTTTACCATATTGATGATAAGAATGGTATTGACCCATGGTGTCGTAACAATGGCTATTTACAAAACCTATTTGTAAGTTAATAACATCCATGGAAAAAGGTGTTTAATATTCATGGGTATGAATTTTGTTTTATTGTAAGTACTAAGTTTTTATGGCTTATTAAATAAATCTATACCTTTTTCCTCTTAGATTTAATTTAAAAAATGTTATTATATATATATATATATATGGAAAATTGATTTTGAAATTAGTTATGATTTTTGGGAATCTATTCATGATAATCCCTGGTATTGTAACAAATCCTTTTTACAAAACCTATTTATAAGTTAATAATATCTATGGTAAAATAGGATGAATATACATGGTTGTGAATCTTGTTATATTATAAGAATATTGTAAGTATTGAGTTTTAATGTACTTATTAATTAATTTAAATATGGTTACATTATTATTTTTCACAAATACATCTTCCTCATATTTTTTTTCTTTTGGATTAAATTTTAAAAATGTTATAATATTAAATTAAAATAATTTTTTTTAATAATATTCAAAAAAATGTTAACATATAATATTTCTTACATTACATCTATCACTTACACATCTCTCCCATACTTGTTTATAAAAATCTCCCCACGCAATAAAACACCGTATCTTTTTTCAAATTAATTTAGTAGCCGTACATGTTGTTGTTTATCATTAAGGTTTTAGAAGTATTTATTATATCGATACTTTTTGAAATATCTAGCCCTTTCTTGCATTAGACTTCAAATGGGTAAATTATTATAAAATGAAAACATATCTAAATAATTATAACTAGCAGACATATATCTCAAATCTCATGTATTCGAAGGAAGTCTAATTAAAATCGTTCATAAAATAAATAAAAGGGAAAGAGAGGAACATAGAGTTACCATTCATTTTTAAGGAGTAAAAATAGAATTTATAGGTAGAAACTACATAGGATTAAAGAGGAGGGAAAGCAATTAAATTAATTTACACTTTAAAATATTGTTAATGTTGACATTGGAATAAGGATGATTAGTATATTCTACTTGGATTCTACATTAAAGTTCACCAACAAATTAAATGAGTAGAAAGACCCAACTAAATTGGGTTAATAAATTAATATTGATTTTCACTCTGCTTAACGCTGGGTGCTATCCTCTTCTTAACACCTTCATATGTCCTCTTGCTAACTGCTTCTGAACTGCCCCATTTCCATCGCAGTAACTATAGAAATGCCTCTAAACTGCGAAGGGGAAGCCGCACCTCACCATCTTGTGTCACCCTTCATAGCTGGATTAACTACTGGACTGAAAGGGCATTACCTTAATTGGGGAATCATACTAGAAGGTACAGCTACGTACTATCTTGGAGAAATTCACTCGTGGTAATTCGGGTGAGATAGAAAACTTAATGCTTGAGATGTGAAACAAAGAATGGATAGAGATCACTTTGGATTTTAGTAGAAGATGTGAAGCTACCTTTGTGAAGGTGGAGAGTTAGGATTGGGCTCTAAGAGTGATCCATTTCTTAATAGAACCTATATATCAATCTCCAAACTCTTACGATGTAAGAATTTTCTTATTCTCCAATTTAAATGTAAATAATTGAAAAAAAAAAAAGAAAAACAGAGTACACTATCTCAAGATTGCAAATCCACTATTCTTGGGGCATGTTTCGTCTAAACAAGATTTACCATAATAATTATGTCCTTTCGGGCCTTGGACACTTGGTGCTATGAATGAAGTATTGTAATGAAATTGGTTGTAACATGGTTGAGCTTCTTTATGCATGGTTAGATGATATTACCACAAAAAAAACTCACACATTAAAGAAAAATTCAAGCATAACATGATCAAGATTTTCTTTGCTTTCCCAAAAAATGCATTGCGTCCCTATCTATTATTGGCCATGGAAATATCTTTATTTTCCAAGAGATAATTCCTCTCATACATATTTGGAGGAAGTTGAGAGGAATCATTTGAAACTTAGGAACCTATCTTAACTAATATCTAAACAAATATAATTAGTTTAAATATAATTTTACATAATATATCATTTTCTAGACACTTCTTAGACTTAGGAACAATTAAGCACATCTATTTCTAATAAAGAAAGATGCTCATGCATTATGCTCCTAATGAAAAAAAAATTCATGGACTCTTATCCATAAATTCTTCATTGTTATCTCCTTCACTCAAAAGTATGAAATAGTTTAGGTGCATTGGTAAAACAAAAATTTGTTTTCAAATATTTTTTATAGACAAATTTGGGCACATTAACCCCAAACTTATATGTCAATGTATTAGGGCTCATCAACCCCTAAAAGATTTGTTTCATACCCTAAAGGAACATAGTCATCTGAATACATCATTCCCCAAAAGTTCCATCTGAGAAACCATCTAGAAATTGCCTAAATTGAACCATACTCACTGCTCCACTGGCAAAGTGCAATGCATATTGAGTGGTACACTGCCAAGGTGCGATGGGCGAGGATGTACAAATGTCCGGGATAGTTTGCTAGGTGGATGCTCATGGAATCTTCTAGAAACTTATCCTATGCCACTTGCCTCTTTGAATTCGCCTAAGGATGAATAATGGATATAAAACCATCTATTATCCCTTCTCTTATGGAACCAATTGTAACAAGTGGAATGACACTAATCAAACCCCATGGATGGCTCACACCCTTGCATACATCTATAAATTTATCCCTCATCCAAGAGATCTAGAGGCGGAAATGTTGTGAATTGCACGTAAGCGCTGATAGTTTGTAATTGAGGAGAGAGCATTGTATTCTTGTTGGAGTGATCTTGCTATTTCATGAGGTGAAGAAGGATTGAAGCTAGGAGGATGATGCGAGATCAGACAACTGGGTTGTAATTATCCCTTCTATCAATAAAGCTCTTCAAGTTTTATTCCATATGATTGCGCAATTGTGAATGTTATCATTTGTGAATGCCATCATTTGTTCATTATATATCTGATGCTGTAATGTTTATGTTGTAATAGATCACAATTCTTTGATGGTTCTTTATTGCTATACTTGTGTAGGTACTCTCCAAGCATGTTAAGTACGGGGAGGGGTTGCGGGTTCTATCAAAGGAGAGAGAGAGAGATCAAGCAAGGGATCAAGCAGAAGTTCCACGTTGGTTCCATTATATTTCTATTATCTGTTACACATAGAAGAAATCATTGAATTTCTTTCAACTATTGTTTCTAGGGTAGCTGCCAAACCTAGAGGGCTAGGATTATTCAAGAATACTAGTTTTCCCAGAAACAAATTGGCGACTCCATTGGGGAATGGATAGATGTTTGTTTGTTGTTATTGTTTGTTTGATGTTAAGTTTGATAAACTATAGACAAAGCTTGAAGTCAGCCAGGTAGCTTTAGAACTGATCTTGCTTTGCAATTGCATAGTAGATGAATGTTGCTTCAGTTAATCTCTGGTTTAGTTTATGAATTAAACATTTGACTTGCAAGCACATCTAGATGACCTTTTGGTAGCTCAGTAACCTCTCAAGACATTCCATCATACCTTGCTCATCATTGTTCATCAAAATCCACCTTAACTCATTGAAAACAACTCCACATTTGAGCCAAAACCCATTTTAGTTACGCTCCCTTGACCATCGTATTTTCTTCAACTGTGACTCAGTACGCATAGCACCTCTCGATTGCAGTAAGTGAGATGCATCTCATATTCTGTGAAGCCTAGGTGCAGTGATTTGATGAAATCTTTTTCCAACTAGAAATTGAGGGTTTTTACCTTGTTTTTAGTTTTGTTTGGTTGTTTTTCTGTATATGAACAGTGCCTCTTTACTGACACTTACTTCTACCACTTAGATCAACCTCAATTACATTAGGATTAGTGAATGTTTTTGTGTATTTGTTCCTCATTTACAATCCTTTGTCGAAAAGTTTTTTAAATCGATTTGTCGCTTTGGTACATAAAGTGACGTAATTTTCATTGTGTCGAAAATATAAGTGTCGTAAATTCTTTTTTCCCTTGATAATTGATTGAACTTTTCTTGATGCCTTTGATTTTATTTGATTATATTTGAAGTGTTGAAAGAATTTTTATTCAAAATTGAAAGTGTCATTTAGAGTCTTCCTTTCTCTTTTGAGGAATAAATTATCGAAAATGTTGTTTTGAGTGAAATATTTCAAATCTTTGCTACATTTAGTTTTCCCTTTGGTATTTTTCACATCAAGGAAAACAAAAACAAATACATGCATTTGCATTTAGCATTTTTTGATTTGTGTGCGAAAAGAGGATTTAGGGAAATGCATTAGTGTGTGCTCTTTTCTCTTTTCTTAAAAGCACTATTATCTTCTTTCCCTAGTAGCTAGGATTTTCATTGCTCAAATAAAAAAAAAGATTGTTTATCATTGTAGTTTGCATCTTAGGAATTTCAGATCATCATCACGTAGTGAAAATTGAAAGGAAAGATCTAAACAAGATCAACGTTAAAATTAATTTCAATGAAACTAACAACGCTTTGGAACATAACGCAACATAACTAGAGGTCTAGGCTAGTGACGTGTTCTGGGGTCGCTAAAACTAGTGGCTATCATTTTCATTGAAGGTTGGGTGATTCCTCCTCCTTGATATGACAAGTGCTAGCACGGACATGTGCTCCCTGTACCGTCGCATATATACTGGGAGACCATAATAGGCTTAAATCCTTTATCCAAAGGAAACCGAGTCTGCCACCTTATTGATCGGAATGCACTGAACACAGCATTCGGGAAGATTGACTGTCGTACATAAGTCCTTGGTAATTTCTTTCTAATTTATCACCAAGGTGTATATTGCAGTTTTGTGGTTGGTTTGGTAATCCCTCTGTCTAGATATTCCAAAGTAGTGACTTTCGTTCCTTTTCAACACTTTAAAAGAAAAGGTCCATCTGAGCACTTGTCCTTTCAGGCTCATTAAAAATCGAAGGAGACTAGAGTCATCTTTAGCTTTTTCTCGACTCTTAAAAACTGAAAAAGAAAAGTTGTGTCCAAGCATCATTAAAATTAATTAAATTCAGAATAACATCCATATTTCTTATTTGATCTTAAGTTGAGATATATGGAGACAAATTCGGAGTCCACTGATCAAGGAATCCCTTTTGATGGGAATCCTAGTCCTTTTCCTCCTTTCAGAAATATTGGTGCTCCTTATATGGCTACATTGTTGCTTCCGGGAGTTACCATTGGCCTACCAGTATGGTTTTTTTCAACATATTTGGTTCAAAATGTCATGAATTCACCACAATCGAGTACACCTCCAGTTGATCCTGAAGTTAACCCTTTGCCTTCTTCCTCATTTGTTTCTTCCTCCCCTTCTTCCTCTTCGCTTGGTGAAAGTATTGGTACTAGTAACCAGGTGGCTAAGAAGAAGAAGAAAGGTCAGTAGAAGAAGAAGAAGCCAATTTGGCAAGCGGGCAACAAAGAAACCATTGCTCTGGATGCAACATCCGATGAAAATCTATCCATTAAGCTTCCCAAACCCAAATATCCACGCATAATTTGTGTGGGAGACCATTTTCATCGAAATTGTCCTTAGTTTCATCCGATCTTGAAAGAATGGCCTTCCCGTTCAAACCATCCCGTGTCATCAACCTCTGGGATCATGTTGGTAACACACCATCAACTAGTGATACTAAAGTTCATGGACATATGGGAAGGGTCAGGATTCCATGTAGGTTATGTGAAGGTAATCATTCCCTTTACCTTTGTCCCTTTTTGGATGAAGCCAAGAGAGTGTTGGATAGTCGTCCTGCTTCACCGTGGTGACCCCCATCTGGTTATAGGAAACCCTCCTTTAATCCTTCACTAGTTGATGAACCAATAGACTTAAATCAATCGTCAGTCAAAACCAATCTCTCTGAAAGTGAATCCTATGAATCTATACCCGACAAAAATCAACTAGTCGAGGTAGCAGTTGACCCGATTTCACCTGCAGCTAATCATACCTTTCCCAAAGAGAGTGAAAATGATACCTTTCAAGTTCTTTTTGTTACTTCAGATTCTAACGACCTTGGAGGCAATCTGCCTATTCCGTCAAGACAAGAGGGAAACCCTCCATTTCTCGTAACTCAAGAGGTTAATTCTCCCATTTCTTCGGAACCCCCTCCAAGTAGTCTAGTCACTTCCTTTGATTGGAATCGTCTGGCAGGATCCCTCCTTCGTTCTTATGTGCCTTTCCAGATTATAGTACAAGTTTGTAAAATGATTATGTCTGGCACTATTATAGATGAAGGTGCATTAGTGAGTATCCTTTCCTCAACTTCTTCGAAAGCGCTTGGTTTGCCACCGCTTGTTCCTGTTACACGGAATCGATTAGGCTTTAACAAAGGAACCAGTCAACCATTACGAATCCTTCCTAAGATACCTATTACTTTGGGAGGAAAGACCATTTATCTGAATGTGATGGTAGTCCCAGGACCTTTAGATTACAATTTACTTCTTGGGCGTGACTATGTTTATAACATGGAAGCTATTCTTTCAACACTCTTTCAAGTGATGTGTTCCCTGCACGAAGGCAAGATTGTCACCGTTGACCAGCTTTCATTTCCCGGTCCAAATATAGCTCCAAGTCAACCATCATCCATAAATGGTCCACTTATGCCAATGGTATCATCCCCGCCACAGGTTAATTATGTGGCAACCTGTTCCATACCTACATCGACTAACGATCAATTCAACGATGTTGTACATTATATACTGGGGGCATTGGAACCAGATCTTACCTTCACAACCACTTATGAGTTGTGGTCGAAGGGTCTCAGAGGATAGTTTGTTATCTTGGGTCAACCTCGTTAAGAAATGAAACCAAGGGTCTCCGAGCATAGTTCCTTCTCTTGTGTCAAGCTCTTTTAAAAATGAAACAAGGTCCCAAGTTCAAAGTCAAGTTTTTCACTTGATCTCGTAAAAGAACCTTCATTCCACCCATGTGATAGCCATGAGAAGTCTACCTAGGTGAATTTATTGAAGCTTGGGGGGCATGCACCTTGTGGTAAAGATAAGTTTCCCTATAGGTTATGCGATTGGTCTTTCACGCCATTCACCTTTGTCTATCTGAGCGAAGCCAAAGAGGCATTGGATAACTGTCCTGCTTCACCACAGTGATTTCCATCTAGTTACAAGAGACTCTCCTTTTCATCATGCTAGGGGCATGTAAACCAATTCAAGAATATTTTTTCTATTTTAAGCTTATGTAAAAAAGAAACTGAAACAAAGCATAATTTGTCGTTTCAAGCTTGTGTAAACATGAAACTGAATCCAAGCATAGTTCCCTATAGTTCAAGCTTGTCTAAAAATGAACCCATTTTCAATTTTTAAACCTTGTGATTGCCATTTTCTTAGCCTTTTGAGCCTTGGTTGTTTTCACATAAATCAACATGTTTTGACAAGTTTCAACATGACTGGAACTAGTTGCTACCCTAGACATCACTCATTCCTCAAAATAGAGTCCTCTTTAAACCCTTTCCAGACTCGTTAAACATGAAAAGATTGTCAAGCGTTTGTTTTTCCAACTCATTAAAGTATTGGAAATATCATCCCTCCTATATTATTTTATCCTTTTTCGGAACTAAGGGATTACTTTACAAAAAAGAACTTACGGATTTTTCTTTTCGTCCCTTTTCAAACTCTCTAAACATGAAAATGATTGAGTTATCCTTGTCATCAAACTCGTTAAAACAATAGTGACAAACTTGTCCATCTAAGATGAGACCTAGTTTCATTGTCGGTAGACTCATTAAAACATTAAATAGTGATAGGTTTGCCCAAAGGGCGAATTATAGAACAAGCATATGTTATCCTCCTAAAGCTTGACAAAAATAAAGAGGTACTAGTCAACAATGACTGGGGAAAAAAAGGAAAAAAATTGAAGAATTTATGGTAGCAGGTTGCTCTTGAACATAACACTTCCACTTCATCTCCATTATTGAGTTGGGTTCAGTTATTCCGTTCACTAGTTATCATACGATTGGTATTTCATACCATCCATATTTTGGGGTTAACGCTACCAATTCATCTCACTGTCGCCAACATGTTCAAGAGAAGCCATTCAGTTGAGAAATCACCATCTGGTTAATGTCTCATCCATTGCAATACCTCCAACCTTCATTTTTTCATGACTCCAATTCCTGAACCTTGTGTCGTCAGTTCATTTTTCACCTCCAAAAATCATTTGCTTCGTTTCGTGTCATATATGTGGGATACATCAAGGCCCTCCTACGACGAGTCACTTCTTATCGACATCAGCTCATTATCCGAAGAAATTGACTTAGAAACAACCCTTTCAGTACTTTGAAGCTTGCATACATCAATGGAAAGTTTCTCACTTCCGGTGATAGGTTGACATCAATGGCCTTCGACCGAAAGATTTTGCATGGTGTTTGACATCGGATCATGTATTCACACCACGTGAATTGTACTATAGTACCTTGAGGATCATTATCATTATTGGTGATTCCTCTTGCCTCTGTTAGCAACTCACATCATTGGCTGGTAATCGGGAAATGTCTTTCCATGTTCGACTTCGGAACATCTCTTCACATGGATTGACTTGTACATCGAGCGAAGGTTGAACAAGTTGAAGACCCTGGATCTAGTTTCATCCATTCGGGCTATGATGTATTCAGGGATATAAAAACATCAAATGTACAAAGTCTCTGCACATATGGCCATCCAAATCATGGATGATGACTCTATATTTGAAGAATCACTAGTCTGTATCTGCAGACGACTATCTGATCAATGTACATGAATTGAAATTTATAAAGTTGAGCGTGGGAATGCCTCCCTTAGCTAGATCATGAAAGTCATATTATGATAATGTATTGTATTGTAATTGATGTAGGTCACCTTCCAGTTCGAAACTTCGAATCCTCATGATAAAGTATTTCAACCGATACGGATATTTACGACCTCATGCTTTAGGGGGCAACTGTTATAAACATATTTGGGCATATCAACCCCAAACTTATATGTCAATGTATTAGGGCTCATCAACCCCTAAAAGAGTTGTTTCATACCCTAAAGGAACATAGTCATTTGAATACATCATTCCCCAAAAGTTCTATCTGGGAAACCATCCAGAAATTGCCTAAATTGAACCATACAGACTGCTGCACTGGCAAAGTGCAATGCATACTGAGTGGTACACTGCCAGGGTGCGATGCGTATTGTTTAGGCCTTCTATAGGATGCAATGCATGAGGATGGACAAATGTCTGGGACAGTTTTCTAGGTGGATGCTCATGGAATCTTCTAGAAACTTCTCCTATGCCACTTGCCTCTCTGAATTCGCCCAAGGATGAATAAGGGATCTAAAACCATCTGTTATCCCTTCTCTTATGGAACCAATTGTAACAAGTGGAATGACACTAATCAAACCCCATGGATGACTCACACCCTTGCATACATCTATAAATGGATCCCTCATCCAAGAGATCTAGAGGTGCAAATGTTGTGAATTGCAAGTGCTGATAGTTTGTAATTGAGGAGAGAGAATTGTATTCTTGTTGGAGTGATCTTGTTATTTCATGAGGTGAAGAAGGATTGAAGTTGGGACAATGATGCTGGATCAGACAACTGGGTTGTAATTCTCCCTTCTATCAATAAAGCTCTTCAATTTTTCTTCCATATGAATGTGTAATTGTGAATGCTATCATTTATGAATGCCATCATTTGTTCATTATATATCTGATTCTGTAATGTTTATGTTGTAATAGATCATGATGCTTTGGTGGTTCTTTATTGTTGTGCTTGTGCAGGTACTATATAAGCGTGTTAAGTACGGGGAGGAGTTGCGGGTTCTGATAAAGGAGAGAGAGATCAAGCAAAGGATCAAGCAGAAGTTCCAGGTTGGTTCCATTATATTTCTCTTATCTGTTACACAGAAGAAATCATTGAATTGCTTTAAACTGTTATTTCTAGGGTAGCTGCCAAACCTAGAGGGCTAGCATTCTTCAAGAATACTAGCTTTCCCAGAAACCAAATTTCCTCTCAGATCCCAAGGTTTTTTCAATCAATGATAAATCACCTAACATGTCCACCAATCCCCCCCACCCCTTGTTTGTTTCCTGAATCCATCATGTCGAACATGAATAGAGGATTAAATGTTTCTGACACAAGTTTGACTTGTGTCGAGCACGTGCCAAAATCATGTCCCAATTTTTTTACATGTGTCGTAAGAAAAGGTGACCCATGCACAACTAAATATTGGATTTCAGCTCATTTTTTTCATTCTTGTTTGTTTCTTGGGAGCTGTAGAAGTGTGTGAGGGAAAATCATGTCCCAATTTTTTTACATGTGCCCTAAAAAAAGTGACCCATGCACAACTAAATATTGGATTTCGGCTCATTTTGTCCATTCTTGTTTGTTGCTCGGGAGTTGTAGAAGTGTGTGAGTGACCAATAAAGGAGAAATACACCTTTTGGAGGTCATTCAAGGTTAAGGTAAGTGGATTTCCCTTCCGATTGTTTTAATTTTGATACAATAGACTCCGAGTCCATTTTTGTTTATATGCACAACCTTATAGGAGTCTAGTTTTCTTTATTTTTATATTATTCATGGCCCAGTAAAGGGAATCATGAAAAGGAAAACATAATGGGATGAATGCCCCAATTGATAATTCCCCCTCTTTCAATTTTATAAGGGTTCACCAATATTCCAACTGTTGGAATGAAGGTTGCAACAACAACTTCAAATCTTGAGAGAAAACTCATTTTAGCAAGATAGTAGGCTCAAGAATTGAAATACCCTTTGTGGAAGTATGCTATAAGACATCAAGGGCTAGACAACAAGTTAAAGGGAGGAGAAAATATTATTTCAATATGAAAATTTTGCAACCATTAATTCAAGAGCACCTATTTTTGTGTGAAAGGGCATTTGTTGGGCAAATCTTATGGAATTGGAGCATGTGTAGGAGTGAGTCGATCTAAGAGGAAAGCATTAGAAACATAGGCCAATGTTGGTGTGGTAATGGTGGTTGCAACATCTAAGAAAATCAAAAGTGATCATCCCCTTGCATTCTTGTGGAAGAGGAAATATCTATTTGTAATTTCCAATGGGGGTCCTCGTCAAGTAGAAAAAAAAAAAAGACGACACTTGGTCCAATAGATAAGATATTTCCATTTCTTTCTTTTTCTATCTCAACTTGATATAATTTATTGTTTCAAGATCATTGATGGATAATTTAATTGTGAGTTAAATTACTTGCCATTAAATGTCAAACCAGGGTTTGTGATCTTGTGAAGCATAACTACATTACTACATCACAATAACTACATTACCATATATTAAACCATATATTCATTGTACATTCAGTGAGTAACCAAAACATGATGAGAGACATATATTTTCACTGTCATAAAACTCACTCATAACCATCATATAACCAACAAAAATATCATGGATATAACAGCCATATAAGCCACATATAGACAAGTATATTCACCCATAAAATACCAAGGAGGAAGAGCTCTTATTGATGATTGCATAAGTTGACCAGGAATGGGACTTCCGCAAACAACCCAATCATAGACTAGGTTGAACTAAATATTTCTTTCAGATAGTCACCCCCATTCCATATTCTAAGAATGAATGTGGGATCTCATAAAACAAATAAATCAAAATCATCTAGGGCTTCTATAGGCCAACCACCTCAACCGTCAACCAGTGATTCGACCTCACGGTTGAACATCACTAACCATCACCAGAATGGTCTCTACCCAATTTTTCTAGTGCTCCATATTGTTTGTTCCAACCAGGGATTTTAGGACTAGTAACTCAACCCACAACTACTATCGGGCTTCTAGAGTGTTTCTCCGACTAGGGCTTCCAAGACTAATAACTCAACCCACCAAGAGCTTCCAGAGTGTTTTTCCAACCAAGGCTTCTAGGACTTGTAACTCAACTGAAGTTGTTACTTGGCTTCCAGAGTTTTTGTCCAACCAAGGATTTTAGGAAATAATAACTCGACCCACAACCAAAGGCACAAGAAATCCAACGAGAAAGAAAAAGTAAAACCCACAACAACATGGCTATCTAGGAAATGGAAAGGCTAGGCAAAACCACTATTGATACTGGAAATCCTCCATGTGAATGACATATCATAACCAAATAGCCACATTCATATGCCATGCATGCCAAAACTAGCAAGGAAATCATACATGTAACTGGGCACATGGAAGTGAAATTCATTGTAGCTGCTAATCTCGATGTCCTATTGAACTTTCCTACTTTTCCTTTAACTTCTTGTTTCAAATCCCAAGTATGCGACACTCCTACCAGAGTGCTCCAAGAAAAATCAAAGTGTCTAAGAGTATGAGAGAATAAAAGAGAGAGCCATAAGTGAACTAACAAAATTCCAAGCCAAAAGATACCATCTGATCCTCAGAAGCCTTTTTATTAATCAGGCCTCTATTTTCTTAAATTTTCCATTATTTTCCTTCATTTTCCTCCGCACATGCAACTTTTTACCTTTCCTCCTCCTTTTCTCTTAATTTCCTTTATCTTCATAAATAAATTTCAATTAATGCCTCATGCCTTTCCAAAGCCTTTGCCATTTCCTTTGCCAATTTCCTTAGCTATTATTAAACCGAAGTGACACCCCACTATGATGTTTTTCCCGTCATAAATCTTGGAATATGTGTCCCATGACCTTGGTCTTATTTTTTATATTTACATGTATTTTTACCAAGGCTGTTATAAAACCCTCCTCCTTGGGGGAACACATAATGCCTATGGTGATTTATAACACATCTCGTTGCAGTATTTATAATGACCACTACTGAAACATGACAATCATACCATTTACTAGAGCTTTATAACACATCTCATTATGGTATTTACAATAATAACCACATATGCACTTATACACATTTTCTTCAAACAACAAATAACCATACATTATTTACAATAATATACACATATGTACATTTTCTCAACCAACAAATAAAAGGATATGATGCCTGTATCTGCAACAAGGGAATCCAAAGGCTCACACGTCCACCCCCAAAAGTAGTACCAGTATTCACTTCCTTCCTAGGAATTGCAGAATCCACTCCCAGAGAAAAATTTTGAATCAATCTTGTGCCACTTGTCCTCTAAGTGAATAGTTACCAACTCATTGTTCCAATGCGCACTCCCAATGTGCATTTGATTCCATCTGGAAATGATAATGACCAAAAAAATACATTCCATGACATTCCCTTCTCTGCTACATAGTCCCTCAAGCAGTCCAACCACCCCCTTTTGTGCAGTCACACGCCTTCCAAGTTTTGGGGGCATCCCCTTCTCTGCTACACAGTCCCTCAGGTGACCCCTCCCTTAGCAAGGTTTCCTCTCATCGGAAGGTCTAAAAACCAAGGCATATCCCTAGCTCAAAACCATCATACTAGTCATAACATGCTCATGGAAATGAATGGACACTATTGGGTACCAATGTCCCACAATGGCCCTGCTAATCAAGTGCTTTACTGACATATTGTTGCATGTTCCAATTCCTTTTACTAACGCTCCTAATTCTTACCATCAGTTTCAATCATCCAACTAGGCATTCTAATTCTTTCCTGTAGGAAGCACATAATTCCCATTAGACTAAAAAAAATTTGGAATAAATTCAAATCATACCTCATTGTTGACTCGTCAAGAGGGTACATTTGCAATCATGTTTACTTCCTGTCACAACAAGTCAAACTAGCATCTTTGTTCAAATCATCATGTATAAACATATCACATCCAATTGGCTCAAAATACAACCATCATAGATCACAATCATGAATCACATGCAATCATCATAAACAAAAAATCATAGATCACATGTAACCATCATAAATCATAAGCATAAATCACATGCATAATAAAATTGAAATGAAATATTGATACCTATCCTTCAATCAGTCCTTTGCTTCTACCTTTTCTCTTTCCGTACATACATCAGATCAGTTGCCACACCTGAAAAGAACCTAGTGCCTTCTCTTTAACCACGTACACATACACATAGTGTACATCACAACATGTACATCCACACACGACGTACAACACCATACAATACATACACCTACACTTGATATACAACACATACACATACACCCGGTGTACAACACAACACAATATATACACCTACACCCGATGTACAATAGAACACATACATCTACACCTGATGTACAACACAACACAATACATGTACTACACAGAGTACAACACAACAAATACAAATGTCATGATGCCACGACTACACAATGCACATACATCATGCCCGCAACACAACATGTATGATATGCACACAATACCACATGTACACCAGTACCATACATACAACATGTACACATTACCACGTGTACACTAGTACCATATATACAACATGCAAACAATACCACCTATACACAACACCACCTCCATAATGTGTGCACAACATCACATGTCACGACACCACCTACACAACATGTACACATTGCCACATGTACAACATGTACACAATACCACATGTACACAACACGACATGCATGACACCACATATACACAACACCACATGCATGACATGTACACAACACCACATGTAAAACATGTACACATCACAACATGTACAACATGTACACAACACCATATGTACAATCATGTACACAACTCCATATGTACATAACACCACATGTACAACATCCACACAACACCATATGTACATAGCACTGCATATACAAAGTGTACATAGCACCATATGTACACATCACTGCATATCCAACATTCGCACAACATCATATCAACATAACATCATATATCAAACAGGTGCATAGTACAATATGTATGCATCATCTCATATCCAACATGGACATAGCACCATCTATACTCAACATTGGATATACAATATATACACAAAACCATATATACAACAGGAAGATAACATCATATGTACACAATATTACATATGCTACATGTACACAACACTAGTACTACACATCCTAAGACCACACTATCCTTACCAAACAAGCTTTCTTCTATTTTATTATCCATGCTTGTCCCAACATACCGTAAAGCATAGTATTTTCATTCTTCTATGTAACCATCGACATTGCTTATCCATAACATCAACATAATATAAGTACATAGTATAAATTCATGACCACATGATACTAACCTCGTAGATTTACCAAAACTACTCTTCCCACTTGATTCTTCATAGCAAGGAACCTCTTTCATGCCTTTCACTTCCATAAGCAATCATTCCTACAAAGAATGATCCATGAAAACCCTGTCAGACAATGAAATATATACATAGGTACATACATATATATAAACATTAACATGAAACAGTCATGATCTCATCAAAAAATGACACACATACATACATATATACATACAAATATTAGCATTAAACAATCATGATTTCTGACAACCCTATCAAGAAATGAAATAAATACATACATGTATACGTATATATGCATCTACATAAGCACGATGACAACATAATTACCAAATACCATAAGGTCAAGTTTATGAGAAATCCCTTTATTCATGCACACCATGCACAACATTGAGAACAATAGTTTCTAACATCACCAAGACATCAAACACTTCAAATTCCTTTACTTTACCTTTGATGCTACCTTTCTCATGACTATCCTTCCAATGTCCATTTACACCAATGGACCCAACTAATCCAACTAGTTGTCATACTCTAGCCTTTAGCTGCCCTTACACATGCACCAAGCTTCATCCAAGTCTTACATTACCTTTTGGACTTCATTCTTCTCTCCCCGAGCTCCACTAACTTCCTCTTTCGCAACCAATTCCCAAGGTTCGAAACATAAAAGGCAATAACAAGAAACAAACAAGAGGAAAACTATGAAACACTAATAGAAACTTGACACCACAAACAAAGTGGTATGGCCATACACTAGACAAACAAAACTACAAATCAAGTGCAAAAAAATCACAAAATACTAAAGGCACAAAACTCCCAACAAGCACCTAACTCAAAACTCTTGGGTTCCCAATTCTTCTAAAGGAAACTCAACCTGTGCCTCCTTCAATATTTCATAGCAGTCTCTTTTTCCATGCAATCCCCTGCATCATACTACCATAATCACATAATTGTCAGTGCATAAATAATTGTAACAATATACTGGTTATCTTACCCTGTTGTGCTAAACAAGTTTCCTTGCAACTGAACACATCTGTGCCATCTCTCAAGGGACTCTAGTTCCCTTTATAGATCTACCTATAACTAGACACCAGTTGTTATACCTGTCAAATACATGTTCATGAATATAGCACATACCCACATAACTTAAGACAATATTAGGGTTAAGAACACTTCCTGTATGCAAAACAATCATTCATTTGGAATTAGGGTTTCCAAACCTAGCCAAGGAAGTATCACCCAATTCCTTTCATTTACCTTTTTACCTTGTTGAAATCGAGTCTTACTATGTATTGTCACATCACCCAACTATTAGTTATATAAAGATATCAACTATTACCTGGTCATGCTAATACCAACCATATTTCCCTACAACCACTCACACATGTTAATTACGTGTTCCAAAGATCAAGACAATATATATATTAATTTGAAATCAACCTTGACTAAGTATTACAACCATGTCATAATCAACAACCAAATTACATTCATAGTTCATAATACATAATTTTACAAATATCACCTACTTACACTCAAGTACATATGAGTTGTCTCAACACATATCTATTAGTAAAAACATCTTAAAACAAGATCATTTCTTCAAGCAATATTAAATACACATACTCATATCATGCAATTAATAAAACATCCAAACAACTTGCAAGCATACCATGTTAAATAAATCAACTAGACAACATAATAGACACCAAACACTCAAACACCAAATAGGTGACATAAGAAAACTCATACCTCAATGTATCTCAGAGGAGGCTACCTTGTCTGAACAATCAATTTAGATTAGCACGCTATAACTTCACAATATATTAACTCAATCATAATTAAGGTCATGATGTCCATAACAGTAACTAGCTAACATGTTCACATCATAAGCTCATAAACAATTGTCATTCATGCATAACAATCACATATGCAATGTCAGTCTATATTAGTACGACATAATATCACAAATATATTGACTCATACCTTAATAACATAACTATAATCATCTGCATAGACCAATATAGGTTAGCATGATACAGGTAACATCAAGATCTTAATGCAGTAACCCTAATCATCAAGTTAACTATCATACAACAATGAACTAGTTAACATAATATACTTATCAACAACATATAACATAATCATCAAGCTAACTATCATATAACAACAAAAATGCATACAACGACAAGTTACTATCATTCATGACTACACTAATCAACTAGCAGTTATCATGCATGTAACCATGATAATCAAATGGAAAGCATATAAGTAACCCTAAAGCTTATAACAATGCATTAACATAATTGTACGCCAAACACACAATACATGTATGACGATCTTCTCTTACCCCAAATTCTAGTGCTGCAACCTGACTCTGATGGTTTGCATCTCTTGCTCTATTTGAGTCAACACATTAGAATCATGACATAGCAACAACATCATGATGACATGACTACATACAATGACCTCAAAATGCATATTTAACCTATTATGCATGCACAAAAACCTATAGACATTGTCATGCATAGAAAATTCATATACAATTGACATGCGTTCACGACAAACACATCCTAACAACAACATCATCAACTCCTACATGGAAACACAATGTGAAAATGACCACTACCATGCATACATAACAAGTACATAAACCACAAGCATAAGGACATATATGCAACTAACATGTATGCATGAAAAACACATTCAGCCCATTCAGTCTAAATGTTGAACCATGATCTGATACCAATCTGTGGTATCAGATATCGCACAAGGAGAACAGAAACCAGACACCACCCAAACAGAACAAAACCCACTCTGATACCAATTTTTAACACTCTCCTCCCACATATACCCAAGTAACAGACCAACCGAGGTAAACATGTGATGAAGAGTTACTATGATATGGTTAAACTCCCTATGTATCATTTAATGAAGTGAAACTGATGTAACACAACCAACCTGACCTTCTACACATGCAACAGAACCCCCAGGAGCCATCCAAACAATCCAAGTTACCAACCCCTAAGACAAACTGACTTTTTGCTGCATTAAAGCCTTAGTTTCTCACTTCACATGGGCATGCATGCGAGTGGGAATGTGCAGTCGCTCCCATAGCAAGGCATGCTTGCAGCTGGGGACTTTTCTAGGTAGTTCTCTCCTAGCGCCTCCAGATTTGGTTCCATTTTTTAAGGTCCAGGACTCAAGCCGCTGCCGATAACTCCATGAAACTTATAGAAATGATAAGTAACATCAAAAAAATGTTACAAATGAAAATAATTGAATCAGGACCTAACTGGACCCCTATTACCCAAGACAAGCATTTCCACAAACATGTCACAAATATGCATTCTACAGGTTTAAACAATAGATCTGAGCATAGGGGTCTCACATTTATCTAAGAATCACTAAGAAGAATTGTTGCCTCATCACAATAACTACATTACCATCTATTAAGCAATATATTCATTATACATTTAGTGATTAACCAAAACATGATGAGAGCCATACATTTTCCTTTTCATAAAACTCCCTCATAGAAAGCATATAAAAAATAGAAATATAAAGCATATAACAACCATATAAGACAAATATAGACAAGTATATTTTCACATAAAATAAAAAGGAGGAAGAGCTCTTATTGATCATTTCATAAGCCGACTAGGTATGGGACTTCCATGAATCACCTGACCATAGACTAGGCTTAACCAAATATTTGTTTTATCTAGTCACCCCCATGCCATATTCCAAGCAATAATTGTGGGATCTCATAAAAGAAATCAATCAAAACCAACCAGGGCTTGTAGAGGCAAGCCACCTCTACCCTCAACCTGTGATTCCACCTCATAGTCAGACACCACTAACCATCACCATATTGGTCTCTACTTAATCCTTTCATGGCTTTAAAGCATTTGTTCCAACCAAGGTGTCCATGACTAGTAACTCAACCCACATCCACGACTTGGATTCCAGGACTAATAACTCTACCCACAAAGGGCTCCTAGAGCATGCATTCAACCAAGGCTTGTAGGACTGGTAACTCAAGTGAAGAGGTTCTAGGGCTTCTGGAGAGTTTTTTCAAACCAAGGATTCGAGGAACTAATAATTAAACCCATGGCCAAAGGCATAAGAAAACTGACCAGAAAAAATAAAAATAAATAGATAAATAAAATAAAATAAAAAAGAAGAAGAAGAAGAAGAAGAAGAAGTAAAACCCACAACACCATGCCTATCCAGGAAATGGAAAGGCTAGGAAAAACCACTGTCAATCTAGACAATCCTCCATGCCAATGAAATATCATAACCACATAACAACATGCATATGTCATCCATACAAAAATTAGCAAGGAAGTCATACATGCAACTTGGTACCTACAAGCAAAATCTATTGCAGTTGTTGATTTCGATGTCCTCTTGCGCTTTCCTTCCTTTCCCTTTCCTTCTTGCTCCAAATCCCAAGTATGCCACACTCCTCCAAGAAAACTATAAGTTCCAAAATAATGAGAGAACGAGAGAATAAAAGAGAGAGCCATAAGTGAACTAGCAAAAGTTTGAGCCAGAAGCTACCATCTGATCCTCAGAAGACTTTGTATTAATGAAGCCTCTATTTTCTTCAGTTTTCCATTATTTTACTTCATTTTCCTCCTCACATGGAACATGGGACCTTTCACCTTCCTTTTCTCCTAATTTCCATTTTTTTCATAAATAAATGCCAATTAATACCTCATGCCTTTCCAAACCCTTTGCAATTTTATTTGTCAATTTTTTTAGTGATTAATAAACTGAGGTGACACCCAACTAGGATGTCTTTCCTACCATTGAACATGGAATACATTTCCCAACACCTTTGTCTTTTTTTATATTTACATGGATTTTTGTGAGGGTTCTTACATCTTTAATGTCATGCCTGAAAATTGTTGGAATTTTAAGGTTTTTCATAGTTAAGATATTTTATGTTCAACATCATTATTTAAAAATGATTAAAATTTATGCCCAAAAAAAGATGTTATTATAGCATCAACACTTTTCGTTTTCATGGTGTTTTTTGCATTAAAAAATGATTTTCACTACCATTTTTAAAAAATGTTGAAAATTTACAAAAAAAAATAAGAGTGTTGATGCAGCATCAACACTTTTTGTTTTTGGGCTATTTTGTCATGTTTTCTTGGGGTCTTTTGGCAATATTTCTTGTTTTGAGTTTATAGTTCTCATTTGATAGTTCACTTTGTTAGATGTTCTTTCTCAAGGACTATAACTAATAAAGCATCAAATTTAGAAATCAAAAAGTAAATTAATCCATAACAAGACTATTCTAATTATAAACTATGAAAGCTTTGAAATTCTATTTTTTGAACATAAAAGTAAAGCCTATTCTGTTGGAAATTAAATCTATTATATCAGGCTTTGATAATAAATATGATATGTTGAACTTGGAAACAATTCTAGTCTATTGGAAATGAAAACAAATGTAATCTATGAATCTTAAACACAGATCCAATCTATTAGACTTTTGAAAGTAAATATATTCTATAAGAAATCCAATTAATATAGAAAGAAATAATTATGAAATAATTGAAACTCTACTCTAAAGCGAGAAGAAAATAACTCAGATTGATGTGCATAAATATTATTGAGATTACTGATATGTGCATACTAAATTAAAGCCATTCATAACTATCAACTATCTATAAATCTAAGATTAAGCAAACCAAGAAATAACTTCAAATCATTTTGGTAATTTCAAGTTTACTCAAGCACTTAACCTATCTAAAGGAAAGAAAAATGAATGAGTAAAACTATACTAAGGCTATGAAAATTATAATGTGATATAGAGTATGAAGTCTACGAAGAAACAAAGTCTGAAGCTTTAGGGAAAAGAGAGCATGTGAATTAAAACAAAATTTGAATGAGATCAAAGATAATCTAACTCGCACTATCACCGTGGGACCTCCTATTGATGTGTGGGTACTTTAAACTTCATGTCACTAGCTTCAACCAACAATAAAAGAATTATAACATAATTTATATTATTGGTGAAAAAATAGAGTTTAATACAATAGTTTGCAGTGATAAATCATACTTCAAAGAACTGTTTATTTTCTTTCAAGTGAAGAATTTTATAGAGTCCACATTGTAACTACATTAAGAGCCTTGTGGCTAAGAATAAGAACTAATATGACACCTCCTTATTAGGAATCTTCCCAAACATAGTTCGTTCTTGCCTCTTTGTTGACTATGCTTTTGAATGGCACATTAAAAAACACTTTTCCCATGTAATGTTCAAAATAATGGTCGAAAGAACTAGGAAAATATCCAAAACCGTAATGAATTTGTCGAAACTTCCTACAAAGAGAATAATTTGGATCATTCTCAAGAAAACCCATGTTCTTTATTTTTCAAATTCATTTTACTTTCCTCAGAAAGTACATTTGAAATTGACTGGTCAAAATTGATGTGTATTGCCTTTGATCTCTTGTTGGAGGTTCATACGTGTGATTTGGGTGAACCTTGACCAACACAAATCCATATTGGAGCTTTTGGAAACAAAATCCATGTGCATGATTTCCTTCTAGAATGTTGTTACCACCTTGATAATAGAGATAGCTACGGAAACTTGAATTCAACTACACAAACTAATATGGAAAACTATCATTAGTAAAACCAAACAAAATTCTTCTTAATTCATAAAAAATAAAGGAAATGATAATAATAGACTATGTAAACATGTATGAATAATTTTTGGTGTATTTCTAGAGAAAATTGGTAAAAATGGTATTAATGGGTAAGTGGTATGGTGTAAAAATGAATGGTAAGATCAAGACAATTTGAAGGCCCAACATCCCCCCAACAACTGACTTTTTGCATCTCCTCACACAAACAAAGCTTTACAAAGTTTCATAATCCAACTAGCTCTTGGTATTCCTTTATTCTATAATTTTAACTTAAACCTTGACCAAAGATCTAAGAGATTGGTGTTGACCATTTACCTCAATAAGATGTGATTTTCTCTCTTTCTTTTTCAAGATTACACGTATTATAACACAACTCTTTATTTCCAAACTTTATTTTTGTATCATATACAAATTGATATTTGTAAAATGAGAAAGAAGAGTTATCCATCCTCTTGTTCAAATTCATGCCATAATTAGTTACTCATGAAAGATATGATGCATGTTGATTTGTTATTCTCTAATAAAAGAAGCATCCTTGTTCTCACTACTAAATTATGCACAAATTATCCAACATGCCATATTGTGAACAATGCATAAATAAGACTCTTACTACATTCATGTGCTTTCTAGCCTTATGAAATGAGCTTTTTAGCCAAGATGAACAAATGCATACTTATGAATAACCCATAAGCATGATTGGAAATTATCATAATTTACAACCCATAATACTTCTCCTCTTAGTATTCATGCATAAAGGACCATGTCAAGAGGTATTCCACAACATCCAAACTTACTTCAATAGTGTTGTCACATAGTCTCTTCAAGAACTCACCAAATAATGAATGATATTCATGTGAAACATGAATGTTGTCTAGCTAATGCAAGTAGACTACCCACTAACAAGATGAATTGCACACAACAAAAAATAAAAAGTTTTAGGCGAGGATTTACACAGTTTACCAAAGAGAACAAATACATTTCTAAGAAATTCCAAGAATGTGTGAACAAAGACTTGTTGTAGCCTTCTTTCTTATTGTAGCCTTGCAAAAATTATTTCTTGGCTTCCATCAATAATATGAATATAAGAAATTTTTATGATACATAATCCAAGCATTGATCCATGTACCTTTTGATCACCTGCTACAAACATGTCCTACGAATTCAGATTGTTCTGTGTAAAATGATTATGTTTTCTTCAAGAACGTTTTATTGATGGACCATTAAGGAAAGAACCTAGATATTCTAAATTAATCTCATATGTTGGCCAAGATATTAGATTATCATTAAGGAAGTTTGTGTCAATTTATATGGCAGTAAGAAGAGGAAGTTAAACACGAGAGTGGTGAGAGTTTTAAAAGAATAATGTTGTCTTTGTACCATAAAATCTTATGAAGTAAAAGACTTTGTTGATGAGGAATAAATCATAGCATGTAGGATTGGTTGTTAAACTACATGGAAACGCATAATGGGAGCGAAATTGGGATTACATGTTTACAATAATTTTCTCATCAAAATTTCCATAATTTTTAACAAATTAAAAAGTTTAAAGCTCATTTTACCTCAAATTTACCTTTACTTTTGAATTACAACGTGTTGCAGGATCAAATGGAATTTATGGAACATTTTACATGCTATTTAAAGTTGTATGGAACAATATATGCTAATCTTGTATGTTGAAGGAGGATCTTTGAAAAACTACCAAATTTTATGATATCCAATGTTGCACAAAAATATATGCCACGAACTCATTTTAGTGTCAAATTGAGTTCTTCAAAAGGGAAATAATGTGTTTTTACCTTTTTTCACCATATCACACCTTTTGAATCCTGTTTTGACAAAAATATACACTGATATGAAAAAATACCTCATTTTTGCCTAATTTGTGCACAATGATGAAAAGTAAGAATTTACCTTAAAAACCCACCGAAATGTCCTTCAAAATGGAATTTTTTTGGTTTTTTCCCACATTTTACTCAATTTACCATACTTTGAGAAAAGGTCATGTCTCGGATTTGTTTTCTTTTTGCTCCATATAATTGCAATATTTATGCAAAAACTTCCTTGGAATAGGCTGCTACAACAAAAAAAACTTGCTACAATGATAAAATAGGGTGCTACAACCATAGCTACAAAAATTCTTCACAGCTAGCGATTGTGTAAGTTTCCATAGTTCTTTTTGTTTTTCCTTTGAAAGTTGTCTTTTTCTGAGTCTGAAGTGTTGATTTGGGTTGTGTGCTACATGCTAAAGTAGGGACAATCAAATTTGACTAAAGATTGATCAAATTTATTTATTTTCTACAAAAAGAAATGTATGAAGAAGATTTGTAGTAACTACCATCATGCTATTATTCGATGACAAATTTTATTAGAACAAAAGAAAAACATGATACTACAAGAAACTTCTAGAACAATAAAATGAACTACTGCAAGTTGTTGTTGATTCCATTAAACCATATAGTCTTCATCAAAACCCAAAATCCATTGTACAAGTCTTACCATGCAAATGAATCTTCCAAATTTGAGTATGGAAAGAAATCATTGGATTACCAATCATTGATGATAATCATTAAACAATGCAAGACAACTCACCAATAATGTAAATTAGTGTCAAGGTACTTGAGTGCATCTCGAAAGGGAAGAATGAACGTGTTCATTAGGGGAATTTTGGGGTCTAAAATGGGCCTCCTAAGGAAATTATAAAATAATAGTGGGAATAATAAAATAACATTAGATTACATAATCAAAGTTTAGAGGGAAAAAAGAAAAAACTATTTTTTTGACTCGTATTTTCAACTTATCTCCCTATGGGTTTACTCAAATTTCAAGAGGATGCACTCATTAGATGAAAAATTCGATTCCTCGTCCAAGTAATACCCATGTTAAATATTTTTGATGGAACCTACTACACGAAAAATGAGAAATATATGAAAAATGTTATTGAAATCACATTTTTTCATGTATTTCTCATTTTTTGTGTAGCAAGGTCAATCAAAAGTATTCAACATGGGTGATCCTTGGATGAGGAATTAAATTTTACATCTAACAATTACTCCCTCTGAAAATTTGAGTAAAACCTTAGGGATATAAGTTGAAAATATGAGTCAAAAAAGCGGTTTTATTATTTTATTATTTTATAATATTTTTACTTTTTTACTTCAAAAATGATGAATCATCCCCCATTGTTGAAATCATCATATTGAATCATATTGGTTCTTATAAAGTTTAATTTGGTTGTACATTTTTCTTAGGAGGCCCATTTTAGACCTCAAAGTTCCCCTAATGAAAGTCGAGTCACCTGTAAGGTCTGACAATCAATTAGCATTGTTGTATTCCCATTTTTGTCAATGAGGAGGCTTTCCATTAATGTATGCAAGCTCCAAGGCCCTAAAAAATGTATTGATCCCAAATAAGGTGTTGAAGTCAATGGGACAAGATCCATTGGAAGGTGGGCCTTGAGGAATCCCACATCAACCAACTTGAGCGTAGAACCAAAAAATGATTTGAAGAACCATAATAAAATATTGAAAAAAACATGAAGTTACACATATTATTTTGCACTTCACTCGTCAGTTTCTTGGTTTTAAAGAAAAGCTTGTGTCCAATTATGCCAGTAAACATGTTTTCACAATATGCCCTTTTTTTGTTCCTTTTTTATTATATATCCTACTCTACTTGAAAATAAAATCTCTTTCAAGTATAGGAATACTTCCATTGAAACCATGTGTGTAACATGATTACAAATAAGCTCATATGCAAGTTTGAAAGATATGTTTTTGTATATACCAAAATATGAGAGACTAATTGCTTTGATTGAGATGATGTCAAGAACTGTTGAAGAAGAGAGTGGTGCTCCATGATTTTCTAGAACCAAAGTTTGATATAGTTGTCATTCTCTTGGCTCACTTGCTCATCTGGATCATTATATATGTCTTATTTTTCCATTCTATTCAGATCTTATACTATGGAATGGTTGATATCTTGGACGCGTAAAGGATATGATGGTAGACAAAGTAGAAATTCCTCGATCTTATGTTCCAATGGTCGCTCCCCTTAGATGTGGTCCATGATTATTTAGTCTTCTCTGGATCTTGTTTTTGATGTTGTTCCTCAAATACAATTCGAGAATATTTATTTTTTAATACTCTTCCTGATCTAAGATGAATATCATTTAGATAAAGAAGAGTTGATTGAATATTTTGTACCTCAACATTGTAAGTGGACTAAGGTATTTTATTATTGGGGATCTAAAATGGTTGTAAAGATAGTTGACTGAGAATGGGTATTTGGGGTGATTGTGTAGGTGGTAATGGGAAAGGTTGAATTGAGGTCAACTAAGAGTGAAAATTAGGTTGTGGCAGAGGTTACTAGTGTTATCATCGGGTTTGCACCTTTCCCTAAAGGTCCAAAGGCTATATTTATCAGTTAATTATGCAAAGTCATGATTATATAAAGGGCTACAAATTTTTTGTTTAAATTTCTATATAATCCTAGGGACATGTAAAATCAAATCATTTCACCTAACCCTAAGATTTCCCTAATTTTTTTGCAATGAAATTAGCCTATCGCAAGCCTACAATTGGTGCTACAAAATATTTCCGTAGCATTGTGTTATGAAATATTTTCGTAGCTCTCACTAAAAAAAATTAAAAGTTAGGTTTTTGAGCTACAAAACCTATCATTTCAACTCCCTAAGTCATTTTTTACAAATATACATCCCTTTTCATCCATGATTTGACAACTAGATGTGTTTTGAAGCCCAAGAAAGAAGTTTAAATCAAATCCTAAAATGCCCACTTGACCCTAAAGAAAGGAAAATTTTAAGGATTGAAGTTTATCTTAAAGTTTAGAAACCTTGGCGAATATTACTAATCCCTAATATGAAATTTGTAAAAAGTTTGGCAATATTTTTCTAAAAATATTTATATTTATAATAATTTTATATTAGTATATATAAATTTTGGCAATTTTTAAGGTAAAATAATTTTATACTATAAAATGTGGGCGAATAATTTTTATAAAAAATTGAAATTGACGAATATTTTATTTGGAAAAAACATGGAAAATTAGCCCACCTATGAATATTAGCCCCTAAAATTTTCCCTACCCTAAAACAATAATTTCTAGCAAACCCAAAAATTTGTTTATAGTGCCCACGAAGGTTCTAGAACAATTTGCAGTGTCTGGAGAAGGGAATTCAAGGATGTAGAGGAATTTCCCATGTCAAAAACATTTTCAATATCGATTGATCAAGTCATGTGAAGCATTTTTATCTAGATGGAATGTACTCTGAAATTTATCCCAAAATGTTGGCTCTATTATGAAATGCAGGCTTAGAATTAATATTCCAGTGCTTCAATGGATAGAACTTGAGGTGGTGTCATGAATTCATATACTCTATTGATTGAAGTAAAAAATAAATTGGAACCCTACAGTTTCTATTTACCAAGGAATCCATTGCAAAGGCCATGGGTTTTCCAGCTAAGGATGAGAGATGGTTTAAAAACTAGAGATTAGATAATGTGGACTTGAATTCTTTCTTGAAGGAAGATTGTCAAAACCAAGACTGGAATGTAGGAGTCCTCCAGAACATGTTGAATCCTAAATGGTATAATGCTCTTAGGACTTTGCATCTCTTCTTCACTTGTGAAGGTAGGTATTATAAATCGTATTTGTATCACATGAGGCTTTTATGACATCTAGAAAGTAAGATGAATTTGCCCTATTTTCTTCATCAAAGTTTGTTGAAGATGTCTACCAAATCTAGAACGAGAGATGGGTTGCAACCTCATGATATGTTTCATCATGACCTAATAAAAATACTATATACTCATGAGATAAACAAGCAGGTAGAACAATTGAGTTAGAGACTCATGAGACAACTTACACCCAGAAGACCATGGAGAGGCCAAACTAAATTTTTTGTCCAAACCCTATCTCAGGAAAAAAAGGGAGATCCTAGCCATATCCCTGTTCAAGAAAATGTTGAAAACCCTACAAAAGAACCAAAGGTTAGGGTCTATGAGAGAAGAACAAGAAGACCACAGAAGAAAATTCTAGAAGAAGAGGAGGAAAGTAGAAAACAACAAAAAGTGAAAAAGGGAAATAGAAAAAGGAAACATGGGACAATGAAATGGAAACAGAGACGCGAGTTTATTGTACAAAATCCCATACTCTCCCTACTAAAAAAATAAGACTGGGTTTAGAGGGAAAAATGAACCCTAAGATGAAGGAGACAAGGATTCTTGATGAAGATGAAGAGACTATGTAAGTTTGAAAGAGCAGAAAGATGACCACTAAATAGAGAAAAATAAAGTATGCAGATAGAAAAGGGAAAGATATATTAAAGGCTAGTAAAAAAATAAATAAAGATACCAAAAGTATGAAAAGATGAAAATAAAATTGGACCTCCTTTCTCAGGTTGCAAAAGCTATGGAGGAATCATTAGTTACCTCATTGGTAGAGAAATATACAAAACCCTAATTTTGTTGAACAAACCCTAATTATACCTCAACATTTTGACCCGCTCCATTTTAATCTTTTTTACAATCAGCTTATTTTTTTATGTTATGGTAATATGTCAAAGGGTTTTTGTGGCTAAGGAAGTTAAGAGAATACAAGTCAAAATGAGGAAAAATACCCTTAAAAGATTCAATTAGTTACATAGGGATGCTGCATAGTTTCAATAGAGTTTATAAGTTCATGTACCAATTTTTCTACCAAGAGGGAATATGGGTTGCAGTTCCAAATATCAAGCCTACAAGGGAGTGAACAATTCCACATCCTAAAATATAACTATGAATCGTCCTTGTTCTAGAAGAATAGCAGGAGATACATGCAACAATTTCACAAGATACTTTGGCCAATGTTATGTGAAAAATAGAGATTTGAATAGCTAAAAAGATAAGATTTTGATTATGTTTTGTTAAGTAAAATCTCATATATTGTAAATATTTTGTGGTTATTACTACCATACTTTATGGATCTTATCTTACATGTATTTTCCCTATATATTACATGTTAAATAAGGAAAAATGGTTGGATTTTGATGAAAAGATGGTTTATTGTCTGTGTTCTTTGAAATATTTATTAATTTATAGTTTTCCAAGATCATAATATTTTGATCAATGACACAAATATTCATTTGATAGTATCTCTTAGCCTATATTTTATACATGTTTCAATGTTTCCCTCTTTGTAATATCATTTGAATGTAATGTCTTATGATATCTGAATGAGAATAAATGTTACAAAATTCATCCTATTTTTTGATGCTTTGTCTCATAGAATCAAATATTTGCACTCATATATTCTAAATCTACTTTAGGATTCATTTCATATGCCTTATTGTAGTGGATTTTGTTTCTATTATCCTCTTTCAGCTAAAACGATGACTTGAAATGTCTAGGATGTTCCATCTACCTTGCCTTTGTCAATCCTTGATCACATAGCCAGTATCTTGGTAAGTTGCCTTAAACCCTAGCTTGTTGACTCCATTACCCAATGTACTATCTCCCTCATGCATAACCAAACCCTATTTCAACATAATTCAATTGAATATCTAGTCATTGTGTGAATGCACAAATAATTTCTAAATTTAGTGATTAGGCGTCAGAGTGATCCCTATCTCAGTTGAAGGGCCTAGCCTTCAATCTGCAAGATTGGTTTGTAAATGTTAGCTTAGAGAGTTTTTTGTTACATAAAAGAGAAAATTTTGGAGTGCTAAGAAACTTTATGTATAACATTGAGATTACTATTTAGGACAGTCAGAAAAATATTAGATGATATGACAGATTTATTCCGCAAGGCCCTTGCCAACCTTGTTTCCAAGATCTGTTTTGAGTTTTGGATTGACATGGCCAAGGTTTCCATGGAAAGGGTATGTTTCAATTACATTGAGATTGTTGTGCATGACCTTGAGATTACAAATTAGAATCTTTCATCATATCCGGTTGACGAGACTTCCATGGTCTTCATAGAGTACACAATAAGATTGTCTCAACGTTTGATTTTCTCCCTCGTAAACTGCCTTCAACCTTGGTAATGATGGGAAATATTTAGTAGCATCTAATTCTACATAGATAATAGAAATTTCAATGTTATTATGTGTACATTCTCGCAAATCATGCTCCTTTCTACATTTAGGGAAAAATATAAACAAAGTAAGATTCTCAACTTTTTGCTTGTTTTGCATTCTTAGGATATCAATCTATTCACTTAAATTTCCAGGAATGTCTAGAAAATTTCCAATTTTAGCTTGAATTACCAACCCTAATTCCGACTTAATTACTCTTACCATAACTGGACCCTGAGAGGATCTGCCATACATTACTTCTCCTCTTGATATGTGTTTACATGATTCACAATTCTCTTCAAATGTAATTGAGAAACATCTCCTTTAACCATGAGGTTAAGAATATCAATTAATTCACCTTTTATAGCACTAAGTAAGAGAGTTTTTAATGTATCAAGTCCTACATTATGCAATTTTTCCTTCTTAACATTATGCATAAATCTCTCCAACAGATCCTCCAGGATTTGATCTTCTTTTTGAGTTATTTTAAAAAAACCTTATCCAACGTCATGATGTGTAAAATAATCCTTGTATTTCTCTAATAATAATATGTTCATGTCATCACATGTCCTTATAGAATTATTCCCTAATCACATAAACCATTTAAGAAGACTTCCGAAAACGATTTCATTTTTGAGGGTCTAATAAGTAACCGTAAGTTCTACAAAGTATTTAAAATTCAAAAAGAAATGTTTTTGGGTCTTCTAATCTCATAGCATAGAGGTTGGGATGTATAAATGGAGGGATATTATTCATATGGACATTTCTATTAGTATCCTGAATGGAAAGTCCAAAAATATCTTCCTCATTATCATCATCTCCATCAATTTGTTTGGCCTCCTTTTTCACCTCTTCTTCTACCCACAAAAATATGAATTCATGATGTGGAAGTGTGTCTCTTACCACACCATGTGATTTAGTTGGGGTGGTAGGTGATTGAAGTATTTTTTATTTTTTCCTATAATGAATATACCTCTAGAATTCACTCTAAAATTAATGAAAGTTAACTTTTATGCATTTGAGAATGAATGCAGCTAAAAATGAAATGAAATTCAAAAACTCTGGTTAGGAAGAACCCCACATTTATGATGTGCAAGCTCTTACCTCTTGTCTTACCACTCTTCCTAATCAAAGTTGTGTAAATAAAAATACATTGAGATCTAAAGCTTATGTATACTTCCCCAACAACAACACGAAAATGTTGGGTAATTTAATTTTGAGTTAAATTACTTGTCATTAAATCTCACACTAGGGTGCATGTTCTTGTGAATTATACTTGAAGAACATATTATAGTAAGTTAATATTCAATTGAAAATAAAATGATCCTAGAGAAATTATTGCAAGACAGAAATGAAACCTATTTAATGAGCACACACACATGTTATTTCTCAAGGACTGTATCTAATAAAGCATTAAATTCATAACTTGCAAAGTAAAGTAATTCAGAACAAGACTATTCTAATTATATACTATGAAAGTTTTGAAATTATATTCTATTGAACATGAAAGAAAAGCCTATTCTATTGGAAATTACATCTATTCTATCAAGCTTTGCAAATAAATATGATCTAGTGAACTTGGAAACAATCCTAATCTATTTGAATTGAAAACAAATTTAATCAATGAATCTCAAAAGCAAATCTAATATATTAGACTTTTGGAAGTAAATCTATTCTATAAGTAATCCAATTAGTTTAGAAAGGAATAATTAGGAAAGTAGTGGAATTCGACTCTAAATTGAGAAGAAAATAACTGAAATTGAAGTGCATAAAGCTTATTGGGATTACTGATGTGTGCATATTAAATTAGAGCCAATCATAACTATTAGCTATGTATAAATCTAAAACTAAGCAAACCAAGAAATAACTTCAAATATTCTTGGTTATTTTGAAGTTTACTCAAGCGTTTGACCTGTGCAAAGGAAACAAAAATGAATGAGTAAGATTGTAGTGAGGCTATGAAAATTGTAACATGAAACAAAGTATGAAGGTTGTGAAGAAAAAAAGTCTAAGACTTAAAGAAAAATAGAGCATGTGAATTCAAACACACTCTGAATGATAGTTGAGTTAATATAAATTACACTACCACAAGGGGCCCTTCTGTCGATGCGTGAGTAATTGAAACTTCAGATCATGAGCTGCAACCAACCATAAATTATAAAGGAATTATAACGTAATTTATATTACTTGTGTAAACATAGAGCTCAATACACTAGCTTGGAGTGATAAATCAGACATTAAAGAACTATTTAATTACTTTCAAGTGAATAATTTTATAGAGTTCACATTGTAACAACATTGAGAGCCTTATAGCTAACAATTAGAACTAATATGGCACCTTCTTGCCACGAATCTACCAAAACATAACTTTTTCATGCCTTTTTGTTGATTGTTCTTTTGAATTACATATTAGCAAACTATTTGCCCACACAATCTACAAAATAAGGGTCGAAAGAACAAGGAAAATATCATAGAAATAATGAATTTGAGGAAACTTCTCTTATGGTTCCTAATTGGGCTCGTACTAAATGGAACCAATGTTTTTTCATTTACAAATTCATTTTCATTTTCGTAGAAAATGCATCTAAAGTTGACTAGTCAAAACTGTTGCATATTGGATTTGATCTCTTGCTGGAGGTTCACAAATGTGAGATGTGTTAAATTAAACCAACAAAAATCCATATTAGATATTTTAGAAACAAAATCCATGTTCTCAATTTCCTTCTAGAATGGTGCTACTTCCTTGATCACAAATATAGGTACAAAAACTTGAACTAAGCTACAAAAACTGATCTGGCAAACTATTATTAGTAAAACTAGTCAAAATTCTTCTTAATCATTAAAAATAAAGGTAATAATAATAATAGACTTTGTAAACATATATGAGGAAGTTTTGGTTTACTTATGGAGAAAAACTGGTAAAAATGGTACTAATAGGTAAGTGGTATGGCGTGAAAATGAATGGTAATATTACGACAATTTAGAGGCCCAAAAATCACCTTTATTTATTGAAATGTGTCAAGCTCTATCTCAAGGGGCTCCATTAGGGTATGTTCCTACTATTTCAGAGAGGCTTACAACCACATTCTTGGCTATGGTAAAGAAGGAGGTGAAAAAATTACTTGAGCCTATTAAATCAACTTGCCAACATCTAGGGTTAGTATTGTTTCTAATGGATGGATTGATGCAACGTGTCATCCACTCATAAATTTCATGGTTTATTCAATGAATGGATTAGTTTTCTTGAAAGCAATGTATTCTCTTGGGAAATTCAAGGATGCCCAATACATGGGTCAGTCTTTTACTAAAGTTATTGAAGATCTAGGTGTTGATTCTTGTGTGAAAACCATTACAGACAATGCACCTATTGGCAAGGCTACTCGAATGATTATGGAAGATAAATATTGACAAATATTTTTAACACTTAAACGCTTTTCTTTTGATGTGCCATGGATTGGAAATATTACTAAGGATGCACAACATATACACAACTTTGTACAAAATCATACCAATTCCCTCATAATATACAAAGAGTACAAACATATATCATTGTTTAATATTGAGCACACTTGATTTTCCTCTTAATTCATCATCCCGAATAGGTTGAGGGAGGTCAAGTCTACTCTTGGAGCCACATTTATTTTAGAATTTTAGTATTTTTGAGAAATACAAATCATGGAGCATCAAAAATGTTTAAGGATACAACGTCAGATGATGCTTTGTGGGAGAGGATATTTCTTATTATTAAGATCATGTACCCTATCATTTTTGCATTAAAATTTGTGGATATATACCAACCCTTCTTAGGAGAGGTTTATGAGGGATAGGACTCCATGATTAAGTTTGTGAGGACCATTATTTTTTTGAATGGGTTCCAAGAGTATGAGACATTAGAAAAGGACTTCATCACGAGCATATACGATATTCTTGTTAGTGGGTGGGACACGAATTTCACACCTTTGCATTACTTGGCTTACTCATTTAATCAAGAATACTACAATAATGAGTGGCTCAATGGTGGACATTCATGTAGATTCACTCATCACATGGACGGTGATATTTTACAGCGGAGGAAGGATGCATTGCGATCCATATTTTAGGATAGAGAATCCCTTGATGAGTTGGAGGATACCTTTGCAAAATTTTCCACTCATGTTGAGAGATTTGTAGGCTATGTTTTTATTAGAGACAAGGGGGATAAGAATCCCTATGCTTGGTGGGAAACTCATGGGGCAACATTCCCTCCTCTACAATAGTTAGCCATGAGGATCCTCTCTTAGTTTACTTCATCCTGTTTTTGTGAGAGCAATTACAACACATATGGGAATCCATATAGCATGAAGAAGAGAAATTTTGAGTAGCCCAAGGAAGAGGGAATTTTGTATGTTCACATAAACCTTCATCCTATTTATAGGTGGAGGGAGGAGAGGTTGAAAGGAAAGACAAAGATGTGGGATGTCTTTCCTAACGATATGGGTTTAGACAATAGTATTCAGTTGGCATTGGCCAACATGGATCTTAATCAACCAGTATGAGGGCTTGTCATGTTTGATGATGGTGATACTCTTGAGGGGTCATCCTCCACACCAGAAGATTCAGAGATTACATTAGATGTAGATGAGGGGGATGCAAAAGAGAGCAATGGTGGTACTAATGTTGATTTTGATGTTGATAATTTGTATCCTATGAGATTCTTCCATCCTGATATATAGTTTTAGTATCTACCCTATTTTTTATTTTTTATTTTCGATTATGATTCCCTCATATAGTATCTTTGACTTACTTATTCAAGATTCCCTAGGAGTCAGTATCCATGTAATACATTTTTATTTCGTTGACTTTATGAGAAAGCTGCAGTTTATGGTTAATTTCACATGCTTGTCAATTTATCATCGTTGATGCAGTAGTAAGTATTAGTTGTAAACTTGTATCACTAATGAATCATGATTGTATGCATAATGTACGATTGAATTTGTACCATCATCATGTAAACGTTTTAGTTTCTAAATTGAATGAGTGTTTGTGTAATATCTATTAATTTTTTTAATTTAATGTATTTAATATACTATATAACATGTCCTCCGTGTCAGGTTCCATGGGGCCTCCATGTCACATATCATATGTCTCCTGTCCTTGTGTCAAGTGACTTATGTTAGATGTATATTGGGTTTGCTTCTCAATTGTGCTCTAGTGTTTACATCTAGAAATTTCATTTCTTCTCGAAATTGGGTAAACATAATAATATTTTTTGCATTCTTTGATTTATTTCTTCATATTTCATGTTCAATATGTTATGGTTTTCTTTAATTTCACCTACACATGAGGCAAGCATGTTAAAAGGAACAATTTTCTCAATAGGCTTCTAAAGCCCATTCTTAGCTGCGAAAACCAGTACCATCTATATAACTACTAGGACAACTTGAAATAAAGTCTTCTTCTTATTCATTTTCCCTTCCTTCCTTTCTTCCACACATATATGCTCCCCTATCCCATTTTGCACCTCATACACATGAAATTTTACTTGCTTATGCTCATCCTTTCTCAAACCCATACCTACTTGTTCTACAATCGACTCACCAAAATATCTATTCATATCATTTTCAATATCAATTTTAGGTTTCTTTCACAAAAAACCTTCGTTTCCTCTCAATAAAACCTCTTGCTCTTCATTTTCCTGTTGTTCATACATGACAATTTCCTTCCTTATAATCTCTGTTGGAAAATTCTCTTCTACATTAGATATCACTAGATGGTCTATCACTTGTTTCATAAACACTTCTTTGGATACTTCATTAATCATCATATTAACATGATCATTTATAAAAATATTATTTTCTAAAGGAAAACCAATTGCATCAACAATTGTATGTGCCTTATCAGGAAATGTATATCCTACTTCCTCTTTATTTTCATGTTTCAAAGGATGCTTCTCACTCATCATTAACAGTTCACCATTAATAATTTCTACCACATATTCATCCTTTAATGGTAGAAATGTTTATTTTTCACCATCATTTTCAAATGTCTATGTGTTGCTCCTTTCATTATGCATTGCTTTTTTATATTATTTCTAGGGTCTACCTGATAGACCGTGACTTACATCCATGGACATGATGTCACAAAGTACTTTATCTTTGTAGCATCTGATCTATAACTCTAGTTAAAATTGTTCACTTACCAATATTTGATGTCCTTTATGTAGTAATGACACTTTGTATGGAGTAGGATGCATTGACCTCCTTAGGTTTAACTTCTTCACCATATATGTAGACACCAAATTATCAGTCGTTCCACTAACAATAACAACTTTACAACATTTACCTTTTGAATTATATATGGTTCTAAATAATTTTTTTCTTTGTAGAGGCTTCTTAATATTCATTCCATGTTAAATATGACTCTCTTCATTATTAGAGATTCTCAAACTTTTGTTGCATTCTGATGCATATAGGACTTCACAATTTATGTATATGTATGTGTAATGTGGATGGTTCCTATATTTCTAAAAGTATTCTATAGATATTCATTTGAATTATGGTTGATTATATTTCATGTGTAGCATCTAAAACTTAGAGATATTTTTTGGCCTCCTTGATAAGTTTTGCTTCCTATGAAATAGCTTCCTCTTGATGATTGTTTTGGTTGATGCAGACTACTTCCTTCTTCTGTATCAGCTAGAAATACTACTTGTCTACTTGATTATCATCTACTTTCCATTATACTTTTCTCCTTTCCTCTCTAGCTTGATTTCCTTTTTAATTTATCTTCCACCTTGACACCTACCTAATATGATTCTTCTATAGTTTTTAGAGGAAAAAGACTCAACCCATCTTGGTTTTCATATCTTAAATAATATATCTAGCTATATTTTCATTGCCTTATTCTACATTACCAACTCTTATACTTATATTATAAAATTATTTTGTATATTGTTTCATAAACATTGATTTCTTCTTGAGGTTTTTCATTTGTCTAAAGAGACTTAGTCGATAATATTGGGGTATAAATTTATCTTTTATTTTTTCCACCATATGGGGTATAATTGTCCCACTATAATGAGGCATGCCCCTTTAATTTGATCACTCCAAATTTCACCTTCTTCTCCTCAACTGCATTGTTGTAGTCAAAATATTTATCCATGGAACTAATCAAATTCATAAATTCTTCAGCATTCAAGTTTCCTTCATACATAGTAGCTTCCAATCTTGGTTTTTTCAATCCTACAATTATTTTAATCGTTCCTTGCACTTGAGTTTCTTCTTGAGCATTGAAACTTTCTTCTTTTTAGGATTCTTCTTGGTTGCTAATGTCTTCGGTGTCAACAAATCTCCTTTGCACCATTTCCATTTCATCTGAACTTCTTCATATTGTTCTTACTTCTTTGAATAAGATTTGGTTGGCAGCTAACCTTCTTCATCCTATTTCAGCTTCTTTGGTTCCTCTCATTCCATGTGCCATCTTCATTTTCTTGTATTTTAAGTAAAATAATAATAATAATAATAGGTTGAAGTTATCAATTGAAACAACAACAAAAAAATTTAAAATTTATTTTTAAACCTAAGATTACTAGTAAAATATATCTAGCAATAATATCTTTAATTTAATGGAAATATCACCACAGGTTTTCACACAAATTATTTTTCTTGATAGTACAATACTTTAGAAGGGAATTTTTATTTCAGTGTTGCTAAATCACTCATGGTTATACCACTGTGATTGAACTTTTCCACATTGTGCTCATTACTACATCACAACAATTTATAAGAGCAATTCTGATGATACCAAGAGCTATAGATGTTGCCAATAATTTGAGAAAAGATTCAATTTGACTCAAACATGTGATTATTGATATTTCCTTTTGGGGATTTAGTTTGGAATTTTGTTTACCTGATTTGTTTTCTTGTCGAAATTTGTAATAAGGTGAAAGATGGAACAATGAACTCTTTATTACAACAGAGGAATTAAAAAAAAAACTTTGAATTGATTGAAGCATCCAATAACTTGAAAAAAATCAAAGAAGTTGCATGCATTGTGCAACATATACATGCACTCCATGTACTTTTGCACTAGAAATCTAGCTCATGTTATATCTTTAGAATATAAATATATATATTGTCTTTATCCTTTCTCTAATACCAAAATGATAACACGAAGACCAAAACTAACACATTAAAAGAACAAGTAGGGCATAACACAACAAATTACTCAAAAACAAACTTCTATTTAGTTATTGTTGATGGTCTTGGACCCACCAACATTCAAGGGATCTCCCAATATGAAGTCCCAACTAGACCTCGCACTGTTTGGAGTAGGATTCATAGCAGTGGGTGGTAATGTTATGCCTTGACTACGAAAACATGCAAAGTGAATTATGGTAACATTGGGTGGGAGCAAGTGTGTGACACTAGAAAAAGTCAAGTGTGATGCATGAAGGTTCCAATACATGAAGGGAAAGGGAAGTGTGCCCCATGGAAACCTATAATAGTATGTAGCTTGAAAGAAACACATGAGTGTAATGACATCACAATCTCATATGTGAAATAGTCCACAAGCTAATGTGATGAATTAATAAAACACGCATTCAACAAGATTCATAAAAATGCAACCAAATAGGCCATAAGAATAAGCATAAGTTAAATAAGATACATTATAAATACAACAAGATTAGTCCTACTATATTCACAACATATGCATGAAAGCACTCCAACTTTGATTTTATTATAAGTGAAAGCTCCATTCATACATACACCATTGGCGAACCACAAGCCCTGTAGTGGAACGTTAAAGTGAGGAATGCCTTCTCCTCCAAAGAAGTATACTCACTCTATGCTATGGAGAATCCAAGGATCTTCACAATACTCCCAAGCTCCTTGTATGCCTAAGCATAGCCAAAATATTGGCCCCCAAAATCCCTTTACATGAGTTATGAGGTTATATTTATAACAATATGGGATGACTCTTCAACTCCTCTTTGTGACCTTTTGACTACCCTCGTGACTCTTTAACTTCTTTAAAAAATGACTCATTAAATTACAACATGAATCTTCATATTCCAATATTGACACTTGGAATTTCACTTACAAAATAATTACAAATAATATTACATTTTAAACTTGTCCCTATATAAGAAAAACTAGGGTAGAGACAACTTGATAGCCTAATAAGACATAACACCGTGATGTTTGAGTTTGGGAAAATTATAACACAAAAACTTCCACTTGATGCTTCTTGGTCAGATGTTGGTGCCAAGCTCGGTACCATGTGATGATATCCCCAAACTGCATGATGGTGTCTCGCTGGAGAAAAACTCTAGCCTCCATGGCATCCTGGTACAATCTCTTGGAACCAATTTCAAGTCCATTTTGAAGCATGAGGAATATTATTCTAATTTCGAAAGGACCACTGATGTAGTTATACATGTTCTGTCTGTTCAGCTCCAAATATTCCTTGTTGGAAATATCTCTCAGCTGCTCCAAGTACTCTTTGATCTCCTCTAGGACTTAATTCCTAGGTTTGGCTTTCTTGAGTCAATCAATAGATGGGATATTGTGTGCTTTCACCAAGACATCTAAACTACTTAACAACCGTACATATGAGGCCTGAATGGTATGAATAAATGAGGCGAGTTATTTGAACTCCCACTTTCTCTAGCTCTACCCATGTCTTACCTTTCTTCACTAAGTCAAGCAGTGATCCTTTGTATCACATTATCCATTCTTTCACATAGGTGATGGTATCTTGTATTTTCTTGAGACTTCTAACAAAATCTTTTCTCTGTCACTGTAAGCCATGCAAATGGACAACGTGTTTATGTAAAGTCAAAAACACCTCACATAGCTTCTGCATGGTTTCCTCAAGTGTTGACACTTAACCAAGTATCACTGATCTCATCTCATCCAAGTAAACCTATGTGAAAATTTCACTCTGTGTTGTTGTCCAGAGTTTTCTTACCTCTTTCCTGGTACCCTGAAATTTCAGTGCCAATTTCTCATTCTCAACTATCAAATACTGAATTTTTTATCTCGTTGCTCCTACAAAGGCCATGTTGGCTTTAGCAATGCATTTGGATTCTTCCTAGTGTCTACCATTACCACCCTTTCTGCAATGAATGTAGGTGATTTTCGATCATCTGGAAAATGATTTCTCTATTCTTGTAAAATTTTCTTTTGGAACTCATCAAATGATAAATTTTACACATCCATTACTGGATAATCATAAAGGGGAACAACATCCTCTTCCTCACTCGGGGTTGGCTCTGCTGCTAGAGGTGGAGGAGACTAAATGGTGACCTGTGGTGTGCTCCACATGAGAGAAACATATTCAATCTGTGTATCTTGTTCCATATACATGCCTCTCACTTCGATCAAGTGCTCAATCTACTGAGAAAGCTCCCAATCTTGAATCTTCACACCTTCCTCCTCATATGTTGGTTGGTACTGTTCTTGCTCTTCAACCTATATCGACATTGTTTCTTCTATCATTGCACCTTTCCTTTGTTCTTCTTCTTGCTTCTGCTTCCCTTCTTGTTTTCTCCTCCTCAACTCATGTTATTCCTTTAGCTTTTGTTCTATTTCGTACAACCTCAGTTCTATTTCCTACAACCTTTGCTTCTCTCTCTTCCTACGCTCTTCTCCCTGTATCCTATTCTTCCTCTTTTCTTTTGCTACTAAAGCTACTTTCATGATAATAGGATATGATTTCATCTTGTAGATTTGTTCTCCCTCTAGACTATCGACAATCTTTCTCTTTCTCTTACCCTGCATATGATTGTTTCCTTCTGCTTCCGTTTCTTACAAAATTGCTACCGTCTCTGGAGTGGCCTATGAAGTCCCTGCTAAACCAACTAGCTCGTGGAGTCTGGAGGCATTGTATAAATTCATTCTTAGATCCTCCTCTGGCCAATCAAATTCCATACTAATCCACTCAAAGTAAATTCTCTCAGAGTGGTCTCTACAAATACCATGGGGATCATATAGATTAAATTCCCGAGTACCAAATGAAAACTTCACTATCTCCTTTCCCTGGGCATCCATGAATTTCAAGTTCTTTATCTCGTATAATCCAATTTGCAAAGGAGTGGGCCATGGTGCTTTCTTCTTCTTGTGCAAAGTTACTGACAACCCTGTGTCAAGATGATATGACACCTCTTGCATGAAAAGCTTGTCAGTGGCATACCTTGGTAAAACATGTGGAGGATTCTTTTTGTCAAACACTCTAAGGAATTTTCTATCCATTGAGACATACCAATATGTGATTTATATTATTGTGTCAATTTCTACTTGTGACATGCAACGTGGGTCTTCTTCAAAGATGAGCCTGTAAAGGGGGATGATGAAGTGGTCAATTAGTTGTTCCATTACCCCTCAATAACTACAATATGAGAGCATCTTTCAATAAATATGCACAATAGTTTCCTGTGGTGCCCATGTCTAGTTCATGCGAGGGAACTACCATTGTGCACAAATTTCATCTAGTAAATATGCAGACATATAAAACCTTACTTTATCACCATCGCGAGGACTCCAAGCCTGTGTTACATGGGCTCTCAACTATCGAGCCAATAGATCAAACCAGTTGAATGACTTCCCCTCATTCACAACCTGGTTCAATAAGACCGCCCACCCTTCAAGAAAATTCTTTATGCTTTGTTGACCGTGGATCCTGTAAGCTATGATAACCAAGATCTAGTGGATCTTCCTAAGAGACTTTATCTTCTATAAATGGGTGGGTGTCTATTGAAACTTCAATGGATCTTTTTCCTAGCCTTTGAAACATCTCGTGTATTCGCATAGTTGTTGGTGGCATAAAAAAATGATTCTTTCGGGCAAGGGATACATGTGCTGATAATATTCTCAATGTCATGGCCTTCTCATCATTGTGTGAGACTATCCAACTGATGAAATTTTCACGTGGGAAGGTCGAATACCTATATGAAACCTTGTGTAATCCTGACCTCCATATACTGAGATAGACTTAATGGTCCTCTAGATCTGCCTCAACGCTCCTTGCTGAAAAAGATTCATTAACTTGCTGCCATGTTACTGTTGACCCATTTTCTATAAATAGTTGATTTTCTGCATACACTAGAAATTCTATTGATGTTTTCTCAACTACTTCCCCAAAACTGCTTTCAGTGGCTGCTTTTGAAGCATCTCTCTTTGGTTCCATGGTAACAATGATTGTTGGAGAGAAGTGCTTCACAAGTGTGGTACCTGTGGGATAAAAAGGAAACAGATGGCAAGAAAAGATTAGCTTCAATAAATATACCTTTGAAGCATGATCAAGCAACAAGTTGGGCAATTGGAGAGAAGGATTGTGTAATTTTTATCAACAAGAGGGACAAGCTCACTGTGGTAACTCCACACTGTGCAGTCCCAGTAGCAATGGATGAAGCGTGAGGCTTGATACTGCAAAATGCATAGTCCCAGCCTAAGCAGAGACTGGAAGAGACTACGTGTTTTGCAGTCTCAGTGTCCAAGGTGACAGGTTGACCCTTGGGAGAATGAAGTGCACAGTTGGGCCATCTGTATTGCACATTGCACGATTCTAGAGGAAAATATTGTGGCTTGAGCCTAAGGATTATGGATTGCCCAGCTAGGAAACACAATATCTAGCCAAAGTAGGCGTAGATATGCTCGATGGAAGTGTGAAAAATGAGTAGAATTGAGTTATGATGTGAGCTTTACTGAAAATTTGACTAAGTATGACTAAATCAATGTAGATTAAGTGCAACAACTAATCAAATAGAAGGAAAATCAAGTATGTGAGGAGTGTCACCAAAACGTCGACCATCAGTGCAAAAATGGGAAAATGAATGCGACACTTATGAAAGGTGAATGAAAACTTAGAACAACAATTCTACAATTTAAAACAATTTTAAATTCTAGCAACTATGAAGATAAATCAGTAAAACAACACTCACATAAGGGAAATGACAAAAAGTGATAGAAAAAGCAGTAACATAAGACAAAAGAGAAACTCCCCTAGAAAAGTGACGACGACCATACCAAAGGTTCCTTGATATCATAAAGAATCTTAGGGATCCATGATCAAATGTGAAAATGAGCGTTAATGGCATCAATTAAATAGATTTGAGCAAATTATGGTTTATGACAAGCATGCCTAAAATCAAGGAAAATGTGAGAGATGGTTGAAGTTTCTAAAAATAGCGAAAGTTCCTCCTTCGAGATACTAAAAATGGATCCCTATTTTTAAGGATGATTTTTTCTTTTTCAGGGAAAATTTCGATGCGCACTGTTAAGAAAGGTTGTGCAATTTTGGGGAACTAGGAAATTTTTTGGATTAGTGAGGGATTGTACGGTTTCTAGGATCATTGTTGTGATGCCTTCCATTACTATGTAATTACGAAGCTCAAGGTTAACTCTCAGTTTGAACTACGCATTTCCCATAATCAAGGCTACTTTCCCTTAAGGATTGCACAGTTTCTGGAGGCAAGCCCAAAACTGTTGTGAAACCAAGTCGGGAATTCAACTTGTGAGTTAGGAAGATCAAGTAAGTGTGAAAACAAGCAAGCACAAGCACAAATGAAAAAGATAAGTCTTAGTGAAAGAAAAAATACCTGGATCAGTGCAAGACAAGATCTTGTAGATAGGAATAAAGGTTCTAAAATAGAAGCATAGGCAAAAAATTGGAGGTGGTTGTACCCACTATAACACTGGCAACACATAGGTAATATTCCAACTCTTTGTATGGATCTTGTCTCATGCAAAATAGTTCGAACTCTTCCAGAAGTATTGTTCAGTTCATTGAATGTCACAGATTCTTCACTTAGCTTGAGTTAAATATATAGTCCCTTCCATTTTCTCATGGAGAGCACACATACCAAACCAAGTCAAGCTAATTTGTTTTGATTGGTGATGAGGAGTATATAGAGTCACAAGTAAAAGAAAACGTCAAACTTATATTTCATCTCTGGTGTTGCTTTTCTTCTAGCAGACCTGGATAGTACCCTGACAGAGTCACTTTAGGAACAAAAAAATTTATCCACTTCCAGTGAACCTGGACAATACCCCAATGAAGTTACTTGCTTCACCTCTCTGCATAGCAATACTTTCTCTTCTTTCACTCTTTATTTCATTTTTTTATCTCCATTTGTATTTGTTTAAATAACTATGCATATCCACTTATTTATTTCATCGGGGTAGAAGAAGGTTCTTGAATTATTGAGAGAAGAAGAGGTTGTCCCTTCAGAGAAGGATATTTATATAGGCCTCTAACATACTTATTAAGTTTTTCCTCCCTTCATTACTCTATTCGACTTAGCTGACAAGGATTAACCAAAAATAGAAGACATATTAGAGTAGGTAGTACTACTTAAATGTACAAGCATAGTGATTTGAGTGTGACTCTCTCTAAAAGGAACGTATTTTCCATAAAAGTATCATTGACTAAAGGAAATCCAAGACTCACATAAAGAGAGGGAATAGATAGATAACCAAGAATTAAGAGCAATACAACTTCCTCTTGGATTCCATCGAGCTTGTGTGAGAAGACAAACACGGTCTCATGCAGAAGATATACTATGATTGAAGAGAATACAAAAGGAAGAAAAATGTGGAGTGGAGAGTAAAAGAAATCTAATAAAATAAACAAAGAAGGAAAAAAACAACTACTCCTACTCATAACCTAAAAGATAATAGGTCAAACTCACATGAAATGATACTTCCAATGCAGCCACCAGCGCATTAGCTAGCCTATGCACATGAGAGAGTGTGATTCAAGAAAGAAAAAGAATAACAATTTACAAAAAAGATAAGGTAGTACAAACCAAAATGTTAAAATTTTGAAACAACGTGTATAAAACAAAGAAAGGGATGTGCATGGGAGACATTCTATAGGTGCGTGGTGGTGTGTAGACACACTGCTACCTAAAGACATGTAGGAACAAACTTCTGAATTATGGAAAATGATGAACATAAGAACCAAAGAAAAAATTATCTTCGCAACCATGCTTGCCATGTATGAATCCCCCAATGACTGAGAAATAGGATCATGTGATACATATGGAGGATCCGAATATTGTAAAAGAATTGATTTTCAATGTGTACAACAGAGTGATGAGGAGCTTGGAAAGATTGAAAACATTTCTGACCAGAAGTGGAACTAACCTCAAGACTATGAGAACTTGACATAACCATCAGCTCAGGCTGAAGTTCCTCAATATCTTGGGGAAGTTCCAATTTATGAGAAGATAGATCATCAAACATCAGTGGCTTAGAAAGATCGATAGTGGAAAAATCATAATTGTGATGAGATGAATCAATCAAAAGATCACGAAAGCCATGATCAGAAATTTCAATATTACAAATAGAGGCATCATCATAATTAGAAGAATTTTAAACTTGGGATGATGGAGAATGAAAAATTTCACCCTGTATATTTCTAGAAATATAAGATGAGATATTAGGAGGATCAAGCAAAAAATATTTGTCCTCTTTGCATTCAGATGAAAAATGGAACTCCATGTGTTCTCAGAATGATTGAAAGTAGTAACATAGACATAAACTGAATTTTCACAAGATTAAATAGGAATGAAAGAATCATGGAAAATTTTAGGATAATGTGGAAGAGGTGTGGAAGGAAGGAGGTCATCCTTCATCACAGATTCTTGTTCAGATTTCGACTCCCACACATACTCATCAAAAATGATATCATAGGTTGGTTGTTCAACACCAACTCCATCCAGAACTTGATCCTCATGAACATCAAAAGAGAGATTCAAAATAGGTGAACACAAAACATCACAATCCGAAGAATCACAGGGAACAAAGGATGGAGGATGAGGAGATAACATTTCATCATAACCATCAGACTGAAAGTCCAAAGTTGTGTTGAAATTCTGAGTACGTGAGGTGGGAAAAGATGGTATTATATGTGTGGATGAATTATCAACTTCTCCCACTTCAACTTCTAGAACTAAAGTTGTTTGATGGGAAGGGAAAAAATATTCACTTGGAATATAAATCTCCTTTGCTGCAGATTTAGAAGCTCTAACACATGCAATGATTAGAGGCACAGAAGCTCCAAATCCAACTGGGACTAAATCAAAATCAAAACTTTCAAGATGGCAGTCCAACTGGGACTAGATTTATAAGAGGCACAAAAGCATAGGCTCTAGCAATTAAATGAACTTGATGAAATCAGGCAAGAGGCAGTTCAAAGGACTAGTATAGTCCAACAATAGAGGGCTAAATGGCATGACAAATATATCAAGGACAAGAGGTTTCAAGTGGGATATTGGGCGCTATTGTTTGATTGAAAGTTTAAAAATTTTCAAGGGAAGTTTCAAACTCATTGGCTTGGGCCATATGAGATTGAAAAAGTCTTTAGCAATGGAGTAGTGAGGATAAGAAAAATAGATGAAAGTAAAACTCCTCTTCTTGTGAATGGTCATAGATTAAAGATATATGAAAAACCAATTTCAAAAGAGGAGTTCATTAAGATTTTCCAAAACAATTCTGAAATGAAGCTAGTGAAGAAGAATTATTCTTCTCCACTAATTAAGTGTTTATTTTTCCTAAAAAAAAAAAAAAACAAAACAAAACAAAAACAAAAACAAATAAAAAAAATAAATTGTATAAGGTTGAAAACCAATCATTGATTGGCATACTTATACAAAAAATACAAGGTGAAATTAATAGGTTTTTGACACCCTATATTTTCCATTTTCTTTCTGTAATAAGTAGTGACAAAAAATTACAGTCACTCTGCAGTTTAGATTCTACAAATTCATCATCTCATCTCACCTCACTCTGTTTTATTTTTGTAGTTTCACCTCATCTCATTGTCATATTTCATCAAAAAAAATTTCAATTTTTCCTTTTACAGCTTTCATTCCATTTTAATTTCATTTATCATCTTGTCTTACATCTCATTTAATTTCACTTACATAGCCACTCCCATTTCATTCATGATCCATAAGCCATATTTTCCTTTTCATGTTCTGTAGCCGATTCTGTTCTGCAGCTAATCTGATTCTGAAGCTACAATTTGTTTATCAGTTCAAGCACAAGTGTACAACTCATAATAAAATCATGTATGTAGGGAAATGAAAAAAAAAATCAACTTTTGAAGACCAACCATGCTCAAGGTACCTATGGATCAACATCAAAAAAAAAAAAATAGCAAGCGAAAGGTAAAGGTTCCAAAGGTAAATACAAAGATTTATTTCAAAAAGCAATTTGAAAACATAAGTTTGTATAGTATGTATAATCACTTTTCTTCTTAAAAAACCATCATTTGATTTCACTGCCACTATATCTCCGCCATATCTTCCATCTTTAATGAAAAATGGTCTCAATGATTCTTTCATAACAAATCTCTACTTCAAACTCCATAACCTGTACTCAAACAGTCCTCCACAACTCCACATGTTAACGGTCAAGATGATGATGTGACCTACCTATCTACGACTCTCTAAACCCTTACTATCTATTTATTACGTGCAAACCCTTGAGTTTATCTCTCCTATAACACACATTCATTTCATATACACAAATTTTTCATTTTCTATATACACAGTCATTCCATTTTGCATATACACACAGTCTTTCCATTTTCATATATATGCAATCACTCCATTTCTTAAAAAACAGTCGTTTTATAGACAATAAGAGTAATTTTGAAGGTTAACTGAAAACAAGAGATATGGGGCTTATTGCCAGGACAGAGCCCGTAGGGGTAAAGTATATGGAGGGGTATCCACAGCTTAAAGGGATGCTACAGAAGGCCGGATGGTTAAATTTTATTGAGAAATTTGACAGCTACCATAAAGAAATTACCAAGTCTTTTGCAAGGTCATTTGATGGTAGAGAGGTGGAGATAGGAGATATTAAATTTACAGTCACAGAATCCCTCATAGCAGAAGCAATAGAGCTACCGGGACAAGTAGAAAGATGGTTTAAAAATAAGGAATTTCATGGTGAATCTTGGAAAGTGATCCTTAGAAACCCAGGTATGGATGTTATAGTATTTAGGAAGGGAATTCCTATTTCAGCACTCAAGAGAAAATGGGGTAATATGATGTTGATATTGCAAAAATTCATTACATGTGAAGGAAGATTTTGTTTTATGTATGTTTACCATATACACTTATTAATGAATTTCTTAGCAAATGGAACCATCAACCTTCCCTTCTTCCTTCTAAACATTCTAAGAAGATTAGTTACAAATGTCGAAAAGAAAATTGAATCCATAGAAACAACTATGTATGATCATGGATTAGTGAAAATACTAGTTGAATTCCATTTGAAAAGTATAGGGGATACCTAGGAAGATTTCTTGGTAAGAAATTTTTTCTAGGATGCTCTAGAGTCACCTAAGGAGAGTCATGTTAAGAAATGTAGGAGGAGAAATATCAGCACTAACATTCAAAACAAATCTAGAACCTCCTCACAAAAGAATGATGTGCAGATACAACTTCTAAACCAGAGGTTAGAAAGAAAACTAAACAGAAAGGAAAAATGAAAGAGAGAGCTGAAGAAATAAATGAAGATATTCCTGAACCTTCATCATCACAAGAAGATGAACAATTCATCTCTGAAATATTGACCAATATTAGGGAGCAGATCAAGAAAAAGAAGGAGATAAGGAAGAGGAAGAAGGACACAAGAGAAGAAACAATAAGCTTCCAAAACCTGAGAAGAAGATCTAGACTCCGAGGTAAGGTGAGGAAGGTAACATCAAAATGAGCTTAGTTCATAAACTTAGAGGAAGAAACCCCAGTTCAATCTCCTGATAGTATTCCACCTGAACATAGTCCACAAAACTTTCCTCCACAAAATTTTGAAGGCATCCCAAGCAGAGCTTCTCCTAGCATAGATCAAGTACATCAACAAATTTATGATTACATAGAATCGTTGTAAAAGAAAAGTTCCTCAATGGATCCAGGATCCTTAGCCAATTAAGAGCAACCTGTCAATCCACAAGAACCTCTGACTGACTCTCTCAAACAAGAAATCTATAGTTAGAGATATTGAATAGGCATATCAAGAAAGAAAATGAAACCCTGAAGGAACAAAGCAAATTGGATAAAGCCATTCATGACAATACAATATTTCACCTAGGGCTATGGTACAAGAATAATAGGAAGTTGAAGAGGAATAGTATGAATTTGAGCAGAACACTTATGAACCTCAAATACAGACTTCTTATGAAGAAGCCCAGGATGGCAGTTAGTGCAAGGAGAAGTAAGAAAAGGAAATTGGATGTGCTGGCAGAAGTGTCAGAACAGATGCAATAAGAGAAAGATGTTCACATTTTTGAAAATTGCATGAGGACATGCAATGATTTTGCAGTCGGGGTATGTTAAGCCTGAAAAATACTCTTTCCCTAGCAACTCTTCTCATTCCTTTTCTTTGTTTTTCCATAAAAAAGATGCATTCTCATCACTAATAACTAGTATATACTATCTTGAGGAGGACATTTAGTTATTTACATGTTATGCTTTTTATGTTTTGCTTTTTGAATAATTTTTTGTATATTAGCTACGGAACGCAGCCTATTCTGCAGCTAACCAGCTGTTCCACAGCTACCTCCATGCTCTAATAGGTTCTAGGTGTCAGAAGGAGAAACTAGCCACATGGGCAGCTTTGAAATCATCATGACATGGACCCTATCCTATTCATTTAGCCCTGGTTGACAAAGAAGATGGCATAAGACTATGGTCAATGGATAAGTCAAACACAAAGAGACCGAGAGTAACAGGACTTTGTTTCATGGTTAATTAATGTGTTTCACAGTGATGGGAAGCGTTATCTGAAGCAACTACCTGTACCTATGGACTCCAACAACCACTTGTACAAACGAATACAACAACCACCGTGTCTTGGATTTACTTCTATAGCAGCCGAGGAAGAAATTCCACATATCTATATTCTACGTGTTTGGTTGTAACATGCTTTTCTCCACAAATAGTTATATGATTTTTCTTATAAATACCTGTGTAAGGGAGCGAAGAAGTTAGTAATACTTTTAATGTGAATTGAAGTTCTGGACTCTATAGTTTCTGGGTGTTTTTTGTCCTTATTTTAATATCATAAGACTGCATGTTTTTATGAATATGTAAAGGATTTTTATTGGAGTTGGTTGAGAAAGCATAGCCTCATCAGTTGCAGAGGACCCTTGCACTGAAGAAGGTTTCATTTTATTTATTTTTCTTCTTCCTATTAATTGTAAATTCATCATTTTCTTTCTAAAATAGTTTTTATAATCATTTTCATACTAGCAGTGTTTATAATGCAATTTCTATCATTTTCTTAGTAACAATGTTAATACTTTAGAGCAATTTCCATTAGCTTGATTTTTTTTTAGTTCTTATCAGTACTTTAGAAGATAGAACTCAATAGTGTAATCTTGTTTCTTCAATTAAAAGCTAACCTTGTTTCAGGATGAGAGTAGGATTGAAGAATGATAAGGATACATTGTTGGATAGTTTACTTCATTTACTATTTTGCTAGTTTAAATTCTCAATTAAAATGATCAGTGTCATTTACTGTCATTGCCATTTCATTTTTAGTTTAAAATACTAACTCATAGTGTTAATAAATGTTTATGGAAAACCATTCAAGTTAATAATTCATCCTTAACTAAGTGGTTGAAAATTTCATGTATGCAATGAGTTATTTCTGCATATTTGTATTTGCTTTCTCTTAGATTAATGAAGTACATAATTACTTAAATGTCATCCCAAGGAGACTTTCTCCCAAAATTGAGAGGTTGAGTAACCAAGTATTTCATTTAATTTTATTTCTGTAACTAGTTAGACATCAATTGAAAATTTCACTTTCAGTTTTAATTCATGATTTGGAAATAATGGTAAAATAAGAATAGAAACTTTATTTTCATTTCTTTCTTAGCTTTGTCCCCATATCTTTCCCATCTCTGTTTTCATTTCTTTCTTATATTTGTTTTCATTTTTAGATTTTGAGCAGTATTTAAGAAAGGTAGATTTAGTATTGATAATTTACATTGTAAATCATTAGGAATTAAAAGACCAGAAACCCCCAAAACAACATAAAACATAAAACAATGAAGTAAGAAGGGTTAACTAGCACAAACAGTGCACTACACTTCATCAGTTTACGATACCCAGATTGATATTTTATGTAGATAAATTTAGGACACTAAATTGACCAAACAGATGGCGAGTGTTCTTGATATGTGTGTCCATGATCTAATCAATTGTTGCATGTTCCATGCAGTCTGGGTTTAACTATGTTCATGTGAGTTGTTCTACAATGTCATTTGTTGGAAATAATACTGAGAGGGGGGGTGAATCAGTATTATCAAGCAATTTACCAAATCTTCCTTATTTGATCTTTTGAATTATTCTTGCATATCAGTACCATAAAACAATGAGCATGAATAAAGAAAATAGACAGTCACACCAAAGAACACAAGATGTAAGGTGGAAACCCAATGCGGGAGAAAACCACCTGCTGCAATATGTCTCTATCTTCTTTCAAGAAATTCTTTTTACAATGATTTTGTACTGGTGCAGTCCTTTACCAGCACGCAGGCTGCAACCTGCAGAGAGCTACAACTCTCTCTCGTTTTCCAGTTTCTCCTGAAGGGAGCTACAACCCCCTACTTCTTTTCATGAAGAATCAAATGATCAACAAGTATATAACAGATACAGTCCACTACAGATATCAGATCAGTAATTACAGAAATAACCCAGAACACCTTATGAACAGAAATATACAGTCAACAGATCATCTTAAAACAGGGATGCATATTTTCTTTCTGTGACCTGCGACTGGACGCAGTCTATCTTCCACTGTTCTGCGTGCCGACGCACTGTTCCTCTATGCTTTGCTGCGACCGGCGCACTCAGAAACACTATCGCGCCGCGGCTTTTGCTTCAGAGACGCACCCAATAACACAGTCACGCCGCGTCCTTTGCCTCAGAGACGCACCCAATAACACAGTCGCGCCGCGTCCTTTGCCTCAGAGACGCACCTGAGCCTTTACTGTACTGCGTCCCGGCGCACTTTCCCTTCACTGAACCTGCGTCCCTTCAGATATAAAAGATATGAGGACTTCAGAACCAACCCAAACACTCAGATCCACAGATCTGATCATGCGCCATAGAGATCACAGTCCATTAGAAGATTCGCCTTCATAGATCTGGACTAGGTCTCACCAAAAGATATTCAACCAAGATGATGCCTAATCCAAATGAACTCCTTTGCTTTATATAGGCAAGCTTCTCCCCAAAACATGGAACAAAACCACGAGCCGACACCATAGAAACACAAAACCGTCGGCTAGATACCACACAAGAAACCCCCACGTGCTTTTCTCTGCCTTGAAATGTGTGCACTGGGCGGACGCACCTCCTGAACGGTTGGCCTGCGTCCCTGGACGCGGGTTCTGTATGGTATACCTGCGGGGACGCACTTGCTGAACATATTTTCTGCGTCCTTCTTGATTTATCACCTCAATGGGTTTGCCATCAAGGACAACACCTGAATCATAATGCCAACAATCTCCCCCTTTGGACTTGATGGCAACCACATAATCTTCAGCTTCATTCTCCCCCTTTGACATCAAGGGCAAAGGGTATGCTCCCCCTATGCTCATGCATCTCCAGATCTGTAACCAGAAATCCATCATGAAGGAGATAGAGACATATTGCAGCTATTTCCAAGATCTCCTTTTCCATAATGCCAACAATGCATTATGTGCTCCCCCTGAGCCTATACCACCAATAGGAAGATGATCAACAGTAAGATGATGCATTAACAACCCCCAGCTTTTGCCTGAGGTATTCAAAAGTGTCCCTGGGCAACGGTTTGGTGAAAATATCAGCAACTTGCTCCTTAGAAGGAACATACTCCAACTTGACCTTCTGTTCAAGTACTTGTTCCCGGAGAAAATGGTACTTGATTGGTATGTGCTTGGTTTTTGAATGCATAACCGGATTCTTTGAGATGTTGATTGCACTTGTGTTGTCACATAAGATAGGAATAGGAGGTGTACAAGTGATGTGATAATCCTGCAAAGTCTGCATCATCCAAAGAAGTTGGGTGCAACAAGATGCAGCAGCAACATATTCTGCTTCAGTTGTAGACAAGGCAATTGAACTCTGTTTCTTGCTGAACCAAGAGACCAGTCTGGGACCCATAAAGAACGCACCACCACTTGTGCTTTTCCTGTCATCCACGCTTCCGGCCCAATCTGCATCTGTATAGGCATGAAGAGTAAGATCTGTATCTCTAGGATACCATAAGCCATAATTTTGAGTCCCTTGAAGATACTTGAAAATTCTCTTTACTGCTTGAAGATGAGTCTCCTTCGGATTTGCCTGAAATCTTCCAACTATTCCAACTGCATGCATGATGTCTGGTCGGGTACCTGTCAAATATAGTAAACTTCCAATCATAGATCTGTAGGTTGGTTGATGTACTGCTGCAGATTCATCATTTGCACTGAGACTACATCCTGTGACCATGGGTGTACATACTGGTTTTGCATCTTCCATGCCATATTTCTTCAAAATCTGCTTGAGATACTTGGTTTGAGATAAAAAGATTCCTCCTTCCTTCTGTTGGATTTGCAAACCAAGGAAATATGTCAGTTCTCCTAGCAAGGACATTTCAAATTCTTTCTGCATGACTGAGGCAAAGCTTTGACTCATAGCTTCTTCATTGCTGCCAAAAATAATGTCATCTACATACACAACAAGTATTAGCAATTTGTCATTTTCAACTTTTATATACAGATTGCTATCTGCTGAACCTTTTAAGAAACCTTGTTGATGAAGATATTTGTCCAACCGGTAGTACCAAGCCCTTGGAGCTTGTTTGAGACCATAGAGAGCCTTTTTCAATCGGCATACAAGATTTGGATCATTTCCAAGAATGAACCCATCTGGCTGTTCAATGTATACTTCTTCTTCCAGGTCTCCATTCAAAAAGGCTGATTTCACATCCATTTGAAATACTTTGAAGTTCTGAAAACTTGAGAGAGCAAGGAACATTCGGATGGCCTCAAGTCTTGCAACAGGAGCAAAAGTTTCTTCAAAGTCTATTCCTTCTTGCTGCGCATACCCTTTACAGACGAGTCTGGCTTTGTTTCTAATTACTTCTCCATTTTCATTCAATTTATTTTTGAAGACCCATTTTGTTCCAATAACATTCTTATCTTTTGGTCTAGGAACCAGCTCCCAAGTGTTGTTCTTTTCGATTTGCTCAAGTTCTTCATCCATTGCTTTCACCCAACATTCATCTTTGCATGCCTCTTTCACATTTTGTGGTTCGGTGGAGGAAAGTAATGCCAAATAGCTTGAAGCTTCTGCAACTGTTCTTCTAGTTTGTATACCTGCTTCTTTTTGTCCCATGATCTGAGATTCTGGATGGTTCTTCTGAACATATCTGGATGGAGTCTTTTCTTCTATTCTTGTCCGTTCTTCTGCTTCTTCGTGAGGTTCTTCTTGAGATTCTTCTTGAGGTTCTTCTTCTTCATCATTCTGTCTTTGAGGGTAGCTCTCATCTTCTTCGATGTCTTCACGATGTATTTGCCTAGGAATATATCCCTTTTCATCAACCACTACATCAATGTTGTCAACAATTCTGCCAAGTCTTTTATTGTAGCATTTGTATGCTTTGCTATGTGGAGAATAGCCAAGAAGAATGCCTTCATCTGCTCTAGGATCAAGTTTGCCAAGCTGTTCCTCAGTATTCTTGATATAGCATTTGCTCCCAAATATTTTGAAGTGCTTTACCGAAGGAGTTTTACCACTCCAGAGCTCATGAGGGGTTTGAGTGCTGTTCACCCGGACATTTGTCTTGTTGAGAATAATAACCGCAGTATGTGCAGCCTCACCCCAGAAGGTTGGGGGGTTCCTGATTCATCAAGCATAGCACGAGCCATTTGTTGGATTGTTCTGTTCATTCTTTCAACAACTCCATTTTGCTGAGGCGTTCTAGCTGTAGAGAATTCTCTCCTTATCCCATGTTCATCACAGAAATCGAAAAATTCATTTGAAGTAAATTCCCCACCTCTGTCAGATCTGAGGCACTTAATTTTGTGACCTGATTCATTTTCAGCCAAGGCTTTGAAGGTTTTGAATTTTTCGAATGCTTCATCTTTGTGCTTCATAAGACCTAACCAAACAAACCTGGAGAAATCGTCAATAAATAATATCAAGTATTCCTCTCCTCTAGGTGTTCTTTTTCTGAATGGTCCACATACATCTGTATGTACTAGCTCGAGAGGCATGCTGGCTGATCCTTCTTTCTCTGGAAAGTTAGTTCTGGTTTGTTTTCCAAACTGACATGATCTGCATATGGTGTTGTCAGGAATTTTGATATCTGGAAGATCGCGAACTGCCTGATATTTGCAAGCTTTCCTTATTTGTGAGAAGCTTAGATGTCCCAACCTTCGATGCCATAACCAGTGCTCTTCATTCTTGCTTAGATAGCATTGTTGTTGTCCTTCATCAAATATGTATAGATTATTTGGAGTTCTCTTTCCTTTGAGAACTGTTTTACCTGTATCAAGATCACGAACAAGGCATCCATTTGATCTGAATATAACCTCGGTTCTTTGATCACACATCTGGCTGACACTTAGTAGATTATGCTTCAATCCATCAACAAACAAAACATTTCCAGCCTTAACATCTTCTTTTAAAGGAGCAATACCTTTTCCTTTTATAGTTGCAGGAGTATCATTTCCAAAAGAGACTTTCTTTCCCTTTTCTAAATTAGAATAAGACTCAAGTTTTTCTTTATCACCTGTCATATGCTTCGAACATCCACTGTCAATGTACCATAGATTTTCTTGTCCTTCTGCATAAAATGCTATCCCACATCTTTCTGTTTGAGGTTCCTTTATTCTCCATGTTTTGGCGCCTGAGGCTTGTTCCTTTTTCTGCTCCTGTACCTTTCTTTCCGGAAACCTGCTTCTGCATTCAAAGTCTTTATGTCCAAAATTATTGCAAATAGAACATTCAACTTCATTTTCAAGAGCTGAAAAGTTGTTATAGGTCCTTTTTGTAATCCCTGTCATACTTCTTTGTTTTTGAGCTTCCCTAGTCATGATTGTTTTATACGCAACACATTGAGCTGCTTTGTGACCAAAGTTATGGCAAGAAAAGCATTGTCCATTGAAGAAGCTTCTGCGATTATTGGATCTACCAGCCAACTGATTGTAATTTCTATTTTCATCTATTCTTGAACCAAATTGAGAAGATTTTACCTGTGGCTGGTTGTGGCTTTTGTTCACCCTTAAGCTGGATTGCCCCTGATAGTTTCTGCTTGACATTTGTCCCTGCTTTACCTGATGATCTTCCTTATGCTCTTGCTCATTTCTTCTTGCTGCATCAAGATAACTTTTTGAAGTGGATGCTTGAGAAGTTTCTCCATTATAGCCCAAACCTGTCTTATTTAGAGGAGACCGTTGCACACTGATAATCTCATCCAAAGTTTCAGATCCTTTGACAAACTTGAGATTAATAGTTTTTGTTTTCTCAATTTCTTTTCTAAGACCAACAATTTCACCTTCTAATTTTTCAAGATGTTTTTCCTTTTCATCAATTTGGAATTGTAGAGTATCAATAATCATGTTCTTTTCTTCTATGCATCTCTTGAGTCTAGTAATTTCATCATAAAGGTTATCCACATCTACAGCATCCTCATAATCATCATCTTCAAATGCCATTAACAACCTATATTTATTACCTTGTTCATCTTCATCACTGTTTGATAAGCCATCACTATCTTCATGGGTGTAGTAGCTTTTCTTGCTTTGTTTCTTGTTCCATCTAACTGGTTCCTTTCCTTTATCCTTATAGGAGCATTTTGCAGCATAATGACCTACTCTTCCACAAGCAAAGCATTTGAAAGGTAGCTTACCTCTGAACCTTCCAGAACCTCTTTGAAGATTTCTGACAAAATTTGATTCTTCTTCCTCTTCTTCTGGATCATGGCTTGCTTCATAGTAATCTTCTTTGCCTGATGCTTTAAAAGCAGCCTCCCTTCTGTCTGATGGTCCTCCCTTTCTCATTTCATAAGCAGTTAGAATTCCATGTAGCTGAGACATAGTAAGAACACGGAGATTTTCTTTTTCTTCTATTGCAGATACTTTGGATTCAAACTTGGGGGATAATGATCTTAGAATCTTTTGAACTACTAGAGACTCCTTTACTTCTTCACCCAAATTTTTCATACAATTTACAATCTCATCTACCCGAAGAAAATAATTAGCCACACTTTCATCATTATACATCTTGAGAGTCTCATATTGAATTCTGAGAGTTTGAAGTTTGGCTTGTTTTACCTGTTCATCTCCTTCATAGCTTGTGATCATTTTGTCCCATATTTCTTTTGCTGATTTGAAGTGCATTACCTTCATGAATTCTATTTGGGATATACTTCCTAATAGAGTACTGACTGCTTTTGCATTTGTTTCATACTTCTTTTTCTCAGCTGGATCTGTAGGAGTAGCTGAAGGAAAAGCATAGCCTGTTTCTACAATGTCCCAAACTTCAGTACCAAGAGATTGAAGATATGCAGTAACTCTTACCTTCCAATAATTGAAGTTTGTCCCATCAAAAACTGGTGGCCTGATTGATGCTTCTCTCTCGTAGTTGCTCATGATGAACGATCTACCTTCAAGCGATCAAGCTTTTCTGAAGGACCTGCTCTGATACCAATTGTTGGAAATAATACTGAGAGGGGGGGTGAATCAGTATTATCAAGCAATTTACCAAATCTTCCTTATTTGATCTTTTGAATTATTCTTGCATATCAGTACCATAAAACAATGAGCATGAATAAAGAAAATAGACAGTCACACCAAAGAACACAAGATGTAAGGTGGAAACCCAATGCGGGAGAAAACCACCTGCTGCAATATGTCTCTATCTTCTTTCAAGAAATTCTTTTTACAATGATTTTGTACTGGTGCAGTCCTTTACCAGCACGCAGGCTGCAACCTGCAGAGAGCTACAACTCTCTCTCGTTTTCCAGTTTCTCCTGGAAGGGAGCTACAACCCCCTACTTCTTTTCATGAAGAATCAAATGATCAACAAGTATATAACAGATACAGTCCACTACAGATATCAGATCAGTAATTACAGAAATAACCCAGAACACCTTATGAACAGAAATATACAGTCAACAGATCATCTTAAAACAGGGACGCATATTTTCTTTCTGTGACCTGCGACTGGACGCAGTCTATCTTCCACTGTTCTGCGTGCCGACGCACTGTTCCTCTATGCTTTGCTGCGACCGGCGCACTCAGAAACACTATCGCGCCGCGGCTTTTGCTTCAGAGACGCACCCAATAACACAGTCGCGCCGCGTCCTTTGCCTCAGAGACGCACCCAATAACACAGTCGCGCCGCGTCCTTTGCCTCAGAGACGCACCTGAGCCTTTACTGTACTGCGTCCCGGCGCACTTTCCCTTCACTGAACCTGCGTCCCTTCAGATATAAAAGATATGAGGACTTCAGAACCAACCCAAACACTCAGATCCACAGATCTGATCATGCGCCATAGAGATCACAGTCCATTAGAAGATTCGCCTTCATAGATCTGGACTAGGTCTCACCAAAAGATATTCAACCAAGATGATGCCTAATCCAAATGAACTCCTTTGCTTTATATAGGCAAGCTTCTCCCCAAAACATGGAACAAAACCACGAGCCGACACCATAGAAACACAAAACCGTCGGCTAGATACCACACAAGAAACCCCCACGTGCTTTTCTCTGCCTTGAAATGTGTGCACTGGGCGGACGCACCTCCTGAACGGTTGGCCTGCGTCCCTGGACGCGGGTTCTGTATGGTATACCTGCGGGGACGCACTTGCTGAACATATTTCCTGCGTCCTTCTTGATTTATCACCTCAATGGGTTTGCCATCAAGGACAACACCTGAATCATAATGCCAACATGTGTCCAGCAATGGTGGAAAGTATGGTCCAAGGTGGTCCACATTGAACAATGGGTGCAGACCAAGAAATGGTGCAATGTTGATCTCAAAGGCATTGTGCCCTATAGCCTTGGTGATTGTGTATGGCCCATATCACAGAGGGCAAAGCTTGCGAGGGGGTCCAATGAGGGGCTCCTTCTACAATTGTAGACAAACTTTGTCACCCACCTAGAACTTCTGTGGCACCTAATGTTGATCATGGCACTGCATGTACTTAGCATTAGCTCTGTCCAATATATCATGGACTTGCTGGTGGAGGTATTGAATGCACTCAATGAAGTTGTTAGCCATGTTGGCTTCAGACTGGACATGAGTTGAATCTGCCTGAGTAGCTGCAAATGGTATGGCTACATCAATGGGATGTAATGGCTGAAATCCCAACCCTACCTAAAAGGGGTTGTGGCCCGTTGAGCTATGCAGAGCTTTGGTGTAGTTATTTTGGACATAAGGGAGGATTTCATCCCATGTGGGTAGATTATTTGAGATGTACATGCACAGAATGTGTACGATCATCCTGTTGATGACCTCTATTTGGCCATCAGTTTAGGGATGGAAAATCACAGACTTAGTGAGTTTAGTGTCCAGCATCGACCAGAGACTTGACCAAAATGCACTTAGGAATATGTTGTTCAGATATGATACAATGGACTCTGTGAAATAACAGCTTAGAAGTGGACTCTACTGTGATACTCTTCTTGCATGCTGCCATAACAGCCATCTTAGAGAATCTGTCGATGACCACAAAAATGCATTTACTATCATGCTTAGTGGAAGGAAGGTCGAACATGTAATCCATTGAGATGGATTCCCATGGTCAACTAGGAGTAGGTACAGGAGTATATAGGCCTTGCTTCTTGATGGTTGGTTTGGAAATGGCATGGGAAGTGTAGGATTTAATGTACCTCCCAACATCCTAACGAAGGTTCAGCCAATAAAAATTCTTCTACAATACGACCATTTTTTTTCTCTACTCTGAAATGTCTAGCGACCTAACTTTAGTGCACCTCCCAAATCATCTTAGCACACTCGCTTGAAGGAACAAAGATGTGTCCCAGGTGGCATAACAGTGAATCTTGGAGGTGACTATTTGGTACTTTCTTACCTTCCATGTGTGTTTGGTATGTGCTTTTGAATTCAAGATCACTCTTGTAAATATGCGAGCATCGCAAAGTCTCATGTCCACAGGAGTCGAGCGCAGTGATTAGTGCCATGATTGGTGGTCAACTGAGGTAGTATACAACATTATTGGTGTTTTCCTTCTTGTACTTAATGTTTAAATGGAATTTTTATAGGTATGTGGACCATTTATGATGGCGATTGTTCTAGAACTTACCTTGGGTGTGTATGACCATTTCCTTCCCCAGAATGTAATTCTTCCATTGATAGGAGGCCTACACAATTGAATACATTTCTTTGTCATAGGTGGCATACATTCGGACTGTGTATGAAAGTGTCTCACTGTGGTAAGCCACTGGATTCCCCCGCTGAGTAAGAACTACACCAATAACATAGCTAGAGGCATATTTCTCAATCTCAAATGGTTATTGTAGGTCTAATAATGTGAGCATTGGTGCAGAGAAAATGCATTGCTTCAACTCGAAAAACACCTTATGTTGGGGTTTGGACCAAAAGAACTTTTCTTTTGCTCCACCCTCGATGACTTGACTCAAAGGCCAAGTGATATCAGGGAACACCAACACGAACCTATGGTAGAAATTGGCAAGGCCCAAAAAGATTCACAGATCTGTTAAAGTGGTTTGGGCTGGCCAGTCGCTAATGACTTGTATCTTGGCTGGGTCCACATGCACACCCTTCTCATCAATGAAGTACCCTAGATATTGAACTTGGGTCATGCCAAAAGTGCATTTACCTAGATTGGCACACAACTTGTGTTGTCGCACGGTTTGGAGGACTTGTCAAATATGGTGGAGGTGCTCTTCCCAGCTCTGGCTAAAGACCAAGATGTCATCTAAATACCGCACCACAAATGCATTGGTGACGGGTATCAAGATGTCATCCATCAATCTCTTGAAGGTTTTGGGGGAATTCATCAACCCGAAAGGGATGACCAACCATTTGAAAAGTCCATCCTTGGATTTGAAGGCAGTCTTCCACACAAAGTAGGGTTCAATAGGCACCTCGTGATAACTGTACTTCAAGTTAATCTTGCTGAAATATTTGGTCACCTTGAGCTGGTCTGAAAGGTCATCAATCTATGGGATTGGGTGTCTATTCTAGACAGTTATATTTTTCAACACCTGAGAGCCAATACAGGGTCTCCAGGTCTGGTCCTTCTACTGCACCACCACAATCGGCTCCCAATGGGTGATGAACTTCGCCTGATGTGCCCTTTCTGTAACAACTCCTGAATATGCCTCTTGATCTCATCGCTCTCCAAAATAGAGCATCGATAAATGGTTCCATTGAGTAGTCGCACGCATGGGGTTAGATTGATGGAGTGCTTGACTTGACCATGGAGAGGTACCTCCATAGGTGAGGTGACAATGCCCATGTACTCCTCGATGACCATATCCATCAGTTGATGTTGTGTGGAGGAGCCCTGTTTGGAAGTCATGGCCAAAATATTCTTCTTTCCTTGAGGGCAAACAATAAGGAAATTAAATTTTCTAGTATGTGAAACGATCTTACTGCATTTCTTTGCAGATATCAAAGAGGTGGCAGTAGGTGAGGATACCTCCGGTATATTGTACAACTTATTGCCCAAAGTAATAATCACAGAGTGAGGTGTAGACTCATAAACAACATGTCACTTCCATAAGTATGGTTGTCCTCATAATACATCACAAACTTCAAGAGGTGCAACATCACGTAGCACCTCATTCGTGAAGGGCTTAATGTTATAGGGCATGTGACATTGCTAGCTAATTCGAAGATCTCATCCTTGGTGAAGCCTCCTAATGGTGTATGGTTACGAATGTCTTGCAGTCAGTAGAACCAGATGATTATTAATCCCTGCTAAAATGAGGTTCTTTTGGCTCCCATTGTCGACAATGAACTGCAGCGGAGAACCCTTCACCCACATCTATGAGTGGAAGAGGTGTTTCTGATCGAAAATGGATTTTGGATAGACTCCTAAGATTAAGTGTTCCTCATAGAGGAAAATGAAAGTCCAAGGAAGTTCCTATAAATAGCCCCAGGCCAGAGATCATTTCATTCTGAATCTACTGCAACCTGAATGGGCAAAAATGGACTTAGGATGCAGAAGTTATCGCAGAAAGAAGATGCCCTTTGTTCTTTGGTAAAAGAGGAAAAATCCCCTAAAATGGGCAAAAAACCCTTATAAAGGGAAATCGCATTGGAGGAGGTCCAAGAGGCGGACTTAAGTGGAGGCAGAACAAACCCCGATCGGCCGATCCGATGTATCGGGTCAGAGACAGGCCCGAATGAGATATCGAGACCCAGGCTATGCAATATGTGATCGCCGACGATTAGATCGACGGATTGACATCAGCGATGTACAAAACCCTTGGGTTGTATGCAATGCAATATGCGATAGTGATCACGATGTGCAATCTCAGTCATCGAATTGGGAAAGGAATGGACGACCAGGATTAAATCGGTGATCAGCGATCGACGATCCCCAATAGTAGGCCTATACGAATTGCGATTGTGATAAGCGATAAAGGCTGGACCCAATGGAATTAAAAGCCTGATTTCATAAAATTTGAATTCCAAGAATTCAGATTTTCTGTGTATTAGGGCATTTACCCTATAAAACTAAAATACAAAGGAAAATGCCTAAAAGCAATAAAGCCAGACCTGAAGGGGAATTTAGGCGATGATCTATATTATTTGAGTTCCGTAAAGGTCGGATTTCATGTGGGCCTTAGGAAAAAAGTGGTATTGTACTGGCTCCGCCCGATCCCACGCACTGGTTGAAACATTGCTGGTGGAGGAGAGAGGAAAACCACCTTTTCAGTTTGGTAATCTCTATACCCTTAAGCCACCAGAAATCGCATATTGACCGTTGGATCGGGGATCATGTAGATTGATGGTGGGGCTTGCGATAGTGGCCAAAGGCAGACCTGATGTTATTATAGGGCGATTTCGACATAATTTGAAGTTCGATAAAAATGATTTTGTCGGGTTGTTTACATATTTCCCGTATAATTGGGATTTTGCCCAATATGCCTATGCAATGTGATATAACGCCAAATAGCAGACCCGATAGGGATTTTAGGGGCGATTGAATGGGATTTCACGTGCGAAATACACGCTTGATAGTGTATTTTGTATACATTCTCTGTGTAATGGGATTTTTTTAGCTTTTGGTTTTTTCTCTATTAGAAGGCCTTGAAACCTCTATAACCACTCGTGATCATCATGCCATGATGCAAGCAAGCGTTTCTACAGGCAATGATGCATTTTGAGGCCATGGAGCTGCAGAGCCAGATGGCTAGTCTAACTGACAGGGAGCATAGAAGCTGCAAAGCCGCAGAGCGATAATGAATTGTAGAGAAACAACTGAGGTAGCTGAAAAGTCAAAAAAGCACCTCAAAGGAGGTAGAGAGCTTAGTTGAGAGTAGAAGGAAACAGAAGCAAGAGAGTGGAGAGAGGGAAAAGCTAATGCTCAAAGTGGCTGAGGGAGTCTTTGGAGTCACTTGGAGCTCAAGTGAAAAGCCAGAGAGCTAGAAGTTATAGAAATCCAAAGCCAGAGCAGAAGAGCTAGAGCCAAAGCTAGAGCTAGAGCTAGAGGTAAGAGCCAAAGCTAGAGCCGAGAGGCAGAGCCAGAGCTAGAGCTAGAAAGCTGAGAGCTTCAGAGCCAAGGGATAAGATGGTGTTTTGAACCGATTATGTTCTATGTAAACTAGTGGAGTTGAGCGTGGAGCTTGTAAAAGAACTTAAACCATAATCCCAGAGAGCCTAGATGAGTTGACTAGAGCTCAAGGAGATGTAGCCCAAGAGTTTTGGGTGAACTCCATATGAAACTTGTTGTCTTATGTGTGTTTGTTATTTGCTGCATTGTTTCACTGTTATATTTTTTATATCAGTTTAAGAAAATCAATTTATAGCACATAAACAGTTTAAAACAACCATAAGGATACACCTTATTTTCAAGCACATATTTAATTATGCATTGGTTAATCATAAAGACTTGGGAATATTTAAGCTTTGGAAGTGGGAGACGTGCTTGTAAGTTAAACAACAAGCCTAAGTGCCCCGTTTTCAGATCAGGTGGTATCAGAGAATAAGATTGATTAACCACACCTTCAAAGAAGGTTATATCAGAATGCTTGATTGACAAAGAAAAGATTGCTTGTCTGAATGGTGTATGTGCAGTCAATGATTGATTGTATGCTTGGTTGCAGACTAACTCTTGTTTGATTTTGCAGAGGTGAAGGGAAATCTATTGATTAGCTCATTTGAGGAAGGGCAAGAAGGAAGAAGGGATAAAGGCATTCTTCTATCCCAAAGGACCTTAAGGCAATCCTTGAAGCACAAGAGGTTTATTGCAAAAGGTTGCTTAAATAAGCTCTTTAGTAATCTTGTTGAATTTATTTTTTCATTGGCATAATGACAACTTCTACAAGTGAGTCAAATTCTTCTTTCTTCATCACAATACTCTTTGATGAATACATGAAGTAAGACGTGTTCATCATGATGGACATGGTGAGAGAAATGTATGAGGATGGAAGGAAGAGCAACATACTTAGAGAGATGTTGAACTCCGTGGAGGAAGAGAAGTAGTTTCTTTTTGACAAATTGCGGGAAATGGATAGGCAACTTCATATGAACCTGAAAAGGATGCATGAGTTGGAGACATGGCTCTTTGTTGCCCAAGAAGCCTTAATCAAGTATCAGCTTGAAGAAGGTAAATAGTTTATGTTTGTCTTCAAATTCTTCTAATAATGTTTATATTGGTTCTTTTGAAAAAAATACCAAAGGCATAGATTCCAAGCTAATGTCCAAGATGGGATATGAAGGAAAGGGCTTGGGAAAGCATGCACAAGGTATTGTTGAACCAATAATGGTTGAGGAAAGGCATAAGTATCTGGGTCTTGGCTATGGACAGTATTATGGAAAGAGTTCCACGGTTTCCATGAAGGCCATTGAAACAACTCCAATAAGGAGTTGCATTACAGAGTGTGAAGATTGTATTAAGGAGGAATGCAATGGCTTGAAACATCATTTGTAGGATGCAGGTGTTCAGAAGCACACACTTGAACCAGAGATTTGTGGATACTCTAGCAGCCTTGAAGAGATTGATGGTGTTCCAAAGGGAGCCACTTCTTCATTTTCTTCACCTCATCATGAAGGCAATAAAGGTGAAAGAGAAAGATATAAATCTAGCTCTAAACATTTTCCTTTTGATTGTGCAAAGCATGATAAAGTTCGATATAGGTATGGGAAAAGAATTGCATGTTCCTTTTGTGGTTTGGATAACCATAATGTTTGTAGATGTTGGAAGGGAATGGTCACATACAGGAAACTTTTGAAGGAAAGGAAGCAAGAAGCCAAAGGTCAATTTAACAAGGAAAATCATGCTGTCAAGAGGATGCACATGTAGTGCTCTTACTGCCATAAGCAAGGGCATCTTGCTGAAAAGTGTTGGACTCTAAATCTAGCAATGCTTCCACAAAAGTTGAAGAAAGTGGAAAGAGAAGATGGCAAAAATGGAGACGAAGATTCCATGAATGATGTGTCTGAGGGTGATTCACATGTTGATGCTGATGAGCAGACAAAGGAAATACCTTTGAAAGGGATTGGTACGAAACAGTTAGAGTTGTTATTCGATTAAGATTGCGTGTCTATTGATGCCCCTCTTTGCATTTCTTTGTTAATGGAATGCAAGTTGCAAGAGACTCACTTTGTTGTTGCAACGTTATATTTCATTTCAGCTTCGAAAGTACAATGTGCTTAAGCGAAAGTTGAAGCATGACATGCATGCATGAGACTGTTGTGCATGAACACAGGGATGTTGATGATTTCCTTGTTCTTGAACATGTATGTGTAATTAACTTGTAGGGTTTATTAATTTGACATGCATATGATTCCATGTTGACTTGGGAGAATTTAACTTGGTCTCCAAGATGGAGATAATGATGACATGTTTCATCTTTTGAAAAATAGTCCTAATGGTGTTTTTCTACATGCTTAACTTGAAGGGTCATTTGTTTAAAGGCATGTTTTGTGGGCTTGTATCTAGTCCATCCTTTGTATGAAAATGTAAGACATGGAGGTGTTCACAAGATGTGAAATCTGTTTCTTTTGTTGACACAGGAGCCTACGCCATCCAATTGTTGTCTGTATTTTTGTTGTTGTTAATAGTTGTTGTTGACATCTTTTCAAATAGGTACAAATGAAATTTTTTGTGAGGCGGATGTACTTCACATTTGTTTGAGCCACCTTGGATAAATGATCAAGGTAGAAAAATTCAAACTACCTTCTATGACCATTTCAGCAGAAGTTCGGCATGAAGGCAAGAAGGAAGATAGTTCTTCCTAGGAGAACTAGCACATCCAGGAAGGAGAGTGGTCAAAGGCTTTGGTTCAGAGGCACTATGCAAGGAAAATGTATGGAGGCTGAAAGAAGAGGGTGTTGTTACTCTCATTTATTGTGCAGTTCAGTATATTAGTCTTTTGGAGACCAAAAGTTCTTTTAGTGGGAAGGCGTTATCCAAAATGGATTTTGGATAGACTCCTAAGTCTAAGTGTTCATGACAGAGGAAAATGAAAGTCCAAGGAAGTTCCTGGAAATAGCCCGATGGAAGAGAACATTTCATTCTAAATATATGACATCTTTAATGGGCTAAAATGGACATAGGATGCAGAGGTTATCACAGAAAGAAGATGCCCTTTGTTCTTTGGAAAAAGAGGCAAAATCTCGTAAAATGGGCAAAAAACCCTTATAAAGGGAAACCACATCAGAGGAGGTCCATGAGGCAGACTTAACCAGAGGTGGAAGAAACCCCGATCGACCGATCCAATGTATCAAGTCGAAGACAGGCCCAAATGCGATATCGGGACCCAGGCTATGCGACATGTGATCGTCGATGATCAGATCGACGGATCAGCATCAACGATGTACAGAACCCATGGGCCATATGCGATGCGATATGTGGTAGCAATCGCGACATGCAATCTCAGTCATCAGATCAGGAAAGGAATGGACGACTAAGATTAAATCGGCGATTGGCAATCCCCAATAGCAGGCCTATACGAATTGCGACTACAATAAGCGATAAAGGTCTGACCCGATGGAATTAAAATCTCTATTTCATAAAATTTGAAATCCGGGAATTCAAATTTTATGTGTATTATCTCATTTCCGCTATAAAACTGAAATACAAAGGAAAACGCCCAAAAGCGATAAAGCCGGACCCGAAGGGGAATTGAGGCAATGATCTATATTATTTTAGTTCCATAAAGGTGGGATTTCGGGTGGGCCTTAGACAAAAAGTGGTATTGGCCTAACTCCGCCTGATCCCACACACTGTTCGACATGTGGCTGGTGGAGAAGAGAGGAAAACCACCTTTTCGGGCCAGTAACCTTTGTACCCTTAAGCCACCAGAAATCGCATATTGACCATTGGATCGGGGATCCTGTAGATTGACGGTCAGGCTTGCGATAGTGGCCAAAGGTAGACCTAATGTGATTATAGGGCGATTTCGATATAATTTGAAGTTCGATAAAAATGATTTTGTCGGGTTTTTCACATATTTCCCGTATAATTGGGATTTGGCCCAATATGCATATGCAATGCAATATAACACCAAATGGTAGACCCGATAGGGATTTTAGGGGTGACTGAATGGGTTTCCACGTCCGAAATACATGCTCGATAGTGTATTTTGCAGACATTCTCTGTGTAATGGGATTTTCTTAGCTTTTGGGTTTTTTTCTATGAGAAGGCCTTGAAAGATATGTAACCACTCCTGATCATCATGCCATGCTGCAAGCAAGCGTTTCTACAGGAAATGGTACATTTTGAAGCCATGGAGCTACAGAGCCAGATGGCCAGTATAACTGACAGGGAGCAGAGAAGCTGCAGAGCCGCAGAGGGATAATGAATCATAGAGAAATGTTTGAGGTAGCCAGAAAGCCAAAAAAGCACCTCAAAGGAGGCAGAGAGCTTAATTGAGAGCAGAAGGCAGCATAAGCAAGAGAGTGGAGAGAGCAAAAAGCTAATGCTCAGAGCAGTTGATGGAGTGTTTGGATTCACCTGGAGGTCAAGTGAAAATCCAGAGAGCTGAAAGTTGTAGAAGGCCAAAGCCAAAGCAAAAGAGCTAGAGCTAGAGCCAGAGCCAAGAGCCAGAGCCATGAGCCAGAGTGAAGTGCCAGAGCTAGAGTGAGAGCCAAAGCCAAGAGCCAGAGTGAGAGCTAGAGCCAAAAAGTCGAGAGCTTCAGAGCCAGGGAATAAGATGGTGTTTTGAACCGATTGTGTTCTTTGTAAACCAATGGAGTTGAGCGTGGAGCTTGTAAAATAACTTAGACCATAATCCCAGAGATCCTAGTTGAGTTGACTAGAGCTCAAGGAGATGTAGCCCAAGTGTTTTGGGTGAACTCCATACTAAACTTGTTGTCTTATGTGTGTTTGTTATTTCCTGCATTGTCTCACTATTATATGTTTTATATATGTTTAAGCAAATCAATTTACAACACATAAACAATTTAAAACAACCATAAGCATACACCTTATTTTTAGGCACATATTTAATTCGACACTGGTTAATCATAAAGAGTTGGTAATATTTAAGCATTGGAAGTGGGAGAGGGGCTTGTAAGTTAGACAACAAGCCTAAGTGCCCCATTTTCAGATCAGTTTCCCATCCTTTGGATCTTCAGTCAGATTCTTCTGGATCTTGGCGGTGGCCATGGTGACACTAGGCTCCCCCCCAATGATCTGCTTCCCTTTGTCATTCCCCTTCTCGGGTTCTGACTCAGGGTCAAAACATGCGTCTGATTCAAAACCCTTTAGATCGGCCACCATTAACTAGTTGGCCCAAAACTCACTTGTGTTGTGAGTGGAGCTCTTATGGAACTCACATAATTTTCCCGTGTCCTTCTCTATCTTCAAGGTGTTGTTCTTTGCTTGCAGCTTCAACGGGCTACCCTGGGTCGGCACTTCTTGGATTTATCCTTTTCTCTATAGTTTGGGGGCACCTTTCCCTTCAAATTCTCGTATACAAAGTCTCACTTCTTTTGTTTAATATTTTCCTCAATCTTAATAGCATATTGATATGCCATGCCGAGCATGGAGATGTCCAGGAACTCCATCTCATCCTAGATATATCTTTGTAGATAGTCATGGTACTTAAGTAAAAAATGTCACTCAGAATGATAACCGACTCCGTGCGAAAGGTATGAAAATAATTGGTAAACTCTGGCACGTCTTGGTCCCTTCCCTACTGCAGCGTGGTCCACTTTATGTATTTATCCTCATAGCTCCTGATAGGTTAGTACTGTTCCTTGATGGTGTCTCGAAAAAAATTCCAAGTGGGTGTGGCTGAAAATAATGGTGGTGTAATTTTGTCCTTCTTCTCACAGTAGGTTTCCGACTAGTCCTTGACGTAGGGGGTGGCTTTGGCAAGTGCAAAATTAATCTTTTCTCTGCTGGGAAAATCATGAACAAAAAACTATCCTTGTAGCAGATTTAACCATTTATCTATAGGGTCTGCATCTATCTAACCTTCAAATATGGGGATGTTAATGTTAACTTGTACCTTAAAGGGTGTGGCACTTCCATAGTAGCTGCTAGAAGAAGATGCGCCGCCTTAGGGTAGCTGCCGAAGGATATGGGCAAAGTTGTCCAACATCGAGTTCGTCTATCACTTGAGGGATTCTTTGAGAAATATTTTGAAAGGATCTCCTACCCCATCATATTTCTTCTCTTCCGCCATGGAAGGCTGTTAGGATTTACGGTATTGGTCTCGAAAAGGTTCGACCAGTTCAAGCCCTAACTCCTTATATCGCAACCTCATTTCAGACATGCTAAGAAAAATAGAGAAAGAGTAAACGGATCGGATACCAATGATCTGAACTTAAACATGAACGCAAAAAATCACATATATAACCATAAATGAAAAGATGCAGTAGAAATAACACTTCATTTCATTAATATCAAATGCTGAAATATGCTTACAGACATAATGGAAATAAACTAGCTCGAGCGATGATAGCTTATCTCTGAGAAGAGACTTGGAGGCTACATGCCTCTGAGCTCTGTTACAATGAGGCTCGAAGTGCTATTTATTATTTAGAAACAATGGAAAGCCCTAAACATCCAAAACCTAACCCTAGGAGATGAAGCGCCAAAACTATGGGCCCCATTTAGGTAAATTGGTACCTCAACTTCTCAAGGTTGTAACTTTGGCATATGATCTCAGTTTGACCCGCAGAATACCTTGTTAGAAACATATATCTAAGGATTACAAATTTAGAATGGAAAATGTAAGTGTATGAGTCATTTTTCCCCGATTTTCACAAAAAATGTCGTTTAGGGCCTCAAAACGGTTTCGGAAGTTCATGACCCGAAAAAATTCCAAAAATAGTAAGTTGTGCTACAATTAAGGAAACTGAGAAACTCAAAGTGATAGTGTTGGTGGTCCAAGTGGAATAGGTGGATTGTCACCAGTATCCACCTACAGCAAATGTACTTTCTTCGTTGTAATATCTATTTTTCAAGAGTTTTATAGCTAGTTATACTTCGTCAACAGAACAATTGGTATCATCATATTGGTGTCTACATGGTGTTTTAGTGATATTGGATATCCCTTTGAAATTGATGTCAAAGGGGGAGAGTGAGACCAGCTATCCAATTAGAATAGATCTATTTGGTTTTGTGGCTATAGTTTACCATCAATGCCAAATGGAGATATTGTTGGTAGCATGGTGTTTCCATCGATGTCAACCATGAAGCCAACCAATAGTGCATTGATGTCAATAGGATACATGAGCTTGTGGATGATGATATGAATTATGTAGCTATGTTTTAGGTGGTTAACATGTTGATTGTAGGTGTAATGATGTTATGGTGTAGACCTATAAAATTTTGTGCAGAGAATTTTTAAGTTTTCCAATTTTATGGAGTATGTTGTACGCTTGTAACTTGATCCCATCAACATTGCCATAGGCATGTCATGGTATACCAATTTCACTACCACATGTAGCCTAGTGTTTCCTTACATAACTTCCTATAAGTGATAAGAATGGATTTCCATGTGCTATTGAAATGAATATTCCCATGATTTTGGATGTGTTTGACCCAACCTTTAGCGTAATGATTCATTTTGACCTCATTAGTTGATCCAGTTAGTGTTTCATCTTTTCATGGTAGATTTGATTTCATGGAATGTATCAACACATTAATTCATTAAATTATCTAGTCACAAAAGTTAATTTTATACTCAATCATGCTTAACAATCCATTGTTTTGGTCATGGTTTGATGTGTCAATGGGTGTGAATGCAATAATATTTGTGGATATGGCCATAGATTTTTTCCTTTTTTGTGAATTATTTTAAATTGCAACCATATAATCATTGTTGAGGTTTGATTAGATATGATTTAGGAACATCAAATATACATGTGCACACTATGTCAAGTGAGGAATTGAATTAAGTGTTGAGTGATTAGAGTGGTGTATCAGTGGATATGCACGATCAATTATGGTGAGCTCATGTACAATGAAAATTTTTTATGCAGAGCTACGTGTGTGTTGTGAATAAATCAAAGAATGGATCAAGAGAACTATATTCCTAATGTATTCAATTGATTTTTAAATGTGATAAAGGCCAAAGAATGAGTGTTTTGTGCATGACATCAATTGTATGTAAATGTGACCAGAAATAGAGCAATGAAGAGACAAAATGTGTGCTGATGAGATCAAATATTAAGTGCACATGGACAGAGAAAATCAAACTCACTAATAACCATAGGTTCCTCCTTACCTTGATAGATTGAACATGGAGAAATGTGTTATTTACCTTGAAATTGATTTCTTAGGTGAATTTAAGAATGTGTGTATTCACATACTATTGTTTCAATCAATTAAATATGTTCTGATTTACTCAAAATAACTAAGGAAATTATGTGTAAGGAGACATGGTATGAAAAGAAAATACCCTCAAACTATACATGTTATGGGAAAATTTTAATATCTTATGATGGGGGGAATCATCATCAATAAATATTCAGACCTTGAAAACCCAATAGTCAATGTGAAAATCAAGTACACAATTATTACCAACAGATTAATTGACCTCAATGCTACTATCAATGTGATGATCCACAAGACAATTGAATCCCTAAGAATTTTCAGTCTTAGGAAATCCCCCACAGTATCACAACTTTTTGACCAATATACCATCAAACTAGAAGGGATTTTGGAGGATGCAATGATATCCATTGATTGATGGGCTTATCCTATGAATTTCATGGTTTTACAACCCATGTCCTCCCTAGAAAGCTATCCTTTAATCTTAGGAAGGCCATGGTTGGCCATTACATACACATATATCATATGTAGATCTAATAACATGAAATATCTTATAGGACCTTCGTAAAAACAATTACCATATATCTCCCCCCCTCAAGCCTAAGAGTGATACTCAAATTTCATTTTGGGTAGACGGAGAGGTGACAAGGAAGTAATTTCTCATCAGGTACTTACCATAGATCAAGATCTTTCCCACATAGATGAAACTAAGGAAAAATAATTTGGTGATTTTATAGCCCCATACTCCTCATCCAAATCACACATTGTCACCCACATAATGGACTTTGAAATCTAGGATTATTCTGTCACAACAGATCGTGACTATGAAATGCGACCTCTTCCAAAGAAAAAACAAAGATCAAGTTCAAAAACCATATAAATTAGCCCTAAAAAATATTTGTAGATCAATCAAGGGTTAATAGAACAACAAAAGGAATGGTTATTTAGGGAACAATAATGTTTATTTTATTGGTACTACATTGAAATGAAGGAGATCCATCCTAATTTTTTCACTCACCACATCTATATCAAGGACATATCTAAACCCATATGTTAATCTTAATGTCAATGGATCCCACCTTGCATGACACAGTCAAAGAAGAGTTGCAGAAATTTCTTTTAGGTATTTTCATTTACCCCATTTATAACAACCAATGGATCTCCCATATTGTCATTGTGACTAAAAGAGAATCATAATTGTAGGATTTGTATTGATTACAAAAAACCCAAAAAATAAACCAACAAATAAAACTTCCCATTACCATTCATCGACCAAGTATTAGACACATTTGTAGGAAAGAAGTATGTTTGTTTCCTTAATGCGTTTAGTGGATATAAATAGATTTAGTTTTTTCTGGATGTTGAATGGTGTTGTCATTGATGCCATTTTTGGTACTTGAATTCACTTAATATTCATCTAGTTTTCATTGATTATAAGCTTCAAATGACAACAATCCCTAGAAGAGAGGAAGGAGAAGGCCTAGAAGCACTTGTTGAGAAATGTGGATGTAGATGACATCATTTTTTTTATCAAAAAACCATCATCACTTGATTCTCCTTATATTTTAGATTCAAATGGTATGTGACATGCCTCATAAACCCTCACTAATGAGGAGATATACTTCGTCAAATATTGAGCCCTGAAGTGGGGTCAAAATCCCCATCAAAATTCTACAAGCAATCTATGAATTGGTGGGTATATCCTAATCAAGTTTGCTTGCAAAATAAAATATGGTTAAGGAAAATTTCGCTTACTAAATAACTCATTATCAAGGGCCTGTAATTATTTAAATTTGGAATCAAGTCGATCTCCTATGAAAATTGACTTTTGGCTCCAAAAGAAATTTCAATTCAAATTTTTGAAGGTTGGCTCCCTCCAATTTTTATGTCGGTTTTACCCCCTCTAGAAGCCTATTCGACCCATACAAACAATGACCATTTTCCCACATTTTATCCATTGATCTGAAGAAAAAATATAGGATATCTGTGTGGATTTGCGGCCTAAGATAGTCACAAAAATAACAAGAAGAAGGTCATGTTTGGAGGAGGTTTTTGGGGTTTATGGATTTTTGCCGAGGGTTCTTAGGAATTACTTGTGACATTTCAACCTCTTACATGAATTTTTTTTTGGATAATTTTCTCTATTTGGAGGTGTCTCTCATAGATATCTTTGGGCTTGATCAAGGGAACTATTTCAGCTCTCCAAATAAAGCACCTTCACTATGAAAAATTCCTACTTCTTGAGGCTCTCCTTCTGTGCTAGACTAAGCATTCCCGTAACCTATTCAGTGTCCAATTTTGATTGAGTAATTGGTCCTAATGAGAGAGTTATAAATGTATATTTCTATGGGTTTCCTCTATGATTGAGCATGCAATATTTTGAAGGTATATCCATGCCCTAATTTGTGCCTGTCTGTGTGCTATTGTGTATCATATCCAAGACTATTCGTGATCCTTTACTGCATTTGTTCACACTTTTTGAGTTCAGGCTTACTCGTGTCTCTCTTATGGAAGAATCTTTGTGGGTGTAATATTCTTGAAGAATTTTTTGTGCCAGGGCTAGGGCTAATTCAGATTGGGTTTTAATGAACCTCTTCTCGATATTTTTCAGCCTGTTATTCACATAAATTCTTGACTACTTCACTCATATACAACAAAGTCCATATGCTATTTTCATAAGCATTGTTTTGTCTCCAAATTGCATCAATCCTCTAAATTTTGTTTTGGGAATATTATGTCAATGATGGAAGGTCTACTTTTTGGCATGTTCACGACTGATTTGAAATCATTTGAGGATCCCCTTTGTGTTCCATATTCTGAGTAAGTTTGAGGAATTCCACAATTTTGAATTCTAATCAATAATGGTGTCTTTTAGAAGTGTTTAATTCATTCCTTGAAGTCTGGTATGAATTTACATTAATTCAAAGCCCCTTTTGAAGATATTAGGCTTCTAGGTTAAGGCACCAGTGACCATATTCTGAGGCATATTCACACAATTTTTTAGCACCTTTTAGGAAAATCCCTCAGGACTAAATTCATTTCCCAAGTACAAATATCCATTTTTTTTTCTAATCACAATATGTTTATCTAAGTATTGGGAAAGTATTGTTTAGGAAAGTTCAAGAATCCTTCTGAGGAAATTCTCATCGATCATCTGTAGAAAATTTATGACCTAATTCACAAGTACTATGGGTAATAATCTATGAATTGTTCACACGGGTCTGAATCTTTTGAGAAGTAATGAAGTTATAGTCTTGAGAGTTTGAATGTATGGTTTGTGGTAAGGCTAGATAATTAGTAAAATAAGAGCTTAATATTTAAATTGTCGAGTCCAGACCTAAGATATTTTGAGGTTGATTAGAGAACATCCTTGTTGCATCATATTGATCCTCTGGAAGACTATTGAAAGCCATAGTTGCAAATGAGTTTTTGAAGAGGAAATAACAATATCACCAGTCTTTCATGAGCATAGAATAAAGAATCCTTTAGGCTACATTCAGACTTGGTCAAAACCTTAATAACAAATCAATTTTAATATATATTCTTGATCTTATTGAACGATAGAAGAAAGGAAACTTTAGGACTTAATACTTAAAAATTAGTGGATATTTCCTAAGAGATGCCAACTTTGAGAAATCATAAAATAAGTGTGTATGAATCCATTCAAACAAAGTGATATTCTCTTGTAGAAAGTATTGATAAAGAAGGTGTGATGAAAAAGAGGCTTATTTGGTGTTAGTATTATATCAAAAGTTATAAAGAATACTTAGGGAATTCCCTAAAGGAAAACTTGTTATATTTAAAAGTATTTTCTAAATTATGAATTCAACAACTTTACTTGGCACATATGCAGTCATTTCAGAGACATCATCAGTGGATTCCTATGTTGACAGCTTCAAGGAGAAGATTTTATGGGAGAATGTTGATGTATGCATATTATTATTATGGTTTCACAACTCAATGTCATTGAACAACATAGAATATTGTTGGGAAGACAAAAAATTTTAGGTTTGTTGAGCAAAGAATATTGGGTACTACTACATTTTACAGCTAGGGTTTGCTATTGATGTTGATTCTAAGAAAATTCGATTGTGATAGTGGATTTGACAGATTTGAGACTACTAAGAGAGAATTGGTGTTGTTTCTTATGACATTGTGACATTATTGCATATTGACAGAATTAACAAATTGTTCTTGATGTTATTCATGTTGAGCATAACTGGATCTAGTCTAAAAATATATGGAATGTGGTTTTCTTGTTGAAAAGGGTGGCAAGGTGGTGAAAGATAGGATATTGGACTCTCCTTCATTTTGGATCCTTAGAACACTTCAGGGTAGCATGGTGGTACTAGGGTAGGTTGGACCCTGTGTAGGGTGTTAGAGCATCCTTCTAACTGGAGCTAATAAATAAGGGTGTTGGAGCATCCTTCTAGCTGGAGTTAGTAAATAAGGGTGTTGGAGAATCCTTCAAGTTGGAGCTTTCCATTTTTTGTAAATTTTGAAGACCTATATTAAGAAGTGTTCAATGGTTTTTCTCGCAAGAGGGTTTCCACATAAAAATATATTTTCTACTATCCGAGATGTTGTGCATTATTGAATGGTGTTTTTATATTATGTTTTTAATATAGTTATATTCCTAGTCAATGCTTTCGGAAGTTAAAATTAATTGATTGAAGTGAAATATTGATTCACCTCCCTCTCAATATTTGCAACATTTGGCATTAGAGCTGACTCCTTTAGTTGTAACTTAAGAATTGGACGGTAGATCCCAGAAGTGCAGAGATGGAAAAGTCAAATAAGCATGCACCAAAAAAATCAAAGGAAGTCTCTAGTATTGCAGTAGTCTCAAAATTCATTATAGCTAATAAAGAGATTCAAGTTGGTTATTTGATTCCTAAGTTTGATGAAGCCGAATATGAAATATGGGAATCTAGAATGGAAGCCTATTTGCAAGCTCAAGGAAGATATTTTTGGTTCTCTCATATTTCTAGAGATATATCTACCAATGAATCTAGAAGATAGAATACAAAAGAAATGAACTTCATTCTAAGAGCTCTAAAAAACCCTGCAAAAGCTATAGTAGATCAATACGCATTAGGAAAAAGTATTTGGATGAAGCTCCATGAGCTCTACTCAAAGAAGCATGTAGGCCAAGATGAAGATGATCATGATCATGATTCTGGTTTAGATGAAGTATATGAATATGAAGAAGTTTTCAACATGGAGGGAGAATTTATCAATGCCTTATGTAATCTTAACAAACCATGGAAGTGAAATCAGATACTTGAAGAAGAAGGTTCCCTTCTAATATTTCAAGTGCAGGAAGTTGAAAAGAAGAGAAAAAAAATGAAACGCCATTTAGAGGAATATGTAGCGAGTTGGGAAAAATTAAAAGGAAATTGATGCATCCATAGTAGAAATACATAGGCTATAAGAGGAAAGAAAAATGAAGAAGAAACAAATCCATGATTTTAACAAAGCAACATAAAAGGTCACCCCTATAAAATTCCAAGTAGAGGAGGCAGAAGAAAGAAGAAAAATCTTGAAAATCTAGTTTCAATAACATATTGATCAAAAGAAAAGAAAAACTCATACTAACCTAACTGAAATAGACAAGCTCAAGAAATGGTAGAAGGAGAAATTGATGGATGATAATAATGTCATTAATAAGAAACATAAAGAAATTGTTCAATTGAATATTAAGGAAGAAGAAGGAAATGAAGCCCCATTTAATGAATGAATATGCTACAAGTCCCCGCAAAGCAAGATTGAAGAGAATCCTAACACCAATATCCTTCAAAGGCCAAGTCAAGGTCAAAAGAAGATTAAAGGTAATTCTACAAGATATCGTCATGACAAGGAATCTCATCCATGTACCCTATTTTGTTCAATGGATATCGTTTCTCATGTCATAACTCCGAGATATGTCTAAATAATGAAGAAAACATTATAGGGATAATTAAAGCACATTATCAAAACCCTAGAAGCAAGTTTGCAGGACCACAAGAAAAATTTCAAAAACGCTTTGTCTACATAAAGTATACGTTAGCTTCTCTTCCATTTAGGTACCATATAGAGTGTTTAAAATTCGATAACTATGGACATATAACTCACGATTGTATATAAAAGATGAAAGGGAATTCTAACATCAGACACAAGAAGGTGTGGAGAAGAAATAAAAACCAAGAGGAATAGGTAAAAGAATAATTATGAATGGTTATGCTTTAAGGTTTTGTAAATTCAAAATGTCATGATCAATCTACAATGGAATATATTGAAGTTTAAGATGATATAGCTATAGAGTTGGTTCTCACATTATTTTGAAGAATCCAAACTAATGACTCCCTGTCTTGTGAATGTTGAAGAGGGTGAGTATAATTAGTTGTAGTTGAATATATATCCTTAGATAGTTTGACATATGACAAATGAGAAGAAGTCATCATAACAATAGTCAACCTTATCGACATATTAGGCAGCTTGTGAATTAGGATATGTCAACCTTTAAGATTGAATATTTGAAAAAGGACTCGTTGTCATTGATGCATATTGAAAAGTAGAGTTAGTTCTGGTAATGCATGAGACGAATATCATGTAAAGGGGTAGAAAGGCATGTTACAAGAAGAGAGAATAAGGTATATCATCGTGGGGGGTAACCATTTTCCATTGATGTCAAAGGGGGAGATAAATCACGAGAAGAAGACTAGAAGTGTAAAGACATGGGGAGAAGTAATCACAAGGGGAGTATGTGTGTTGCCATCAATGTAAAAGGGGTATATTGTTGATTGGTGTTGTCATTGATTTCAATGTCATTCCTTGAATGCTCTTAATATTTTTCTACTTTGTATTGACTAGAAGCTTCAAATGACAAGAATCCCTGGAAGAGAGAAAGGGGAAGCCCTAGAAGCACTTGTTGAAAAATATGGATGTAGAGGATAGTATTTTTTATCATGACACCAACATCAATTGATTCTCCTTTTCTTTGTAATTACAGCGACATGTGGCACACCTCATAAATCTTCACAATTAAGGAGATATACTTTGTCAAATTTTGATCCATGAAAGCATGGTCAAAATCCCCAAAACGATTCTACAAGAAACCTATGAATTAGTGGGCATATCCTAATCAAGTTTTCTTGAAAAGGAAAATATGGTCAAGGAAACTTTAGCTTACTAATTATTTAAATTTGGGATCAAGTTGACCTTCTAGAAAAATTGAGTTTTGGCTCCAAAAGAAATTTCAAATTAATTTTGAATTCAAATTTTGGAATGTCGGCTCCCTCCAACTGTCAGGTTGACTTGAACCCCTCTAGAAGCCTCTTCAAACCATATGAATAAGGATCATTTTCCTTCATTTTATCCATTGATCTCAAGAAAAAATCAGGGATATCTCTACGATTCTATGACCTAGTATGGTAATGAAATCTAAAGAAGAAGGGCATGTTTGGAGGAAGTTTTATAAGTTTGATTTTTATGGTTTTTGGCTATGGATTTTCGTTGAAGTTTTTCTAGCATACTCTGAGGCATTTTAACCTAATTCAATACTTCACGTTCGGATATTTATTTCTCTATTTGGAGTTGTCTCGTATCTATATATCTATATCTATATATATATATATCGACTCTCTGGTTTGGGGCATTTGTGACGATATTCTAATGCATATTCACACAAATTTTGAGCAACTTTTAGGTATATCCCTTTGGCCTAAATCCATTTCCCATGTATATATCTCTATATATTTTTATTCGCTAATCTGAAAAGGGTTATCCAATATCTAGGATAGTATTGGTTTGGTAGGTTCAGGAATCCTTCTGAGGCAATGATCGTCCATCATTTTCATAGGATTTGTGACCTAATTCAAATAGACTATATGCTATCAATCTATGAATTATTTGCATTACTCTGAAGCTTTTGAGAAGTAATGAAGTTGTACTCTCTGAGAGTGTGAATGTATGGTTTGAAGTAAGGCCAAGTAATTAATACAATATGAAATTAATATGTATACTTATTGAGTCTGTACCTAATCTATTTTTAGGTCAATCAAAGAGAATCCTTGTAGCATCATATTAATCTCATGGAAGAATATTCAAAGCCATAGTTTTAGTTAGTTTTTGAAGAGCCAATCATAAGATCACAATTCTTCCCTGAGCATGGGATAGAGAAGCCTTGAGGGTACATTCAGACTTTATGAAAATCTTGATAACAACTAAGTTTCAATTTCTATTCTTGATCTTATCAAAGGATAGAACAAGGTAAATGTTAGAACTGAACATTCAACAATAAATGGCATATTTCCTAAGAGATACAACTTTGATAGATCAAAAAAAGAGGTCATATTAATTAAGAAAAATAGAGTGATCTTATCCTGTAGTAAAGATTGATAAAGATGATTTTATGATAAAGAAGATTATTTGGCGATAGTACTATCTCTAAAGTTCTAAAGAAAAATTAGGTTATTTCTTGAAGGCAAACTTTTTACCTTTACAAGTATGTTATAAAGTAGGAATTCAACACTTTTAGTTGGCACATTTGAATTCGGTTCAAAAATATCAGCAGTGGTTTCCTCTATTACAATCTTGAAGGATAAGATTTATGAGAGAATGTTGATGTATTCATATTATTGTTAGGTTTGTACAACTCAATGTTATTGAAAAGAAAAGAATATTGTTGGGAAGAAAAAAATGTCGAGGTCTACTAAGCAGAGAGCACTAGATACTACTACATTGTCTAGCTAGGGTTTGTTATTGATGTTGAGAATAACCATATTTGATTGTGACAGTGGATTTGACAAATTTTATACTACTAAGAGAGAGTTTTTGTTATTGTTGATGAACTTGTGATAGTATTGAATATTTACAAAGAAGAAAATTACTCTTGATAGTATTCGTGTTGTGCAAAGGTGGATCTAATCTTAAAATAAATGAAACATGTTTTTCTTTCTAAGAGGGTTTAAAGGTGGTGCAAGTCACGATATTGGAGTCCCCTTTAGGTTGTATCCTAAGAGCACTTCAGGGCGGTAGGTCGATGTTAAGGAAGTTTGGAGCATGTGCAGGGTGTTATTTCAATTGAAGCTGATAAAGTGAGGGTATTGGAGCATCCTTATAATTGGAGCTGGTAAATCAATGCACTGGAGCATCATTCCAGTTGTATCTGGTAAATCAGGGTGTTGAGTGTCATTAAGGTTGGATCATGTAAAATGGGGGTTGGATCATCCTTCAGTTGGTGCTGAAATGTTTTGGAAGTTGGAGCTTCCTATTCATGTAAATTTTGAAGACCTATATTAAGAAGCATTTGATGATTTATCTCCCATAAGGGTTTACACCTAAAAATCTCTTTTATATTGTGTTGGATGTTGTGCATTACTGAATGATGTTGTTATGTTATGTTTTTAATCTAATGATAATGATAATTAATGCTTTGTGAATTTAAAATTAATTGACTAACATGAAATATTGATTCCCAACCCTCTTAGTATTTCCAAAACTAGAGTACCAAGAAATAACCACATTTACTTGTGCTTTGGGGGGATTTTTGTATCATGTTCTACCATTTGGACTTTGAAATACTCCTACAAATTGAAAATGGGATATAATTAGAATATTATCTAACCCAATTCATGATTATGTGGAAATTTATGTGGATGACTATACAACCTATGACGATGAATTTGATATGCCATTGGATAATTCATAAAAGTTATTAATAAGGTGTAAGTAATGTCACACAACTCGTAATAATATAAAATGATTAATGATTTTAATTGGAGTTATCATGTTAGGGTATCATATTTCTTTAAAGGGCATCAATATGGATCCAACAAAAAAATATTAATATTAAACTTTCCTACTCCATGGACGCAAAAAGAGGTATGATGTTTTCTTAGAAATTCTTCTTTTTATTAACATTTATTGAATATTTTCCACAAACAGCTTACCCATTATTTTATTTACTTGGTAAAAATGTTAAATTTGTGTTGAGAAACAACTATCATTATGCATTCAAAATATTTAAATCTAGAGTATCTAAAGCTCCTATATCTTGAGAGGGACCAATTGGTTAATCCCCCTTCACATATCTATAAATTCATTGGATACTACTATTGGAGCTTTCTTGGGGAAACAAGAATAACATCACCCATATGTGATATAAATTATTAGTAAAAATCCTCTTACTACATAATTAAACTACAAAGTAACGAAAAATAATTTGTTGTAGTCATTTAGGATATTAATAAATTTTGGCATTATATAACTACATACCCCATGCTCTTACATAATTACAATGTTGTCATTAACATCCAATGAATACTAATGGTATAGTAACTAGAAAATTGTTACTAATGTAAGAATTTGGTATAACCATCTTAAATAAACAAAGAAAATATAATGTACTAGAATATTTTCTTTCTACGACTACAAAAAATGAAAATGAGCCCTCTATTGAAGATTATTTTCCTTATGAAGATTTATTTTGTAGTATGTACTAACTCATTGTGGTTTGTATATATTGTTAACTACTTTGTTGCATGAAATATCCCACATCGCCTATCACTAGAATAATTACAAAATATCATCAAACAAAGTTATATATTTTTGTGGATTGATAGATGGCTTTATTATACAAGGCCAAATCTTATTATTTGACAACTTGTGTGAGAGGATGGAATCTATGACATATTAAATACTTTCCATGATGGCATTTGTGGGGGCCACTTTTAAGATAAGAGGATCAGATACGAAATAATACATCAAGGGTACAAATAACCTAGAACCTTGTGACACACCAAGCAATATGTAAAAATATGTGATAGCTTTTGATACATGAGACTTCTGGTACAATGATTGAATATTTTTAATATAATAACTAGAAATAGAACCCTTCATGAAATTGGATCTTTCATCTTGTGTAACTATCAAGTATCTTTATTGATGCAACTCCTACATTTTGGTTTTAATATACTATGACACAAAGTGGATGGATGTAGAGGAACTTTCATCCACAACAAAGGAGGAAATCATGGATTTTATCTATGAGGAAATGCTTACTAGATTCAGGATACCACAAGAGATAGCCACCAATTGAGGAACACAATTTAATTCAAGGCTCATTAAAAAAATCATGAATACATATAAGATAAACAAAAAGTAACAAATCAATATCATCCATATTCTAATGGAAAGGTAGAAGGAACAATGAATCTTCTTGAAGCCATCATCACAAAAGTTGTCCAATTGCACCTCAAGGACAAGGCAGGTTAACATCCTGAAGCATTATGGGTTTACCTTGAAACATGGAAAAATACTATTGGGTGCACTCCATATGAGGTGGTATATGTAAAGAAATTTCTTTCACCGATAGAGAAAGAAATGCAAACGCTATGGACAAGAGTCCATCTAGGTATGGGCTTATCGGAGGAATGACAACATAGATTTCATAAGATCAATGAATTGGATGAACTTTTCAAGTTTCTGTAAATCAAATGGTTGTGACCCAGTATCATGAATCTCAATGGCATGAAAAGTTCAGAAAGAAGAATATATTTAAACTCGGAGACTGGGCCTTATTTCTTGATTCAAAATTTAAGGGTTTAATAGGAAAATTTTACATTTCATGGATGGGAGCCTATGAGATTGATGTCATATATAATAATGGGGCCATCAAGCCTCATACCATCATTAAGGAGATAAATCCAATGATGGATAATGCACATAATATTCACCTATATCGCAGAACCATGTGAAAGGATGACCTGATAGTGATATGGATATTGTTTGTAAGGGAGAAATCCCTATCAAGTGACTCACTCTTACATTAATGTTCCATTAGAAAAAAAGGAATATATATATATATATATATACACACACATACATAAGGAAAATCTCACTCAAGAAAAACCCTAAGGAAACATGACAAGTGAAAACCAACCCATCTAGCACATGAAATGTTATTTCAATAATAATAATAAATGAAATAATGAGAGTACCACTTCACGATTTTGTGATGATTATGTGAGTATCCTCTTACTTATTTGATTCGCACAACCCATGGTGTTTTTGAGCTACTATTAAATTATTCTCTAGGTGTATGGAAGGGTACAACCTTATTGCTGCAATATTGGCTTGGAGAAATTGTTGTCACACAAATTTGAAATAATGATGCAAATCCTAGTGTTGTAACACCCATTCTAGCAAAGAGATTAATTATTTTATGGGACAATGTAAAATAATAAATAGGCATAGGACATTAAAACCCGCTAACCCCAACCTAGAAAAGGATCGCATTTTTTGTCTATTGGCACTCACAAATGAGATATTTAACTTTCCCTTGTTTGCCTTAATGATGAAGGAATTTTTGTCATTGATGTTGTCTCTCCACATGAAGATCAAATATTACATGTACATATAGACACTCCCAAAATCATGTTGATAGGCCTCTGAATTAGACATAAATTAAGGCCCATGCCTCTAAATTAAACATAAATTAAGGCTTATGACCATCCTTAATCACATTAAACCTCTCTTCTGGTATTAGATAATATGTTTTTAACTTTAATGTATTCATTAGGAAGATTTATGAATAATTTCATATTTGTGCCTAATGTTATTTACTTTTGTGGAATATTATAAGAATATTGGATAGATTATGAAGATTTGGAGGAGGAGATAATTTAGGGACTTACTCCCTAGTACAAGAGGATTAATAATAAATAATAAATCAACAAGGTATTATGTAATTATGGCACAGATTGTGCAACTCCAATGATTGAGAAAATCTATTAATGTGTTCCCTGTCATTTAATGCAGATTCCTAGTATTAGGGACCAGATCCACTAATCAAGGGATTTTGCTGGGGAAAGATTCCTCCATTCACGGGGAATGATTACTAATCATTTTTTATAAGTACCAAGTCAATTTTTCCTCTAAAGATAGATTTTCATTAGTGTTATTGTGGAGAGAAATCACATTTCTGCAGCTCCATTGTATTTTCTTCCAGGGATGTAATTGTATTGATGAAAATAATGAAGATTGGTATCATGTTCAGCTTCTAAATCTTGTTCTCCTCCATATGTCTTTGAGTTTCATCAGGATTTTCCATCCTAGGAGCCTCAGTGCCATTTTTTATCATTTTATTTCCTTCTTTTCACTTCTTATTCACATGCATCTCTTGTTTTTATTTCCTTCTACTTCTGCATATAATATTAATGATTTCTTGTTGTAGGATTGAGTTAAACGGTTAACGTAAGTTCTTTTCAGGATCACAAGCATCATTCCATCCTTGGAAAATCTTTTGAAGGTCATAGTAATCATTGAACTACTTGGATTAGCTTTCTTATTCCCAAATCTAGATTTTTGGTACTCCTTTGTGGCAAAGAACAATAAATTTATGGTATTTGTTTGAGCATGCTAACTACATTCAATCAAGTATGTTCCACTTGCATTAGATCAAAAAAACATTCTAGTTCATAAAAAAATAACCCCACTACATTTGAACTTGATTAGGTTAGGCATTTTTTAGATTTACTAGCTCACTAGATCATGAATTTCTAGATTTTCCACTAATAATTTTGTGGTAACTTTTAGCATGGGTTAACAGAGGTATTTTTTATTGATTCTACTTGGAATGGGGACCGAAGACATCATAATCAATAAAAAAATTTGTCCCATCCAATTTGGATTTTATTTTTTTGGTCATGCGATGAATTATAATCTCATATAGTAAATCTGTAACATCCTATAGTAAATGAGGGGATCCTGTAGGAAATCTTGTAGCATCCTATAGGAAATCCTATTTTGAGCCCGAATTGAGAAAAATCATCATTGAAGCTGGGATTAGGTCTCTACTTGACCTCCATTCCATTGATACCATTTTAACCCTCTTGCTCCACACTTGTCTCCCCTACCAAATATCAAGGAAATATTAGCATTTGCATCTATAAAGAAAAAATATCTAAAAATATGAGTTCTTTTATATTTACACATGCACACAGTAGTTACTACTATGTTGATGATATTTCATGCTCAGTTAGTTTAAATCATCACATGTGATAAATAGTGTTAAGCTAGGTTTCTTTTACATTTAGTTCATGATCTTTACGTAATTAGAATAGGTTTCTTTCCTTGTACTTTCTTTCTTGCCATAGGATAAAGTTCCATTTCGAACATTTCTTTTTCTGTAATTAGTTTAGGACTTGACTTCATTACATGTACTCCATTACATCATGACAACAAAGGAAGGACACATTGTATGCTGCACATATAGTGTCGATACCTCTTATGTTTGTACAAACCCCGAGTTGAAAATTAAAGTCGGTAAATGTAGGAGTTGCAACATTCTTGTTGCAATACCGAGGCTCATTACTTTTCGGTGCCATTGCCATGGAGGTTTGAAAGTATGCATTGTTTTCTTCCCTATTTGATTCATTTCTTTTTACTTTTTGCAAAAACAAAAAAATAATTGCATTAGGCATATTTCATTTCAAAAATAGAAAAGTGCATTACAATAGTGTTTTCATTCAATTGTCAAAACAAAAAAAAACTACAACACCAACCCACCCCCCCATTTAATCACGTGGTGCAGTAAGAGCCACATCACCATTCACTTTTGCAGGTAGAAGAAGAAGTTGGCAAAAAATGTAGAGGAAATGGGTGGAGATGATGACAATGAGGAAGATCCTCTCGGATTTCTCATTCAAGATACTGATGGTAGTGTGTGCATGGAAAAAATCCCTCCATATTTTCTTCCCAAATTTCATTGTCTAAGGTTAGAGGATCCGAAAAACTTTCTCTTTGAATTTGAAATTGTTTGTAGATCTTATGGTTACTTATTAAAAACTCAAAAATTGAGATTGTTTCTGGTAACATTGAAAGATAGAGCTCTTAAATGCTTCATGAGTTTAGGGACTAATTCCATAAGATCATGGAATGATATACAAAAGATATTTCTAGAAAAATATAAAGATAATGATCTTAAAGAAGAAATATTTAGAAGGAATTAAAGAGAAGATGAGATTCTAGACGATCTAATAGAGAAGTTCATGTATAATGTTAATAGGGAAAAAGTACATGATGTAGCATACGACACACTAAAAACCCTCTTACTTAGAACAATTAGGGATGAGTGGATTGATCTCCTTGATCTCGTGAGTAAAGGTGATGTATACCAATTATCATTTGAAGAAATTTGTGAAACATGCAAACACATATCAAGAGGAAGGGCAAGAGTAGGTAAATCAACATCAAGATCTGTAAGTCAAGCTAAACTTGGAAATTTGTTTGATGCTTTTAAAACAGAAATTCTTAGCAATCTAACCAAACAACTAGAAATGTTAATAATGCAAGATGAAGAAAAAGAAGATGCTGATATTTCTGTTGTCCATGTAGAGTCACAAGACGTTAAACGTTGCTCTTCATTACCAAGTTTGAAGGAAGTTTACCAAGTGGACAATGGAGAAAGTCAATTTCCAATGCAGTTATGTTATGTAGCTCCAAGAGGACCATGGAAACTTGTTCAGCCTGATATAATGCAAGAGCCTAATTCACAATTTCAATCTTATGTGCAACCATCTCAAAGTAATTGGAACACACCCTTTCCTTTGCAACATTGGCCATCTCAACCCCAAAAGCAATTTTGGCAACAAGGCTGGCAATGAACTTATGGGAGCCATCCAAAATATCCTCAATATTTTCCTCAATATCATCCATACCCAACTCCATGTTATCCTTACCATTCACCTCCACCACAATCACAACCGCAACCACATCCATCTCAAATATAAACTCCCACTCAACTACAAGTACCACCATTTCCAAACCCACAGATTGAAGTATTTCAGCCCACTTACAATGTTGAGGTACAACCCTTCCAAACATCTCCTCTTAAGCTCAATGGTATTCACCATAGTTCAGGAAGAGTATTGCAAAAAAGAGATTATCTTGACATCATTGAAGGACGACATAGAGAATAAGAATATTCAAATGAGAAGACCAAAGAATCATGGGCTGCATTTGATGAAGACCAGACAACAAAATCATTGATCGAGAAATATCCCTCATGGTTACCATAAAATCCTCCATGTATTAAAGAGAATAATCAGTAAAAAGAGGAAGATTTGAAGCTCATGGTAGAAGAAGCCATGAAGAATGATCTAGATAAGAAATCAAACCAAGGGCATGAAAGTTATATTTAGGTTTGGTTCTAGACAGTCAGTAAGTTGGAGAAACACTCTCTTCTTCAATTGCACTTGATATCATCAAAGTCAAAGTATTTGATCACTCAAATCCAGGTACATGTCAAAGCATACATTTCAACCCTCCACACCATTTTGTCTATCATCTTCATGCGCACATGGATCCATTGGAAGTATTCTTATACTTGAATGTGATTTTGTTTTTCAAGTAGGGTAGGGTAGAAAACAAAATGAAAAATACGAGAAAAAAATAAAAATCTCAAGTGAAAACCTTATGTTAAAACCTCCTTCGAGGCACCTCAAATTGGCTCATTGATTGAAAACCTCCATGAGGCAGTCAATCGGCTGGAAAAGAAAAAAAAAAATCCCTAGGTGAAAACCTCCTTTGTGGCGCCTAGGCAAACCTACTAGTTGAGAACCTCCCTGAGGTGGCTAGTAGGCCTTGAAGAAAAAAAAAAGGAAAAAAATAAAAAATTATTACTCCATATATCCCTTTGATGAATGTATGTGCTCTCCAACATCTACAAGGAACAAAAAAAAGTTTCCACCAAAGAAAGAAAAAATAGGTCAAACCTAGTCAAAAGAAATCAAATTTTGACTTTCTCCTCCTTTGCTAAAATGCTCCAAGAAGGCCAAGGCCATGCCAATCCATCACACTCATCTATTTCCACCGTCCACCCATCATTCTCAAGCTTTTCCCATTCATTTTGCTTGTTTTCCTAAAAAACTACAAGAAGGCTCTGTTTTACTACAGGAAACAAAAATACATAAAGTAGAAATTTGTTTTTTCCATAACTTGAAAACCATGCATCCATTTTCCAAGTTGTTTCAAGGGAAGATGCATATGGATGATGGTAACATGCTCAATCAATTTCAGAAAATTCTAGTGCACAGTTTTCGAGAAATCAACCTCCATCACCTACAGTAATTTTTGCATTTTCTCGATATCTGTGCATCCATTTAAAATGTTGTTTCATGGAGAGATGCATATGGATTATGGTAACATGCCCATATCACCTTCAACCATTTTTAGTTTTACTCGAGATACATGCATCCATTTGACTAAATGTTTTTATGCGGAGGTGAATAGTGATGATGGAAACATGCTCAGACATTTCTAGGTCAATCCATTCTACCGTTTGGGAGATATGGACAAAACATGTCTGCTACAAGAGGTTGTCCTGAATTTTGGAAATATTGTTTGCAGGAGGAGGATCATAGCAAGAAGAGAGGATCAAAGGGGACATATAAAATTCATGTTTTCATTTCTCCATTCCACATCCTTCATCATTCCATCATTCCCTCCATTTTTTCTACTCATTAGCTCATTTTGCAAGGGCTATGTGTTCTCTACAAGATTCCCTGTAAACCTATAGGATTCCAAGTAAACCTACATGATGATCCTATAGGAATTATAATTGCTTGGGAAACCCAAAAAAATAACCCTAGAGAAATGGGATGACCTGCTTATGTCAAAAAAATAAATTTCTACCTCACCAACTCATCGCCATGCCTCTCTCCACCATGATCACCCCTGCATTCATCTAATAAAGTCGGTTCCAAAAAACTTACAATTTAAGAAAAAATAAAAAAAAGAAAGACAAAAGAGTATGAAGACAGAGAACAAAGGGACAACAGTTGAAATCTATACCTCTCATTCACCAATCCCTAGACCCCTTCTCTACCCATTCCAACCATCCTCATGCTCTAGAAGTGAAGAAATGATTAAAAATTTTGAGGGAGAGGCAGCTACAGGACATCCTGTAGGAAATCCTGTAGCAGCCTGTCCCACAAAACAAAAAAATCACAGGTTGCAGTCATCTTTAGAATAGAGATACAGAGGTCAGAGAAGCTCCTTTAGAGATTAGCAGCAGCATCAAGATCATCAGAATCACCATCCAATACCTGCACATCAAGGAAAAACATCAAAGGAAAAAAGAAGAAGAGAAAAACACATGCAGCAAATACAAGCAAGGACTTCACTCTCCAACAAACAACATCTAAAGGAAGGCCAATGAGAAAATACAAGAGGAAATATGATGTAGAAATGGGTCAGATATTCTTTAGGAAGGTTTATATAGGTCCCCCAACACCTGCACATCAACATCAACTCAACAACAGCATGCATGTCTCTCCAAAAACCATCAAGTAGGTACAACTATGCAATGTTCTTGACCATATTATAGTTATAAATTTGTTGTCAATGCATGAGAGATGAGGTTTTATAATCTAAGGATGGGTCAGTGAACTCAACCACCTTCAACTAGTTAATTGCAACTCACTCCTTCACTCATGCAATGTTGAAAAGTCAAATTATGAAGGGTGATGATTTCAAGGAATGAGGACAGCAGTTAAAAGAATAAATTTTTTGAAAGGCCAAGTCACCACAACACTCCAAGCCCTCCATCCACTTCATATTCACTATATATTCATCATTCATCTATCCCATTTCATTATTGAGAAAAAAACAAACAAAGCATCCTCCCGATTTTCAAAAACCTACACTACTCCCTTTTAGCCCTAGCATCATCATCCAATCCCTCTTCATCATTTCTCATCACCCCCATGTAGTTAGAAGACCCTGAAAGAGGAGGAATCACTACTACAGGAACACAAAATATTGCTACAAGAAGGAAGAAATGAACAAATTATGTGAGCCCCCAAGATGGCAAAGCTTAAGAGAGACCTAATCAAAACAGAGAACTCCAAGGCCATTAGGCAATCATCTAGGCCACAAGAGACAAGAAGAAGGAAACAAAAGGAAATGAGGCATTCACCATAAAAACAAAACTCAAACTGCATTAATGAAAATATGTTTTCCAAGAGCTCTACAATCTCTTTTTAGCTTTTGTCCAAGAGCTAAAAATGAGAAAAAGGCATGGGAGTCAAGTTGAGGACCTGATCTAGGCTCAGAATATCATTTATGCTCAAAAAAGGTTTCCTGTAGTTTTAACAAGGTTTCCAGTAGGCTTCCCGATGTTTTGACAAGAATTACTATAGGATGTCCTAGTTCTCATCTAAAGTCAATTTGAAGGTGTTAGAGGTGTCCAAATGGTGGAACAAGGTAGCAGAAGGTTGATAAGGGTGTGGAAGACCTTGCCAAACTGAAAAATATTCAAGAGCCCCTCTTGAATAAGAGGAAGAAGGCAACCTAATGGTCTCAAGAAACAATGATTTTTCGTTGCGCAAATATTTTTTTTAGCTTGTCCTTGTAGAACATATAGCCAAGATACTTAATACACAAGAGAGAGGCCACTAGGGCCAATGAGGTCACTAAGTTGATCAGAGGATGAGAAACACTTTCAGCAGGGGGTATGATGGGCCTCTAAATTAGACATAAATTAAGGCCCATGCCTATAAATTAAACATAAATTAAGGCCTATGACCATCGTTCAGCACATTAAACCTCTCTTCTTGCATTATATATTGAATTTTTAACTTTAATATCTTGTTTAAGAAGGTTTTTTAATACTTGCATTTTTTTGCCTAATATTATTTATTTTTGTGGAATATTATGAGAATATTGGGCAGATTATGAATATTTGGAGGAGAAGATAATTTAGGGACTTGCTCCCTACTACAGGAGGATCAATAATAAATAATAAATCAATAAGATATTATGGAATTATTGCACAGATTGTGGAACTCCAATGAACGAGAAAAATATAGGAATGTGTTCCCTGCCATATAATGCAGATTCCTAGCATTGGAACAATATCCACTAATCAAGGGATTTTGGTGGGGAAAGCATCCTCCATTCATGGGGAATTATGCCTAATCATTTTGTATAAGTACCAAATCGAATTTTCCTCTAGGTATAAATTTTCATTAGTGTTCTTGTGGAGAGAAAACATAGTTATCGATCAAATGAGAACTATTACCTCAAAACGGGTACTCGAGCACAAAAATCCCAAAAAAGACATTAAAAAACAACACAAAAATAAAAGGTGTTGATTCTGCATCACCATTTTTCCAGAGTAAAATTTCAATATTTTTTAAAAATAACAATAAAAAACAATAAAATCCATTTTGTTTGGTGCAAAAAACACCTTGAAATCGAAAAGTGTTGATGCCGGAATAACGTCTTTTTTTCCAGGGTACATTTACAAAATTTTTTAATAATGACGTTAAAATTAAAATATCATGACTTTGAAAAACTTTAAATTTCCAACGATTTTCAAGCATGGCATTAATGATAAATTATGACGTCTTTGAAAAGCCTTAAAATTCGAATGATTTTTATGCATAACATTAAATTTAAAATATCACTATTTTGAAAAACCTTAAAATTCCAACAATTTTCAAACATGGTGCTAAGAAAAAATATTTATAACTATTTTCAACCATAACATTAAAGATAAAATATCACGATTTAGAAAAACACTAAAATATTGACAATTTTTCAACCATGGAATTAAAACCAAAGATTATAACTACAAAACAATCTTAAATTTTTAAAATATTTCAAGCATGAGATTATGGAAAAAATTTATGACTAAACAAACTTTAAAAATGAGCATCTGAATGAAAGAGTTATTATACCAAGAGTAATTTTTTAAATGCTAAATGTATAGTAATTTTAAAATCTTAGCCTACGACAACTTGATACATTGCAAAAAAAAATAAAAATCAACTATCAAATTGCACATAATGGGATCGGGTTGCTAGACAAGCACTGACATAGGCCATATATATATATATATATATATAAGAAAGATACATAAGAAAACAAAAATTCAAATATTGAAAAACAAACTAAAAAAAAATAACAAGTAATAAAACATAAAAAAACATGACAAAAAAATCAAATATAAAAAATATATAGTAGTGACATCAAAAAAACTATAAAATGTAAAAACAAATAACCATACCATGTAAAATTAAAAAAAAAAAAGAATAAAATAAAATAAAATCCTAAAAAAAAAACTAAAATTAAAAATAATAAAAAAACAATTACAAGAATAAAATATGTAATTGCTCCTCTCCAATAAAATAATGAATATTGGTGTCATGTTCAGCTTCTAAATCTTGTTCTCTTCCATAGGTCTTTGGTTTTCCTTGGGCTTGGTCATCCTAGGAGCATCAGAGCCCTTTTTTCTCATTTTATTTCCTTCTTTCCACTTTTTATTCACATGCATGTCTTGTTTTTATTTCCTTCTACTTCTGCATTTAGTATTAATGATTTCTCGTTGTAGGATTGAGTTAGATGGTTAATGTAAGCTCTTTTGTAGGATCACAAGAATCATTTTATCCTTGGAAAAGCTTTGGAACATAATAATCATTGATCTACTTGGATTAGCCTTTTAATCCCCAAATCTATATTTCTGGAACTCCTTTGTGGCAAAGAACAGTAAATTTATGCTATTTGTTTTAGCATGGTAACGAGCTCCAATAAAGTTGGTTCCACTTCAATTATATCACAAAAACATTCCAGTTCATAACAAAAAATACCCTGTTGCATTTGCACTTGATTAGGTTAGGCATTTTTTAGATTTACTAGCTCACTAGTTCTCAAATTTCTAGATTTTCAACTAGTAATTTTGTGTTATTTTTTCACATGGGTTAACAGAAGTCTTTTCGAATGATTCCACTTGGAATGGCGACCTAAGAAATCTTAGTCAATAAAAAAATTTGTCCCATCCAATTTTGATTTGATTTTCTTGGTCATTCGATGAATTATAATTTTGTATAGTAAATATGTAACATCGTGTAGTAAATCAGAGGATCCGGTAGGAAATCCTGTAGCATCATGTAGGAAATCCTGTAGCATCCTATAGGAAAGCCTGTTTTGAGCCCGAATTGAGAAAACTCATCATTGAAGCTAGGATTAGGCTTCTACTTGAACTCCATGCCATCAAGACCATTTTGACCCTCTTAGTCCACACTTGTCTCCCATGCCAAAGATCAAGGAAAGATTAACATTTGCATTTATAAAGCAAAAAAAATAATTTAAAAATGAGTTCTTTTATATTTACACATGCACACAACAGTCAGTGCTCTCTAGATCCAATTTCATGCTCAGTTAGTTTAAATCATAACATGTGATAAATAGGGTTAAGCTAGGTTTCTTTTTCATTTAGTTCATGATCTTTATGCAATTAGAATAGGTTTATTTCCTTGTACTTTCTTTATTTCAATAGGTTGAGGTTCTATTTCAAACATTTCATTTTCTGCAGTTAGTTTAGGATTTGACTTCAGTACGTGCACTCCATTACATCATGACAACAAAGGAAGGACACATTGTATGCTGCAGATATAGTGTCGATACCTCTTAAGTTTGTACGAACCTCAGGTTGATAATTAAAGTTGGTAGCCATGGGAGTTGCAACATTCTTGTTGCAATACTAATGCTCATCACATATCCACATACATGAAGTGGAACTACATTGAATTCTATCTCATCAATAAAGTTAGGGTTGATAGAAAATATGATTTTGCACTATTTGGTTACCTTTATCTCTTCCACATTGTTGACCTATCTGAATGGATATGGTCTGGGGTGGTTATGAGTCTTTAATCCCAGTATCTTGACCAAATCTACTATTATGAGACTTACTTATGATCATGTTGAATAGAGCATGATTTTTTTTCTTCTTGACATGTATTCTCATATTTAAGATTCTAGTCATTTCTTTGTCTAATTGTTGTTGAAAGCTACTCAAATTCACCACAACACTTACTACTGAGATCTTTGACTTTTCCTTGTGCATGTTGATGACGATGGAAATGTACACATACATATAAGGACTCACAAATGTAGCTTCATATACATGAAGTGGAACAACATTGAATTCTACCTCATCAATAAAGTCAACAGTGATAAGAAAAAAATATTTTAAAATATTTGGTTACCTTTACCTCTTTCTCCTTGTTTACCCATACAAATGGATATTGTCTAGGATGGCCATGAGTCTCCAATCCTAATATATTCACCAAATATATTTCTATGAGATTTACCTACAATCAAGAATTGAATTAGACCATTGTTTATTTCTTGTTGACATGTATTTTTATATTGAAGAGTCTAGTCATTTATGTTATGAAAACAGCTCACAAAAAGATAGAAAATATAGATGAACGCCTTATAATTTAGCCTCTTCGAGGGGGCAACCTCCTTTACATTACACAAATGAACAATTCTTGGATGATACAAATGACAAGACCTCCTTTCTATATATAGGAGTCTAAGGGGTCATAATATAATCAAAGACGACATAACAATAATAATGTAAGGGCACAATAATAACAATAGTGGGCTTCTATGGGGCACAATAATAACAATATGGGGCCTACACAGGCACAACAATATAATAAGGGGGATGTACTAATAATAATAAGGGGTTACACTAGTATTATAGGGGCCTATCATGCCCCTCTCCTTCAAAAAGTGTTGTCCTCAACGCTTGAGTAGTTCTTGATGCTTCTGTATAAAATTCCTATCCTCCCATGTGGAATCTTCAGTGGGTAAGTTCTTCCACTTGATGAGATACTCTGAAATTGATTGATTTCATAGCTGTCGGGTTCTTGTTTCTGTGACTGCTCCAGGTTCCAATATGATTTTTTCTTCCTCTTCACATTCTAGAAATATTGTTTGAATTGGGATCTTCTACAACTTTTGAATGAATGGCCACACTTCTTCATCCTTCTTCCATTCATACCTTGCTTCATTTATCCAATCTAGTTGCATAATAGAAATACCACAAAACAATGCTTCCACATCCTCATCCTCTCTTGAGAGTGCATCTCCAACAACATTTTGCTTCCCTTTTTTGTATATGATTTCAAAGTCATAACCCAACATATTGTGACCCATTTTTTCTGTTCTTCAAAAGATAGTCTTTTTTCTAAAAAGTATTTAAGACTATCATGATCCATTTTTACCTTGAAGTGTCTTGCCATTAGCTAAGGTCACCATTTCTTAAGTGCATGCAGTATTGCCAACATTTTCTTCTCATAAATAGCTTTCTTGAGATGTAGCCATAACAATACCCAATCGCCTACATCAAAACTTCTCTCACTATGATGTTGATCTACTCGTTGTTTCATTCGATTCTGCACCAAAGGGGCATTATCCTTTAAAAGTTAGAGAACTTGTTGTTGATGCTCGATGTGATCTTTCACTGCTTGAATCTTTTTCTTCTTGATATATCCTTATATCTTGAGAGTTTGAGGAGTCGTAATTTCTTCCGATGCATTACAAGATATGGTTGGATTCATTTCTTGATGCTCAATGTGATCTTTCACTTCTTGAACCATTTTCTTGTTGATATGTCCTTCTAGCTTAATAGTTTGAGGAGTGGTAATTTCGTCCAATTCATTACAAGATATGGTCGGATTCATTTCTTCTTTCTCGATGTGATCTTTCACTTCTTGAACCTTTTTCTTCTTGATATGTCCTTCTATCCTGCGAGCTTGAGGAGTGGTAATTCTTGTCAATGCTTTACAAGATATGGTCAGATTCATTTCTTCTTTCTCTGGGGTTGCTTCCTAGTGTATATCCTCTTCTTTTGATGTTTCTTGATCATTTTCTTCCTCCTCTTCACAATCAATGTAAAATAATTTCTTCTCAGCACACTTATGACCTTTAATGTATTTGCTATGACAATTGTAACAAAGCTGTTTTTCTCTTTTTTCTTCCAATTTTTGTCATGTAAACATTGTAGGTTGTGGAAGTCTAGGAGAAAAAAACACTTCCATAATTATAGTCATGAGTGATGGGGTTCCTTGTTTCCATAATTTCGCTTTCAATTTTTCTCACCAACCTGAATGCCTTCTCCCATGAATCAGGTTCCTAACGACGAACCTCATGTTGAATGTTATCCTTTAAAGTCCCTATCAAGACACCAATCCTTTGATTCTCTGGAATATCATTTACCTTTATATTCAATTTTTGAAAGTCCTCAATGTGCTCTGCCATTGAACTCTTTTATTCAAGATTTATCAATTGGCTAAAGAAGGTGTTAATCTTTGTATCCTCATAATGTGTTATCATTTCTTCCGTTAAAATTGACCAAGTGACAAGTGCTTTACGAGAACAAATCCCTTTATACCATAAAAATTGATTTGGTTCTATATATAAAGATGCAATATGTACCTTTTGTAACAGTTGAACCTCATGTAGATCAAAATATTGTTCCATTTGTAGTATCCAATTTACCGGGTCCTTGCCATCAAACTTCCTCATATTGCCTTTTCTTGATTTTAGGAGCTTGATATTGAAATGATTGTAACTCTGTAATTTCAACTCTTCCATTTCTGAAATCGCGACCTATAATATCCCTCTGTGTCCTCTTTCTAACTCCACAAGTCTGATCACAATTGGATTCTCTATGAAATATTTATTCCCAATCTCCCATGATGACCTGATTATATACCTTTTCCAAAGAGAGAACTTGTATGAAGTGCCACGTGTCACTTTTTTGACCTTTGGATCTAAAAAATATACACAAGAAACTAAATTTCGTCCTCCTTCTATAACTTCTTACGAAATTTCAATATGATGCTTAGAGAGACAACTATGACGATTTTCCCAAGGTGACCTGTTTGGAATGTAATTCAGGGCTTTGCAAAAACCCTCACTTCCTCAGACTATATCTCCTAAACTATAGAGAGACAGGATCTGGAATTTTGAGCCAAGGTTCAAACCAATTTCTTCCCAAATGGGTTTTTGTTTTAGCTTCTGAAACTTCGTAGCAAAATGGTTATAGAAAAAATCCCATGATGGCCCATTTTAGTTGAAATTACGGAGTTTGCAAAAATGTTGACTTCCTCAAATCATCTCTCCGAAAATATAGTGAGACAATCTCTCAAATTTGGACCCAAGGTTTAGCGCAATTTCTTCTCAAATGGTTTTTTTTTCACTTATGCAACATCACAGAAAAAAGTTATAGCGAAAATTCCACGATGACCTATTTGGAGCAGCGAAACCCTAAAATCCAAAGCTCTGATACCAAATGTTATGAAACCAGCTCACAAAAAGATAGAAAAGATAGATGAACGCCTTAGAATTCAGCCTGTTCAAGGCGGAAACCTCCTTTACATTACACAAATGAACAATTCTTGGATGATACAAATGACAAGACCTCCTTTCTATATATAGGAGTGTAAGGGGTCATAATATAATTAAAGACGACATAACAATAATAATGTAAGGGCTCTATAATAACAATAGTGGGCTTCTATTTGGCACAATAATAACATTATGGGGACTACATGGGCACAACAATATAATAAGGGGGTTGTAGTAATAACAATAAGGGGTTACACTAGTAGTATAGGGGCCTAACAATTTCCTTCACTTACTATTCCTTAAAGCTACTCAAATTCACCCCCTTTTGCCTTTGGTGTTCATACAATATTTTCATCCACATCTGAACTAATTTCCAACTTATTAATTGAACATGTGTCCATGATATTTTTATTCCTACTATCTTTCTTTTCATTATTTGGGTCGATCTTTGGATGCAACTTCCAACCATTCTCCTCTATATGACAATTAAATTACAATGGTTGTAGTGGTTGCTGAGATCTTTTCACTAGTGTGTTTTGGTTGATATATATTTTTATTTTCTTCCTTTCCACTTCTTATTCCCACCTTCGAAGCTTCTTAGTTGTGTTTCCACTTTGATCCACTTGATTTCCCATTCTTGTCAACTATGTTCTCTAGGTACTCTACCTATAGGCAAGCCTTTTCCAATGTTTTGGGTTTGAACAACATCACTTGCTTTTTGATATGGATATGTCCAACCAATTAGACGAAATTTCAGCCTAAAAGTGGCCTCCTAAGAAAAAATAATAAAATAATAGGAAAATAAAAAATTACGAGTTATAAATTTTAGGTGGGAAAAGAAGAAAACTACTTTTTTTAATTGTATTTTCATCTTATCTCCTTATACATTTACTCAAATTTCAAGTGTAGGCACTCATTGGATGCTGAATTAAATTCCACATCCAACAATTACCCATTATGCATACTTTTGAGAATACCCACATTGATAAAAATATAAAATACATTTAAAAACATGTTCAACACATTTTTTTAATGTATCTTATATTTTTGTCAATGTGGGTCTACTCAGAAGTATGCATAATGGGTATTCGTTGGATGTGGAATTTAATTCCACCTCTAATGAGTGTCTACACTTGAACTTTGAGTAAACCTATAAGGAGAAAAGTAAAAAATACAATTAAAAAAAGTAGTTTTTTTTTCCTCCAAAATATTTACATGTACCTCTTTTTAAATTTAAAATCTTTTGATCATTTTACATATTATGTATGTGAAAATTTCATGGCCACTTTTAGGATGAAATTTACTCTAAGGACTAGATACTTGAGGAATATATATGGGTTCTTTGGGGAGATACCCAACAAGATGGCCATCGTTGTAAATTCTACAATGTACTCTTGTACACTCTGCCCTTGTCTCTACTTGAAGTAATTCAACTAGATATGATCGTCATCTACATACATCATAGGGTAAAATTGTGATTTTATGGGATTTCTCAAATACTTGTACATTTTTAGTAGAGGATCTCCCTCTAGCCTTAGGGTATCCATGTGGTTTTCCCACTAGGCTAAGGCTTGGCCCTCTGTTATAGCATACTTTTCCTCACTTATCGACAAATGCATGTATTGGCCAGGGTATTATCCCTTTCCCCATATATAACTAACATATGTTAAAATATGATTTTTCAAATTCCATATGTGACCTCACCAAAGTAAATGTGTGTATGTAAAAAATTCTTCGTAAATATTCCTATATACAAATTTTTAAAATTTAAAAATATATATACTTCAACTATTTTTCGAGCAAGGTTTATGAGTTAGACTGGAAGCCCACCTACAGGATCCGATGGAATAACCAGCCCAACCAATTTATGGCTGTATAACTACACATCTTGGGTCACCCATCTAAACATCATTATACTTGTCATCCATACTATATCAAAATTTTCCTAAGATTTATTTTGTTGTTCCAATTATTTTAAGCACTCCCCTGTCTTTAGGAAACCCTAGTTTCCTTTTTATGGTTTTGAGCATTCCTATATGACATCCATATTTCTACTATTGGAGAGGAGACACTTAGTGACTTGGGAAGGAAGGATGGGAAGGAAGTTTTGTCAGTACCAGTAGCCAAGATCAGGTTATTCCATAACTACCTTACTGCTACTACTTTTAATAAAAATAAACTCATATTTTGTCCCATTTATATTGTATATATTTCATGTTTATTTATGCTTAATGGAATTGACTATGGACTAACATCACATATATGCTCAAAACATTTTAATTATTTGTTCTTATCTTGGTTTCTTCATTGTGTTTCAAGTGTGCAACTTTGGAACAAGAAATTAGGGTTTGATGTCTATAGTATCTACACCAAAATTAGGACCCACTTATGAGTATTGGTAACCTCCATTATGTATCCAAATTTATTTTCACATTTGTTTGAGTTTCTTTATTGATTTTTCCTTTTTCTCTATTGGGGCTATCAAACCTAGCCGTAGGGAAATATTCCCATAACACCATATAGTTTCATATGTTTAAATGAAATTTCATGTTTGTCTTATTCATGTAGAACACTAAAATAAACCTCTAACTACTGCATGTTAGAAACTAGGATAATACTAAGGGGGTGGTGAATAATTATTTTGTAAATTTTAGCAATCTTTCAGAATATATATATATATATATATATATATCTCTCTCTGTGTGCTTGAAATAATATGATGTAGCAAAATCTTGAATCATTGGGACAAATAATATTACTTTAGGGTTTGAACATAAACCCTAACCAAGGACTAAACCTAGCAACCACTATATAATTGGGGCATGAACAAAAAAGAATGATGTCATTAAGGTAGAAGGAAAGTATGAGAAGGAACAAAAGGAATATCACTATAGAAAAATATAAGAGGGACACCCCTTATGTAGTAGACTTTTTTTAATGATTACAAATTAGATCTAAATATGTAAGCATATGTTCATGACACACATTATGATAGGGTCATTATAGAATAATGCACGGTATGGTTTATTAAAGAATAATAATACCTATGCCCAGGTTAGTTGTGTATGCCTTGATAATGAGAAAACAATGTCATTTGTTCTAGGGATAGGGAGTCTTGGGAAAAGAAGTATTAGGGACTAAAGAGAATCCTAGTGGTCCACTAAGATAGGAGTCCTTGAGGTCTCTGGGTAAATTATAGACCTGTTAAATTTAAAATAATAATTACATATCAATAGAGATATTGCCATCAAAATATATAAATATAATGAAAGATAGTCCTTATGTAAAAGGAAATTAGGGATTCCATTAATATGGAAACTACGATGATAACTCTAATATGAGAAAGCCATAAATTATAATTACTTGATCACATGATAAAAAACAAAATCAAAATTTTAAGGGTCTAAAAGCCCTAAGTGAAAATATAATGATATGTGATAATTTATAAATGAGACAATTGTTTTTTTTCCAAGAGACAAAAGAAAATTTGTGCCATCAACCCTGTAGACTCTTGCCTCCATAATACACCAACCTAGAATTTGAAACTATCGGAGTATACATATAATCATAACATGAATTTTAAATATACAAAAGACAACATACATTTTTTATTCTAGGAAATAAATAAAGACTAATTTCCCCTTTTCCTCATGGGTGTTGGTCATATATCAAATTACAAAGTATGAAAATTGAAATATTTCTAAAAGGGGTAAACCCTTATTGTGAAATATAATTAATTATGAAAAATTGTCTACAGAGACTGAATATTTTGCCAACACTTTAAATACAATATTTGAAGACGAAGATATAGTAAGGATGCATAATTTGTCCTATTAAACCCTCACTATGGAAACCCAAGAAACCTAAGAATTTTTTCATGTGAACGATGGACAAGTTGAAAGCCATTAAGGGCATTGAGAACCTTTAAAGGAGGATGAAAAATGAACACCTTAATAGTCCTGGAGAAAATAAGAAAAAACCATATGAATCTAACTCTAGAAAATGCTCGGTATTAAACCATATTCACAACTCGAAACTAACGTATGTGGGATCAAAAGTGTTTATTAGTCATCCTTTGAATTTACCAAGGAAGGAAGAGTAAACAGTATTCATGGCATATAGAAACTTTACCTTGGACAAAAATTTTGAATCCTCCACCTTAATACCTTGTAGAAGAAAAAAGAAATGACTGAGTAACAAGAACATAATTCAAGAGAAATCCTTCAAAAATAGTGAAGTTAGTTTTCAATATTATGAGTTTAATTTGAATAAATTACCTTGCGATAACCCTAACGATTGGGTTGTCACGGTTGTAATTCTTGGAAATTATGGACTCTGCGATTAAAGTCCCTTGTGGAGAGTGAGGGTTTGACTTATTCAAACAAATATATACCATTAAGAAAATAAATAAGATTATGGTCATCGAAAATTATTCAAGAACTTTAGCATCAGATACAAACAATTATATATGAAGTGAAAGAAGAAAAAAGACAAGAATCAAGCTAAAATTTAAATTTGTCTACAAAGATATAACATCAACCTGTAAATAGAAATCCTTTTTGTTGGTATACAGAGAAGATATAGTAAAATTCATGGTGCATGACCCTCAAATCAAAGGAAAAACTCTATTTCTCCTAGTGTAATCACAGGGTTGCAGATCTTGTCTCTCAACCTCTACCGAACGAAAATGAAACCAGTGTGGTAGGAGTTAGGGTGGAGGTGATATTTAGTTACCTAACTACATTGATAGATCCACACCATCGATCCAATCTAGGAACTCACCACCATCGATAGGGGACACCTACTCTAGCCATGCTAACCCATTACATATGCACCCCCTTCACGTGAGCCAAGTTCCAACTCAACTTATGTGTATGCATGTGCCACAAGGCCCCAATTTATGTTTGCATTATGATACATGTATGAATCAAGTGTTGTCCTTGATGGAAACTCAGTCAGATGACAGATCACAGTTTAGACTCACAAAATGAAGAAAGAAAGCTATACGCAGGTTCACTATATACCAAGTCGCGTATATATGCAGGTTCACTATATACCAAGTTTTGTACACATGCAGGTTCACTATATACCAAGTCACGTATATACGCAAGTTCACTATATACCAAGTAGTTTATACATGTAGGTTCACTATATACAAAGGCACGCATAACGTACACACGCACTTTCAAAGAAGGAAAGGCTTGTACATGTCAGAAAACTAAGTTTTGGTCCCTGTTATTTGGTCCATGGTGTTTTGGTATTTGGTTCCAGGTATTTAGTCTGAGGTATTGGGTCTAAGGTATTGGTCCTACGTGATTTTGGACCATGTTATTGAGAGTGGCCTAAACCTATATAAGGAGAAGAATATCATTAGGCCAAAGTGCAAGTATTCAAGTAATGAATATCTAACGAAGTGTGAGATCTAGTATGTGTTGGAAATAATACTGAGAGGGGGAAGGTGAATCAGTATTATCAAATCAATAAAACTTTTTCATTTCCATACTCAGATACATATACGCTACTTCTGTTAATGGAACCTGCGTGTATATGCAACTGTGTCTAATGCAACTAGCATATATCTAGAATATTTATGATTCAGTTAATCCATTAAATGTTGATCTTTAGTTAGTGCATCAAAACTTCATTAACCATATGAATAGTAAGCAGGTGCAGTAAAACAGAATAGATCATCACACACAAGAAGCACACATGAACACCATGATATAAGGTGGAAACCCAATGTGGGTGAAAACCACCTGCTGCAAGTCATCTCTATCTTCTTTTAATAAGAAACTTCATTTTACAATATTTCTGTACTGGTGCAGTCTTATACCAGTACACAGGCTTCTACCTGCAAAAGGCTACAACCTTCTCTTGTTCTCCAGACTCTTCCGGATGGGAGCTACAAACCCCTTAGCTCTTGTACTAGCTAATCCATTTACTACTACGTAGGTGCCTGCCTACTGAATGCTCCAATCTTCACTTGTTCTTTAGCTTCTACTGGAAGGGAGCTAATACCCCCTTTGCTCTTGTACTAGTTGATGTACTAGTATGTAGGCACCGGCCTACAATCTCCTTTCATCCTCCAGGCACCACATTTCCTACATTTTCAGACTGGATACTCCTGAAGCACAACACTATAATCTGAAGGCCACGTTTCATCAAATTTTCATACTGGACCCATAAATATCATTGAAGCACAAAACAATCAATACTACCATCATCAACTTTTGAATCACTGAAACACTGAAACCCTATCAACAACACAGTCACTAGAACATAGAGCAGAACACTGAACTCTGCAACAATATTCATAACCGACTGTATCATCAAAATGATGCATCAGAGTGCATACGCTACTTGGAAGTGCTGAACTAGCGTGTATACGCAACTTCACCAAGGTGAACCAGCGTATATGTCATCAATTACTTACTTATAACTTGATGCACTTCCTGACTTCAGACATATCCAGATTATTACATATACAAGGCTAATATGTGTGTTAGCACCCAGATCTAGTCCATCAGATCACATAAATATGAGTCATTATGATCTTGATCCAATATTAGTTCTCATCCATCAAAACTGAAGCTAAACACAATCAACCAAAAAGGATATGCAGAATACTGATACTATTAAACAGTCATCAGAACTCATCAACAACCAGCACCACCTGTAACTTCAAACATCATAGATTAAATGGTATACGCTACTACAATGAACCAAAACTATGTACATACGTGCTTTCACCAAATCCAACCCGCGTACAGATCTATAAATATTCAATCATGACTTGTAGCTATTTCAAACCTAGTTCAGAACTTTATGCGTCAGAATGCAGATCTAGAATAATCATAATCAACTATATAGAGATAGTTCATTTCAAACCATTTAATCCTGATCTATGCTTAGATCTTTTTCTCGATCAACCGATGAGATCCCTCCTTAGCTCAGATCAAGCAATGCATAATAAACCCATTTCCTGCATACTGGATCTCATCCTTCATCATATATTCAAGACTTTTTCGATACCCTTGCCTAATGATCTTCTTCTCCTTTTATAGTCTGAGGCCTTTCTCAATAACATGGTCCAAAACCATAACAAAACAATACCATGGACCCAATACTTGGGATCAACACATCTGACGAGATACTATGGTTCAAAACCATAGGATCAAATACCAAGGACTAACTGCCATGGACCAAAAGTAAGTTCTCCAACATATATGTGATTTTCCTTGCATGAAAGTGTGTGTATACGCATACGCGCCTTTGTAACGTCTAACGTGTGTGTATACGCGGCTTGGTCTCAATGAACCTGCGTATATATATTTTCTCTTCATTCTTGTAGTCTGATCATCAAATCCTTGCTGTTGACCTATTGCACTATGATTTGTCATCTGTGTGATTTGCCATCAAAGACAACACTTGTCTCATAATGCCAACAATCTCCCCCTTTGGACTTGATGGCAAAGCTAGCTTGTCACACTTAGAACTATCATCTGATTCCTTTGAGCTGTCCTGCATGTCATGCATTCAATCACATCTGATATCTCTTCTGAAGATTCATCTAGTTATAACTAAGTGAGATGTTCTTCTATGATTGGGTTGCCATCAAGTACAACACATGCATCATAATGCCAACAATCTCCCCCTTTGGACTTGATGGCAACAACACCAAATTACTCTCGGCCTTTGACATCAAGGGAAAAGGGCGGACCAAGATATTCTCTTTCCTTGATACACATTCCGCTGTCCATACTCCCCGTGAGTACCTGCTGAGATCTCTGAATGAGCTCCCCCCTTATATATGCCAAGGTGTACCAATCTAACCATGCTCCCTCTGAGTACATGCTAAAGTCTCTGCTCTGCTGAAGTGCACTGTTCATGCTCCCCCTAACTGTAAGCAAGGTCTGCAAAAAGATGTTCTACAAGAAAGAACATGACTCTATACATCATAAGTGACCTTCCTAGCACCAAAGACTCATACATACATCCATCTCCCAACCAAGTGGGGATATACCAAAAGTTTACACATGATAATACAAGAGTATAACATCATTCATCCCAGGCATAGTGGGGAAACCAACATAGGCCGTTACATGACCTTGATAAAAGAAATACATGACTGAAATATTTCATCATCCTTCTTATGCATAGAGGGGTTATAAATTACATCATGTGACCAGAAGAGATTTCATCAAATGACTACAATAGATAGAGACACATTGTTACATCATGAGTCTTGATATGACCTTTGCATGAGACCAAACATCTAGATAAGACCATGATAGTCATCGTACACAATATATGATCTGCTCTATAAGCATCTATCAACAACATCTAGACCATCAATCATGTTCTCCCTCTGTGCGTGTTCCATCTGTGCCAGATGGTTTCTATCAGACCCATATCATACTCTTCTCATTCTGAGTTTGGCCCACTGATTTCCTTCAAATTAACATATACGCGATTGTATGCACATAAAAAGGCATATATACGCGGATACTTCTTATGAAACTCGCGTACAACCATTTCCAGATCAACAACTTGTAAATGTCCTATGACAGGGTATGTCTGCATAGAGATATCAACTCATCATCATAAAATCATTCACATTATATCATATGTGTAAAACACCATAGCCATCTTATCAACAAGATCATCCATGTATCATCTGCATCAGTCAACATATGTAAGTATCAACCTATCAACATGTAGGTAAGAACTCATCATCATCACGTCTCCAACAATGCAACATTGAGTAATCATTCATGTATCCAGCGCTATGTATCTTGAGCTCAAGATCTTTTGTCAAGGCTTCTTTACATCATCAACTTCAACAATCCTCATCCACATGAGCACCAAGAATTATAGGAATCCTGCATCATAACTGTATTATATGATCTTTATGCATATGACAACAGCAGCATATGAGTGACTCATCATCAGGTAATGAAGATTTATATTCAAGCTTTGTACTTCTCCTTATCCTTATGAGGATCACCATCTAAGCACCATATATGCATCATCAGAGAATCAACCATAAATCTGATCTGAACATCAACTATGTAGCCCCAAGAATCATATGAGATTTTGTCATGGACAACTCATAACCACATCATAGCAAGATATAACATTTAGCCATATAAGTATTATCACCAAGGACTACTAACCATAATGCCAACAATGCATTATTAAAGGCATATGCTCCCCCTCAACCTGTGCCATTTGTTTACTGTTAGATCTGGTCATGCATCTATCATTAATAAGCATCAAGACATCATCATCATCAAGTTAGGATCAAAACACTTCTAAACATCTTACAAGTATATTTCCACACATCCTCAACAGGCTGTAACTACTAATCAATAGAGAAAATAATGGACTGAGTCATATCAGACCCCTTTTTCTGAGCCTGTCCCCACTGCTTTTCCTCAGACTGACATATACATGACTTTGCAGTGTCTAACTCGCATATATACGCGACTTCCCTTTATGAAACTTGCGTATGAGATTCAGGATATTGAAGTTTTATACTTTCAGCTCCCTCTGAGTCTGTTATGTCTGTGCTATGCTGTGTCTGATTACATTGTGTTGTGCCATATCTTTCTGACTGTACTTCCTTCTTCTTCCATATCTTCAAGTGTGATGATGTTTTCTCCTCTTGGTGTGATGTCCGTACTTTGTTCCTGCATTCCTTTGCTATATGTCCAAGCTTGTTACATGCATAACATCTTACATGTTTCATATTCCTCCTGTAGCAATCAACAACTTTGTGACCAAACATATTGCAAGAAAAACAATATCCATTAAAGTACCTGGAATGTGATGATCTTTCTGTGTGATGATCTTGAACCATTCTTCTTTTGCATCTAGCTGCAACATGTCCAAGATTATGACATTCATAACATTCAATATTATTCATCTGAGTAAATGGCCGACTATTACTACCATAGTTAGGAGTAAAAGATTTTCTTTGAAGAATCTCTTTCCTTGATTGTTGATGGGGTTGACCTCTCATCTCCTTGTTGATCATTTTAGATTTCTCTTTAGAGTTCCTTGCCTCACCTTGTGAACTAGATTCACCTTCAACAGATTCATGGAAACCAAGACCAATCTTGATAGCAGGAGACCTTTGACTACTAAGAATATCATCCAAGGATTTAGTACTATCTTGAAATCGTAACAGTTTATCCTTTTCTTCTAATTTACCTTTTAAGATATTTACCTCAATCTGAAGCCGTTCTTCCCTTTCCAAACATTGCTTCTTCAAAATTTCTTTACACTTTCTTCCTTCTTCCATTTGTTGCCTTAGTTTGAGAATCTCCTTTTCTTGTTCTTCATTCAGATCCTGCTGCATTTGACGAATTCTGAAGGCACATTCCAGCTGAGATTTTAAGCTGATAACTTCATTTTCCTATTTTTCAATAGCTTTGAGTAGATCTTTATTCTGCGTCTTTGATTCTTCAAGATCTTCTTTTAGTGAGAGGATCGTAGCTTCAAGCCTTTCATAATAACTGGATCTATCTCTGAGTTTCTTGATTGTTGTGCTCTTTTCATTGACTTCATTTCTTAGTGATGTTACTTCATCCTGCAACTTTTGATATTTGTCTTTGAATAACTTCCTTACCTTGCTTCCTTCCTCTTGTTGAACCTTTAGTCTAGTAGCTACCTCTTTGAAGGCACCATCCTTTATGTTCAATAGATATTCTTGATCTCTAATTTTGTTCGTCAGCCTTTTAAATTCTGCCTCTATCTGATATCCTTCTTGCTCACCCATAAGAGCACATTCAGTTGTTTCGTTATCACTTACATCACCTTCAAATGGATAGATAGCTGGAACATCAGAGGATAACAAATTCATACCTGATAGTTCATCTTCATTCTGAAATGATTCTGAATCTGATTCTTAATCTGAAGTGCTTCTTCCACATAATCCTCAATCGATTATCCCACTATCATAGTTCTTCTGAGATGTCTTCTTCTGCTTAGGTGCTTTCTTCTTAAGCTTCTTTCCCATTGTTCCATGGATCTCCTTCAAGCGATCAAGCTTCTACCAAAGGACCTGCTCTGATACCAATTGTTGGAAATAATACTGAGAGGGGGGGGGGGGTGAATCAGTATTATCAAATCAATAAAACTTTTTCATTTCCATACTTAGATACATATACACTACTTCAATTAATGGAACCCGCGTGTATACGCAACTGTGTCTAATGCAACTAGCGTATATCCAGAATACTTATGATTCAGTTAATCCATTAAATGTTGATCTTTAGTTAGTGCATCAGAACTTCATTAACCATATGAACAGTAAGCAGGTGCAGTAAAACAGAACAGATCATCACACACAAGAAGCACACATGAACAACATGATATAAGTTGGAAACCCAATGTGGGTGAAAACCACCTGCTGCAAGTCATATCTATCTTCTTTTAATAAGAAACTTCATTTTACAATATTTCTCTACTGGTGCAGTCTTATACCAGTACATAGGCTTCTACCTGCAGAAGGCTACAACCTTCTCTCGTTCTCCAGACTCTCCTGGATGGGAGCTACAACCCCCTTAGCTCTTGTACTAGCTGATCCATTTACTAGTACATAGGTGCCTACCTACTGAATGCTCCAATCTTCACTTGTTCTCTAGCTGCTACTGGAAGGGAGCTACTACCCCCTTTGCTCTTGTACTAGCTGATGTACTAGTACGTAGGCGCCGGCCTACAATCTCCTTTCATCCTCCAGGGACCACATTTCATACATTTTCAGACTGGATACTCCTGAAGCACAACACTATAATCTGAAGGCCACGTTTCATCAAATTTTCATACTGGACCCATAAATATCATTGAAGCACAAAACAATCAATACTAGCATCATCAATTTCTGAATCACTGAAACACTGAAACCCTGTCAACAACACAGTCACCAGAACACAGAGCAGAACACTGAACTCTGCAACAATATTCAGAACCAACTGTATCATCAAAATCATGCATCAGAGTGCATACGCTACTTGGAAGTGCTGAACCAGCGTGTATACGCAACTTCACCAAGGTGAACCAGCATATATGTCATCAATTACTTACTTATAACTTGATGCACTTCCTGACTTTAGACATATCCAGATTATTACATATACAAGGATAATATGTGTGTTAGCACCCAAATCTAGTCCATCAGATCACATAAATATGAGTCATTATGATCCTGATCCAATATTAATTCTCATCCATCAAAACTGAAGCTAAACACAATCAACCAAACAGGATATGCAGAATACTAATACTATTAAACAATCATCAGAACTCATCAACAACCAGCACCACCTGTAACTTTAAACATAATAGCTCAAATTGTATACGCTACTACAATGAACCAAAACTACGTACATACGTGCTTTCACCAAATCCAACCCACGTACAGATCTATAAATATTCAATCATGACTTGCATCTATTTCAAACCCAGTTTAGAACTTTATGCGTCAGAATACAGATCTAGAATAAGCATAATCAACAATACGGAGATAGTTCATTTCAAACCATTTGATCCTGATCTATGCTTAGATCTTGTTCTCGATCAACCGATGAGATGCCTCCTTAGCTCAGATCAAGCAATGCATCATAAACCCATTTCCTACATACTGGATCTCATCCTTCATCGGATATTCAAGACTTTTTCGATACCCTTGCCTAATGATCTTCTTCTCCTTTTATAGTCTGAGGCCTTTCTCAATACCATGGTCCAAAACCATAACAAAACAATACCATGGACCCAATACTTGGGATCAACACATCTGACGAGATACTATGATTCAAAACCATAGGTTCAAATACCAAGGACTAACTACCACGGACCAAAAGTAAGTTCTCCAACATATACACGCTGTTCCTTGCATGAAAGTGCGTGTATACACATACGCGCCTTTGTAACGTCTAACCCGCGTGTATACGCGGCTTTGTCACGATGAACCTACATATATATATTTTCTCTTCATTCTTGTAGTCTGATCATCAAATCCTTGCTGCTAACCTACTACACTATGATCTGTCATCTGTGTGATTTGCCATCAAGGACAACACTTGTCTCATAATGCCAACAATCTCCCCCTTTGGACTTGATGGCAAAGCTAACTTGTTACACTTAGAACTATCATCTGATTCCTTTGAGCTGTCCTGCATGTCATGCATTCAATCACATCTGATATCTCTTCTGAAGATTCATCTAGTTATAACTAAATGAGATGTTCTTCTATGAGTGGGTTGCCATCAAATACAACACATGCATCATAATGCCAATAGTATGTTGGTTATGGGTTTGTGATGCTTGCTTGATCTGAACCAAGGGTGCACCTATGCGGTTGATGAAGGTTGATGGACTAGGATCATGAAGACTAAAATGCATTATCATTATATGGTATGATCATGAATAGATCTGAATACTGACGCATGTCTTATCTTTTATATCTTATGTTCTGGGTATATCTGAAGTTGAAAATTGCAGTGAAGGTATAACTAAATATTTTCAGATCTGTACGCGGGTTCCCTTTGGTGAAAGAGCATATACACACTGGTTCGACACATTCAAGTAGCGTATACATTATGAGGTTTGACATTTGAGGTTGTTGTTGGTTCTAGTGGTTTTTGCAGAGTTCTGGGCTTTGCTCTATGTTCTGGTGACTATGTTTTGATGACAGGGTTTTAGTGATTCAGATTTTGGGTGTTTCAAAGTTGATGGTTGTATTGCAGTGGTGATTGTTTTGTATTTATCGATCTAGTATGAAAATTTATGAAACGTGGTCCCTAGATGAAAAGAGAAGGTTGTAGCCTTCTGTAGGTCAGCACCTACGTACTAGTACATCAGCTAGTACAAGAGCTAGGGGGTTGTAGGTCCCTTCCAATAGTACCTGGAGAACGAGAGAAGGTTGTAGCGTTCTACAGGTGGGTGCTTACATACTGGTATGAGTCTGCGCCAGTACAAAATTGTAAAAGGAAGTTTCTTATTAAAAGGAATATAGAAATGATTACAGCAGGTGGTTTTCACCCACATTGGGTTTCCACCTTACATCACGGTGTTCATGTGTTCTTCTTATGTGTGATGATCTGTTCTGTTTTAATGCACCTATTTACTGTTTATATGGTTAATAATGTTCTGATGCACTCATTAAAGATCAACTAATTGAATCATAAGTTTACTGGATATACGCTAGTTGCATTAAACATAGTTACGTATACACACGGGTTGCCTTAACTGAAGTAGCGTACATGAATCTGATAATGGAAATCAAAAGATTATTTATTTTCTAATACTTATTCACCCGCCCCCCACCTCTCAATATTTGTTTCCGGGAAAACTGGTGTCTTTTCGATCTGCTAGTCCCACTAAGACGAGTAACTATCTTAGAAACAAACATTGAAAGCAATTTGCAATTTCGTTTATGTACGATAGATAAGAGAGAGGAAAAGGGGACCAACCTGGATCTTCCGCTTGGATCCTTGCTTGATTTCACTCTCCCTTGATAGAGTTTGCAACTCCTCTCCTACTTGTCCCGCTTTAGAGAATACCTGTAGAGTCAAAGTAACAAAACACCATCAAAGCATCTCGATCTATAGTATCATAAACAATGCAGAATCAGAAATACATTGACAATACAATTGCATTCACAAATAACAACATTCACAAATACATGATTATATGGAGGAAAACTCAAAGAACTTTATTAATAGTAGAAGAGAGGATTACAACCCAGCTATCTGATCTAGCATCATCCTCCCAACATCAAAGCCCTCTTCACCTCATGAAAAGTAAGATCACCCAACAATACAATGTCTCTTCTCAAAGATAAACCAACAACACTTCCTTACAAATTACAAACTTCCAGCCTCTAGATCTCTCAGATGAGGGATCCATTTATAGATGTCTTGCAAGGGTGTGAGTTAGCTCTAAGTTTTTAATTAGTGTCATTCTACTGATAGTTCTTGGTTCCACTTGGAGATTTCATTGATCTCTTACTCATTCGTAGGCGAATTCAGAGAGGCAAGTGTCATGGGAGAAGTTTCTAGAAGATTCCATGAGTTTCCACTTAGCAAATTGTCTCTGCCATTTGTCCATTCTCGCTCATCACACCCTACAGAAGGCCTCTTTAGTATGCATCACACCTGGCTAGTGTAGCAGCTAGTATGCATTGCACTTTGACCATGGAGCAGTCGGTATGGTCTAGTTTTGGCTAGTTCGGAGTGGTTTTTCAGGTGGAACTTCTGGGAAATGATGTAATCAGTTGACCTTGATCCTTTAGGGTATGAAACAACACTTTTAGGGGTTAAAGATCCTTTGTTTTATTGAAATATGTGTCTAGGGTTGAAGTGCCCAAATATGTCTATAACAGTTGCCCCCTAATGCATGAGGTTGTAAATCTTTTGATATCAGGTGAAATGTTTTATCATGAGGATCCGAGGTATTTGAACTGGAAGGTGACCTGTATAAGATACAATACAATAAATCATCATCATATTATTTTCATGATCTAGCTGAGGCGGGCATTCCGATGCTCAGCTTTATAAATTCATTTTCATGTACATAGGACAGATAATCGTTTGTTGTTGCAAATCAGTGATTCTTTATATCTAGAGTCATCATCCTTTAGCTTGGATGATTATCTATGTAGCTTTCATGTACAATTGATATCTTTATTTTCCTGAATATATCATAGCCCAGATGGATGAAACTAGATCCAGGGTCTTCAAGCTCGTTCAATCTTCACCTGATTTATAAGTTGATCCATGTGAAAAGATGTTCTAAAGTTGAACATGGAAAGACATCGCCTGATTACCAGCCAATAATGTAAGCTGTTAACAGGTGCGAGAGGAGTCACCGATAATGATAATGACCCTCAAGGTACTACAGTACAATTCACGTGGTGTGAATATATGAACCGTTGTCGAACACCATGCAAAATATTTCGGTTGAAGGCCATTGATGTAAACCTATCACTGGAAGTGAGAAACTTGCCATTGAGGCATGCAAGCTTAAAAGTACTGAAAGGGTTGTTTCTAAGTCAACTTCTTGGATAATGAGATGATGTCGACAAGAAGTGACCCATCGTAGGAGGGCCTTGATGTATCCCACATCTACAACATGAAATGAAGCAAATGATTTTTCTGGTGGTGAAAATTATCTAATGATACAAGGTTCAGGAATGGCGGTCATGAAAAATGAAGGGTGAAGGTATTGCAGTAGATGAGGCGTTAGCTCGATGGTAAATTCTTTGAATGACTTCTCTTGAACATGTCGGTGACACTGAGATGGATTGGTAGTGTTAACCCCAAAATATGGATGGTACGGAGGACCAATGGTGATATGATAGGTGAACTAAATAACCCAACCCGACTCAATCATGGTGATGGAGTGAAAGTGTCATGTTCAAGAGCAACCTGCTACTAATAAAATTCTTCAAGTTTTCTTACCTTTTTCCCCAGTCATTGCTGACCAGTACCTCTTTATTTTTGTCAAGCTTGAGGAGGATAACATATGCATTTTCTATAATTTTCCCTTCAGGCAAACCTGTCGCTATGTTTTAGCGAGCCTAGCGATAGTGAAACTCATTCTTGTCTGGATGGACAAGTTTGTTGCTATTGTTTTAATGAGTTTAACGAAAAAGATAACTCAGTCCTTTTCATGTTTAGAGAGTATGAAAGGGGACGAAAAAAAACTCCAGTAGTCCTTTTTCGTAGCATAATCCCTTAAGTCTGAAAAAGTATAAAATAATATGAAAGGGATTACTTTTCGATTGCTTTAGCGAGCCGAAAAAGACAAGCCCTTGATATTTTTGTTTAATAATCCCTCAGGTCCAAAAAGATTAAAATGTATAGGAGGGATGGAACTTCCCTTTACTTTAACAAGCTAGAAAGGCCAATAGCTCGATAATATTTTTATATTTAACGAGTCTAAAAAGAGTTTAAAAGGGACTCGTTTTTTAGGAACGAGTGGTGTTTTGGGTGGCAACTGGTTTCGGGTAAGCTTGGAACTTTTCAAAACATGGCAGTGTGAAGAGGGTGGCTAATAGGACCACTCATCGCAGCTATTCCTCAAAAGGGTAAACAATCAAGTGGAAGCATATGATCGGCCAAAAAAATGGAGGTTACGGTAGGAACAAAACCAAAGTTCAAAAGGCTGATAGCAAGGCAATCACAAAGGTTATTTACCGAGGGTGGATTCATTTTTTAATGAGCTTGAACCGGGAGAAACTATGCTCACAGGCGGGTTTATTTTTTAACGAGCTTGAACCTTGCAGAAACATTGCTTATAGTAGTCATTTAAAGATGTCTCTCAATGGTAGGTTTATTTTTTATTGAACTTGAAGTCTATGATAGCATGTGCTCATTGCCTTTTTATGTAAGCTAGAAATGACCAAACTACAAGCCTAACTACACTAAAGCTAAAGAACTACTGAGGTTAGGTAGGTTAGTTCTGTCTTTGGTCTAGACAAAACACTTTCCTTTACTTCATCCGCATGATGAAGACAAAGGTGAATGGTGGATCAGACCACTCACCTAACCTAAGAAGTTGAACTAAATAGCTAAAAAGCTAAAATCTAAGAAATGAAATTCATCATTTTTTGCTTGCAAAAGAAAGGTTTACATGCCCCCAGGTATCGAGAAAAGGAGAGTCTCCAGGTAACCATATGGAGGTCACTGCGGTTAGGCAGGATTGTTTCTAATAGCGGTTAGACAAAAAGCACTTACTTGGCTTTGTCCATCGAAATAGATGAAGGTGAATGGTGTGAGTTTCCAATCACATAACCTGTCAAGAAACCTATCTTTTCAGCTGGGTTTGCCTACCAAAGCAGACCAGGGTGCATGCCCCCTAAGCTTCGTTACATTCACCGGACTACTCGCGGTAATTAGGTGGATGAAATGAAGGTTGAAGAGACATTCTTGATGCAAAGAGACCATTTAGGGATGATGTTTGACTCGTAGCTGTGTTTGAATCGGGAAATGAAAGCTGGTCGATAAGTTGTACCATTTGGCCTTCATGCAGGAAACACATCACTTGAAAGAGTGTGGAAAAAATAGCTTCCATTCAATAAACATAGTCATGCCCAAGGAGTAGATTGTAATCTAATGGCCCTTGGACTACCATAACGTTCAAGTGAACGGTTTTCCTTTTCAAAGTTATCGGCATCTTCGGAAGGATCCCTAATAGTCGACTAGTTCCTTTGTTAAAGCTTGACAAATTTTGTGTCTTAGGCAGAAGCGATGGCGAACCAAGCACTTTCCAAGTAGTTGAGGAAAGGATACTCACTAAAGCCCATTCATCTATCATAGTTCCAGACATGATCATTTTGTAAACTTGTACTATGATCCGAAATGGTAGATTAGATGGAAGGCGAGGTCTTGCTAGTTGATTCCAATCAATGGAAACGACTAGACTGCTTGGAGGAGGTATCGGATAAATAGCTGGATGAACCTCATGAACTGGGGGGCTTTCGTCCTGTTGTAAAGGAACGGGCGGATTGACTCCAAGTTCATCAGACTCTATATTAACAAAAAGAATTTGAATGGTGTCATTCTCATTTTCTTTGGAAATTGGATCATCTAAAGGTGGATCTTCTGAAGGCAAGACTAGGTCGACTACCATCTCCACCTGTTGACTTTGGTTCGGTATGCACTCAGAAGGGTCACTTTCAACGACAGGCATTTTGACCGATAATTGAGTTATGCTAGTCGAGTTTTCAACTAGCGACGAACTTGATGAGAGTTTCTTGTATCCAGGTGGAAGTCGTTGCGGTGAAGCAGAACGGTTATCCAAGACACTTTTGGCTTCGTCCAAAAAAGGACAACAGTGAAGAGCATGATTACCTTCACATAACCTACATGGAAATCTGACCTTTCCTTTCTGTCCATTGACTTCATTTTCACTAGTTGATGGTATGCTGTCAACCTGATTTCCAGAGGTTGATGACATCGGATGGTGCGAATGGGGGGACCATTCTCTCAAGATCCACGGAATGCAATGATAATCTCGATGAAGGTGGTCTCCCTTGCAAATTATGCATGGAGATCTATGCTTGGAAATTTCGACGTGCAGATTTTCACCAGATGATGCATGGTTTCCCCCTTGCTTAACTGACTTCTTCTTCTTCTTTACCCTCCCTTTCTTCTTCTTCTCGGCTACTTGGTTTTTAGTATCACTAGTTTCACCAAGAGAAGAGGAAGAAGGGGAGGGAGAAATAAGGGAAGTATAAGGTGAAGGGAAAACTTCAGTATCATTTGGTTGTTGATTCGATTGTTGAGGAATCACGATATTTTGAACGACAGAGGTTGAGAATAGTCATACTGGTAGGCCAATTGTGATTCCTGGGAGGGACAATGTAGCCATATATGGAGCACCAATATCTTCCCAAGAAGAGAAAGGACTAGGATTCCCCCCAAGATGGGTTCCTTGATTGGTGGACTCCAATCTCAACCTAAGATCAACGAAGGAATAGGGATGTTATTCCAATTTAAATAAATTTTAATGACTCTTTGACACAACTTTTCTTTTTCAATTTTTAAGAGTTGAGAAGAAGATAATGATGACTCTAGTCGCCTTCGATTTTTAATGAGCCTGAAATGACAAGTTCTTAGATGGACCTTTTCTTTTAAGGAGTCGAAAAGGAATGAAAGTGACTACTCTAGAAATCTAGATAGAGTGATTACCAAACCAATCACAAAACTACAAAATACACCTTGGTGGTAAATTAAAGAGAAATTACCAAGGAGTTATGTACGATATTCAATATTCCCAAATGCTATGTTCAGTGCATTGCTATCGATAGGGTGGCAAACATGGCTTCCTATGGATAAAGAACATCAGCCTATTGTGGTCTCCCAATATATACTCGATGGTACAGGGAGCACAAGTCCGTACTAGCACTTGTCATATCAAAGAGGAGGAATCACCCAACGTTCGATGAAAACGATAGTTACCAGGTTTTACAACGCCAGAACACATCTCTAGCCTAGACTTCTAGATGTGTTACATTAGGTTCCAAAGCATTTTTATGTTCATTAAGATTTATTTTAGAGTTGATCTTGTTTAGAAGTTTTTCTTTCAAGGTTCACCGTGTGATGTAGATGCAAAATTCCTAAATATGCAATCTAAAATAAGCAGTCGTTTATTTTCTTTTAGCAATGAAAATCCTAGCTACTAAGGAAAGAAGATTACGATTCTTTCAATAAATAGCAAAGAGCACACACAAAATGCACCTTTCCTAAATCCTTTTCACACACAGTCTAAATGCAAATGCAAATGCATTAATTTGTTTTTCGTTTCCTTAATGTGAGAATGCCAAAAAAGAAAACTAAGTATAGATCTGAACTATTTTCTTCAAAGCGACATTTCGACAATTTCTTTTCAAAATGAAAGGAAGACTAAACGACACTTTTCGATTTATAATAGAAAACTACTTTCAACACTTCAAATATTGACAATTCAAATCAAATACATGACAAAAAGTACAATCGACTATCTAGAGGAGGAAGACTTTATGACACTCTTCTTTTTGACTCAAAATGACAGTTACGACTTTTTGCATCAAAACGACAGTTCGATTTAAGCTACTTTTTGACGAAGGATTGTAAATGATCGACAAATACATAAAAAACATTTACTAATCCTAATCAATGGAGACTGAATTGTGTAAAGGAAGGAAGTTTCAGCAATGAGATACTAATCATAAGCAGCAACATAATCAAACAGAGCTGAAAAAAAGGACAAAAAGACAAAATTTCAAAGAGAGAAATAAGATCACTCAGTCATCACACCTGTGCTTTAGAGAAACAGGGGTGCATCTCGTCTACTACACACGGAATGTGTGATGCATACTGGTTTCCAATTATAGACAGTGTGATGGGCCAGGGAGCGAAACTGAGTTAGGTTTTTGGATAAATTTGCAGCTGAGTTCAGGGATTTAGACCGAGCTATTATGAACAGTAAAGAACAAAGTACAGAGGTATGATCTTAGGAGGTTATCGAGCTACCACAAGGATGCTTAGAATGATTGTAAGTCAAATGTTTAGTTCATAAAATAACCTGGAGATTGACTAAAGTAGCATTCATCTACTTTGCAATTGCATAGCAAGAGCAGTTCGAAGGCTATCTGGCTAACTTCAGGCTCCATCTGTAGTTTATAAAGAAATCAAAAATAACAAACAAACAAAATATTTGCTCCCCAGCGGAGTCGAGATTTTGTTTCTCGGAAAAAAATGTCTTTTCGATCTACTAGTCCCACTAAGATGGGTAGCTATCTTAGAAACAAACAATCAAAGCAATTTGTGATTTCCTTTATGTACGATAGATAGGAGAGAAGCAAAGGGGACCAACCTAGATCTTTTGCTTGGCTCCTTGCTTGATTTCTTTCTCCCTTGATAGATTTTGCAACTCCTCTCCTATTTGACCCACTTTAGAGAAAACTTGTAGAGTCAAAGTAACAAAACACCATCAAAGCATCTCTATCTATAATATCATAAACAATGCAGAATCAGAAATACATTGACCATACAATTGCATTAACAAATAACAAGATTCAAAAATACATGATTATATGGAGGAAAACTCAAAGAACATTATTAATAGTAGAAGAGAGGATTACAACCCAACTATCTGATCTAGCATCATCCTCCCAGCATCAAAGCCCTATTCACCTCATGAAAAGCAAGATCACCCCACAATGCAATGTCTCTTCTCAATGATAAACCAACAACACTTCCTTACAAATTACAAACTTCTAGCCTCTAGATCACTCAGATGAGGGATCCATTTATAGATGTCTTGCAAGGGTGTGAGTTAGCTCTGGTTTTTTTATTAGTGTCATTCCACTGATAGTTCTTGGTTCCACTTGGAGATTTCATTGATCTCTTATTCATCCCTGGCCGAATTCAGAGAGGCTAGTGTCATGGGAGAAGTTTCTAGAAGATTCCATGAGTTTCCACTTAGCAAACTGTATCTGCCATTTGTCCATTCTCGCTCATCGCATCCTATAGAAGGACTCTTGAGAATGCATCACACCTGGCTAGTGTAGCAGCCAGTATGCATCGCACCTTAACCATATAGCAGTCGGTATGGTCCAGTTTTGTCCAGTTCTTAGTGGTTTTTTAGGTGGAACTTCTGGAAAATGATGTAGTTAGTTGACCATGATCCTTTAGGGTATGAAACAACACTTTTAGGGGTTAAAGAACCCTTGGTTTATCAACATATGTGACTAGGGTTGAAGTGCCCAAATATGTCTATAATAGTATTATTTCCAACAATTGGAATCAAAGCAAGTCCTTCAGAAGAAGCTTGATCGCTTGATGGAAGATCCATCAGGATGAGTAATCAAGAAAGAGAGGGATCCATCAGACCACCAATCTTCGATGGGAGAAATTTTGTCTACTGGAAGATAAGAACCACAACATATCTACAATCGCTTGGAATGTATGTTTGGGGAATTTTGGAAGGAGGATGTACATATCCATCAACAATTCCTACAAATACGACAAATAGAAACAAATATGAACTCAATGCCAAACTGTTACTATCTTATTGGGAAGTTTGTCAAAATCAGAGTTTTTCAAAGCCATGCAGCTCAAATTAGCCAACGAAATATGGGAAAAAATCATTCTAAGCTACGAAGGAGATGATCAAGTAAAACAGGCTAAGCTTCAAACTCTCAGAATACGGTATGAAACTCTTAAGATGCATAGTAATGAAAGCATAGCTAATTACTTCCTACGTATAGATGAGATTTTCAATTGTATGAAGAATTTGGTTGAAGAAATTAAGGAAGTTGTCTTAGTTGAGAATGTTTTGAGATCCTTGTCTGCTAAATTTGAATCCAAAGTGTTTGCCATAGAAGAAAAGGAGGATCTGCAAAAAATCACTATGATGCAACTTCATGGTATCCTAACTGCTTTTGAAATGAGAAAATGAGGACCATCAAATATGAGAGAAGCCACATTTAAAGTATCATTAAAGGGAAAAAAAAAATTCAGTGAATCAGGATACATTTCAGAAGAAGAATATGAGGTAAATTTTGTCAAGAATCTTCAACGGGGATCTGGAGGGTTCAAAGGTAAGCTACTTTCAAATGTTTTTCTTATGGTAGAGTTGGTCACTACGCTGCTAGATGCCCTCATAACAAAGGAAAGATGTCTGAGGAAGGTAATAGAAGTTATTATACTCATGATAAAAGTAATGACTCATCCAATAGTGATGAAGACGTTAGACTTCTCATGGCATATGAAAATAAGGACGTAGAAACAGAAGAAGTTACCAAATTAAAAGATCATCTTGAGATAGTAACCAAAGTAAGGGAGTAGCTGCAGGATGTAGTAAAAGATCAGAGAATAACAATTTAGAGACTTGAATCTAAGATCCTCTCTCTAAAATAAGATCTTAAAGAATCAAAGAAGCAGAATAAAGAAGCCCTTCATTAACAAGAACATGAAGTGCTTGAATTAAGGCAACAAGTGGAAGAAAGAAGAAAAGCTGAAGAAAACATAAAGAAGCAATATCTGGAAAAGGAAGAACAACATCAGGTTGAGGTAAATATCTTAAAAGGTAAATTAGAAGAAAAGGATAAACTGCTACAATTTCAAGTCAGTACTAAGATTTTGGATGATATTCTTAGTAGTCAATGATCCCCTACTATCAAAACTGGTATTGGCTATTATGAAACTGTCGAAGGTGAATCTAGCTCATAGGGTGAGGAAAGGAATTCTAATGCAAAATCTGAAATGATCAACAAAGAGATAAGTGGTAAACCCCAGCAACAACCAAGGAAAGAAATTCTTCAAAGAAGATCTTTTTCTCCTAACTATGGAAGTGATAGTCAGTTATTTCCTCAAATTAATAATGTTGAATGTTATGTATGTGATAATTTTGGACATATTGTAGCCAAATGCAGAAGAAGAATGTTTCAAGACCATCACATAGAAAGATCATCATGTTCCAGGTACTTTAAGGGATATTGTTTTGCTTGCAATATGTTTGGTCACAAAGCTATTGATTGCAATAAAAGGAATACGAAACATTTAAGATGTTATGTATGTAACAAGTTTGGACATAAAGTAAAGGAATGCAGGAGAAAAATTCAGACACCAAAGCAAAAGGATCATATATCATCGCAATTCCAGGTATTGAAGAAGATAGAATTAGAATCAAAAATATGTGGCATAACTCAGTTAGCAAACATAAAAGACACAGGGGAAACTGAAAGTGTAGACCTTCAGTATTCTAATTTACATATGTAGATATTATAAAGAGAAATCGTGTATATACGCGAGTTAGAGGCTGCAGAGTTGCCTGTATGGAGCTCTGAAGAAAAAGCAGTAGGACAGACTCAAGGAAAGAAGTCTGATATGGTTTAGACATGGTATGTGTTAGTTGGCACAGGTTCAGGGGGAGAATATGCTTCGAATAATTGCTGGCATAATTGTTGGCATTGTTGGCATTATGGTTACAGAAATTTGGTGATAATGCTTATGTGGCTAAATGATACATCTTGGTACTTACTGTTGGTTGGTCAAGAGAATGATATTGCAGGTTACAGGTCGTTGATGTTGATGAGAGATGCTTATAGTGCAGATCATATGGTGTATGATAGTTTCTAATGACTATCATGGTCTTGTTTAGACTCAGCATGTGCTCAGGGGGAGCATGGACGGATTAATCCATCTTAGCATATAGAAAGGGGGAGCTCAACCAGAGATTTCAGCATGTACTCAGGGGGAGTATGGACAGCAGAATGTATATCAAGGGAGAAAATATCTTGGTCCGCCCTTTGCCCTCGATGTCAAAGGGGGGGAGTGACTTGGTGTGGTTGTTTCCATCAAGTCTAAAGGGGGAGATTGTTGGAATTATGATACAGGGATGAATCAAGTGTTGTCCTTGATGGAAACTCACTCAGATAACAGATCATCGTTCAAATTCACAGAATGAAGAAAGAAAGGTATACGCAAGTTTACTATATACCAAGTCGCGTATTTACGTAGGTTCACTATATACCAAGTCATGTACACATGCAGGTTCATTATATACCATGCCACGTATATACGCAGGTTCACTACATACCAAGTTGCGTATATACGCAGGTTCACTATATACAAGGCATGTATAACATACACATGCACTTTCACCGAAGGAAAGGCGCGTACATGTCGGAAAACTAAGTTTTGGTACGTGGTATTTGGTCTGAGGTATTGACCCCAGGTATTGGGTCCAAGGTATTGGTCCTACGTGGTTTTGGACCATGGTATTGAGAGAGGCCTAAACCTATATAAGGAGAAGATCATTAGGCCAAAGTTTAAGTATTCACGTAATGAATATCTGATGAAGTGTGAGATCTAGTATGCTAGTTATGCGTTTGTGATGCTTTGCTCGATCTGAACCAAGGGTGCACTTATGCGGTTGATAAAGGTTGATGAACCGGGATCATGAAGACTAAAATGCATTATCATTATATGGTATGATTGTAGGAATTTACAGGGTAAGTTCCTCAGAAAGAACACCAAAAGGACACCGCTCACAACCAGATCTCAAATCAATACACCAATATTTTTGACGTGGTTAAAACCCTCAAAGTGCAAGGAGGGAAACAGTCCACGGCCTGTCCCAACGTGGGTACTACAGGCAATTTATTAATCAAAGAATGAAAATTTACATAAGCTTCTCTCATGCACGAATTACCCGAATAATGACCCTCCATGCGCTTTAAATAGAACTCATGGACCAATCGGGTGTCAAGCCACGGATCAAGTGTCGGTAATACCGAGGTGAGAGTGAACCGTCAGATCACTACATATCGTGACCGTCGGATTGTAAGTTACAAAATGTACAATGGTAAAGAAACACACTTTACATAACTCTAACCTAACTCTATACTAGACCAAGTTGAACTTAACTATATCCTATGTGTCGGAATATCCTAACATCCCCCCTTAAGAACAACTTGGGATAGGATTGAAGGATTTACAAATATGACACAATAGGAGAAGGAAGGAGGCACTAGAGCCTATCCCCCCTTAGTGACAACTTCCTGAACTCCAAGCATATATCGAAGTTTAGTGAACTTCGCCTCTGTGAGAGCCTTTGTGAAGATGTCTGCAACCTGATCATCTGTTGGACAATATTGCACTTCAAGAACATGGTCATGAATGAGCTTTCTGATGAAGTGCATGTGTAGTTCAATGTGTTTGATGCGCTGATGCTGGACTGGATCTTTGCATAGCTGAATGGTACTTTGATTATCACACCAAAGTGTGGTTGGATGCTGCTACTCAAAGCCAAACTCTGATAGGATCTGACGAAGCCACAAGGCTTCCTTACTAGCTTCCACAACACCACGATACTCTGCTTCTGCTGACGAAAGAGAAATGGCAGCCTGTTTCTTACAAGCCCATGTAATAGGTCCTGAACCAAGAGTGAAGACATAACCGGCAGTAGACTTCCGATCATCAGGGTCACCAGCCCAATCAGAATCAGTGAAACCAACTAACAGAGGAGCTGCTTTGGCACTGTAATGAATCCCAAACTGTATTGTACCTCGAACATAACGAAGTATTCTTTTAGCTGCTTTCCAATGACTTTCACGGGGGTTTTGCATAAAACGAGCAACAAGGCCAACAACAAAGGAAAGATCAGGACGAGTATGGGTTAAATACAAGAGTTTTCCGACAAGTTGACGGTATAGGGTAGCATCAACTTCAGGAGAAGTACAAGAGACTGAAAGTTTGACTCCAGACTGAAAGGGAGAAGGGGCTGGCTTACAGTCTTCCATGTGAAAATGACGAAGAATATCACAAGCATACTTGGACTGGGAAAGGAAAATACCCTCCTGGGATTGCAAGACTTGAAGACCGAGAAAATAGTGTAAGTGTCCTAAGTTTGTCATTTCAAATTTCTTTTTAAGGTTGGACTTCACATGGTTTATAAGGTTGGGATCATTACCAGTAAGAATAAGATCATCAACATAAAGAACAAGGATGATAAAAGAGTTTCCCACTTTCTTGGTGTAGACAGTATTGTCAGAATGACACCTAGAAAAGCCAGATTTTAAAAGAAAGCTATCCATTTTGGCATACCAAGCTCGACGAACTTGCTTGAGGCCATAAAGGGATTTCTTAAGTCGACAAACAACGCTGGAGTCTGTTTGTGTGAAGCCAATGGGTTGTTCCATATAGATTTCTTCCTGCAAGTCCCCATGCAAGAAGGCAGATTTAACATCCATCTAATGGACTTCCCATTTTAAAGAGGCAGCAAGGGAAAGAACAAGGCGGATAGAGTTCATTTTGGCAACAGGGGAGAAGGTTTCAGTGTAGTCAATGCCTTCAACCTATGAAAAGCCCTTAGCAACGAGACGAGCTTTATGTTTATCAACTTTCCCATCTGGTCCATACTTGGTTCTGTAAACCCATTTACATCTAACAAGTTTGCGTCCCTTTGATAGAGGAACAAGATCCCATGTATCATTTGTCATCAATGAATGATATTCTTCATTCATAGCTGCTTCCCAATGTGGATGGCCTGAAGCTTCTGCAAAAGTGTCAGGATCATGATTTACTGGAGCTTGAGCCAGTAAAGAAGAGGCTCTTTCAAACTGAGAACGTCTACGTCGCTGATCTGTAGGATCACCGGCAAGATCATCTGCTGCATCCCGAGTAGCACGGACCCATCTTGGAAGTTGAGGATCCTGAGAAGGTGGGGGAGGATTATCATCCTCGCTTTCATCATCTGAAGAAGAAATGTTTTCAAAAGTAGAAGAGATAGGAAGAGGTGGCACATCCGCCAGACTAGGCTCGCAGACCGATTTATTTTCATCAAATTTTACATCTCTTCTAATGATAACATTTTTGGACTTAAATGGAATAAGTCTATAACCTTTTACATCTTCAGAATATCCAACAAAAGTACATTTCTCACTCTTAGGTTCTAAAGCTTTATGCTTTTCATCTGGAATATGGGCCCATGCTTCACTTCCAAACACACGAAAGTGACTTACATCTGGTTTAATGGAACTCCAAGCTTCTTCTGGAGTGATATTCTCTAGAACCTTAGTAGGAGTGCGATTGATTATATAATTTGCACAATTAATTGCTTCGGCCCAAAAACTAAGACTGAGTCCTTTAGATTCCAGCATACAATTAGCCATTTCCTTTAAGGTGCGATTTTTCCTTTCAGCTACACCATTTTGTTGTGGAGTGTATGGAACAGTATGTTGCATTTGAATTCCATTTTCGGTGCAAAAGTTGGTGAATGTGTTTTTAACATATTCTCCACCATTATCAGTTCTTAGCTTAAGAATTTGATGTCCAGATTGTTTTTCAACAAAGGCTTTGAAGGCCAAAAAAGTGTTAAATACTTCGCTCTTGAGTTTTAAGAAGTATACCCAAGTGCGTCTGGAGAAACCATCAATGAAAGTTAAGAAGTACTTGCAGCCAGAGAAAGAAGCAATAGGAAGAGGACCACATAAATCACTGTGCACAAGTTGTAAAGGGGCTGAGGCGTGCCAAGAGGCACGTTTGTCAAAACTGTCCCGATGATGTTTTCCGAGTACACATCCGGAACAAACACCATCTCTGCAAGATACCATAGGAAGACCTGTCACCATATTTTCTTTACATAGATGCTGAAGGGAGCGATAGTTTAAGTGACCAAATCGCTCATGCCAAAGTTTGCTCACTTCATCATTATGAGCAACAAATACTGAGGGAAGATTTGATGACCCAAAGTTGTGAAACTTATACAACCTTTTGGAATCATCAGCAAGACCAGTAGCTAGAATCTGTTGAGGATCTTTTAGATCCTTGATTACAACATCATGAGGTGAAAATTCAACAATTTTACCTTCACTTGAATGTGTTATCTGATAGACAGATAGAAGGTTGCAGGATAAGGTTGGAACACATAATACATCATTAAACTGACCATTGTCTAGATGAACAGTTCCAGTCCCTACAACATTAAGAGATCTATCATCACCAATATATATATTTTTGGTGTTACAATCATTTAAAGAAGAAAACATGGCTTGGTTTTTGGCCATGTGACAAGAGGCTCCAGAATCAATGAGCCACTCATGAGAATGAGAAGAAGAAGAAGATACATTTAATGCATAACCAGACTAAGATGATTGACAATGACATGCAGAAAGTGCCATTCCGGAAGTTGAAGTTGAAGTAGGCTCCACATGGATGTTATGTTTCTTCATTGCGGCTTCCAAGGCTTCCATCTTCTTAAAGCATTTAGATTCTAAGTGGCCATCTCGATTACAAAAGTTACAATGTCTATCAGTCTTCTTCCATTTGTTTTTATTGGTCTTATCATTTTGCTGAAATGATCTTTCATTTTGAGGCTGAGATGGTTTAGGACCATTCTTTTGAGGATATGACTTCTTAGGATTCCTTGAATTTGGTTGCTGCTGGGCGGCTAACGCTTTCGTGGAAGAGTTTCCAAGATTAAGAAGACCAAGGTGTAAGAGTTTTTCTTGTTCTCTTATTAAGGAATCACAAAAGGAGTCAAAGGAAGGGGCCTTGTAGTCTTTTCCTTGACAAATGAAAGCTTCCCTTGTAGAATGGAAAGTGGAAACAAATACAGAGTAGGCTGGTCCCAACTTAGTAAGGATGGAATAAATAAGGTTACCATCTTCTTTCTTAACTTTAACACCTTCCAAGAGATATCTAAGGGTCTTGAATTTGGACAAGAAATCTTCAATGCAAGAAAAATTATTAGGATCCAAAGTAAGCAGCTCATTTTCAAGTTGATGGGCTCTAATTTCATTTTTAATCCCAAACACTTTAGTGAGTTTTTCTAATGCTTCATGAGGAGTCTCAAGGTCTGCAATGTGGAATCTAAGATCAGGAGAAATAGACATCCCTATCAAACCACGTGCTTGATCTTGTCTATTTTCCCATTTTGCAACCTTGTCTTCATCTTTTGGTTTCTTCTCTTGGTCTGTGGCTATTCTGAAGAGACCTTTACTTCTAAGTAAATCTTCCATGTAGGCTACCCATTGGAAGTAGTTAGTGCTGTCAAGAATGACTTGGCATGGACTTTCCATTTTTTTTTTAAACTGAAGCTGAAGATGCTGAAAGTAAGTGTTCCAATGGATAGATCTCGAAAAAATAGGCGGTTTAAAAAAAAACGGCTCTGAAAAGGGCTTCTGGATGAAGAAGTTATGGCTTTTTGAAAAAAAATTGTTGAAGTTGCCGGCAAAGTGCGCGAATGTGCGAGAATGAAAAAATCCGCCCCCACAAAATGGAGACTTGAACCCAAGACCTCTACTCTCTTAAAATAGCTTTGAACCAATTGATCTATACAAAAAATTTGAGAGAGAGAGAGAGAGAGAGAGAGAGAGAGAGAGAGAGAGAGAGAGAGAGAGGGGGGGGGCCTTGGTTTGCGTGCTTGCCTTGAGAAAGCTCTTTTTCCCTCCCGATCTGAAAAATGACGCAGCTAGGGCTACCGGAAACCTTTTCGTGTGAAACGAAAGGGGTTCCTCACTGGAACAGATGCTCCGAATGCAACAGAGCAGTCCTCTCGGCCTGAAAGCAGTCAGAAACAGCAGATCTAGGAAACGACAGCCGCATGCAGTTCTACCGGCTTCAGATTTGGATCACCAACGGACGCGGCCCTCAAATAGCTCCGATACCATGTAGGAATTTACAGGGTAAGTTCCTCAGAAAGAACACCAAAAGGACACCGCTCACAACCAGATCTCAAATCAATACACCAGTATTTTTGACGTGGTTAAAACCCTCAAAGTGCAAGGAGGGAAACAATCCACGGCCTGTCCCAACGTGGGTAGTACAGGCAATTTACTAATCAAAGAATGAAAATTTACATAAGCTTCTCTCATGCACGAATTACCCGAACAATGACCCTCCATGCGCTTTAAATAGAACTCATGGACCAATCGGGTGTCAAGCCACGGATCAAGTGTCGGTAATACCGAGGTGAGAGTGAACCGTCGGATCACTACATATCATGACCGTCGGATTATAAGTTACAAAATGTACAACGGTAAAGAAACACACTTTACCTAACTCTAACCTAACTCTATACTAGACCAAGTTGAACTTAACTATATCCTATGTGTCGGAATATCCTAACAATGATCATGAATATATCTGAATACTGACGCATGTCTTATCCTTTATATCTTATGTTCTGGGTATATCTGAAGTTGAAAATTGTAGCGAAGGTATAAGTAATTATTTTCAAATCTGTACGCAGGTTCCCTTTGGTGAAAGAGTGTATACACACTGGTTCAACACAGTCAAGTAGTGTATACATTATGAGATTTGATATTTGAGGTTGTTGTTGGTTCTAGTGGTTATTGTAGAGTTCTGGGCTCTGCTCTGTGCTCTGGTGACTGTGTTTTGATGACAGGGTTTCAGTGATTCAGTTGTTGGGTGATTCAGAGTTGATGGTTGTATTGCAGCCGTGACTTTTTTGTATTGATGGATCCAGTATGAAAATTTATGAAACGTGGTCCCTGGAAGAAAAGAGAAGGTTGTAGCCTTCTGTAGGTCAACACCTATGTACTAGTACAAAAGCTAGGGGGTTGTAGCTCCCTTCCAGTAGTAGCTAGAGAACGAGAAAAGGTTGTAGCCTTCTATAGGTGGGTGCCTATGTACTAGTATGAGTCTGCACCAGTATAAAATTGTAAAATGAAGTTTCTTACTAAAAGGAAGATAGAGATGATTGCAGCATGTGGTTTTCACCCACATTGGGTTTCCACCTTATATCATGGTGTACTTCTTATGTTTGATGATATGTTTTATTTTACTTCACCTGTTTACTATTTATATGGTTAATAATGTTCTGATGCACTCATTAAAGATCAACTAACTGAATCATAAGTTTACTGGATATACACTAGTTGCATTAAACACAGTTGCGTATACACGTGGGTTGCCTTAACTGAAGTAGCGTATATGAATATGATAATGGAAATGAAAAGATTATTTATTTGCTAATATTGATTCACCCCCCCCCCCCCCCTTCTCAGTATTATTTCCAACAATTTATAAAGTTTCTTGAGCGCTCAGTGTATAAAGCATTGGGTAAAAAATCATTTAAGTTATAAGTATGTAAACATATAGTTTGGACAATCTTAATAAATGGGGTATATCTCCTCGTCATGAACATATAAATATATGCAATAAGTGTTGGTCAAAATGATATAGCCAACCACCTTTACATACCTTAAGAAATAACCAATTGTTGGACAAAATTGTTTTAAAAGTATCATATTAAAAGGACATAAGAATACATATAGTAACTAATTCCTATCCATATGCTTGGATAGGGTTTTCCACCAAACTAACCATAAATATCAAGGCCTAGAAATAAATAATGAAGGAATCGTGTAGATCCATAACTATAGGGGTCCAATTGAATATTGTTAAACAGACACATGGGAGCAACAAAATATGAATGATAATTAGGAGAGTACACTTATTATTAACAAATTATATACATTTATAGTACATGGTGTGACCCTTGGATTCATATTCCAAGTGGTTTCTTTTACTCCTTTTGGTTGTTCACCTTCCACACCAACCCTTAGAGGATTAGGTGTCCAACATTCCCCCCCTTAATCTGAAGGGTTATGTATGCGTCCAAGAAGAGAGCTGTAATACAAAATGTGCAAAAATGCATGGTAGCGCTAGGCTGAATGTGCTCTCTAAAATGTTGGTATAAAGGGAGGTGGTTTAAGGATGACCACCAACATTGGAATGCTTAGTGCAGTTCCCAGAACTCTTCCAAGTCTGGCATGAAGCTCAGGTCTTCTACTAGAGGAAGTGCTTCAGATGTTTTGAAGAGGGAAACCTTCAACCATGAAAGGGAGGTCTCACCTCGATTAAAAGGGAGAACCTCAACCTAAAAAGGGAGGTCTCAACCTGTGATGGTTTAAGGATGACCAACAACTCTAGAATGCTTAATGCAATTCCTGGAACTCTTCCAAAAATGGCAAGAAGCTGAAGTCTTTTGCTAGAGGAAGTGTCCCCAATTCTTTGAAGAGGCATCACCGAATGAAGGGATGCTTAGGGGCATCTTTGCCTCTAGCTATAACTCTAAATCTGGTATGAAGGTTGTGGCTCAGTCTCGCTTGATGTGGCGTTGAAACTTGTAGATGACCATCATTTCCCCCCAGTCAGATACAAGGTGAGATGATGGTGAAAACTCAACTACAAGACTATTTAATACTCGAGAACAAATCTTGTTGTATGAGTGAAATATCTTCTTGGTTGTTGAAGCCCATTTCCAAGAACCAATCCATCCAAGATGAATCATTGTTCTTGCAGGATGTTTGTTTTTGAAGCATATGTTTGAAGAATGACTGGTTTTATGACAGTGCTTACATTGATGAAGATCAAAACAGTGATCTTTTAGATGGCCAACTCAGTCACAGTGTTGGCATTTCACAATCTGTTGCTGTGAAAGATGGGCAAAATCTGGAACAGCTCGAGGTGAACTGTCATGAAGGAATCTAGCACTCTAAAACTGAATGGGCTTTAAGTAGTTTGGAATGTGAAAGGACACATCCTTGGTATATCCAAGACTAGTTCTGTGCTTGTTGTGGACAATCTCTTCTAAAGGTCTGATGATGGACTTGGGAAGTGCAAACTGAACTTTTGCATCTGCATGTACAACTGTTGCTTTATTGGGCACTGGATCTGAATCAATTGTAAAATTATTGTCTTGTTGTTTATGGGAGTCTATTTCAATCTTCTAAATAGAAATAGGTTCAAAATGATGACTCAACTGCTATAATTCTTCTTGTTGTAGTTGAGATTCAAGCTACAAAAAAGCAATGTTTACTTCTGCATGTTGTAAAGATGTTTGAATATCTCTAAGAGTGTCTTTTCTGACTTTAAATGTGCTTCCACTAGTAGATAAGATTAGAGTGCTTAGTAACTCTAATAATCCATGAACTTCTTCCATCATTCAAACAATCAAATCAATAAATGACCAAAAAATGCATTTGTAGAAACAATAATGGTTTTAGAAAATTAATTTTTGAATTTTTCAACACAAATTAATTTGCACTAATGTCTGCTCATGTTCTCACTTCACAATGTCTTGTGCCTCAATTTCTACACATCAAGCCCAATATTGCTGCCTTAACAGAATGTCCAGCTTGACAGGTTTGCAGCCCACAGGCTCTTCTTTTCCAGCAATAACAAGACCCCAACAGAAATGAGATTAGATTCTATATTTCATTGACCATACACCATATATCATTAACACTCGTGCACAATAGCCTTCAACGTATTCAAAGCAGCATACAGTAGTTCCAGGTGGTGGAATTTCAACCACACCCATTCAATTTTGAACAATACAACGCCAAAGAGATTGCCTTATTCAATGCTCAACGCTCAACATTCAAATGTTGATGCCAATGCACCAATACCCTACGCAACTCCAAGTTATTTAATAGTTGGATATTTCCTCTCAAACAACACAAACAATTCACATCAGGTGAGTAAAATATCAATGCACAAATAACAGCTTCAACATTGCATTCAACGCAGACTCAAAAGGTTCAGTAATGGTATTCCGGTGACTGGCAGCATTAGTGTTTTGGTGAGGGATAACTCTATGAATTTTATGAATAATTTCTCATCGTGCTTCAAATCGTGTTTTCAATGCATTATCTCTTCTTCAATGCTTAGAATCACATCCTGATACTAGAAGCCTTTTTCTCAATGCTCATATACCTTTATATCTATATCCTTTGTAAACACTGTCAGCAAGACACGACCATTTGAATACCTACGGCTTACCAACCTTGAAGTGATTGCCGCACTTGTGAAGGTGGATGATACGAATGTCGTCAATTTTCTACTCTCTATGGACTATCATAAATTCTAATTTTCCACTTTGCTTGTGAACAATGGAGATGGGAAGTAAACTGTCAAAGACAGTGGTAACTTTTATCATCCAAAAAATACTCTTGGATGATGTTGGGTTAACATATATTTGTGCAACAACATAGCGCCTTTTTTTTTTTTTTGCAATAGGTCAGGTATTGGAAACCATGGTTTCATCACTTGCATAAAAACCACCCGTGTGATTTCTTAAACACATAATTTTTTGCTATCTTAGGCTTTCTAAAAATCAAAGGGCATTTGAAGAATTAAAGAATTTATTGCCTGATATTCTACGGGATGCAACCTTTAGCAATTCGTAAGAAAAAGTGTTGAGAACCCTACCACCACAACTCCTCAGGGTTTGAATTCGCAACCTCACGTGAGTTGTAGCTGGAGCGAAATGGAAGCCTGACAGGAGGATGCCTCAAACATGGACTTGGAAATTGAATTTCAAAGAAAACGCCTTTTGAGAGCCAACGGTGTAAGCGGAGGTGAACGTGGCAAAAAATGGGGAATTACTGAAGCCAGATGGGAGCTACTTGCTACGTATATGTGTGGAGAGTTGAAGATGTAAGTGGAGATCCAACTGCTAGTTGCATATAATGGGAGGTATGAGCAACCAGAGGTCTAGCAATGGAGGTATGCAACCGGAGGTATAGCAATGGAGAGCAGCGTGGCAAGGTATTTGAGAGTACCTTCTTTAGAATCACTCGACTATTCTTTTGTCCACCTAAGAATAGTCATTTTTCAGAATATCCAAACCTGCCAATAAAATTTGGACAACTGTTTCAATCTGTCATCTATGAGGAGATACACAGATGGGATGGTTGCCAGAAAATCCAATACATTATAGACATAATTCAACGTTACAAACCTGAATGCTATCTCGTTGTTAAGGATCTTGAACGTGAGATACAGCTAAGGATGGCCAAGTGTTCTAGGGTGCCAGAATCAAGTTATGGTCCTCGATTGAGGTCGTCATGCTTGTAGGAAATAGGTTGGTATGGTTAGCAGCGTACTAGTCGAAGGAACATTTCAGAGAGCAATGTATTGGGGCCAATAGGCAGACTGTGTGTAGGGAGCCATCATTTAACCAACCCCACTAATTATTAAAGACACCATTCAATAAAACTAATGTAGAGGACAGAAAATATGGCAGAGAAATTTGACAGGAGTTACACTAACTAATTTGAGACTTGCGCTCTGACCGGTGCAGATAAATTCTGGAATATTTTAGACAACACTCAGGTCTGACAAACACACAAAGAAAGACCAAAAAAATAGTGGCTCAAATATGAGTAGGGCAGGATATCATCTGCTCTGATACCATGTTAAACACACATATGGGAGGAACAGAATATGAATGATAATTAGGAGAGTACACTTATTATTAAAAAATTATATACATTTATAGTACATGGTGTGACCCTTGGATTCATATTCCAAGTGGTTTCTTGGACTCCTTTTGGCTATTCAGCTTCCACACCAACCCTTAGAGGATTAGGTGTCCAACAAATAGCATATAAAGTGGTTGGACGAACAGTAAAAGTACATACCATGCTCATGGCATATATAAAGCATATAACCAAGTCATTTTTCATATAAATAATCAAAGTGAATATGAAGTATAATTCCTACAAAGGGAAATCAAGGATCATCTTGTCAGAAAGACACAAATAATACATTTGATATATATACAAATGTTTGCAAAAAAAAAATCCTAGTAATTATGCTTATTTCTCTAAATAACATAGAGGTGGTGTTATAGATGGTGTTGACGTAGGGCTGCCCCCGCCTACACCCACAATATGCATATAAATGCATAAATACATTGTTGCAGGAATTTAACTCACAAAAGAGTCAAATATTCAACCATCAAATGGTTAAGGCCTCTTTATCTATTCCTTTATATCAGAACTCAATCACCCTACCTAAACCTCCTATCGAAACTTTATCAACCCTCGAGCCTTCTTATAAGACTTTGATTAAACTCTTTCATTAATCCTTCCTATCGGGACCTTTAAACCTTCATAACCTTCATTATCCCTTTAATGCCTGCATATATGTAACCTTCCCCTTTTATGCATTGGTTACATATGTTTTATCACATGAAATACTCTATCAGCACTCTTTTCCTTTATACACCTTTTACAAAGGAAAACTTCACAAACATACCCTTTTCTGCCTCTGTACGGCTTCTGTACATTTCACAAGGCTACCTCTATCGCAATCGCTATCGTCCCTTCCGCGGGTCATACATTCCTGTATGCCTCACCACTTCTCCGACTCTAATATGCGACTATCAGAATAGTTAACGTATGTTCTAGCCTTAAAAGGCTCGGCACAACACTTTCACAAATACAAAGGAAAACCACGCCCGAACCCTTTATTTGGACTTCAAAAAAAATTCACTCGGATCTATATATCCATCGAGTCCGCTCTTCATTCCGACCCTCTCCGCAGCTCTGATCTTTAAACCCTCCGATTGCCAATCAGTGCTTTATTGCTATCATCGCATCGACATTCCAATAACCGCTATCCCTTAACTCCTCCGATTGCGAATTAGCGATCAAATCATTCCCGTTGATCTGGTTTGCGATTCGACAGTTCTGATTAACTCGCGCGATCGCATTTCACTCAACCTCAAGTCTAGACCCTTCCACTTCCATGTGCTAATCTAATGTCCTTACAGACTCAATATGGATATAGGCCACTCTTTATAGGATTTCAAGTCTGGATTTCAAATCCAACTATGTTTTGCACTCGTTTTTAGTGTAGGTCAAGGTTTTCACTTGCGGGCCAAAATTACATAAATAACTCCTCTGATGCAATATTTCACTTAGTCCTCAACGACATCATATAGACCGTTGATGTTCCAAATCCAATGACTACTAAGCACTGACACTTTACTCCTTCGCTCCTCCTTATTACTTAGTTTTTACACTAAGTCTTTAGTTCCTCTGTGGTTTTGCTCTTCTTCAAAGGTTTTGGCATTTCTGTTGTTTCACTGCGCAATTCCTCCTGAGATTGGCTTTAATCCCTCTAATGGATTCAATGACCCATTATGGTCCTCTGAATCACTCTTCTCTTACGTAGTTCTTCAAAACTTCGCCTTCTGCTTCCACTTCTCAGCTACCTCTAAGCTTTACTCTTCTGCGAAATCTCACTTTGCTATTTCACCCCAGAGCTTCCCTCTGTTCCTCAATTGGATTCAAGGATCCATTCAAGATTCCTCTGAATCATTTTGTTCCTATGTGTCCTTCAGAATTCTATCTACAACCTGTTAGAGAGCCTACGAATTCACAAGTAGTTCATTCATGAAATACTCTTCAACACACTAACACAGTCAGGAATAAACATCTATATATATAAATATAAATAGTCAATTACATATCTGAGACTCTGTGTCTCGCACAGGCCTGTTCTTCAATATCATGGTCCCTCTGAGCTCTGCCCGTAGGCTTACATTTATGCCATAAATTTCGGTTGAACTAATCTTGGTTTGACTCCTAAATTCTCTGAACTGACTCCTAATTCCTCTGTCCATTTCTAGTTCAATTAATTCCTAAAATCTCTCTCTCATCCCTCCATTCATGGAATTGTTTTAAGGGTCGTGATTGACTTCTAACTCTTGTCATTTATTCACCACTCATGTTCTCATTTTTTTGAGAGCATTTACAACTTCCTCTCACTATCTAATTAATTTCTATTTTATGCACTCAAAAGCCTAATATTACATCAATTTATCACTTAGGAATCCAACTTCCTAAAAATACATGACCCCCTATGTCTACTTAATTACAATGATTTTCCTTTGGCTAAATGTTCCTGCATCAGAGTCCCTAAGTAGGAAATATTCATGATCTCCTGATCATGTGTCTTATGATCTTCGTCTTCCTGGATCCCATACTTTCTTTTGTAACTATCCAAATGCTTTCCTCCTTTGCTGATGTTGTACTTCTACTATCTTTTTCTCCATCTTCTTCTTCTTGTCAATCAGGTTCAAACTCCGATTGATCATGCTTCCTGCTACTACCATTTTCCTCCATTTGGACTGCTTCATCTTTAGTTTCCACATTTCTTCAATTTCTTTTTCCAGCACATCTTTGGGCTGGTCCATACTCTACCCCTTACTTCTTCCTCTTTCTCTTTGCTTCAGGTTGTTGTTGTTGTCCATTAACTCTTTAAACTGTTGTTGGTTACTTCCTCTTTGTAGTTGTTGGCTTACTTTTTCTTCTTCTTTTGCTCTTGTTCCAACTTTTTCTCTGCTTACTCCAACTTTTGCTTTGCTTGCTCCAACTTTTTCTTTTATTGCTACCTCCCTATCATCCTTACCCTCTTGCACTGAATCATGATTTTGCACCATTCTCTCCAGCAATTGAGCATCTCTATCCCATGGATTAAATTATTCCATACAATCTTCTTCTTCCATATTTATTTGGCTACCCATCTATGCCAAATTTCCTCCAGCATCTGCAACTAAACCTATACTCACAAAACACTTGTTAAAATAAAAAACATAAGTCTTTTGTGCCTTATCTTCCTTTTGCAACAATTTAGTTTGTTGCTCTGTTTCTTTCTCCTCTGTTAGCACATCAGTATGTTGTTTTGAATTCTCAAAAGAACTCATGAGACTGTCAAATAGTCTCTCTTCCACATCATCTTTTCCAATAATATCTCTCTGCTCTTATTCATCGTAATGAACTCCTTTCTCTACAAGATCAATCTGCTGAACTTTCATATCCATCTCCTTTTTCTTATGATTGTCATTTAGGAAAATGTTTTTATTTTTCTCTTTCAGTGATCTATCTTGAACATCTACCCTCTGTTTTCCAACTCCCTTCTTTGAAAGTCTAATTTTCTATATAACTCGATAATTTCAATTGGAGTAGAATTTGGAAATTTCACACAATTTTCCATACCTTCCTTTGTTATTGAGAATTCATCAGATCTCCTTTTTCCTTTTGCTAAGTCTTTTGCATATACTTCTTTCTTCTTAACATCTTTCAACAGATGTCCTTCTTTTCTCTTGACTGTCTCAATAGCTTCCATGGCTATTTCCATTATGCCCATAATCAAGGTGGAGTGATGATCGATTACTATGTTTTTAGCTATCATAGTCTCTTCTTGAAGTTCGCCTTCAGTCTCTCGCTGTTTATCTTCCTCAATAGCTATCCTTGTCTCACCATCTGCATAAAAATTCTCCTACATTTGTTTTGCATCCACAGAAAAGCTATCAATCTTAAAAACATAAGACTTTATGGTCCTACTTGATGGTTCAGCCACCATATCTCCTTCCTATTCTAAATCATGCATATGATTCAGAAATTCATCGATGGTCTCGTCTTCAATCTCCTCAAGTCCTTCACTTGGTTTCTTGGTATCTTTCCCCAACTACATATTTAGATTCTGCTTGTCTTCTTTCTCCTTTATGACAATATCAGCAAATTGTCTTTCTTTACATGTTTCACCTGGAAACATACACAAATTTTCAGATTTAAAACCATGTGACTCTTTGCCCTTAATTGAAGTTTCAGTCTTCAAGTCTTCATCTTCAGTTAGCATCTCCTCATGCTGTTATGAACTATCCCAATAGTCCATGAGATCTTCACTTGATCTCCAGTTTTTAGCTTTAGTTTAGTCTTCACTTTCCCCCAGAATTTCTCCCTGTTCTAGTTCACAAATGGACTCTTCCATTTCTAACTAAACTTCCTTGAGTTTTTCCATCAGCCACCTTACTTGCCTCTATCGTAGCCTTCTCTTTAACTCATTCCACTTCACTGGCTTCTTCCTAAAGACCCAACCTAGTCTCTGGTTTTCCTCTAGTATTCTTCTTAATGCATCAAGTTGTTCCTTTAACTCAGAAATCTCTTTGTCAATTTCCTCTTGACTCATCCTCTTGCCATCTGCTTTCGCATCCTTCTTCTCATATCTTCTGATGTGGCTTCTCTCTAAACCTTTGCTATGACTATCAGTAGTCATCTTCTTCTCCTCTTTCTTCATGAGTTCCTCATTCATCTGTAACAAGCCTCTACAATAGCTAGTCCTCCTCGCTGCGATATTACCTCACTAAGCTCTCCTCACTCAGTATTTTGGTAAGCACGGGTCCTCTGTCTGGAACCTCCTCTTGAGCAACACCTTTGCTGCTTATAGGCTTCTGCAATCTCTCACTCTCTCTTGAGAACACTTCAGTTCTCCTCTTTGTACAATCTCTTGTTGGATTCTTCAGGTTCAGTGCCACTTCTCCATCAGAGTATTTTCCTTACTCTGTCTTCAAGAACACATCTGGTCTCCTCTCACAGCTTCTCTTGCTGTCACTTGTGCATTAGTGTAAAAACACACATTCTAAATTTAAAACAGAACATATTACCTCACTTTCAAGATCTCAGCATTATCTTGTTTCACCATTCCACCTATACTTTGAATGGATTTCCTCTGTCTCTTGCATTTGTAAGTTCTGCTACACATCACCTCTGTGTGCCTTCCTTTTTCATATTAGAATCTGATCCTACCTTGCCTGCATAAACACCTTAACACATAACTCTGCTTTTAATTCTTTCACATAGAATTTCTCTATTCTGTTTAACCCCAACAGTTTTAATTACAATTCGACTCTGATACCAAATGATGCATGGTTACCCCCACTTACACCCACAATATTCATATAAATACATAAATACATTGTCCTAAGAATTTAACTCACAAAGGAGTCAAATCCTCAACCATCAAATCGTTAAGGCCTCTTTATCCGTTCCTTTATATCGGAACTCAATCACCCCACCTAAACCTCCTATCAGAACTTTATCAACCCTTAAGCCTTCTTATAAGACTTTGATTAAAGTCTTTCATTAATCCTTCCTATCACGACCTTTAAACCTTCATAACCTTCATTATCCCTTTAATGCCTGCATATATGTAACCTTCCCCTTTTATGCATTGGTTACATATGTTTTATCGCATGAAATACTCTGTCAGCACTCTTTTCCTTTATACACCTTTTACAAAGGAAAACTACGCAAACATACGCTTTTCCACCTCTGTACGACTTTTGCACATTTATCGAGGCTACCTCTATCGCAATCGCTATCGGCTCTTCTACAGCTCATACATACCTATATGCCTCACCACTTCTTCGACTCCACTATCTGAATAGTTAACATATGTTCTAGCCTTAAAAGGCTTGGCACAACACTTTCACGAATACAAAGGAAAACCCCGCCCGAACCCTTTGTTCGGACTTCAAAAACAATTCACCCGGTTCTATATATGTGTCAGGTTCACTCTTTACTCAGACCCTTTCCGCAACTCCGATCTCCGAACGCTCTGATTGCCGATTAGTGCTTTATTGCTATTGGCGCATCGACATTCCAATAACCACTAGCCCTTAACTCCTCCAATTGCGAATTAGCGATCAAATCGCAACTTTCAATCTGGTTCACGATCCGATGGTTGTGATTAACTTGCACGATCGCATTTCACTCAACATCAAGGCTAGACCCTTCCACTTCCATGCATGAATCCGATGTCGTTACAGACTCGATATGGATATAAGACACTCTTTATATGATTTCAAGTCTGGATTTCAAATCCGACTATGTTTTGCACTCGTTTTTAGTGTAAGTCAAGGTTTTCACTTGCAGCCAAAATTACATAAATAACTCTGCCGATGCAATATTCCGCTTGTTCCTCAATGACATCCTCTGGACCGTTGATTTTCCAAATCCAACGGCTACTGAGCACTGACACTTTACTCCTTTGCTCCTCCTTTTTACTTAGTTTTTACGCTAAGTCTTAAATTCTTCTGTGGTTTTGCTCGTATTCAAAGGTTTCGGCCTTTCTGCTATTTTACAGTGTCATTCCTCCTGAGCTTAGCTTTAATCCCTTTAATTGATTCGATGACCCATTATGGTCCTCTGAATCACTCTTCTCTTGAGTAGTCCTTCAAAACTTCGCCTTCTGCTTCCGCTGCTTAGCTACATCTGAGCTTTACTCTTCTATGAAATCTCACTTCACTATTTCACCCCATATCTTCGCTCTGTTCCTTAATTGGATTCAAGGATCCATTCATGATTCCTCTGAATCATTATGTTCCTCTGTGTCCTTCAGAATTCTATCTACAACTTGTTATAGAGCCTACTAATTCACAAGTAGTTCCTTCATGAAATACTCTTCAACACACTGACATAGTCAGGAATAAACATCTATATATATAAATATAAATAGTCAATTACATATCTGATACTCTGTGTCTCGCATAGGCTTATTCTTCAATATCATGGACCCTCTGAGCTCTGCCCACAGGCTTACATCTATGCCAGAAGTTTTGTTGAACTGTTCCTGGTTTGACTCCTAAATCCTCTGAACTGACTCCTAAATCCTTTGTCGACTTCTACTTCAATTAACCCCTAAAAGCTCTCTCTCATTCCTCGAATCATGAAACTGTTTTAAGAGTCCTTGTTGACTTCTAACTGTTGTCATTTATTCACCACTCATGTTCTCATTAATTTGAGAGCATTTACAACTTCCTCTCACTATCTAATTAATTTCTATTTTATGAACTCAAAATCCTAATATTACATCAATTTATAACTTAGGAATCCAACTTCCTAAAAATACATGACCCCCTATGTCTACTTAATTACAATGATTTTCCTTGGGCTGAGTGCTCCTGCATCAGGTGTCAAAGCAACTAGGTTGCAATATTGTGGCCTTTGAGATGACCATTATTTTGTTAATAAAATAAATGTTTTTGTTTGCAAAAAAATAAGAAGAAAACTAAACACGAGAAATAAAAAATGGAAAAACCACAATGATATAACCACATTGTTGAAGAAGAAATCTATGTGCACTTGGGTAAAAAATCCAAAGTACCCACCAAAGAATTATTGAATGTGATGAGAGACTTGAAAATAGAGTTAGTGAACCACATTTCATGACATAAGCAATTACTAAAATCTAGTGTAGATCAAGAATAGCTCATTAAAAACCTAAGGGATAAATTCAATCCCAAGACTGCAGAAACAGAAAGGGGTGAAGAAAAATAAGGAGAGGCATTTAAGCAAAATACCTTTGAAGAGATGGTTGAAAGAAAGGAAGAAAAATTTGAGGTGGTGCAGGAGCATAGTTCATCAAAATTTGATTCAAAGCCAAGAAAGAAGCCAAAAATAAAACTCCAAGGAGAGTTCGTCAATATTATTCCCCCAAGTTATGATGGGGAATCAAAGGAAGTATCAAAAGCATGGTTGTTGAATATCAATAAGTATTTTCAAGTGTATGAATTTTCTATGAAATTAGAGGCGATGTTAGCTACCTAACATTTTCAAGGAAAAGCTTCCATGTGGTGGGAAGAAGTTGAAGCAATCCATAATTTAGAGAGTAAGTAGGTTAATTGGGAAGAAGTTCAGCCTCTTTAAAAGAAAATATTTAACTGAATTCTATTTTGATCACAAAGACAAATAATTCCATGATTTAAAACTTGGCAAGATGTCAATGGATGAGTTAGCTAAAAAAATCACTCACCTTTTGATATATGTGCCAAACATAAGAGACGAAAAAAGAAAGAGAATAACGCTTTATATTTTTTCACCCACTGTCTTTTAAATAATGATGATAATCCTACAAAAATGGATGAGGCCAGTTGAAAGGAAATACTTTGTTATCAGCGGGCCAAATAGATAGATGAAAACTAGAAATCATGGCCTAATAAGAAGAAGGACATGTTTTCCCTGGGTGGAAAAGGAGCGAAACCTGGACTGTTTAAACAATCTAGTAAGAGTAACCAGAATCATAACATAAAGAAAAGCAATAATTAGAAACAAAGAACATAGATACGTACTAAATCCAAATGAAAATAATTCAATAACAAGGGATTTAAGTGTAAAGATTCCTTAAAGTTTTAAGGTTGTGAATAACCCCATCCTTTAAGAAATCGTCCCTATGATACCAAATATTTACCAAAATTGTAGAAAATTCAAGAGCCTCTACTATTAATGATGTGGCTCGAAACATTTTGTGTATCAACAAAGCCTTGGAAGAGTGATAGGAAGAGCAACAGTCCACCATGGTGAAAATAGAGGTACTATTTCTAACCAATCTATCTCTATATTAATATATTCGGGTGGTATTTTTAGTTATATTAGTCCCCAGGTTGTAGAAAAATGTAAACTAAATCTGAAAACTACAAAAATTCCTGGCTGGTCCAGTTAGTTACTGGCACTAAAAGAAAATTTTCCAATTGGTTGAATTCTTTCCTAGTTATATTAAATGGAAATCAAACCACCATGAATTTAAACATTATACCACTAGGTTCATATGATGTTTTAGTTGGAAAGGAATGGTTGGAGGAGCACAGGGAGATTTTTAACTTCCTTGATAAAATACGTGTAATTAAAAAAAAAGGAGAAAATCAAGTTATCAAAGGCATACTCAAGTCCATTTCTATGTGCCAAATATCTTCTCTACAGCTAAAGAGAGTAGTAAGAAAAGGCTACTAGTTGTTTTCCATTCATGTGAGGAAGCATTCAAAAAATAAGCCAGTCAAATCCTTGAATGATTTAGAAGTTATAAGAGATTATATGGATGTATTTCCTAAAGAAGTATTTGGTTTACCACTTAAGATAAAGATATATTTTTCTATAGAGCTAATACTAGGAGTAGCACCGATATCAAAATAACCTTACTGGATGAGCGTAGTGAAACTAATGGAGTTGAAAATGTAGTTACATGAATTATTAAATAAAGGGTATATTAGACCCGATATTTCTCCATGGGGTGAACCAGTCCTATTTCTCAAGAACAAGGACATGACACTCATATTGTGTATTGACTACTGGCAGTTAAATAATTTGACAATTAAAAGTAAGTATCCTCTTCCTATAATTGACAATTTATTCGACCAAGTAAGAGGGGAAACAATGTTTTCTGAAATAGATCTCAAATTTGGTTATCACCAACTAAGGATTAAGGGAGAGGACATTCCAAAAATATATTTTCAAAATTGTTATGGACATTACAAGTTTACAGTGCTTCCTTTTGGACTTGCAAATGCACCTGCTAACTTTATGTGCCTAATGAATAATATGTTTAGTAAGTTTCTAGTTAAATTTGTGTTAGTATTTATAGATGACATCCTAAATTATTCAAGAAAAATCGGAGAACATAAATAACATTTGGAAATACTACAACGTACTTTTCGTGAACATCAAATTTAAGCTAAGTTAAACAAAAGTGAATTTTATCAAGAAAATATAAAATATCTTGGACTTGTGATATATAAAGATGGGTTGTAGTGGATCCCAAAAAGGTGACAGTCATATTTAATTGGTCAATTCCCAAGGATGTTGTAGATGTGAGATCATTCATGGATATCACTGGATACTACCATAGATTCATAGGAAGATTTTTTTAATTATCCTATCCCATAAGCTCCCTATAAAAGAAAGGGGTAAAAATAAAATGGACTCAAAAATGCCAAGAGAGCTTTAAGCGGTTAAAACATTTACTCAATGTTCCACTTCTGTTGAAAATAAAAAACCTTGACAAATATTTTATGGTATGCACTAACACTTGTTTGGAAGGTTTCTTTATATAGGAAGACCATTTGGTGGCTTATAAGTCCTGAAATCTAAAGGAAAAGAGAAGAAAATATGCAGTTTATTGTAACCAACCCTGTTGGGTCATGCTATATTCTTTCCATGACTACCCCATCTGTTGGTGGGTTACAGGGGTCGCGGTAGCCCCCCTAGACGGGGTCTACGACAGTGTGTCGGGAAACTTTTTTTGACCCAATAATAGGTAGGAAGACCTACCTATGGTTTTGTGCATGGATTTCACACAAGGTTTTGGGCATGATGGTTTTCTGTCCATGGTATTTTGTAGTTCTAGTCAAGAGATCTATGATTATGTTCTATTCCAGGGTTTATGGATGCTTCAAAATGTATATATATGTATTGTAACATTGAAAGGAACATAATGAACAATCAATATGGTAGCCCCAATTTTGGGATCTAGGGAAAAATCTCTATGTATATATTTTTTATGTTTTATGCTCTTGCCATTGTTTATTTTCTGTTTTCTTAGAATTCATATGTAGGTAATTTCTGTACGGGGTTAAAACCTACATTTGGTATCACAGTTTTTTTGGCCTCAAAGGGACACCTTTGCGACTGAGGGGTTTTTTCTCGGCCCTGTGGTAGACCGTGTTTAGTGGGAGATCTGTGGGATCTATTCTTCTAGTGTAAAATAAAAAAATATATCAAGTAGTGGAAAGATAGAGATCGTGAAATTTAATGGTCAGAGTTTTGACTCGTGGAAACTCAATATGGAGGGTCTACAGCTAGATAAAGATAAGTGGATCGTGGTAGATCTAAATACTAAACCAGCAACAATGTCAGCTGAAGAATGGGTGAAGTTGGGTCAGAAGGCAAAGAGCACAATACGATTGTGTGTCTCAGATTCAATATTGTTGAATGTATCAAGGGAAGCTTTGGCTAAGGATATATGGGACAAGTTAGGGAATTTGTATCAATCTAAGTCTCTGGTGAATAAATTGTTCCTATAGAAAAAATTGTATAACCTAAGAATGAAATATGGTGACTCAGTGACAAAGAATATGAACACATTTAATACAGTGGTAAGCCAGCTATTATGCATTGATATTAAAATTTCAGATGAAGATAATTGCATCAGTTTGTTGTGTTCTCTACCATATTCATCAGATAGTCTGGTTGTTGCAATAGGTAGCAATGCAACTGCCTTACATCTTGATGAAATAGTTCCATCCTTGCTATGGGAGGAGATGAGACTGAAAGATAAGTAGGACCATAATGGTGATGCCTTGTCTGTATGAGGATGGTCCCAGAATAGAAATAAAAATAAGTCCTCAAGTGGGAGATATAAATCTAGAGGGAGATCTAAATCTCCATGAAAACCTGTAAAGGTGTGCTGGAAATGCAAAAAGGAAGGGAACTTCAAAAGGGACTGTAAATCTAAAGCTCCTGAAAAAGGAAAGGGATCAGATGATGCTCCTTTTGTAGAGGCAAAAACAACCTCACATGTAGGTGGGGATGTGTACTTGGCTTCTTCTTCAAGTACACATGTTGATGATGAGGCATGGTTGATTGACTCAGGTTCATCCTCTCACTTCACTCCCCATACAGAGTTGTTATGCCAGTATGAGAAACATGATGGTGGTGATGTATTTTTAGGGGACGAAAGGAAGGCTAGAATCGTTGGTCATTTAAAATTCAAGTTGAAGTTGAAATGTGGAAGGATTAGAACACTTCCGGGTGTTCTACATATTCCTGCATTGGCCAAAAATATAATTTCTATAAGCAAGATGGATGATGCAGGTGTAAAATCAGTGTTCGAGAAAGATACCTGCAAGATGGGTTAGGGAGAATTGGTATTGATGTGGGGAGTTTGTATTGGAAATATGTATAAGATTCAAGGTATAATTGTTATTGATGGTGCAATGGTTTTGTGTTTCCTGAAAATGGAGCAGAAAATCTAGTGGTCTCTGGAGAAAATTCCATGCTATGGCATTAAAGGCTTGGACATATTGGAGAGAAGGGTCTTCAAATACTTCATGGTAAAGGCATGGTAGAAGGTATGTATAATATCTCTCTCAATTTTGATTTCTATGAAAATTATGTATATGGGAAGCAGAATTGGGTGAGTTTCCCCTCTGGTGGTAAGAGGGCAAAACATATATTAGAGCTTGTCCACAGTGATGTGTTTGGACCTATGTCGGTTCCATCACTGGGAAATTCTATGTAATATGTACCATTTATAGATGACTTCTCAAGGAATACATGGATATATTTCCTCGAGAAGAAATATGAATTCTTTGACAGGTTTAAATAATTTAAGGCTCTAGAGGAAACCGGATAGAGAAGAAGATAAAGGTGTTGAGGACAGATAATGGTGGAGAGTTTTGCAAGAAGGAATTTGAAGAGTTCTGTAAGAAGTGTGGTATAGCATCATAGAAGACTACTCCATACACACCTGAGAAAAATGGAGTTGAAAAAAGAATGAAAATGGTGTTTGATGGAAAGGGCAAGAAGCATGTTTAGTGTTCTCGAGTTAGGATAGGAATTTTGGGCAAAGGCGGTGGAGACTGCATGTTACGTGGTCAATAGATCACCTTGATCAGCTTTGTTGGATAATACTCCACAAGAGGTATCGATTGGTAAGAAACCTTCTCTTTCACATCTGAGGGTATTTGGATGTGATGCAAAAGTACATGTTCCAAAGGATAAAAGAACAAAGTTGGATATTAAATCTAAAAATTGCATCTTTATTGGGTATAAGGATGGTTTAAAAGGTTATAAGATTTGGAACCAAGAAACAAGGAAGGTTGTGTAGAACCGAGATGTTCTGTTTAGAGAGGTGAAAAATGTTATTAAACATGAAGTCCTACCAATGGAACCTGAGAAGATAAAGTTTGAGCTAAAGGAGGAAGAACCAAACTCTAAAACAGAAGAGGAATATGAAGATTAAGAGCCACAAACTCCGGCTTTGAGAAGATCAGTTCGAGAAAGAAGGAATCCAGAAAGGTATAGTCCATCTGCTTTCTGTTAAAATTTTATTTATTTATTACCGATGTTGATCCCAAAACTGTGAGGGAAGCAGTAGATTCAGAGGATGGAAAACTCTGGAAGAGGCCATGGTTGATGAAATGGCATCTTCGCACAAAAATGAGGTTTGGGACCTAGTGGAGTTGCCGACTAGAAGGAAACCCATTGGAAGAAAATGGGTGTGTAAGAAGAAGATGTATGCAGAAGGAAAGTTGGATAAATACAAATCTCGGTTGGTAGCAAAAGGTTATTCCCAGGCATGGAAAATTTTAGGGGCTAATATTCGCAGGTGGGCTAATTTTCCATGATTTTTCCAAAAAAATATTTTCCAATTTCCTTTTTTTATAAAAATGATTCACCCAAAGTTTACAGTATAAATTATTTTACCTTAAAAATCACCAACATTATATAGAGAGTATATATAAAATCATTTTAATTTGGATAATTTTACAAATACATAAATAAATATTTTATGGTTTGCATATAAAGGACTAGTGACATTAGCCAACATTTTTAAACTTCAAGATAATTTTCCATTCTTAGAATTTTCCCTATTCCCAGGTGTCGAGAATTGATTTTGGTGATATTTTTTCTCTTTTTTCCAAGGTAGATTCCATTAGATTAATTTTATCTGTTGTTGTTGCTTTTGGGTTTGAGGTAGAACATATGGATGTGAAGACAACATTTCTTCACAGGGATCTTGAAGAAGAGATCTACATGAAGCAACCTAAAGGCTTTGCGGTGAAGGGTAAGAAAAAACTGATATGCAAGTTAAGAAAGTCTTTGTATGGGTTAAAACAGTCACCGAGGATGTGGTATCAGAAATTTGATACATTTATATAGGAACTTGGCTTCACCAGAAGCAAAGAAGAACCCTGTGTGTATTTTAAATTAATTTGTGACCATGTTATTTATCTCGTCTTGAATGTGGATGATATGTTTATGGTTGTAAATGAAAAAGAAATTATCCAAGATTTGAAGACCCAATTGTCTTCCAAATTCCACATGAAATATATAGGTGCTACAAACTATATTTTGCGCATAGAAATTAAACGAGACTGGGAAAAGAGGAACCACTGGTTGAACCAAAGGAAGTATGTCGAGATAATATTGTAGAGGTTTAATATGCAGTACAGTAAAACGATGAAGGTTCATATTCATGTAGGTGTAAATTTATCAGTTGAACAGTGTCCCAAGACATAAGAAGAGGAAGAGGACATGTCTCATGTATGCAAGTGCAATCAGTAGCCGGATGTATGCAATTGTCTGTACTACACCAGACATTGCACATGTAGTGGGAGTATTGAGCAGGTTTATGTCAAAACCAAGGAAGGAGCATTGGACAATAGTGAAGTGAGTTTTCAAGTATTTGTGTGGCACTAGTGATTATGGTTTGTGCTACTAAGGAAGATCATCATTGGACAAAGTTTTGGACATTCGTGGCTTTGTTTATGTAGACTCAGTTGGGGATCTAGATCAGAGAAGATCTACAAGTGGGTATGTGTTTAACCTATCAGGAGGTGCAGTCAGTTGGATGAATAAGAGACAAGTTGTAGCGGCACTTTCAACTATAAAGGAAGAATACATGGGAACCCCTAATGCAAGAAAGGAAGCAGTTTGGTTGCAGATATTATGTTAAAGTATGGGTTAGTACAAAGAGCTATTAGGATAGACTGTGATAAGAAAATTGCAGTTTATTTGGAAAATAACCCTGCTTATCATTCAAAGACAAAGCACATTAATGTTCAATATCACATTGTGAGGGATGTGGTTGAGGACAAAAAGGTGTTTTTGGTAAAGGTGGACACTTTGAAGAATACTACAGATGCATTGATATAGTCTATGAGCACTGAGAAGTTCACTTGGTGTAGAGAAACAATGGGTGTTGCAGGGCTAGATGAATGACTAATCTCTCATGTGACCCCTTGTGAAAATAAAACAACAAGTGGGAGAATGTTCGGTTGCGTTATATTCTTTCCATGACTACCCCATGCATGGGGTGGGGGGTTACAAGGGGGGTGGTATCGCCCCCTGTATGTTACGTTGGGCGCTGCACGAGGTTTAGAGAAGCGCCCCAAGAAATTTGTTTTGGACCCTATATTAGGTGGGCCGACCTACCTATGATTTTGTGCATGGATTTCGCACATGGTTTTAGGCATGATGGTCTTTTGTCCATGGTATTTTGTAGATCCGGTTAAGGGAACTACGGCTATGTTCTAATCTAGGGTTAATGAATTGGGATTTATGGATGCTTAGGCATGTATATATATGTATTGTAACATTGAAAGTAACATAATGGAAAATCAATCTGGTACTTTCGGTTTTGGGATCCAAGGAAAAATCACTATGTATATATGTTTTATGTTTTATGCTCTCGCCACTTTTTATTATCTGTTTTTTAGAATTCGTAAACAAGTAATTTCTTTACAGGGTTAAAACCTACACCCCCGTCCTATATTTACCTACTTTTACAAGCTCTACAGTTAAACATGAGATGAGAATTACTATGGTATGACCCGATATCTAAGTTATACTTATGGAAGTGGGGTCTACTAACAAGAAACTTACTGAAAACTCCCAGGGACACCAGATCAGATAGGTGTCAAACCACAAGCCTTGGTAATCAGACCCTAAGCTAGAACTTTTTCTTGACCAAGCTGACATCCCAGAGGCACAAATAAGCTTCTACGACTATAGATCGAGGGCTCCATCTGCACACACAGACCTTAGTCCGTGTAGTTACAACCAAAATTCATACTTCCATGAATGTGAATGCGGAATGAGTGCCACATTTTTAGGGCTATCCTACAAGTCACTCCCCAAAACAACCTAGAACTTTCCAGAATCAAGTTTAATGTGATGACAAGTCTCTATGATAAGTTATAAGGCTATATTTTGTATAGAAGTTTCCAAAAACATTAGAAAATTTCATCAAACACATGATAAACGTAGTAACTACAGGTCATGAGTGTGTATATATTCAATGTCTCTTTAACTTCATTAAAGAATTATCAAGAAGGCTCAAATTCCCTCTCAAACTAGCTTCAGTAACACTTGTTAGGTGCATGTATTAGTATACCATTTATTAACTGATCAAATCATAAGCTAGATCTATAGCAAGAGCATATCATTTAACCATGCATATAACAAGAATGAATCCATCACAAACTAGTCATAAAACCCAAGATAATAACCAACACATGTGCTCATCAATCACAATAAGAAAATAGCTCATATTAACATATGCAAATGCTCACCAAGTCAGGGACTTCCATGCACAACCCAACCATAGTTTGGGTTGAACCAAATCTCTTCTTCATTCAATTACCCATGTTCCATATTCTAATCATGAATGTGGGATCATATGGGTTAAACAAAACTAGAACCAATGAAGGCTTCCAGAGGCCAAACCACCTCAACCCTCAACCACACTGATTTCACCTAACTGGTCCAGAAATCACTAGCACCAAACAAGCTTGGATGCCTCCAACTTTGTTCACCATAAACAAACGAGTCTTCCTATCTCCATCCATCTATCAAGAGTTCCAGGGGAAATCCCATCTCCACCCTTGACCCTTGGGAATTTCCAAAGACCACCTCACTAGGATCCAAAGTCTCCTGACCATCCAAATCTTAAACCAAAACAAGACACCCATAACGCCATGGCTATATAGGAAATGGCAAGGAAAGGATGAAAACACGATCAGTCTAGGAAAATACCATGCCAATGATGACAAATGAACAAAACAAAAAAATGCATGTACAATGCATTCAAATCTCAACAATGAAATTACACATGCAACCTTACCTAAACTGTAGACCTGTTGTAGTTTTTGTTCCAAACCTTAACTTGTTCTCCCTTGCTTTCGTTTGATTTCTTTCTTATCAAAGTGCTTCCTCTCTCTTCTCTTAGAGCTCTATTTCTGAAAGTGATCATAGTTAAAACTAACAAAATTTGTGAACTATTTCTTTGATGCATTTTTATCATTGATGTTTAGTATCTTCCATTCCTTTTTTATTTTTCATTCATTTTCCTCTTATTTCTTTGTAATTTCCTTTGCGTGCATATTGGTGTCTCTTCATCTCCATTTTATCCCATGTTTATTTATTTCTCATATCACATTTTCCTCTTTGCCTTTGTCAATTTCCATAGCCATTAATTAACCATAAGTGATTCCCACTATAATTGCTTTCCCTCCATTCAACTTGGAATATGTATCCCATGACCTTGGTATTATTTTATTTACATAGAATATAAACCAGGGGCTATTACAAACCCCATCCCCCTTACCGGAACACCACCGTTAGTGTTCGATGAAACTTATGCTAACAAAACATACTAATTATTGGAGCTTCATAACACAACTCGTAGTATTTACAATGACAACTATTGAAAACCATGACAAACATGATAAACATGCCACTTATTGGAGCTTTATAACATAAATCGATGCAATATTTACAATGACACCCATATACATATATATACACATATAAAAAACTCATTTTCTGCTACCAAAAAATAAAGAAGGATATCATTCCCACATTAGATCATTCATCTCCCATGTAGCTTCATTGGGCCGAAAGTGCTTCCACTTCACTTTAACCTACTCTATTACTTTATTCTAGAGCATGAGTTGTTTCCACTACAATATGCATTGTGCCTCTAGTTAGAACTCTCCCTCTTCTTCCACCTGCAATACACACCAATCAATCACATGATAAACATCCTTCCCATATCTCTAAAGAAATGAAACATTGAAAACATGATGGACTTTCACTATTTGTGGAAGTGCAAGTCTATATACCACTAGTCCAATCATCTCTGGCATCTCAAAAGTCCCACAATAGTGTGGTGATATCTTGGCAAATGAATCAATAGTTAAGGAGGTCCTCTTAGGCTTGAAGCACAAGTACACATGCTCCCCAACCTGAAATGCCTTCAATTCTCTATAGCGATCTACATAAATCTTACGCTTCTCTTCTGCTACCTTCAAATTTCTTCTCATAACCTACATCTCCTACTCCATCTCAGCCAACATATCCGATCTAATAAGAACCGTATTCACTTGATCACCCCTACTAGTAGGAGTACTACAACTCTACCCATAAGGAGCCTCAAATGGATTCATCTTCAAGGATTCTCCATACACATTCTTATAATCAAACTCCACTAGTCGAAGGAACTCTTCCCACTTCCTCTATTGATGCATGACATACATCCACAACATATCCTCAAGATTCTTATTAATCATCTCTCTATGTCCATATGTTTGTGGATGATAAGTGGTATTGAAGGCTAACGCTATCCCCAAGCCTGCAAACATCTCCTTCCAAAATTTGGAAGTGAACCTGGAATCTATGTCTGGTATAATATTCTTTGGATCTCCATGCAACCACACTATCTACCTGATGAAGATCTGAGCTACCTCACTAGCTGAATTTGTAGACTTCATTGCAATGAAGTGAGCTACCTTGCTTAGCCTGTCAACCACAACCATGATGGAATCATGTTGTCTTGATGTCCTCGACAATGCTATAATGAAGTCAATGTAAACAGCCTCCCATTTCCATTTTCGAATAAGAATAGGTTGCAATATACTAGTTGTGTGCTTACATTCTTCTTTCACCTATTGACAATCCAAATGGCTAGAAACAAACTCAACCACCTCTTTCTTCAAGTTCGACAATAGTATAACTTCTTAGAGGTTGTCAAAGTCTTTTGGTATCCTGGGTGGCCTGAAGATGGATTGACGTGAAAGTTTCTCAACATAAGCTTCTTCAACTCGCTACCATCCAACACTAAATATTTCTCTGGAATATGACCAAGCCATCTGATGTGAGGTGATACTCTTCATCTTGATCACCTTCACCTTGTTGTTGCAATATTTTCTTTAGCTTCTGGTACTTCCTATGATGTTGCATTGAATGTAAGATCCGCTCCTGCAAATCTATCGCATAAGAGATCATACTTCAAATATGGTTCATCTGCACTCTCCTATTGAGAGAATATTCAACCTTGTTCTCCTTGCCCTTAATGTACCTAATATCAAAATCAAACTAAATAATGGTATCCAACCATATAGATTTCCTAACATTCAGTTGGGTTGGTCAAACAAGTACCTGAACCCACTATGATCACTCATAAAAATAATAAAAACCCTCATGCCAAGGATATAATGTCTCCACATATTCAATGCATGAATGATAGATGCCAACTCAAGATCATAAATCACATAGTTTTTCTCGTGCTCATTCAACTTCCTTGATTCATATCAATCCACTTTTCCTTCATACATCAAAAATCCACTAAGTCCTTCCTTACAAGAACATGTACAAACCACAAACTCCTTGTCAAGATCTACAATGTTCAAGATTGGAGCACCTATAAGAAACTAATTCAACTACTAAAAACTAGTTGCACACTCCTCAGTCCATTCAAAAATTTTCCCTTTTCTTTGCAAAGATGTAATAGGATAGTCAATCTTAGATAAGTTTCAGATGAACCTCCTATAATAACCTGCTAGTTGCATGAGTGATCTGACCTCATCCACATTCCTTAGAGTTGGCCACCCCATGATAGCTCTAATATTTTCGAGGTCCACTACTCTCCCTTCCTTGGAAACAACATGTCCTAAGTAATGGATCTGAGTCTAAAAGAAACTACAATTGTTGGGCTTAGCATACAACTGACGCTCTCTAAACAATCTCAACATAGTTGCTAGGTGTTCTGCATGCTCATCCTCATTGTTTGAATATATAAATATATCATCAACAAATATTATCACAAATCTATCCAGATAAGGGTGCAACACATTGTTCATCAAACTAGGGAAATTTTTATGGAAAGTTACCTTGAATTATAAAAACATTGGCGAATCTCACTAGTCCATAATATGCAAACTATAAAATGTTTATTGATATATTTGTTAAATTATTCAAATTTATAATGATTTTATATAGAGTCTCCATATAATGTTGGTTATTTTTAAGGCAAAATAATTTTATATTGTAAAATTTGGGCAAATCGTTTGTAGAAAAAATGGAACATGGGAAATCTTTGTTTTTGAAAATTCATGAAAAATTAGCCCACCTACGAATATTATTCCCTAAAATTTTCCATGCATCAATCACATGAAGGTGGTTGGAGCATTGGTAAGACCAAAAGGAATCAACACAAAATCATAGAGCCCATACCTTGTACGAAATGCAATCATGTATATGTCTTCCGATTTGATGTGCACCTAATGATATATTGAGCTTAGATCAATCTTTGAAAACACTTCAACTCCCTTCAGTTGAACAAACAAGTCATCTATCCACGACAATGGATACCTTTTCTTAAGAGTCACCTTATTCAAATACATGTAATAAATGCACAATCTGAGAGTATCATCGTTCTTCTTTTCAAACAACACTAGTGCACCCCCAGGAGATACACTTGGCCTAATGTACCCGTTATCAAGCATTTCCTTAAGCTGCAACTTTAGTTCCACCAATTCTGGAGTGTTCGTCCTCTATGGTGCCTTAGCTATTGGAACTAGGGGAATTTTCAAGTCTGAAAGGGCCTCCTAATGAAATTATAAAAAAATAGTGGAAATAATAAAATAATATTAGATTACATCATGAAAAATTAAAGGGAAAAAAGAAAAAACTATTATTTCAACTCGTATTTTAAACTTATCTCCCTATGGGTTTACTCAATTTTCAAGTGACAACACTTGTTGGATGAAACATTTGATTCCTCATTTAGGGAGTACCCATGTTGCATACTTTCAATTGACCATACTACACCAAAAATGAGAAATACATGAAAAGCATGATTGCAATCACACTTTTTCATGTATTTCTCATTTTTCGTGTAGCATGGTCCATCAAACGTATGCAACATGGGTACTCCTTGTATGAGGAATTAAAATTTTCATCCAACGAGTACTCCTGGTGGAAATTTGAGTAAAACCTTAGGGACATAAGTTGAAAATACGAGTTGAAAAAGTAGTTTTATTATTTTATTATTTTTTAATCTTTTTACTTTTTTACTCCAAAAATGGTGAATCATCCCCCATGATTTACATCATCATATTAAGTCCTATTGGTTCTTATAAATTTCATTTTGGTTGAACATTTTTCTTGGGAGGCCCATTTTAGACGTCAAAATCCCCCTAATGTGTTGCTTCTGGTACCAACTCAATAGAAAATTCCACCTCCCTATGAGGCGACAACTCTGGAATCTCTGCAGGAAACACATCCTAAAACTCCTCTAAGATAGGATAATTTCCCATTACTTCATCATCCTCGTCCTCTTTCCTTCTCTCACTAGAAATATAAACTCCCAATAATACACATCCCTTCTTATGACTATTCTTTTCCTACATAGCTATAACCATTGTCACCAATGTAGGCTTCTTCTTTCCCTCCAAGATACTCCTTTCCCCATCAGCATCTAGGAACTCAATGGACTTTTCATATCAATCTACCTTAGTCCTATGAATGAACAACCAATCCATGCCCAAAAGCATGATATATGAACCCAAAGGAAGCACATTTATATGTGATGTTGTAGGCATTCCACTAAGCTCATATGCACAAGATCTCACCCAGTGATGAACTCTTCTCATGTTCATGAAACCAACTATGCCAACCAATATTTTGAATGCACTTATTTATTCAACTGATACTGATCCACTAGGTCAAGACTACTATAGCTGTAATTAGATCCAGGGTCAATCTAAATAGAAACAACTTGATCACAAAGTTTACCTTCCATCTCGATTATAGATGTTGAATGATCTGGCCGCCTACTATCCACTGTTGCATAGATCTAAAGAATATTCTAGCCTACATCTACAACTATATATGCATCACAAGAAATTTAAATTTGATGCATGCCACCATGGTATGATGGATAATCCCTCTTGTGATGCTCTTCACTGCAAGTCCAACACCTCAAAGGTTTCCTACCATTGCTTTTATTCTGCTACTCCTCAGGTGGAGACCCATGTCCTCTCTTAGTTGCATTGAAATTCTTATGAGGTCCCACATTCTCCTTGTCACCTACATCCCGAGATCTTCCTCACTTCTTAGGCCATTTTCCTTTCATATTTTCATTACCTTTCCAATACCACTTAAACTGAGAGTTGTGCTTTGACTACTGATAACAATGCTTTAGCTTTCCAATTACCTCCTCCAATGATCAAGGCTCATCATACTCAATATGACCTTTAAATGCTAATACAAATCCACTAATGAACATTTTGACTTTTTTTTTCTCATCCTTGAGGTAGGGCACATACCTAAACAACTCCAAAAACTTTGTCGTATATTCCTGATGTGTCACAGAATCCATCTTAAGCTCATATAATTCCTTGGAATCCCTCTCATAATATCTCTCAGAAATGTACTTCTTCCCGAAGAGTCTTTCAAACTCATCCAAAATCAACTCCTCTTCCCTGATTCCTCTGATATGTTTAACATCTTCCACAAAATATTTTTTCCCCTTGAATCTGAAGGTAGCTATCTTGGATTTCATGTTCCATGAGTAATCATTCAACCTGAAAACTCTATTCATCAAAAGAAGCCATGGTTCTACATCTTTTGATTTCTTCGCCACCCCATAAAAGGTAGGAGGCTTGGATTTCCTGAACTCTTTCGTAAATTACCCCCTTTCACTCCCCTTATAAGCATGTTGGAGGTAGTGACAATGATGTCTCCCATAACTAGACCTAGAATAAAATACATGAGTGCTATCCCTCTTGTCAAGTGTGTCAAAGGATCTGCAACCTCCCATTGCATCATCCTTGTCCATGCTCTACTACTTCCAAGACCTATTTCCATCTGTACCATTTGTCATTTCTTCTTGTCCCTGACCAATCCCCTATTTTCCCTTCTTATGCAAATATGTAAAGCTCTACAAAACCACTACATTAACCTGGACTTGCTTTTACTAAGCTCCGAAAAGCCTTTCCTATGCCTCAATCAACCACTCATTGTCTTTATTGCAACTCACAATTTTTGCCTTCAAACTTCTCAATGTGTCTACCCAACAAGGAGAATGTCCCTCTACTTACTACTCAACTAATCTCTCCCATCCTACTAATGTCTCTTTAGACCTATATGAAGATTCAGATTAAGTGTATCATCTATTATTCTCTTCATCTGTTGGCCTTCTATTTCCTACAATATACCACTGTAAGCTATGTAAAACTTAATAAAAAACATACATCGAGGTATCTCACGGTAGGCTATTACATCTGCACAAACCAATCCAGATTAGCACGATACAACATCATAAGCATACCAACTTGTACATGGATATAATAACCATAACATTAAATAACCAACATGCATGCATGGTAAACACATAGACAACTGACATGCATGCACACAATCTACCTTTACCCTGAGGTCCAATGTTGCAACCTCGCTTTGATACCACCCTATAACCACCCCATCCCACATTTACCTGCTTTTACAATATCTCTAGGTAAACATGAGCTAAGAGTTACTATGACATGACTTGAAATCCAAGTACTAATTATGGAAGTGGGGTCTACTAACCAGAAACTTACTGAACACTCTTAAGGACACCAGATCACCTAGGTGTCAAACCACAACTCACGGTGATTAGACCTTAAGCGAGAACTTCTTTTTAACTGAGCTCAGAACCAAATTTCATGCATAAGATTCAGTGAGTGTGGCTGGAAGGCTCCAACAACATGCACACGCCTCTATATCTACAGTTGTAGCAGAAATTTCCCAGTTCCATGCATGCAGCTACAAAATCAATGCCACATTTTTAGGGCTAGCCAATGTACCATTGCCCATAATAGCCCGAAACTTTCCAAAAACAAGTTTAAGGTGATGAAAAATATATATGATGATTTATAAGGATATATCTTTCTCAAAAGTTACCAAACACATGATAACATTTCGTCAAACACATGGTAAACATAGTAGCTACAGGTCATGAATGCATACTTGTTAAGGGTCTCTTTAAGTTCATCAAAGAATTGTAAAGGAGGGTCAATTCTCTCTCAAAATATTTATAATAACACTTGTGATCCCATGCATTCATATACCATTCATTAACTGATCAAATCATAAGAAAGATCCATAGCAAGAGTATATTATTTAACCATCCATATAACCAACATATAACTAGAATGAATCCATGACAAACTAGTCATAAAAATAACATAATAACCAACCTATGTGTTCATCAATCTATTCTAGCTCCTGCAACACCTTCCAAAAGTTTGTCTTGCACCCAAATTTCGGAGCCTTCCTTGGTATTTTCCTTGATTGTTGCAAACACTTAAGGTCATTTCACTAGCTTTCTTGAAGTTATTTGGCCCATTTTGCATGTTGGATTAGCTGTCATCTTTTGGCATGTTTGATTGTCGTACAATGTTTGTGAGCCTTTGATGGTGGTTTCAAATGTCAGTCTTTGTGTATATGATTTTACCCAAACACATATACATTTGTCCCATTCATACACAAATTCTTGAGCACTATCGCACAAGTGTCGTCACAGTTGTCCTAAAGTCTATCTTAAGAGTCGCACTTATCGTATCTTGTCATGAGGAAATGACACATAAGGGAATGACTATTTTTTCTTTTCTTATGATCTATGTTGTCATGTCTTCAAAGTATGATAAGTGTGTCATCACAGTTCAAGTTCATCATGAGTCCATCTCTCTTCCCGCACTTAGCCATTTTCCGAAAATCTTCCCGATCTGGAAACTTAGCTTCACCGGGCCACAGCTGAACTATTCATTGTGCATTCTTACCCCTATAGGATGTGAACCTTCCTAGAACTATGCAGTGCGATTTCCCTTCCCTTTAGGGCTACTATTCTATGCAATCCCTGAGTCCAGTAGGCTCCCTTGACTTCTAAAATTGCACAAGTGTGCCTCCCAGTTTTCCTTGAATTACACACTTCGCATCTTCAACCATCAAGCCTTTCCCTTGCCTACTAGAACTATGTAATCCACACAATTCCAACCTCCCATGGGCTCCAAGACTTTGCAGATGCTTCCTCTAGTGTCCTTTCCCTTAGCAGGACCCCACTACCTCCAAAAACTGTAATGTTCTACCTTTCAAGCCTCCATGGGCTGCGCATTAGCAAACTCAGATCCCAAGGTCCCCCCTGTCTACTGGAACTACGTAATGTGAAGTTATTGGGGCCTTTCACCCAGTCTATGACTTGTCCCAGGCTTAGTTCATGGATAATAATGCATCATCTTAGACTAGGGGGTTTTCAGATTGTTGTCATCCCATGATGAGTGAATTCCAGGAACAGATACACTATCAAGTCATGGAAAGATGATGAAGAAGGAGAAGGAGGGAAGCATTCCTAAAGACTCTCTTACAGTTGGACTAACAATTGGATCTATCAAGAGGAAGCAAAGGGACACAAGTTTTCAACTACCATCCAAGACTTAAGATCATTGAAGACTCAACATCACCAAGCCATGTAGAGGAGAAGAGAAAGAAAATCCATGAAGACATCCAACACTCAGCAGCAATAGTGGCTTGACATTTCCATGTCATCAATTAGTCCATGTCAGTTGTATCATGTTATGTCATGCCATGAGTAGTCATATGCCACATCCCTATTGTGGACCATATATATTGTATTCAAATGTACTCTAAAGTGGAAGTCCAAAGGACACACATGAATATGAAGAGTCATGTAAGTTGAAAAGTGATAGGAAGTTGAATAGTCATGAGGGTAGTCAAAGGGTCAAAAGGGGAAGCATCACCCCTTGTTTATATATACCCCCTCATTGTATGAGCATAGGAATTTTCACCTTGGCTCCTTCCGCAAGGCACTAAAGAGATCAACTAGCTATTTGAGGAGCAAGGAGTGGCTACAATGTCCCACTACCAGGGCTAGTGATGTACATTGTAAACATGTGTCTTGGAACTTTTTCTTAGTAACAGAAGCCCTTTAAGGCCAATATGTTCTTCATGGATTGACTATGAATGTTTGTAAGACTATTTTGTGGACATTTGTATTTCATCTTTCCCTTCACATGTACTAAGATAGTTAAACTATTTCAGTTATTTTAGTGCTTATTGAGAATGTGTTGTAATGGTTGTTATTGTTGTTCCATACTTCTGGACTATTCTGCGGGATAATATACATATATTTCCTTGTTTTTTTGTTGTAACGATTGTTTCATCCTTTGTAGACTATTCTGCTAGATGTTAGACAAATCCTTCTGGTTCATGTGTGTCTCTTCCTAGGTGGTACTATTACCTCTCAATTACAGGATCAATTTTCTTTCCCTTTACTGTAGAATAACCTCGACACATTTTCATCTACATATTCACCAGACACACTTCCCTTGCTTTACGAACATACCATTGCATCACTCTCCTGTGCTGACAACTACAGCAAAGGAAAGACTTTAGGGATTTGAAAACCAAGCCTTTATATTGGATGAGACTCTACACTAAACGGTGTGAGGTCTGATTGGGACTTCATATTAGGAAGATCCCCTTAATGTTGGTAGGTCAACCACCATCAACATTTTTGGTGCTAGAAGGAAGGCAACTAGTGTTTCATGGCTGATAGACCCACGAACCCCGTCATTCCATCTTTTGGTCAAGGCACTAACATTGATTTCACCTCCCCTACTCTTGATTTTGAAGTTGGTAACTCTTCCTACTACACGCCTGAACGTGAAATCCCATATGATCAACTTCGATCCATTCACGGTATAACCCATCAATTTGAAAATGTTTTTCACTGATTTTGCGAGTAATCAATCGTCCATATTCTCCAAACAAGAACAAGACCACCTCCACAGGGATAGTAGTTTCGAATCTTCAAGAAGTAGTCCTTTCCATTCTTGAAGACTTTGTAGACTCTATGAAAAATCAAGAAGAGCATCCACTCTTTCACAGTGGTGACAGAGACAAAATTCCACTCTAGGGCTCAACGTTCAGTGGGATAGGCGGAGAAGAAGAAGAAGAGCAAGAAGAGGCATGAGATTCTGATAAATAAGAGGAGGACAATGAAGAATAAGGCATGGCATATCAAATTTTTGACTGGATGACTTAGGGCCCAATTGCACTTCAAGGTGTCCTACATAAGATGCCTAGACATTCAAAGAAAATCTTGATGAAGTATGACCCTGATAAGACAGTGAAGGTTGAAGACCAATTGGAAAACATTTAACCACACCTGCAAACACTTGAGGTACATTATGAGGATGTTGCATGTAAACTTTTTTAATGTACCTTAGATGGTAGAATAGTTGTATGGTATCATGACCTTCCTCCAAACTCCATCCGGAATTGGCGGGGGTTCAAAAGGATCTTTCTTGAAAACAAAATTGAAGAAAAGACTACTACCATGTTATTAAAGGAGCTTCTTAATCTTAGGATGGAGAAAAATGAAAAAGTGAATGATTTCAACTAGAGGTTCAATCACATCTTGAATTTTTTTTGGAAAACACAAAACTTCATGAATCCATCACCATAGATTACTACACTTCTTCCTTGTGAGCAAGTATTGTACAGTTTGTAAAGTGAACTGTGAAGTAGAAATTGGTAGAAAATTACAAAGAGGCAATTTTAGTTGAGAATGAATTGCATGCTATTAGATTCATCTCAGATGATGAACCAACGAAAGACTCCAAGGACATGGGTAAGAGGTCTCTGGCCTCTAAGAGTAGGGCTAAGGAGAAAAAAGCGAATGATAATGAAAGAGTGACTGATCTCATCAAGTCCCTCACCACTGAAATGGAACAATTTAAACAAAGAACAAGCGAGACTACTGTGAGTGAGAAGCCCCCCAAGTATAACCCACTCAGAAGGATTGTGGCTTCTAGCAGTAGCAATAACTAGCCATAAAGTTCTACATAGATTTCTAATGTTGTCCTCAACATTGAGAATATAGGCACAGATCAATATTGCATGTTTCATCAAGAGCATCATTCAGAAATGACATGCCCACAATTGAACCAAGTCATGAGCATGATCGTTACGTAGCTTGTTGATTTGGTCATGGTTAAAGAGAAAACTGGGCCTAATGATGAAAAGGAAGAAGCTACTATAGGTGATGAACCTCCAAGTGTTGGGCATGTAGTGAACATGTTTAAATGTGTTCTCATAACCCAAAATATTTTTTCCAGTAAAAATCCTCTAAGTTATGGGCCAACCCAAAAGATGAACAATCAATGCAACGTAAGAAGCCAACCACCAAAAACCACAATTGTGTTAGTGAAGCAAAAATTCAAAGAAAACATGTTAAGGAAAATCAACCGATTGGCTAACTCAGTGCATAAAACTCAGAGAAATTAAGGGAAAGTAGTCTCAGCGAAATGTGTTTCCAATAACAATAAGGATAGAACCATCACTCTAGAATTCACAAGCTAAGTTCCATCCTCAGAAACCTTAGTTAGTCTTCCCACTAAGGATTATAACATTATGGATGATATGAAGAAGGTTCATGCTAACATCTCCATGTTCGAACTAACAAAGATGACAAGCCAACGAAACATCCTTCTGCAAGAACTTGGGAAAACCTCTTCAAGTAAAACTACCTCTTTGGACAAGGGATCTATTAAGTCTCCTGATACTCTCACACTTGTACTTAATGCACTTACGGTGGATCCAAACACACTCTGTCCTCTATTCTTGTTAACGTTCAAAATATCTAATCTCAATGTACACAATTTCTTGGTTGATTCGGGTATATTGGTGAATTTCATGCCGTTATCTATTGCCAAGAAAATCAATGCTAAATTTGAAAGGACAGATGCACAAATTATTCAGCTAGAAAGAACTCATGTCCAAGCAATTGGTGAAATTAGAGATGTCATAAGTTGTTTATCATCTAATGGATGAGTGCACCAATGTATCAACATAGTGATTATGGACATTCCAGAAGCATATGGAGTGTTACTGAGCAAACACTAATCTAGCAAGCCCCAAGGGTACTTTTCCATAGACTAGTCACACTTATGGCTTCCGTACAAGGGTAGAAATAATCAGATCTGGGTAGAATCAACAAGATATATGAAACACACACTCACTCCCTTGAACAAACATAATGAGCCAATGGGTTTCACCGAATAACTATTTGGATATTACTTTCTTGAAACTCAATTAGGGTGTTATCTTTCACAACCATCCCCAGTTCCATTGAACACACAGTTGGATGTCCTTCCTTGTCCAACTAGTGGTAATGAACTATATATAGTTAGTAGAAATACTACGACAATTCACAACCCTTGTACATACGATGTTTGGAATATGGATTTTGATGGTTCCAAAATGTAGGAGGGATCTAGACCTAGTTGAGTTATAATAGACATATTGTAGAGAAAGCATTTGATCTCTAGCTGCTTGGAATTTGAGTCCACGAATAACACAAAATAGTACGAAGCACTTATCTTGGGCTTGCAAAAGGACATTGACCTCAACATTTCCATCCTGAAAGTGGTAGGTGACTCAGAAATCATGGTTTGACAAGTACGTAACACCATACATTGTGTGTCCCCTCATCTTAACAGTTATCAACAAGAGGTATGGAATTTTATCTCAAATTTCCAAGCTTTAAATATTATTTCCATTCCAAGAATGTGTAATGCAGCTATGGATTCCTTCGAAAATGTTGTTGCTAGGATGTCACTATTCAGGGATGGCTTTTCTATTGAAAATATTTATAAACCATCTGTTCCAAATAATATCACTAATTTACGCATTTTATTATGATGGCCAATAGATACTGTATTTTATGGCAGACGATGATGTTTTCAAAGACACAACGATCGATGAGGATGGGCACAAAAAGGCACTGCAGGATGCAACCAATGAAACTAAAGGGAACCTCATACCCAAGGGTGTGGTATCATTGGAAAAGTTGTATGACCCGCAGAACCTCTTTTGGGGATCGATTAATGCCAAGACCCATAGCTCCACTATGTCAAATGAACAAATCAACTTGGGAAGTGATAAGGATTTGAAATTTGTCAATATCGATACTTGCTACACACCACAAGAGCGACAAACCTTCATCTACTTATTTAAGCATTATCGTGATGTCTTCGCATGGACATATGATGAACTCAAGAAATATGACACATGAATCATCCAATATGTAAAACCAATCAAGCAAGGGGCCAAGCCATTTCAACAAAAAAATAAGGAAATTTCATCCAATGCTTGAGCCTCTCATAAAGGATATGAGAAAATTGTTGGGCTCTCATATCATATACAGAGTGCGGCACTCAATGTGGCTATCAAATTTGGTTCCTGTGAGGAAAATGTTTAGGGAGACCCAACTGTGTCTATATTTCTAGAATCTCAACCCCACCTCACACAAGGATAACTACCCTGTGTTGTCCATGGAGAAAATATTGCAAACAATATCAAGGTCCAAAATGTTTTCTTTTCTAGATGGATATTCAAGATATAATGACATTCAGGTTGCTATTAGGGTCGCACCCTAACCCCCTTATTTATGTAATAGGATCGAGTCATAGTTATAGTAAAGTAAAGAGTCAATAAAGCTCATATTAATAATTGTAAGTGGTTAACCCGCATTTAATGACGGGACCACAGTTAGTTCCAAATCGGCCATGGTATTAGATAGATGGTATTAATAAGAACCATGGTATTGCATGTATGAATCCTATATAAAGGATAGAGACTCCCTACGAGGAGTATCGTGTCTTAATTTGTAATCGAGCTCGGCTCTATTGGAGGTTTCCCCCTTGAAGAGGCAAGTGAACTTTGCTTTCTGAATAATAAAATACTTGTTGTTATTGCTCATTGTTCTATGTTCTAGGCATATTTCTTCACATATTTGGTATTCTGGTATCATCTTGCAGGTTAAGAGCATAACAGTTGCAAAGCCTAACAGGGTTAAGACTACATTCAAAATGAAGTGGGGCATGTTCACGTTTCGACTAATGTCGTTTGGACTAATCAATACTGGTGCACCATTATATCATTCAATGGACATCGCCTTCGACATGCTTATTGGCTAGAGTGTACTAGTCTATCTTGATGATGTAATGGTATTCTCCAAATAGAGGTCAAACCACCTACACCACTTGAAGATGATATTTGAGCGATCTCGCAAGTACAGGATATCCTTCAATCCTAAGAAGAGTATCTTTGTAGTTTCTGATGGTAATCTCCTGGGGCACATCATTGCTAAAACTGGGATGAGGGTAGATCTAGATCGGGTTAGAACTATTACACAGATTCACTTCCTAGCGAATAAGAAATCCACCCACTCTTTCTTGGGGAGCATTAACTTCCTCTGAAATTTCATCTCCGAATATGCCCAGATTGAAAAACCCATATATAAGATGGTAAGTAAGGACACAGTCTACAAATGGGATAAAGGGGAAAAGGATTCGTTTACCCATATCAAACAAGATATAGCAAAAGCACCCTCATTTTATAGCCTAGACTTCAATAAATATTTCTTTCTCTAGACTTTTTCTTTCGATACCTCTCTTGTTGTTGTACTCAATCAAAAGGATGAATTGAACAATGAACAACCTATCTCCTTCATGAGAGCAAGTCTAGAAGGACCATATCTTAATCACCCCACCATGGATAAACAGGCTTATGTAATGTACCATGAGGTAAAGCACTTTAGGCTCTATTTGTTGAAGAACTGTTGTGTTATCTTTATTCCACACCGAGCAGTCAGGTCACTTCTTGTCCAACAAGATATGGGTGAAAGGAGGCTGAATTGGATGATCTTGTTACAAGAATATGATTTAGACATCAAGATAGCTCACACAGTCAAGGGGCATGGTCTTTTCCAACCAAAAACAGAAGCGTAAATGCAAAAGAGGAAGAAGAAGAGCTCATGGGATGGGGGAAAGATATTGAGATGTATAATGTTGAGTGAGCCTCCCCCACTACACGCATAAAACATTGGTACACAATTGTTGGCATTATGGCTAAAGTGTTGTCCTTGATGGCAACCCATTCAGGTGATAGATCACAGTACTTCAAGTCAGCAGCAGAGATTGATGATCAGCTATCAAATATTGAAGAAAATAAGGGGTACGCAGGTACACCTTACATAAGGTGCGTACACGCAGGTCAGTGTTACATAAAGTGCGTACATACCCGCAGTTATCCCATTCAGGAGGTGCGTACCCCCAGTGCACACATTTCAAGGCAAAGAAATTCACATGTGGGGTTTTCTTATGTTTTACTCTTGGTATTTAGCCGACGGTATTGGGTTATTATGGTGTCGGCTCGTGGTATTGATCCATGTTTTAAGGAAGAGCTTTCCTATATAAAGCAAAGGAGATCATTTGGCTTAAGAATGTTTTGGGTTGAATATCTTATGAGGGCTAGATCTGGTCTAGATCTAAATAAGGCGAATCTATTGATGGACTGAGATCTTTTCGGCACATGTTCAGATCTGTAGATCTGACTGTCTGGGTTATTTCTGAAGTCTTGAAATCATCTATGCCCGAAGGTACGCAGGTACAGTGAAAGAAAAGTGCGTGCATACGCAGGAACGAAGGGTTTCAGGTGCACCGGTACGCAGGCACAGAAGGGTTTTAGGTGCGCCGGTACGCAGACACAGAAGGGTTTTAGGTGCGACAGTACGCAGGCACAGAAGGGTTTCAGGTGCGCCGGTACACAGGCACAGAAGGGTTTCAGGTGCGCCGGTATGCAGGCACAGAAGGGTTTCAGGTGCGCCTGTACACAGGCACAGAAGGGTTGCAGGTGCGGAGGTCTGCAGGCAGTTCAATGGACTCAGAGCAAGGTACGCAGGCGAACAGTTGAGCAGGGTGCGTACTGTAAGCAGGCAAGCAGTTGAGCAGGGTGCATACTATAAGCAGGCAAGCAGTTGATCAGGGTGCTTACGTAAGCAGGCGAGCAGTTGAACAGGGTGCTTACTTCTCTTAAAATCTTTGTTTATCATTTCTGTGTTCTGGGTTTGGTCCTATTATTGTTGATTTGGTTACTACAGTTGATTGGGTGATTCTCTTATACTTGATGATCATTTGATGCTTATGGATCCAGTTTGAAAATTTATGAAAAGTGGTCCTTGTAAGAAAAGAAGTAGGGGGTTGTAGCTCCCTTCCAGGAGAGACCTGAAAACGAGAGAGATTTGAAGCTCTCTGCAGGTTGCAGCCTGCGTACTGGTAAAGGACTGCACCAGTACAAAACCATTGTAAAAGGAGTTTCTAATTTGAAAGAAGTAAGAGACATATTGCAGCAGGTGGTTTTCACCCACATTGGGTTTCCACCTTACATCTTGTGTTCTTTGGTGTGACTATCTGTTTTCTTTGTTCATGCTCATTATTTTATGGTACTGACATGCAAAACTAATTCAAAGAACAAATAAGGAAGATTTATTAAAAGAATTAGATAATACTGATTCACCCCCCCTCTCAGTATTATTTCCAACAATTGGTATCAGAGCAGGTCCTTCAGAGAAGCTTGATCGCTTGAAGGTAGATCGTTCATCATGAGAAACTACGAGAGAGAAGCATCAATCAGGCCACTGGTTTTTGATGGGACAAACTTCAATTATCGGAAGGTAAGAGTTACTGCCTGTCTTCAATCTCTTGGTACAAAAGTTTGGGACATCGTAGAGACATGCTATGCTTTTCCTTCAGCTACTCCTACAGATGCAGCCGAGAAAAAGAAGTATGAAACAAATGCAAAAGCAGTCAGTACTCTATTAGGATGTATATCTCAATCAGAATTCATGAAGGTAATGCACTATAAATCCGCAAAAGAGATATGGGACAAAATTGTCACGAGCTATGAAGGAGATGAACAGGTAAAGCGTGCTAAACTTCAAACTCTCAGAATTCAGTATGAGACTCTCAAAATGTATAATGATGAAAGTGTGGCTAACTATTTTCTTCGGGTAGATGAGGTTGTTAATTGTATGAAAAAATTGGGTGAAGAAATAAAAGAGGCTATTGTGGTTGAAAAGGTTCTAAGATCATTGTCCCCCAAGTATGAATCTAAAGTATCTGCAATAGAAGAAAAGGAAAATCTACGAATTCTTACTATGTCTCAGCTACATGGAATTCTAACTGCTTATGAAATGAGAAAGGGAGGTCCATCAGATAGAAGAGAAGCTGCTTTCAAGGCATCAGGCAAAGGAGATTATTATGAAGCGAGCCGCGTCCCAGAAGAAGAGGAAGAAGTATCAAATTTTGTCAGAAATCTTCAAAGGGGTTCTGGAAGGTTCAGAGGTAAGTTACCTTTTAAATGCTTTTCTTGTGGAAGAGTAGGTCATTATGCTGCAAAATGTCCTTATAAGGATAAAGGAAAGGAACCTGCTAGATGGAACAAGAAACAGAATGCAAATAAGAAAAGCTACTACACTCATGAAGATAGTGATGGTCTATCAAACAGTGATGAAGATGAACAAGGTAATGAATATAAGTTGTTAATGGCATTTGAAGATGATGATTATATGGATGCTATAGATGTGGATAACCTTTATGATGAAATTACTAGACTCAAGAGATGTATAGAAGAAAAGAACATGATCATTGATACTCTACAATTTCAAATTGATGAAAAGGAAAAACATCTTGAAAAATTAGAAGGTGAAATTGTTGGTCTTAGAAAAGAGATTGAGAAAACAAAAGCTATTAATCTCAAGTTTGTCAAAGGATCTGAAACTTTGGATGAGATTATCAATGTGCAGCGGTCTCCACTAAACAAGACAAGTCTGGGCTATAATGGAGAAACTTCTCAAGCATCCACCTCAAAAAGTTATCTTGATGCAGCAAGAAGAAATGAGCAAAAGAACAATGAAGATCATCAGGTAAAGCAGGGACGAATTACAAATAGAAACTATCAGGGGCAATCCATCTTAAGGGTGAACAAAAGCTACAAACAGCCACAGGTAAAATCTTCTCAATTTGGTTCAAGAATAGATGACAATAGAAATTACAATCAATTGGCTGGTAGATTCGATAACCGCAGAAGTTTCTTCAATGGACAATGCTTTTCTTGTCATAACTTTGGTCACAAAGCAGCTCAATGTGTTGCATATAAAACAATCATGACTAGGGAAGCTCAAAAACAAAGAAGTATGACCGGGATTACAAAAAGGACCTATAACAAATTTTTGGTTCTTGAAAATGAAGTTGAATGTTCTATTTGCAATAACTTTGGTCATGAAGACTCTGAATGCAGGAGCAGGTTTCAGCAGAAAAAGGAACAAGCCTCAAGCACCAAAACATGGAGAATAAAGGAACCACAAACAGAAAGATGTGGGATAGCATTTTACGCAGAGGGACAGGAAAATCTATGGTACATTGACAGTGGATGTTCGAAGCATATGACAGGTGATAAATAAAAGCTTGATTCATATTCTGCTCTAGAAAAAGGAAAGAAAGTCTCTTTTGGAAATGATACTCCTGCAACTATAAAAGGAAAAGGCATTGCTCAGTTAAAAGAAAAGGTCAAGGCTGGAAATGTTTTGTATGTTGATGGATTGAAGCATAATCTTCTAAGTGTCAGCCAGATGTGTGATCAAAGAACCGAGGTTATATTCAGATCAAATGGATGTCTTGTTCGTGATCTTGATACAGGTAAAACAGTGATCAAAGGCAAAAGAACTGCAAATAATCTGTACATATTTGAAGAAGGAAAACAACAATGCTATCTGAGCAAGGATGATGAGCACTGGTTATGGCATCGGAGGTTGGGACATCTAAGCTTTTCACAAATAAGGAAAGCATGCAAATATCAGGCAGTTCGCGATCTTCCAGATATCAAAATTCCTGACAACACTATATGCAAATCATGTCAGTTTGGAAAACAAACCAGAACTAACTTTCCAGAGAAAGAAGGTTTAGCTAGCATGCCTCTTGAGCTAGTACATACAGATACATGCGGTCCTTTCAAGAAAAGAACACCTCGAGGAGAAGAATACTTGATATTATTCATTGACGATTTCTCCAGGTTTGTTTGGTTAGGACTTATGAAGCACAAAGATGAAGCATTCGAAAAATTCAAATCCTTCAAAGCCTTGGTTGAAAATGAATCAGGTCACAAAATTAAGTGCCTCAGATCCGACAGAGGTAGGGAATTTACTTCAAATGAATTTTTTGATTTCTGTGAAGAACATGGGATAAGAAGAGAATTCTCTACAGCAAGAACCCCTCAGCAAAATGGAGTTGTGGAAAGAATGAACTGAACAGTCCAACAAATGGCTCGTACTATGCTTGATGATTCAGGAACTCCCGCAACTTTCTGGGGTGAAGCTGCACATACTGCGGTTGTTATTCTCAACAAAACAAATGTCCGGGTGAACAGCACTCAAACTCCTCATGAGCTCTGGAGTGGTAGGACTCCTTCGGTAAAGCACTTCAAAATCTTTGGGAGCAAATGCTATATCAAGAATACTGATGAGCAGCTTGGCAAACTTGAACCTAGAGCAGATGAAGGCATTCTTCTTGGTTACTCTCCACATAGCAAAGCATACAAATGCTACAATAAAATACTTGGCAAAATTGTTGACAGCATTGATGTAGTGGTTGATGAGAAGGGATACATTCCTAGGCAAGTACATCATGAAGACATCGAAGAAGATGAAGGCTACCCCCAACGACAGAATGATGAAGAAGAAGAACCTCAAGAAGAACCAGAGGAGCAAACAAGAATAGAAGAAAAGACTCCATCCAGATATGTTCAGAAGAATCATCCAGAATCTCAGATTATGGGGCAGAAAGAAGCAGGTGTACAAACAAGAAGAACAGTTGCAGAAGCTTCAAGCTATTTGGCATTACTCTCCTCTACTGAACCACAAAATGTGAAAGAGGCATGTGAAGATGAATGTTGGGTGAAAGCAATGGATGAAGAACTTGAGCAGATCGAAAAGAACAACACTTGGGAGCTGGTTCCTAGACCAAAAGATAAGAATGTTATCGGAACAAAATGGGTCTTCAAAAATAAATTGAATGAAAATGGAGAAGTAATTAGAAACAAAGCCAGACTTGTTTGTAATGGGTATGCGCAGCAAGAAGGAATAGACTTTGAAGAAACCTTTGCTCCTGTTGCAAGACTTGAGGCCATCCGAATGTTCCTTGCTCTCTCAAGTTTTCAAAACTTCAAAGTATTTCAAATGGACGTGAAATCAACCTTTCTGAATGGAGACTTGGAAGAAGAAGTGTACATTGAACAGCCAGATGGGTTCATTCTTGGAAATGATCCAAATCTTGTATGCAGATTGAACAAGGCTCTCTATGGTCTCAAACAAGCTCCAAGGGCTTGGTACTACCGTTTGGACAAATATCTTCATCAACAAGTCTTTTCAAAAGGATCAGCAGATAGCAATCTTTATATAAAAGTTGAAAATGACAAATTGCTAATACTTGTTGTGTATGTAGATGACATTATTTTTGGGAGCAATGAAGAAGCTATGAGTCAAAGTTTTGCCTTGGTCATGCAGAAAGAATTTGAAATGTCCTTGCTAGGAGAACTGACATATTTCCTTGGTTTGCAAATCCAACAAAAAGAAGGAGGAATCTTTTTATCTCAAACCAAGTATCTCAAACAGATTTTGAAGAAATATGGTATGGAAGATGCAAAACCAGTATGTACACCCATGGTCACAGGATGTAGCCACAGTGCAAATGATGAATCTGCAGCAGTACATCAACCAACCTACAGATCTATGATTGGAAGTTTACTTTATTTGACAGGTACCCGACCGGACATCATGCATGCAGTTGGAATAGTTGGAAGATTTCAGGCAAATCCGAAGGAGACTCATCTTCAGGCAGTGAAGAGAATTTTCAAATATCTTCAAGGGACTCAAAATTATGGCTTATGGTATCCTAGAGATACAGATCTTACACTTCATGCTTATACAGATGCAGATTGGGCCGGAAGCGTGGATGACAGGAAAAGCACAAGTGGTGGTGCATTCTTTATGGGTTCCAGACTGGTATCTTGGTTCAGCAAGAAACAGAGTTCAATTTCCTTGTCTACAGCTGAACCAGAATATGTTGCTGCTGCATCTTGTTGCAGCCAACTCCTTTGGATGATGCAGACTTTGCAGGATTTTCAAATGACTTGTACACCACCAATCCCCATCTTATGTGATAACACAAGTGCAATAAGCATCTCAAAGAATCCTGTTATGCATTCAAAAACCAAGCACATACCAATGAAGTACCATTTTCTCCGGGAACAAGTGCTTGAACAGAAGGTCAAGTTGGAGTATGTTCCTTCTAAGGAACAAGTTGCTGATATTCTCACCAAACCATTGCCCAGGGACACTTTTGAATACCTCAGGCAAAAGCTGGGGGTTGTTGATGCATCATCTTATTGCTAAACCTCTTCTAATTCATGGTACAGGTTCAGGGGGAGCATATAATGCATTGTTGGCATTATGGAGGATGTGCAAAAGGAGATCTTGGAAGTAGCTGCAATATGTCTCTATCTCTTTCATGGTGGATTATGGTTCTTCGTTGCAGATCTGGTTCATATTCAGGGGGAGCATGTTCTTAGGGGGAGCATAACCCTTTGCCCTTGATGTCAAAGGGGGAGAATGAAGCTAAAGTTTTGAGGTTGCCATCAAGTCCAAAGGGGGAGATTGTTGGAATTATGGCTAAAGTGTTTTCCTTGATGGCAACCCATTCAGGTGATAGATCACAGTACTTCAAGTCAGCAGCAGAGATTGATGATCAGCTATCAAATATTGAAGAAAATAAGGGGTACGCAGGTACAACTTACATAAGGTGTGTACACGCAGGTCAGTGTTACATAAAGTGCGTACATACCCGTAGTTATCCCGTTTAGGAGGTGCGTACCCCCAGTGCACACATTTCAAGGCAAAGAAATTCACATGTGGGGTTTTCTTATGTTTTACTCTTGGTATTTAGCCAACGTTATTGGGTTATTATGGTGTCGGCTCGTGGTATTGATCCATGTTTTAAGGAAGAGCTTTCCTATATAAAGCAAAGGAGATCATTTGGCTTGAGCATGTTTTGGGTTGAATATCTTATGAGGGCTAGATCTGGTCTAGATCTAAATAAGGCGAATCTATTGATGGACTGAGATCTTTTCGGCACATGTTCAGATCTGTAGATCTGACTGTCTGGGTTATTTCTGAAGTCTTGAAATCATCTATGCCCGAAGGTATGCAGGTACAGTGAAAGAAAAGTGCGTGCATACGCAGGAACGAAGGGTTTCAGGTGCACCGGTACGCAGGCACAGAAGGGTTTTAGGTGCGCCGGTACACAGGCACAGAAGGGTTTTAGGTGCGCCGGTACGCAGGCACAGAAGGGTTTCAGGTGCGCCGGTACGCAGGCATAGAAGGGTTTCAGGTGCGCCGGTACGCAGGCACAGAAGGGTTTCAGGTGCGCCTGTATGCAGGAACAGAAGGGTTGCAGGTGCGGAGGTCCGCAGGCAGTTCAATGGACTCAGAGCGAGGTACGCAGGTGAACAGTTGAGCAGGGTGCGTACTGTAAGCAGGCAAGCAATTGAGCAAGGTGCGTACTGTAAGCAGGCAAGCAGTTGAGCAGGGTGCTTACGTAAGCAGGCGAGCAGTTGAACAGGGTGCTTACTTCTCTTAAAATATTTGTTTATCATTGCTGTGCTCTGGGTTTGGTCCTATTATTGTTGATCTGGTTACTACAGTTGATTGGGTGATTCTCTTATACTTGATGATCATTTGATGCTTATGGATCCAGTTTGAAAATTTATGAAAAGTGGTCCTTGTAAGAAAAGAAGTAGGGGGTTGTAGCTCCCTTCCAGGAGAGACCTGAAAACGAGAGAGAGTTGAAGCTCTCTGCAGGTTGCAGCCTGCGTACTGGTAAAGGACTGCACCAGTACAAAACCATTGTAAAAGGAGTTTCTAATTTGAAAGAAGATAGAGACATATTACAGCAGGTGGTTTTCACCCACATTGGGTTTCCACCTTACATCTTGTGTTCTTTGGTGTGACTATTTGTTTTCTTTGTTCATGCTCATTATTTTATGGTACTGACATGCAGAACTAATTCAAAGAACAAATAAGGAAGATTTATTAAAAGAATTAGATAATACTGATTCACCCCCCCCTCTCAGTATTATTTCCAACAACAATGTGCTCTCACATTTCGACACTATATAAGGGGGAACTCCGACTTAAATCATATCTTATCACTTGGTGCATAGCGTGTTGTTCAGAAAGCACCACAACGGAGTACAGACCAACTGAGGGACAGTTTGTAAGAAACACTATAGCACATAAGGTTATAATGATCATATTTTACTGGCCTACAATATTCAAATATTCTAATGCTTATTCCTGCAAGTTTCTAGTCTATCAAAGATGTGCCAGCAAAAATTAGAAGTTATCATCCCCGCTGCAGCCCATTCTAGTGGAAGAACCTTTTAAACAATGGGGCTTGGACATCATTGGTGAAATTTTCCCACACTCATCAAAGCAGCACCACTACATCTTAACTGCTACAGACTATTTCACGCAATGGACAGACAAAGTTGTACTAAAATAGGTGAATGATCACGAAGTCATCGATTTTTTGCAATAGAGCATCATTTCCAAGTTCGACATTCCTACGCCACTTTTTTTTACAATGCAACATACTTTTTATCGTTAATACTTTATGATTTTGCATTGTAAAATGGTATTATATTGAAGCATTTAGTTAATTACTATCCGTAGGGAAATGGTCTTGTTGAATCCACAAACAAGAACCTTATTTGTATCATCAAAAAGACCATATTCTCTAAGCATTCTACTTTTGTGAATGGCGTATGCGTTGATCGAGTCACATTAAAACTTTCCCTGAGAACCTCCCCATACTTCCTAGTGTACGAAAAATAATCCATCCTCCCATCGGATATTTACTTTCCCACTCTACAACTGTCACAAGAGTCCAAGGCAACCCATGTCTATTAGTCAAGAATAGGATGGACACTCTGCACAAGCTACAGGAAGAAAGGTTGAAAGCTAAAGGATTTTTTACTTCACCATATTCATATAAAGAGGTGGTTTGACTAGAAATCTATAGGGAAAAGTAGCTTTAGTGTGGGTGACTTACTCTTGAACTGGGAAAAATCCCATGAGGACAAAGGAAAACACACTAAGTTTCAGTCCCTATGGATTGGGCCATTCATGGTACACAAGAATCTTGGCCAACACACATATCACCTTCAATCACTTGTCGGGAAGATTGAATCTCTCCCTACCAATGGACAAGACTTAAAACCATATTTTCAATGAAAATTTGGGGTTGTGCCTTACACTATGTACGTAGTCTTTTGTTGTTTGTTTTTTGTGTCTTTGCTTGAATTGTGTTTTGGTTTTTTTACATGAATGAGTGTTTTGCTTGATCATGTTGTGGCTTCTAAGTGTGTGTGTGGCTAAACTATAAAGAGCCTTGTGACACATTAGCATTTGGCTAGCCCTTTGTCTGTTTTCCTTACGTTGGTTACATATTTTGGTCAACAAAGTTTTGATAGAAAATCTAATTCGTTCGTCAGGAGAGTTTGGGTTCAACCATGAATCCATGGCTATTATGAAAACCTCATGCTTATACTTGGTTTTTCTTCTTTGGTGTTCTCAATCTTATCCAACCAATAAGAACAGAGAAGGTGAAAAATCTAAACAAGCAAACCTAAATTAGAGGTCTCTTTATGCTTGTCTAAAGGAACAACCTCTTCTACTCTCAATAAGTCAGGGTCCCTCTTCCACCCCAAATAAATAATTTTCTATGCACAATTATCTTTAAATAAACGAATAAAGGTAGAAGAAGATAAAGGTTTTTAGCACAAAGAGGTGAAGCAAGCAACTTCGCGAGGGTACTGTCTAGGCTCGCTAGCAGTGGAAAAATATTTATGTTCCCACGTGACTCTATCCGGGTACAATCTAGGCAATTTGGCATTGGAGAAACACAAGAGATGAAAAAATATACTCTGAAAATATTAAGCACGCAAGCTACACTACCCTTCCCAACTCAAAACATTATGATTATAATGAAAATTATGTTGTGTTTAACTGAGAAGGTATAGAGGGGACCATGGCTGCCCATGGGGTAAGTGGGAGAGTCAAAGTGATCTTCACGATGAATCAATACTCCCTAAGGAACCGAGGCCCTACACAAAAGAAGCTAACTAAGACAAATAAGTTGGAGTTCAACTAGTGTGTTGCCAAGTGTTGTAGCTGCTATGACACCCTCCAAAATTTTGGATTGCACCCAAATTTCAGAGCCTTCCTTGGTCTTCTCCTTCATTGTTGTAAACACTTAAGCTCATTTCATGAGCTTTCTTGAAGTTCTTTGGTCTCTTTTGCATGTTGGATTAACTATCATCCTTTGGCATGTTTGACTATCATACAATGTTTACAAGCCTTGTCTGGTGGTTTCAAAGGTCAATCTTTGTGTATATGAGTTTCCCCAACCATGTAAACATTTCTCGCATTCATGCACAAAGTCTTGAACATTTTCGTATCAATGTCATCATGGTCATCCTAAAGTCTATCTTACATGTTGCACTTGGTGTATCTTGTCATGAGGCAGTCACACAGAGGGGAATAATTTGTTTATTTTTTCCGATTATCTATCTTGTCATGTCGTCAAACTATGTTAAGTCTATGATCATATTTCATGTTAGTCAGGAGTCCATCTGTCTTCTGGCACTTTCCCATTTTCGAAAAATCTTCCTTACCGAGAATCTTAGCTTCACCGGGCCCCGACTGAATAGTGCACTATGTATTCTTAGCCCTCTAAGATGTGACCCTACTGCATGGAACTTCACAGTGCATAGTTCCCGCCCCTTAAGGGCATCATTTCTACCCAATTCCTGAGTCCATCAACCTCCCTTGACCTTCAAAATTACACAGTTCTTCCTCCCGATTTGCCTTGAACCATGGACTTCACATCTTCAACCCTCAAGCCTTTTCCTTACGTTCTTGAAATATGAAATGTGAAAAAGCCCAGCCTCCCTTTGCCTCCAAAACTATGCATATGCTTCCTCAAGTATCCTTTCCCTCAACCTAACCCCACTGCCTCCAGAAATTGAACAGTTCTACCTTTGAAGCCTCCCTAAGTTGTGCATTGCACAATCTACAAGCCCAAGGTCTCCCCCTATCTACTAGAACTAAACAATTCATAATCATTGGGCCCTTTCTCCCATTCTATGACTTGTCATGTCCCAGGCTCACTTCATGGATAAGAATGCTTCATCTTAGACTAAGGGGTTTTCAGATTCATGTCATCCCGTCATGAGTGAATTGGAGGAACAGGTACACTATCAAGTCATCATGAGATGATGAAGAATGAGAACAAGGATAGAAGCATTCCTAAAGACTCTTGTAGTTTGACTCACAAGTGGATCTATCAAGAGGAAGAAAAGGGACACGATTTGCAACTACCATCAAAGACTTCAGATCATGTAGAAGACTCTTCATCACCAATCCATGTAGAGGAGAAGAGAAAGAATTTCCAGGAAGACATCCAGCACTTAGCAGCAACAATGGATTGAGATTTCCACGTCATCAAGAAGTCCATGTCACAATTTTCATGTCATGGTTAGTCATATACCACATCACTATTGTGGATCATATATATTGTGTTGAAATCTATTGTAAATTGGAAGTCCAAAGGATGCGCATGAATATTGAGAGCCGTGTAAGTTGAAAAGTCATAGGAAGTTGAACAACCATGAGGTTGGTCAAAGAGTAACAAGGATAAGCATCACCCCTTTTTTATATATACCCCCTCATTGTATGAGTAGATGAATTTAAACTTGGCTCCTCTTGCAAGACATTAAAGAGATCAGCTAGATCTTTGACGAGCAAGGAGTGGCTCCAATGTCCCACTATTGGGGCTAGTGATGTACATTGTAAACATGTGTCTTGGAACGTTTGCTAAATAACAAAATCCTTTTAAGGCCAGCATGTTCTTCATGGATGGACTATGAATTTTCGTAAGACTAATCTATGGATGTTTGTATTTCATGTTTTCTTTCACATGTACTAAGATAGTTGAACTATTTCATTTATTATAGTACTTATCTTATTAAGAATGTAATGTAATGATTTTTATTGTTTTCCCATCCTATTGGAATATTTTGTGGGATACTAGATAGGTATTTCCTTGTTTGTTGGTTGTAATGACCATCACATCTATTATGGACTATCCCACTAGATGTTAGATGGATCCTTCTGGTTCATGTATGTATCTTCCTGGGTTGTACTATTACCTATCACTTAGAGGCTCATTTTTCTTTCCCCTTTGTAGTAGAACAACCTTGACACATTTGTAATTGGACACTCACCAGACACACTTCCCTTTCTTTTTTAAGACACCATTGAATCACTCTCTTGTACTGGAAGCTAGAGCCAAGGAAAATCTTTAAGGATTTGGAAACCGAGCCTTTATATCGGATGGGACTCCTACACCAAAAAATGTGAGGTATTATTGGGACTTCATATCGTGGAGATCCCCTGAATGTTGGTGGGTCCAGCACCATCAACACAAACACAATAAGAAAGTGGCTCATATTAACATATGTAAATGTCAACCAAGTCAGGGACTTCCATGTACCGCCTAACCATAGATTGGGATGAACCATATCTCTATTTCAGCCAATCAACCATGTACCATATTCCAAGCATGAATGTGGGATCATATGGGTTAAACCAAAATAGAACCAACCAGGGATTCCAGAGGCCAAACCATCTAGACCCTTAACCATAGTGATTTTACCTAACTGTTCTAGAAATCATTATCGCCAAATAATCTTGGATGCCTCCAACTTTCTTCACCATCACCAGTGGAATTTTTCTGTCTCCACCCATCTGTCAAGATTTCCTGTAGAAATCCCATCTCCACCCTTGACCCTTGAGAATTTCCCAAGACCACCTCACCAGGATCCAAATTCTCCCAACCGTCCAAAGCTTAAACCAAAACGAGGCACTGAAAACACCATGGCTATTGAGGAAATGGAAAGGCAAGGTTGAAACCACTATCAATCCAGGAAACTCCCATGATAATGACAACAATTGAACTGAAAAACCAAATACATGTACCATGTATTCCAATCTCAGCAATTAAAACACACATGCAACCTGTTACCTGTAATGTACACCTGTTGTATTTTTTGTTCCAAAGCTTCCCTTGCACTCCCTTGGTTTTGTTTTGTTTCTTTCTTGTCCAAGTGATTCGTTTCTCTTCTCTTCGATCTCTATTTATGAAATTGATCGAAGCTAGAACTGAAAAAAGTTGTGAGTTATTTCTCTTATGCCTTTTTTTTATTAATGTCTAGCGTCTTCCTTTCCTTTCACCTTTTTCTTTCATTTTACTCTAATTTCCTTTGCATGCATATTTGTGTCTCTTCATCTCCCTTTTCTCCTATTTTCCTTAATTTTTCATATTGAATTGCCATTTATTGCTTATTTTCATTTGCCAATTTCCATCGCCATTAATTAACCATAAGTGATTCCCACTATAATGTTTTTCCCTCCATTCAACTTGGAATGTGTGTCCCATGACCTTTGTCTTATTTTATTTACATAGAAAATCAACCTAGGGTTGTTACATTTATGACCTTGAGTTTGCCACAATCATCCACACTCCTAAAATGTGGAGACATTACTTAATTGTTTAGAGGTTTACCTTAGTTACTAATCATGTAATTTTAAAATATTTTTTCAACCAACCTAACATGAATGTTAGGCAGGCTAGATTGATGGCCTTACTAAGCAAACATTATTTCGACATCAAGCATAAAAAGGGAGAATAAAACAATGTAGGAGATGTTCTAAGTCGAAGTTTGAAACAAATTTGTAAAGTAAAGGGAGTGAAGTTATAAGAGATTTCATTGAACATATTAAAATCATAGCATTAAAAGACCATAATTATAATAAGCTTTGCGAAAATATAAAAAATAATGTTGATCAAAGAAAATGGTCTAACTATGTAGTTAATAAAAATGGACTATTAACATATAAGGATAGGATTTACATTCCATCTGTGGCTAAAATTAAAGTATTGTTGTTAGACGAACACCATAAAAGACCCTTCCCCACTCACCTGAAGTATTAGAAAATGATTACTGCTCTGAAAAAAATAAAAAATAAATAAATAAAATAAAATAAAATAAAAATTGTCTAGCCTAGTATGAAGAAGGAGATAGGTTTATACTTGGTAATACGCCAAGAATGTTAGCAACAAAAAGTTGAATGCCAACACCCAACCATATTTCTGAAACCTCTACCTATACCAAAATGGAAATGGGAGGTGACTTCATTGGAATTTATTACTGAGTTACCCAGGACTCGAAGACAACACGATTCTATTATGGTTGTGAAAAAAAAATTGTCTTAGACTAACCATTTTATACTTGTTCAATCTAATTATAGAGTTGCATAGGTGGCATAAGTCTTCATGAAAGAAATTTTTGAGCTTCACTATATGCTAAATATAGTTATGTCAGATAGAGATGCAAAATTCACCTCCAATTTTTGGAAGGAATTATTTACTGAGATGGGTATGCAGCTAAGTTTTAGCATTGAGTACCATTCATAGATAGATGGGTAGACAGAAAGGGTCAATCAAACCCTTGAAGACATTCTACACATCTACATAACGAACCAACCCACGAAATGGAAGGACTATATACATTTAGTAGAGTTTTCCTATAACAATAATTATCAAGTGCCACTCAAGATGAGTCTTTTTTACGTTCTATATGCAAGGAAGTGTCATGTCTCTTTAAGTTGGATTCAACCTAAAGATAGGCTTATAGTAGGCTGCTATATGCTATAATAAATGGAAGAGAGGATAAAAAATATTAGACAAACTCTAAAAGTAGTGCAAGATAGAAAAAAGAGCTACACATGTTTAAAAATAAGACAAAGAATTTCAAGTGGGTGAACATGTATATATTAAAGTATGACTGAAAAAGAGTTATCTAAAATTGTGGAGTTGTTCTAAAGTAGTGCCTTTGTTTTGTATGTCATTTGAGATACTAGCCAATGTAGGTATAATGGGTTACTAGCTAGCACTACCAGCGCACATTAGACTTTACAATGTACTTCATGTGTCTCTTTTTAAAAAGTATATACATGATCATGCTCATATAATTGATTGGAATGTTGTATAAGTCAAACCTGAAGGTAAGTTTCTAGTGGTGCCTTTACGGATTTTTTACTTGAGGGAAACTACACTCTAGAATCAACCCATCACCCAAGTTAAAGTGCAATGAAATAATTTTAGACATTCAGGTGGCCACGTCGGAGATGGAAGATGAAATTAAAGAAGCATTTCCTATGTTATTCCAAGGAAAATGATAGCCTAAAAACACTAAGGATGGTGTTCCCTTTTAAGGGGTGGAGAGGTGTAATACCCTTGGTAAATTTATTTTATGACTTTTATATTAAATATATGACTAAATATTTAAGTGGGACAAGTGACATAGGTTTATAATATGATTAAACATAATCCATTAAATGCGTTTATACTCTTTATGTTTTAATAGATAAATATTATTGGTCATTTCCAGTTTGATATATATTATAATATATTTTACATCATTTATATAATAATATTTGACATAATTTCTTTGTTTTATCCATTTAGTACATGTCAATCATTTACGATTTCGATTGGCACATCTTAGACTCTTCTAATAATATTTATTACACTACATGATCTTCACATTTCCTCAGGTCTTCAAGATGGACAAGGATGGAGGTTCTGAAACATCAACTAAATTCCCTAAATTCCATTAATCAACAATATTATTATATGTAATAACTCACCGATAGGTATGGTCTATTTTGAAATAACATTAAAATTTCACCTTATGATAATATTATAACTCTATTATTGATACACATTAACACATTATAATAATAATATATTATTATCATTGATACATAAGTATAACCATGTTAACATTGGTCAACCATGGTAAAATTAGTCCAGCCATGTGCACCCCATGGTGAACTTGGTAAAGCCATGTTCACCCATGGTTATACCATGCTCACCCATAATCAATGTTTAAATTTTTTTAATAATGTTAATAATAATACGCCATTAAAAAAATTATCTTACAAATGTGGTTCATTATGTTTGACTGTGTGTGACACTGAACACTCTTCAACTTTGTTCTAACATAATTTCCTATTATTATTGATTAGTATAAATAGTGAGATACAACCCACCACATTAGTCAAAAAACTTCCATCTTTATAGTAAATGTTTATATAGTTGACCGTGATCAAACTTGGTCAACCCTATGTTTACCATATTTAACAATAGTCAACCTTGTTCACTGATAGTCGTCGCCTATCAACATAACTCATCCATTTTCAATTATAGTCAGCCATGGTTGGTGAAAGTGAAATATTGTCATCATTAGTTAACTATGGTCATCCTTTATCAATCAAAATCAAGATTTAAAATTTTTTAATGATAACAACATTAATATTAATAATTTCAACTAATAATAATAGTAATATTAATATTGTGACCTGAGAGTCCTATATAAATCTAGTGAAAATTGAAATATGAAAAACATTGTCACAATGTTACGTTAGATTACAATTTATCCAATGTTGCAATGCAACATTACAAAATTAGTCAATCACATTTAATAACATGGTTGACTATGGTCTACTATGTTTGACTATGTTTGACAATCAACATTCTTCAACTTCAATCAAACATAATACTTATTCATACTATTGATTAATATTAATAATCAAATATGCTGTGACATCAGAATGGTATAAAAATCTATCCAACATCATATTGTGATAAACATTGTCCAATGATATGTTACATTGTAATTTATCGAACATCACAATGCGATATCACAAGATTAGTCAACCACATTTAATAATTTTGTTGACTATGGTCAACTATGTTTGACTATGTTTGAAATTCAACACTCTTCATCTTTAGTCAAACATAATAACCTATTAATATTATTCATTTATATTAATAATCAAACATGTTGTGACATCAGAATGGTACAAAAATGTATCCATAAATCTATCCAATGTTGCAATGTGACAAAATTTTTCGCAAAGTAACAAATATTGTCACAATGTTACATTCATTGGAATTTACCCAATATTGCAATGCGACATTACAAAAATTGGTCACTCACATGTAATATTGTGGTTGACGATGTTCAACTATGTTTCACTATTTTTTATAGTCAACGCCCTTCAACTTTGATCAAACATAATTGAGTAGTAACATTATTGATTAATATTAATAATTTAACACAGTCAACCACATTAGTTATACATAGTCAAACAAATTCAACCATTATAATCAATGTTTAAACATTTAACAATGTTCAAACTTGGGCAACCCTATGTCTACCATATTTAAAAATATTCAATCTTATTCACTCATAGTCATCCTCAATCAATGCAACTTGACCATATTCAATTATAGTCAACCATGATTGCCCAAAGTCAAACATTGTGTACCTTACTCAACTAAGGCCATCCTTGGTTACTCATAATCAAGATTTCAAAATGTTTAATAATAATAATAATAATTCATTTCAATGCAATCATATTATTGATTAATATTAATCATCAAACATGTGATGTCAAAATTGTACAGAAATATCTCCAATGTCACAATTTGAAAAATATTATCTCAATCCTAAATTACATTGTAATTTATCCAATGTTGCAATGTGACATTACAAAATTAGTTAACCACATTTAATAATGTGGTTGAATATGGTTAGCTATGTTCAACTATGTTTCACAGTCTCATTATTCAACTTCAATCAAACATGATCACTTATTAATGTTATTAATTAATATTAATAATAAAAGAGTTTTTCGCATTGGAATGTTTCATAAATCTATCCAATGTCACAATGTGGCAAACATTGTTGCAATGTGAAAAACATTGTTACAATGTTACATTACGTTGCAATTTATCCAATGTTGTAATGTGACCTTACAAAAAATTAGTCACACACATTTACTAAAGTGGTTGACTATGTTTGACTATTTTTTACAGTGAGCCCTCTTAAAATTTTAATCAAAGATAACTTTCTATTAATATTATTGATTAATATTAATAACTAAACATATTCAACTACATTAGTCAAACAAAGTCAACTTTTATAGTTAATGTTTAAATAGTTGACCATGATCAAACTTGGTTAACCCCATGTTTACCTTATTTAACAAGAATCAACCTTGTTCACTCATAATTGTCCTCACTCAATATAACTCAACCATATTAAATTATAGTCAACCATGGTTGACAAAAGTCAAACATTGTAAACCTTAACCAACTTAGGTCATCCTTGACTAGTCAATCAACATTTAAAAATATTTAATAATAATAATAATACTATTATTATTATGGTTGATCAAAGTCAAAAATTGAAAACCTTAGTGAACTAAGTTCAACCTTGGTTGGTCACAATCAAGATTTAAAATTGTTTAATAATAATAATATTAATATTAATAAAGTTGACTAATAATTATAATATTAAGGTTGAATATATTTATTGTTTTTTTTGTAAGTTGTTGGTGTTTCCTTTTAGTAGTCAAAAAATGTTACATGATCATCCCATACACTTCAGATGGCCTTAACCGGCCCACTGGGAAACTATCTTTTTTTACCAACAGGTTTCTAAGTATCCACTCCAAAATCTATATCTGAAAGAGTTTCAAAATAACAAAATAAAATGCATCATCATCAAACCGTCTATCTGTATTGAGGCTACAAATTAAGGATTCCAACATGAAACTATAAAAACTACTCATCAGATGAATCAAAAAGAGTTGGGTCCCATACACTAGAGCTTAGTGGGGCTAAAGTTGCAATGCATGGAATGTGTCTCTCAATTCTAGCCATCTTGTTGTCTAACTGAATAATTTACTTGAATCTCATTTGTTATTGATCACTCCTGGCTTTATCCAAATAATCAACGATACTCGGCTAATATTGTTGCCTCACTGTCAAATCTATGTCTGGCAAATTTTTAATTTTCCAATATAGGAATAGAGTCTAGACATACAAATTGCATCATCCTATGGTGTGGCCAGGTGTTGTGACCAAATAACCAAATTCATGGCTTAAATCTATATCAGATATTAGTCCCTTCTCATTGGAAACTATTTCTACCATACCTTGAATTACATTTTGTGCCTTAGTGAAAGTGGCCTCACAGTACCTGTTCACACCCTCCCTGCCCTAGGTTTTATCACAACCTCAGCCATGACCCCTAGACCCATGACCATTATTTTTCCCACGACTACCATGTGTGTTGGGCCTTTCCATGACCCGAAGTTGGATAGCCTTGAATATTGTCAATCGGACCTCACTAATTAGCTTGATGTGACTACTGAGAACTGGGAACTTGTTAACCCCATGTTTACCATATTTAACAAGAATCAACCTTGTTCACTCATAATTGTCCTCACTCAATATAACTCAACCATATTAAATTATAGTCAACCATGGTTGACAAAAGTCAAACATTGTAAACCTTAACCAACTTAGGTCATCCTTGACTAGTCAATCAACATTTAAAAATATTTAATAATAATAATAATTATAATACTATTATTATTATGGTGGATCAAAGTCAAAAATTGAAAACCTTAGTGAACTAAGTTCAACCTTGGTTGGTCACAATGAAGATTTAAAATTGTTTAATAATAATAATATTAATATTAATAAAGTTGACTAATAATTATAATATTAAGGTTGAATATATTTATTGTTTTTTTTGTAAGTTGTTGGTGTTTCCTTTTAGTAGTCAAAAAATGTTACATGATCATCCCATACACTTCAGATGGCCTCAACCGGCCCACTGGGAAACTATCTTTTTTTACCATCAGGTTTCTAAGTATCCACTCCAAAATCTATATCTGAAAGAGTTTCAAAATAACAAAATAAAATGCATCATCATCAAACCGTCTATCTGTATTGAGGCTACAAATTAAGGATTCCAACATGAAACTATAAAAACTACTCATCAGATGAATCAAAAAGAGTTGGGTCCCTTACACTAGAGCTTAGTGGGGCTAAAGTTGCAATGCATGGAATGTGTCTCTCAATTCTAGCCATCTTGTTGTCTAACTGAATAATTTACTTGAATCTCATTTGTTATTGATCACTCCTGGCTTTATCCAAATAATCAACGATACTCGGCTAATATTGTTGCCTCACTGTCAAATCTATGTCTGGCAAATTTTTAATTTTCCAATATAGGAATAGAGTCTAGACATACAAATTGCATCTTCCTATGGTGTGGCCAGGTGTTGTGACCAAATAACCAAATTCATGGCTTAAATCTATATCAGATATTAGTCCCTTCTCATTGGAAACTATTTCTACCATACCTTGAATTACATTTTGTGCCTTAGTGAAAGTCGCCTCATGGTACCTGTTCACACCCTCCCTGCCCTAGGTTTTATCACAACCTCAGCCATGACCCCTAGACCCATGACCATTATTTTTCCCACAACTACCATGTGTGTTGGGCCTTTCCATGACCCGAAGTTGGATAGCCTTGAATATTGTCAATCAGACCTCACTAATTAGCTTGATGTGACTACTGAGAACTGGGAACTTGTTAACCCCATGTTTACCATATTTAACAAGAATCAACCTTGTTCACTCATAATTGTCCTCACTCAATATAACTCAACCATATTAAGTTATAGTCAACCATGGTTGACAAAAGTCAAACATTGTAAACCTTAACCAACTTAGGTCATCCTTGACTAGTCAATCAACATTTAAAAATATTTAATAATAATAATAATAATAATAATAATACTATTATTATTATGGTTGATCAAAGTCAAAAATTGAAAACCTTAGTGAACTAAGTTCAACCTTGGTTGGTCACAATCAAGATTTAAAATTGTTTAATAATAATAATATTAATATTAATAAAGTTGACTAATAATTATAATATTAAGGTTGAATATATTTATTGTTTTTTGTGTAAGTTGTTGGTGTTTCCTTTTAGTAGTCTAAAAATGTTACATGATCATCCCATACACTTCAGATGGCCTCAACCGGCCCATTGGGAAACTATCTTTTTTTACCATCAGGTTTCTAAGTATCCACTCCAAAATCTATATCTGAAAGAGTTTCAAAATAACAAAATAAAATGCATCATCATCAAACCGTCTATCTGTATTGAGGCTACAAATTAAGGATTCCAACATGAAACTATAAAAACTACTCATCAGATGAATCAAAAAGAGTTGGGTCCCTTACACTAGAGCTTAGTGGGGCTAAAGTTGCAATGCATGGAATGTGTCTCTCAATTCTAGCCATCTTGTTGTCTAACTGAATAATTTACTTGAATCTCATTTGTTATTGATCACTCCTGGCTTTATCCAAATAATCAACGATACTCGGCTAATATTGTTGCCTCATTGTCAAATCTATGTCTAGCAAATTTTTAATTTTCCAATATAGGAATAGAGTCTAGACATACAAATTGCATCTTCCTATGGTGTGGCCAGGTGTTGTGACCAAATAACCAAATTCATGGCTTAAATCTATATCAGATATTAGTCCCCTCTCATTGGAAACTATTTCTACCATACCTTGAATTACATTTTGTGCCTTAGTGAAAGTGGCCTCACGGTACCTGTTCACACCCTCCCTGCCCTAGGTTTTATCACAACCTCAGCCATGACCCCTAGACCCATGACCATTATTTTTCCCACGACTACCATGTGTGTTGGGCCTTTCCATGACCCGAAGTTGGATAGCCTTGAATATTGTCAATCGGACCTCACTAATTAGCTTGATGTGACTACTGAGAACTGGGAACTAACCCTTCAATACAAAATGAGGACCAATGCCTCTTTAAGTGCAGTGATCTCTTGCTGAAATAATTGTAACCTATTAACATAAAATAACAATAGCAAAAAGTTTTAATTTTATGTTCAATAACCTTGGGTGCACCTAAAATGGGTTTGTGTCATAAAATACAAATAGTTGGCAACCTTGCCCCCTCACATGTTAGGGGTTGCCAAAGGGGAGGGCTTACTGTGACAGAATCTGAGACCCCACATCTAACAACGATATGATTCTCCCTTCCCTTGGGTTTACTTATAATGATGACTTGCGTATTGAACAACATAAAATTGGCCGACTGAGACTCACACTCCCACATAATTGACTCTCCCTTGGGTTGGACATCAACATATTTATTTATACATGACCACAGAACTAGCATGAGAAATTGAGGAGGTCGAAGGTCGAGTGGACTGGGGGGCGCAGAGCATGCAAATTCTAAGTGCAGGATGACATCACTTCTCACTGACATGGAGAAAAATGTCTAGCCCAAAACACCATTCCATATATATGACTAAAATTACTGAGAGATGTTTCAAAGTCACAAAGTCAAACCCACCCATAATGGCCTCTAAGACATAAGTATTACAGACATAACCAAAAACCACTCATGCCATTCTCGGCTTATAAAAAAATAAAGAGAATGCAAAAAAAAATTGAACCCACAATATCCCAAGAAATTTTCCATGAAAATAAACCATTCGTTGAACACAAGGTCATGCCAGGAGTGAAGACCAACTTCCCAAAGTAATCATACTCGAATTGGCAATCAAGCATTACAAAAGGAGTGGAAGGAACATACCCACGTAAATATAATATGAATATGAACCACGAACCTATAGCCTCTTTTGCATGGCTGATTCCTCCTCATAAAGCTTCCCCTCTTCCCCACCACCTATGGATCAGGCTTGTGAATCAACCGTAGTGTTTCCATACCAGAAATGGTGAAATTTTCTAGTTTAGACCAATTCTAGCACCTTCTCTATACCATAGGAAGTACAACAAATTTCGTCAACATATAAACCTTAAGACATCATGTGCATGTGCTTATGTGTGGGTGGTCATGCCACCCCCTTAATTCAATTATCATCGTCATTGAGAATTACGTATTTGGCATGGGTCACATCAAATCCCTCCTACCTCTAGTCACCCCGATCAGTAAAGGTTGACCATATTATTATTATTATTATTATTATTATTATTATTATTATTATTATTATTATTAGTCAATATATTATTAATAGTTGACCACGATCACACATTGTCAACCATAATAATAATAATAATAATAATAATATAGGTTTGACCAACCTTATTTAGAAATCCTCATAATATTAATATTAGGGTTTATTATTAAGGTTTGATATGTCATAATATATTAGGGCTTATGAATAAATTTTAATATTTAATAGTTTAATAGTGACAATATTAATATTAATAAAGTTGACGTTGAGTAATAATAATAATCATAAGGTTGACTATATTATTATTATTATTATTATTATTAGTTTTGTGTGATTGAATATATTATTAATAATACTAATAGTAGTAATATTATTATTACTATTAATATTAACAACTTTAATATTTGTGGTATTAATGTTAATAAGGTTTATCTATAATATTAATATTACGATTTGTGAAAGAGGTTTAATATTTTATAATAATATTAGGGTATGTGAATAAGGTTTAATATTTTATAATAATATTAAGGGTCTATGAATGTTCTAGGGGGAGAGCTCAATTGGTGATTGAAATAATGTAAAATCTATGGAAACTGAGAGATCCAAGGTTCAAATTCCCCTAGTTCTGACCCAATTTAAGGAGAGGAGAACAAGCCATAAACCCCTAGAGATTTACTAGTAGTTACATGTGAGGTGGCTGCTTGGTTCCTCTAGGATACAAAAAAAAATATTAGGGTCTATGAATAAGGCTTAATAAATTTGACTAACAATACTAAAATTAAGGTCGACTATATAAAGTGACCACATTTGGCTATGGTCACCATGCTCGATTATGGTTGACCATAGTTAAGAATTGTAACTTTTAGATGGCTATGGTCAACATGGTCAACCATCATCAACTATAGTTTACTTTTTTCATAATGGTTGACAATAGTCAACTATGGTTAACCATCAACCATAGTTAACCATCATAAGCCACCGTAAACAATGGTCAACCATAACCAACCATGGTCATCTCTAATTGACCATAGTCAACCTTGGATAATAATAGTCAACACATGCTCAACATAAAAAACCATGGTCAACCATGGTTAGAATTGTCAAACATGCTCAACCTCAGTCAATAAAGGTCATAATGAATGTAACATTATTAAATTGATGCAACAATAATATGTTGTTACATTAAAGGTTGACCATTCTCAAACTCTATCAACCTTGGTGATGTAGGCCAAGGGGCTTATTTTTTACACACACACACAAATATGGCCAAAGCCTTAGAAAACAACCAGATTCAAGCCTTATTATCATATGTATATATATATATATATATATATATATATATATATATATATATATGAAAAGGAGAGGAAGGAATATTATACTCAACCACCAGATCAAAAAAATTATATTATCGCCACCATAGCCAAGACCACAATACGTGTGCACAACCAATCAAACCATAACTTAGCACTTACAATAAAATTCACACAACCATGTACGTGACCAAAACTTTAGCCCACAATTTTTTCATTTAATGCACGATCTGTGGCATCGGTGCTTATAGTAGAGTGCTCATATGACCACACCCTGGACCATTAACTCAGCCCTCGGAAGTGATTTTGTACTATGTAAACCTGGTGGGAATGTACAAAGTTCTTGCTTGCATTTATGGGGAAATAAATCTATGGGATGATAATAATTCCCATCAAATGTCAATTCTCTAATTTCCCATCAAGTGTTGACCTTGGTGATAAAATTTTGTCCCAACGTTTTATCAACCTCCACTTACAATGACTTTTTAGGATGGGTAGTTCGATGACAATTGTAGTTTTCCTCTCCATAACTCACCTCCAAAGAGTCTATCTGGGTGATTTCAGATAGAGTTACCTTAATGATTTCAAATCCAACCACTCGTAAGAAACTTGGGGGTGATTTTTTCTGGGGAAAGCCTGACTTATGATGGGAATTAGTTTTGTTTGTCAATTTCCATCAATTGACAAACTCATGTAACTTAAAAAGAAGATAAGTCTCCACCCCTTTCGCTCTTTTCTAAGAAAAATTCCATTGCAGGGTTATTATAAGGATTATACAGAGGTTAAGACACATCCATAGAGCACCCTCTGACACCACATTAATCACATTGATCATAAAAATAAACAAAAAAACCAGTAGAATCAATCCACATATTTCACATGGAATTAATGCAATGAACTCTACAATTATACACACATAAAATCCTTCTCATCCTCTCTCTTTGTATTTATTAATTTAAAAAAATTAATATACATATGAAAAATCATTCCATATATAAGGAAATAGAATTAGATGATTTAATTTGTCTCTATCAAAATCCAACTCAAACAAACATCTATTTTAAATAGATTACATGGTGATTAATAACAAAAAAAATGATAATATATCCTACCAATCCTACACATTGGGGAACCAACTCCTCTAGTAAAAGGTTTTTAGCCTTCTCAACTTATCAAGATTTACTAATTCCCCTTCATCACTAAGTCAACCATATTCAACCTTGGTAAACCTCAACAATCATGATCAAACTCATCAACCATCTTCAACCATTGTCAACCATGGTCAATAAGTCCACACCACACACATCGTCCATCAACTAGCACAACCACATTAGTAAATTCGATTGGCATACACTCATGGATGTATGAAAATGAAATTGATTGATGTATATCAACCACACTTACTAATGTGGTTGTGCTAGTTGACCATGATGAAACTTGGTCAACCCTCTATTTACCATGGTTAACAATACTCAACCTTCTTCACTCAGTGTATACCATAGTTAATGTAACTAAATTATATTGAATTAGAGTCAACCATGGTTTAAAAAAGTCACTCAAGGTCAACATTTTTAAGTCATAATTTAAAAATGTTTAGTAATAATAATGTTAATAAAGGTAAGGTTCGCATTAATGTTTACTACTACTACTACTCATAATAATAATAATAACAATAATGTTGACTATATTATTATTATATGATTTAATGTATTAGTAACTGATGACCATGATAAAAATCGCTCAACCGTATAATAATAATATTATAAGGTTGACCAACCTTATTCACAAGCCCTAATAATAATAATATTATGCTTTGTGATTAAGGTTCAATATTTAATAATGTTTAATAATTATGATAATAATATTAATAATAATATTAATATTGTTAGAAACCTTCAGCACTACTGACAGGGGGGTGAATTAGTAGTGTATCTTGATATATATCTTTACTGATTTTGAATTCAATTGAATCACAACTTAGTTTATAACACCTCATAATGTATTAACAACCAATAACATATGTGTAAATATTATCATATGAGAAACAAAAATAATAATCATAAAATCATGTAAACATCAATGCATGAATCATTAGCCATAAGAAAGACATCAAAACACAAACGCAAATCATCATCCCATGAAGATAAAAATTAAGATTTCTATTGGAAACCCTTTCAGGATTAAAAAGAAAAAAAAAACTTTGTTGTTGTTGTGCTGCGCTAAATATTCTATTATGTCAAACAATAGTATTTTACATAGATTGTTAGAAGCCACCAACTAGGAGACTCGACCTTGAACAATAGCTATCCTATCACTACAAACTAGTTGGGTCAATCCAAAAAATACAGTGAGTTGATGACCATCAACTATTCCAGCTACCACTGGGCAGAAAGGACAATTTTTGCAACAATGCTACTAGCAACCGCTAGCACGAGATCATTGCTCCAACTTAGCAAGCACCTATTCATCGGAGGTCACTGCTCTACAACTCTATGTTAACCTTGATTTCATTCATTTTCATACTGGACCACCAAGACACTATGATCAACAAGTCTCAATTTTGTAATATCAAACCCAAGCAATAAGACATCTCAAAAACTCAATAATAAATAAGTTGATCGATACATACAACTAGCATCAAAATACTCTGCCATCAACACTCGTAAATCAAACTACTCATGGCCATACACACGACGATCAACACAAACTAAAAATACATCAAATCCTCAATAAATCAACAACATAAAATAGTATGGAATTATACCATATTCACCAGTAACCCTGAAAAACAAATGTCAAATAATATTATAGACGTAGTCCTCAATCCATGTTCTTTTATCAACCTCTTAAGCAACACATTTAGCCTTTGATTTTTCTATGCTATGAATCTAATATGAAAATTGATTTTTTTTCTTTAGTACTCTTTCACAAGCCTTTGAACTACTCACTCCAATACCATCTACCCTCATAAATTGATGTATCATTTCTCACCAATATGGCTGGAGCATTCTTGCTCTCTACAATCCTCTCTCACTCTCAATCACACAAACCAGCTTGTTGACAGTGTTAGATCTAGCCAACATACAGGGGATCTTTTGGATATGAAATCCAAATTATAATTCACATCATTTGGTATGGGAGTCCCATCCGAAGTTATGACCCGACTGCCATTAACTTAAAGATTTTCCTTGGCTTGAATGATTAGCATGAGAGAGCAGCGTGCATGTAATTTTGAATGAGAAAGAGAGTATGCCCTTTGATATGTTCAATTGTAAATGGATGAAGGTTATTTGCTAGAAGGAACAAAAATGAGTTTCTAAACGAAAATTAGTAGTATTAATATAGTAAATACACATGTACATAAACAAGGAATAATTGTTAGTCGTGAAGCAAAATAGTCCACATAGATGCCATGATCATTGTAACAATCACAACAATTTTCAAACAAGTTGATCACCAAAGCCTCCAAAATAGTTCAATTTCATTAGTACATATGTAAGCCAACATAAACTGCAAAAAATTGAAGATTAGTCTCAAAACATCCAAAATATATGTATGAAAATGTGTTGGCCAAAAGACTTTGTGTATTAAGCAAAAGTTCCTAGATACATGAGTACATTGAACACCACTATCTCAAATAGTGGAGCGTTGGAGACACCACTTTCTCTACAAAAGAACTATATCTATCTCTCTAATGCCTTGTGGCAGAAGTGACGTGAAAAATCTTTTCCTTGAGTAATAAGGTGTCTTTTATAACTAGAGGAATGACCTTTCATATCCTCATGACTCTTAAGTTTCTCATATGACTTTACAACTTCTTATGACCTTTGGACTTCTATATAACTCTTGTAATTCTAAATGACTTTTGAACTTCTTCATGGATTTTGGAATTACACGTGTCTTTTGGAGTTCTACATGTGGCTCTTTTGTCCATATATGACCCTTGGAATTCCACATATTGTCTTTACAATGATTACATAGCTACATCATCATTTCCACATCATCATGAGGTAACAACATGGTAAGTCACTAGAATTGATGACCTGGAATCGTAGTGAATAATGAAGTGAACTTTATTGAGATGTCATAATTCTACCACTTGTATCTTCAATGTTACAGGCAACTTTCAAGTTGTTGTTGCCTTTATGATCCAAAGGGTGTCGGACCATATGGAGTCTTTATGAGTTACTTTTATCATCAAGATTCCAATGTTCTTCATCTCGTTGAATTATGTGTTCCTCAATCTTGAATACTTCCTCGAGTTTATCCCCTTTGACAAATCTCCTCATGCATCATTGCCATCTTTTTTTAGAACACTTGCGACTAAGATCACTCATGGAAAGAAAACAACAGCTCAAAAACCTCTTATTCTGACATGTTTCAGGAAACTTTTTTTATCATTTCTCATCAATGCCTCAAGGAGAGAGGACAAAGCTTTATGGACGCAAGGCACACTATCAAGGGACAAGGGTTGGCTAGCTTAAGGCTTGAGGATGCACTATGCACTCAACTGAGAAGAACAAGCTTGAGGGAGGGCACAGGGCATAAGTTGATGGATGAAGGGGGTTCAATGAGGCTTTTTGATGTGCCATGTGCTCAACTAGAAATCTTAAGTCACAAGGAGGGCGTGGGATGCACCGTGAATATTGAAGGAAGGGTTCACTATTGATGTGCCATGCGCTCAACTGAGGGCTTGGTGAGGGTGCAAGGCGCATCCCAAAGAGGGAAGGAAAGCTTGACTATTCACTGATGATGCACCATGCACATGGCTTAGAAAGAGACATGGTTTAAGACGCAATTCAAAAAGGGAAAGAGTGGTTGTTTCTTCACATTGTGCTATGTTCTTTTGGGAGGGTGTAGGGAACAGTTGGAACAAGGAAGGGACCCCAATTCAGCCTTAAGACAAGCTTAGATTGTTTTTCAGAAAAAAAATACAAGAGAAATCAACGAACAATTACAGTATTATCAAGTGAAGAAATATGGAGCATATATAAAGAAATTCTAGAAAATAATAAAGCAATTTAGAGAGTATATAATTTGGAGGAAACAAAAAAGAAAATACAAAATTGTAAAAGATTTGTGTCATTGTAAGCCTAGCTAAGACATCGACTATTAGGCATGTTTAAGTGATGATTGATTTAATTTCTATTATAATCCTAGCAGACATAGTTGGGTCATGTTTAAGTTATGTTGAGCCATACAATTGTAATTAAGGGAGAGTGTTGGAAATACCTAAATTACTCCCACATAGAGTGCGGTCTATATTAAGAATGTGGGTTAGTTAGAGTCACTATGAGCTAGTTCGATCTCAATTATATTTGGAAAAACCTAATTTATTGTGAGTTTGCATAACAAGTTAGTCTGAGTTGAGTAAGTCAATTATAAATAGCATGATTCCATATTTAGTAATTTAAGGATTTATATACTAGTGAGTGGGTCATTGCGAGATGTATGAGGCGAAAAGAGCTAAGATTCATTGCTCAGTGACTATGTATGTGAGAAGTTTTGTTAATAGAAGCATGCTTGTGTGATAATTTGTGTTTCTTCCTATCTACACTTCCATCAAAAACTCAAGAATTCTTTCTTTTCAATGAAGTACAAAAGACATGAGTGACTAAATACTAGATAGATCTAAACTAAACATGCATAAAAGTTACAGAAAGGGAAAGAAAAAATACAAGAGTTCACCTTGGATAATGAAAACAAGAAAATAAAAGTGGCTATGTTTGAAAACCATTGATAAAACCATAATTCTAAATTACCTAGAATCCAACCATCAATTTTTTAAAATCATTGTTTGGAGCTAGTAACAGTGATTCCCACTCATCTTGAAAAGCTTCCCATGGATTAAATCTCATCATCCCATCACTTCTCTCTAGACAATATACATGGCCTATGAATTCAAAATATGCATCACCCTCATTTAAAAAATGAAGAGAAACAAATTTCCATGAATGTACTCAAACTTCAACCACGTGAATGATTAAAAGATGACAGAAACCAACAGATAAAAAATATAATATAAAAGAGGAAATCACAGACTTATCAACCATGGCCATGCTTAACTTAAATTTAGTCAAAAAGAAAAATCCCAAACTCCTTCAAATGACAAAATCTTGACCTGCTGACGTAGACAAGAATCATCACAGAAAAAATCCGTGCCTAACTTAAATTTAGTCCAAAAATAAAATCCTAAACTCCTTCAAATGACAAAATCTTGACCAAATCTTGACCTACTCATGTAGACAACAATCGTCATAGAAAAAATCCCTATAATCTCGTGTCACCTCACCGTTCCTTTTCTCTTTTCGTATTCATCTCTAAACCAGCGAGATGAAGACTCATTCCAAAGGATTTCCGTTATACTTATTATTAGTCCCTGCCCCTCCAGGGCAGTGGACTATTGTAATCGGTTTTGTTAGTCGTCATTAGTTCTGCACAGAACCCAAGATAGAAACGGAGTACATAATCTAAACTTTTGATTTTATATTCAATAAACAACTTTTTTCCAACCACTAAAAAATGTCCAGCCGTTATTTCAACCACTAAAAAATTTAGAGATCTTATTTGGCCTCATATCGAGGCAAGATCTCGGAAAACTTAGGATAAAATCTGTCGATTCAATGCATTTACTTCATTCATATCACCTAAATGGAAAATGGAAACTAATACCAGCATTAGTTAATAAACCTTAAATGTTTGGTGTGTAAGTAATTGATAATGTATACTTTACTAATATATCACACTACACTCAAACACATGGTAATATATCACACGACAGGCAAGAAAATATATCACATGACACGCAAAAAGATGGCTACAGATGGCTATGTGCATGTCCTCGTTGGCTACACCTGGTTTTGTGCATGTCTTCTTGTATTGTCTACCGAACGGGACACTAACATAATCTTAACCGTTGTTAAAGAGCTTAAATTCCAGTGGGCGCCAATCAACTTCTTGTCCAACTGTTAATGGAAACTACTCTTCATCTTCTTCATCTCATCCAGACCCCTGCCCTCTTAGCTTACAATCCCGCCTCCGGAACAATGGGAGAACTGGTCCATATCCAAGCAGAAGCAGTAGGAAGCCTCTGTGCTAAAGTGGAAGCATAGACCTCGGAGGTAGCATAAACATGGGAGGTACCCACACGTATTCTGGTGTCAAGGTTGACGAAGGCACACGAGATGAACTCTGGTGTAGAGCTTGATGAAGGCGCACGAGATGAACTGAGCGGTAGATGTAAACGTTGATCGGTCCGTCGTATCGAAGTGCAACTTAAAGTTGCAGTGTTTCCATATTACCGTATCTTCAGACTTGGGTCAACGACAAAGGGGAAGGGGATTGTCGATGCCAACTGCGGATGGGCTGCCCCTGGTTCATTGCATTGAAGGGGCTTGCTTGAGAATATGAAGCAAGGGAAGGGGCAGACCCGAACCAGGCAGAGAAGGCTTACCTAGTGGGGTTACCACCGACCTAACTGAGGCATGGCAGACCAGATTCAAGTACTCTAGAGGACTACTTTCAAGATGATGTTATCGATCAAAACCCTTGAATTAAATCAAAACAGAAAGGCCTTCTCAAACACGACACCAGAGGCCAACTTTCTTAACTGGTTTAAAATCTACCTGTGAGTCTGATGCCTGAATACGTGGTTTCATAACAAAGATGGCCCACGAGCCTCTTCTCATTCAAGGTTTCGATCTGACCAATGTATAGAACCTCTGAATTGCAGAGTCGCCGCAGGGGAAAAGATGCCCTTCGAGATATGCCTGCATGAAGTGGTTTTATACTGTTCATTGTCTCGGATTCAACTTGATTCCAGTGTCTGCATTCCTAGTCCCATTCATGTTTTTCGGTTGGGAAGAGAATGAAAGCGTTGTGATGCCCATGCTTAACATCTTGGCTACATATCTGGTTTGTTCGATGGGGGAAGTCTCTACCTCCTCCATTTGGCTGACTAACTGTATTTGGGATCGGAGACGTCGACAGCTTTATTTTCATGAGAGGGCGAGGGCGTATAGCAACGCTTTAGTTATCAGGAACATCGAGATATTCATGTAACTTTACATGCTGAAGCATTGAAGGAACTTCAGCTTCACTTACAATTTAAAAATTATTAAATTCTGAAATACGCAGTTGGAAATGTTTTGAGGATCGACAGGAACAACCTGGTGCCTAAGCCTTAGAATAGAGAAATATAGGGGGCAAGAAATGGTAAATTGAAGAGGGAAAACATGACTTACTAACTTGGTTGTTGTGTATAGGTTGACTGACATGGGCACTGACTTACTCTCTGGCAGAAGAATGTACCGAGGCAAATAACATTTTCACAGGGGAATGTTACAATCTAACACGTTCGCTCTAATATCTGGTAGGTGAAGAAGTCGCATTTTGTTTTTCTGTATGGAGTTGTTGCCTTTCCATCTTGTAAATAATACATTTACTCAACATAAACCAAAAAAAAACTACATGTGTGAAGCAAATGAGAATTAGATGGTTAATGATAAAATAAACTCTAACGTGGTATTGCAGTAATATGCAATAATATGTTTCTAATCTGGACGAGCATTCGAGGATTCACTATATACACAAAGGGAAATGTGGTAAGCAACATTGCCATGAGCCTTGTTGGGCAAGACAATTCAACTTGCGTTCGAGGATTCGAAACAGATACAATTTGATGCTGCTGACAATGAAATCCCTAATCTGAATTAAAAGTGATTAGAGTGCCCACTATTATTAAGCGCTTTTTGCACTGAATTTTATACAAATGTTCACATCAGATGGTCGATTATATTGCTCACAGAATCCCAATTCAATTCTGTGAACTATAGTTTTTGCTCTGCTACATTGTGTTTGTATTCAAATTACCTACTGTAGATCGTTTGGGTTAATGCAATACTTGGGTAAAAAGGGGCTTCTGCATATGTAAGTTTTCTTGGACTTTCAAGAAAATATTGGGTTGTTCAGAGGAATGACTATTCTTCCTGCCAGTTCTCTGCTTGATCAGCTTTTTTGACAGAGACCTGGCCCATCTGGTTTGTGCTTTTCTTTGCTCCCTTGGAAATTTCTTCTGGTTTAGAAAAAGAAGCAGTTATGGATTATCATGGCGGTTTTTGTCTTTTCTTTAAATTATGCTTCAGCATTGTCCTTTTGTGGGTTTGATGGTGTCTGCATTTGTCCTTCATGTTAACGGGTACTCAGCCGGTTAACGGGTACTCAGCCGGAATTGATATTGAATCACCAGCCATAGAATCAAACCGATACCACCTGTATTACATTTTCAAGCTTGAAACTTGCATCCTATGACTGTATTAAAGCTTAGATGCTTTCACTTCAGCACAAGTAACTAGTTTTAACTTGATGCAGGGACTCGCTGCCTCGCAGCTTCGCTTGTTCGAATTTGTTACCTTTTAAATAATTTCTTCCATGTTGGAAATGATAGTACCAATATTATGATGTTCATCATGCTATGCAATTATGTTTTGAATTATTTTTTCTTGGGCATGCTCCCTCGTGATTACATCTTTTTCAATTAAATAACATTTTTTTTGTTCATTGTGTTTTATGTTCTTTTCACGACTAGCACCACGCACAAAGCGAAAGTGTTAGAGGGGGAGTGGCTAGTTTCTCCTTCATTGCAGTGAGGGGATCACAAGGGGGGCGACAACCCCCACTATCGAGGGGGTGGTAGCCCCCTTGTACAGGGTCCGAGGCAGCGCCCCAATTGTTTTTTCCTACCTATGGTTTTGTGCATGGGTTTTGCACGTGGTTTTGGGCATGATGGTTTTTTGCCCATGGTATCTTTAGATCTGGTCAAGGGAACTACGGCTATGTTCTAATTCAAGGTTAATGGATTGTGATTTATGGATGCTTCTGCACGTATATATATGTATTGTAACATTGAAAGGAATATAATGAAAAATCAATTTGGTAGTCCCAGTTTTGGTGGTTTCAAGATCAAAGGGAACATATCTGTGTATATATGATTTATGTTCTCGCCATTGTTTATTTTTTGTATTTAAAATTATATGCTTGTAATTTTTATACAGAGTTAAAACCTACATTTTTAAGAGTTAAATTAAATATTTTTTTAATCTTCCATAAAATTATTAAAAAAAATCCCATAAAACTTTTTCTTCCTTTTCGATGATTTTGCATAAAAACTTCGTCATTTAAATTGTTCACTAATAATTTTTTTATCACAATTTTATACATAAATTTAATGAATAATCTAATAAAACCCTAAATTATCATCTTTATATATAGAGATATATAATATAATTAAATACATATATTTGAAAAGCTATTCATTAAAAAAATATATACAATGTTATAAATTTTAATTTATGAATTATTCTCAAAATCACGGAAAAAAAAAACTATTTTCAAAATCACCCGAAAACATAATTTTGTTATTTCTTCACCCGTGAAAGCTAGTTTTTCTCTAAATAAAGTTAAACTTGTAGTCTTTTCCAAAGCATGCCAACCTGGAAAAATACATTCCACTCTCTTCTTAACTAATGAAAAATACATTAAAGGAATTTGAAAACACTCCACTCCCTTCTTAACTAATGATACATACAATAAATAAATTTGTCTTTTATTATTACTTTTTTTTAATTCGAAGTAATTTTTTAAAGGTTTAAGATTACGGTGGTCTTAGTGGATGTTAATTATCATTAGCGGATATTACTTATCATCATCATTATTGTCGTCATTTTTTAAGGAAGAGTTCAATTTTCTATAAATTTAGATATATAGATATTGATAATATAATTTAATATTAGAAGAAAAAGAAGAAATATGATATTTTCTATTTTACAATAATTGTATTATAAAAAAAAATAAAAAATCAATTGTATTTAACACTTTTTCTTATCTAACACTTATATTAAAAAAATATTAATTAAATACATATCTGAATTCAATATAAGCTATCTTGTTGGACAACTCTCCTTTCTAAAATTTTAAAAGTCATAAAAACTTATAAATTATAACCACATTAGTTGGTTCAAACGTCCACCAAATCCTAAAAATGTGATTAATCTGAAAGACATTTATCTACACTATGGATCACAAAAGTCTCAGATCTAGCATTATTATTATTATTATTATAAGAATTAGTACATAAGTTAAACATATATATAAATATAGAAAACGATACTTAATTATGGAGATTTACTTATACATTACGATGGAGATTCTTTTATGTTACAATACCATAGCTTAGAATACGAAATTCCCAACAAATCGTAACTCACTTCATATGAATTAATCAATTTAGTTGAAAGGGAAAAAACATCATAACTATTTTGGAGATAAATATCAAAATTTGATTGTGTATAATACTATAAATATTCTAGAATATTAGAGTCTTTACTTGTACCACCCACCTAATAAACACATCTATTGGAATAATTATACTTTCATTTTCTTTGCATTATTCAATTTTAATTAGGACTAATGTAATCATATAAATTAAATAGATTGTAAACACCTATCGACATCAATCCATAATATGTATCAAAAAATGTAATATATTATACTTCTCACATTGCCCACATAAAAAAATAAACTTTAACTAAATTAGAACGTTATATACCCAAAATTCATAAACACAAAAAGTACAACAATAAAATATGATAATATAAAAGTTTTCAACACACATCTATATACGTGTTCCTTATCCCTTCAAAATTCAATAAAATGTGTGTAAATTTCTCATTAACTGAAAAAGTAAGTCCTCATTAATAGGTATGAAATTCCTCATTTACATTTATTGAACGAAAGTGTAGAGAACTAACTAAAGTGTAGTGAGACGAAGTAGGACGAAGAGTGGATCGGTAGTTGAATCGGTGAATATAGGGTAGCAAAATGATGGAAATGCCCATATAGTACTAAAGAAAGAAGAATTGAAACAACGAATTAAAAATCATTACTAAAAAAATTCAATCACAAATCGCGAAGGAAAAGTAAGAATCCAGCTAAAAGGAACACATTTCACTGATAATGCTAGTCGAAAGAAGGCACAGACTCGAGCATAAAGCTAACATCATCTTGTTAAATGAAGATCCATTGCATCGTTGGGAAGTTTCGTTAGCGGAAGTCATTGAAGATAGATTTTTAGGTTTGAAATCATTCAACACATCGTTAAATTAGGCCAGTTAGGTAGATTTAAAGGCGAGGAAATATTGATGCTTCAATTTAGGGTAAATAGAAAATATTTGATCTTTAAGCCTAACTATCATAAACTTTCATTTAAAAAAGAAGCCTAACTATCATAAACTTTCATTTAAAAAAGTGAAAAATGAGTTAAAACCAATTGGAAGTGGACGGTAAGTGTCACGCCCTCAAGCTGGCGGTAGTCTTTCAACCGCTCTTAGCGAGGTGCGGCACCACGAACACTTTCTTTTCACCAATATTTATGTTCGTGGACTACGCCTAACCACTTACTCCTACTTAGTGTGTGTTTCGCAACCAAGTATTATTATGTTATCCTTTATACCAATGAACACCCATACACATTCATTATCATCAGCAATTATAAATGAAGAACACAATTGCATAGTATAAAGGGAGGGGCAACTCCCTGAACAATGAGTCTGCCCGAATAATATATTATACAATCTTTTACAAATTACAAGCTTTACAAGTATACTTGGAAACCCCAAGTTTCATACTTAGCCAAATTTACAATCTTCGGCAAACTCGGTTGCCCAGCTTGTCGGCGCCTTCGCACGGTCGCCGCACGACTCACCAACCCTTCGTTCACCTCGTCGCACGATCGTGTTGTTTGCCCAACTTGGGCGCGCCTCCAAGTCGCCACACACAAGCGCCTCCACTCGAGACACACCTTTGTCCATAATCTCAACACTTCACCAAGTCACTGTGCACAATTGCACGATGGGCGGGTGCTCGCTCGAGTCACCCAAGAACCCGTGCCAAGTCGTCACACAAATCGGACGCCATACACCCGTGCATGCCTCACTCCAACCAGCGGGCAACCCTGCCCGCGCCCTTCACTCAAAACCAAGATAAGCAACTAACTCTGTGCGGCCTTGCCCAAGGACGGGCGCATCTCAACTGCACCTTTCTTCCTTTGCTGCGCCTACACCTTGTTCTGCGCACTTTTCTTTGTTGAGCAATGAGCGAATGATGGTTCCCAAATGAGCTCCATGCTTCACTCGTATATATGGGTCGCAGGGCGAGTTGGCTCACCCGGAAGACTCATCCTCCATGCCTTATGCACCCCCACTTCCCACAACTATGCCGTCAGCTTGTGTCTAAGTATGGGTCAGCCTCCATAATGTTTATCCCATGCTCCCACGCGTATAAGTCCAGCTTGCCCTCCTCATATGCGTAACACATCTCCATCGCATAACCAAGGGAGCTCGCATTTCAACCGAACGTTGTTCGTTCACTTCCAACCGCGCGCCCTCCGCGGTCGCACTTTGGGCGGAGCTGCAGGTCGTTACATCCTCCTCCACCTAAAATCGTTGTCATCCTCGACCAAAAACCATCCTGGTAGCCATCCACCAAGATCATCATCAATATCTTACTCGTCCTTGGTCCATGAAATCAACTCCTCCACATACTGCAAACATCCCTGCAACATATGTAGAAATCCCATCTCCATCATATGTCGTCCTCATACTGTGAAATTTCCTCCTCGTCTGCCTGATGCCAACATCTCTCCGTGGACTTCCGGACCCCATGTTTGAACTAGTTGGGTAGCTAATCCAACTGTCACGCTCAAGCCATGAGAGTGAACATCCTTATGCCTTCACCAGTCTATCTCGGATTCTTCCACATCCTGGACTCACCAAGAATCCCATCCATGCTCAGGTCCATGGAAACTCCATATCATCTGCAACATGTCATGATGCTTGATGCCAAGCCATCCCTGCACCATCTGCCATACCTGCTCAACCTGTTTTAAGGACTCACTGCCATGAGCAGCTAACAATGAGCCCCATCTTCTTGTCATCTAAGAAGATGTGGAGGGGGTAGAGCCTGAAGGCTCACCCTCACTAATCAACTTAATCCATCTGTCAGGATCTTCTATCTCCATCCTCTGTAGATAAGTGACCCGATCCTCCTCCCGGACATTCGGCCTCACATATGCCTCATCATCATCATCATCATCCTCGACTACTTCTAGCCTTCTTGACAAATGCCAGATACTATCTAAAAAAGTCCTAATGACCAATGACTGCTCGGTAAGCTTTGTCTCAACCATAGAAAACCGCTTACTCATGTCTTCCATCCACTTCTCATCTTCCATTTTCATCACTGCCATCTTACAATCAGGCCTTGTCACTCCAATGGTTGGAACACCAATGCGTACATCTTCCCTTCCATCGTAAATGTATAGCTACTTCAAATGTGGAACAATCATAGCATCAAACTGTTTCATGAATTCCATCGCCAGCACAGCCTCATAGTCATCAATTTGCACTATAGTGAAGTCGACCTTCCTTGTCCACTCACCTAGTGTTGTGTCCACCTTTTTAGCTACACCAAGAACATTGTCAGGAAGAGAATTGACTGTCTTCATCTGTACCTTCACCGGTACAAATTTCAGCCCAACTGTTCTCGCAGTATCTTCACCCATGAAGTTGTGAGAAGCCCCACTATCCACCACAGTGAGTATATCAGCACCTCCAACCTTCATCTGAACATACTCCAACTTGTTCCTCTCAGGATTCCTCTGAGAGACCACCTCTGTAGCAGCAGCAACACCAAGTATCTGCATCATCCCCACAAAAGCTTCTTCATTCTTTGTATTAGATTGTGCAATCGCAACCACTTTCGGTTTAGAGGGACAATTCTTCATCGTATGTGGTCCAGCACATATCCAACACTTCAAGGCTTTCTTCGTCTTCGAATTATCATCCGATTTCTAAGCATCGTCCTTCTTCTTTTCTTTTGGCTTATCGGACTTCTTCTTCCTATCATCAGAAGTCTCATCATAATGCTCCACCAACCTCTCCACAACATCAAAATCTTCTTCAAGTGTTCTAATGCTCTACCTCTTCACTTCATTACGTGCGCAAGGCTTCAACCCAATAATGAAATTGAACACCTTGTCCCTCTCCGCCATGTCAGGAAGTTCCAAAACCACACTTGCAAACTCTCGTTGATATGTCTGAAGGTTCCCAGTCTGCTTTATGAACTTAATTTTCATCCTTGCTTCCCACATTTCATCCTGAGGAATGAAATGGGTCTGCAAAGCTTTCTTCATCTCATCCCACAAAGTAATGTCACCAGCACTGCCATTGGCAATCTGATCCATCCTCCTTCGCCACCACATCTTAGCATCCTTTGTCAAGAACTAAGCAGCTACCTTGACCTTCGTCTCATCATCAGATAGACCCAATCGTTCCATGTACTACTCCATGTCCCATAGAAAGTTGCCAAGAATCTTTGCACTCCTTGTATCATCGTAAGATTCCGGTTCCTTGACTTTCACATGAGGCACTCCTCCACCCGAGTTATGCCTCATGGGCTTCTTCAACACTGTGATCTCATCTCTGGCTTCGTCAAGAGATTTTCGCAAGCCCATGATCTCTGCAAGACCTTGGTCTCTTGCCTCTTCAACCTCCTTGACCCTTACTTCAAGTTGTGTACACATAAGATCAGTGTACTCGTGTTGAGTCCGGAGTTCATCCAGCTCTTCCCTCATCTTCGAATTGGCCTCTTTCTCCTTATCGAACAAGTCCACCTTCTTATTCCAGAAAGTCTCTAAGTCCTCCATATTCTCCAACACGTTTTCCATGAATGCTATAGTAGCATCTTTCGCACCATGACTAAACCCAGCCTGAGATTCAACTACCATTGCTAACAACTTCCTTCTTCTTTGCGATCTAATTTCGACCATCCAACAGCTTCACCAAGATGCCTGCAACCTGAACCAGCTCTTGTTCCACTTGTATGTGAAACAGCTTCCTTCACCTACAAGTACCTGCTTCACTGTCTTCAACTGTCAAGCTTCTTCAACCCTGAATCAGCTTCAATATCTGCACTTCGTCACGAGCAACCCTGCTCTGATAAGCTCTTCACCGAGCTCTGATACCACCTGTCACGCCCCCAAGCCGGCGGTAGTCTTTCAACCGCTCTTAGCGAGGTGCGACACCACCGAACACTTTCTTTTCACCAATACTTATGTTCGTGGACTATGCCTAACCACTTACTCCTACTTAGTTTGTGTTTCGCAACCAAGTATTATTATGTTATCCTTTATACCAATGAACACCCATACACATTCATTATCATCAGCAATTATAAATGAAGAACACAATTGCACAATATAAAGGGAGGGGCAATTCCCTGAACAATGAGTCTGCCCGAATAATATATTATACAATCTTTTACAAATTACAAGCTTTAGAAGTATACTTGGAAACCCCAAGTTTCATACTTAGCCAAATTTACAATCTTCGGCAAACTCAGTTGCCCAGCTCGTCGGCGCCTTCGCATGGTCGCCGCACAACTCACCAACCCTTCATTTACCTCATCACACGATCGTGTTGTTTGCCCAACTTGGGCGCGCCTCCAAGTCACCACACACAGGCGTCTCCATCCGAGACACACCTTTGTCCACAATCTCAACACTTCACCAAGTCACCGTGCACACTTGCACGACGGGCAGGCGCTCACCCGAGTCACCCAAGAACCCATGCCAAGTCGTCACACAAACTGGGTGCCACACAACCATGCACGCCTCACTCCAACCGGTGGGCGACCCTTCCTGCGCCCTTCACTCAAAACCAAGATAAGCGACTAACTCCGTGCGGCCTTGCCCAAGGATGGGCACATCTCCAACTGTGCCTTTCTTCCTTTGCTGCGCCTACACCTTGTTCTGCGCACTTTTCTTTGTTGAGCGATGAGCGAATGATGGTTCCCAAATGAGCTCCACGCGTCACTAGTATATACGGGTGGCAGGGCGAGTTGGTTCACCCAGCCGATTCGTCCTCCACACCTTACGCACCCCCACTTTCCACAACTATGTCGTCCGCTTGTGTCTAAGTATGGGTCGGCCTCATAATGTTTATCCCATGCTCCCATGCGTATAAGTCCAGCTCGCCCTCCTCATATGCATAACACATCTCCATCGCATAACCAAGGGAAGTCGCACTTCAACTGAACGTTGTTCGTTCACTTCCAACCGCGCGCCCTCCGCAGTCGCACTTCGGGCGGAGCTGCAGGTCGTTACAGTAAGACTCTACAACCTCGGATCAATAGTTGTTGAAGTGAATCGCGACGGGATCATTACAGTGTTTTGTGGGCCGAAAGTCTTTGAAAAACAAAATTATTGTTCGATATCAGCCAACAAAAGGCTAAATGATCTTGTCACTGGAAATTAGCACCATCAAACTAATTTTGAAGAATAGAATAAAAAACAGAAGTATGTAATTTTCTTTCTAAAACCCTTAAACTAAGCACAATGTGAAAAATGAAACTATAATCATTATAAACCCAAATAATTACCATAGACCCAAAGGAAAGTGCCTTTTCTCAGTTTTCCTCCATGAAAAACTCAGAGAGAAATTATTTGAAACGAAATCAGTAAAGACTAAAAGCTAATGAAGGTCGACTGATATTTTTATTTGCACAAACATCACGGAAGCATATGAAATCTCTAAACTGATAGCATAACATTTTTACTCCAAAAGCATGGATTCTCGGATTAGAAAAGCAATTAAAACCCAATCTAATTTTCTATAACCAAATCAAATCCAAAATAATTAAGTTAAGGCAGTAATTACCATGTTATAATACTTTCTTTAAAAAGGGTGAGTATGAGGCAACCAGTTCCAGCGACTGACGAAAATTCGCTGAAAGAGGGTGGACGAAAATTAATATTTAATAAAAACTACAGCTACGTTAAATGTTTCAACTAAAGCAACGATTAAAAGCAAATGTAATTTTCCAAAACATTTGAACTAGCACAATAAGTAACAATATATCCAGGCACTAGTGCCCTGCAACCCAGCCATTCCGAGTTCTCGATCAATGATCGTTTGTTTGACCAATACCTGCCAACAAAAGAGTCAGAAGAAGAAGAGGAAGGGCAGATATTATTATTTACAACAATGGTTCCCAGTATCTAAACAACTGACATAACGTTTTGCAAAAAAAAATATCCGATATAATGCTTCTAACATATATATCTATTCATTTGATATTGAACATACTTTAAGCCAAAATAGATCTTAGATGGATTTTAACTAGAAATCAAGTAATCACTCGCCATTGGCTTTACATCTCCATCCTTGCCGAGTGGCCTCTCTATTGCTTTATTAGTTCACTTATCTTTTGAATTTTCTTTGCCTCCATAATCACAGAACAAATTAATAACAAAAAAACAGGATAAATACTTGCAGAAAAAATTATTAACAACAAAACAGGATAAATACTTTCATGATTATTGTTATAGAATTTTTTTAAAGATATTTCGATGATATTTTGTAATAGCTAGAAGAACAGGTTTCAGGGTCCATGAAACAGGTTTCTCCAGGAAGAGATGGTTTCTCCATATGGTTTTCTGAGAAAGTTCTGATGAAATGGAACTTGAAGGCCAAATGCTCGTGTAAAACCTTAGAAACCCATCGAAGATTAAAAACCATTACGCAGAGATATAAATAACTTGAGCCAGAATAAGAAGGGTCGTGCAACTACAATATTGCTTTAATAGTATTTAAAAAAAAGGCAAAATCCATGGTATATAATACAAATAATATATATTCCATATGTCATGAAGCCAAAGCCATACAAGGTCAATGGAGTCAAGAATATTAGAAACCAGTATGTAGAGAAATGGTTTTTTGAAATTCTTTTTATTATATATATATATATATCCTCGTTTTTTGACTTTCCAACTGCCTTTTTCTTCTAAGTGTCGTTTCTCTGGTAATATAGGTGATATGTATAGCACTAATTTTATATATATTTCTAGTTATCAATACTAATTATAATTATTTAATTATTTTTTTAATTATAGTGGAAAAAATTGAATTAAATAAAAAAATATATATATTTTTATTGTTTTATTTATCTAGCAACTGTATTATGTTTTTTCTTTATAATATTTCTTTTATTTATCTTAGATACAATATTTTTAAGAGTATAATATATTTTTCTCACAAATTACAAGTGGATAGTAATTCGAAAATACTATGTTGGATTATTATTAGCAATTGAAAATGAATCGCAACCTGACGATTACAGGGTTTTGTCAACCGAAAGTCTTTGAAGAACAATTGGCAGTCTTGAAATCAAGCAAAAAAATGTTAAATGATATTGTGGCTGCAAATTAGCACCCTTAAATGAGAAGAATAAAGTCTTTGAAGAACAATTTTCAGTCTTGAAATCGACCAACAAATTTCTAAATGAAATTGTCGCTGCAAATTTCCACCATTCAATTGGAAGAATAATATTTAAAATAGAGAGTGTTTATGTTGTTAAACTAATCTTATAAAACCCTTGAACTGAGAAAATTATATACAATCAAAATAGTTATTATAAATACCGTAACTCATCATAGAACTAAGGGAAAATCTCTTTTCCAGATTTGCCTATATCAAAAATCACAGAAAACATATTAGATCGGAAATCAGGGAAGAAAACGCTGAATGTTAAGGAATAACCACTTATGTCATTATTTCTCACAAAATATAGCCATAATACCAAATATCGAGACCGATAGCATAACATTCTTACTCCCGCAACGGCTATTCTTGCAATAAAATTCAAATAAAATCCCAAATGATAAACAACAAAGAAAATTAGGGTAGAAATTACCAGTAGTATTGATATCATCACATTGGACGAGTGGGAGGAAAGTAGATACCTCCAATATTCAAACAATTGAGGTGATTGGAGATGAATTGGCATACTAAAAACTGAAAGGAAGACGACGAAAATTACTGTATAATAAAACCAACTGTACATTCATCTGTAAATAGTTCTAGCCCACAAACAATTAATGCCAAATGTAATTTTATAAAACCTTGGAAGTATCACAATTAAATGGAATTAAAACAGAATAATAATACATACAGGCTCTAGTGCCCTACAACCCACTATTTGTTGGGTCTCTTTGTGCCAATTGAGTCCAGAACTTTAGCGACTAAAACAGAAACTTGCAAAAAATAAAAAAACGTTTAGGAGAAGGGAATGAGAAATATTTAATATAATGGAGTAAGCAGAGTTAATATCATAATAAGCCAAGTCATTCCCATTTCTTCACGAATAATCATATTTGACAAAATCCAATCAGGAAAAACTCCAAAAAGTGAATGGACATATTCTTTACAACAGCAAGTCACATTATCTAAACCCTTAACATAACATGTATGTTTCAAAATCATGTACGTCATGTTTATTGTATGCACCACTCCTCATTTGATGTTATATATACCTTCATCTAAACCCTTAACATAACATGTATGTTTTAAAATCATATACGTCATGTTTATTGTATGCACCACTACTCGTTTGATGTTAAATATACCTTCAGCCAACATAGCTTCTAGATGGAGTTAGTGTTAAACTAAGTAGTCAACCACATACGATAATCATTTTTATGTGCATTTTAACCTACATAGCACGACTTTATTATTTCCTTTTTCGCTCAGTTAGGTTGTATTTCTTCAGTTTGTTGGATAATATAAATGGAATGACCAGTTGTTTTTATGTGGACGTAGTCCAAATTGAGTGAACCATGTATATTTGTGTCTTTCTTGTTTTATGTGTTTTCTGTGTTTATATTTTTGCAATATATTTTATGTGTTCCATTTCTTTGTAATATATAATTTTCTAACAACTAGTATTATAGTCGAAGGTCTATTTCGCTGATAAACTCGTAGGAGAGAAGGGTTCGTGATTCGAGTGGGAACAATGGCAGAAGATGGTAGATTTAGGGTCAAAAAATTTAACGGCCAAACCTACCAGCTGTGGAAGATGCATTTGGAAGATTATCTGTATCACAAGATATGTACCTACCATTGAGAAAAAAGACAATGGGATATTCTCAACAGAAAGGCACTTGCAACAATACGACTATGTCTATCAGTGTCGGTAGCCTTTAATATTTCAAAGGAAATGACAACAAAAGGTTTAATGTCGACATTGACCAAACTATATGAAAAAACATCGGCTTATTTCTTATGAAGCGTTTATTTAGTATGAAAATGTCAGAAAGTGGATGTGTTGCTGATCATTTAAATGAATTTAATGCAGTTACAAGTCAGTTAAGTTATGTTGGAGTAACTTTTGATGATGAATTTAGGGCTCTGTTATTTCTATGCTCATTGCTAGAAAGTTGGAATGGTTTAGCTATGTCCATTAGTAACTCTGTCTTTGGATCTAATAATTTAAAGTTTGATGATATTGTCGTTGAAATCCTTTGTGAGGAAATGTGATGGAAAAGCACCGGTGAGACATCAGGTAACGATTTGACTACAGAGATTAGGGGAAGAAAACTAGAAAGAGGAAAGAAACCAAGATATCACAATAAGTCAAGGAAAGGCAGATCCAAGTCTAGATCGGGGATAGTGTGCTGGAAATGTGGGAAGAAATGACACCTGAAGAAATATTGCAAGTCTGAGAAGGGAAAAGTAGGAGACGCGCAACAAAAAAAAATCATGAAGCGAATGTGACAGCTGATGTGTTGCAAAATGCTTGGATTCATTAATTAGAAAATATTATTGATGCCTGGGTGGTAGATTTAGGGGCCTCATTCCGTGCCACACCTGAAAGGAAACATTTTCATGATTGTGTTCAAGGAGATTTTGGACAAGTTCAATTGGGTGATGATAAACCCTATAAAATCATTGGAATGGGTACAATTTCTATAAAACAGCATAATGGAAATCAATGGCTATTAAAGGAGGTAGGGCATGTTTCAGATCTGAAGAAAAATCTGATTTCAACAGGGCAGTTAGAAGGTGAAGACTGTGTAACTACTTTTACAGATAAAACCTGGAAAGTCACTAAAAGAGCCCTGGTAATAACAATGTATATTGTATTTATGCAATGGTATTTCTAATTTTGGTAATGTTTTAACCTCTACAGGAGAAGATACGACTTTGTGGCATCATAGGCTCGGGCACATGAGTGAGAAGGGGATGCAAATCCTTCACTCAAGAAATTTGTTGCCAGGTTTGAAGCATGTTGATTTAAAATTATGTGAGAATTGTGTTTATGGAAAATAGAAGAGAGTTAGATTCCTCAAATTTGGGAAAGAAAAAAAGAGCGAAAAATTAGAGCTTGTACATACAGATGTATGGGGACCCGCTCAAGTATCATCTCTCGATGGCTCTCATTATTATATTACTTTCATTGATGATGCAACCAGAAAAACTGGACTTATTGTATTCGAAATAAGTCTGATGTATTTGATACTTTCAAGAAATGGAAACCTTTAGTTGAAAATGAGACAGGAAAAAGGTTGAAATGTCTCAGATCAGATAATGGAGGTGAATAATGCAGCAAAGAGTTTGATAGGAACTATTCAGAGAACGAAATTCGTAGAGAGAAGGCAGTTCCAAGAGTACCACAAGAAAGTGGTGTGTCAGAAAGGATGAAGAGGACAATCATGGAGTGAGCAAGGTGCATGAAATTGCATGCAGGGTTTCCTTTACAATTTTGGGCAGATGCTGTAGATACTGTTGTTTATCTAATAAACAGAGGGCCTTCAAGTTCCTTGGATGGTGGTATTCCAAAGGAGACATGGATAGGTAAAAAGGTAAACTACTCATTTTTAAAAACTCTTGGTTGTAAAGCCTTTGTCCACATTAATAAAGAAAATAGAACAAAGCTTGAGGGAAAATCAAAGAAATGTACTTTTATTGGATATGGTGTTAATGATTTTAGTTATCACGTTTATGATTATGAAAAATGCAAAATCATTAGGAGCAGAGATGTCATATTCAATGAAAAGGTTTTGTATAAGGATCAGATGCAAGATAAGAAACAGGAAAAAGAAAACAGAGAATACACAATGCTTAATGAAATCACATAAAAAGTAAAGGTGCCTGAAAGTCATAATGATGAACAGCGCGAACAACAACAAAAACAACACCAAGCACCTCAAACACCAGAAAGTGGTATAAGAAGATCTATCAGGATAAGTAGACACCTTGAATGATACTCTCCTTCATTATTTTATGTATTGCTGACAGATTCTGGTGAACCAAAATGTTATGAAGTAGTGCAGGTAAAAACTAGGAAGAAGTGGGAGCAAGAAATGAAAGAAGAGATGGACTCCTTAGCACATAATCAGACTTGGGAGTTATTCAGGTTGCTTGTAGGTAAAACAGCATTGCAGAATAAATTGGTTTACATGTTGAATGAATAAGATGGAGGTAGAAAAAAGTATAAAGCTAGACTTGTGGTGAAGGGGTTTGCACATGAAAAAGGTATAGACTTTGATGAGATATTTTCTCTTGTTGTTAAAATGACTTCAATTAGAACTATTTTAAGTCTAGTAGCAGCTAAAGATTTGCATCTAAAGAATTTAGATGTAAAGACATCCTTTATCCATGGGGATTTGGAGGAAGAGATATATATGCAGCAACCACAAGGATATGAGGTAAAAGGGAAGGAGAAACTAGTGTGAAGGTTGAAGAAAGTCTTGTATGGCTTAAAGCAGGGTCCAAGATAGTGGTATCTAAAATTTGATAGGTTTATGTCTGAACAAGGTTATACTAGATGTCACCCTGATCATTGTGTTAATCTGAAAAGGCAAAATAATGGTAGCTATATTATATTGTTATTGTATGTAGATGACATGCTTGTTGCAAGTTCCAACATGCAGAAAATAAATGTGCTCAAAACAAAATTGGCAAATTCATTTGCAATGAAAGAATTCGGTGCTGCAAAACAAATCCTTAGTATGAGAATAACTAGGGATAGGAAAAATCAAAAATTAACATTGTCTCAGAGTGAGTACATACAAAAGGTGTTGAAAAGATTTAATATGCAGAATCCAAAACTATTTAGTATACCTTTGGCTAGAGATTTCAAACTAAGTAAGGAGGTGTGTCCCAAGTCTCAAGAAGAAATAGCTTATATGTCTAAAGTTCCATATGCATCAGTAGTTGAAAGCTTAATGTATGTAATGGTCTGCACAATGCCTTACATTGCACATGCAGTGGGACTTGTAAGAAGTTACATCAACAATCTAGGAAAATAACATTAGGTGGTGGTGAAATGGATTCTCAGGTATTTGAGAGGTACCACAAATCAAACATTATGCTTTGGTGGTTCAAATATTGCTCTACAGTGATATGTTGATGCAGATATGGCGGGTGATAGAGATAACAGGAGGATCACAACCAGGTATGTATTTACTCTAGGTGGAATAACTGTCAGTTGGGTTTCAAAACTGCAAAGCGTTGTCGCACTCTAAAAAACGAAAGTAGAGTATGTTGCTGCTACCGAGGCTAGTAATGAAATGATTTGGTTACAAAGGTTTCTAGATGAATTGGGTAAGAAGTAGGAGTTGGGAAGGTTATACAATGACAGCCACAGTGCCATACATCTTGCAAAGAACTCTGCATTTCATTCCAAGACTAAACATATACAGCTCAAGTACCATTTCATACGGTGAGTGTTGGAAGATGGAGAGTTGAAGCTGGAAAAGATACACACTAGCCAGAATCCTGTAGATATGTTAACAAAAGTTGGAACCACGGAGAAACTGAGATTCCACTTAGTTTCAATTGGTCTTCAAGTATGATGAAGAAGATGAGAAATAGCCAGGTCCAAAGTCAAGTCATTTTCCAGCAAATGAAGCAGTGGTGGAGTTGCTATAATTAGTCTCTAAGTGGGAGATTGTTGGGTGTGGAGCTTGATTATCTTCTTTCTTCAGAGGTATCGCCCCATTGGACTGCAATTTGAAATGGGGCGACAACGCAACCCGTAAATATATGCGCCAGGGGGGGCGATGATTATTTGGAGCCCCCCTGGTGGGGGATCGGGGGATGCGCCCCCGAAGCTAAAAGTAGATGTAAAACTTCCTTGTAAAATGTTGTAATTTCGTAGTCAATCTGGGTCGTTCATTAGGCGGAGATCTAATAGTAGAAGTTATGTTTCATTTATGGTTTTTTGTCCTAGAAGGAAACCCCTCGCTATATATGAGGGAATTGTATTACGTTTATGTAGATTTTTATTCTCAGTGAGAAAGAGAGAGGAGATTGTGTGAGAGCGAAGAAGGTATTACAGCAGATCTGCTATAGGTTGTATTTCTTCAGTTTGTTAGATAATATAAAAGGAAGGACTGGTTGTTTCTCCGTGGACGTAGCCCAAATTGGGTGAGCCACGTATATCTGTGTCTCTCTTGTTTTATGTGTTTTCTGTGTTTATATTTCTGCAATATATTTTAAGTGTTTCATTTCTCTGTAGTATATAATTTTCTAACACCACTTGGATTTCAGACGCAAGTGGGATTCTCTCTCCAAATAACAGTGTATCAATAAAATGTTTATGTTGCATCATCTGCAACCACTCGTCACAAGTTAAATGTTCTTCATCAAATTTAACATCAACAATTTCAATTTCTAGATCCACCAAACCAGATGCTTCTCCATTAGATCCTACTCGTAATACACCATCAACATTGTGATCCACTTTCAAGTGAGATTCACAAAATCCTTCATCTTTCTGTAGATTCGCTCCTTAAGATCCATCTTCATTCTTATCTTCAAGAACTGCTACAACAAATTTAACAACACTACTTTTTTCTTCTTGATTACTCCCCCTTGCACCAAATTCTACTTCGAAGATCTTCGATGCTTCATTAGAATTTGTAGCTTCTGCTATCTTGCACAAAAACTTCTCATGCAATCCCTTTTTATAAAATATAATGATAATCATCACATACTTCATCATATGGGTTATTAGACCAATGTTCAATTAATTCTTTAGCTCAAAGAAAAGTAAGCATTCTAATAAACCACAAATCAAAATATTTACCAGTGAACATAGGTGGTGGTAGCAGATCAAAACTACACAAATGACCTTCGATTTCTTCTTTGTCTTCCGCTAGACTTGTTAATTTCTCGGCTTCGGCCTGAACTTCTCTAAACATGGAAATGATTGTTTCCTTTTCTTTTCAATTCATTTTCTTAATCTCCTTCAGTCATACTTTGTGACCTAATGACTAATATATTTCCCATGTCTTATAGCTACTTACAGGATTTCATAAGGATATGTTCCATACCACCCCCAAAAAATATATGATGTTTAACATGCGCCCTATAAGACACAATCTTCATCCAAAAATAGTATCATGCTTGACAAAAAACCAAAATATTTTTCACACAAACAATTTTTTGCAAAGCATAAAACTCTCTTCAAATAAAGCATTTTTAATAACCTTTATTTTTCCAAAGCGTTTAAACCAAAACACCAATAATATTTCACTCGAACTTTAAACAACCTTTCAAATTAATATTTCTCAAATATTTTAAAGCTTGCACATGCACTTCAACTTCATATAAGATTCTTTCAACATGCCTTCTTTTTTAAAACAAATCAATTTTGAAAACCTTTTATCGAAAGACCAAATATGTCTAACAATAAATATATATGTGTCGTGGCTCTAACCTCATATAAAAAAACTTTTGTTTAAATCACTTTTTGATTTATGTCTTTATGGTTAAACATATCCCTTTCAAATACATAAAGCATAATAAAATAAAAACTTGCCCACCAATTAAAATATTTATACTCTTTAACTTTGTCCGCGAATAAACTTACACATAATTTTTAACTTTGGGTTGGTGTTGGTTGCATTGGACTTCTTGTGCTCCTTCGAAAAAACTTTATGAAGAAACCTCTTCCTTTGGAAACTAGGCTTTGACTCTTCCCTTTCAAAATGAGCCGCTTATCACGACCACGGGAGCTTTGTTCACGGCAGTTGTGGCTATTCAATCTCAGGACTCCTTGTTCACAAAAGTTGGAAGATTTTTCAAAGTCATTAATTTGCCACGGAATCTATGCAGCGGCACTCTTCAAACGATGGCTCCCTTTGAATGACATCGCTAGAATTCAAACATACCACTAAGTCAAGTGATGTGTCAGCAGAGCAGGGTGAACACTAAGTCAAGTGATGTGTCAGCAGAGCAGGGTGAACATATATCAGAAAGCTTGTACACGATCTCGTGTCCGGTTCAAGGGTTTCATACTCCGAATAAAATATGAAGAAGGGAAGTCTATGCTTCTACGCAAACATTCAACTGCATACACGGCCTTTACTTAACTTCAATTGTCGACCCACTGCAGCTGCATGGGCGGCTCCAGATAGCTCAACATTCACTGCATTCAAGCACTCAAAGGAGAATCACTCAAACGCTTACCACAATCGGCCTCATGTAGAAATTTACCACTCGACCTCTCCTCACAGCTCACCTGAGCTTTGATACCAATTGAAGGTTCAGAGAGTGCACAACGGACAAACTGAAGGTTCAAATTTCCAAATCCCAAGGAAGCACAATTACAATGGTCATCTGCTCCTGCAGCAAACTACTCATCTAGTAATAGAACAATACACAGTTACAGCTACCTTGCAACACTCACTAGAATACCTTGCAGCTACTGCTAAGTCAAGTGATGTGTCAGCAGAGCAGGGTGAACATATATCAGAAAGCTTATACACGATCTGGTATCCAGTTCAAGGGTTTCATACTCCGACTAAAATATGAGGAAGGGAAGTCTATGCTTCTGCGCAAACATTCAGCTGCATACACGCCCTTTACTTAACTTCAATTGTCAACCCACTGCAGCTGCATGGGCAGCTCCAGATAGCTCAACATTCATTGCATTCAGGCACTCAAAGGAGAATCACTCAAACACTTATCACAATCGGCCTCATGTAGAAATTTACCACTCGGCCTCTCCTCACAGCTCACCTGAGCTTTGATACCAATTGAAGGTTCAGAGAGTGCACAACGGACAAACTGAAGGTTCAAATTTCTAAATCCCAAGGAAGCACAATTACAATGGTCATCTACTCCTGCAGCAAACTACTCATCTACTAATAGAACAATACACAGTTACAGCTGCCTTGCAACACTCACCAGAATACGTTGCAGCTACTGCTGCGTTACAACCGTCACTGTGCATACAAACTATGCTTCATCTCAATTTATACAAAAACTGAGTCGGTTAATTTGCCCTTTCCGCACTGAATAAGTTGAGGCGATGATGGCTCTTTGAAGATTGAAGAGCTCATGTCGGTGGCACTTTTTCGACGCAGGACAAGTCAGGGTGGTGAGAGGGTATTCGGTGATTAACCTGTCAGGCAGGCGTAATTATTTCCATCTATTGAGTTTTGAATTGTTTTTTATTGGACACGCTCTTCACGATTACATTTCTTTAAATTAAATATATATTTTTAAGAGTTAAATTGAATGTTCCATTTAATATCCCATAGAATGATACAATTTTTTCTATATGTTTGTCAAACTTATTATTTGCTTTGGATGAATTTACATAATAATTCAATGATTCAATTAGTTGAGTGATGGGTTTGTTTTCTCTCAGTTTTATATATCAATTTAACGAATATTTGATAGTGTCACTAAATTATCATTCTCTTGAAAAAAAAGTTTTAAGTTATATATCCAACAAGATTATTCATAAAATACAATTTCATAAATTTGAATTTCTAAATTATTCCCAAAATTTCCAAAATCTCCGCAAACTTTCACTTTGCTATTTCTTCATCAACCAAAAAATCAATTTTTTTTCTAAATAAAATCAATCTTTTACTCTTCTCTAAAACATTGCCACCCTCGCAAACTCTACAGTCCGCTCCATTGTTAACTAATGAAAAATGTAAATTCAATAAGAAATTTAAGTAACGAGAAATACATTAGATGAATTTGAAAACACTTCCGAGTGTCTTCTCAACTAATGGGAAATGCAATAAATGAATTTGCATTTCATTTCCTAATTCCAAGTAGCATAGTACCGTTATTATTATTGACCGTTATTATTATTGTCGTGATTTTTTAAAGGGTACAAATTTCTATAATTTCGTTTATTGAATATAGAATTAGCTTAAATTTAGATTTTGGGGATATTGATAATCTAATTTAGAGGAAAAAGAGAAATATGGCGTTTTTAATGGAATAATTTGATTATAAAAGGAATATTTCAATTGTATTTCACATATTTTTAAGCTAAAATAAATTTATATTAAAAAATAATATTAGTTAAATGAATGTCTAAATTCTCAATATAAATTAGTTTGGTGATAAATTTCTATAAGTATCAATCTACAATAAATATAAAAAAAAACTTACTCCATGATGCCTCTTATCATGCTATAATTTTAAGAATCATAAAAACTACATACATTATTACTTTATTTAAACTAGTATTAAGGATTTTCATTATTATAATATAAAATATATTAAATTGAAAGAAAATATGGAAACATTGTAAGAGATAGTAACAATGGAGTAGAGATCTGCTCAAAGACTACAGTAAGCAACATCACACAAAAAACAATTGTGTTAGCTACCCACCAACTGAAACAACAAAAGTAAAGACTAGAACAATGCGTAAGAATATAATCATGAACTAGGCCATCCAAAAACATAAGGACATGTAACAACACCAAAGTGTCCATATAAGCCATCGACCAAGATAACAACAAGATACAAAGTCAAGATCCAGAAGATCCATAAACATAGTTCTTGAATTCCAAAATTAAAAGAAAAAACTTGAAGACAATTCCATTTTGAATCTTTCATCCTTTGCTTAATGCCACCAACAACAAGGGATAGAACAACTTATACAAGTCCCACCGCATAAACCATAGAATGCGCCATAGTAGCCACAAGCTAAGAACATGTATAAAAAAATATCAAGGACCAACCAAGTGCCATCCCAAGGTAACAACACCAAGAGAGAACCATTAGAAATAACATAAGCCAAGGAAACATCTGAGCAAAAAATGAAAACTTCAAAGGTATGCATCATTCTTCGTCTGAAGAGATAACTATGAAATTAGGAGGATTTCCAATAGGAGGGTCAACATCACCTCTAGGGGGATCAATCTAGTCCCCTGAGCCTAAGTCCAACTGTTTTGAAAATAAGATCTTAGATTATTTTTAAGGTACTACAGACTCATGTGCATGGATTTTCCTATATCACTTAGTGCAATGGATCGATAAGATTGCGAATAACATAGACAAGGAAGCATTTAAAGAAACATAATATATAAAACACATAAACACAACAAGTTTAATATGGAGTTCACCCAAAGCTCCTGGGCTACATCTCCTGGTCCAGCCTTCAGTGGTGGCCTCTCTATTATGTCTTCAAGAGCAGAGTTTTGGAAAGTGTGAACTCAAATTGAGTCTCAACACAATAGATACAAAACAACAGGAGTTTGCTTGAACCCCTCAAGCCTCTCTGAGTACACAGAGTCTCTCTCTCACTCTCTGTCTCTGTCTTTGCTCTATCTCAACACTGCTTCCCCTATGTCTCTATCTGTCTGTGGCTTTAAAGCCAATCAGCATCGTCTGTTCGTTTCCCGTTCTCAAGCTCTCTCACTCACCTCTATCTATTCCAATCCCCTTTTGAGCGTTAGCAATCATCGCGTAATGTCTTCAGGGAAGGTGGCCACCTGTTCTGCAATGGAAAGGACCATTAGGCCTTTGAAATCCCCAAAAATAGTGTTTGCTATTTACACAGAGAAACACTATAAAACACGGGAAAAATCTGCCAAATCACTGTTCGTCAGACTTCAAATATTATGAATTTTTCCCTATATTCCATTAGGTCCACGTGTAAATCACTATCGCATGTCGCAAATGCCCGTTCCGTGGTTTTCCCTTTGTAATTGAAAAATACATTAAAACACTAAAAATATCACAAAAATATTTTATGGCGAACTTGAAATGTTATCCATTTTCATCTATAAGTTCCATCGGGTCGAGTTTTATATCGCTATCGCATATCCACCATTGATCTGCATGATCCTGATCCAATGGCTGAGATTCCTTTTGAGCAGCAAACGCGTACTGAAATTTCCTGCCTGAAAAGGTGATTTTCTCATGCCATGTGTCACCCAGTGGATGGGATCGGGCGGAGCCCATCCAATACCACTTACCACCTGAGGCCCACCAGAAATCCACTCATTATGGAACTGAAATATATATATATTGGCATTTTTATCCCTTTCGGGTCCGGATTCGTCACTTTATCCATATTTCCTTTATTTTTCGTTAACTTACGAAAATACGAAATACAAAGAAAAATGTCATTTTCTGGATCTCAAATTATATAAAATATCATCTGTAACCTTATTGAGTCCGACTATCGCAAGTCGCATTTGTTATCGGCCCCGCTCATTTGTAATTCTCCGACGCGATATTGCGATGCGATATATATCGCAATCGCACATCGCATAGTCATCGGGTTGTTGTAAGTGCTCCCTTGTAATTTGGCGATGCAATATGGCAGGTTAACCTGGGTCGTCGATCTGCGTGCTTGATCGACGGTCCTCGTTGACCCCATTGATCACTATCGAAACATTTATATGGTCACCTCTGATAGCCTCTGTCTGTCACCGCCAATTGTGATATGCCAATTGGATCTAGACCGTTGATCGACCAGATCTGACGGCTCCTATGCAAAGTTGTTTAAACCGTCGATACTCTGTTTTTCCACTATCTCTTCATGTTTTTTCACTCTCGATAGTGTTATCCGCTATTTCTAAGAGTTCTTCTTTTACGATAGTCTTGATCTTTAGAAGACTTTGAAGACTTAGAGGGTTTTCTAAGATCCATTTGGATCACACCTTCCCACTCAAAAACTTTTTGACCACCAAAAGTTGGTTTTTAAGCATCAATCAAGTGAGAATACAACTTCCTCACTTGTCCAATCTCTATCCATCTTGCGCTACTTGGTTTTGAACCTTTGAGTCTGATTCTAAGGTACTCAACATCCCCTTTGCGCGTAGTTCTTACGTTCATGTCCAGAACTGTATCTTCCTACAACTCATTGAGATATTCAGGCAACAGATCATCAAAAGAAGGTAACTGACATTTCTCTTTGGGATCTTCAATCAATGAAGGTTCCAACAGTGTCAAGTTCTCTGCATTAACAACTGAATATATGTGCATGTAATCTGGCAAATCAAGGTGAAAATCGTTCTCACCAATTTTCTCAAGTATCTTGAGAGGCCCATACCTTATTGGTTTCAGCTTCTTTCCTTCACCTTGCATTCTATCTTTTCTAATGTACAGCCAGATTTGATCACCAACTTGGAAGCTATGCTCAATTCAATGCTTATCATGCCTTCCCTTGTACTTGGCCTAGCTTCTTTCCAGTTGTTCCTGCACTTCCTGGTGAATTTCTTGGATCTGTTCAATGAACTTGGTTGCTTTGTCCACATCACTGTGTTCATCAACTGCTATGTCTTTACTAAAGACAAAATCTAAGGGAGACCTTGGTGTAAATCCAAAACAAGTCTCAAAAGGAGATCTTTGTGTAGAAGAGTGCTTATCACGGTTGTAAGCATGTTGCACATAACATAAATGTTCATCCCAAAGCTTGGGATGCTTGCTGCAATATCCCCTGAGAAGCTGGATCATTGTCCTGTTGACCACCTCTGTTTGGCTATCTATTTGTGGATGAAAGGATGTGTTCTTCTTCAGTCTGGTTTCCATCAATTCCCATAGACTTGACCAAAACTTCCCAACAAATAGGGAATCTCGATCAGATACAATGGAAGTGGGTAACCCAAAATGAACACATACATGCTGAAAGAACAACTTTGTTGTTTGTTCAGTTCTAATCTGCTTGTTATAAGGTATTAGAATACACATTTTGTTGAACCTGTCCACAATAACATATAAATAGTCATGACCTTTCCTAGATTTTGGCAATCCCCCAACAAAGTCCATGGAAACACTTTCCCAAGGATGAGAACGAACTGGAAGTGGAGTGTACAAGCCTAGTTTTCTATTGTTGGGCTTGCTTTTAGCACACATGGTACACCCTTTAATATATCTAGAAACTATTTCATGCATTCTTGGCAAATAACAGAACCTTTACAGCTGTGAAACTATTTTACTCACACCAAAATGACCTAATATTAGAGAAGTGTGTGCTTCTCGGATTATGTTAACTCTTTCAGTTTGAGTAATTCATAACTTTCCCAAATGATACAAGAGTTGGTCCTTAGCATGATAATCTAATTCTTCTACTTGTTTTCCATGACATAAAGTTGCATATACATCTTTAAAATCTACATCTTGAGCATATTGTTCAATGTAGCTTTCATGCAATACTGAGTTATGCTTAAGTATAGTAAATGCATTTATGATTGGTCTGGATAACATATCTACAACCTTATTGTGTATGCCCTTCTTATATCTGATCACAAAATGAAATTGTTGTAGAAAACCCATCCACCTATAGTGTCTTGACTGTTGCAGTTTAATTTGTAAGTGTAAATATTGAAGTGGTTGATGATTAGTACGAATAACTGTTTCTTTGCCCATTAGGTAATGTTTCCACTTTTTCACACTCTGTACTAATGCATACAATTCTTTATCATATGTGGGATAATTAACTACTACAGAATTAAATGTCTCAGAATGATAACATATGGGTTTACCATGTTGCATCAACACTGCTCCCATGGCATAGTCACTAGCATCTATTTCAATCTCAAATGGTCTTTGAAGATCTGGCAATGCTAGTACTGGTGCTGTACTAATTTTTCTTTCAAGGTGTCCAAGGCTTTCTGTTGTTTGCCTCCCCACGGAAACACCTTATTCAATCCTGTTAAAGCATGTAAGTGAGTTGCAATCAAGAAAAAGTTAGCAATAAACTTTCTCCAATATTGTGTTGATCCTAGGAAACTCCTGAGTTCTATAGCAGACTTGGGTTTAGGCCAGTTCACAATGAATTTGACCTTAGAGGGATCTATCTTCAATTCACCACCCCCTATAATATGACCCAAATAATTTAAAGATGTTTTTCGAAATTCACATCTTTATAACTTAACATAGAGATTTTCTCTTTTCAAAACATCTAGAGTCTGCTTTACATGCTTTAAATGTTCTTCCCATGTTTTACTGAAAACAAGAATGTCATCTAAATATACAATTACAAAATCATTAATAAAAGGTTTGAGTATATCATTCATAACTCTCATGAAAGTGACAAGAGCATTAGTTAAGCCAAAAGGCATAACTACCCATTCATACAGTCCTTGCTTTGTTCTAAAAGTAGTCTTCCATGCATCTTATTCTGCAACTCTGACCTGATGGTAGCCACTATGCAAGTCTCTCTTGGAAAAGTAAACTCCCTCTTTCAGCTGATCTAATAGATCATCAATGTGAGGAAGAGGATAATGATTCTTGATCGTTATTTTATTCAGTTCTCTGTAATCAATGCACATCCTCCATGAACCATCTTTCTTTCTCACCAACATAATTGGAGATCCACACGGTGATGTGGTTGGCCTTATGAACCCTTTATCGAGCAGCTCATGTACTTGATTCTTCATCTCCGCATTCTCTAAAGTGGATAACATGTACATTCCGATGTTAGGCAATGGAGCATCTTGCTACAAATGAATACCATGTACAATTTCCCTTTTGGGTGGCACACCTTTAGGTTCTTGAAATAGGATATCATATTCTGAAACAACTTTTTCTAAATCACCTTTCTGTTTAGCATCACAACCTTCAAATGCATTGTTTTTATCAGGGGTCTTTTCCTTTAGAACCATTAGTAAAAATTACTTGCATGAATTTACAATTCTTTTCATCTACCCTGAGTTTATGAGAGTATAATTATTTTTGAGTTAATGAGCTCTTACAATATATTCTATTCCATCTTTTCTGAGTTGATACTTATTTTCAATTCTATAGAAAATGGCTTTTCTATAATACAAGTAAGGACTTCTTAAAACAATACCACATATATCCGAAGGAACTATATCTAACTCAACCTCATCTACAAATGTTGACCCAAATGCAAACCTAAGTTTACATTGTCTAGTAACTTGTAGCTTTGCTTTATCACATACCCAACCTAATGGATATGGATTCTTGTTAGGTGTTTTTAGAAATCCCAACTTCTTTACAATTTCTTCAGAAATCAAGTTTACTTGTGAACCACTATCAAAGAAAGTATCAATCTTTTGGTGCTTGGAAATACTCTAATATGAAAAAGCTCATGTCTTTTCCTCTCATTTTCTTCATTATCAGTAGATTGTGCAGAATTACTAGTAGATGCTTTAGAATTTTTACCTTTTATACCTATAGCTGCGAGTTTTGTTTCATCACCTGAGTCTGACCCCAAATCTTTCTAAGTAGTAGCAGCAGTCTTCTTGTTCTTGCCATCAAGCTTCTTGGGTTTCAGCTCCTAATGCAAAGACTAGCAATGTACATCATCATGTCCATCCTTCTTACAATGATTACATGAAGGTTTATCCTTTTGTACAACATTTTGCTTCCTCTCTTTCCATCTCAACTTCTTCTTTTCGTTGTTTTTGCTTGCAGAGGGCTATGATGATCCCCCAATCTTTGGGTTCATATTCTTTCCTCTAGCCTCTAGATGTGTAGCCTGAACGGATACCTCTTCTATGCTAGTGGGGTTAAACATGAGACTGGTGTGCCTCAAATAGCTATGCAGACCACCTATATACTTCAACAAAGTTTCAAGTGAGTCTAAAGAAATGCTTAGAATTAAAGATCTTTTTCTAAATTCCTTGGTATAGCTTTGTACACTAGGGCCCTTTAATTGTCAAAGAGTTTTCCAACTCATCATCACTTTCTGCATATAAGATAGTGGATAGAATTGTCTTTTAAGGGTAGAAACAAATTCACTCCATGTGGGAAGAATTGTACCATGCTTCTTCAAATTAGTTTGGGTCATGCCTTCCCACCACACTAGTGTAGTTTCTCCAAGGCGAAGGTTGGCTAGCTGAATCTTTCTCCTTTCTGAATCAATGTTCTACACCCTACAATATACATCAATCTGTCTAATCCAGTTATGTAGCTTTTCTGCAATTAATTCTCCATCATAGATGGGCAAATCAAACTTTACATCTAATTTAATCAAAGATGTTTTCTTCCTTTTATTTTCAAGGCTAAAAGGAGGAGTCGATGGTGGAGGCACTTCCCCTTTCCCTTTGCCTTCAGAATGGGAAAATAGAAGAGGTTCCTCTACTCCTTTGCCTTGTTCGGGTGTTGAGGTGCTTGCACCTCAATCCTTCTTAAATTCCTAATACATTTCTTCCACTATGGCTCTCATGGTCATGAAACTATCCATGAACTTAGAGTCTAATTCCAATGGAACTTCTCTGGCCATTCTCCTCTGAGCGTAGACTCTTCCAATCTCTAGATTAGTATCAACAAGCTCTCCTTCTCCTAGTTTGAGCTTTGACCTAGTTAGCATTCAACAATCCAGCACAAAGCTTGTCTAACCTTAGCAAACCTAAATCTCTGATACCACTTGATCTGAAAATAAGTTGTTAGATTAATTTTAAGGTATTACAGACTCATGTGCATGGATTTGCCTATATTACTTAGTGCCATGGACCGATAATATTGTCAATAACATAGACAAGGAAGTAGTTAAAGAAACATAATAGACAAAACACATAAACATAGCAAGTTTAATATGGAGTTCACCCAAAGCTCCTCGGCTATGTCTCATGGTCCAACTTTCAATGGTGGCCTCTCTATTATGTTTTCAAGTGTAGAGATTTACAAAGTGTGATCTCAAATTGAGTCTCAATACAACAGATACAAAACAACAGGAGTTTTCCTTAACACCTCAAGCCTATTTGAGTACATAGACTCTCCCTCTCACTCTTTGTCTCTGTCTTTGCTCTGTCTCAACACTGCGTCCTCTCTGTCTCTATTAGTTTGTGGCTTTAAAGCCAATCAATGTTGTCTATTCGTTCCCCTTCTTAGGCTCTCTGACTCCCAGCCTCTATCCGTTCAAATCCCCTTCTGAGCATTAGCAATCATGGCATAACGTCTTTAGGGAAGGTGGCCACCTTTGTACAACGAAAAGGACCATCGGGCCTTTGAAATTCCCAAAAAATGCATTTTCTGTTTACATAGAGAAACACTGTAAAACATGGGAAAAATCTGCCAAATCATTGTTCATCAGACTTCAAATATTATGAATTCTGCCCTATATTCCATCCGCTCAGCTTGTAAATCGCTATCGCATGTCACAAATGCCCGTTCCGTGGTTTTCCCTTTGTATTTGAAAAATACATTAAAACACTAAAATCCATTTGCATCTATAAGTTCCATCGGGCCCGGTTTTATATCGCTATCGCATATCCACTGTTGATCTGCATGATCCTAATCCAATGACTAAGATTCATTTCAAGCGGCCAAGGCATACGGAGATTACCCACCTAAAAAGGTGGTTTTTGCACACAATGTGTCGGCCAGTGGATGGGATCGGGCGGAGCCCGTCCAATACGACTTACCACTTAAGGCTTGCCCAAAATCCGCTCATTACGGAACTCAAAATATATATATCGGTATGTTTATCCCTTTGGGTCCAAATTCGTTGCTTGATTCATATTCCCTTTTTTTAGTTTATTTACGAAAATATGAAATACAAAGGAAAATGCCATTTTCCAGATCTCAAATTATATAAAATATCATTTGTAACCTTATCGGGCCCAGCTATCGTAAGTCATGCTTGTTATCGGCCTCGCTCCTTTGTAATGCTCCGACGCGATATTGCAATATGATATATATCGCAATCGCACATCGCATAGTCCCCGGGTCGTTGTAAGTGCTCCCTTGTAATTTGCCCATGCGATATGGCGGGTTAACCTGGGCCATTGATCTGTGCACTTGATCGACGATCCTCGTTGAGCCCATTAATCGCTATTGCAACATTTATATGGTCGCCTCTAATAGCCTCTACCTGTCACCGTCGATTGCGATATGCTGATCAAATCTAGACCGTTGATCGGCTAGATTCGACGGCTCCTGTGAAAAGTTGTTTAAACTACCGATATTCTATTTTTCCACTATCTCTTCATGTTTTTTCACTCCTGATAGTGTTATTCGCTATTTCTAAGAGTTCTTATTCTTTGATATTTTTTATCTTTAGAAGACTTTGAAGACTTAGAGGGTTTTCTAGGATCCATTTCGATCACCAGCACCACATAACTTTCCACCCTACTCAGATACGAATCAATGTATTCCTATTCCGCAAAGATTTTGTAATTATCCAGTTTTTTGTCTCTTAAAACCATGTTAAATAGAGTGTCGACTTGTTGATGAAGTAAGAGAGAGAGTAGAAAATACAATCTAGTTTTCCAGAAATTTCTAGGGTCTAGAATCCATTTCACACACCTAACTCTAATTTTAGAATCAAAGAAGTAAGTGTGTTCCCCAAACACCTATAACTCTAGTTGAAAAATTTTCCTTCGAATTTCCGATGGGATTAAGTTAAAATAGGATGCAATAGATTGCCAAGTGAAGAGCCTACGATGTTAGGGGCCAAGGTTTCTAGCTCCCCCTCTTAAACTGACCTGTCTCAGACGAGAAGGCATGGTAATTAGGAGGAGAGAGTAATTTTGATAACCAAACAGAGGACCACTACCAACTAAACAGACTGAGCAGTAACACACTTTAACTAGACTGGAAAACCAAGACACAAACAAGTCATCTCCCTAATGCCACTAACAAAGCCCAAATTCAAAGGAGATAAAGAATTCATGACACACTAAGGGCATAACCTTGTTAACACTTAAAGAACACCACTCGCTTTACACTACACTAAGATTCCATAAACTCAAACAACCCACTAAAAAATTTCCATGAGATATGACTAGTAGAGGTGATGTCACAACATTTTAAAATGTAATTAAACAGGGAGAATTCCTAATTGTGGATACTAAAAACCAATATCCCATAGCAATAGTTAACCTAGATTTTCAAAAGAGGGAGTAACACACTACTCGAAATAGAGTTTGCACCTTTAAGAAAAAACTGAAAACCTTTGTACTAATATCAAACTGAGAAGTTACCAGGGTACCAAAAACCATATACCAATATTGGGCAAGAAAATAAGATAGCTGCAGAGATGTAAGTCTAGAGGGTTGAATTTGAAAGAACATCCACCAGTTCAAAGACCGACCCTCTCTCTGTAGTGTGAAGGAATAACACAAAGAAATTTTTTTCGATTTAGTCATCAATATAACTAATCCTCCTGACAAAGATGACTCTATGTCACTAGAGTGCAAAATGATACTTGTTGCAACAAAACAAAGGAAAATCTCTCCTAATCCCACAAAATTTTCTTCACCAACAAATCAAAGGTAGTAGTGTATGTTACCAACAATAGAAAATCATAGGACAATCACTCCTAATCCCACGTAACTCACTTCAAAAATAAACCAAAGGCAATAAGGTGAGAAACTCACCTCACCTCCACTCTACTGTAACACGAACCTATGACACCCTAGCAGTGTTGCAACCATGCATTTAAAGTGAGAAGACATAAGTTTATCCACCCAAGTCCAGGTATTGTTTTTGTCAGGCCAGGGTAACTCCAGAATGGGCAGAAAAAACTGATTGCATAATTCAATAGCTAACTATCATTTATATACAGAAATGGGACGGATCAGTTCATCTTCTTGATGACTGTTCGCGTTCCAGTTCACCCATCCGTTGAGGATTAGGTGTCAACATTCCCCCCCTTAATCTGAAGGGATGTTGGTGAGTCCAAGCATCATTCTGAATCTTTCAAGCTTTTCTCTTCCAAGCACTTTGGTGAAGATGTCTGCAATTTGCTCGTTTGTGGAACAATGACGGAGATGGATTGTTTTGGCCTCAACATGATGTCGGATCATATGATATTTAGTATTGATGTGCTTAGTGCGATAATGGAACTTTGGGTTCTTGGCCAACTTTATTGCAGAGGTGTTATCAATCATGAGTGGAGTTGATTGTATTTGTTTTACCTGCAAATATTCAAGAAATTTCCTGAGCCACACAATTTCTTTCGTTGCTTCAGCTGCTGCCACATATTCTTCTTCTGTTGTGGAATCTGCTGGTACTGATTGTTTGCGTGATCTCCAGGAGACAGCTCCTGATCCAAGACTCATAGCATATCCTGAAGTAGATACCCCAGTTTCGTTGTCTCCATCGAAGTCTGAATCAGAGTATCCAATCAAGTTGAAGTCGTCCACCTGTGTATACTTGATTCCAAGGTCTTGAGTTCCCTTCAAGTACCGTAGAACTCTTTTTGCAGCTGACCAATGTCCCTCACAAGGCTTTTGCATAAACCTGGAGAGGATTCCAACAGCAAATGAAATGTCTGGTCTGGTAGTAGTGAGGTAGATGAGACTTCCTACAAGCTGTCTATACTTTGTTGCATCCTCAAATTCCTTTCTTTCAATAGATGTGAGCTTCAAGTTTTGTTCCATTGGAGTAGAAAGAGGATTGCACTCTGTCATGCCAAATCTGTTTAACAAATCTCCAATGTATTTCTTGTAGAAATTTCTGTTTTCCCACCTCGGTTTTCAGTTTCTCCTTATTTCTCCCATGTAGTTAAATGCCCACTCCCATAACCATACATTTAACAGACTGAAAAAAATAAATATTGCTGAAAACACAAATTCTGGAAATTTTTCAGAATGCTGGAAATTGCAGAATTAAAAATCAGCAATCAAAAACAGCCATTAAAACACTGATATTTTTGGTCAACTTGACCCTGGAAAAACCCCCTACAACTCTTGGGGAAAACCAATTTGAGAGCTCTTCTTTATTTCTAAAAATTGTCTTTTTACAGTGAGAATTATTCAGCAAAAAATCAGCAAGCAAATTTACAACTTATCTCTTTTCTCGTGCCTCACAGCAATCTGGAAATTATAGCAAACAGGACAACAATAAATGATGTACGACCTCCGTTTTGTGTGCAGAAAAATCAGCAAATTGCTCCTCGATTTTTGTGCAAAAATCTGCCTTTCACTATGTGCTGAATCAGCTGTACAAATCTTCTCAACTGCTGCCTTGGAATGTGTGCCAAGCTGCTGTCTCCTTCTCCTCCCTGCTCAGAAATCTCTCTTGCTCTCTTGCTCTCCTTCTCCCAATCTGCTCATGAAAGAATGAATGACCTTTTCCTCCTTTTCCTCCTTTAATATAACTCCAAGTGACTTTTGGGTGATCCAAGTGACTTTTGGGTGATCTCTAAATCCAATGGATGAAATAGATTTAGATCAATGGCTGAGATTAAATGCTCATTTAAATCTCACTTTCTATTTTTTAATTCACCCCACTTTAATAAAGACCCACTTAGTCATTTATTTCCAAAGTCACTTTTCCTTTCTAATTTTTCCTTTACTTTATAAAAGTTACTTTAAAATTAGACTTAGTAACTTTATCACTTAAAGTCACTTTTAAATTAGATTTAACTTTATAAAATTATAAAGTCACTTTAGGAGAAAAATTAAATTCTTTTGGACACTTTTCCCTAGGCCAAAGATTAAAGCCTAAGGGAACCACCTGTCCTCCGGTACCAAATTTCAACACTCCCTCTTACCGAGGAAGGTGTTCCTCACCACACCCATCTTGTCTCTGAAGTAGACATGCTTGCCCCGTGGTAAGGCTTTGGTAAGGATATCTGCAACCTGCTCATCAGTGGAAATATACTCAAGCTTCACAGCTCCCTTCTGAACATAGTCTCTGCTGAAATGATATCTGATCCCGATATGCTTTGACCTATCATGAAATACTGGATTCTTCGTGAGTTTAATGCAACTCTGATTATCACAGTAAATCACTGAAGGTCTCAACGGCTGACCAAATAAGCCAAACAACATCTTGTGAAGCCCGATAGCCTCACAACTAGCTAGACTGGCTGCCATATACTCTGCTTCCGCTGAACTCAATGCTACTGACTGCTGCTTCCGGCTGAACCATGACACTATTGCTGAACCCAACCCAAAACAACACCCTGAAGTGCTCTTCCTATCAGAAGCACAACCTGCCCAATCAGAATCAGTGTATCGTGCCAATCTCACTCCATCTCCCTGCCTGTAGTCCAGACCATAATCCACTGTCCCCTGCAAGTACCGCAAAATGTGTTTTGCAGCCACCCAGTGAACCTTCCTAGGCTCACACATAAACTGACTCATCGTGTTGACTGCAAAACAGATATCTGGTCTAGTGTTGACCAAATACATCAAGGAACCAATCAGCTGCCTGTACAATGTCGGATCCACCAACTCGGAATCTGAAGCATGAAGCTTCTTCCAGTTGGTGATCATCTGTGTCGGCGTGGGTCTACAATCCTCCATGTGGAATCTGCTAAGGATGTCCACAATATACTTCCCCTGCCCCAGGAAGAAATGCCCCTCCTCCTGCCACACCTCCATACCCAAAAAGTAATGCATCAAGCCGATGTCCTTCATCTCAAACTCCGCCGCAAGATCTCTCTTGCAGTGCTCTATGAGTCCCTCTGCACCTGTAATGATCAAGTCATCCACATACAACACCAGAATGAGAGGCTCCTCACCAATCACAATAAACTAAAGGTTCGGATCTGCCTCACTCTTTGTGAAACCCATCCCCTGCAAGTATGCATCTATCTTGGAGTACCAAGCTCTGGGAGCTTGCTTCAGGCCATAAAGGGCCTTCTTCAATCTGCACACATGGGACTCCTTCCCATGCACCTCAAAGCCCTGTGGTTGCTCAATGTACACCTCCTCCTGTATGAAGCCATTGAGAAATGTGGTCTTCACATCCATCTGGTGGATCTTCCAACCCATCTCTGCTGCTATCGATATAATGGAGCGAATCGAAGTATATCGAGCCACGGGAGTGAAGGTCTCCTCATAATCAACTCCCTCTACCTGGGAGAACCCTCTAGCCACAAACCTCACTTTGAATTTCTCAATGCTGCGATCTGCAGCATGCTTTACCTTGTAAAGCCATCTGGAAGTAACCACGGATTTGCCCTCAGGCCTCGGCACCACCTCCCAAACATCATTCTTCATGATAGAAGAATACTCCTCCTGCATGGCCTCTCTCCAGACCTGTTGGCTAGCTGCCTCCTCATAGCTAGAAGGCTCGGAGTCAAGGATGTTGGTAACCATCGCCAAATAACTACAAAACCTCTCAGGTGGTCTACTCTCTCTGACCGGCCTCTTCGGCTCAGCAACAGATGTGGCATCTCTCAAGGTGTCCTGAAGCCACATGGGCTTCCTCTTCCCTGAGCATGCTTCTCCCATAGGAGAATGAAACTCCTCCTCCTCATCACCATCAGTAGCCTGAACTCCTGACTATCCGTCTGTTGTCCTCCTTCCTGCACCTAAACCTGTAGAAGCTGAGGTACCGTGTGAACTGTCCACCAGTGGACTCCCTAGTGAACTGCTCTGTGAACTGCTCTGCATGCTTCCTGGAGCACCACCCCTCTGGCTCGATGAGCCACTGCTCACTGATGGACCTAACATCCTTATAGATGTACATCTGGATCCTCCTGATCCCTGCCCACTGGATCCCTGCGACTGGCTCAACTGTTGCTGAGGGTCTGGCTGATCCAGATACTCTAACTCCCGTGACCTCCTAAAGGCCTTGTCCTCCTCGAACTTCACATCCCGTCTGACAACAACTCTCCTCTGTGTGGGAATGTAAATCCTAAAGGCTTTTGAGGTCTCACTGTAGCCCACAAAGATACCCTTCTCTGCGGTGGGCTCTAGTTTGGTCCTCTTCTCCTTGGGTATATAGGAGTATGCAATGCATTCAAAGATATGAAGATGACCAAGATTAGGCTTATTCCCAGAGAAAGCCTCCTCCGGAGTCATGTGCCCCAAGGCACGATGCGGACTCCTGTTCTGCAAGTAAACAGTTGTGTTGCAGGCCTCTGCCCACAAGAACAATGGCAACCCCTGATCATGTATCATGGCTTTGGCAGCCCCTATGATGGATCTGTTCTTCCTCTCCGCAACCCCGTTCTGCTGGGGGTTGTAAGGAACAGTGAACTCCCTCCTAATGCCTGCCTCCGCACAATAATCAACAAACTCTCCAAGGGTGTACTCTCCTCCATTGTCTGATCTCAGGGACTTGATCTTTCGACCTGTCTGAGTCTCCACAAGAGCTCTGAACTCCTAAAACCGCTTGAAGACCTCACTCTTGGTCTTCAAGAAGTAAATCCAGGTCCTCCTGGAGTGATCATCAATGAATAAGACATAGTACTCATATCCACTCAAGGAAACATGAGACATCCGACCGCTCACATCAGAATGAATCAAATCAAGTATCCCCGTCGCTCTGCTGTCACTGCTGGGAAAAGGGGATTTGGCAAACTTGCCCATCGCACAACCTCTGCAAGTATCAAAGTGATCAGTACTGAAATCTGGCACACCTGTAGTGATCTCCCGCAATGTCCTCAAGGCTCCATGATACATATGTCCCATCCTGCGGTGCCAAATCTCACACAGCTCAGAACTGCTAGCTCTGCTATCGGTACTACTGCTCAATGCCAAAAGGGGCTGAAATGCAAACTTGTACACCTTTGCATGGCGTACACCTATCACTCTAGCTGAATCAGCTGGAGTGCCCCTGGGATACATCAACACCTGTCCTCCCATGAACAGTATGTCATATCCTCTGTCCTCCAAAGCTGAGACGGATATGAGGTTCTTCCTCATCCTTGGCACATAAAGAACCTCTGACACCTTCAAGGGAGGTTTGGACTCCCTCTGAAATGTCACTGTCCCCACCCCGACTGCTCTAACAACTCTGTCATCACCGAGTACTACCTCAATATCAGTGCCACTCTCTAAAAGCTCTGAGAAGTACTCCCGGACTCTTGTCACGTGACGTGAAGCCCCACTGTCCACATACCAGATACCTGAAGATGCTCCGCTAATCGAGGGAAAAGCATGCTCCCTCTGAACCTGTGTGGCAAGTGATCCTGCACTAGAGGACTCACACGTTGTGAACGCAAACTCCCGGTCAAAACGACCAGCAAAGTCCTCAATCTCTGCTGAAGCTGCCACGTCCTGGTTCTTCCCCTTCTTCTTCTTCTCCGGACACACAACTGCATAGTGTCCCATCTTTTGACAATTCCAACACTTCACCTTGGAATAGTCCTTCTGTGTGTTCCCCTGTTTACCTTTACCTTTGCCTTTGCCCCCACCACTGCTTTTGGAAGCCTGCTTCTTTCCTTTGCCTTTCTTGCCTCTTGCCACCGGTGCTACGTCCTCATCCTTCTCAACTGGCTTGGCTGCCCCAAGCTGTCCTTTCTTGATCTCTGTCTGAATGCAATCATCCCAAAACCTCTCCCATGTGGGAAGGGTCTCACGTGCACAAACCCCATCAGCAAAGTTCAACCATGAACGGGGGAGGCCATTCACTGCAATCCGCACCAACTCAGTGGGTGGAATGGCCTCTCCAATCGCTGCCAACTCATCTCTCACATTAGTAATCTTTGTGAGATATCCAGTTGCACTATCATTACCCATCTTAATGTTCTTCAGCTTCTCCTTCAGGACCATCTTCTGATTCTCATTGGTACTCTGGTAGAGATTGGACAATGTTGTCCACATCTCATGGGCATTGCTCTTTCCTCTCACATGAGGAATGCAATGGTCTTTGATTCCGTCTAGAATCAGCCTCTTACCCTTATTGTTCTTCTTTTTATACTCAGCCAACTGAGTAACATCAGTGGGTACAACAACAGGGTTCTATGTGGTATGCACCATGATATCCCAAACTTCTGCCTCCTCAAAGATACTCTGCATTCTCTCTTTCCAAACGCTGTAATTTATATGCCCATCTAGCCTATCCTCCACCCTCAATCCCAATGACATCCTGATGTCCTAAAACTGAAAAATAGCACTGTTGTAGTAAAGATAAAACTGCTGTTTATGAAAAAATCAGCTGGCTGGAATTTTCTGAGTGAAAAATCAGCAACTGTAATTTTTCCTTTTGCTGTCCCAAACTGCCCTTCAGCACTCAAGCTCTGATACCATGAAGAAATTTCTGTTTTCCCACCCTGGTCTTCAGTTTCTCCTTATTTCTCCCATGTAGTTAAATTCCCATTCCCATAACCATACATTTAACAGACTGAAAAAAATAAATATTGCTGAAAACACAAATTCTGGAAATTTTTCAGAATGCTGGAAATTGCAGAATTAAAAATCAGCAATCAAAAACAACCATTAAAACACATTAAAACACTGATATTTTTGGTCAACTTGACCCTGGAAAAACCCCCTACAACTCTTGGGGAAAACCAGTTTGAGAGCTCTTCTTTATTTCTGAAAATTGCCTTTTTACAGTGAGAATTATTCAGCAAAAAATCAGCAAGCAAATTTACAACTTATCTCATTTCCCATGCCTCACAGCAATCTGGAAATTACAGCAAATAGGATGACAATAAATGTTGTACGACCTCCGTTTTGTGTGCAGAAAAATCAGCAAATTGCTCCTCGATTTTTGTGCAAAAATCTGCCTTTCACTATGTGCTGAATCAGCTGTACAAATCTACTCAACTGCTGCCTTGGAATGTGTGCCAAGCTGTTGTCTCCTTCTCCTCCCTGCTCAGAAATCTCTCTTGCTCTCTTGCTCTCCTCCTCTCAATCTTCTCATGAAAGAATGAATGACCTTTTCCTCCTTTTCCTCCTTTAATATAACTCCAAGTGACTTTTGGGTGATCCAAGTGACTTTTGGGTGATCTCTAAATCCAATGGCTGAAATAGATTTAGATCAATGCCTAAGATTAAATGCTCATTTAAATCTCACTTTCTATTTTTTAATTCACCCCACTTTAATAAAGACCCACTTAGTCATTTATTTCCAAAGTCACTTTTCCTTTCTAATTTTTCCTTTACTTTATAAAAGTTACTTTAAAATTAGACTTAGTAACTTTATCACTTAAAGTCACTTTTAAATTATATTTAACTTTATAAAATTATAAAGTCACTTTAGGAGAAAATTTAAATTCTTTTGGACACTTTTCCCTAGGCCAAATATCAAAGCCTAAGGGAACCACCTGTCCTCCGGTACCAAATTTCAACATTTCTTTTGAGAAAGAAATATGGATTTTGGATGTTGGGTTACTTCAATGCCAAGATAGTAATGAACATAGCCCAAATCAGTCATTTCAAAACTTTTTCCTAATTCTTTCTTTATGGATGCAATATAGCTTTCATTTTTCCCTGTCATTAAAAGATCATCTACATATACCACAAGATATACAACTGTTTTGCCAACTTTCTTGACAAATAAAGTTGCATCATCAAGATCAAAATGTTTGAAGTTGAGTTTCAGAAGATGCTCAGTTAGTTTTTCATACCAGGCTCGTGGTGCTTGTTTGAGGCCATACAAGGACTTCACAAGTTTGCATACTTTGTGTTCATGTCCTTTCACAGCAAATCCTTCAGGCTGGGACATAAAAACATTCTCTTTTAGATCTCCATTCAAGAATGTAGTTTTTACATCCATTTGATGGACTTTCCAACCGTTCTGAGCAGCTAGTGCAAAGAGTGTCCGGATGGTGGCCCATTTTGCTGTGGGGGCAAAAGCTTCCTCATAATCGACCCCTTCCTTCTGTGCAAAACCTTTTGCCACAAGCCTAGCTTTGTGCTTGTCAAGTAAGCCATCAGCGTTGTACTTTTTCTTGTAGACCCACTTGCAGCCAATTGGTTTGGTTCCAAATGGAGGATCAACCAGCTTCCAAGTGCCATTCTTTATGAGGGCATCATACTCCTTCTGCATCGCTTCTTTCCATTCATCATGAGAAGCAGCTTCTTTGAAGGAAGTTGGTTCAAAATCTGTAGACAAGTTCAATTCACAATCATAAGTAACATCCATATCAACAGGTGAATTAGAGTTATCTACATCACCTCCATCTTGTCGGTTTGTATTTCTGGTTCCTGTTTTTCCAATTTCATCAGGATGAACACTTTCAAGTGTCTTTGTCAGCCACGTTGGGGGAACTTTCTGAGATGGTCCAGGCTGCTCTGTTGATTGAGTTGGGACTGAATCAAGATTGAGTCTCCCAATTCTATCAACTACATCACTTAAAGCATCATCCGTTGTTGGAGTTTCATGCAGGGGAGATTGTTCTTTTGAAGAAGATTCCACATGTTGTTCTAGTATAGGAATACCCCCTTCAAGATGTGGAATCTGATTATCAAACTCTTGAAATGATTTCAGTTTTGTGAATCTATCCAAGCGATCAAGTTGCCGCTCAACAACACTGTCAGATTTGGATGATTCAAGAAAAATGACATCTCTAGATACAACAAACTTTTTATTTACTTCATCATAGAGACGGTATGCTTTAGATGTGTTTGAATACCCCAGGAAGATACACTTACGACTTCTAGCACTAAGTTTGTTTCTATGTACCTTCGGTATTAAAGCATAACAGGTGGAACCAAAGATCCTGAGATGTTTTACCGAAGGAACATGTCCATACCACAATTCATAAGGAGTCTTGTTTCTTATAGCACTAGATGGACATCTATTCTTTATATATGCAGCACATAGAACAACATCAGCCCAAAACATTATCTTTACATTTTTGAAGAAAAGCATGGATCATACCATATTCAAAATTGTTCTGTTCATTCTTTCAGCTACACCATTCTGTTGAGGATTATAAGGCACAGTTGTTTGATGTTTAATCCCATGTTGGCGAAGATAGTGTTCAAATTCATTTGATGTATATTCTTTTCCATTATCAGTGCGAACAGACCCAATATGAGATTGTGCATCATTTTCAATCCACTTATGAAAATTCTTGAATGTTTGAAAAGCATCAGATTTGTTCTTCAATAAATAAACCCAACACATTCTGGTGTAATCATCAATAAATGTCATGATATATTTATTTCCATTTGCAGAAGAAATAGGCATTGGACTACATAAATCTGAATGAATGAGTTCAAGCTTCCTATGTGCTCTTGAATGTGAATCATGAAAAGACTGTTTGCTATGCTTTCCTAGAATGCAAGCATCACATTGCTTATGTTTTCTAGGAATTGTAGGCAAACCAGCAACACCATTTTTCTTCAACAAGTGGAGACTATCATAGTTTAAAGGTCCAAATCTAGCATGCCATAATAAACTTGACGGAAGTGTACCTTCTTCATGATGAGAAATATATGAGAAATGTTGTGCATGAGCAGAGGTTCCTTGCAGTTTAAGAAGTCTTTCTTCTTCTATACCCCTCATGACAAGTGAGTGGTCAGATGCCTTTCTTACCTCAAGCTTTCCATCAAACATGTGAATGGAGTGACCTTGCTGGCAGATGTGGACCAGGGACAACAAGTTTCTCTTGAGCTGTGGGAGATATAGAACATGATCCAGAAGAAAGTCTGGAAGACCAGGCAGTTTAAGCCTGATTGTGCCAAGCCCTGATGGCTTGATTTTTTACTGATCTGCAAAGTATACTGCTCCATCAACATTATCAGTGAAATCTTCAAAAAAATCTTTCCTATGAGTCATATGACAGGTTGCTCCTGAATCAAGCAACCAGTCATTTTTCGAAGAAGCAAGTGAAGCATTAAACAAATCTTCATTTACTCCAATGTTACATTGTGCCTCAATATAGTGAGCGGATTCAGGTGCTTTACCTTTGTCTGTGTCATCAGTTTTGCCTTTCTGTTGATTTCTTCTCTGCTCAATTTTGTCCCATGGTAGCTTGCATGTAGAAGCATCATGTGATCCATTTCATTTGCAGCGAATGCAATGCAGATCTGCTTTTTCTGCTTGAGAATGTCTGCCCCCCTGCCTCTAAAGTATCTTCCTCTTCCTCTTCGTCCACCTCTTCCTCTTGTAGAATCTTGAGCAGGATGCTTTTCTTTATGAGCAAGGAAAACAGTCTCTTCAGAAGATTCAGGGACTGTTTTCTTTCCAAAGGCTTTCTCTCTTTCAGCAAACTTTTTCACAAGAGACTCAAAGGTTATGTCTTTAAGATTTCCATTTGCTTGTAAAGACTCGAGATAATTGGAGTAGGTAGGATAGAGTGCTTTGAGAAAGGCAGTAAGAGAGATATACAGCTCAACCTTAGTGGATTTAATATCATGCATTATAGACTTTATTTCAGATGCAAGAGCAAGAGGATCATTATTTTTCAGTTCAAGAGTGAAGAGTTTAATCATGCGCTGAACAACTTCAAGTGCAGAATGTGAATCATAGTGTTCTTTTAGCTTTTGTAAAGCTTCAAAGGCAATGGAATAGGATGAAATATGACGACTTACTTCTTCATTTACAGATGCTGTGATCAATGCATAGGCTTTGTTGTTCTTGTTTTCCCAAATGACAAGTTCTTTATCTGATGTAGGCTGCACAGGGTCTTTGTCTTCTTCTCCGACACACACTCCTTTCCATAACTCATTGTAGATGAGGGTGTGTTTTACCATCCGAGACCATTCAGAATAGTTCTCCTTGCCAGTGAGAACTATTCCGACCATAGAGATGATTGAATGCATTCTGTAAAAAATATCTCTGCTGATAAAAAAAACTTTTCTTACGTTACAGCCTTCAAATCCCTCTAATGTTTGCTAGAAGCATCAGCATTGAAATGATAACTTTTCAATGCAGCATTATCATTCAAAAGAAAACTGTGTAATAAATTGCGTAATATCAAACACTTTGATTGATATATATAAATACTTTGAAGAACAACGCAATACTCAGAATGATAAATAAACCCTTTGAAAACTGCTTACATAAGCCCTTTGAAAACTGCTTACAACGCAATACTCAGAATGATAAATAAATCCTTTGAAAACTGCTTACATAAGCCCTTTGAAAACTGCTTACAACGCAATACTCAAAACTGCCATCATAAATATATATTGAAAAATCAACAGCACAACATTATACCAGAACCGCCATTAAAATCATCTCTCTTGTCATATATCGGCATTCTCAATGGCATGAGAAAGAATACATCTCCCTATTGAAATGAATCTCCCTGGTTTGAATGAATTCTAATTGGAAACTGACGTGAAGATATGAATCGATCTTCCTTTCACTAACTAGTGAATACAAGTTTTTGAAAAAGAATACCTCCCCTTGATGATATATTTAGAGCCATCCTGCCACGATACGACGAGGAATTTCACCTCATGCTGAAAGATCCGCACCAGCCTCTTGACAGAGATAGGCTGGAGTGTGTAGCTAGGGAGAGAATAGCAGAACGGTTTATTCCAAATCGTAGGAACGACCGCCCTCTCGCCACACAGAGTCCACCTTCATCTTCGTTCATCTTCGTTATTTCAGAGTACCCATATCACATATTTTTGCAATAAAATGGAAGCGGAGGACGTTCGAAAGGACGGAAATGGCAGTGTAAATCCCTCAAACCCTAAAATTATTGAAAGAAAATCTCACTTTGAAGGCGGCACCAAAATGCAAGTAAACACTTCAGAGCCGAAAGGTTCTGGAAAAAAATCACATGGTTTAAACGCCTCAGACTCAAAATTTAGCGGAGAAAATATCGAAAACCCTTCAGAAAAAACCGAAGAAGATGAAGATTATGTAGAGTATATCCCCGTCAAGAAGCGAAGAATGATGGAAGCTCAAAAAATTTTGCAGAGAAAGGGTAACGGCTCTCTGTCTGAAGATGCAGAACGTGCCAAGGAAGCCGAGTCAAAACCTAGTTTGTGTCAGGCCAGAAACGCAGAGACCAACGAGAAAATTGCCACTGAGAAGATCATCAATGCATTCGAGAACCAGACCGATGCAGAAGGAGAACGCTCAGGGAAATCAAGCTTCTCAGGCTGTCGAGAATTGAACGGTAATCGAGAGGCGGTAAAACGGATGCGCAGAGAATCATGAGGCGCAGACAATCAATGATGCGCAGAGAATCAATAATACTCTGGACGGATGCAGCGCTCAAGACAGAGGAGCGCTCAGAACAGAGATGGGAGTTACAAGGAATCTGGGACCTGTGCTCTGATACCATGTTAGGCCAGGGTAACTCCAGAATGGGCAGACAAAACTGATTACATAATTCATTAGCTAACTATCATTTATATACAGAAATGGGACGGACCAGTTCATCTTCTTGATGACTGTTCGCGTTCCAGCTCACCCATCCGTTGATGATTAGGTGTCAACAGTTTTGTGCCACTCCATGTCCAAAAATGGATAAGTGGGGGCCTGTTACACTGTTCATCACGAATTCCACTTCGATATTGCAACTCCATCACGAAACCCCCATGAGGGGGTGCTTTATCCTCTTCAATCTCAAAATACGAACTCTGGAGTTCTTCAACCCAATTTGTGGGATGCCAAAGCTCGACTAGATTGGGGTCCTTAAATCGAAATCCATATTGGCTAGTAAATATGTAACCATATTGCTTGTCCTTCCCATATCTCACATAATAACATAGTCTAATTTGGCATGCAATGCGTTAATATTATTCGCCAACCCCTCTAATATCCAACTCTATATAGTTTAGAAGGTGGTTGCCCATATAAGAGTTTTTGTATAAACTGTAAAGCTAACTGGGAATCATCATCCACTTCTAGCAATTGAAGGCATTCTCAAATGGCTAACTGTAGACCATTCTCTAATACCAAAAACTTTTCCAAGTTATTACTAACCCACCCAGAATTCATCACAAAAAATATCAAAAGAATAAAATTCGCATTTCGAAAAAATCCTCCAAACACTGCAAGATCAACATTACCATTCACACCACCATTAAAGTTCAATTTTGTGAAGTAACATGGAGGGGGGCAATAAGAAGAGTTTGTAAAAAAAGAAGCAAATTTCTTTGGTCTAGAGGGAGGAAGGAACATTGTTTGATCCAAATTAAGGTTCCTCAAAATAACAGCCTCTGTCTCTTCCACTTGCCAATCATTGGAAGACCATGGAACAATTAGGGGAGTTTCCCTTAGATTTGAGAGGACCAAATCTCTCATCACCATAGATGTTCATTTTTTTACTATAAGATCATGTCATTATGCTCCTTCAATATGCTCCATAATATTAATCCCATTACAATGTTCAATGCCCTGTTAATTATAGGATTCTTAAACTTTACCAATTGCCATTGATCCAACATTGAAGAAATATTTGGGTGATTGAATCAAACTTTACCAAATATGTTAAGGAGAATATCCCATACATATGAGGCAAATCCACCTTAATGAAATGGGTTGTTCACATCCTCCTCTTCTTCAAGATAGAGAAAGCATAAGGAGGGTCCTTCATAACCTTTATTTCAAAATATATCCCAGGTGAGAACTCTACACTGCGTAATTAACCATAGAAAATTTTCAACTTTTGGGCATCATATGCCCAACCAAATCCAATTCTATATTTTCTTCTTCTCAATATTCAAATGATCTACGATAATCAAATATGCCTCTTTCAAAGAAAGTGCACCTAGAGGAATTCTACCCCATATGAGATTGTTACATTCATTAGAGTGTTTGATCATCCTGCAACTTAACTCTTGGTGCAAATATTCCCAGGGAAACTCCTAGGGAGAAGTCAGCCAATCCCACTTAGTCGTTTATATTCTCCAAAATCTAGTACCCTCTATGGGTTTCCAATAATTAGAAGTAGTTTTCGTGCCTAGATTGGTTATAAAAGATTGGAGATCACAAAGATTGTCTTTTTCCTTCAAATGTGGCATTTATTTCCAAGCTTCCTCCCAAAATTTATCCATCTCCCCTACCTCGATTTCCCAGAAATCATATTTCTGAACTATTTCTCTACATTCCAGTGGCCACATCGATAAGTTGGAGCCACTAATGGTTGAATTGTAATGTAATATATCCTCCTATGTCCTTAACGGGGCATATTTCCTTAACCAAATTTGTTTCCATAGTTTGTTTCCTCCCTTCATCCGCGTCCAACATCATTTGGCTCCGCGGGCTTTCCTTAGTAATTCAAACCCAAACCTACAAACAATTTGGGTTTAACAAGTTTTTGCAACATACTAATGACCATCTCTTGGCTTTATTAGAGCCTCTCCAAACGAAATTGCATCACAATGATGTTAAGATTAGTATGCAAAGAATTTTTATTATTATCATTACTATCAAAAAAAATAATATATAATTTCACATATATCTAAATATGGAACATGATACTTAATCATGGAGATTTACCCACACATTACCATGGAGATTTTTTTTTTTTTTGCAATACCATAGCCTATCAACACTATATGCTCAAGAAACCATAACTCACTTCATATGAATTAATCAATTTAATTAAAAGAGAAAAAACGTCATAAGTACTTTAGGTATAAATGTCAATATTCGATTTGTGCATACTGCTATGGATATTCTAGAATATTAACACGTACCATCCACTTAATATTTATTGATAATTAAATAAAAATTTGAGAAATAAACACTTCTATTGTAGTAATTATATTTTTATCTTCCTTAGATTATTTAATTTAATTAGTACTAGTGTAAACATATAAAATAAATAGATTGTAAGCACCTACAATCATCAATCCATAATAAGCATAAAAAATATTACCCCGTAATACATGCCCACATTAAAAAATCATAAAAATTAACTAGATTATAACTTTATAGGCACAAAATTTATGAACACGAGAAACGCAATAGTAAGATATTATAATATAGACATTTTCAATGTGCACACCTATATACTCTTTCCCTGCGCCCCTAGAAAAATCAATAAAATGTATATAGATTCCTAGTTAATAGAAAAGATAATTATTTGAGTATCTCAAGAAAACAAAGAATACTCATGATTTTCCACATATTTTAATTGCAATGATGACTCTTTTATTTTTTAGGCTGAAGAGGTTTTTCCATTCCAACTACATGTTGAAATTTTAACCAAAATCTTCCTACAATCCTATCTCTAAATTTGGCTGAAATTTTTTTCTCCTAGTAAAATGATTAGTTTCCTAAAAACGATGGCATTTCCATGAATGCAATTATAATTTCCCCGTGTTAGGAACTCATTAATTATTCGTTTTCCCCTTATAACTAGGGATAACTCTAGAATAAATCAAAATTATAATGGGTTGGTTATTAATCTTACTTCAGCATTCCCAATATCCATAATTCCACTTCCCTACCCTTCTTGATATCACCACAAATTGTAGGAGGCTTAATCTGTTAAAGCTCTCATTTAAGATTATTAATCCAAATTTTCTCTTTAACAATATGCTTGGCTTAGGATCTTGACCTAGTGCTCCTCAAATGTGCTCAAATCATCTCCTTTCCAAGCTTCAATGAATTTTATGAGGTCAATGATATCTAGCTCCATGTTCTTGACAAGGTCAGGGGATTGATCCAAGACACTCTCTCAAAAGGTTATGTGCATGGGGTGGGGCACTGATGAGGAATTGGATGACTCAATTTCGATGTGAAAAGGTGGATTGTTGTCCATCATTTCGATTTCAGGGGTTGGCATGGTCACAAGAGGGTTTGATTTTCCTATAGTGAGGGGATAAAAATGAATGCTAGTAGATGACTACTTACCAATGTTGTTGGGTTGAGTGGGGGTGGGCCGCAGGGGGATTTTGAGCACATTTATTTACCCCTAGATTTGGTAAAGTTGTCCTCATCAAAGATGGAGATGGGTTAGTGTTAGAATTTATAGAAAAAAGAAGAAAATGCCTATATGTATGGCCACACACATGGTATCTTTAGCATTGAAAGGGGATATGATTGTAATAGAATGTTTGTTTCTAGAGTTCACCATAATAATAAATATCAATGTATCTTGGGAGAAATTTTGAGATATTCATATAAGCGTCGATGTAGGCATAAGGGTATACCTAGATTTCTTTGTAGCTATGGAAGCTTTTACAGAATTTCAAAGGAAGCTGCTGATGTTGGAAACAATTTCCTCATCTCATATTTCGAGCAGAAATGAGTACATTCTGATCCAAACTAGATATGCGATGAAATATTCTCTATCGGGTACACATATATCCATTCGAAAGTGAAGATATAATCCAACATAGTTGAAGAAATACAAAGCTTTTCAAAAAATTGTCTTTTATGTGAAATTCTTCCAAACATTATAGTAAAAAATTCATTGGTGCCTAGTTCCAATTTAATTTCCCCTTTAGGTTTCCACTTTAGCTAGATCCAATGGAAAAGTGCCTTCTTTGAGGGAGAAATATTGAAGAATTTCCCAATGAGTGTTTGATCTTGTATACATTGGATATATTACCCAATACGACTTGATTGCACTTCAATTTTTGGATCTATGGTAGCTTTGGGGAGGCAATTCCTCGGAATTCGTTTCCCTTGTAAGGACTTTGTGGAAAACTATTTTGATGACCCCTTAGGGTTTTGGCCAAAAACCTTTGGGTTCGGCGGAAATGATTGTCCAATCCAATCGTAACCTGCTACAATTCAACACTATGAAGGAGCTCCAATCCCTCTAATGGCACTAGCTCTGGGAAGAGTAGTTGAGAGGCCATGCAAGATTCAATAATTGACTTTTTAATGCAAAACCAAAATTTGTAGAGTTTTCTTCTTACCAATCATAAAATATCATAATCTCAAATTGAAAAAATAATATAAGGATGCCCTCAACCTTTGGGGGATTAAAGAGGCGATCATCATGGGAAGCAACGATAGTATCAAAGATACTATCACCTCCAATTTTAAGGATAAGATGTGGGTTGGTAAGGAGTTGGAGGGTAAAAGGAAGCTAAGATACTATAAGGAAGTGATCAACCTCACCTTTGATAACTAGAATTATCTCTCTATGTTGACCAACACTAAGAAGAAAATGAGCATAGTTGAGATAAAAACTAATTCTCATGAGCTTCAAAGTGAGACGAGAAAGCGGTTATCATCATCATCATTCTATGACTAAAATGAATAAATTAAACAATAATTTCCAATTATATCCAAGTAAATATATATAATTTAAAAGAATTATAATAAATTAAATAATTTTAACATAATTTAATATTTATTATAATTAACATATGAGAAAATTTCGATTGTACAATAATTTACGTAAACCAAAAACTTCTTACCATTGTATATTCATTGGTCAATTAAAAACTCAAACAAGTTTGAAATGACCATGGAATTTATTTATAATCAATTAAATAATTTAAATTTCGAATAATATCAAGTCATCGAGACAAATGAATGATGTGTTTAATTGTCCGAGTATAAGTAGTTTAGTTATAAAAATTATTTTAATTTAAATAATTTAATGTGAAAGTGCTATTTAATTTTATAATGGATAAATTTATATAAATTTAGTGTTTTTCTAATATAAATAATTATAGATTAATAGATATTATAAAATAAATACAACACATACTAATTAATTAATTATAGTAAAATCATAAAAATAACTAAAACTAAAACTAAAACTTGTAAATAATTTAAGAATCAAATTTTATAACATAGTATTTAGAAAAAAAAAATTATTAATAATAAAACATTTCACAATTTTTTGAAATAGAAACCAGCCAAATTTAAAGTAATACCAACTTTCGTATTGAATAAACGAATATCAAATATAATATTTAAAATATTATAAAATTATAGATAAAAAAGTTGTATATGCAAATTTATTTTTAAACAAAATCAAAATGAAAACAAGAAAACAACGCCTACCCTTCTCAAGTTTGCCTGGCCTCTCTTTTGCCTTCATAGTTCACTGATCTTTGGATTCTTCTTCGCATCCACAATCGCTGAACAAATTAATAAAACAAAACAGAAAACATACAAGCGATGATTCCTGTAGAATAATTTATTTTTTAAATTGCCTGCCTAGAGGAAGCCGCTGCGCTTAAAAAAAGAGGGAACGATGCCGCCGCGGTTGAAAAAAATAGGGTAAGGTGAATTAAACACCATTAAAACCGCAGAGCTTTCTTTTCAATGAGGTACAAAATACATGAATCACTGGAAGACAGATGAATCAAAACTAAACATCAACAAAAGTTACCTGGAAACCAAGGAAGATTACATGAGTTCCTCTTGGCGTCGCTCTTAATGACTGCATCTAACACTGCACATCGAAAAGAAACAGAGTAATCTCTATTCCAAACCCCATAATACAAAAATTTCATAGAATTCAACTTTGAAGATTTTAGCCTCTCCTTGTAATGCTTATTTGCTCCAATCGTCCCAGTCTCGTCCACTCCTTTGGAATCGCTTCTAATTTTGATTAAACTTTCAACATCCCTTCTGCAGACACCGACCAGGCATTGGAAACGTACTCCGAAACGGAAAGGAACAGACTGCGAGGAATGAAATCAAAGTTCAAAACGCCAAAGATTAAAAGCATGCACAAACCAAGAAACAAGAAATAAAAATAAAGTGACCACCAAAAAGTTGGTTTTTAAGCGTCAATCAAGTGAGAATACAGCTTCCTCACTTGTCCAATCTCTATCCATCTTGCGCTGCTTGGTTTTGAGCCTTTGAGTCTGATTCTGAGGTACTCAACATCTCCTCTGCGCGTAGTTCTCACATTCATGTCCAGAACTGTATCTTCCTACAACTCATTGAGATATTTAGGCAACATATCATCAAAAGAAGGTAACTGACATTTCTCTTCGGGATCTTCAATCAATGAAGGTTCAAACAGTCTCAATTTCTCTGCATTAACTACTGAATATATGTGCATGTAATCTGGCAAATCAAGGTGAAAATCGTTGTCACCAATTTTCTCAAGTATCTTGAGAGGCCCATACCTTATTGGTTTCAGCTTCTTTCCTTCACCTTGCATTCTGTCTTTCCTGATGTACAGCTAGATTTGATCACCAGCTTGGAAGCTATGCTCAATTCAATGCTTATCATGCCTTCCCTTGTACTTGGCCTGGCTTCTTTCCAGTTGTTCCTGCACTGCCTGGTGAATTTCTTGGATCTATTCAATGAACTTGGTTGCTTTGTCCACATCACTGTGTTCATCAACTGCTATGTCTTTACTAAAGACAAAATCCAAGGGAAACCTTGGTGTAAATCCAAAACAAGTCTCAAAAGGAGATCTTTGTGTAGAAGAGTGCTTAGCATGGTTGTAAGCATGTTGCACATAACATAAATGTTCATCCCAAAGCTTGGGATGCTTGCTGCAATATCCCCTGAGAAGCTGGATCATTGTCCTATTGACCACCTCTGTTTGGCCATCCTTTTGTGGATGAAAGGATGTGTTCTTCTTCAGTCTGGTTTCCATCAATTCCCACAGACTTGACCAAAACTTCCCAACAAATTGGGAATCTCGATCAGATACAATGGAAGTGGGTAACCCAAAATGAACACATACATGCTGAAAGAACAACTTTGTTGTTTGTTCAACTGTAATCTGCTTGTTATAAGGTATTATAATACACATTTTGTTGAGCCTGTCCACAATAACACATAAATAGTCATGGCCTTTCCTAGATTTTGGCAATCCCCCAACAAAGTCCATGGAAACACTTTCCCAAGGATGAGAAGGAAGTGGAAGTGGAGTGTACAAGCCTAGTTTTCTATTGTTAGGCTTGCTTTTAGCACACATGGTACACCCTTTAATGTATCTAGAAACTATTTCATGCATTCTTGGCAAATAACAGAACCTTTACAGCTATGAAACTATTTTATTCACACCAAAATCACCTAATATTAGAGAAGTGTGTGCTTCTCGGATTATGTTAACTCTTTCAGTTTGAGTAATGCATAACTTTCCCAAATGATACAAGAGTTGGTCCTTAGCATGATAATCTAATTCTTCTACTTGTTTGCCATGACTTAAAGTTGCATATACATATTTAAAGTCTACATCTTGAGCATATTGTTCAATGTAGCTTTCATACAATACTGAGTTATGCTTAAGTATAGTAGATGCATTTATGATTGGTCTGGATAACATATCTACAACCTTATTGTGTATGCCCTTCTTATATCTGATCACAAAATGAAATTGTTGTAGAAAACCCATCCACCTATAGTGTCTTGATTGTTGCAGTTTAATTTGTAAGTGTAAATATTGAAGTGGTTGACGATCAGTATGCATAACTGTTTCTTTTCCCATTAGGTAATGTTTCCACTTTTTCACACTCTGTACTAATGCATACAATTCTTTATCATATGTGGGATAATTAACTACTACAGAATTAAATGTCTCAGAATGATAACATATGGGTTTACCATGTTGCATCAACACTGCTCCCATGGCGTAGTCACTAGCATCTATTCCAATCTCAAATGGTCTTTGAAGATCTGGCAATGCTAGTACTGGTGCTGTACTAATTTTTCTTTCAAGGTGTCCAAGGCTTTCTACTGTTTTCCTCCCCACGGAAACACCTTATTCAATCCTGTTAAAGCATGTAAGGGAGTTGCAATCAAGGAAAAGTTACCAATAAACTTTTTCCAATATAGTGTTGATCCTAGGAAACTCCTGAGTTCTATAGCAGACTTGGGTTTAGGCCAGTTCACAATGACTTTGACCTTAGAGGGATCTATCTTCAATTCACCACCCCCTATAATATGACCCAAATAATTTAAAGATGTTTTTCCAAATTCACATTTTTATAACTTAACATAGAGATTTTCTCTTTTCAAAACATATAGAGTCTTCTTTACATGCTTTAAATGTTCTTCCCATGTTTTACTGAAAACAAGAATGTCATCTAAATATACAATTAAAAAATCATCAATAAAAGGTCTGAGTATATCATTCATAACTCTCATGAAAGTGGAAAGAGCATTAGTTAAGCCAAAATGCATAACTACCCATTCATACAGTCCTGGCTTTGTTCTAAAAGTAGTCTTCCGTGCATCTTGTTCTGCAACTCTGACCTGATGGTAGCCACTATGCAAGTCTCTCTTGGAAAGGTAAACTGCCTCTTTCAGCTGATCTAATAGATCATCAATGTGAGGAAGAGGATAATGATTCTTGATCGTTATTTTATTCAGTTCTCTGTAATCAATGCACATCCTCCATGAACCATCTTTCTTTCTCACCAACATAATTGGAGATCCACACAGTGATGTGCTTGGCCTTATGAACCCTTTATCGAGCAGCTCATGTACTTGATTCTTCATCTCCACATTATCTAAAGTGGATAACATGTACATTCCGATGTTAGGCAATGGAGCATCTTGCTGCAAATGAATACCATGTACGGTTTCCCTTTTGGGTGGCACACCTTTAGGTTCTTGAAATAGGATATCATATTTTGAAACAACTTTTTCTAAATCACCTTTCTGTTTAGCATCACAGCCTTCAAATGCATTGTTTTTATCAAGGGTCTTTCCCTTTACAACCATTAGTAAAATCTACTTGCATGAATTTACAATTCTTTTCATCTACCCTGAGTTTATGAGAGTATAATTATTTTTGAGTTGATGAGCTCTTACAATATATTCTATTCCATGTTTTCTGTGTTAACACTTATTTTCAATTCTATAGAAAATGGATTTTCTATAATACAAGTAAGGACTTCTTAAAAAGATACCACATATATCCGAAGGAACTATATCTAACTCAACCTCATCTACAAATGTTGACCCAAATGCAAACCTAAGTTTACATTGTCTAGAAACTTGTAGCTTTGCTTTATCACATACCCAACCTAATGGATATGGATTCCTGTTAGGTGTTTTTAAAAATCCCAACTTCTTTACAATTGCTTCAGAAATCAAGTTTACTTGTGAACCACTATCAAATAAAGTATCAATCTTTTGGTGCTTGGAAATAACTCTAATATGAAAAATCTCATGCCTTTTCCTCTCGTTTTCTTCATTATCAATAGATTGTGCAGAATTACTAGTAGATGCTTTAGAATTTTTACCTTTTATACCTATAGTTGCGAGTGTTGTTTCATCACATGAGTTTGACCCCAAATCTTTCTAAGTAGTAGCAGCAGTCTTCTTGTTCTTGCCATCGAACTTCTTGGGTTTCAGCTCCTGATGCAAAGACTAGCAATGTACATCATCATGTCCATCCTTCTTACAATGAGTACATGAAGGTTTATCCTTCTGTACAACATTTTTCTTCCTCTCTTTCCATCTCAACTTCTTCTTTTCCTTGTTTTTGCTTGCAGAGGGCTATGATGATCCCCCAATCTTTGGGTTCATATTCTTGCCTCTAGCCCCTAGATGTGTAGCCTGAACGGATACCTCTTCTATGCTAGTGGGGTTAAACATGAGACTGGTGTGCCTCAAATAGCTATGCAGACCACCTATATACTTCAACAAAGTTTCAGATGAGTCTAGAGAAATGCTTAGAATTAAAGCTCTTTTTCTAAATTCCTTGGTATATCTTTGTACACTCGGGCCCTTTAATTGTCAAAGAGTTTTCCAACTCATCATCACTTTCTGCATATAAGCTAGTGGATAGAATTGTTTTTTAAGGGTAGAAACAAATTCACTCCAGGTGGGAAGAATTGTACCATGCTTCTTCAAATTAGTTTGGGTCTTGCCTTCCCACCACACTAGTGTAGTTCCTCCAAGGCAAAGGTTGGCCAACTGAATCTTTCTCCTTTCTGAATCGATGTTCTACACCCTGCAATATACATCAATCTGTCTAATCCAATTATGTAGCTTTTTTGCATTTAATTATCCATCATAGATTGGCAAATCAAACTTTACATCTAATTTAATCAAAGATGTTTTCTTCTTTTTATTTTCAGGGCTAAAAGGAGGAGTCGATGGTGGAGGCACTTCCCCTTTCCCTTTGCCTTCAGAATGGGAAAATAGAAGAGGTTCCTCTACTCCTTTGCCTTGTTCGGGTGTTGAGGTGCTTGCACCTCGATCCTTCTTAAATTCCTAATACATCTCTTCCACCATGGCTCTCATGGTCATGAAACTCTCCATGAACTTAGAGTTTGATTCCAATGGGACTTCTCTGACCATTCTCCTCTGAGCGTAGACTCTTCCAATCTCTAGATTAGTCTCAACAAGCTCTCCTTCTCCTAGTTTGAGCTTTGACCTAGTTAGCATTCAACAATCCAGCACAAAGCTTGTCTAACCTTAGCAAACCTAAATCTCCGATACCACTTGATCTGAAAATAAGGTGCTAGATTAATTTTAAGGTATTACAGACTCATGTACGTGGATTTGCCTATATTACTTAGTGCCATGGACCGATAATATTGTGAATAACATAGACAAGGAAGTAGTTAAAGAAACATAATAGAAAAAACACATAAACATAGCAAGTTTAATATGGAGTTCACCCAAAGCTCCTCGGCTATGTCTCATGGTCCAACTTTCAGTGGTGGCCTCTCTATTATGTTTTCAAGTGTAGAGTTTTACAAAGTGTGATCTCAAATTGAGTCTCAATACAACAGATACAAAACAACAGGAGTTTTCCTTAACACCTAAAGCCTATTTGAGTACATAGACTCTCCCTCTCACTCTTTGTCTTTGTCTTTGCTCTGTCTCAACACTGCTTCCTCTCTGTCTCTATCAGTTTGTGGCTTTAAAGCAAATCAACTTTGTCTATTCGTTCCCCTTCTTAGGCTCTCTGACTCTCGGCCTCTATCCGTTCAAATCCCCTTCTGAGCATTAGCAATCATGGCATAACGTCTTTAGGGAAGGTGGCCACCTTTCTACAACGAAAAGGACCATCGGGCCTTTGAAATTCCCAAAAAAAGAATTTTCTGTTTACACAGAGAAACATTGTAAAACACGGGAAAAATCTGCCAAATCATTGTTCATCAGACTTCAAATATTATGAATTCTGCCCTATATTCCATCCGGTCAGCTTGTAAATCGCTATCTCATGTCACAAATGCCCGTTCCGTGGTTTTCCCTTTGTATTTGAAAAATACATTAAAACACTAAAATCAGTTTGCATGTATAAGTTCCATCGGGCCTGGTTTTATATTGCTATCGCATATCCACTGTTGATCTGCGTGATCCTAATCCAATGGCTAAGATTCTTTTCGGGCAGCCAAGGCATACAGAGATTACCCGCCTAAAAAGGTGGTTTTCTCACACCATGTGTCAGCCAGTGGATGGGATCGGGCGGAGCCCGTCCAATACGACTTACCACTTGAGGCTTGCCCAAAATCCGCTCATTACAGAACTCAAAATATATATATCGGCATGTTTATCGCTTTCGGGTCCAAATTCGTTGCTTTATTCATATTTCCTTTTTTTTGTTTATTTACGAAAATATGAAATACAAAGGAAAATGCCATTTTCCAGATCTCAAATTATATAAAATATCATTTGTAACCTTATCGGGCCCAGCTATTGTAAGTCGTGTTTGTTATCGGCCTCGGTCCTTTGTAATGCTCCGACGCGATATTGTAATATGATATATATCGCAATCGCACATCGCATAGTGCCCGGGCCGTTGTAAGTGCTGCCTTGTAATTTGCCCATGTGATATGGCGGGTTAACCTGGGTCGTTGATCTGTCGACTTGATCGACGATCCTCATTGACCCCGTTAATCGCTATTGCAACATTTATCTGGTCGCCTCTAATAGCCTCTACCTGTCACCGCCGATTGCGATATGCCGATCAGATCTAGACCGTTGATCGGCTAGATTCAACGGCTCCTATGAAAAGTTGTTTAAACTACCGATACTCTATTTTTCCACTATCACTTCATGTTTTTTCACTTCTGATAGTGTTATTCGCTATTTCTAAGAGTTCTTATTTTTTGATATTTTTGATATTTAGAAGACTTTGAAGACTTAGAGGGTTTTCTAGGATCCATTTCGATCACCAGCACCACATAACTTTCCACCCTACTCAGATACGAATCAATGTATTCCTATTCCGCAAAGATTTTGTAATTATCCACTTTTTTGTCTCTTAAAACCATGTTAAATAGAGTGTCGACTTGTTGATGAACTAAGAGAGAGAGAGAGTAGAAAATACAATCTACTTTTCCAGAAATTTCTAGGGTCTAGAATCCATTTCACACACCTAACTCTAACACCTATAACTCTAGTTGACAAATTTTCCTTCGAATTTCCGATGGGATTGAGTTAAAATAGGATGCAATAGATTCCCAAGTGAAGAGCCTACGATGTTAGGGGCCAAGGTTTCTAGCTCCCCCTCTTAAACTGACCTGTCTCAGACGAGGAGGCATGGTAATTAGGAGGAGAGAGTAATTTTGATAACCAAACATAGGACCACTACCAGCTAAACTGACTGAGCAGTAACACACTTTAACTAGATTCGAAAATCAAGACACAAACAAGTCATCTCCCTAATGCCACTAACAAAGCCCAAATTCAAAGGAGATAAAAATTCATGACACACTAAGGGCATAATCTTGTTAACACTTAAAGAACACCACTCGCTTTACACTACACTAAGATTCCATAAACTCAAACAACCTACTAAAAAATTTCCATGAGATATGACTAGTAGAGGTGATGTCACAACATTTTAAAATGTAATTAAACAGTGAGAATTCCTAATTCTGGATACTTAAAACCAATATCCCATAGCAATAGTTAACCTAGATTTTCGAAAGAGGGAGTAACACACTACTCAAAATAGAGTTTGCACCTTTGAGAAAAAACTGAAAAACCTTTGTACTAATATCAAACTGAGAAGTTACCAGGGTACCAAAAACCATATACCAATATTGGGCAAGAAAATAAGATAGTTGTAGAGATGTAAGTCCAGAGGGTTGAATTTGAAAGAACATCCACCAGTTCAAAGACCGACCCTCTCTTTGTAGTGTGAAGGAATAACATAGAGAATTTTTTTTCGATTTAGTCATCAATATAACTAATCCACCGGACAAAGATGACTCTATGTGACTAGAGTGCAATATGATACTTGTTGCAAAAAAACAAAGGAAAATCTCTCCTAATCCCACAAAATTTTTTTCACCAACAAATCAGACGTAGTAGGGTATGTTACCAACAATAGAAAATCATAGGACAATCACTCCTAATCCCACATAACTCACTTCAAAAATAAACCAAAGGTAATAAGGTGAGAAACTCGCCTCACCTCCACTCTACTGTAACACGAACCTATGACACCCTAGCAGTGTTGCAACCATGCATTTAAAGTGAGAAGACATAAGTTTATCCACCCAAGTCCAGGTATTGTTTTGTGCCACTCCATGTCCAAAAATGGACAAGTGGGGGCCTGTTACACTGTTCATCACAAATTCCCCTTCGATATTGCAACTCCATCACGAAACCCCCATGAGGGGGTGCTTTATCCTCTTCAATCACAAAATACAAACTCTGGAGTTCTTCAACCCAATTTGTGGGAGGCCAAAGCTCGACTAGATTCGGGTCCTTAAATCGAAATCCCATATTGGCTAGTAAATCTGTAACCATATTTCCTGCCCTTCTCGTATCTCACATAATAACATAGTCAAATTTGGCAGGCAATGCACTAATATTATTCACCAACCCCTCTAATATCCAACTCTATATAGTTTTAGAAGGTGGTTGCCCATATAAGAGTTTTTGTATAAACTGTAAAGCTAACTGGGAATCACCATCCACTTCTAGCAATTGAAGGCATTCTCAAATGGCTAACTGTAGACAATTCTCTAATACCAAAAACTTTGCCAAGTTATTACTAACCCACCCAGAATTCATCACAAAAAAATATCAAAAGAATAAAATTCGCATTTCGAAAAAATCCTCCAAACACTACAAGATCAACATTACCATTCGCACCACCGTCAAAGTTCAATTTTGTGAAGTAACATGGAGGGGGGCAATAAGAAGAGTCTGTAAAAAAAGAAGCAAATTTCTTTGGTCTAGAGGGAGGAAGGAACATTGTTTGATCTAAATTAAGGTTCCTCAAAATAACAACCTCTGTCTCTTCCACTTGCCAATCAATGGAAGACCATGGAACAATTAGGGGAGTTTCCCTTAGATTTGAGAGGACCAAATCTCTCATCACCATAGATGTTCATTTTTTTACTATAAGATCATGTCATTATGCTCCTTCAATAAGCTCCATAATATAAATCCCATTACAATGTTCAATGCCCTGTTAATTATAGGATTCTTAAACTTTACCAATTGCCATTGATCCAACATTGAAGAAATTTTTGGGTGATTGAATCAAACTTTACCAAATATGTTAACGAGAATATCCCAGACATATGAGGCAAATCCACCTTAATGAAATGGGTGGTTCACATCCTCCTCTTCTTCAAGATAGAGAAAGCATAAGGAGGGTCCTTAATAACCTTTATTCCAAAATCTATCCCAGGTGAGAACTCTACACTGGGTAATTAACCATAGAAAATTTTCAACTTTTGGGCATCATATGCCCAACCAAATCCAATTCTATATTTTCTTCTTCTCAATATTCAAATGATCGGTGATAATCAAATATGCCTCTTTCAAAGAAAGTGCACCTAGAGGAATTCTACCCCATATGAGATTGTTACATTCATTAGATTGTTTGATCATCCTACAACTTAACTCCTGGTGCAAATATTCCCAAGGAAACTCCTAGGGAGAAGTCAGCAAATCCCACTTAGTCGTCTATATTCTCCAAAATCTAGTACCCTCCATGGGTTTCTGATAATTAGAAGTAGTTTTCGTGCCCAGATTGGTTATAAAATATTGGAGATCACAAAGATTGTCTTTTTCCTTCAAATGTGGCATTTATTTCCAAGCTTCCTCCCAAAATTTATCCATCTCCCCTACCTCGATTTCCCAGAAATCATATTGCTGAACTATTTCTCTACATTCGAGTGGCCACATCGATAAGTTGGAGCCACTAATGGTTGAATTGTAATGTAATATATCCTCCTATGTCCTTAACGGGGCATATTTCCTTAACCAAATTTGTTTCCATAGTTTGTTTCCTCCCTTCATCCACGTCCACCATAATTTGGCTCTGCGGCCTTTCCTTAGTAATTCAAACCCAAACCTACAAACAATTTGGGTTTAACAAGTTTTTGCAACATACTAATGATCATCTCTTGGCTTTATTAGAACCTCTCCAAAGGAAATTGCATCACAATGATGTTAAGATTAGTATGTAAAGAATTTTTATTATTATCATTATTATAAAAAAAAATAATATATAAGTTCACATATATATAAATATGGAACATGATACTTAATCATGGAGATTTACCCACACATTACCATGGAGATTCTTTTTTGTTGCAATACCATAGCTTATCAATACTATATGCTCAAGAAACCATAACTCACTTCATATGAATTAATCAATTTAATTAAAAAGGAAAAAACGTCATAAGTACTTTAGGTATAAATGTCAATATTCGATTTGTGCATACTGCTATGAATATTCTAGAATATTAACATGTACCATCCACTTAATATTTATTGATAATTAAATAAAAAAATGAGAAATAAACACTTCTATTATAGTGATTATGTTTTTATCTTCCTTAGATTATTTAATTTAATTAGTACTAGTGTAAACATATAAATTAAATAGATTGTAAGCACCTACAGGCATCAATCCATAATAAGCATAAAAAAGATTACCCCGTAATACATGTCCACATTAAAAAATCATAAAAATTAACTAGATTATAACTTTATAGGCACAAAATTTATGAACACCAGAAACGCAATAGTAAGATATTATAATATAGACATTTTCAATGTGCACACCTATATACTCTTTCCCTGCACCCCTAGAAAAATCAATGAAATGTATATAGATTCCTAGTTAATAGAAAAGATAATTCTTTGAGTATCTCAAGAAAACAAAGAATACTCATGATTTTCCACATATTTTAATTGCAATGATGACTCTTTTATTTTTCAGGCTGAAGAGGTTTTTCCATTCCAACTACATGTTGAAATTTTAACCAAAATCTTTCTACAATCCTATCTCTAAATTTGGCTGAATTTTTTTTCTCCTAGTAAAATGATTAGTTTCCTAAATATGATGGCATTTCCCTGAATGCAATTATAATTTCCCCATGTTAGGAACTCATTAATTATTTGTTTCCCCTTATAACTAGGGATAGCTCTAGAATAAATCAAAATTATAATGGGTTGGTTATTAATCTTACTTCAGCATTCCCAATATCCATAATTCCACTTCCCTACCCTTCTTGAGATCACCACAAATTGTAGGAGGCTTAATCTTTTAAAGCTCTTATTTAAGATTATTAATCCCAATTTTCTCTTTAACAATATGCTTGGCTTACGATATTGACCTAGTGCTCCACAAATGTGCTCAAATCCTCTCCTTTCCAAGCTTCAATGAATTTTATGAGGTCAATGATATCTAGCTCCATGTTCTTGACAAGGTCAGGGGATTGATCCAAGACACTCTCTCAAAAGGTTATGTGCATGGGGCGGGGCACTGATGAGGAATTGGATGACTCAATTTCTATGTGAAAAGGTGGATTGTTGTCCATCATTTCGATTTCAGGGGTTGGCATGGTCACAAGAGGGTTTGATTTTCCTATAGTGAGGAGGGGATAAAAATGAATGCTAGTAGATGACTACTTACCAATGTTGTTGGGTTGGGTTGGGTTGGGTGGGGGTGGGCCGCAGGGGGATTTTGAGCACATTTATTTTCCCCCAGATTTGGTAAAGTTGTCCTCATCAAAGATGGAGATGGGTTAGTGTTAGAATTTATAGAAAAAAGAAGAAAATGCCTATGGGTATGGCCACACACATGGTATCTTTAGCATTGGAAGGGGATATGATTGTAATCGAACGTTTGTTTCTAGAGTTCACCATAATAACAAATATCAATGTATCTTGGGAGAAATTTTGAGATATTCATATAAGCGTCGATGTAGGCATAAGGGCTTACCTAGATTTCTTTGTAGCTACGGCAGCTTTTACAAAATTTCAAAGGAAGCTGCTGATGTTGGAAACAATTTCCTCGTCTCATATTTCGAGCAGAAATGAGTAGATTCTGATCCAGACTAGATATGCGATGAAATATTCTTTATCGGGTACACATATATCGATTCGAAAGTGAAGATAGAATCCAACATAGTTGAAGAAATACAAAGCTTTTCAAAAATTGTCTTTTATCTGAAATGCTTCCAAATATTTTAGTAAAAAATTCATTGGTGCCTAGTTCCAATTTAATTTCCCATTTAGGTTTCCACTTTAGCTAGATCCAATGGAAAAGTGCCTTCTTTGAGGGAGAAATATTGAAGAATTTCCCAATGAGTGTTTGATCTTGTATACATTGGATATATTACCCAATACGACTTGATTGCACTTCAATTTTTGGATCTATGGTAGCTTTGGGGAGGCAATTCCTCGGAATTCGTTTCCCTTGTAGGGACTTCGTGGAAAACTATGTTGATGACCCCTTAGGGTTTTGGCCAAAAACCTTTAGGATCGACGGAAATGATTCTCCAATCCAATCGTAACCTGCTACAATTCAACACTATGAAGGAGCTCCAATCCCTCTAATGGCACTAGCTCTGGGAAGAGTAGTTGAGAGGCCATGCAAGATTCAATAATTGAGTTTTTAATGCAAAACCAAAATTTGTAGAGTTCTCTTCTTACCAATCATAAAATATCATAATCTCAAATTGAAAAAATAACATAAGGATGCCCTCAACCTTTGGGGGATTAAAGAGGCGATCATCATGGGAAGCAAGGATAGTATCAAAGATACTGTTACCCCCAATTTTAAGGACAAGATGTGGGTTGGTAAGGAGTTGGAGGGTAAAAGGAAGCTAAGATACTATAAGGAAGCGATCATCCTCACCTTTGATAACTAAAATTATCTCTCTATGTTGACCAACTCTAAGAAGAAAATGAACATAGTTGAGATAAAAACTAATTCTCATGAACTTCGAAGTGAGACCGGACAGCGGTTATCATCATCATCATTCTCTTTATAATAGATATAAATAATGACTAAAATAAATAAATTAAACAATAATTTCCAATTATATCCTCTATATATATAATTTAAATAAATTATAATAAATTAAATAATTTTAACATAATTTAATATTTATTATAATAAACATATGAGAAAATTTCGATTGTACAAGAATTTACGTAAACCAAAAATTTCTTGCCACGGTATATTCATTGGTCCATTAAAAACGGAAACAAGTTAAAGTTTGAAATGACCATGGAATTTATTTATAATCAATTAAATAATTTAAATTTCGAATAATATCAAAATTCATCGAGACAAATGAATGATGTGTTTAATTTTCCGATTATAGGTATTTTAGTTATAAAAAATATTTTAATTTAAATAATTTAATGGGAAAGTGCTATTTAATTTTATAAAGGATAAATTTATTGTTTTTCTAATATAAATAATTATAGATTAATACATATTATAAAATAAATACAACACATACTAATTAATTAATGATAGTAAAATCATAAAAATAACTAAAATGAAAACTTTTAAATAATTTAAAAAACAAATTTTATAATATAGTATTTAAAAAATATAAATTATTAATAATAAAATATTTCCCAGTTTTTTGAAATAGAAACCAGCCAAATTTAAAGTAATACCAACTTTCGTATTGAATAAACGAATATCAAATATAATATTTAAAATATTAAAAAATTATAGATAAAAACCTTATATATGCAAATTCATTTTTAAACAACATCAAAATGAAAACAAGAAAACAACGCTACCCTTCTCAAGTTTGCCTGGCCTCTCTTTTGCCTTCATCTTAATCCCTGCTGCATGGCCTCTCCTTTGCCTTCATGGTTCACTGATCTTTGGATTCTTCTTCGCATCCACAATCACTGAACAAATTAATAAAACAAAACAGAAAACGTACAAGCGATGATTCCTTTAGAATAATTTACTTTTTAAATTGCCTGCCTAGAGGAAGCCGCTGCGCTTAAAAAAAGAGGGAACGATGCCGCCGCGGTTGAAAAAAAGAGGGAAAGGTGAATTAAACCCCATTAAAACCGCAGAGCTTTCTTTTCAATGAGGTACAAAACACATGAATCACTGGAAGACAGATGAATCAAAACTAAACATCAACAAAAGTTACCTGGAAACCAAGGAAGATTACATGAGTTCCTCTTGGCGTCGCTCTTAATGACTGCATCTGACACTGCACATCGAAAAGAAACAGAGTAATCTCTGTTCCAAACCCCTTAATACAAAAATTGCATAGAATTCAACTTTGAAGATTTTAGCCTCTCCTTGTAATGCTTATTTGCCCCAATCGTTCCAGTCTCGTCCACTCCTTTGGAATCGCTTCTAATTTTGATTAAACCTTCAACATCCCTTCTGCAGACACCGACCAGGCATTCAAAACGTACTCCGAAACGGAAAGGAACAGACCGCGAGGAAACAAATCTTCAAACCCCGAAACCTTTCGTCCGAGCAACAATAATACAAAAATCCCACAATCTCGCCTCTGATCGCGGCTCCTCTTCTCTCTTCTCATTTCGTCACCCGGAACGGATTCCAAAAGATTTCGGTCTTGTTGATTACGTTTCAATTCCGCCACCTGTCGTTCATATGGCAAATAGTACCGTTATATGCGCTCCCTCATGCCGCCCTATTGAGTTTTGAATTATGGACTGAATTTTTCCATCGGTTCATGGTTAGCCATTTGAATTAAATGTTCTTTATATGTTATTTTTCAAAATATTTTTTAATTACATGTTTATATATGTTTTTATTATAGGCTATTTTATTATATATATATATTTCTATTTTACATGTTATTTTTTAATCAAATATTCATATAAATATGTTTTTTTTCCATAAATTTTAATTCGTTGCGAAAGATTTTGAATAATGATAAAGTAAACAATCATGTACACCTAACTAAATGGTTCTCCCTTTTGCACATGTTCAAATTGTTCTTAAAGCAATCCAATAGACCAACTTTGATTTCAAATTATTGGGAAAACCGCAATTATTTCCAATTATATCAAACAATTATAACTAATCAAATAATTTATATGAAAAGTTATAATAACTAAATTTACAACGGAATTGAAACGGGATCATCACATGCTTTTGTCGGCTGAAAGTCCTTGAAAAATAAAGGCCAGGATTGAAATCAGCCAACGAGAAAATGAGTTGACACCAATAGCAAGTGGATAGTAACTAGAGTCTACGGCGGAATTGCAACGGGATCATTACATGGTTTTGCCGGCTGAAAGTCTTTGAAAAATAATCGCGAGGACTCAAATCAGCAAAGGAAAAAATGAATTGACACCAATTGCAGGTGGATATTGCAATGGAATCATTATCATGGCTTTGTCGGCTGAAATTCTTTGAAAAATAATTGTCAGGCCTGAAATCAACCAACGAAAGACTAAACGAGATTGTCGCGGGAAATTAATCATCAAACAAATTTAGAAGAATATCATTAAAAACAGAAAGTATTTATACCTTAAACTAATTTTCTAAAAACCCTTCAACTAAGAACAATGTGAGGAGTGAAACTATAATCATTATAAACCCAAATAATCACCATAAACCCCAGCTAAACAGCCTTTTCCCAGTTTTCCTTGATCGAAAAGCTTGGGAGAAAAAAATATGGGAAAGGAAATGAGCTAAGTTAATGAAACGCGACTGATATTATTATTCCCACAAACATCACCGCAGCATGTGAAATATCAAAATCGATAGCCTGATATTTTCACTCCAAAACCGGTTATTCTTAAAAAGTATATTAACAATTAAAACCCAATGCAATTTTCTATAACTAGGGATAATCCAAAATAATTAAATCAGGGTGGTAATTACCAGTAATAAGACTTTCCTGAAAGAAAGGGTGAGTAGGAGGCAACCAGCTAATTTCAGCGTTTCCGCAGCTGAAGTGCTTGGAGATCAACTACCTGAAAATTTCCGCAAAGTGCGTGGACGAAAATTACTATTTAATAAAAATTGACAGGTACATTGATATGTAAACCATTAAGCTAAAACAAGGATTAAAAGAAAGTGTAACTTTCGTAAAGCTTCGGACTAGAACAATAAGTAATACGTATAATAGATCCCAGTGACGCCCACTCTTTTGGATTCGCTTGCAAATGATAAAACCTTCATCGTCGACCAGGAATTCAAAACGTACAGACCGGGAAGAATCAAATCAAAGTCGAAAACGCCAAAGATTAAAAGAATGCACAAACAAAAAATTCGAAAAATAAAATGGAAAGGGCAAACAGACCAACTATGCACTAATTAAGTTAAATCTAAGGAAAAGAAAATCGGGAGGCTAGAATCAAATCCTCAAACTCCGAAATTTGGCACTGCTTAAGCTAAATCTAAATCTAAGGAAAAGAAAAAGATGGGGCTAGAATCCAATCTTCAAACCCCGAAATTTCTCCCTGCTTAAGTTAAATCTAGGGAAAAAAGAAAAAGAAACAAAAGAGGGTAGAATCAAATCTTCAAACCCCGAAATCTCGACAGTGCTATCGTGACAAAATAAAACAAAAACTCCACAATCTCGCCTCAGCTCGCCCCTCCTCTCCTCTCTTTTCATTTCGTCTCGTATCTCCCATCTAACAAGTGTAATAACCAGAGCGGATTCCAATAGATATATATCGTGTTTATTAGATTTCAATCCGCCACCTGTCATCCAGTATGGCAAATAGTACCGTTATATGCGCTCCCTCATTCCGCACAATTGAGTTTTGAATTTTCCCTATGTGGACACAATGCTTCATACTTGCGCGTTTTAATTAAATGTTCTTTTATATGTTATTTTTTAATTAAATATTCATATTTACATTTTAGTTTTTTCTTAAATATTAGTTCGTTGCAAAAGATTCTGAATAGAGATAACTAAAAACAATCGTGTACACCTAACTAAATGGTTCTCTCTTTTCACATACAGGCTTGACCACATGCTAGACACGTGGGTTCAATTTGTTATTAAGGCAAGCGGACATCTCAACTTTGATTTCAAAATATTGTGAAAATCACAACGGGGCCAACTTTCGCTTATGTTGTCCAACCAGAAAAGGGCACCCTTCTCTTAATGAAGACTCCGCGTTACACTTCACTTCTTTTTATGTCACGAAAAATAAATTTCATTTTTTTCTTACGTGAAAAATAGTACATTGGTAAAGCATTAAATGAATAAATCAAATATATTTTAAAAAAATTAGTATTCACGGTCAGTTTTAACTTATTTAGTAATATATAGGTTTAGTTTAAATATAATTATATTTGAGTAAAAATTAATTCATATATAGTTTTATATTAATAAAATTTACAATTAAAATATCAAGGTATTTGATAGTTGCATTATTTCTGACCACACAAAGATAATAAGAATTCTGTGTGGATGGTTTTCACTATATTTTTTCATTTTAATCGATTATTTATATAGCGCTGTATGGAAAATCTATATTTTTCACCAGACCCTATCCATGCATGTGAATGGAGGATTATGGATGGATGGCAAACAAGTTTTAGAACAATAATGCTAAGCTATTGATGTTGAATGGTGTTGTAAATGAAAACCAAGCAAAAGATATATTAAAAAAATAAAATACATATAACATTGACAAATATTTTTAAATCCAATAGTATATTTCCATTTTATAAGAAATTTATTTCTTTACTTTTAAATTTAACAATAATTTACAATGCAATGTTTGGAACCTATTGAACATTTATTGCAATATTATAACATGATAAGTGATGCATATTAAGATGCTCTAGTAATTTATTGGTACATTGTTTTCTCAAATTCATTAGGATGAATTCGGAAACTACCTAAACACTTGGCCTTAAATAGATATCTATAAAAATATAAAGGAAGAAATGAAACACTAAAGGAAAAAACATTTCAAATTAGAAGTAGAGAATGGAGAAAAATAATCATATTGGGAAGAAATGAAAACCACCTAGACACTTCGCTATTATTAGAAATATTTAAAAATATAAAAGCAAAAACAATTAAAATTAGGATTAGATCTTAATCTCATTCACGTATTTTTAAGGAACATGATGATTGATTTTAATCTCATCCTTCCCTATTACTTAGCACAACAACCATGGAAAATATTCAATAATTAATATAAATAAATTAACTCTAGAATTTAAAATTTAAAATTTTAAAAACAATGAACCACCATCAGACAGAAAAATTAAAAAATGAGAATCATTATAATAATATAAATTGGCACAAATTCATCTTTGTTCCAAATTAATCAAGTTCTAAGATAAAATTCACCTATGATACTTGTAACCTATGCAAATGCACAAGCATGCTTAAGTTAAAATCAAGTTATTTTTTAATGTATTATAAAAAACAATTTCATTAGATATAATTTTAATTATTCTTTATGTGAAAGTAATTATATTTCAACATGCTTAAAAGTTTTTTTATTTTACATAGTTTTAATGGTTGCTACATATATTGGGCACTTTCTTCTTCTATATTAAAATTATCCAAAGCATATTGATCTTTGCTAAGTCATAAACTTGTATTATTCTATTTAATGAAGATTACATTTTGATATTAGAGTTAATATTTTGAAGTGATCAAATAAATTTCAAAATATGGAACTTTAATTGTTCTTTATATAATAAATCTTTCTTCCTTGAAAGTTCAATGAAAAAGAAAAATTGCAATAAGATTTTGGTAAAAAAATAAGATTCTAAGAAAGTAAATTGATTACTTGATTATAAAAAACACTAATAAGGAAAATTATATACATTTAAAATATATATAGTTTGCTAATTTAAAGAATGTTTATTTTATAAAATTTATTAGAGTTTAAATGTTAATAAGTAATGAGAATGTCATCATTATTGGTTACTATATATATAAACAATTGACTTTTATTTTTACTAAATAATTTACTATTATTTAAAAAAAATGTGTGGTATAAAATAATTTTCTAATAACATACCAAAAAAACTATTTACAGAACTACCGATACATTTCAGTATTCTACCACTAACTCTTTTTCCATTCCATTTTACATCTAAAAATCCTATTATAAAACAAAATATTAAAGAAATTAATTAATTAATTGAAAGAAAAACTCTTTTAGTTGTGGCGATGCATATTAACGAAATCAAAAAAATCTTATTATAAAACAAAATCGTAAATAAAATTAATTTTTTTATTTTTATTTGTTTATTTATTTATTTTTTCACCAAGACTGTTTTATATTATGATTAAAACAATAGATATATATGATTGACAGAACATCATCATAATTATGATATTGTATCCACTTTTTTACTACACAGTGAATTAAAAATTCAGTACATTCTATAGTTACAACCACATGCTAATAAGAAACAGAGATTTAGACTCCTACAATAGCATCGGCCCCTTCCAAAATATTTATCAAATTCACACAATGGAAATGAGAAAGCTTAAATACACATATGATATAGAACGTGTTTTTCATAGAGCTAAATATAATTGATCTTTCATCTGTCTTTTTTATACAAGACCATATACAAAACATTTACAAAAAATGGTACAAAAAATTTGCAAGGTACTTATCTGTGTTGACGTTCTGCTCCTTTGTGTTGAACTTTAATGCTCTATCCCAGCATCTTAATGCTTCCTACTTTTGTCACAGTTGATCCCATTTTTACCTAGATATGCATACCTTCTTCTGTGTCTAGTAATCCTTTTTTCGACATTTCATCTGCGTTCTTGTTGTGTACCCTGCTGATGTGTTGAATGGAAGATTGATGAAGAGTGCTCCATAGGCTTTGTAAGCATTTCAGCCAGCCTTGTAGAGAATTTTGTTGAATATTATTCTTCCCCAAAATGTGATCAACCATACATTTGGAATCTCCATATATTTGCATTTGTGGGACATACAAAAATTTGGTAAACCATAATAATCCCCATAAGGCTATTGCTTTTGCTTTCATACTTGTTCCCTCTCCTACATTCCAATGAATCCAGTACTCTTGTTCTTCTGTCACCTCTAGCCAAATTCCACAACCACATCTCCCTCCTTGTGCCACCCCATCAAAAAATCCTGCTGGGTATTTGGTAACTTGTACCATCCCCTTTTCTGCCTTCTCTTTTTGCTTGGCGCCAGCTCTCTGATTTGATTTAGATCATTGTTCTATGTACTCATAGATTAAATCCTCTCTCCATCTATTATATCCAAAAATCAATTGGTTTCAGCATTTCCAGATCTCCCAAAAGACAACCATAGTAACCGATCGCCAACAACTGTGCTTTGTGTACTCCACCATTTTGAACATTCCTCAATTGTATTAATCTCTATGTATGGAATCTACATCTTGGTGGTAAAGTGCTTCCAGATACTTATAGATCTTGGACAGTGTAAGAATAAGTGACAATTATCCTCACCTTCTTTCCTACACAGATAACATATCCTAGGTCCATGATGATTCCTCTTTTGTAAATTTTCCCATGTAAGATTCTTATTCTGCCATGTTAACCAAAGGAAAATGATAATCTTTATGGGGATACTAATTTTCCAAAACTTATAAAACCAACAATATTCCTCATCCTGTAGCTCCTTCAAACATAATTTGAGATAGCAATCCGCCACTTCAATCTCTCTGGATTTCTTCTTTTTTACCAACCTAGGTGATGTAGTCCCTTTTACTCTCATAACATATACCTGCATATTTTAATGATTTCACAAGTTGGAGCCAATCCAGTTCATACTATCCTGTAAGGTTCAGTTGGATGGAGTCAAGCCAGATTGGTATATTACCATTCCAATCACTGATCATCTGACTCAGGACAAATATGCCCTTTCTATTCAAGTGGTTTGTTAGCTCCATTGTACCGAGTGGGATCTCACTAGATCCCATAATGATGTCTTTTCCCAAAATAATTATATTACCAGATCCAAATATCCATGAGATGTTCTGGAATAGGATATTTTTGACCATGTTGAAACTGTTCCATATCTTAGATCCACATTTTTTCCCAATTGCACCTTGTCTCATCCAAAAGGTAAAATCCTTATTCTTCATGTACTTAAACCAAATCAACTTTCCCCATATGCCATTACTGTTGATGCCCCGCCACAGTGATTTTAGAATCAGTGCCCATCCAAAAATTTTAAGATTTAAAACACCCCATCCGCCCAGCTTTTTTGGTCTAGTAATCCTCTCCAACTTGACCAAATGATATTTGCAGCTTCTTCTTGCACCTGACCAAATATAGTTTTCCATTATGTGGTTCAGTAGTTTTATTATCATCTGCGGGATGCAGAACAAGTGAGCCCAATATATCCCCAGCTGCGTAAGAACTGACTGTGTGAGGGTGATACGACCTCCCATTGATAAACATCTGTGCTCCCACCCCTTAATCCTGGAGTGGAATCTTTCCACTAACCACATCCAGTCAGCATTTTTGTAGTTTCTTGGCTTTAGGCAGTATCCCAGATATTTCATTCCATTGTCTAAATTTATTGCATTTACCCCAAAGCACCTATTGATATAGTTGATATCGTCATGGTTGCAGGATCCATATAAGATGATGGATTTGTGTTCATTTTGAACAAGACCAGTAACTTTTCCAAACTTCTTTAGAATTAATGACAGTGCATACCACTTAAGTCTGTTTAACATACCCATCAGCAAGATATCATCAACAAAGAAACTATGGGAGATAGAAATATGACTGTTGATTTTTAGCGCTTCAAATTTGCGCGTGTTAAAGGATTTTTTAATTTTCAAACTAAGGCCATCCATCACCAGTATGAAAAGAAGGGGGGATAAAGCACATCCCTGTCTAAGTCCCCTGCCCACAGCAAAGTACCTTGTTGGATATCCATTAATTCTCACAACATAACGCATTTTTGTTACACATCCCATAATCCATTATGCCATGTTTGTTTTTATGCCAACTTTATGATGGACCAGTCTCAGATAACCCCAATCTAACCAGTCATATGCCTTTTTAAGATCCACCTTCATTATTGTTGCATTCATATTTTTTGTCTTGATAATGTGCATGCATTCCTGTGTGACAACCACAACATCAGGTATTATTCTATTATTTAGAAAACCATATTGCTCTAGTGAGACGAATTTTGATAAGGATGTGTTTATTATGTTGGCAATTATCTTTGATATAATCTTATATGTAAGATTTCACAGTGATATTGGGCAAAAATCAACAAAGGTATCTGCCTCTGTTTTCTTTGGAATAAGGGAGATATAGGTTGATTTTAAATGGGGATGTATGAATCCCTTCGTTCTAGATTCTTCTATAATCTGTAGTAGGTCCTCCAGAAAGATGTATATGAAGTGGGTGAAGAATTCCACAGTCCATCCATCTGGACCCAGGCTTTTGTCTCCTTTCATTGATTTGATAGCCCGTATCAGTTCCTCCTCCTTAACCTCCTTATACAACTCCACATTCTCCTCCTCATTAAATGTTGTAGGGTATTCATTTATTGCACATAGCCGTGAATCTGTTTCCTCCACTACCATTCTTTTATATGCTTTTTTGAAATATGAAACCGCCAAGGTTGTAATTTCTGATTGTTTCTTATAACAATTCCCTTCACCATCATTCATCTGCCAAATTGTGTTTTGTTTCCTTCTGTGATTGGCAAAGCGATGAAAGAACTTGGTATTTTTATCCCCTTCACTAATCCAGATGGCTCTGCTTTTCAATCTCCATGTCGTCTCTCTTACTTGAAGAATCTTCTTCTTTTTTACTTCGAGAGCATGGATCCGCTCCCTTACTTCGGCAGGAAGGGAATGGGTGGCCATTTGGCTATGCAGTGTCTTTAAGGCCTCCTCTATATCTATCAACTCCATTCTCAGATTTGCCTTCTTCTTCCGCTCCCATGTTTTTACCTCTGTTTTAAGGATTCGAAGCCTACTCATGAACCTTTCAGTATACGAAAGGTCTTCCTCTGTATCTCTTCTTTCCAGCCAGTATGATCAGATAAGTGAATCAAAATCTATATCTTCAAGCCAAACTCTATTAAACATGAAAGGCAAACTGACTCTTATATCAGTATTGCACAAAAAGAGAGTGATTGGGCAGTGATCTGATACATAGTTTCCAATAATGTGAGATCTTTCATACCCCATCTTTTCCACCATATTTTCTCGTACAAGGAATTTGTCAAGTCTCTTTGCTATATAGTTATTCCCACTTCTTCCATTATCCTAGGTGGGGGCATTATTTGGTAGACAAATATCTATTAAGTTGTGGGAGAAAATAATGTCCCTTAGCTTTTGTGCCATCTTATCCACCACCCTAGATTGCCCCCACAACTCCTCGATCCCTAAGGTACAGTTAAGATCCCCAACCAAAATCAGAGAAGATGAATGAAGGATCCCAGTTGCCTCCATTGTATCCCAAAAACATTCCCTCTCTTTGTAAGGAGCATACACATTAAGGATGTGTGTTCTTCTCAGGATACCTTTGATGCTACCAGCCAGAAAAATACCCATCGAGCAGGAAAATGCCTTCAGTTTTGCCCATCTTGGGTCCCAGAAAGCTGCTAAACCCCCAAATCTACCTGTGGCATCAGTTGCCACAATATACCATGTCGGAAACATCCTCCAAAAGTAGTCGACAGTTTGTGATGCAGAATGCATTGATTCTTGGATGAGAATAATATTGGAATGAGATGAAATAAATAGGTCTCTTAATGCGAGGAATTTTGGAAGGGCCCCCAAACCCCTGATATTCAGTGAGAGAATGGAGTTCATTTGAGCCTGTTAGAGGGCATACATGCTCTAAGTGCCTTGGGAGAGATGGGAGAGGAAATGGGGATATCAATGAGGGACAATGAGTTTGTCAGGGTTGTATGTGTTTGGCACGGATGACCTCTGAAGTGTCTACTGCCTCTGTTATTTGTACGTCTCATAGTTATATTCTCGGTAGAGGAGGGGCTTATTACAGGGGACCCGAAACCCTTTGGCTTATGAATAGTGAGAGATTTAAGGTCAAGGGTTTTCCTTTGTAGTAGGAAGTTGAGGTCGTTGTCAACAGAGTTATTTGGTGATGAGACCAAAGATATTTGAGCGGGAGACTTAGCAATGGGAGAATTTGGTTGTGTAGCCAGTGAATGGAGCCTTCGAGCTTGAGTATACATGGCATAAGAGGTAGATGGAATATCAACCATAGTGTGTTGTGACAGTACCAACAGCGGAGGCATGACCAGAGTGGAAAGAAGGTGGTGATGCTCCTAATATGGAGAGTTAGCAACAATATAAGAGCTAAACTATTCTGATGTCAGGGAGGAGGAGTGAACATGAATAGGAGTAGAAACATTTTTTATAGAGCGAGGAGAGGGCTAAAAAAAAACCTGATTAGTGTGAATGGAGTTACCTGAACCCGAAATGTTTCCAGTGTGTTTCGTGGCATATCCATGAGGTGGAGAGAGGCATTCTGACTTGTTCTCCTTCTATAGTCTTTGATGAGTCCCTTTACGCTCCCACGAAGGCCGCCACCCACCTCTTCCTTTGGGACAATTAGCTATTAAATGTTCAGTTTGGTGACAATTGAGGCACCAGAATGGAATTCCCCAAAAATCCAGGCATTGTGTGAGATTAATGTCCTCCCACCTTAACTCAATGTGATCCAAAAAAGCCTCGCCAAAATATTTTTCCATAAGGACCCATGCAATCCTTTTATCCTTGTCTCCCAGACATCGTGGATCAACATATATGAACTTACCAATGGCATTGCCAATATCAGTAAATACTTCCTTCATCCAAAATTCTAAAGGTAATCTGGAAATTTAACCCAGATAAGCTTGTTTTTGGGCATTTGCTTCAATGGATTAAAGCCTACGTACCATGCATACATTGCCAAAAATTTACAGTCCTTAACCCATGGCATTGCAACGATTTTTCTGAGATCCTCTTTGCTTAGAAAATGGAAGCTGTACCAGCCTCCCATGAGCCTCACCACCGTGGGGACATAACCCAACAAGATTTTCCATTTTTTTTCCAGCCATTGCCTCATCTCAGCTTCTTCTATCTCTATAAAATACCACCTTCCCACTAAGGCCCTCTTCTGGAGACTCGTTACTCTATCAAGGAGAACATCATGGTCGAATGAAAGTATAGGTGCAGGTGCTGTAATCTTGATAGCACGATGTTTTTTGCCACCCCACCTTCCGCCACCTTTTTTCCCCTCCAAATTATTTTATAACTGACAGCTGACATCTGTCCACATGTCACTTCCATCACCCAAGGTTGTCAGCCAAGGAGAGCATGTCACATTCAAAGTCATGCCCAAGTTTGCGTGGCGTTGTGACTCAACCGCCAACGTGGCTTGGATGAAGGCCTCGTGTAAGGATGTGTCATACTCGAAAGGGTCCATCGGCACAAATGGAATTACTGGTACACCCCTCAGGACTTAATGACATCCCTCCTACCAAGACATATTATTGCAGTCAAGATAGTTCCCATGTCCCAACCCACCTGGAAACCACCTCCCAAGAGAATGTCAACATCTCCAGGTAAGATAAACGTGAAGGCAAGTACATCCCCTGAGAATAAATATCTCCCCTTCTACTCGGATAGGCTACGAAAAACAATAAAGATCACCCGTTTGCATGCAGTCGTGGCCGTTCCCATGCCTCAACCCTCTTGGAACTCGCCGCCCAAGGGAATGTCAACGTCGTAAGATCGAGTGCCTGAATTGGGAAAATATCACCTCGAAAACATAGATTGTCTGAAAACAGTAATATCACATGTATGAGGGACAGCGGAAGACGTCAGGAGGACTGTGTAAAGAGTAATGGAAGGGACACCCGTTACCTCCAACGGGTGCTAGCAAGTGGTTGCAATGATGTTTTAAAAATTAATAATTTTGAAAACTCCCCGAAAAGTCCCAGAAACAGAATCTGTAACTGCACATTCCTAGAAAAACCAGTGAGTTTGAAAACCACCTTCCGAGCCGAGTCAGGAATTAGAAACCTCACAACAGCAAATGCAGTACCAGCCCTGGCAAAACCACCACCTATAGCAAATTATAATGGCAAAGCTTTTGCAGGGTCGTGATACAAAGAAAATGTTATTCCACTTATACCAAAATGTGTCCAGGGCATGAGACTGTAAACATGAGGTTTCTATCTGGAAAAAAGAAGGGCATGAGGGAGCTATAAGATAATTGTAGGCTGGCATTTAGACTGTGAGAGGAGTGTAGGGATTATCTTTTAAATGCCTATCAGTATGTCAATAACTAAGAGAATAAGAAGGGGAATGCATAATAAAACCAATATAACCAAAGCCGAGGGTATTTCATAACAACATTGTTACGTCATTCGAATATAAACCACCCTCGAGAAAGATAAACCAGAGACGAGGGGATATCAGGAAATATACAATAGAATTTTTACATCATTCAATTATAAATCACGCTCAGGAAATACAGACATACGTAAACTACACTATATCCTATTTTTTGTAGACGAATGAGATTTAATTCCTAATTAACAAGGAGTTGTCCAGGTTCAAAAAATTCTACCCAGACCCATTAAAACAACAAAACTATGTGCTTTAATTGCTTCAAAACATACCTTTTCCCCTTTGGTGCGGCGGCTTTCTTGTTTTCGGTCTGTTTCAGGTTCTTGCCAGCAACAACCCAATGTGTATTCCAGGAGAAAGCGGTATTCAATTCTGTCACAACCTTAAACTGTAACTGTAAACAATAAAACCTAGTAACTAATACCAATTTCAGGAATTCACCATCAGGTGAGGAGACTGTTGAGTCTGAATTTGTGGAAATTACCATCAATCCTCACCAAGGACACTGATAAGCTTAGTGGCAAAGCTCTCTCTCACCCGAAAGATATAATGATTTACAAACACAAACTAATTATCAAATTGTAAAGAAATTAATTAATTAAGTGAATGAAAAAATGTTTTAGACGTGGCGATGCATATTAACCAAATATTCAATTCGGTAAATTGTAACACTCATGAGCTCTCTATAATATATATATATATATATATATATATATATATATATATATATATATATATATATATATATATAGATATGTGCATTAAATCCTTATTAGGAATATTATAATAAAGGGACCCTCCAAGACATTTAAGTTTCATCACATAATTCTAGTAATACATAAGAAAACTTAATATATATATATATATATATATATATATATATAAAGAGGGTAATCACACCGCCTAACTACGAAAATGGAAATTACGTTCCTTTCTCTCTTCAATCATTTGTTTACTACCTTTTTTTTTTTTAATGAGTAATTTCATCAGGGTTATTTGAGAGGCATCAGAACCCTTTAGGTTCAAACTAGAACTAATATTAGTCTTGAATCTTTCACTGGCACTCTGTCCAGTTCAAGAATACCTTATGGGAGAAGCATCCCGTCTCATCCTCAAAGTCTCCTATATAGGTTTCTAAATCTAATTCTTTTCCTCGTGATGTCTCTTGCTTCCTCCTTGACTGCCTTTTTTGGCTATTTTCTTTTTTAGATTATATTTTATCTCAAAGGAAAGAACGGTAACTAATTCTTAACTATATGGGAAAAAGCGTTTTATGTTAAGGTTCCCTTCAGTGAACTCCAAGATTTCCCTTAGTTATTATTTGTTTTAGAATAAACATAGCAACAAACTATTCTCGTTAGGCTTCCACTCAACCTATAAATTATTTAGTCTTAAACGGTAAAAGTAAATGCAAGTAAGTAAAAAATATTCACAATGTCTGGAGGGGTGCTATATCTTTGCCCCCTAGAGCATAGCATTGTACCTAGTTTTATCTTGTCCTTTCAATAAGTTAGCATAAGCTTCTTGCATAAAGTTCTCATCCTCCAAAGTAGGGTCTTCTATGCTAAAGTGTCTCTACTGCACCTTAACCTCAGTGATGGCTCGCATTCATAACATTATTTCTCTCAACTCAAGAATACGTTGAGGCTCTACCAGGATCTATGCACCTCACTCACCCTGTTATAGAAACATACACTGTAATTATCTCATGCTTATCATTACATCAATATTACTTATACAAATTAAATTAATCTTTTTAAATTTTCGTTGAATATTTCGCTAATGAATAAGATGTCTAGGGTCATATATATCGCTTCAACAATAAAACATGAAATACATTATGAACCATTATATCACTGGGTAATGCTACTTGGTATGCCACTCATCCAATTCTTTCCAATATTTGGAAATGACCAAAAAATCAAGGAGCAAGTTTTGCGCAACCACTCCATCTCAAGGTATTTTTCTTTGGTTTGATTTGTACATATACATGATCCTAGACTTTAAATTCTTGATAGGTTCTTTTCTTATCAGCATAAGCCTTCTTCCTATCTTGGGCAAAATTTAAGTTTTATCAGACCTTCTTCATTATTTGCTCCATTTCCGCTAACATGTATGGCCCTAACAATATTCTATCTTCAAGGTTATTCCAATTACTAGGTGTTTTACACCTTCTCCCATATAATACCTCAAATGGGCTCATATTCAAAGATTCATGTTAACTATTGTTATATGCGAATTCAAACAAATGTTAATATTCTTTTCGCTTCTGTGGTCTGCCCACTTGTTTGTGGATGGGATGCAGTGTTGAACTATACCTGGGTTCCCAACCTCGTGAAAATAGCCTTCCAAAATGTAGAGGTGAATTATACATCTCTATTTGATATAACTACTTTAGGTACACCATGCAATCGAAACACTTCTTTCATAAAAATATCAACAATTCGAATAGTCTTATAAGTAGATTGCACCTGAATAAAATAAGTAGTTTTATTGAGTTTGTCTACTACCACCATGATTAAATAATTATGTCTCTTGGATTTGGGTAGTCCTGTTATAAAATCAAGTGTAATGACTTCCCATTTCCACTCAAAAATGGGTAGTGGATGGACAAGTTCGGTGGGGTGTTGGTATTTAGCTTTTATTTGTTTATACTCTAAACATTTTGCTAAATATTCTGCAATATCTCTTCTCATTCCTGGCCAAAAGTAATCCTATTTTTATTTTTGAAAGCATTTTTTGGTAATCAGGGTGAGGAGTATAAGGACTTCTATGAAATTCATCTAGAATCAGTTTTCTAACTGAAATTTGGTTAGGGACATATTCTCCCCCCCTCCCTTAAAAGTTAACAACTAATCTCATTAATGCCATATTCATATTGTTTTCCAGATTTGTTCGTCGTATCGCCTTGTTTCCATAAAAAAATATATTCAGAGACTTTTTGGGAAGCCTCTTTGATATATTCCAAAAAATTTAATTCTATTTGGTTATAGTGAAGTTCATATACACAATGCAACCTCTTGCTTAATTCATGCGCTACACGATTTTATGTTACCTTTAGATGCTTAATGTCAAATTTGAATTCACTAAGACATGCATACCACCTCACTTAATGGCCATTCAAATTAGGCTGCTTAAAATAACACATTAGACTATTATGACCTGTCATTAGTAGAAATATTTTACCTAGTGGATAGTGTCTCCAAATTTTTAGTGCATGGATTACAACAATTAATTCCATTTCAGAGGTAGAGTATCTCTGCTTATTTTCCTTCAACTTCCAGGACTCATATGTTATCACTTTCCCATATTGCTTCAATAATGCCCCTATGCATTCTTGATAGACATCCATGTAGACCACAGATTCCTTATTCGAGTCAGGGATATTTAACATGGTGGCAATGGTTATTAGTTGTTTTAGTTTCTCAAAAATTCTATGGAAATCTGTTTTTTACTTGAAAGTTCTTCATTTCTTTTGCATAGAAGTAATAGGGTAAGAAATTCTAGAAGATCCCTCAATAAAATGGTGGTAGTACCCTACTAGAACCATGAAGGATCATATAACTGCTACATTTTTTGGTACATGCCATTCCATAATGGTTCTAATCTTTTCAAGATCAATAGCTATACCCTCAGCGGAAATAACATGTCCCAAATATTGGATTTTGTCCTTTTAAAAATCACACTTGCTAAATTTAGCATACAATTGACACTTTCGTAAGACTTGCAACATTATACACAAATGTTCTTTATATTCCTCTAAATTTCTGGAATAAACTAGAATATCATCTATGAATATCAAGATAAATTTATCCAGAAACAAGTGGAAGATACCATGCATTGGACTCATGAACGTTGTTGGTGCATTGGTTAGTCCAAAAGCTAAGACCATAAACTCATAAATTCCATAATGGGTTCTAAACTCTATCTTATAAATGTCCTACTCTTTCAATCTAATTTGATGGTAACCTGATCGTAAATCGATCTTAGAGAAAATTGTAGCGACTTTAACCTGGTAAAATAGATCATCAATTCAGGGCAATGGGTACTTATTCTTGATAGTTAGTTTATTAAGTTTCCTATAATCAATGCAAAGTCTTAAAGTTCCATCATTTTTTCTTACGAATAACAATAAAGCTCCCCAAGGTGACACACTTGGACATATGTAACATTCGTCGAGGAGTTCCAGCAATTGCATCGTGAGCTCTGTTAACTAGTGTATACTCATATAATATTGAGCTTTTGACACTAGGAATGCTCCAGAGGCTAACACAATTGTAAATTCAAAATACAGCTTTGGAGGCAGTCTCCGTATGCTCTTAGGAAACACATCGGCAAAATATTGGATTATTGGTATGTTCTCTATGGAAGTTGTCTTCTCCTTACTGTTAGAATACCCAACTTGAACAACATATATCACATAGCCCTTTCTAACATATTTTCCTAACTGCGAGGCACTAACGGGACGTAATTTTATTGGATTTTTAACGCCTTGGATTTCTTGCTTGGAGCCATCTTTCAACAAGGTAACTAATAGAATTTTCTTTGCAATTCACTAAGGACCAATGCCCTTCTAACCAATCCATTCCAATCAACATGTCATAAGATCCTAATGGAAATATATTCAAATTAGCCTTAATTTGTTGTCTCCTTATTTCAACAGAACAATTTGGTACCTTAGTGGTCACTCTTTGCTTTGCTCCAGTAGCTAGTTGTACCAACTAGGGATTTTTAAATTTATGAATTTATAAATGACGTTTTTCCACAACTTTGTCATTAACATAACTTAAATTTGCTCCAAGATCTACTAAAATAGACATAATCTGGTTAAATAAATTACCTTACAGCTCTATCATGGTAGGTTGATAATCATCTTGATGATCTTCTAACGCAACATTGATCCTTGGCGTACTCCTCATCACCTCATCGATTGTAGAAGCTTCCTGTACTTAAGCATCTTGCTCAGGCCTAAAGCAATGAGGGGAATTTTTATAATAATGGGGTTTGTTACAACCCCAACACTATATAACGGGGGTTTTTGCGATTCATTGGGTTCCAACTTGCTTAATGTTTCTATTTGTTTGTGTTCAATTTGTGGAAGTCATTGAAGATAGATTTTCAGTTTTGAAATCATTCACCACATCGTTAAATTAGGCCAGCCATGTAGATTTAATGGCTAGGAAATATTGAAGCTTCAATTTATGAGTCGTCTAACGAGGCGGAGGAATTGCTCGGACGACCAAAAGTGGCCGTAATCCGGGCAAAAAAATTTCAAAAAATCTTGTAGAGGTAGTGTTTGAATCGTGTTTTCGATGGTGGAAATAGATTCAGCACCATCAAAAATGTCTAGGACACCTAGAACTTTGAAGTTTAACAACTATAACTTGGATTTACTAAAATTCTTGCTGGATTTTCTCTAAATATAACCGGAATTTCCATAACTTTCTGGGCAACTCCTTCACCCTATTAGACTACACGTTCAATTTATGGTAAATATGAAAAAACTTTATCATACATTTGATCCTTGAGAATAAACTATCGTAAACTTCCACTTGATAAGGCGAAAAATGAGTTAAGACGAATTGCAGGTGGTAGAGTCTACAACGTCGGATCAAGAGCTGCTGAAAGTGAATCGTCACGGGATCATTACAGTGTTTTGTGGGCTAAAAGTCTTCCCAAAAAAAAAATCCCTGTTTGATATCAGCCAACAAAAGGCTAAATGATCTTGTGGCTGGAAATTAGCATCATCAAACTAATTTCGAAGAATAGAATAAAAAACAGAAAGTATGTAAGCTTTAAGTTAATTTTCTAAAACCCTTAAACTAAGCCCAATGTGTAGAATGAAACTATAATCATTATAAACCCAAATAATCACCATAGGCCTAAGGGAAAGTCCCTTTTCCCAGTTTTCCTCGAGGAAAAACTAAGAGAAAAATTATTTGAAACGAAATCAGTGAAGACTGAAACTTAACGAAGATCGGCTGATATTGTTATTTCGCACAGACATCACCGAAGCATATGAAATATCTAAACTCATAGCGTAACATTTATACTCCAAAAGCGTGGATTCTTGGATTAGAAAAGCAATTAAAACCCAATGTAATTTTCTATAACCAGATCAAATCCAAAATAATTAAGTTAAGGTAGTTATACCATGTTATAATACTTTCTTTAAAAAGGGTGAGTAGGAGGCAATCAGTTCCAGCAACTGAGGTGCTTGGAGATCAATTGCCAGAAAAATTGCTATTTAATATAAACTACAGTTATATTGATCTGTAAACGATTCAACTAAAGCAAGGATTAAAAGAAAATGTAATTTTCCAAAACCTTTGAACTAGCGTAAACCTTTGAACAGAGAACGAAGAATCAGATCAAAGTTCAAAATGGCCCCGATTAAAAGAATGCAAACCAATAAAAAAACAAAAAAAAAGAGTGGAAAGCACAAACAGAACAACCCTGCCCTATTTAAGTTAAATTTAAGGAAAAGAAAAGAAAAAAGAGGTAGAATCCAATCTCCAAACCGCGAAATCTTTCATCCGAGCAACAATCATCACAAAATTAAACAAAAATCTGACAATCTCGACTCAGCTCGCGAGTCGCCGCTCATCTCCTCTTTTCTCATTTCGTCTCCCGGCTAGCGAAATGAAACCGCTCATCTCTTCCCATTCAATCAGCGGAACGGATTCCAATAGATTTCCGTCCTGTTTATTACGTTTGAATTCCGCCACCTGTCATCCACGATGGCAAACAGTACCGTTTAATGCGCTCCCTCATGCCGCAATATTGAGTTTTGAATTTTTCGTCCATTGGAAATGAGGTTAACCTTTTTAATTGAATATTCTTATTTTAAATAATTTTAAATTGAATATATATAAAAGCAACCATGTATACCTAACTTAGTGGTTCCCTGGGCCTGGAGTATGCCCCAAAACTGCTTCTGCTTGGCTAAGAGCTCGTCTTCCTAGGACGTAAGGAAACAGGTTAACGGCCCAAGACCCAGAGGCATCTGGAAGGAGTGAAAGCCTGCTCCCTTACAGACCACCAGCGGGTTATTTCAGGTGGCGTGGTTTCCCTTGATAACAGTGATGTGTCAACTGACATTCGCGGATAGCAGCCAGAGATGGCTGTCCTCACTGTTGGTTTGACAAACTGAGTTTGATAGGTTTTTCCACCTTTTGAAAAAAAAAAAAAAAAACAAAAACAAAAACTTAGTGGTTCCGTTGTTTGCACGTAACGGCACCACATAGCGCGACACATAGGGCGCCCATTTTTGCTTCTGTTAAGAGTACCCTTTTCTCAACGAATACCACAACAATCTGACCCACTACACTTCACTCTTTTTATGTACACACTTTTTTAATGTTAAAAGAAATATATTAGTAAATTTATCAAACGACTAAATCAAGCTCATTTTAATAATGATTATTTTATGATTTTACATTTATTTTACTTTTATTTTGAATAATTAGTTTTAATTTTATTTTAAGTAGATTAATTAAGTGAACATTACATCACATAATGTTTTAAAACATGATTGGTCATAACAAGGTGCGGAATACATCTAAATGTTTTAAAACATGATTGTCATAATAAGTTGTAGAATACATCTAAATGAATTATATGAATTTGCAATGCATTTCATTTCCATCATTTAACTTTTTGGCTAGGTAGATTTAATTAATTTTTTTTATTATTATTTAATTTGATTTTGTTATAATTTTTTGAAATATTAATAATAATAATATATTAATTAATATAGAATTATTTTAATTTCAGATTTATAAAATATGGAAAAAAAATTAAATTTTTTAAAATATAATTTTCTTTCATATATAAAATAAATAATAAGTGGTATATTTCAAGATTCTATAGATTTCTATTAATTGTTAATAATATTATACATAAATTTAACATTTTTATATATAAAAATATTTTTGTTTATATATATATATATTTTATAAAATTTTTAATTTAATTTAAAAGAAGGGAACGGAGTAAGCGGAGTTAAAATCATAATAAACCAAGCCATTCCCATTTCTCCACGAATAATCAATATTTGACAAAATCAAATCAACAAAAACTCCAGAAAGTGAAATGACATATTATTTACAATAGCCGGTCACACTATCTAAACCCTTAACATAACATTTATGTTTCAAAATCATATACGTTATGGTTATTGTATGCACCACTACTCATTTGATGTTAAACATACTTTCAGCCAACATAGGTTCCAGATGGATTTTAATTTTAAACTAAGTAATCAACCACATATGATAATCGTTTCTATGTGCATGTTAACCTATATAGCACGGCCTCACTATTTCCTTCTTCGCTCACTTATGTTTCCATTATTCTTTGCATCTGCAACCGCTGAACAAATTAATAGAATAGAAAAGGAATACATACTTGTATTAAGATGACTACATAAATGTTAAAATAGAAATTGCAAAGCTGAAAGAGCCCGCTGCGGTTGAAAAGGGATGGTGCACTAAACCCTAAACCACTTGAAAATTGCAAAGAGTTATCTTTTCAATGAAGGACACAAGACATGAATGACTGGATACTGGAGGGATATAAACTAAACATGCATAAAAGTTACTCGGAAACCAAGAAAATACAAGAGTTCGCCGCGCACAATGAAAACAAACAAAGAATAAGGCCATGTTTAAAAACCATTAATAAAACTATAATTCTAAATTGTTTATTGTTCAACCTTCAAATTTTTATAATCATAGTTTGGAGCTAGCAACAGTGATGCCCACCCTGTTAGAAATCTGCTATTGGAAACAGCAAATGCTTTTAACGTTAAAGCAGTTTCTAATCTTAATGTGACCCGATCTGATCTTAAAGCATTTAGATCTTATCTTAAAGCAGTTTCTAATCTAAAGCATTAGATCTTAAGCGTTGAATTGGTATATGATGGACGTACCAGATTAGAGTTAAATAATATATAAAGGATTGGGTCCTCTCTCTCCCACACAAGAGTTGCATTCTTCTCCATCAAGAAGCACATAAAGAAAGTGAGGGCAAGAGGAGAGAAACCGAATTCTGAAGAAGAGGAACAGTCAGGAGTCAGATCAAAGTAGATGGCAGCCATTACATCTTCCGCTGTTGATCAAGGTATGTCATCTCATATAAAGTTCTGTTTGTGAAATATTCGGTATTGATGATCTTTGGGCTGTAAGTTAAGAGTCTTAGCAGGTGCCTTTTTCTTCTTGAAATGACTTGATTTTCCTTTCTTTTCTTTACCAGCTTTATTACTCACAAAACTTACTGAGTGATTCACTTGATTTTTCAAACGTTCTTCTTCCTGAACAAGACTATTGGCCAATTCATTAACATTCCACTTATCCTTTATAGTGTTATAGTTAATCTGAAAAGGTCCATATTCAGAAGGTAGCGAGTTTAGGATGAACTGGACAAGAAAAGAATCCTCTACTGTAAGTCCCAGGGAGTTTAACCTTGCTGCAATATTAGTCATCTCTATAATGTGCTCTTGCATAGTTCGCGACCCATCAAACTTCATGGTCGTGAGTTCTGCCATAAGAGTACCAGCGAGTGACTTATCAGCTGAACAAAAACGCTCTTCCACAGACTGCATATATTCCTTAGCACTTTCTGTTTGTGGAATTGTTGACTTGATGTTGTTAGCAACAGTCATCTTAATAAACATAAGGCTCAATCTGTTACTGCGTTCCCATGTGTTATGGTGTGATTTCTCTGCCTCAGTACTATCTCTTGTAAGAGCAGCAGGCTTATCCACAAGAAGAGCCAATCAATAACTGAATATTTCCTATGATTGCAATTGATCTGTTTTGTGCTTTACTCATGTGATTGAGCCTTCGGGAAATTGTGGGGTTTCATGAATGGTATCAATGTTGTTCTGTATGATCAAGAGCACGCCAAACCCTAAACGGCTTTTTGATTGTTCCCAACAATGGGTTTCCTTCGTTTGATTTTAACACTATGAATTTTCATGTTTGAGGAAAGGATTTCTCATCAACTGGTTGCTTCCTCATTTCTGTTTTCCAAATGGCTTTGAGAATTCACGCCTTCTTGTGTCCACCCGGTATTCTCCCACTCATAGTAACAGCTAAAGTCGATTCCAAAGAGTCTTGCCTGGTAACAGCAGCGTATCGCTAATGTATGTTTCGACATTCACCCATCAAGGAAATGACTTGAATTTTTATAGTTATCTTCTGCATACGAGTGCGTGTATGACCATTCGATGAAGATAGTCCTTGCAGTATTTGTTTATGAGCTCCCATCCGAGTTCAATAAGGATTAGCTTGAGAACAGCCGTTGCGCCAGTCATTTGTTCGCTACAGAGGTTGCCATACACCGTGCTCTGTTGAATAGATCAGTGCGCGTGTTACTGTCTCTTATCATGTCACTAAGGTGGTCATTGCCTTGAGCTTCTCCATTGTAATTCGTTTGATAGCCCGGAGCACGCTCAATTTAATTCGACAATCATCGCCTCGAAGGAAAACTCATTCTTGGAACTGTATCATTGTTCGGTTGTCACAACCCTATTGCATGTCACATAACCATAACATCGGAGCCTTTAGCTTCCATACATTGCACAAATTCTTGCTTGGACTAGAACTCTGAATTATGCTCCGCGGTGATCCTTGGGTTTGGATGCTCTTTGTATTTTCGAGATGCCATATAATGATGGATCCAGGTCACCTAGAAAATTGCCGCATCATTGTGTGCTCGTTGTGTATGTTGGAATGAATATGCAGTGAATATAAGTTATTGAATCCTGGTAGATAGTCAAATTTGTGCACTGTAAGAAGACTAACAAAGCAATCATTTTTGTACAGAGTTGAGTAGAACTCCTGTAGGAAAGTTACAGTTTCGATTGAATTTGAAATTTGGGCATAAAAGTAATTGCTCTATGACTGATTGTTTTGCATAAGGTATGTGCTATAAATTATTTATGCACATGAGATTTATGATCACCAAAGTGGTCAAAATCAGAATGTTGTTTCGCATCAAGTATGTGTTATAAATCATTTATGCACATGAGATTTATGATTTTGTTAATCACCAAAGTGGTCAAAATCAGAATAATCACTTAGTGCATAATTGACATAATGATTATTGATAGAAATTGCCAGTTATAAAAATACCAATTAAAGCTGGCGTCACTAATGATAGAACCTGAGAACTTACCCAAAGGAAAGTCTTGTTCTATAACTAGTTGACATGATGAGGTTTAATAGATATTTTGATTAAATAAATATTGATCATCCAAAGATGTCAGTTCTATTTGATTGAATATATTTATTACCTGCTTATGTTTTGGTATTTAATTATGTTAAGTATAAGATAGTATCTACCCAAAGGAGTGCTATATTATACCATTATGTCTACATCTGAATCGCGTTAGTTATGAGCTTATAGTGATTTCATTTTTAATTTGCATGGGTTACCATGAATACACATGCTTCATCTGTTACATTGTTCACTGGTGTTAATTTTTCTGAATGGAAAGAACAAGTCAATTTCCATTTAGGTATTCAAGATCTTGACTTGGCACTCCTTGTGGATAAGCCTGCTGCTCTTACAAGAGATAGTACTGAGGCAGAAAAATCACACCATAAAGCATGGGAACGCAGTAACAGATTGAGCCTTATGTTTATTAAGATCACTGTTGCTAACAACATCAAGTCAACAATTCCACAAACAGAAAGTGCTAAGGAATATATGCAGTCTGTGGAAGAGCGTTTTTGTTCAGCTGATAAGTCACTCGCTGGTACTCTTATGGCAGAACTCACGACCATGAAGTTTGATGGGTCGCAAACTATGCAAGAGCACATTATAGAGATGACTAATATTGCAGCAAGGTTAAACTCCCTGGGACTTACAGTAGAGGATTCTTTTCTTGTCCAGTTCATCCTGAACTTGCTACCTTCTGAATATGGACCTTTTCAGATTAACTATAACACTATAAAGGATAAGTGGAATGTTAATGAATTGGCCAGTAGTCTTGTTCAGGAAGAAGAACGTTTGAAAAATCAAGTGAATCACTCAGTAATTTTTGTGAGTAATAAAGCTGGTAAAGAAAAGAAAGGAAAATCAAGTCATTTCAAGAAGAAAAAGGCACCTGCTAAGAATGGGCAGGATGAGGAAAAGAAGGAACTAAAGAGTGTTCAATGTCGTATCTGTAAAAAGAGACTTATCGTCTAATTCTAGAAAGTGGATATGTATTAAACTTATACAGTACCTTTTATGTACCTTCATTATCTAGAAACCTTATTTCCGCAAGTAAATTGGATATTTCTGGTTTTAGATGTATGATTGGATCTGGTTGTTTCAATTTATATAAGAATGCTAATAATGTTGGTTCTGGTATTCTAATTGATGGTTTATATAAATTGAAACTGAATGACACTTATGTGAATTCCTTGTTGAATGTAGTAAATAATGTTGGATGAAAACGTAGCATGTTGAATGAAAATTCTGCTTTCTTGTGGCATAAACGACTAGGTCATATATCCAAAGAAAGAATGATGAGATTAGTAAGTAATGAAATTTTGTCAAATTTGGACTTTAGTGATCTAGAATTATGTGTGGATTGTATTAAAGGTAAACAAACCAAACATAATAACATAATAAGAAAGGAGCCACTAGAAGCAGCCAGCTTCTTGAACTAATACACACTGATATTTGTGAATGTCCTTGAGACGTTTGTAAATGAAGTTGAGAGGCAATTAGAAACTGGTAATGCAAGATTCATTGAGAATGGTGAAGTCAGTGGGAGTACTAGAAGAGAAATAGTAGAAATAAAGGAAACAAGGGTAAATGTTACATTACCTAGAATAGTTCCTCCATCTACTATTACTCCAAATGTTGTTCCAGCTGTTGTATAACAGCATGATGATAATGAACAGCATATAAATGAAGAAGTACTTCCTGAAGGAAATGACTTACATAATGCTGATATGCATGAACCACAACAAGTAGCATTAAGAAGACCTCAAAGAAATCGTAGGTCAGCTATTTCTAATGATTATGTGGTTTATATGCAAGAATCAGATTATGATATTGGAATCAATAAGGATCCAGTTTCGTTTTCACATGCTGTAGAAAGTAAAGAGTCAAAGGAATGGATTAATGCCATGAAAGAAGAACTGAAATCCATGCAACAGAATGAAGTTTGGGATCTCGTTGAGTTACCACATGGTTGTAAAAGAGTCGGATGCAAATGGGTTTTTAAAACCAAACACGACTCTAGTGGTAATATCAAACGGTATAAAGCTAGACTTGTTGCTAAGGGTTACACTCAGAAAGATGGTGTTGATTACAAGGAGACATTTTCTCCTGTTTCGAAAAAGGACTCACTAAGAATAATAATGACATTAATAGCTCATTATGATTTGGAGTTGCATCAAATGGATGTGAAAACAGCTTTTCTGAATGGAGATCTTGATGAGGATGTTTATATGGATCAACCTGAGGGTTTTTTGGTAGAAAGTAAAGAACAATTGGTGTGTAAACTTAAGAAGTCAATATATGGGCTTAAACAAGCATCCCGGCAGTGATATATTAAGTTCAAAACCATTATTACATCTTTTGGTTTTAAGGAAAATACGGTTGATCACTGTATATACCGAAAGATCAGTGGGAGCAAGTTTATTTATCTGGTCCTTTATGTTGATGACGTCTTGCTCGCTGCAAATAATTTAAGTATATTGCATGAGACTAAGGAATTTCTCTCAACGAAAGATTACATGCTCATCCAATGAATCGGAAGTGATTGGATATAGCGATTCAGATTTTGCTGGATGCATCGATACTAGAAAATCGACTTTTGGTTACCTGTTTATGTTTGCTCAAGGTGCCATATCATGGAAAAGTGCGAAACAGACTATCGTTGCTTCATCCACTATGGAGGCAAAATTTGTGGCATATTTTGAAGCCACAATTCATGCATTATGGTTTTGGAACTTTATTTCAGGACTTGCGGTTGTCGACACTATTAGCAAGCCGCTGAAAATTTATTGTGATAACTCTGCAGCAGTATTTTTCTCAAAGAACCACAAGTACTCTAAAGGTGCCAAACATATGGAACTAAAGTATCTTGTTGTGAAAGATGAGGTTCAGAAACAAAGAATGTCAATCATGCACATCAGGACAGAACTTATGATTACAGACCCTTTGACAAAAGGGTTACAACCAAGACAATTTAAGGAACATGTTCAAAGAATGGGTCTTGGTTGTATTAATGATAATTGATGTGTGACATTCTGAGCTCTTTTATGTGTTTCTGATATACAATCATGTGTTTCTTGTTTTAATGTAGTAATACGTATTTTATGTAATTTTAAACAAGAAAGAGTCTTATAAAGATATTATGTTTAATCATTATGATATAAGACATTATGTGGACCATTATGCTGTTTTATATAAATTATGAGTATGAATTGATGGATTGCTGGTATTGTAGTATATGGAAGGGAATGCATTGAATTAATAGTGCACAACCGCCATAACTCTCAGCAATTTATCATAGTATGATGTTCAACACTTAATATTATGAATAGTCGGGTCAAGTGGGAGAATGTTAGAAATCTGCTATTGGAAATAGCAAATGCTTTTAACGTTAAAGCAGTTTCTAATCTTAATGTGACCCGATCTGATCTTAAAGCATTTAGATCTTATCTTAAAGCAGTTTCTAATCTAAAGCATTAGATCTTAAGCGTTGAATTGGTATATGATGGACGTACCAGATTAGAGTTAAATAATATAGAAAGGATTGGGTCCTCTCTCTCCCACACAAGAGTTGCATTCTTCTCCATCAAGAAGCACATAAAGAAAGTGAGGGCAAGAGGAGAGAAACCGAATTCTGAAGAAGAGGAACAGTCAGGAGTCAGATCAAAGTAGATGGCAGCCATTACATCTTCCGCTGTTGATCAAGGTATGTCATCTCATATAAAGTTCTGTTTGTGAAATATTCGGTATTGATGATCTTTGGGCTGTAAGTTAAGAGTTTTACACACCCGTCTTGAAAAACCTAGCAGACAAGACGTAGGTATTTAAAACGCCCAAAAGGAAGAAAAACATATTTCCATGAATGTAACCAAACTTGGGCAGAATTCTAAACTCTCTTCAAACGCCAAAATCTCGACCCCTGTTCTCTTCACCGGTTTTGCCTCACTTCACCGTTCCTGTTCTCTTTTCTCATTCATCTTGCAATCAGCTAGATGAAGCCGCTCTTCTCTGCCTTGCATATAAGAAACACTACAATCTAAATGGAATACAAAAGATTTCCATTCTCCTTATCATGTTTTAATTCATTCCCTTTTAAATATTTTCTTCCACTAACACGGTTATTATGCTGTCCATCATGTGGCCCGATTGAGTTTTGAATTGTTTTTTATTGCTCACGCTCTCCGTGATTGCACTCCGCTCTCTTCCTAGTTAATGAAAAATTTAAATTCAATAAGAAATTTAAGTAATCAGAAATACATGAGATGAATTTGAAAAAACTAATGAGAAATGCAATAAATGAATTTGCATTTCATTTCCTAATTCCAAGTAGCATAGTGTTGGAATTTAATTCCAACTGCAACATAAACAACGGGACAGAAATCTTATTTTATGTAGATATTCCAGGTTGTTCGATGTATTATCAAAGTAGCCCTTGATATTTTACACATTAATGTGCATTAAATTCTTAGAATTGAATTCCCTTGCGAGCGGCGACTTAATTTCTTGAGAAAGGCATCGCTGCTTTGCTGCATTCAATACGCACATAAGCGATATTTTGATTATTTTATTGTTTAAATCAGATATGTTTTAACATATAAATGTATCACACAATAGTGCTGTTTGAAGTTAGAAGAATGTAGAAAAAGACAGAGAAGCAGGCAGAGCAGAGAAAACAACGAGAAAACAGAGTCGCTTTGTTTTGGAGCAGCAATGGATTCTACAGGCTGTAACAGCAACTGTCTGTGTGTTTCAGCAACAGACTGTGTGGCTGAAACTGTAATTTTCTGAGACAGTGAGAAATTAGTTTGTGGAACTAAAGCGTTCCTGTTGTAATCCCTCTGTTAAGAGGAAGATGCTTTTCAACATAAATCTTTTGTGAAAATTGTGAAAATCCCTCTATGTAAGGAAGATGAATTTGTATCAGTTGGTTCACTGTTTATAAATACAAGTTATTTTTACATTGTTGTTATACCGTTCCACGTTGCTGTTACACCGTAACCAAAAAATAATCTTGACGCCAAAACAGCGTGTTGCTGTTACACAGTTTCAGCGTTGCTGAAACACCGTTGTTGTTACACTGCAAACAGAAACTGACAAAACTGCGTTGTTGAAACACCGTATTTCGCAAACGATTTTTATTTCCACTATGTTTTTCAGTTTTGTTTAAAATTATCAGAAATTCCAACACATAGTATGGTTATTATTATTGAACTCTTATTATTATTCTCTCCGTAGTATTATTATTGTCGTGATTCCTTAATAAAGGGTACAAATTCCTATAATTTCGTTCACTGAATATAGAATTAGTTTAAATTTAGATGACTACATAAATACACAGTTGAAAGAGCTAGCTGCGGTTGAAAAGGGATGGTGTATTAAACCCTAAACCACAAGACATGAGTGACTGGATACTCATTGTTTGGAGCTAGTAACAGTGATGCCCACCCGTCTTGAAAAGGTCCCGTGGATTAAATCCTCATCATCCCTTCCCTCCACATCATTCCAAAAAGGTTATTCATTCCCATATCATAAATTTGAATTTATAAATTATTCTCAAATCAATACATATAAAACTATTTTCGAAACTACCGCAAAATTTAACTTTGCTATTTCTTCATCAACCAAAAAAATTCAACATTTTTTCTAAATAAAATTAGACTTTTACTCCTCTAAATCAATGCCACCCTCGCAAACTCTACACTCCGCTCTATTCTTAACTAATGAAAATTTTAAATTCAATAAGAAATTTATGTAATGAGAAATAATGAAAATTTTAAATTCAATAAAAAATGTAAGTAATGAGAAATACGTTAGATGAATTTGAAGACACTTCGACTGTGTTCTCAACTAATGAGAAATGAAATAAATAAATTTGCATTTCATTTCTTAATTCCAAGTAGCATAGTACGGTTATAATTATTGAACGTTATTATTATTCTCTGTAGTATTATTAATGTCGTGAATTTTAATAAAGGGTACAAATTTCTATAATTTGGTTTATTGAAGATAGAATTAGTTTAAATTTAGATTTTGGGGATATTGATCACCTAATTGAGAGGAAAAAGAAGAAATATGATCGTTTTAATAGAATAAATTTATTATAAAAAGAATATTTCAATTGTGTTTCACGTTCTTTTTTGGTTAAAATTTATATTAATAAAAATTATTAGTTAAATGTATGTTTAAATTCTTAATATAATGCTTTGGCCTTGAATCTTACTTCTGAACTGCGGATAACCTGTCCTCCTGATCCCACTGGCCATTCAATCCCTGGAACTACTCCTACTCGTCCTCGTCTACCCAACTTTGACCAGGTGAACATGTCTCTTCTGCGTCACAAGATGCACTGCAGGAGGGGTAGCAGTAGAGGAAGAGCAATTTGCCCCCCCCCTCCCTATCACTCTTTGACGCGACCCCTTCACACTCTTCCTCCCCCTCAACGACGGCTCATTTCACGGGAAGTTACCCGTAGTGGTCGGGGGCGAGCTCAGTCGGCAGGTTCTCGGTGTGTTGAAGATGATCCACCTCCTTCTGCTGCCTCTGTCCTGTTCTTGCAACCCTGTCACTCTACCAAATTCCAGTTCCGTTGCATGTTGGAGCACCCTTGCATAATTGCAACCATTTTAGTAGATTTTAGAGAGGAGCCTCAAAGCATTGAAGTCCTAGCTTGCAACTTTCAGGAGAGGACTAACACCAACAAGAGAAAAGCCCCTCGCAGTAGCTCAGGGATGCATAGAAGCCATGAAGAAGCTCTGGACGCTCAAGTGCAGTTCAGGGATGCAGTAAGTCAAGCCGCTTCAAGACTATGGAAGCAACGCCGAGAGATCAATAAGATGAGGAATATGACATCGAGACATACAGGTGTCTGATAGTGGAAGAACCTCCTCCTATTACTGACACCTAGCTGGCCAAATTATTTTTTCAGGTTTTGGGTTCTCGACTCCCATCCTTAGGGGTTTATTCTGTTGTCTTTTTTGTGTTTTTGTTGTTAATTTTGATATTTGTTCGACAAACTATACTACCATGGCATTATAGGCTGCTACCCATGCGTGGGCAGCAAACACTTCTAGTTTTGGACTGGTTTCCCTGGTGCGGGCAGTCGCTCTCAGTTATTATTTGTTAAATATGGTATAATCTAAAGCTTCCTCTGTAGAGGCCGGTGCCTCCTTGTACCATTTGTGTTACATTAATAGAATTAGTCTTATTTAGGAAAAAAATAAAAGATAAAAATCTTACTTCATCATTCCCAATATCCATAATTCCACTTCCCTACCCTTCTTGAGATCACCACAAATTGTAGGAGGCTTAATATGTTAAAATTCTCATTTAAGATTATTAATCCCAATTTTCTCTTTAAAAATAATCTTGGCTTAGGATCTTGACATAGTGCTCCACAATTGTGCTCAATTCCTCTCCTTTGCAAGCTTCAATGAATTTTATGAGGTCAATGATATCTAGCTCCATGTTCTTGACCGTGTCATGGGATTGATCCAAGACACTCTCTAAAATGGTAAGTACATGGGGTGGGGCATCGATGAGGAATTAGATGGCTCAATTTGGGTGTGCAAACCTGGATTGTTGTCCATCATTCTGATTTCAGGGGTTGGCATTGTCACAAGAGGATCTGAATTTCCTATAGTGGGGAGGGGGTCAAAATGATTGCTAGTAGATTACTACTTCTCAATGTGTTTGGGTTGAGTGGGGGTGGGTTGGGGGGATGTTGAGCACATTTATTTTCCCCCATATTTGGTGATGTTTTCCTCATCAATGCTGGAGATCAGGTTAGGGTTAGAATATATAGCAAAAAGAAGGAAATGTCTATATGTATGGCCACACACATGACATCTTTAGCATTGAAAGGGGATATGCTTGTAATCGAATGTTTGTTTCTAGAGTTCACCATAATAATAAATATCAATGTATGTTGGGAGAAACTTTGAGATATTTGTATAAGCGTTGATGTAGGCATAAGCCTATACCTAGATTTATTTGTAGCTATGGAAGCTTTTACAAAATTTCAAACAAAGATGTCGATGTCGAAAAGGATTTCCACATCCTAGATTTCCAACAGAAATGAGTACATTCTGATACAAATTAGATATGCGATGAAATATTCTTTATCGAGTACAAATATCTCCATCCGAAAGTGAAGGTATGTTGAACACCTAATCCTCTATGGGTTAGTGTGAAAGCAGAATGGACTAAGGAAGTCCAAAAGACCTTGGGATGTGGAACCCTACGGTCACATAATGTACTATAAATGTATATCATTTGTTAATAAAAAATGTACTCTCATGTTTTAACCTTCATATTCTGTTGTTTCCCATGTGTGTGTTTAACATGGTATTAGAGTAGGCGTATTCCTGCCCTGCATAATTACTTTGAGTCATTTGTTTTATGGCCTTCTTGTGCAGGTCATTTCTGCCATCACTTCTGCATTTCATGAATATTTTCTCAGCTGAATTCTCGCTGTAACCTCTATCATTTCTCCAGCGCCATTTTTGGGTTCCCTTTACTTTATAACTCCCTATTCTGCCTATGTTCTGCCAAAACACTGCTCTCTATCTATTATTCACTTGCATATAAAAGGGTTACTCCTCTGATCTGCTCTGACATATAATATGTTGCTGGTATCTACTCTGACATAAAATACGTTGCTGGTACGCTGCCCATATGGATTTAGTTTCCCATAACTATTATTGCTCCTATTGTTCCTGAAGGTGCAATAGCTGACACTGTAGACGATGATGAGGAAGATAATCATTACTATATTCACAGCCACCACCTTTTTCCAGTCGTGCTTCAGGTTTGCAAGAGCCCCGGCCTTGCACGAGTTGTATTCATAGCATAAATGGGTCGTGTTGTTGCTCCAAGTCCTAAAATCAACCTCAGATGTGGCGTTCGCATTACCGGTCCAGTAAATCGAGCTCACATAGGTGAAGCCGCACAAGGTAGGGGACCTTTGTGTTTGCTGCCTCCCGCCTCAATTCTGATCACGCAATTTATTTTCTGGGGGTCATCTTCACTCTTTTCAGAGGCTGGCTAGCAGAGTTGTTAGTTGTTGAGCCAGATGTTTTTGCTATTTTTTATAGAGGCAGATTCTATATCTTATCTCTCGTGTGCCTTTCCTGAGTTGCAAGAATTGCAACAATATCAGTACCTCTGAAGATCATCTCCGAGAGAACAACAACCATATCACTGTCACTGTGCTTCTTAGTCCCCTGCAATGACAACAGCACACCAATGAAGTTAGAATCCCCTTTGTCTATGTTTGTAGGAGTAGCTTCGTGCTCTTCAATGGTATGGGTATATATTATGGTTATATTTGTGGTTCTGCTTTAACCCTTGATTCAACCTATAATTCCTTGTGCTCTCCCATGGAATGATGTTGAATTGGATAATTTATTCTAGAATTAAAATATCAGTGAGTCATATTATTGTAATAGGTTGTAGCAAACTCATCAAAGTATTTATCCATCTCCTATCTTTTTCTATAGGAAAAGAATTGTATCATTGAACAGAGTCGAATAGTATTTGTTTATTGACCAAGAGGGGACCAAATTCGAAGGAGTCATTGGTTGTTTATGATACAGATCTAAAGTTCCTCTTGGAACCATTTTTTCCTGTAGCAGGTTAATTTTGGAGAAGTCAATCCCTGAGTGCTGGATAATGATGTTGTCGTGTTCAACTGTGTAAAATTCCAATGCAAAAATTGAAGGTATGTTGACTTTTGAAGACTGAAATATGTTAAGCAACATGTTTTTCAAAGAGATCTGTGCTTGTTTCGGTGGTGTGAACTTTTAATAAGGTTGATACATATATTAAATGGTGAAAGAATATGCGCCGGTCATTTTTGTTAAAGAGGATGTGTTGGTTATGTGAAACCCATGAGGCTGTGGTGTATATATGAGTATTGTTTCATTACTCATTGCTAAACTGAAGATCAATAGTTTCATTTCATGGAGAAAAGATGATTATTTCCTGTAAGGGATGATAGAGATGTCCTCCTAAATATGCTAAGCTTTTGCGTGTTTTTTTGAGTGCTGCCATTGAGTACAGTCTTTCTTATTTTATATGAAGAAATTGATGATATTGTAAGCACTTGTTTTGGAAAAACTTGTAACAAAGTTTCACCCCAGGGTTTCGAGGGTGAGCACTTCATCATCTGCCATTTCAAAATTAGCAAATGTAAGGCGCTTCTTATGTGCTTTCAGCTTTGCAGTTTATGAGATTATGTATAGCTCTTTCTCTAGTGATATGTTATCCCACAATTGCAGTTGTTCCACATGCTATCATCAATGGTTACAAGAATGTATTAACAATCACTATTGAACTTGACTATTCTTTTCCATTGGCCGAGAAAGTGAAGGAGTATTTGAAGGATCCAAGCAATTTTGCAGTTGGTGCTACCCCCGTTGTGGTATTGTATTTAAAACTAATTATAGTTTTGTGTTTAGTGTTGAAGTTCCCGTAGAGTATTAAAGTAATATAGAAGTTATCCCCTTATTCCAGAAGTTTTATAATTTCACCATTCAGCCAAAACCTGGTGCAAATTGAAATTGGACCAACTTCTAATATCTTTGAAATAAGTGTATTTAATAGAGTTTGATTTTTTGATAAAATGGGAAGACTTTATGGAGCATTAGAGCTACTAAATATACTAATACATTCTAGTGTCGAAAACGTAGTCGAAATCAACAAAGACTCTCTCTTTGAAATTCAGGCATGTCTACAATATGCACAAGAACATATTGATTTTTTGCAGCTTGAATCTCAACTACAGCAGGAAGAATCACAACATTGGTGTCATCATTCTGAACCTGTTTCTATTCAGAAGATTGAAACAGACTCCCATAAACAGCAAGACAATAATGCTACAGTTCATTTAGATTTAGTACCCGATAAGGCAGCAAGGTTACATACAGATGCAGAAGTTCAGCGTGAACCTCCGAAGCCCATCATCAGACCTTGGGGAGAGCTTGTCCATAACAAGCGCAGAACTGGTCTTATATATGATAAGGACTTGTCCTTTCATATTCCAGACTACTCCAAACCAATCCAATTTCAAAGTGCTGGATTTCTTCACGATGGTTCATCTTCGCCTACGCCTCATGACAGTTCACCTCCAGTTGTTCCATATTTTACCCCTTTTCAACAGCAACAGATTGTGAAATGCCAACACTGTGACCGAGTTGGTCGTCTGAAAGATCATTGTTTTGATCTTCATCCATGTAAGCATTGTCATAAAACCAATCATTCTTCAAATAGATGCTTCAGAAACAATCCTCCTACAAGAACAAAGATTCATCTTGGATGGATCGCTTCTTGGCAATGGGCATCAACAACCATGAAGATATTCCAGTCACATGTCAGAACTTGTTTAAGAGTATTGAACAGTCTTGCAGTTGAGTTTTCTCCATCATCTCACCTTGTATCTGATAGGGGGAAATGATGGTCATCTACAAGCTTCAAAGCCACATCATGTGAGCTTGAGCCACAACCTGCCACACCAGTTTCAGAGTTGTATTTAGAGATAAAGATGCCCCTGAGCATGCCTTCAGTTGGTAATCTGGGACACTTCCTCTAGCAGAAGACTTCAACTTCTTGCCAGTTTCAGAAGAATTCCAGGAACAAAATTGGGGACACTTCCTCTAGCAAAAGACTTTAGCTTCTTGCCAGTTTTAGAAGAGTTCTAGGAATTGCATTAAGCATTCCAGAGTTGTTGGTCATCCTTAAACCATCACAGGTTGAGACTTTCCTTTTTAGGTTGAAGTTCTCCCTTTTATGCGGGGTGAGACCTTCCTTTCATGGTTGAAGGTTTCCCTCTTCAAAACATCAAGAGCACTTGCTCTAGCAGAAGACATCAACTTCTTGCCAACATTTCAGAGAGCACATTCAGCCTAGTGTTGCTGTGCATTTTAGCACATTTTGTATTACAACTCTCTTCTTGGACTCATACATAACCCTTCAGATTAAAGGGGGGAATGTTGGACACCTAATCCTATATGGGTTAGTGTGGAAGCAGAATAGACTAAGGAAATCCAATAGACCTTTGGATATGGAACCCAATGGTCACATAATGTACTATAAATGTATATCATTTGTTAATAAAAAATGTACTCTCATGTTTTATCTTTCATATTCTGTTGCTGCCCATGTGTGTGTTTAACAAGATAGTATCCAACATAGTTTAAGAAATACAAAACTTTTCAAAAAATTGTGTTTTATCTTCAATGCTTCCAAATATTATCGTAAAAAAGTCGTTGGTGCCTAGTTCCAATTTAATTTCCCCTTTAGGTTTCCACTTTAGCTAGATCCAATGGCAAAGTGCCTTCTCTGAGGGCCAAATACCGAAGAATTTCCCAATGAGTGTGTGATCTTGTATATATTAGATATATTACCCAACATGACTTGATTGCATTTCAATTTTTGGATCTATGGTAGCTGTTGGGAGGCAATTCCTCGGAATTCATTTCCCATGTAGGGACTTTGTGGAGAACTATTTCGATTAGCCCTGAGGGTTTTTGCTAGAAACCTTATGGTTTGGGGGAAAAGATTGTCCAATATAATCGTAGCCAGTTACAATTTGACACCATGAAGGGGCTCCACTGCCTGTAATGGCACTAGCTCTAGGAAGAGTAGTTGAGAGGCCATGCAAGAGTCAATAGTTAAGGTTTTAATCCAAAAGAAAAATTTGTAGAGCTCTCTTCTTACCAATCATAAAATATCATAATCTTAAATTGAAAAAATAACATAAGGATGCATAGGCTTGGCTCAAACTTTGGGGGATTAAGGAGGCGATCATCATGGGAAGCAAGGATAATATCAAAGATACTATTACCTCCAATTTTAAGGACAAAATGTGGTATGGTAAGGAGTTGGAGGGTAAAAGAAAGCTAAGATATTATAAGGAGGTGATCAACCCCACCCTTGATAACCAGAATTATCACTCTAAGTTGACCAACACTAAGAAGAAAATGAACATCGCTAAAATAAGAACTAATTCTGTGATGCCCCTAGTAAAGCGATAGTGTTTTAAATTAAAGGCAGTAAATTTAACTGTTTGACTATGGTTATGTTTGGTGAAATTGAGTAATTATTATTGTTACTACTGTTTAAATTAATTATGTATTTAAATTGTTGTTTTGTTGCTCCTAACTGATGTTGAAATAAAATAGTTTGACAATGGCGGTAGTGCCTCCTCATGAGAGGAGGATTAAAATTGAAATATGACAGTTGTCAAGAAAGGGAATAAAAAAAACCTAACTACCGTCTGGAAACAGTTGAGACTCTCGTAGGGGGAGGAAAAAGAAAAGAAAAAAAGCACACACTACGTCTGGTGATGATCAGATAGTGGAGGTCGTGAGCCAGAAGATGGAAGAAACACTAAGTCTGGTAATGATAAGATAGCGAGGCTCAGTGAGCTATATCCTAGCAGAGAACGCTATGTCTGGTAATGACCAGATAGCGCATATTTGGGAAGCAGAAGTCTTCCTCGAACCGATACGTCTAGTAGTGACTAGATAGTGCAGGTTTGGCAGCGCCAGAAGGCTTGCAGACAACAAGGGTCTTGCAGGAGTGCTTGGGGGTGGAAGGTCGAGGAGGACCCTCCTAAGGTCGGGAGGTTGACAAGCGCATTAGAGAGGTTTGCCCTCTGTTCAGGTATGAAATAACTAAGGAATTAATAGATTTGGTTTACACTGTTACATTTGCTAAACTCTAATGTCTTTGGCAAACAGAGGATTGTAATTTGTATTTAGGAAAGAATTCTGAATTAATATAGGCAACAAAAGATTTGATAAGTGTAAATCCATAAATCATTCAAGATTGAATCCTCTGTGTAGTCTCCATAAAACAAATATAAGAATCAAACCCAGGCTCATAGTTTCCAGAATACATCTTCGTAAATATAGTGATTAGTTGAATAAACATGGCCATATGTAATATATAGAACATCATCTGGAACCAAGCCGAAAACAATGTATATATATATAAATTCCCATAGTCTTTATAGATTAGAAAAACAACATAATGATAAGAGCAAGTAATGCATGCATATGCAGGGCTAAACTCTTGAAAAATTTCCTTAAGGCCTCTTTCTTTACTGGTGTAGCCTCAGGAAAAGGACAATACGAAAGTGGAACAAACCTCAGAGTTAATGTGGCTAGTAAGGACTAGCGTCCATGCAACAAATATATCTCAAACTGTAATAGACGTTCGGAATAGTCGTGGAATAACTCTGTAAATGAAAGGCCATAACATGTGTGAGTAAGGTAGGGTTTTCTAGAGAGGGTTTCCAAATTATAACCGGCAGCCTTCATTCAACAAAACAGATAACAACAAACAAACCCTGGAAATAGTTCCAAGTATCGAAACCTTGCAAGGGAGTCTACGAAACAGGTAAAGCACTTAATCATTTCCACAGCTAATTACGGGAGCTCCAATACTCAGACCAAGATTATATATAAAAACCAAACTATCTTCATAACCATTTAACGATAAAACATTACTGCAGAGAGAAAATACAATTTATTATCCTGGCAAAGGAGGAATAAATATCAGTCATAAAACTATAGCATTATGTGAATAGCCACAATGGGAATAACCCTTGGTTCTATAACAAAATACACATTTAGAACTCTGATAATAGGCGCAACTCAGTTAGGGCTCTCTCGCCAGAACTGTTCTGAGTAGAGCTAAATACATTATAGAGAAACAAGAGTGGGCTTGCAGGTTTATACAAAAATAAAAATAATAACAACTAGTAAGACTCCATGACTTAAGCATAGCTCGGGCAAGCTTGCCAAGAAGGAAACCAGCTCGGTCCTTCTTCCGGATTCATTCTTATACCCCTTAAATCTATTTTGACAGGTGCCTCTTACCTGGAAAGCAATTTGAGTGATGGAGTCTGTGCTAGTCGCCCACGTGGATGCTGGTCATGATACCATAGCCTAGCACCTGTGACAGAGGAGTCACCCAAAACTTTGTAAGAGCAAGAATGTTAATGAAAATCTGTAACCAAGACAGCAATTACCTAAGGAAAAGGGAGCGCAGGTTACCATGACCACTGTCCGTAGGCAGAATTCTTCGAACCCGCCAAGAACTGACCTGTTTGGGAAGTTTGAGTTGTGGCCCTGTTTGGGAAGTTTGAGTTGTGGTGAAAAAGCAAATCGCCAGAGACCTGTAAGAGCCGGAAACCACCCTCAGAATGAGCCCGAAAGGGTTCGAATGCTGCATTGAAACCCTCAAATAATATTTCCCATACCTGGAATGATACATATCGTTGATTTGAGAGCCCTAATCTCCACCGTTGAAAATGGCGTAGAAATCCAGGAGGGGAGCTCCCAAAACGGGTTGCTCCTGCCGTGTATGACAGGACGGAGGAAAGTACCAAGCAAATTAAGTATCCATCAAATAAATGTGGGATTTAATAATTATTTCGAATTATATCAAGATTCATCAAATGAATGCGGGATTTAATAACTATTTCGAATAATATCCAATTTCATCGAATGAATACGGCGTTTAATAATTATTTCGAATAATATCAAAATTCATCAATTGTATAAGTATTTTAATTATTTTAATTTAAATAACTTAATGGAAAGTACTATTTAATTTTATAATGGATAAATTCATGTAAATTTTTGTTTTTCTCATATAAATAATTATGAATTAATAGATATTATAAAATAAATACAACACATACTATTAATTATAGTAAAATTATAAAAATAAATAAAATTAAGATTTTTAAATAATTTTTGGATCGAATTTTATAATATAATATTTAAAAATAAATAAATTATAATATATATATATATATATTTAAATAGACCTCTATTTGATTAAAAAATAAATTATTTATTTTGATTTAAGATTTTATTTTTATGCTCAAAAAATTTGGAGAAAAACCTCCAAAACTCACTATAATTTTGATATTGTAAAAGACTAAAAAAATGAATATTATAAAATTATAGATAAAGAATTCATATAAGTAAATTTATTTTTAAAGGCAATCAAATAAAGACAAGAAAACGACGCTACCCTTCTAAGTGCAGAGAAGTTACCGATATGTGAGATTTGGTGAATATGTGGCAGCAAGATGATTGAAACAAAGAATTCTTCGAGACAAAATGAAATATGGGAATCCGCATAGGGCACTCTAATATCAACGAAAACCCATAACAATCTCGCATGCTACATTTCCCTCTTTTTATGTTAATAAAAATGCGTTCCACCTTTTTTTAATTGCGAAAGGAATATATCAACCAACCAAATAATTAAAACAAATATAAATAATATTTTTTTTTGAATAATTTGTTTTAATTTTAAGTAATCTGATTGAGTGAATAAAACATTATATTACATAATGTTTTACAATGTCATTGCCGTATTGACTTATGGAATACTTTGAGACTTAATATAGGAATTATATTTTATTTGCGACATTTTTTTTTGTTTATTATTTAAATTTAAATTTTTAAAATTTAATTGGATTTGTTACAAATTTTTGAAATGCAAAACGTAAAATATTAGTTAATAAAAATTATTTTGATTTCAAATCTAAAAAATTCTACAATACCACTGCCATATTGAGTTATAGAATACACTGAGACGTAATATATGAATTAATTATATTTTATTCGCAATTTTTTTCGTTTGTTTATTATATATAAATTTAAATTTTTTAAATTTTATTTGATTTGTTACAAATTCTGGAAATACAAATAGTAAAATATTAATTAATAAAATTTATTTTGATTTCAAATCTAAAATATTGTAACCGATCAAATATTTTAAAATATAAACTTTTTAAAAAATATAAAAAAAAATTAATACTTATTTAAATTTCAAATTAAAAGAAATCTATCTTAATTCCTAATAATACTACTTATATTATATATAAATTTCATATCCTTATATATAATACTATTCTTATTTTAAAATTTATTAAAATCTAACCGCACATATGGTTCCATACTTATAAACATATTTATAATTTGTTTAATTTAATTTTTGAAAATTACCATCTAATAATAAAAACGACAGTTACATTAATATGCAAACGATTAATCTAAAACACCGATTGGAAGGTATGTAATTTTCGAAAAGCTTCGAACGAGAACAATAAGAATACATAATATATCCATGCACTAGCGCCCTACAACCCAGTCATGCACACTTCTCGATCAATGATCAATTATTTGACCAAAACCAGTGAACAAAAGCGTCGAAAGAAGAGGATTCACGGATATTATTATTTACAACAACTGTCCACAATGTCTAAACCCGTATACATCTGTTCATTTGATATTGAATATACCTTAAGCCAAAATAGATCATAGTTGGATTTGAACTTGAAATTAACTAATCACTAGTAATTACTCACCAGTCACATTCCATCTTAATCCCTGCTGCAAAGCCTCTCTATTGCCTATATATTCTTTATATGTTATTTTTCAAAATATTTTTTAATTAGATATTCATATATGTTTTTTTCTTTTATAAATTATTTTTTAATTATATATATATATATATATATATTGTTTTACATGTTATTTTTTAATTAAATATTCGTATAAATATGTTTTTTTTTCCTTAAATTTTAATTCGCCGCAAAAGATTTTGAATAATAATAAGTAAACAATCATGTACACCTAACTAAATGGTTCTCTCTTTTGCACCTAAAGGCGACCACATAGCGAGACACATGTTCAAATTGCTCTTAAGAAATCCGACATACCAACTTTGATTTCAAAATATTGGGAAAACCACAATTATTTCCAATTGTGTCAAATAAGTGTAACTAATTAAATAACTAATTATGAAAAGTTGTAATCAGGATTTTAATGCACTCGATAGCGGCGTCACCATACATACATGCCCATGCCTTTCCATCTCGCATCCATCGTTTCTCGCGGCGTCACCATACATACATGCCCATGCCTTTCCATCTCGCATCCATCGTTTCTCGGGAGCTTGACTGCCCATCGCATCAAATTTTTTCTGCGAAGGGGTGACCCACCATCTCTGAGCTAACACCCGCTGTGCTGGCCCATTTTCAAACCAACGCTTGCACCCAAAACCGTCGAAGCTCCTCTGCAACCCCTCTCCAGCGTACACTCCATCCCGCTCACGGTGCTGGCTCACCTCGCAGGTCCGCTCACGGTGCTGAATCCCGGCAGATACACTGATCAGGCGAAGTATCAGCAAAATGCACAAGCAATCAAGCCTGAATCACGGTCGGACGAAGAAGTCCAGGCCCGAGCAGATTCAAATCTCTATTCCCCCAAATCTGAGAAGCCTAAATCACTTCCAAAACCGATGCACTATGTCCTGAAAGAGCAGCGTTGGTTGTTTATTTTGGTGCGTATATTGATAGCCTCTACGATCTTCATTCTCCAGCCCAGTCTTGCAAAACGAGACATAAGGAAAAATATAGGTGGCGCCGAGAAATTTTTGTCCAACAGAGCGGGGAATTCTGGAGTTCAGAAGACAACCACTGTTTCCAGGATCGTGGGTGGTGTGAAGAGGCAGCCTCTGAGAATAATTGCAACAGGGTGGCAGGATTTGTGGGCAGCCATCTGGTTGATAGGCTACTAGAGAGGGGAGACGATGTGATTGTTAACATCGAGCAGAAATTGAACAACGAAGGCCCCCATTTCAAATACAGTTTATAATATTATTGTTATCCATTTTCGTCTATGCGATACGTGTAGAAAGTTATTATGTTATTGTTATCCATTTCCCGTTATGTATTCTTGTTCGGCGCGTTCTCCTTGATTTGTTTTTCTCCGCCAAATATCTTCCGAGTCCGATATCTCCATAATCTGCTGTACTAAGTGTATCATTTAAAAAGATTATACATCAATTTATTTCTAGATTTTATGTTTCTATGATTCATGATATAATGTTATATATTTCGGTAAGTTGAACTTCTTCTTTATCCTGGTTTTAATGATGAATTAAAATCTAAATTTGAATAATTTCTCTTTAAAATATGAAAATTATATCCACCTGTTATAAAAAAGGAACTCGTTTTCTTGTAAGGCTATTAATCCTGGAGTTTGATCCTTGGTTATTTCTGCACTGCCCAGTTATTGAGTATAAAGATCCTTTATTATGGATACATCATTTTATGGTTTTGACATGAATCGTGTTGTATGCAGTTAAAACGTGTAAATTCAGGGGGAAATTATTGTTCCAGAGCTCAACTCACTTTTATTGAAAGTCTTGCAAAAGTGTTAACCATTGGTTTTATAGCTGCTTTGATTGCTCTGGCTTCCAGATCGAAATATCCCTGGCATATAAGATATTTCTTTTAGAAAGACTTTGAAATGTTTTGATTTTCTGCTTGGAAATTTTTCTACCGACTTTCAATGAGAGAGGAATTCAACATTGAAGAAGTTTGCAATGTTAGGATGAAGAGATAACTTACATGTTGTGAGAGTAACATATGTTAAAAGTAACCATGATTGAATGGAAAATTAAAGATTACGTGTTTACACTGTACACCAGTGGACTGTTCTAGAAGAAATCTATATAGGATAAAAATTGTAGCTTTCAAAGATTATCATTTGGATGAAAAAAAGGAAATAATAGCTATGGAAGTTGGAGTTATCAAAGTATCTGACTCATGGACTTCTTGATATCTTACGAGAGAGGTAGTTTAGAACTCTAGGTTATGCATTTATGATCACTTCCTTTCCACATTATTTTGTTCATTGGAAAGTGAAGTTTTTGGCCTTTAAATTATATATGGTTGTTTTCCTTAATGAGGCCCACGATAATTTGGCTGGGTTGTTTTCCTTAATGAGGCTTAGGATAATTTGGTTTTTTCTGATTATTTTGATAATTTGATTTTTCCAATTACTCTTGACTATTTTAATTATCTTTATTTTAGTAACTTCATTTCTCCTCACACCATCACCTAAATGCTACATCTACATCTACCTCTCTCTAGATGCTACTAGACTGACATGAAGATTGGTACATCCAAAGCATTAAGGTTAGAGGTACTTGAAACATAGCACACCCCTTTCAAATTTTCATTTTGCTTCCGGTATCTCCTTTTATCCCTATTGTTTTCTAACTACATAAACCATTCTTCATCCTTTTCATTTCTTTGTTATTCCTCCCATACCCACTTTTAACTCCATTTTCTAATTGGATTCCCGTAAATCTAAAACATGAACTCTACCCTAAAACCTACTTACAAAGGGCCATTATGTAATGAGAGAGGTATTAGTTTAAAGTAAGACTATATGGTATAATTAAATGGTAGGGTGTCACAAGGCATCAGGACATGGGTTTAACTTGGCATATTAAAATTCATTCACATGAGGAGACATTATTTATTTCTTTCCTTTTTCATTGCAAGGAAAAAATGACAATTTTATGGTATTGGAAATTATGTTGGTAATCTAACTCTAAGAAGTTCAAAGCTTCTTTTTATTTTTTCTTATCAAAAAGAATTAATTGTGTTATTTTATTCTTATTAATGATGTTATTTTATTTTTATTAAGGAAAACAGTTCCGAAGGTAGAGTGCTTTTTTAAGGGATTGTTTTAGAATAGTCCAATTAGTTCCATGGAAAAGATCTATACCTTTCTATAAATTTCTATATGAATCAAGCCAAACAAAAATTTCTTTTAAATTATGTTGAGTTAGAGTTAAATTTATCTATATGATTGATTAGATATTTTAAGTTTGACAATTTGAGGGCCTTATAGCTAATCAATTATGTTTTATGTATGGCTAAATACCAACTCTTGAACATGTGAACTATCTATACACTCAACGGAAGGACTGCTTATTGTTATTATGATACACATGAATGTAAAATCTAATATGGATTCCATTTCTAACCCAAATTTGTACTTTTACAATATTTGATTCTTATGCCTGCATTACCAAAGGAGTAATTTCAAACAGTTTCCATATGAGGTTTCTAAACATTTATATTGAATGTTGAAATAAATATGTTTTTATTTTTTTCTATTTTTTTTTTTACACTAAATATTATTTTTTTATTTCCTTGTTACCATGGTACCACACCTTTTGGTATGAATAGAAAAACCACACTCTTCAAAAGCATCTATGATTCTTAAAACATCTTAGCTATGTTATCATTTATGGAAGATACATATATTAGAGAGCATGAGTTCATTTTTAAATCGACACCTTGTTTCCAAAGAGACCCTAACTTCTCAATGACCATGATTGAGGTTATTATAATTACTTTTCAACTCTAGTCAATGCCTTTAATGGATTTTTGGGCTAAATGCCTACAAGATATCAAGCTCAATATTATTGTTTGTTTTCTTCTTTTTGGTGTTCTTGAAATTTATTAAAAAGTTATGTTTTATCAACCTCAATATTATTGTTTTGTTTTCTTTTCCTTGGCTTTCTTGAAATTGTTTAAAAAGTTATGCTTAAAATGGTTTTTTTTTTTTTTCAAAATGAAAATTCTCTTTAGCCATAAAAATGAGATCGGCCTTTCAAGTTCTTTCTTCTTTTAATATTCAATGGATTTCTCTCTAACCATTTAACCTCGTTTTCATTTATATTTCTCTCTAACCATTTAACCTTGTTGTCATTTCCATGCTTTGGATTATTTTTTTACAACAATTGTCTTGCACAGATTAATAAAATTTATCAATGATATATGTTTCTCTTTTAGCTTTTGAATACACTTTTACATAACACTAACCCTTTCTATTTGAAAATATCTTTGTGTTTGTTTAATTGCAACACTGGCAGAAGCCATTCACAAATACACTATTTTGTTAATGTTATTTTTGTTTCAGTCTCAAAAGAAGTCATTAAAGCTTCTTAGATATGATAATTCACATTATTATTATGAATAGAAAGAAGAGATAGTTATGTTTTTCTTTCCAAGATGAAGTGATTTATTTTAAGAAGACTTTATTCCCTAGGCTAATTCAATGGTATTGAATTACTCAAGATTGATAATGACTAATATTATATTATATGTATGGTTTACAATTGCAAGTTTGAAGTTATCATTATTTAAGTTAATTTTAGTGAGTTTATAAAATATCCACATGTATAACAAATTTAACATAAAATTTCTCTATTGCACACTATCTATATTAAAAATATTGCAAATTTGCAAATTAGCTTTCTCATGCAAATCTCCATGTTGTGATAAAATTCTCCTTTGTAATAATACAAATATATTTAATACAACATGACATCCTCTTTAAAATTACTTCCCTTATTTTAATAAAGTGTTATATTTTTTTTGGTAATCACAAATATATTTGACGGGTTCCTCTACAATTGAAGTTAGAAAACATAATTCCATTATAAGTCAATATGTGTCTTTTTTTTTTTTTTCCTTTTTTCAATATTAAGAATTCCAAATGTGGTCTCAAACACATCACATCTTATTTATTTTATTATGAACATCATTCTCTAATCCATTTCAATTTATTTTTTTCTAAACACACCAAATCTTATTAAATTTATTATAAATGTAACACTTGGTGACAATAGGAATACATGTGATTAATATAAGAATGCAATATAAAAATATCAAGATAACAATCCTAGTTCTTTAACAAGGTAGACATCCTAACTGAACGGCCATAACATATTGCTCCAAATAGAGGGAGGAAAATGTTATAAGATTTGGTCAATGGTAATATAGTTATTTTGTGACTAGGAGATGATTTATCCTAGAGTGCAAGCTTGATAGTTTCTTTTCGAGTTTCTCAGTGTTGGCTACTACAAATCTAAACTAAAATGTTGGCTTTTGTGAACTTAGAGAATTGAAAGAAAAAATAATGAGATAAATTCAGTAATTACTTCCCAACTAAACATAAATATGCACTTTATGGTGTCTTTCAAACAATGGGATAAACTTTTTTCATTTTTTATAAGAGGCATTAGAACCTAGAATCTACTCTCACAAAAATAATTTTGGTTGGGTGTAAGATAATGATGGTCTCACATGACACCTTAGTGATAATGCAAACATGTAAAAACAATAATAGACTAATTTTGTAATTAATTTGATTCTTATTCTTAATAATTATGATTTTTGAAATTACAGTCAATAGAGTCCTCTTTGAACTCTTTTTAGACTTGTTAAACATGGAAATATTTTTTGAAGAATTCTTCGGCGAAAATCACATGGAGAAATTACTGTCGACGCGTTTCGAACCAACCAGTGTGGTTCATCGTCAGGACAAACTTGTCCTGACGATGAACCACACTGGTTGGTTCGAAACGCGTCGACAGTAATTTCTCCATGTGATTTTCGCCGAAGAATTCTTCAAAAAATATTTCCATGTTTAACAAGTCTAAAAAGAGTTCAAAGAGGACTCTATTGACTGTAATTTCAAAAATCATAAAGATTAATTTTGATCGACGATTCGAGGTAATTCCCTAATGAAATTGAATATAACATAAAAAGATGGAATGTAGGAAAATGAATTACCTTTCTAAATATATACAACTTTTTATTTATCGAACATGTGTATAGCTCTCTGAAGTTTGAGTTTTATTAAGAATTGTATGTTATTTTTATGCAAAATACAATGCATGTGTTTCCATTAATGCTACTTTTAGATACCTAAATGATAGAATTTCACCACAAAATTTGTAGAATTGTAGAGAACATGATTTGTGTGTGTGTGTGTGTGTGTGTTAAATTATGAAATTCATTGTATCTGTGACATATCCTGTGGGTTAATTTCCCTTGTAAGAATTGTAAATAATTCCCCTATAATTATGTAATTATAAAATTAAAATGGTTAAGAAAGGGAGACAAATTCCATTGTTAGAGGGAAATTGCTTTAGGAGTTAGTCTGAGTGGTGTTAATGGAGGTAATTGTGTTACTAAATTCAATTGGAAAAATGAAGGACATGCCCATGTGTCTTTTAAGAATGACTACAAGAAAGAAATGGACAAGCAAATATTAAGAATATGGGCCACATTGCCTAAGGTAGTTAGACCATGTAGACCACATAGGGAGAGGACTCCTTCATGGAGGGAGAATAGAGAATTAAGGAGGAAGGTATGAGTGCTAAGAGAATCCTCTCAAATGATGAAGGAAGGGAGGAGGGATGAAAACTAAGAAAAAAAGAAAAAGAAGAGGTCAGGGAAGGCTTCTGTGGGTGTTGATCATACAAAGGTGACATGTGTAGGAAGAGAAAGGAGAATAAGACAAGAGGAGGTTGAGAGGTTCCTAAGGACCAACCATATTGTTCAAAGGGTATAGAAGTTATGAGAACTAAGAGAATTCAGGGAGAAGAGAAACTATGATCATAGTCTGCTGAGAAACCCATGGGGTTTGTTGACTCATAATCATAGAGTAATGCTTGTGCTTGATAGAGCTAACAAGTCCACCAGAGACCTTGTTGGTTGATAGCCATTGAAAGGTGGAGGCACACAAGGCTATTGGTCTGATAACGCTTTATGGTAGTTCCATGGCATTTGGGTTGAAAACATAGGTGGAAGATTCCACTAAGCTGCTAGGTTGTGCACTCTTATTACTTCAAAGTTAACATGGTTGATAAATCCTCATGACTTATAAATACTCTGTCTCATTTACTATATATATATATATATATATATATATATATATGTATCTAAATTGAGACTTTGTGACAAAATCCCTATAGAACTAAACACATGAAGCATGTTATAACATGAGTAGACATTTAAGATGAATGATATTATAAAATGGAAAAAAAAAATACATTAACGGGTTCTTTAGTGAAAGAACCATGGTATGAGAGTCCCAAGAAAAATGACAACCATAGTGTATACACATAGTCGAGACCTATACTGATGCTGATCAATGTTTGCCAATGGAATGAACGGTGATACTAAATCATCTCTAGCACCTACATCTACACTTGAGATTGCTCCAACCATTAGATCAGTAGACATTTTATGGATCTCCGCAAGGTGCTTTATCGTAAAAGAATTAAATCGAGCACTCCATATTTTTGCCTCTCTGTAGAGGGGCTTCAAATTGTTTGCGCGAACATTGTAGATGCCTTCCATGTGATTACAAATTAAATCTGAGTTTGTCAATACTGTTATGTAATTGACCCCATTGTGTTTTGCCTCTTTTAATCCTGCAACAAGTGTAATGTAGTATGCTTCGTTATTGGTTGTCTTTCCCTGCACTTCCCATATTCTATAAACCACATGATTTTTTGCCCCATTGTGAAGGACAAATTTTAAAGATGCTTGACCCGGATTTGGGCAGCATGATACTTCAATGCACAGTGTCCACTTTTCCACCATTCCGTGAGCTTAGAAGCATTGCATAGTGACAACAACAAAATAGATTCATGTTAGAATATGAAATATGATAAAATATCCTGATTGAAATTGATTATTTTTATTCTACCTCAAGTTTGAATGCACATCCTTGAAAAATAACACAAAATCAAATATCAGTGATAAGACTTTGGGCATAAAGAGAGCATCTTTATTTTTCTATTAGCATAAAGAGTTAATAATGCATGCTCATGTTAATAATGCATGCATGGTCATGAAAATGAGTATGTAGCATGACAAGAAGAAATGAACCATTTAAGATAAACCTTGTCATGCTATTTAGGATTCTAAGGATTTCAAAATATTATCTTTTAGTAAGATTGACTAAAGAAATCCTGGAAAATGTTTTTTACTGTTACATTTTCAAAAACATTGCTATATCCAGCGATTCCAATTGCAGTTGATTGTTAGTGTTTTCCAAAGCTACCGCTCACATCTTGAAAGAGAGATTTCATTGGGTGGAGGGTTCCAAATAGAGAGAAAACTCCTATGCCTATCCATATCTCCATCAACAAGAGGCAATATCCAGGAAATTCAAATCATGTAGGCAAGACAAGTCCAAGAAGGAGAGATTGGACACCACTTATAGCTATGATGGATGTTGAACTTAATTATTAGAGCTATCCAATTGTTTAAAGTCCAATGAAACAATTTTTTTTTTCCTGATTCTGCTTCCATTGTTTTGATATTCATTCAACCTCCATTGCCTTTGTACATAAGATGAGAGGGCCCAGCTTAGATTGTATTATAACATGAGAAGGCCCTGACACTGGATAATTAGCATTCAGAGGAATTTAGACAATGTATAACATGACGTGATTGTTCAGTGATCAAAGAAGAGGAAGAGAAAACTGCTCTTCAGAACAGGCATAAAAGAGCAGCCTAGATTGTTCTACCATACTATGTACTAGACTGGACTATGAATGTCTAGATCTTGGATGAGTTTATGATATATGTGACTGTTGTTGCATATATCTCTAGGTTGTTAGATTTTATCAACCATGGTTTTCGTTTAAAAAAATATAGAAAATATTAATGTGAGCTTGTCCATCTTCCAAATTCACAATTAAGTTAATGTGAGCTTGTCTTTAATTATGTTATCAATCACTTATGACATGAGGGAATAATTGCTTTCCAGTATGTTTGTACCTTATGTTTCTACTGTTCATTGAAATTCTTAGGTAACTCTTAGTAGCTTTGTCCCACTAATGGAGTTTGAACTTCTACATATAGAAACTTAACTCTTTTTTATCCTTTTGGCGAGTAACCTTAACTAACACCATTACAAATGTCATTTACCTCAAGTTCCAGCAATTATTTGAAGATTCTCCATAACAACTTTTCTCAATTGTATGTTAGCATCCATTTTCCTCCCCATTTGAACTTGACAGCCTAGGCCCTCTATATTGTAGTCACATTTAACAAAGGCGTGCACTCATCTCTGCAACAAGTACTATGAGGGCATGAATGATCTTTTGCACCTGCTCAATTTGTTTTTACTTTTCTACTCACAATGTACTCATCCACCCTTGAGTCTTCACAAACAAAAATAAGCATTGGTGAACCAAGAGTCTAGAAAGGATTCTTACTACAGTTCAGTCCCAACATTTAGCTTCCTTACAATCCTTTTGAAGAATGCTGAAAACATTCTGATCCCCTTGAAGACTCCTGGACTTACAGACTTCCTGCTACAACCCCAGTTATTAGAGCTAGTGTGACAATAGAAATAGCATTATGCGTCTTTAATAGGCTAAAAAGGACAGTACGTATTCACAAGAAAGGACATTTATGTAAGAAAATTGGGCCGACCTAATGGCAAAAGCATGCTGCTGAAGAATATTGGACAGAACCAACCTTAATACTCTGTAATGTGAATTACTAGTGTCAGCGTACATGAGAATACTAGGTCAACCAACATGGTTGTGGGAACAGTAATTACGCTCAAAACTATGAATGGATATTTTCTAATTCTCTTGCAAGGAAACTACTTGTGTACAGAAAACCAAGAACTAAGAATAAGGCACATACAAATTATATATCTCACTTAGAACATGGAGATATGGAAAACAAAGTATCTGAGGATACATTTCTTTCAAGCAGGTAATATCCATCCGAAAGATTATTTTCAGGTAGCAGCTAGAAACCCATTCACACTACAGAGATAAAGGAGTTGATACCTCCACATTGGCCCCCCGGTGATAGTCCATTGTCAAAGTCTGAGCTGTACGTTTGCCCTCATCATAACATCTTCTAACACCTGAGGATAAATCCTCTTAGTAAAAATAAAAATATAAATGATACAAGTGGACAAAGGATAATTAAAGCCTTAAACAGGAATACAGATGTTAGTTGTTCTAGGAACCAAAATTATGGGAATCACAGAAGTTACAATCAGGTCTGGGATTCCTGAAACGTTATAACCCATAAACATAGTTAACAATTGCATATCGTGCTCCTGGATGCTCCCATAATACATGACAGTACAAAGAAACATTTAACTTGTACATTTTGTTTTATTTCTATGTATGTCTGCGAACTGAAAAAAGGCAAATACAAAACAAACAAAAAACTATAGAAGACACTATAGACCACACAAATGGAAGCAATCAATCCATACCTATAGGATTGAAATTTCCCCAATATGTCTCCGTTTGTGGATGCTGGAGAGGATCCCCATATACCTCACTTGTACTGGTAAGCAAGAAGCGGGCTCCAATTCATTTTTCCAGACCCAACATGTTCAGTGTCCCCATCACATTTGTCTTGTATAAAGAATATTAAGAAAAACTTCAAAAATTGGATAAAGTGAAAGAGAACAGCAAATTTAGGAACCCTCCCAGAACAAGACATCCTAAGATTCTCTCCCAAGAATGGACTTGAATTGAATTATTATTAATGTCCAAAAGACCAGAAGTGCAGACAATGGGACTGCCAAAAAGATCCCATTAAAGATCCCATTATAAATTATTATGGAGGAGTTGCTTAACACGAAGCTAATAGCTAAAAACTAGGCAATAACCCCACTCCAAAGGAGTTAACAGCCTAAAATTAGGTAATTTTCGTTTAAGATCCAAAGGCAAGGAGGATAATCTATAGCCAAACAACTCACATCCTTAATGTGGATCATTGTAGGTTGGTCACTATCAGTGATCAAGGCAAAATATGAACATATCCTGCCAATATTATTGGAACCTATTATGTGTGCAATAGATGATTAAAGACGTGTGTGCAGGTGATAAATTCACCAAGATTTATCTCAGGACGAAAAGTTGGGAAATTGGTGCAAACCGACCTTCTAACCTAAAAGCTCAGCCCATATTTCAAGCTCAAATCCATTTCTATGCAAATATTTCATAGGAATAGGTTGATCCGTTTACATAAGCATGGTAATATAGCAGATTAAGTAATTTATGGCATCGATGAAAAACGACCTATAAAAGTTGATACCAAAATTAGGAAAACTAATGAGATCTTCTGCACAGACATAAAAATTAAAGCCAACCGAAATAGCAAAAGATGCATAACAGGGCATTGTTTCAATAACGAGATCGAGAAAGTATGAGCTGGACCACCTCGGATCCATTCTCACTGTGGTCTGCCCGCCCATATGGCATGAGTTTCAAAGGAATGAGACCAATTGCATGTCACCAGCAATTTTGCTAGAATAGCAGCCCTTCAGACCTAGGACCTAAGCCAAAGGATGTCCTATGTTGCTTTAAGAACTCAAAAAAAAAAAAAAGCAAAACAAAGGACATCAAGCAAAACTTCAAAATGCAGAGGAAGTCGAAACTTTCCTACAAGGTGTGGATGTGATTGTCTTCACAGGATTGAACTTCTAGTGAACGGGAGACGCAAGGCATGCCAGATGGTAAATCTGATTGACCTCCAACAATATCGGCTCAACAACATCATGCCGGATGAGCTCGAAGCGAGGATTCTTGAAGTGATGCATAACATTCTCCTTTCTACCAGTGAAGAAATTATCGATAACAATCACATTGTCTCCCCTCTCCAGTAGCCTGTCAACCAAATGGCTGCCCACAAATCCTGCCCCCCCTGTTACAACTATTCTTAGAGGCTGCCTCTTCACACCACCCACGATTCTGGAAACAATGGTTGTCTTCTGAACTCCAGAATTCCCCGCTCTACTAGACAAAAATTTCTCAGGCCCACCTATATTTTTCCTTATGTCTCGTTTTGTAAGACTGGGTTGGAGAATGAAGATCGTAGACGCTATCAACATACCCACCAAAACAAACAACCAACATTTCTCTTTCAGGACATAGTGCATCGGTTTTGGCAGTGATTTAGGCTTCTCAGATTTGGGGGAATAGAGATCTGAATCTGCTGGGGCCTGGACTTCTTCATCCTGGTGGTGATTTAGGCTTGATTGCTTGTGCATTTTGCTGATACATTGCATGATCAGTATATTTTCCTGCTTGCCGTGATTCAGCACAGTGAGCGGACCTGTGAGGTGAGCCAGCGCCGTGAGCGGGATCATGTGTACGTTGGAGAGGGGTTGCAGAGGAGATTTGATGGGAGCGCGAATGGAGCAAATGGAGTTTTGGGCACGAGCATTGGGTTGAAAATGCGCCAGCACAGCGGGTGCCTGCTCGGAGATGGTGGGTCACCCCTTCCCGGAAAAAGTTTGATGCGATGGGCAGTCGAGCTCCGCATGGGCATGTATGTATGGTGAGGCTGCTATCGGGTGCATTAAAGGCCCAATAGTAGGCTGGTTAGCTCTTCCCCTAAATTTACAACAGAATTGCAATGGGATATCACACGGTTTTGTCGGCTGAAAGTCCTTGAAAAATAAATGCCAGGACTGAATTCAGCCAACGAGAAAATGAGTTGACACCAATTGCAAGTGGATGGTAACAAGAGTCTACGGTGGAATTGCAACGGGATCATTACTTGATTTTGTCAGCTGAAAGTCTTTGAAAAATAATTGCGAGGACTCAAATCAGCAAACGAAAAAAAGAACTGACACCAATTGGAAGTGGATAGTAACTAGAGTCTACAACGGAATTGCAATGTTATCATTATCATTACTTTGTCGGCTCAAATTCTTTAAAAAATAATTGTCAGGCCTGAAATCAGCCAGCGAAAGACTAAACGAGATTGTAGCGGGAAATTAACCTCATCAGACAAATTTAGAACAATATAATTAGAAATAGAACGTATTTATACTTTAAAGTAATTTTCAAAAAGCCTTCAACTCAGGAGAATGTGTAAAGTGAAACTATAATCATTATAAACCCAAATAATCACCATAAACCCTAGGTAAAGAGCTTTTTCCCAGTTTTCCTCCATCGAAAAGCTTGAGAGAAAAAAATATCGGAAAGGAAATCAGCTAAGTTAATGAAACGCGACTGATATTATTATTCCCGCAAACATCACCGCAGCATGTGAAATATCAAAATCGATTGCCTGGCATTTTCACTCCAAAAACGGTTATTCTTAAAAAGTATATTAACAATTAAGACCCAATGCAATTTTCTATAACTAGAGACAATCCAAAATAATTAAATCAGGGTAGTAATTACCAGTAATAAGACTTTCCTGAAAAAGAGGGTGAGTAGGAGGCAACCAGATCATTTCAGTGTTTCAGTGTTTCCGCAGCTGAGGTGCTTGGAGATCGACTACCTGAAAATTTCCGCAAAGTGGGTGGACGAAAATTACTATTTAATAAAAACTGACAGATAAATTGATATGGTAAAAGAAAATGTAATTTTCGTAAAGCTTGGAACTAGAACAATAAGTAATTAGTGCACTAGTGTCCTACAACTGAGCCATTCCTAGTGCCCTACAACAGTTGCACTTATCTTTGGATTCTTCTTTGCATCTTAACTAATAAAACAAAACAAAATAGTGATGATTACTGTACAATTATTTTTTTAAAAATTGCATAACTACAGGAACCCGCTACAAGATGGATCATAACTAGGATGGGTTAAAATTAAACATGAACAAAAGATACCTAGAAGGCAAGGAAGAATACACTAATTCATCTTAGCGTCGCTTTATGTTGGGGATTTTTCTGGTAAAATCCCAAAAACAAACAAACTGAACACACACAGAGACAATGCTCTGTTTTTCTCCAGGATCTTTTGCACAGGGAAGCTTAAAAAAAATATTTCTGAGAACAGAGTATTACACACCCATAAAAGATTTGTATTCATTAAAACAAAATGCCTGATACATATTTCATCCTCTTTCACTGAGAGGGATTCATCAAAAATACATTTCAACGAACAAAAGAAACTCTGTCTCCTTCTGAGATTTTACACTGCTGGGTAAAATTCTCCTTTACATTCACTGCTATGAAAACATTTTACGTATACTACTGTAAAAATAATTTTTACATGTGCAGTAAAATTTTACATTACATTCACCAAAAAAAACATTATGTGCCTGCTCCCCTGTTCTTCGCAGCTCACACTTCTGTGCATATCACAAAGTTACAAAGTCATACAAAAAAAACTCTCTACTTCTTCTACGCACTGTTGTGTGATATTCGCCCTTGTATTATACAAAAAAAAGTGGTCTTCGTCTTCGTTCCTTTTTTTTTAACACCATGCACTGCTGTGCGTTTTGTGTCATACTCACACAATGGTCAACACACATTAAAACATATTTCATATACGATACATATGCAACCAAATAAAAAAAACTTATGTGCTTTTCTTACCCATACCTCCGTAAGAAGTAAAAATATTAAAATTAAAACTTATACTTAACATCTACGACTAGCATTAACTTTTCATTAAATATTTTCTGAAATGTTGGTCAAACAAAAATGTTTACTCCACGTAATCGTATTTGATGCAGGCCTGTACGCAACTTGGATTGATGGACGGCGGAGAATGCTGAGCTGAATCGGAAGGTTGACGGCGATTTCGGGAGCCCATTTTATGCTGAACGTTAGGCTCCGATAAAGCTGTACGGAAGAAAATATGCTGAGGACGCGCGTCAAGATTTCATTGCATCGGAGTCGATTATACAGAAACCACTTCACACCAAAAGGCGGTCCGAAATGCGTCAGGTGCTTTATGGTTTCACTACAGCGGTTTTGGGCGTTGTACAAACGTAGTTGAAATTATATTTCAACACTCTCCTTTAATTTCAACTGCTGGGCATTCGGTCATACCCAGACACTTTCTCAAAAATTCAAAGCTTTTATGATCCAATGGCTTTGTCAAAATGTCTGCAACCTGTTCCCGAGTCCTGCAATGTTCTAAGACAATTTCTCCATTGTTCACCAATTCTCTGATGTAGTGAGACCTTGTATCAATGTGTTTCGTTCTCTTATGAAACACTGAATTCTTTGACAATGCAATAGCTGAGCTATTGTCACAAAAAATCATTGTTGCTTTTGCCTGCTCCTGGCCTAAGCTCCTCAACATTCTTCTCATCCAAACTGCTTGACATGCTGCTGCTGTAGCTGCCACATATTCAGCCTCTGCTGTAGACAATGCTACAATGGACTGCTTCTTAGAAGCCCATGAAATGGCTCCTGAACCCATGTGAAAAACATAATCGGAAGTGCTTTTCTGATCATCTACACTTCCATCCCAATCACTATTAGTGTATCCAATTAAATTTGAATGTTCTGAGACAGTATATAAAATGCCAAACATTTTTGTACCTTTAACATACCTCAGAATTCTTTTTGCTGCCTGCCAATGTGCATCTTTTGGTCTCTCCATGAATCTGGAAATTAAACTAACAACAAACATTATGTTAGGCCTAGTTGTTGTTAAATACATAAGGTTGCCAACAATGCTCTTGTACAAACTAGGATCAAAATCCTTGCTACTGTCCTCTCTGCTGAGTTTTAATCCCATCACTGTGGGAGTGATTGCTTCCTTGCACTCTTGCATGTTAAATCTGCCTAATACTTCATTTACATATTTTGCCTGTGAGATAAAAATTCCATTTTCATTTTGATCTACTTCTATTCCTAAGAAGTATCTCAACAAACCCATGTCAGTCATTTCAAATTCCTCCTTCATGACTGATTTGAAATTCTCAATGAGATGATCATCATTACCTGCGAAAATAACATCATCAACATATCAGACAACAATTAGCAATTTACCATTCTTTTCTTTGATGTAGATGGTGGGTTCTCCTTCACACTTGTCGAATTCATTATCCAATAGATAGGAATCTATCCTGCTGTACCATGCTCTTGGCGCTTGCTTCAGCCCATAAAGAGCTTTCTTCAATTTGCAAACTGTGTGCTCTTCACCTTTCTTTTCATAGCCTAGAGGTTGTTCAATGTAAACCTCTTCCATTAACACTCCATTTAGGAACGCTGACTTCACGTCCATTTGGTCAACCTTCCACTTGTTTTGTGCTGCTATGGACAACATTGCTCTCACGGTTTCTATTCTTGCAACCGGTGCGAAAGTCTCCTCATAGTCTCTCCCATACTGTTGCTTGTACCCTTTGACAACCAGCCTTGCCTTGTGTCTTTCTATTTTGCCTTCAGCATTGCTCTTGGTCTTGTAGACCCATTTAACTCCAATGACTTCTTTACCTTTTGGTAACTCAACCAAATCCCATGTCTTGTTTCTTTCTATGGCATTAATCTCCTCATCCATAGCTTCTATCAATTTCTTATCTTTAATTGCTTCTTCGAAATGAATAGGATCATCAACATGACAATACAAAGCAAACAAGGAATTCATTTCTTCATCATAAATGTCACTTAGATTTCTAAACTTCTTACCTCTTTCATTTGGTGTGCAAGTGCTTGATGATGCACTTGAATTTCCTCTTTGTGGTGTGCTTGGAGAAGCACTTTCATTTATCCTCAATGGTGTCCCTTGCTGTCCTTGTGTTGGCACTGCTGTTTGGGGATGTATTTCATCCATCTCCTCATCATCTTCATCATGAGACAAACAGTTTTTAACATTCATTATTTTCTCTATGCTTCCATCCCAAGCTTCCTCTTCAATGAATTGAACATCTCTGCTGACAAAAAACTTCTTGGTAGATGGGATATACAACCTGTAAGCTTTGGATTCCCCACTGTATCCAATGAAAATACATTTCTCCCCTTTGTTGTCCAACTTCCTCCTTAGCTGATCTGGAATGTGTGCATGGGCCACACATCCAAAAACTTTCAAGTGGGTGACACCTTGCTTTCTCCCACTCCATGCTTCTTCGGGCACTTTGTTCATGACTACTTTTGTAGGACATCTGTTCAAAATGTAAACTGCACAATTTACAACTTCAGCCCAATAATCATTTGGCAAATGCTTTGCCTTCAACATGCTCCTCGCCATATCCATGATGGTCCTGTTCTTCTTTTCAGCAACTCCATTTTGTTGTGGGGTGTACCTAGCTGTAAATTGCTTATGAATCCCATTTTCTCTACAAAACCATAGAAACTCCTTGGAGATATACTCACCTCCTCTATCAGTTCTCAAAACTTTGATGCGCAGCCCGCTTTGGTTTTCCACAAGTGCTTTGAAATTTCAGAATTTTTCAAACACTTCACTTTTGTTTTTAAGGAAATATACCCAAGTTTTTCTTGTAAAATCATCAATGAATGTTAGGAAATATTGGCTGCCTGCTAATGATGGAGCTTGCATTGGTCCACATAAATCTGAGTGGACAATTTCTAAGGGTGCTTTTGCCCTTATGCTTTTCCCTCATGGAAAACTTTCTCTGTGTTGTTTACCCAATATGCAACCTTCACAAAGGCTGTTCGGTTTCTCTATCAGTGGTAATCCTCTTACCATTCCTTTTCTGCTCAACAAATTAAGACCTCCAAAGTTGAGATGTCCAAATCTCAAGTGCCACAACCAATTTTCATCCTTTGGCACACTTTGGAAAGCCTCTTGGGTAACTGCTGCAATTACTTCTTTGTTTTTCAAATCTGCCCTTATTCTAAGAGGGAACATCCTGTTCCTTGTCATCTTCACTTCAGCAATGCATCGTTTGCTGGGTGCTATATCCATGATGGTGCATACATCATTTTCAAAGAAAACATTGTAACCCTTTTGAACAAGCTATCCAATACTCAAGAGGTTACATCTCATTCCAGGAACATAATAGACCTCTACTATGGTTTTCGTTTCACCCTTCTTTGTAAATATTTTTACCTATCCTTGTCCCATAATAGAAATTTTGCTGTCAGTTCCTAATGTGACTTGTGATTTTACATTCTGATCTAGAGCAGAAAAGAGGGCTATGTTTCCTGTCATATGGTTGCTGCAACCTGAGTCTAAAAACCATATGTCTTCACTGTTTGTTTCATCCATATTACAAGCTAACAACACATTATCTTGGTTGATGTTTTCTCTAGTAATATTTGCACTATATCTATTGTTCATATCATGCTGTTTCTTTTTACATTCACTGGCATAATGCCCATATTTTTTACAATAATAACATTGGACATTGGATTTTTCATACCTTTGTCCCTGAGCATGATATTGTCCTCTTTGTTGGCTGCTGCCTTGGCTTTGGTTCTGATTTGGATTGCTGCCTCTTCCTTGTGCATTTGCTGGGCTGTTCCTTCCACCTCTGTTCTGGCTTCTGCCTCTTCCTCTCTTGTTTCCTCTGCCTTGACCTCTTCCTCTTCCAAAAGACATCTGGGTCTTGAAGGCTTGCTCTAGAGATGAGTTTTCATTTCTACTCAATCTCTGCTCATGTGTTATTAGTGATGCATGAAGTTCATCTAATGAAAAGTTTGAGAGATCCTTTGTCTTTTTATGGTGGTGACAATCACATCAAAATTTGAGGGTAGGACCCTCAATAGTTTTTCCACAATCCTCATTTTTTCAAGAGTTTCTCCATGAGTCCTCATCTGTGTGACCAGACCAATCACATGTGTGAAGAATGAGTTAATATTGTCTGACTCCTTCATGCTCAGATTCTCAAAATCTCTCCTCAGCAATTGTAGTTTTGTTGTCTTAACTTTCTCCATGCCTTGATAGACTGTCTTGAGGGTTTGCCATGCTTCTTTGGATGTCTTAGCTGCTACTATCCTTGGAAACACACTCTGGTCCACTGCGTGATACAACAACACACGGGCTTTTGAATCCTTTTTCCTATTGCTCTTCAGCAGATCCTTCTCTGCCTGAGTTAACCTATTAAAACCATTTTCATCTACTGGTTCTTCAAAGCCATCTTCAACTAGTTCCCATAAATTTTGTGAGGCAAACAGGGCTTTCATGGTTATTACCCAATAGTCATAGTTTTTCCCATTAAACTGTGGGAGCTGGGTGTTAGACATACCCATACTGGTGCTTGTGCTGGCAATTCCTTGCATTCTTAGCTATGGTTTAAATTCTTGACTGTGTGCTTAAAATACTGACTCTTTCTTCAGCAATAACACAAAAAAACTTTGAGAAATACCTGAATCTTTTGTCTAAGACTTCACTCTGCTGGAGAAGCTGTTGCAGCAAAAGAACTCCTTTCTTCAGCTTCTTGAACACCTTCAAAGAGCCTAAGCCTGCTCTGATACCACTGTTGGGGATTTTTCTGGTAAAATCCCCAAAACAAACAAACTGAACACACACAGAGACAATGCTCTGTTTTTCTCCAGGATCTTCTGCACAGGGAAGCTTAAAAAAATATTTCTGAGAACAGAGTATTACACACCCATAAAAGATTTGTATTCATTAAAACAAAATCCCTGATACATATTTCATCCTCTTTCACTGAGAGGGATTCATCAAAAATACATTTCAACCAACAAAAGAAACTCTGTCTCCTTCTGAGATTTTACACTACTCGGTAAAATTCTCATTTACATTCACTGCTATGAAAACATTTTACATATACTGCTGTAAAAATAATTTTTATATGTGCTGTAAAATTTTACATTACATTCACAAAAAAACATTATGTGCCTACTCCCCTGTCCTTCGCAGCTCTCACTTCTGTGCATATCACAAAGTTACAAAGTCAAAAAAAAAAAACTCTCTACTTCTTCTACGCACTGCTGTGCGATATTCGCCCTTGCATTATACAAAAAAAATGGTCTTCGTCTTCGTTCCTTTTTTTTTAACACCATGCACTGCTGTGCGTTTTGTGTCATACTCACACAATGGTTTTTTTTTTAACACCATGCACTGCTGTGCGTTTTGTGTCATACTCACACAATGGTATATTTCATATACGATACATATGCAACCAAATAAAAAAAACTTACGTGCTTTTCTTACCCATACCTCCGTAAGAAGTAAAAATATTAAAATTAAAACTTATACTTAACATCTACGACTAGCATTAACTTTTCTTTAAATATTTTCTGAAATACTGGTCAAACAAAAACGTTTACTCCACGTAATCGTATTTGATGCAGGCCTGTACGCAACTTGGATTGATGGACGGTGGAGAACGCTGACCTGAATCGGATGGTTGACGGCGATTTCGAGAGCCCCCTTTTATGCTGAACGTTAGGCTCCGATAAAGCTGTACGGAAGAAAATACGCTGAGGACGCGCCTCAAGATTTCATTGGATCGGAGTCATTGCATCAGAGTCGATTATACGGAAACCACTTCACACCAAAAGACGGTCCGAAATGCGTCAGGTGGTTTATGGTTTCGTTGCGGCGGTTTTGGGCATTGTACAAACGCAGTTGAAATCATATTTCAACACTTTAGAGAAGTGCATCGGCCATTACACAATGAAAAGTAGCAGAGTAGGGCTCTGTTCAAAACCCCATCATACTAAATTTCATAGATTTTTACGTGCTCCTTGTTATGGTTATTTGCTCTAACAGTCCTAGTGACGCCCACTCCTTTGGATTCACTTGCAAATGATAAAACCTTCATCATCGACCAGGAATTCAAAACGTATTGGAAATGGAAGAAAGTAACAGGCTGGGAAGAATGCACAAACCAGAAATACAAAAAATTAAAAGAATGCACAAACCAGAAATACAAAAAAGAAAATGGAAAGGGCAAACAGACCAATCATGCACTGCTTAAGTTAAATCTAAGGGAAAGAAAAAGAGGAGGCTAGAATCAAATCTACGAACTCCGAAACCTTGCACTGATTAAGTTAAATTCCTAGGGAAAAGAGGGTAGAATCAAATCTTCAAACCCCCGAAATCTCGACAGTTAAGATAATAAAACAAAAACCTCACAATCTCGTGTCACCTCGCCCCTTTTCATTTCGTCTCATATCTCCGATCTATAAGTGTAATAACCAGAACGGATTCCAATGGATTTATATCGTGTTTATTACATTTGAATCCCCCACCTGTCATCCACGATTACAAATAGTACCGTTAATGCCCTCTCTCATGCCTCACAATTGAGTTTTGAATTTTCCCTCTATGGGCACAATGCTTCATGCTTACGCGTTTTAATTAAATGTTATTTTATATGTTATTTTTTAATTAAATATTCATATGTACATGTTTTTTCTTAAATTTTTTTCGTTGCAAAAGATTTTGAATTAAATATTCATATGTACATGTTTTCTTCTTAAATTTTATTTCGTTGCAAAAGACATTTTGAATAGAGATAAGTAAAAACAATCATGTACAACTAAATGGTTCTCTCTTTTCACACACGTAGGTTCAATTTGTTATTGAAGCAAGCGGACATCCCAACTTTGATTTCAAAATATTGTGAAAACCACGAGGCACCCTTCTCTTACTGAAGACTGCGCGTTACACTACACTCCTTTTTATGTTACGAAAAATACAGTTCACTTTTTTCTTACGTGAAAAATAGTATATTGGTAATTCATTAAATGAATAAATCAAATATATTTAAACAAAATTAGTATTCACGGTCACTTTTAATTCATTTAGTTTAAATATAATTATATTTGATTTAAAAACAATACACACATAGTTTTATATTAACAAAAATTACATTTAAAATATCAAGATATTTGATGGTTGTATTATTTTTGGTTACTCAAAAATAATAAGATATTTTGTTTGGATGGTCTTTTTTATAGGTTTTAATATTATATTTTTTCATTTTAGTACTGCATGGAAAATCTATATTTTTTCACCAAACCTTATCTATACATGTAAATGAATTATTATGCATGGATGGCAAAAATGTTTTAGAAGAATCATGCTAGGCTATTAATATTGAATGGTGGTGTAAATAAAATCAAGCAAAAGATACATTAAAAAAATAAAATACATATAACATTTACAAATATTTTTTAAATGCAAGAGGATATATCCATTTTATAAGAAATTTATTACCTTACTTTTAAATTCAACAATAATTTGCAATGCAATGTTTGGAACCTATTGAACATTTATTCTAGTATTATCACATGATAAATGATGCATATTAATATGTTTAAGTAATTTTAGTACATTGTTTTCTGAATTGCATCAGGATGAGTTCGGAAACTATCTAAACACTTGGCCATAAATGGAAATATGAAAAATGATAAAGGAAAAAGTTAAAATTAGAGGTTCACCTGGGATGTTGCATAAGTAGAGAAAGAAGAAAAAGAGTCATATTGGGAACAAATGAAAATCACCTAGACACTTGGCTATGATTAGAAATATTTAAAAATATAAAAGCAAAAACATTTAAAATTAAGATTAGATCTTAATCTCATTCACTTACTTTTAAGTGACTTGATGATTGAGTTTAATCTCATCCTTCCCTATTACTTAGCACAAGGACCTTGGAAAATATTCCATAGGTAATATAAATAAATTAATTCTAGAGTTTAAAATTTTAAATTTTAAAAACAATGAACCATCAACAATAGAAAGAAAAATTAAAAAATGAGAATCATTATAATAAAATAAATTGGCACAATTTCATCTTTGTTCCAAATTAATAAGTTGTAAGATAAAATCTACCAATGCTACTTGTAACCCTTTCAAATGCACAAACATACCCAAGTTAAAATCAAATTAATTTTCAATATATTATAAAAAACAATTTCATCTCTTTCTTCTTATATTAATTAGGTATAATATTAATGATTCTTTATGCAAAATTAATTATATTTGAACATGCTTAAAAAGTTTTTTATTTTACATAGTTTTAAGGGTTCCTACCTATATTGGGCACTTTCTTCTTCCATATTAAAATTATCCAAAAGAATGACCCAAAATCATATTGATCTTTGCTAATTCATAACCTTGTATTATGCTATTTATTGAAGATGGCATTTTGATATTAGAATTAATATTTTGAAGTGATCAAATGAATTTCAAAATATGGAACTTTAAATTATTTTTATCTAATAAATCTTTTTTCATTGAAAATTCAATGATAAAAAAAAATTGCAATAAAATAATGCTTAAGAAAATAAGATTCTAAAAAAAATGGTTAGTTAATTATAGAAAACACTAATAAAAAAATTTGTATACATTTAAAAATATATATAATTTGTTTCTAAATCTATTATAATTTAAATATTAATAAAATAGAATATCATTATTATTGGTTCCTATACATAAACACTTGACTTTTGTTTTTACTAAATATTTTATTATTATTTAAAAAAATGTGTTTCCTAAAATGATTTGCCAATAATAAAAATAATAAATAATAAATAAATATGCAAGGACCAATATAGTTAAAAATAATAAATAATAAATAAATATGCAAGGACCAATATAGTTGAGTATTCTACCACTAACTCTTTTTTCTTTCTATTTTACATCAAAAAAATTACTATTATAAAACAAAATCCTAAAGAAATTAATTAATTAAGTGAATAAAAAAATATTTTAGACGTGGCAATGCATATCAACGAAATCTTCAATTCGGGAAATTCTAAATTCTATAGAAATTAATTAATTAATAAGTTGAAAAATCTTTTAGACGTGGCGATGCAGGTTAACCAAATCTTCAATTCGGGAAAATGTAGCACTCATTAGCGCTATATAAAAAAGAATTGTTTGAATTAAATTCTTATTAGGAATATTATAATAAAGGGACCCTCCAAGACATTTAAGTCTTATCTCACATATATATATTCACAAGGTAACCACACCACTTAACTATGATTGAGAATTGCAGTTACGTTCTTTTCTCTCCTCGATCATCTTTATATCAGAACTATTTTCTTTTCATTAGTAACTTCATCGGGATTATTTGTACGCATCAGAACCCCTAGGTTCAAACTAAAATTAATATTAGTCTTGTGGTTGCTCTTTCTCTAGCTCAAGAATACCTTATGGCTTTTTGTCCAGTTCAAGAATACCTTCTGGCAGCAGTGTTCTGCCTCATCCTCAGAGTGTCCTATATAGGCTTTTGAATCTAATTCCTTTTCTCCTTATCCCTCTTGCTTCATTTCCTCCTTGTGCCTCTTGCTTTGTCTAGCTCAAAAATACCTTATGGCAACAACGTCAACCTTCTGCCTCATCCTCAGAGTGTCCTATATAGGTTTTTGAATCTAATTCATTTCCTCCTTATGCCTCTTGCTTCCTCCTCGACTGCCTTCTTGGGCTATCTTCTTTTGAGATTATATTTTATCTCAAAGGAAAGAAATGTAACTAATTCTTAACTATCTCGTAAAAAGAGTTTTATCTTAAGGTTCCCTCCAGTGAATTCCAATATTCCCCTTAGTTGTTATTTGTTTTAGAATAATCATAACAAAAAACTATTCTCGTTAGGCTTTCACTCAACCTATAAATCCTTTAGCCTTAAACGGTAAAAGTAAATGAAATAAGTCACAAATATTCACAACGTCTGGAGGGGTGTTACATTTGTGTGTTACATCTTCGCCCCTCGAGCATAGAATTGTCCCTAGTCTTATATTTTCCTTTGAATAAGTCAGCATAACCTTCTTGCATAAAGTTTTCGTCGTCGAAACTAGGCTTTTCTAGGCTAAAGTGTCTCCACTACACTTTAACTTAGGTGATGGCTCGCCTCTGCAACATTATTTCTCTCTACTCAAGAATAGGTTGAGGCTCTACCAGGAAATTTGCACCCTATTCGCCCTATTATAGAAACATACAATGTAATTAACTCATGCTTATCATTACATCAATATTACTTATACAAAATTAAATTTTCCTTTTAAAATTTTACTTCAATATGTTGCCAATGAATAACATGTCTAGGGTCATATATATCGCTTCAACAATGAAACATGAAATACATTATGAACTATTATATCAATGTGTAATGCCAATTGATATGCTACTCGTCCAATTCTTTCCAATATTTGGAAAGGACTACAAAATCAAGGGGAAGGTTTTGCGCAACCACTCCATCTCAAGGTACTTTTCTTTGGTTTGATCCTTTCATATACATGATCCCCAACATTCAATTATTGATAGGTTTTTTTCTTATCAGCATAATCCTTTTGTCTATCTTGGGCAGATTTTAAGTTTTACCAGACATTTTTCATTGTTTGCTCCATTTCTGCTAACATGTCTGGCCCTAGCATTATTCTATCTTCAAGACTATTCCAATTAGTAGGTGTTTTACACCTTCTATAACACCTCAAAATGGGCTCATATTTAAATATTCATGTTAACTATTATTATATGCAAATTCAAACAAATGTAAATATTCACATTTGCTAGGTTTCTACATAACGTACATTCTTAACATATCTTCGGGTATTTGGTTCACCTGTGCAGTCTGCCCACCTGTTTCTAGATGGTACGCAGTGTTGAACTATACCTGGGTTACCAATCTCGTGAAAATAGCCTTCTAAAATATAGAGGTGAATTTTACATCTCTATATGATATAACTACTTTAAGTACACCATTCAATCGAAACACTTCTTCCATAAAAAATATCAGCAATTCGAATAGCCTTATAAGTAGATTACACCATAATAAAATAAGTAGTTTTATTGAGTTTGTCTACTACCACCATGATTGAATAATTATGTCTCTTGGATCTGGGTAGTCCTATTATAAAATCAAGTGTAATGACTTCCCATTTCCACTCAGGAATGGGTAGTGGATGGAGAAGTTTGGTGGGGTGTTGGCATTTAGCTTTTACTTGTTCATACTCTAGACATTTCGCTAAATATTCTGGAATATCTCTTCTCATTCGTGGCCAAAAGTAATCATATTTTTATTGTTGAAAATTTTTTTTGGTAACCAGGGTGAGAAGTATAAGGACTTCTATGAAATTCATCCAGAATCAATTATGTAACTGAAATTTGGTTAGGGACATATTTTCCCCCCTTAAAAGTTAACTACTAATCCTCATTAACACTATATTCATACTGTTTTCTAGAGTTGTTGGTCTGATGGGCTTCATGCCATAAAAAATTGTATTCAAAGTCTTTTTGGGTAGCCTCTTTGATTGATTCCAAAACTTTTAATTCTATTTGGTTATAGTGAAGTTCATATACACAATGCAAGCTCTTGCTTAATGCATCCTCTACACGATTTTATTTTCCCTTTATATGATTAATGTCGAATTTGAATTCACTAAGAAATTCACACCACCTCGCTTAACGTGCATTCAAATTAGGCTGCTTAAAATAACACGTTAGACTATTATGACCTATCATTAGTAGAATTTTTTTTCCGAGTAGATAGTGTCTCCAAATTTTTGGTGCATGGACTACAACAGTTAATTCCAAGTCATAGGGGGGATATCTCTGCTCATTTTCCTTGAAATTTCGGGACTCGTATGTTATCACTTTCCCATATTGCTACAACATTTCCCCTATCCCTTCTTGACAGACATCCATGTAGACCACAAATTCCTTGTTCAGGTGAGGAATCTTTAACATGGGGGTAATGGGGGCAATGGTTATTAGTTTCTTTAGCTACTCTAAACTTCGATGGAAATCTGTTGTCCACTTCAAAGTTCTTCATTTCTTTTTCAGAGAAGTAATAGGGTAAGAAATTTTGGAAAACCCCTCAATAAAAGAAATAGCAAAGCCAATCCATGGTATGTCAAAGATTGTAAAAGTGCGAGGAGAGCAATTAAGGAAGCTATTGATGAATCTCTTAAAATGGACAAGATAAAAATATATAAAGCCCTAACTAAAAGGAAAAAGAGGTAGTACATTCGTCAGAGACAGGAGAATCTCTTACACTTCTCTAAGGTAGCTCCTAAGAAATTTTGGAGGTAGATTTTGACTAGGAAGACTAAAGATAATAATAAAATTGCTCTTCACAGTTGGAATTCCTATCTTAAAAAGCTTTATGAATCTCCAAATGTCATGGATAATTTGGAAACCCTGCTCACAATGAAAGAAGTTTTCTCTTTAGAAGACATTAAGTTTGGGGTTAATCGCCTCGCTAATGGGAAAGCTAAGGACATTGATGGTTACCAGGTGGAAATATTAAAAATTGGAGGTCCTGTCCTCATTCCCCACATCGACAAGCTTTTCAATCAAGCAGTCAAGCAAGCGTTGCCTAAACCTTGGACTGAGAGCCTCATTATCCCTATTTTTAAAAGTGGGGATACAAATAACCCCTCTAATTATCGGACAATTATGATCAACCCTCTCTTAGCCAAGTTATATGGTAGTATTTTGGAAAAGAAGTTAAGCATATGGCTTGAAAGTGAAGGTAAGTGGGCTAAAGGCCAAGCAAGTTTCAGAAGGCATCACTCAACAACAGACCACCTCGTTATGCTTAGGATCATTATGGAGGAATGTCGTAATGATAAATCCAATTTATTTTGTTGCTTTGTGGACTTTAGAAAGGCTTTCGATACAGTTCTTAGATACAACCTTTGGAATAGATTAGAAGAGCTAAAGGTTCCTCTCAAGTTGAGAGTTGTCGCTATAGAGTTATACGAGAATATAATTGCCAAGATAAAGAGCAATGAGGGGTGGTCGAAAGATATTAAGTGTAACATCATAGTTAAACAACGTTTCCCCCTCTCCCCTACCCTATTTGGCATTTACATCGATAAGCTCAAAGGCTATATAGAGGAAGCAGGATGCGATGGCACGATCTTAGCTGGGATAGTCGTTGTCCTTCTTCTGTATGCTGATGATATTGTTCCTTTGGCAAGGTGCCCATCTGATCTTGATAAGCAAATCAGGCTTCTTAAGGATTTCTGCTCTACCATGGGTATGATTGTTAACACTGACAAAACAAAAGTTATGATTATCAAATCCAAGAAGGACACTTACGCTAATTTTATGTATGACAATAATAACTTGGAGGAAGTGTATTCTTACAAGTACCTAGGAATTGATATTCATCATAAGCTCAACTGGAACCATAGCATTGAGAAAAGGATTAATGGGGGGTGGAAAGCTTATTTTGGTCTTGAAAATAATTGTAAAACAACAAACATTGTAATGTGGGATAAAAAGAAGTTCCTCTTTGAAACTTTAGTCACTCCTGTTATCTTATATGGTTGTGAGGTTTGGGGTTGCAGCATCTCCAGAGAATCATGGAGAAATATTGAGCAAATACAGAAGCATTTTATAACTTATAACCTGAAAATTAAAATTAATACACCCTATCCTATTCTCCTTATAGAAGCAGGTATTTCCCTTATTGAGAGCCTAGCTATGATTAGGTTTCTGTTGTACAAGTACCTAGGAATTGATATTCATCATAAGCTCAACTGGAACCATAGCATTGAGAAAAGGATTAATGGGGGGTGGAAAGCTTATTTTGGTCTTGAAAATAATTGTAAAACAACAAACATTGTAATGTGGGATAAAAAGAAGTTCCTCTTTGAAACTTTAGTCACTCCTGTTATCTTATATGGTTGTGAGGTTTGGGGTTGCAGCATCTCCAGAGAATCATGGAGAAATATTGAGCAAATCCAGAAGCATTTTATAACTTATAACCTGAAAATTAAAATTAATACACCCTATCCTATTCTCCTTATAGAAGCAGGTATTTCCCTTATTGAGAGCCTAGCTATGATTAGGTTTCTGTTGTACAAACACAAACTCAATAACGTAGACAATCATAGACTTCCTAAGCTAGCTTTAAATTCCAGCCAAAACCACCTAAGGCTCAATCGGGAGTGGCATAAAGACACAAGGGCCTGGTTAAACTATTGGGAGATCAACGAGAATGATGCACTGCAAAACATAAATAACATTAAAGATATTGTTACTTCTAAGTTCAAGGAAAAAATGTGGCGTGAGAAAGATTTAGCGGCTAAAAGAAAATTAAGTTATTATAAGAAGGTCATCAACCCCGCCCTAGAAGATCAAAAGTATCTCTTTATTTTAACTAGCTCAAAGAAGAAAATTAATATAGCAAAGATTAGAACAAATTCTCATGAGCTCCATAGTGGAACAAGTCATTGGGCAGTTCCTAAAATGCCATGGATGGAAAGGATCTGCCATATATGTGAGAATAGGAACATCGAGGATGAAAACCACTTCCTCTTGGAGTGCCCCGCATATAACTACATTAGATATCATTTTCACAATATTTGTTACAATACTGGCCTTCATAGCCTTTTATAATGTCAAAATTATAGTGAGCTCGGGAGGCTTCTCTCCAAGATTTTTGAGCATAGGAATAAAATCTTAAATCAAAATAAATAATTTGTTTCTTTAGGTCCGATAGACCAATGTTTGGTCTCAGCGGACGTTAACCATCATTATCATCATCATCATCAAAATGGTGGTAGTACCCTACTAGAACCATGAAGGATTGTATATGTGCTACATTTTTTGATATAGGTCATTCCATAATGGTTCTGATCTTTTTAGAATCAACAACTATACCCTCAGCAGAAATTACATGTCTTAAATATTGGATTTGATCCTTGTAAAAATCAAACTTGCTAAATTTAGCATACAATTGACACTTCCGTAAGACTTTCAACACTCTACGAAAATGTTCTTTTTGTTCCTTTAAATTTCGCGAATAAACCAGAATATCATTTATGAATATCAAGACAATTTTTTCTAGAAACGAGTGGAAGATACCATGCATTGGACTCATGAACATTGTTGGCACATTGGTCAGTCTAAAAGGTAAGACCAAATACTCATAATTTCCATAATGGGTTCTAAACGCTATCTTATAAATGTCCTCCTCCTTCAATCTAATTTGATGGTAACTCAATTGTAAATCGACCCTATAGAAAATTGTAGCATCTTTATGTTGGTAAAATAGATCATCAATTCACGACAATGGGCACTTATTCTTGATAGTTAGGTTATTAAGTTTCCTATGATAAATCAAAAGTCTTAAAGTTCCATCATGTTTCCTTACGAACAACAATAGAGCTCCCCATGGCGACACGCTTGGATAGATGTACCCTTCGTTGAAGAGTTCCAGTAATTGCATCTTGAGCTCTGTTAACTCAGGTATGCTCATATAGTATGGAGATTTTGACACTGGGAATGATCCAAGGACTATCGCAATTGTAAATTCAAAATACTGTTTTGGGGATAGTCCTAGTATTCTCTTAGGAAACACATCAACGAAATATTGGATTATCCGTATGTTCTCTAAGGAATTTGTCTTCTCCTTAGTATTATAATACCCAACCTGAAAAACATGTATCACATAGCCCTTTCTAACATATTTTCCTAACTGATAGGAAATAACAGGACGCATTTTTATTGGCTTTCTAACGCCTTGGATTTCTTGCTTGGAGCCATCTTCAACAAGGTAACTAATAGAATTTTCTTTGCAATTCACTGAGGAGCAATGCCATTCTAACCAATCCATTTCAGTCAACATGTCAAATGATACTAATGGAAATATATTCAAATGATCCTTACGCCATTGTCTTCCTATTTCAGGAGAACAATTTGGTATCTTAGTCATCACTCTTCACTTTGTTCCACTAGATAGTTGTACCAACCAGGGGTTTTTAAATTTATGAATTTATAAATTAAAATTTTCCACTACTTTGTGGTTAACATAACTTAAAATTGCTCCAGGATCTACTAAAATAGACACAATCTGGTTAAATAAATTACCTTCCAGCTCTATCATGGTAGGTTGATAATCATCTTGATGATCCTCTAATAGCATTGATCCTTGGCATACTCTTCCTCACCTCATCAACTTAAGAAGCTTCATATACATTAGTAGCTTGCTCAGGCCTAGAACGATGGTAGGAATTTTAATAATAATGGGGTTCCTTACAACGCCAACACTATAGAGGGGGTTTTTGCAATTGACTGGGCTCCAACTTGGTTGATGCTTCCATTTGGTTTGGTTCAATTTTCCATTTAGTTTTTTATTTATTTCTCCCAAACTGTTTATTTGGTTGGCTTTTCTGTGTACTTTTCAAACTTTAAGTCTTTATGTTTCTAGTATTTTGGAAATTATTTATCTCTTTCTTATGTTACCAGCCGTTACCACCATCCCTCTTTTTCCTTATTTGCTGTTAGCAAATTTAGGCCTTCCAAATTGCCTCATCAAATGTCTTGACGTTATCAAATTCTTGCATCTCCTTCATATATGTAGGCAAACTACTAATAAAACTTTAAACTTTAGCTTTTCCGACACAAATATACGGAGCATATCTTAACATGGATGTAAACATGGTCACAAGTTCATCCATAGTTAGTTTCCCCTACTTTAAATCGCGAAACTCCTTTCCTTTCTTGTCATAAAACCGTTCTGTTAGATATTTTTTTAAATTGATTCTTGAATTCATCCCAATTAACCTCTTTCTCTTCAATTCCTTGCATTGTCTTTACCTCTTCCCACCATAAAGTATATTTTCTTGAAGCTGGTAAATAGCCAACTTGGACTTAAGGTTATTATCTTACTCATAGATTTGGAAATATTTATTCATATTAATAATCCAGACTTCTGCAACTTCCTCCACTTCACCATCAAATGTTGGGGGTTTAATTTTTTTAAATTCCCCCTGCAATTAGGTTTTCCGTTTCTTTGTTCTCCTTTTATCAAAAATGTTTCCATATTTCTCTTTTTTATCATTCATATCTCCTTTAGTTCTATGGGTATGACTTCTTTCTAGCATATTATCATTCCTCTGTGTAGGTTCTTCATCCCTCGCTCCATTTTCATGGTTGGGTATAGAAGTCATTTGATTTTTCTTGTCCTAAATATTCTTCGGGATTTGTTCTTAATATTTTTCAGTTGTTGGATGATTTCTAATAGCATAGCGGCTGGGTTTTGTCATTCTTCACCCAAATGCACCCACATTTATGGATTCTCTTATGTGATTGATATGGGACCAGATTCAATAGTTGGCCTCATTAGGGGTAAAATTCTAGCTTCCCTCCTCATCCTTATTCTCCCCTCTATGCACATTAACACACTTTGTTATTAATCCACTTTCCCAAACAGGCCACAACATTGAAACTACACTCTGATACCACCTATAACACTCATCAACTCTATATGAAAAAAAATGTTTGCATTAAATCCTTACTAGTAATATTATAATAAAGGGACCCTCTTAAGCATTAAGTCATATCACAAAATTCTATTAAGGTGTAAGAAAACTTAATGAAGCTTACTAAGCGAATATGTGTGTGTGTGTGTGTGTGCACGTGCACGCGTGCTCGGATGAACATAACATAATATTTGATAACTAAGTTCTTATCATTGCGTTCATCTGAACCGTATACCCTTTATACAACAAGTTTATTGATTTTATGTTTGATATTATGGAGGTGATTATTATATAGCTAATCATGTTCCCTAGTGTTAAGTGGGCACCAAATATCTAGTGTCACATTTAATAAGGTGAACTTTCTCGAGAACTCTACGGATCATACTTGGAGAGAGACATGCCTTTGATCGGTTAGGGTTTCAATCCTACTACTATGTCTTATTCCGAGGAGATAAGGAAAACTACTCGATTTTCCACAGGTTATGCCATTCTTTCGTGAAGGAAGTGTGTCATGAGCGCTCTGCTACATCCTTGGTAGGTTGACCTTCCTTATCTTCACTTGTAGACCTTAATTTCAGTAGTTTCTATGAGGGTAATATTTCCGACCTGCCAACAGGGCAAGTTTGACGGTGGTTCTATAATCCTACAAGTTTGCTTAACCAATGGTTACGTTTTCTCCAATTTATGTCTAGAGTTACCAAGACCTTCAGGTAAGGAATCGATGTATTAAAATTTCCAAATTTATGTATAATAAAATCTTGAATTCAATAAACTCTATGGTTTCTCTAAATTATTCAGGGTTTACTGATAATTTTTGTAGGGCTCTCGGTATGGTTTCAATATCTTTCTTCTCTTAAGTATGGTACATGTTCATTTCAATTAGTTTCTGTCTCTTCCTTACATTAATCTTCTTTCAATAAAAATTATCTTACTATGACCCCTATGATTGTAGGTTTTTTGCATAGGTAACGTATCAAATTCACCAATGCAATGCCTCTTCATGAATTTCCACGCATGAAGGTTTCTCGGCGTCACCTCCTGATAAAGGGTTTTCGTTTACAGGTTCTCAAACTTGACCTTGCTCCCTTCCAGAGTGTTTCTATTAGAGTTGTGTTATATGCTTATCTCTCTGAAATTCCTTGTTTAAATACATAAGATAAATTATAGTACATGAAAGAAATTGTGGGGTTTATAGTCCTATAATGGTTATCATATGTGTAAACCTTGTTCATATTTTTGTTCGGGATTGACAACATTTTGCTAAAATCAGAATACCTGAGGGAAGTTTTGTTATGTTATATTTAATTTTCCCCTATATTAAAGTACGTGCTCGGTATAAATTCTTCTTTCCTTTTGTTGTATGCACTTCGGCGATGAAACATGTTGAATTTAGGTTCCATGTTTTTCGAACTCAATTCTTTACGTAATATGGGTATGCAATTATTGTTTTTCTTTCTTTGATTAATAGTTCACTTCAGAGAATAGTCGAGTTGTTTTATTCTTTTGCATGGAATATTTCTGAGTTACTAGTTAATAAAAATTTGTTCTAGTCACGGAAAAATCTTAATCTAACATGCACTTTAAGCGATATTTGTGTCTCCATTCTAGCATTTTTTATGTTTAAAGCATAGTTTTGGCCTCTCTTTTAGTGCACAACAATTACATGAATTTCGTTGTGGAATTGAGTTTAGTGTCTCGGCTTATTTATACATGGCTTTGCTTTAGGATTGTTCTGAGGTGGTAGTTTGGGTCTGGCCTGGCCAGGGTACCAACTTGAGAAATAACCCTCAATCACTATTATTTTTCTTTTTCTTCGATTCAGTTAATACATGATCATTCATATAACATTTTTAGTATTTATCTATTTTAATTTACAATTCCTTGAACACATAGAGAATCCTACTAAGTACCTTTTAGTTTCCCATTTTGCGTTGACATATTAGAATGAAAATACATTGAAATCTTAACTTGACCATATAATTAATGCTTGTGCTGACTATGTTTATTCTCAGAAAACCCATTTTGCACAGCACATATAAACCACGGATTATTACTATTTAGATTACATACATGCTATGTAGCTACTTAGTTACAAAATATAATTGCATGAACATATTCTAGTCCAATAAATATAAACCACATATTATTACTATTTAGATTACATACACATTATGTAGCTACATAGTTACAAAATATAATTGCATGAACATATTCTAGTCCAATACATATAAACCACATATTAGTATTGTTTATATTACATACACATTATGTAGCTACTTAGTTACAAAATATAATTTCATGAACATATTCTAGTCCAATGTATGTCAGTGTCTAGATCATAAACAAATTTCATAACCAAACTATCTGAAATTGACTTCACGCCAAAGATTTTAATTGTGCATAGAGCTTATACATTATCACTAGTATTTAGTGTGAGTACTTATTTGTTATGTCAGGTGGTCTAGGAATTCACAGGGTAACCACACCAAACAATTACTTCATTTTCTCTCTCCCAGCAGCTTTATATCAGAACACTTTTCTTTTCATTAGTAACCCTATCAAGGTTACTTCTCAGACATCAAAACCCCCATAGGTGGGTCTTTGGTTGTCTTCCTTGGTTCTTTTCTTTATGAAATTATCTTTTATCTCAAAAGAAAGAAAGATAACTGGCTTTCGCTTCCTCCTTGGTGTCTTTCCTTGGCTCTTTCCTTTTATGAGATTATCTTTTATTTTGAAGGAAAAAAATATAAATATCTGTCTGGTAAAAATAGTTTTATCTTAAGGTTCTCTCTTGTGAATTCCAAGATTTCCCTTGGTTATTATTTGTTTTATAATAAACATAACAACACAATTTAACTATCCAAAATCCTCAGTAGGAGTTCTTTAGTCTTAAACGGTAAAAGTAAATGCAAGTAACTCACAAATATTCACAAAATTCATTCATTTCTTTCATTTGCTTCATAGTATCTAGTATTTTTTGCTTTGTCTGAATTAGCTAAATTAAAGTAAAAGAGTTGACTTCATCTCACAACCAAATTATAATAATGTGAGCTATAGCCAATTCTAAAGTCCCCATAAAACCACTATGTGAAATGTTATATCAATAAGTACAATAGGGAACAAAAAGGAAAAATGTCTCTACTCTTAATAATTCATGAATATAGCAAAAAATGCAAGTTATATGTGAGATTAACATAAATTTACATAAAATCTAAAATAATAAATTGGAAAAATAAATTATAATCCTCAAGTTTTTATTAAAAGTCCAAAATCAAAATTTCTTATATAATGTTTTTTTATACATTACTGTTATCAAACTAGGTATAAATCCACAACCCAAATATACATATTAATTATTTAAATGAATAAAATATAAAGGTAAAGGTTTACTCTACCAAGAGATCTGTACATCAGTCTTTATTAAGCATGTGGATATGTGACCATGGAGTACTCTACTATTACTATCACACTTAATTCACATTTAGTTATATGTGATTGGTTCCACATGAATCAACGCATGGCTTCGATGTCCCATCCTCCCAGGCATCTTAGCTCAGGAACGTTGATCTCCTGCCCTCAATCCAACGGCCTACACAGTCTTGAAAACTGATACCCTCCTTACTTCGCACCCTTGGACCCTGGATGGCTCATTGTTGCTCCTGCTTCGCCCTATTTCATTGTTTTGCTATGGCTATGATTTCCTCTAGTGCTTTCTCGGACATAAGGTATGCCCTGGATCACCAGAGGTTGAAAGGGACTCCATTGACTTAAAGGTAAAGTTCGCATTTGGGGTTCTATTTGATTTTAAAAGCTCAGTAATAAGAAATATAGAAACTCCATGGTTTTTTTGTTATAAACTATGCTCATTGTTATCATTGTTATATAGGTATGGGCTCGGAGGAGTCAGGGTTAGTCGATAATGGCCAGCTCCCTGCCGCACCAAAGAAGAGGTATAAGGGTTTACCATAACCTTACAACCTGTTCACTTCAAATTTACTATTAGTTTCTTTTCCTCTTATTCGCTCCATACTTAATTTTACAGTAACCCTCCTTGATCTCTCTAGATTCCCTTTTATGGCTTGGAATGTCGCGATAACAGGTAAGGGAAATAAACTCACTGTCTATTTGTTATTCATCGGGAGGTTTCACCTGAATCATCTATTACTAACACCTTATGGCCCTCTCATGCATGTAAACCCTGGTATGGAAATCTAAAGCTTCTGGTCTATAATTTCCAAGGATGTATGGGCTTATACACTCCCGATTCTTGTACAGGTTAGCGTCCAAAACTTATAGGTTATGTATTCGTGTCGATACCAGGTTTTACTGGTGGGTTTTACTCTCTAGGGTTTTTAATTTACATTTTGTAAGCCAGACATCACCATCCAGCTATCTTTGCGACAAGTTTGATTGTCAATTACTGAATATGAACCTTGGTTTAACGATTGTAAGGGTATTGAAATGTTACTATTCTTGAGACTCAAAATTCTCTTTTAATGGCCTCATAGGCTATACAATGTCATTGGGAAATTATTCATGTACTGTTAAGTTAAATTCAAATTGTTAGTTTTCAATGATTGGTCACTATAATGGTTGCTGTAATTATGCTAGCTAGTGGTTGTTGTTCGTTCATTTAGTTCGATGTATAATGCACATGTTTTAGTCTTGATGCAAGGGTTTCGTGCATTTCGGCTATATTCTGGGTTATCAAATTCCATGGGTTGTGATGTTATTTTCACCTGCACCATATTTTTGAGTCATTTTGATGTAAATGGATATGCTGAACTAGATGTGAGGCTTCAACGAAAATGCCTGGAAGCTCTTATTGTATACTGAACATTTTCATTTATCTTCATTGTGAATTTTATGGGAAAAGTGTTATTCCGAGATATTACACTCAATTAGGTATATGATTACGTTGATAAATTTTATTTATTTATTTCATCGAAAGGAACAGGGTTTAACATGTAATCAATTATTCGAAATATATTTATGTAATCTATTGAGAATGATTTTTATACATCTGTATATTTCCTATCCAATGCATTAGGGTAAAACTTAGAAACTCGGCCCAAAGGTGATCCCTCTGCTTTTTTTTCTTTGTTTAATTTGTTTACTTATTCTGTAAGCGAGAAATAACTTCTAAAACTCATCATTCTCAATAGTATTCTAGGGTTTGATTTATACATTTGTTGGTCATTTAAGTCATAATAACTACATTTTGACATTCATAATATACTTGCATACTACATATTTAATATATGATATTTCTAAAATCATGTAAATAGACTAACTCAAAAACTGAGACTCTCCATATTACTTACCTATTACCCTGCAGGCAATAATGCTAATATAATACTTTCTAGAAAGTCTCTCCTCCTAGCAATGAGTCTGTCCATCACATCTAAACTCCCCTCGAGCACTTTCTTCTTCCCATGCTGCAATTTATCCAGTTACAGTTAGTACTAATGGCCTTAGGACTACTGTCCAGCCTTCAATTTATACTTTTTGTTGAGTGTCATAAACAAGTTTCTTCTACTGTTTTATTCCACCCAACTCGAGGAGCCTCTTTTTCTTTATTCCCCTCATTATATTACCTCTCTCAGGTAGTGGGTAACCACTTCTTGGCAACTATTATTTTAAATGAATAAATTTTTTTATTTAAAGTATTACCACCTATAATTTAGGTAATTGTCACATGTATTTCCTTTTCCTTCCAATAAAAATTCATATTCCTTATCAAATTAAATAACATTTTAAAATATCCTTTTTGTGAAAACAAACATAATAAACCTCGTGGAATTTTATGCGACTTGGGGGTGTTACATTCCCCCCCTCATGCAAAACACCGTCTCTGGGGTTCTCTTCCTCTTTAGAAAATAATGCGGGATAAGCATTTCACATGAATTCCTCCTCCTCCCAAGTAGCCTCTTTTGGGCTGGAGTGCTTCTGTTGCACTTTAACATGGGTGATGGCTCACTTCCGCAAGTTGGTTTCATGTTGATTGAGAATATGAAGAGGTTCGGCCAAGAACTCTCCTTCCAGTTCCACCTGCACCATAAAAAAATTCTCAATTACACACACACACACACAGACATATAATATGTATATGTATCTACATACATAAATATGTCCAGTGTTTACCCCCTAATCGCTTTGCCTACATATTTCCCCAATTAATAATGTGTTGAGCATTATACACGTATTTCTTTAGTAAGGATACATGAAACACATTGTGGACCCAAATGTGGCTTGGCAACGCTAGCTTATAGGCCACCGGTTCAACTCTTTCTAAGATCTGAAATGGTCTGCAGTATCGGGGTGCTAATTTGGCACAACCCTACCAATGCAGGGAACTTTTCTGAGGTTTCACCCTCAAGTAGACATGGTCTCCTAGTTGAAATTCCCTATAAGTCCTTTTTTTATCTGCATACATCTTCTGTCTATCTTGAGCTGTCCTTAGATTTTGTGAGACCTTCTTAACAACCTCTTCCATTTCTGCTAGCATGTCAGGACCTAGTGCTAGTTTATTTACTGGGTTATTCCAGTCTATGGGTACTCTGCACTTTCTTCTGTACAACACCTCGAAAGGGCTCATTCTTAGTGATTCGTGATGTCCGTTATTATATGAAAATTCCACCATATGTAGGTAGTCCTCCCACTTATGTGGTTGCTGCATCATGAAGATGTGTAACATTTCTTCTAATACCTGATTTACTCGTTTAGTTTGTCCATCCATTTGAGGATGGTAGGCACTACTAAACTGGACTTGAGGACCTACTCCCGCAAAAGATTGTTCCAGAAGGTAGATGTGAATTTTACATCTCTATCCGAAATCACTACCTTTGGTATCCCATGCAAATGAAATATTTCCTTTATAAATATTTATGCAATTTCTATTGTTTTCAAGGTGGATTTCATAGGTATGAGGTGGATTTTTTTACTCAACTTGTCTACCACAACCACAATATAATCATGCTGCTTCATTGTTCAGGGTAAAATAGTAATGAAATCTAAGTATATAGTCTCCCATTTCCATTCCGGAATGGGTAATGGCTATAACAATCCAGCGGGATGCTGGAGTTCTGTTTTAACCAGTTGACACTCCAAACATTGGGACAAGTATTCTACAATATCCTTTCTCAATCCAGGCCAATAACACCCTCTCTTAATAGCTAAAAACATTTTTTTGGTAACTTGGTTGACCAGCATAAGGATTTTTATGAAACTCATATAATATCAATAGTTTAATCGAGGTTTGATTTAGGATATAAATTATGTTTTTAAAAGTGAGAAGATTATGGGAATTTATTCCAAATTTTGATTTTTCCTCTTTCCATAGGGCTTCTTTTTTTTTTTTTCCATAGAAAGGTATATTCCACGTCCTTATTAGCTACCTCCTTGATGATTTCCGGAATATTTGATGTCGCTTGGCTGATTATGATCTCATAGTTACAATGAAACTTTTGGCTTAGTGCATCAGCCACACAGTTTTCTATTCCCTTTAAATGTTTCATTTCAAAGTCGAATTCGCTTAAGAAAGTCATCCATCGAGCTTGTTGGGCGTTTAAGCTAGATTGGTCGAAGAAATTGGTAAGGCTACTATGATCGGTCAACAACAAAAATTTCTTCCCCAACAGGTAATGCCTCCACATTTTAAGTGTGTGCACTACTGCTGTCAATTCAAGGTCATAAGTTGTCATATTCCTTCAATTTTTGAGATTCATAAGCAATCACTTTTCCATCTTGTGTCAGCACTCCTTCAACACCTTCCTTGCTTGCATTCGTGCAAACTACGAAGGTCTTCTCTGGATCTGCTACTTTTAGTACTGGAGCGGTAGTAAGAAGATGTTTTAATTTTCTAAAGGTTTGTTGACAAGCTATTGTCCATTGGAACGTACATCCATTTTCTTGCAAATATGTCATTGGAAAAGCGATCTTTGAAAACCCCTCAATGAATCTTCGATAATATCCGACTAGTACCAAGAATGATCCAATATCAGCAACATTCTTAGGGGTTGTCCATTCCATGATCGTTTTGATCTTTCATGGGTCTATTGCAATGCATTTTGTGGATATAATGTGACCCAAATACTGAATTTGATCTTTCAAGAAGCCACACTTGTTGAACTTGGCATACAACTGGTTTTCACTTAATGTCTGCAACACTATTCTCAAGTGTTCTTTGTGCTCCTCCTAGTTCTTTGAATAACTAAGATATCATCTATAAATATCAACACAAACTTATCGAGGTAAGGCTGGAAAATCCCATGCATTAGACTCGTGAAGGTGGCTGGACCATTTGTGAGACCAAATGACAACACCACAAACTCGTAATGACCATAACAAGTACAGAACATTGTTTTGTAAATGTCTTCCTCTTTTATTCTTATCTAGTGGTAACCCGATCTTAGATGGATTTTCAAGAATACCTTAGCTCCTTGTACCTGATCAAATAGGTCATTAATATGTGGTAAAGGATACATGTTTTTGATGGTTAGCTTACCCAATTTTCGATAATCGATGCATAATCTGACGGTCCCATCCTTTTTCTGTACAAATAATATGGGAGCTCCCCAAGGAGACACGTTGGGGAAAATACTTTTTTTTTTATCTATAAGTTCTTGTAGCTGCATTTTGAGCTCTATCAATTCAGGAATGCTCATACAATAAGGAGATCTAGGTATAGGGTATGCACCCAGAATCAGCTCAATGGCAAAGTCAATATCTTGCTTGGGCGATAGACCATGAATATTTTCAGGAAAGACATCAACAAAATCTTGAATTACAGGAATATTTTCTAGCGAGGTAATTTTATTTTTAGAATTTGTAAACCCCACCTACACTGTGTAAATTTGACACCCTTTTCTAATTTATTTTCCCAGTTGACTAGCAGTAATAGCGTGGAGCTTGGTGCTGGTTTTTATTCTTGTAATTCCTTACGTTGACTTGATTCTGAGACAAAACTTACAGTTTTATGTTTAGAGTCTACCAAAGACCAAAATTTTTCAAACTAGTCCATCCTGATTAGTATGCCATAAGAGCCCAAAGGTAATACATTAAGATCAACATAAATAGCCTTCCTAGAAATAGTTATGGGACAACGTTATGTCTCGGCAGTAACTTTCCTCTTTGTACCGGTGACTAGCTGTACCAACCAAGGTTTTGAAAATTTCGTACTTACTAACTGACATTTTTCAACTACTTTAGGACTGACATAGCTTAGGCTAGTACCTGGATCAAATGAAACAGAGACAAGTCACCTAGTAATCGTACCTTCACACTCGATCATTGTGGGCTGGAATTCATCCTGATGATCATCCAAGGTAGCATTAATCTTGGTATGCTTCTTTCCACTTCGCCAACTATGGACACCTATTGCATGTGTGCTAACTATTCTCTTCTAGCTCTTTGTGGACAATTTTTGTAGTAATGGGGTTCTTCGCAACCCCAACATTGTAATGGTGGTTTTGATTGCTGATCATTGGTGGATGTTGTGACCCCTTCAGCCAGCCTATTCTCAGAATATGTAGATCTAGGTGGATTTCTGGCTGGGAACCTGCTGAATGACTTTGGCTATGCATTCCTATGATTAACAAATTCTGGGTGTCTTCTTGGGATTGAGCTTCTACCCTTCTTACTAGATCCTACTTTTGACCCTTCATTCCTTTGTTTCATTTGCTGATATCAAATGTTGTCCTTCCTAATAGCATCATCCATTGTCTTAGGATAGCGAAATTCCAGTTTCTCCTTCATAAAATTTGGTAAGGTGCTAATAAAACGCCGAATTTTGGCCTTTTCTTCTTGCATGTAAGGTATGTAGCGAAATAATGATGTGAATTTGGTCACATATTCATCCATGGTTAAGGTTCCCAACCTTAACTCGTGAAATTCTTTCACTTTCTCATCATAATAACATTCAGTTAGATATTTATCTTTTAAATGTTTTTTAAATTCATTCCACGTGATCCGTTCTTCATCATTTTTCCTTACTATCTTGATTTTCTCCCACCAGAGGGCTGCTTTTCCCCTCAAGTGATAAACTACCAATCGTGCCTTCAGTTTATCAGTATATTCATAAATTTGGAAATATTTGCCATATCAATTAACCAGGCTTCCACAGCTTCTTTAGATTCTCCCTCAAAAAGGGAAGGCTTAATATTCTTAAATTCTCCTTGTGGTTCTTCCCATGGCTCTGACTTTTGCTTCTTATTTTTTCGTTGTTCAAATACGTTGTTTGAACGCCCCTCATCTTACTCTCTATTTCTTTCAGCGGATTCAATGTTTTCTTCCCTCTGCTAAGAGGTTGGGGTCTTTTCCAGATCCTCCACACTGGCATCTAGGTGATGCTGATTTTGTCAGTTGGACAAATTCCTTAAGATTATTTCCTACTCTACATGCAGGCGTTCATTATCTGTTCTCAAACTAGTCATTTTTGCATGCAACTGCTGCACCATTTTGAGCAATACTGCATTGGCTTGCCGAGATTCTTCACCCAGCTGAATCCACATATTTGGGTTAGCATTCACATAGGTTGTTCCTGTTGATTTAGGTGGTCTTGATTTCCTCTGCATGTTGAACTTACTGTTCTTTTGTTTGTATGATCCATTTTCTATTATCTGTTTTACGCATGAATGGTTTTAACTAAAATTTAAGCACACAATTCTTTTATATAGCTACTCCTAGAGGGCCTCAGTGTACAAAACTTGGCTCTAATACCATTTGTAACATCCCAACGAAAAATTCTTATATAATTTTTTTTTATTCATTACTGTTAGCAACCTAGGTATAAACCCATAACCCAAATATACATATGAATTATTGAAATTAATACAATATAAAGGTAATGGTTTACTCTATCGAAATATCTACACCTTAGGCTTTATTAATCATGTGGATAGCTGACTGTGGAGTACTCTGTTATTACAATCACACTTAATTAACATTGAGTTATATGTGATTGGTTCTGCATGAACCAACGCGTGGCGGATAGCCTGCCTAAGGCATGGCTCCGATGTCCCATCCTTCTAGGCGTCTTAGCTCAGGACCGTTTATCTGCTACCCTCAATCTAAAGGCATGCAAAATCTCAAAAACTAATACCCTCCTATATTTCATACCCTCGGACCCTGGATGGCTCATTGTTGCTCTTGCTTGGCCCTATTTCACAGTTCTGCTATGGCTATGATTTCCTCTAGCGCTTTATTAGATGAAAGGTATGTCCTGGATCACGAGAGGTTGAAAGGGAATCCATTGACCTACAGGTAAGGTTCACATTTGGGGTTCTGGTTGATTTTAAAAGCTCAGTAATAAGAAATATAGAAACCCCACACTTTTCTTGTTATAAGCTATGCTAAGTTTTATCATTATTTTGTAGGTATGGGCTTAGAGGAGTCATGGTTAGCTGACAACAACCAGCTCCCTGCCGCACCAAAGAAGAGGTATAAGGGTTTACCATAACCTTACAACATGTTCACTTCAGATTGACTATTGGTTTCTTTTCCTCTTATTTGCTCCATATTTAATTTAACAGTAACCCTCCTTGATCTCTGCAGATTCCTTTCTGTGGCATGGAATGCCACGATAACAAGGGCACTAAAACTCATTGTCTATTTTCTATTCGGTGGGAGGTTTCACCTGAATCAGCTATTACTAACACCTTACGACCCTCTCATGCAGGTAAACTTTGGTATGGAAATCTAAAGCTTTTGGTCTATAATTTCCAAGGTTGTATGGGCTTATACACTACCGATTATTGTACAGGTTGCCGTCCTAAACTTATAGGCTATGTATTCCTGTTGATACCGAGTTTTTCTAGCGGGTTTTAATATCTAGGGTTTTTAATTTACATTTTGCAAGCCAGACATTACTGTCCAGCCATCTCTGTGACAAGCTTGATTGTCAATTACTGAATATGAACCTTGGTTTAACGACCATAAGAGTATTGAAATGTTACTGTTCTTGAGACATGAAATTCTATCGTAATGGCCCCACAGGCTATACAACATCGTTGGGCAATTATTCATGTATTGTTAAGTTAAATTAGAACCTTTAGTTTTCTCTGATTGGTCACTATAATGGTTGTTGTAATTATGCGAGCTAGCGGTTTCTATTCTTTCATTTAGTTCAATGTATAATGCACATGTTTTAGTCTTGATGCAAGGGTTTTGTGCATTTCGGTTATATTATAGGTTATCAAATTCTGTATGCTGTGATCTTTTTTTCACCTGCACCATATTTTCGAGTTCATTTTGATGTAAATGGATATGCTGAACTAGATGTGAGGCTTTGATGGAAATTCCTTGAAGTTATTATTATATACTGAACATTTTAATTTATCTTCATTGTGAATTTTATGGGAAAAGTGTTATTCCGAGATATTACAGTCAATTAGGTATATGACTACATTGATATATTTTATTTATTTCTTTCATCGAAAGGAACAAGGTTTGACATGTAATCAGTTATTCAAAATATATTTTTGTAATCTGTTGAGAAGGAATTTTATAGATCTGTATATTTCCTATCCAATGCATTACGGTAAAGCTCAGAAACTCAGCACAGAGGTGATCCCTCTATTTTTTGTTCTTTGTTTACTTATTCTATAAGTGAGAAATAACTTCTAAAATTCATCATTATCAATAATATTCTAGGGTTTGAATTATACATCTATTGGTCATTTAAGTCATAATAACTACAGTCTGACATTCATAATATACTCACATACCACATATTTAATATCTGATATTTCTAAAATCATGTAAATAGACTAACTCAAAAATTGAGACTCTCCATATTACTTACTTGTTACCCTTCAAGAAATAATGATAAAATAATACTTTCCAGAAAGTCTCTCCTCCCAGCCACGAGTCTAGACATCACGTCCAGACTCCACCCAAGCACTTTCTTATTTCCATGCTATAATTTATCTACTTAAAGTCAGTACTAATGACCTCAGGACTATTGTCTAGCCTTCAACCTATACTTTTGGTTGACTGTCCTGAGCAAGTTTCTCCCACTGGTTTATTCCACCCAGCTCTAGGAGCCTCTTTTGCTCTATGCCCCTCACTATATTACCTCTCTCAGACAGAGGTTAACCACTTCATGGCAACTATTCTTTTAAATGAATGAACCATTTTATTTAAAGTATTACCACCTATAATTTAGGTTATTGTCACATGTGTTTCTTGGTTCCTTGCAATAACACTTCATATTCCTTACCAAATTAAATAACAATTTAAAATATCCTCTTTGTGAAAACAAATATAATAAACCTTGTGGAATTTTATGTGACTTGGGGGTGTTACATCTCCCCGCCCTCGTGCTAAACACCATCCCTGGTGTTCTCTTCCTCTTCAAAAAATAATGTGGGATAAGCCTTTCGCATGAATTCCTCCTCCTCCCAAGTAGCCTCTTCTGGGCTAAAGTGCTTCCATTGCACTTTAACCTGGTTGATGGCTCGCTTCTATAAGTTGGTTTTCAATTGATCGAGAATACAAAGGGGTTCAACCAGGAACTCTCCTTCTAGGTCGACCTACACCATAAAACAATTCCCAATTACACGCACGCACACACACACACACACACACACACACATACACACATATATATATACATAAATATGTCTAGTCTTTACGCCTTGACCACTTTACCTGAATATTTCCCCAATCAATAATGTGCTGAGAGTTATACACATATTTATTTAGTAAGGATACATGAAACACATTGTGGACCCAAATGTAGCTTGGTGGAACTAGCTTATAGGCCACTGGTCCAACTCTTTCTAAGATCTGAAATGGTCAACAGTATCGGGGTGCTAATTTGGCACAACCCTGCCATTGCAGGGAACTTTTCCGAGGTTTCACCCTGAGGTAGACATGGTCTCCTACTTGAAATTCCTTGTAAGTCCTTTTTTATCCACATACATATTATGTCTACCTTGAGCTACCCTTAGATTTTGTTGGACCTTGTTAACAACCTCTTCCATTCTGCTAGCATGTCAGGACCTAGTGCTAGCTTATTTATTGGGTTATTCTAGTCTATGGATACTCTTCACTTTTTTCCGTACAACACCTTGAAAGGGCTCATGTCTAGTGATTTGTGATGTCTGTTATTATATGAAAATTCCACCAGATGTAGGTAGTCCTCCCACTTATGTGGTTGCTACATCACGAACATGCGTAGCATGTCTTCTAATACCTAATTTACTCGTTCATTCTATCTATCCATTTGAGGATGGTAGGAAGTAATAAATTGGACTTGAGTACCTAGTCCCACAAAAAGAGTCTTCCAGGAGGTGGACGTGAATTTTACATCTCTATTCAAAATCACTACCTTTGGTATTCCATGCAAACAAAGTATTTCCTTCATAAATATTTCTGCAATTCCCACTGTTTTGAAAGAGGACTTCACAGGTATGAAGTGGGTTGTTTTACTCAACTTGTTTACTACAATCATAATAGAATCATGTTGTTTCCTTGTGCAGGGTAAACCAGTAATGAAATCTAAGGATATAATCTCCCATTTCCATTCCGGAATGGGTAATGGCTGTAACAATCCAGTGGGATGCCGGTGTTCCGTTTTAAACAGTTGAGACTCCAAACATTTGGACAAGTATTCTGCAATATCCTTTCTCAATCCGGGCCAATAATACCTCTCTTAATAGCTGAAAACATTTTTTGGTGACTTGGGTGACTAGCACAAGCCTTTTTATGAAACTCATATAATATCAACATTTTAATCGAGATCTGATTTGGGATATAAAATATGTTTTTAAAAGTGAGAAGATTATCAGAATTTATTCCAAATTCTAATTTTTCCTCTTTCTGTAGGGCTTATTTTGCTTGTTGCCACAAAAAGGTATATTCTGGGTCCTTATTAGCTTCCTCCTTGATGATTTCCGGAATATTTGATGTCGCTTGGCTTATTCAGATCTCATAGATACAATGCAAATTTCGGCTTAGTGCATTAGCCACACGGTTTTCTTTTCCCTTAAGAAAGCCATCCATCAGGCTTGTCGGGAGTTTAAGCTAGATTGTTTGAAGAAATTGGTAAGGCTGCTATGATTGGTTAGCAACAAAAATTTCCTCCCCAACAGGTAATGCCTCCACGTTTTAAGTGCATGCGCTACTATTGTCAATTCAAGGTCATAAGCTATCATATTCCTTCAATTTTTGAGATTCATAAGAAATCACTTTTCCATCTTGTGTCAGCACTCCTCCAACACCTTCCTTGCTTACATCCGTGTAAACAACGAAGGATTTCTCTGGATCTGCTACTTTTAGTACTGGAGTGGCAGTAAGCAGATCTTTTAATTTTTCAAAAGCTTTGTTGATAAGCTATTGTCCATTGGAACGTACGTCTCTTTTTCTACAAAGATGTTATTGTAAAAGAAATCTTTGAAAACCCCTCAATGAATCTTTGATAATATCTGGCTAGTCCAAAGAATGATCTAATATCAATAACATTCTTAGGGGTTGTCCATTCCATGATCATTTTGATCTTTTTCGAGTCTACTGCAATGCCTTCTTCGGATATAACGTGACCCAAATACTGAATTTTATCTTTGAAGAAGTCACACTTACGAAACATCACATACAACTAGTTTTCCCTTAATGTTTGCAACACTATTCTCGAGTGTTCTTTGTGCTCCTCCCGGTTCTTCGAATATATTAAGATATCTTCTATAAAAATCAACACAAACATATCCAAGTAAGGCTAGAAAATCCCATGCATTAGACTCATGAAGGTGGTTGGAGTCTTTGTGAGACCAAATGGCAATACCACAAACTCGTAATGATCAGAGTGAGTACGGAAGGTTTTTTTGTAAATGTATTCATCTTTTATTCTTATCTGGTGGTAACTCGATCTTACATTGATTTTCGAGAATACCTTAGCTCCTTGTACCTGATCAAATAGGTCATCAATACGTGGTAAAGGATACTTGTTTTTAATGGTTAGCTTGTTCAATTGTCGATAATTGATGCATAATCTGAGGGTCCCATCCTTTTTCCATACAAATAATATGGGAGCTCTGTAAGGAGACACCCTGGGGCGAATATATTTTTTATCTGGAAGTTCCTGTAGTTGCATTTTGAGCTCTGTCAATTCATGAATGCTCATACAATAAGGAGCTCTAGATATAGGGGATGCACCCAGAATCAGCTCAATGGTGAAGTCAATATCTCGCTTGGGCAGCAAACCAGGAGTATTTTTAGGAAAGACATCCATAAATTCCTTAATTACAGGAATATTTTCTAGCAAGGTCATTTTATTTTTAGAATTTGTAAACCCCACCTACACTGCATAAATTTGACACCCTTTTCTAATGCATTTTCTGAGTTGACTGGCAGTAATAGGGAAGAGCTTGGTGTTAGTTTTTATTCGTTGTAATTCCTTACATTGACCTTATTCTGAGACAGAACTTACAGTTTTCTGTTTACAGTCTACTAGAGACCAATATTTTTCCAACCTGTCCCTCCCAATTAGTATGTCATAAGAACCCAAAGGTAATTTTTTAAGATCAACATAAATAGGCTGCCAATAAATGGTTATGGGATAACGTTCTGTCTTGGTAGTAACTTTCCTCTTTGTGCTGTTGGCTAGCTATACCAGCCAAGGATTTGAAAGTTTCCTACTTACAAAATGACATTTTTCAACTACTTTAGGACTGACATAGCTTAGGCTAGCTCTTGGATCAAATAAAACAAAGATAGGTTGCTCAGCAATCATACCTTCACACTCGATCATTTTGGGTTGGAATTTGGCCTGATGATCGTCCAAGGTAGCATTAATCTTTGGTATTCTTCTTGCCACTTCACCAACTGTGGATGCCTCTTGCATGTGTGCTAATTGTTCTCTTCTATATCTTTGTGGACAATTTCTGTAGTAATGGGGTTCTCCACAACCCCAGCATTGTAATGGTGGTTTTGATTGTTGACTGTTGGCAGATTTTATAACCCCTTCAGCCGACCTATTCTCAGAATAAGCAGATCTGGGTGGATTTCTAGCTGAGAACCTGTTAAATTCCTTTGGTTGTGCATTCTTGTGATTAAAAATTTCGGGGGTTTGCTTGGGATCGAACTTCTATCCTTCTTCCTAGATCTTACTTTTGACCCTTCATTCCTTTGTTTCATTTCCTGATAGAAAATGCGGGCCTTCCTGACAGCACCATACATTGTCTTAGGATAGTCAAATTCCAGTTTCTCCTTCATAGAATTTGGTAAGCTACTAATAAAACATTGAATTTTGGCCTTCTCTTTTTGCATGTAAGGTACGTAGTGAAGTAATGGTGTGAATCTGGTCATGTGTTCATCCATGGTTAAGGTTCCCAACCTTAACTCATGAAATTATTTCACTTTCTCGTCATAATAGCGTTCAGTTAGATATTTATCCTTTAAATGTTTTTGAAATTCATTCCAGGTGACCTGATCTTCATCAAATTTGTTTACTGTCTTGATTTCCTCCCACCAGATGGTCTCTTTTCCCCTCAACTGATAAACTACCAATCGTGCCTTCAGTTTATCAGTATATTCATAAATTTGGAAATATTTGCCCATATCAATTAACTAGGCTTCCACAACTTCTTCAGATTCTCCCTCAAAAAGGGAAGGCTTAATTTTATTAAATTCTCCTTGTAGTTCTACATGTGGCTTTGACTTTTGCTTATTAGTTTTTCATTGGTCAAATACGTTGTCTGAACGCCCCTCATCTTCCTCTGTATTTCTTTCGGCGGATTCAACATTTTCTTCCCTCTACTGAGCGGTCGATGTCTTTTCCCAATCCTCCATGCTAGGATTTGGGTGATGATGATTTTGTCAGTTAGACAAACTCCTTAAGATTCTTTCCTTCTCTACACTTGGGCATTCATTATTTATTCTCAAACTAGTCATTTCTGCATGCAACTATTGGACCGTTTTGAGTAATACTGCTCTGGCTTGCCGGGATTCTTTGCCCAGCTGAATCCACATATCTAGGTTAGCATTCAGATAGGTTGTTCTGGGTGATTCAGGTGGTCCTAAGTTCCTCTGCATGTTGAACTTACTGTTCTTTTGTTGATATGATCCCCTTTCTACTATCTGTTTCACAAATGAATAGTTTTAATTAACATTTAAGCACACAGTTCCTGTACTTAGCTACTCCTAGAGAGCCTCAGTGTAGGAAAGTTGGCTCTGATACCATTTGTAACATCCTAATGACAATTTCTTATATAATTTTATTTTTATACATTACTGTTATCAACCTAGGTATAAATCCACAACCCAAATATACATATTAATGATTGAAATGAATAGAATATAAAGGTAAAGGTTTAATCTATCGAAATAACTGTACTTCAGGATTTATTAAGCATGTGGATAGGTGACTGTGGAGTAATATGATATTACTATCACACTTAATTAACATTTAGTGATATGTGATTGGTTCTGCATGAAACAACGCATGGCGGACAACTTGCCTAAGGCATGGCTCTGATTTCCCATCCTGCTAGGTGTCTTATCTCAGGACTGTTGATCAACTTTCCTCAATCTGATAGCGTGCACAATCTAGAAAATTGATACCCTCCTTGACTTCGCGTCCTCAGACCCGAGATGGCTCATTGCTGCTCCTGCTTGGCCCTGTTTTGTTGCTATGCTATGACTATGATTTTCTCTAGTGCTTTCTCGGACACAAGGTATGCCTTGGATTGCTAGAGGTTGAAAGGGACTCCATTGAATTACATGTAAGGTTCGCGTTTAAGGTTCTGGCTGATTTTAAAAGCTTGGTAATAAGAAATATAGAAACCCTGCGATTGTCTTTTTATAATCTATGCTAAGTTTTATCATTGTTTTGTAGGTATCGGCTTGGAGGAGTTAGGGTTAGCTGACAAAAGTCAGCTCCCTACCGCGCCAAGAAGAGGTATAAGGGTTTACCATAACCTTACAACCTGTTCACTTCAGATTTACTATTGGCTTCTTTTCCTCTTATTCGCTCCATACTTAATTTAACACTAACCATCCTTGACCTCTGCAGATTCCTTTATGTGGCATGGAACGTCAAGATAATATGTAAGGGCACTGAAACTCATTGTCTATTTTCTATTCGCAGGGAGGTTTCACATGAATCAGCTATTACTAAAGCCTTATGATCCTCTCGTGCAGGTAAACATTGGTATGGAAATCTAAAGCTTTTGGTCTACAATTTCCAAGGCTGTATGGGCTTATACACTCTCGATTCTTGTACAGGTTGGCATCCTAAAATTATAGGCTATGTATTCCTGTCGATACCAAGTTTTGCAAGCGGGTTTTGCTCTTTAGGGTTTTTAATTTACATTTTGCAAGCTAGACATTACTGTCCAGCTATCTCTGCGACAAGATTGATTGTCAATTATTGAATATGAACCTTGGTTTAACGATTGTAAGGGTATTGAAATGTTACTATTCTTGAGACTCGAAATTCTCTTTTAATGGCCTCACAAGCTATACAACGCCATTGGGCAATTATTCATGTATTGTTAAGTTAAATTTGAACTATTAGTTTTCTTTGATTGGTCACTATAATGGTTGTTGTAATTATGCTAGCTAACAGTTGCTATTCGTTCATTTAGTTTGATGTACAATGCACATGTTTTAGTCTTGATGCAAGGGTTTCGTGCATTTCAGTTATATTTTGGGTTATCAAATTCTAGGTGTTGTGATCTTATTTTCACTTGCACCGCATTTTTGAGTTCATTTTGATGTAAATGGATATACTGAACTAGATGTGAGGCTTCGACGGAAATGCCTGGAAGTTGTTATTGTACATTGAACATTTTCATTTATCTTCGTTGTGAATTTTGTGGGGAAAGTGATATTATGAGATATTACAGTAAATTAGGTATATGATTACATTAATAGATTTTATTTATTTCTTTCATCGAAAGGAACAGTGTTTGACATGTAATCAGTTATTCAAAATATATTTTTGTAATCTGTTGAGAAGGATTTTTATAGATCTGTATATTTCCTATCCAATGCATTAGGGTAAAACTCAAAAACTCGACACAAAGGTGATCCCTCTGTTTTTGTTTCTTTGTTTAATTTGTTTACTTAATTTGTAAGCGAGAAATGACTTCTAACATTCATCATTCTCAATAGTATTCTAGGGTTTGATTTATACATATATTGGTCATTTAAGTCATAATAACTACAGTTTGACATTCATAATATACTCGCATACTACATATTTAATATCTTTTATTTCTAAAATCATGTAAATAGACTAACTCAAAAACTAGGACTCTCCATATCACTTACCTGTTACCCTACAATAAATAATGATAAAATAATACTTTTCAAAACGTCTCTCCTCCCAGCCACGAGTCTGGCCATCACGTCTAGACTCCCCTCCAGCACTTTCTTCTTTCCATGTTACAAATAATACTTTCCAGAAAGTCTCTCCTCCCAGCCACGAGTCTGGCCATCACATCTAAACTCCCCCCAAGCACTTTCTTCTTTCCATGTTACAATTTATCCAGTTATAGTCAGTACTAATGGCCTCAGGACTACTATCCAGCCTTCAATTTGTACTCTTGGTTGACTCTTCTAAGCAAGTTTCTCCCACTGGTTTATTCCACCCAACTCCAGGAGCTTCTTTTGGTCTATGCCCCTCACTATATTACCTCTCTTTGGCATAGGGTAACCACTTCTTGGCAATTGTTCTTTTAAATGGATAAATAGTTATATTTAATGTATTACCACCTATAATTTAGGTAATTGTCACATACGTTTCTTGGTTCCTTCCAATAACAATTCATATTCCTTATCAAATTAAATAACATTTTAAAATATCCTTTTTGTAAAAACAAACATAATGAACCTGATGGAATTTTATGGACTTGAGGGTGTTACATATAATTTTTTTAATTTAACTTTATAATGTGATATCCATAACAAATATTGTATTTAAATATGTAAAAATTATTGTAAATATTAGACATTTACACAATTATTAACTAAATTTGAATTTTTTCTCATTTTTTTAAAACAATTAAACAACTAGTTAAAAATCTTAATTATAACTTTTGCTGAAGGGAATAGAAATGAATAATTATATCTCTTATTTTCTTGACAATAATTCTTAAAACAATTACAAACTATAAAACTTACTACACCAGTAATATAAATTAAAAAAAAAAAAAAAAAAACAAACAAACAAACAGTCTTTCTGATTCTTGGTGCAAAAACTATCACAAAGTATAAAACTTACTATACCGGTAACATAAATTAGGGAAAAAAAAACACTAAAAACAGTCTTTCTGATTCTTGGTGCAAAAACTGTAGGTGGACTTAGCCAGGGTGGTTGGGAGTGCCATTATTAACCTCCCCGGCCCGGTTCGAAAAACCAATAACACGAAAAAAGAAAAATTATAGTATAATGACACAACTATAATGCATCATGATATGATGAATGTTGATATATTCGAGCTTTCTCTTAAAGGGTCCACCCATATGCAAATTAATTTATTTAACGTGTAAATGACTCATCGATAACATCTTATTCGTAAATTTAACTTACAGATGAATGCCAGATCTCCTTTAATGTTCATTGCAAAAGACCACGCCAATTTGGTGGCCTCCGGGAGATGAATCCAGATCTCATTCAATTCTGCCATGTAGCCTATGTGAGTTGTCATTCAGTCCTTGCTGTTTACTGAAGGTGTAGAGCATTTGTTCAAATCTGTGCTTTGACTTTTACTCCCGTCTGTGTGGGGTCAGTCGGACTTACTCGAAATAGTGTTCAAACAAGAGAATAGATACCGACGCCCTACCTATGAAGGGAACCCGACCAACTAAAATTATATAAGGAAATGCTTAATGGGATTTTCAAATTCATTTCTGTGATCAAACTCAAGTCCGGAGAAGTTACAAACAGCCCCTGCACTTCTCAATCTTCCTCCATATTGCACTTTTATCAAACTCCAAGTCCAGGGAACTTACAGATATGTCAGATGTAGTGGAATGTGTAGTTGAATCAGTGAATATGGGCTAACAAAATGATGGAAATCCCCATAAAATTCTAAGCAAAGAAGAATCGTAGCAGCGAATTAAAAAACAATTATAAAAAATTCAAACAACATCGCAAATCCCGAAGGAAAGGTAAGAGTCTAGCTCAAGGAAGCACTTTCCAGTGATAATGCTAGTCCAAAAGACGCAGAGACCAATCAGTAAACCAATGATAGAAGGTCATGTGTAAAATTATTGAACAAAAGGTTTAAATGATTGTAGTTATGAATTAAATTGTTGGGAAATATTGATATGTGAAGCTAATTTGCAGTAAACATGAGAGAACTTCACCATGCATGTTATGTAGTTAATATTAAAAATTATAAAAATTAATTTGCAGTTAACATGAGAGCACTTCACTATGCATGTTGTGGTTAATATTAAAAATTATAAAAATTAATTAAATTATAGTTTTGTTATTATTATTATAATTTACTATATATATATATATATATATATATATGTTCAAGCATATAGCTTGAAAGTGAAGGTAAGCGGGCTAAAGGCCAAGTAGGTTTTAGAAGGAATCACTTAACAACACACCACCTCGTTACACTTAGGATCATTGCGGAGGAATGTCGTAACGATAAATCCAATTTATTTTGTTGCTTTGTGGACTTTAGAAAAGCTTTCGATATAGTTCCTAGAAACAACCTTTGGAATAGATTAGAAGAGCTAAATGTTCCTCTCGAGTTGAGAGCTGCCACTATAAGGTTATACGAGAATGTAATTGCCAAGCTAAAGAGCAATGAGGGGTGGTCGAGAGATATTAAGTGTAACATCGGAGTTAAACAAGGTTGACCCCTCTCCCCTACCCTATTTGGCATTTACATCGATAAGCTCGAAGGTTATTTAGAGGAAGCAGGATGTGATGGCACGATCTTAGTTGGGATAGTCGTCATCTTTCTTCTCTATGCTGATGATATTGTTCTTTTGGCAAGGTGCCCATTTGATCTTGATAACCAACTTAGGCTTCTTAAGGATTTCCGCTCTACCATGGGTATGACTATTAACACTGACAAAACAAAAGTTATGATTATCAAATCCAAGAAGGACACTTACGCTAATTTTATGTATGACAATAATAACTTGGAGGAAGTGTATTCTTACAAGTACCTACGAATTGATATTCATCACAAGCTCAACTGGAACCATAGCATTGAGAAAATGATTAATGGGTGGTGGAAAGAGATAAAATGTGAACAGAATTGAAAAGAAAGAGTTGTAGCTCTCAGGTGTGGCCTGCACCTGGAGACTACACTCATCAAACTTGAGAGATCACTCTCGTCCACTATATTCGTTAATCAAATCAAAGATTAAATCATTAAATACAATACTAGGAAATAGGAAGTTGCACCCAAACCCCATAACTATAGGAACTAATCCTAAACTAGGGAGAAAGTTACAACAACGTAACTATTTTCTCCATTAATATCAAAATAATATTAATTATTCTCAACTCCCCCCCTTAATGGAGAAAGGGTTCTCCTGGACTCCTAGCATCTTTCTAAACAATTCAAATTTCACTCGTGCAAGAGGCTTTGTAAAAATATCAGCCACATTGTCACAAGTTTTACAATATACGTCAGCAATTTCTTTTGACTGTATTTTTTCTCTAACAAAGTGAAACTGGGTGTCTATGTGTTTGGTGTTTTTATGAAACACTGGATTGTATGCTAATTTGATAGTGCTCTGGTTGTCGCTTTTGATAGAAGTGGGCTGCTTCTGTTCTTTTCCTGCATCGTTAAGAAGTCTTCTCAACCAGATTGCTTCACATGTGGCTGCACACAATGCTTGATATTCAGCTTCACATGACGACAAAGCTACAGTACTTTGTTTCTTGCTGCTACATGCAATTACCCCGGAACCTATGTTAAATACATAACTTGTGCTGGACCTCCGATCATCCAGGTTACCTGCCCAGTCTGAGTCTGAAAAACCTGCTAGAGTAACATCAGATACATCAGTGTATAAAATACCAAAATGAACAGTACCACAAAGATACCTCAACACGCTTTTTGCTGCTGTCTAGTGACTTTCACGCGGTTTCGACATGAATTGGCTTAATACACTAACTGAGTATGCCATGTCGGGTCTGGTTGTTGTAAGATATATAAGGCTGCCAACCAACTGTATGTACATTGTGGCATCTACCTCCTTAGTGTCATCGTCACTGCTGAATTTTAAATTCTGCTGCAAAGGTGTTGCTGCTGCTCTACACTGATCCATACCAAACTTTTCCAACAGAATTTTAGCATACTTCCCTTGGGTAAGAAAAGTTTGCCCAGTATCTCTGAATACTTCTAATCCCAGACAGTAGTTAAGGCTTCCGAGATTTTTCATTCCAAAGACTTGTGCCATGAGCCTTTTGATTCCTCTGATTAAGTCATCTGCATTTCCTGTTAGAATCATATCATCCACATATAGAGAAATCAAAATAATCTGCCCCTGATTATTGTACTTGGTATACAAATTTGGGTCATTTAAGCTTCTATGGAAACCATACTCTATAAAGAAAGAATCAACCTTTTCGTACCAAGACCTGGGTGCTTGCTTTAAACCATATAAAACCTTTTTCAATCTGCAAACAAGATGTTCCTGCCCCTGCTTCACAAATCCTTCTGGCTGTACTAAGTAAATTTCTTCTTTTAAATCACCATTTAAAAATGCAGATTTAACATCAAGCTGGTGTAATTCCCAATTACATTTAGTAGCTAAAGCAATAGGCATTCTAATTGTATTTAGCTTTGCTACAGGTGCAAAAGTATCATCAAAATCTATACCTTCCTTCTGTGAATATCCTTTTGCAACCAATCTAGCTTTTAACTTATCTATACTTCCGTCTACATTCATTTTTGGTTTAAACAGCCACTTGCTTCCTATAGGTGTTTTATTTTTAGGCAGCTCTACTAATTCCCAAGTATTATTTCTAAGAATTGATTCCATCTCCTCATTCATTGCAGCTCTCCATTCCTCAAATTGACTAGCTTCTTTATAATTAGAGGGTTCTACAATGTTCAAAACTTTTGACATCAAAGCATAGTTTCTCAACTTCAATGGTAATTGAGTCTTCCTACCTGACCTTCTTGGTAGGGGACTTACCTCAAATTTGTTTTCCTCTGCAATAATTGGGCCTGCTCTTTCACCTTCTTGCTGTTCTTCTTCAATCTCTTCTTTCTGCTCCTGTTCCTGCTCCCTTTCATCCTCGCTGCTTTCCTCCAACAGCAATGGAATGTGCCAATCATCTCCAACATCAGCTTTCCTTTCCTGTACCTGTTCATGAAAGACTACATCTCTACTTGCAAATGTCTTACGAGACTCAGGATTGAACAGTTTGTATGCTTTAAACTCTGTGCCATAACCAACAAAGATGCATTTGACTGCCTTAAGGTCTAGTTTCTTTCTATCAACTTTGGGTACATGTGCAAATGCCTTTGACCCAAAAACTCTTAAGTGATTTACTGCTGGTTTAAATCCATACAAGGCTTCAAAAGGGGTTTTGAAGCCAAGAAACCTAGTAGGACTTCTATTTTTTAAATATACAATAGTATTTGTCGCTTCTGCCCAAAAAGTATTAGATAGACCCTTACCTTGCAGCATGCTCCTTGCGCACTCTACCAGGGTTCTGTTTTTATGCTCTGCAACTCCGTTTTGCTGTGGTGTGTGCGGCACTGTATACTGCTGAACAATCCCGTGAGATTTGCAGTATTTCATGAATTCCTTTGATTTGTATTCTCCTCCTTGGTCAGATCGGAGAATTTTAATACTTTTTCCAAATTGTCTTTCCACCAGGGTTTTGAAATCTATAAAACATTGGAAAGTCTGACTTTTCTTGTTTAAAAAATAAACCCATGAATACCTAGTGCAGTCATCAGTAAACAACAAAAAATAGTATGCTCCCCCTAGCGACCTTGTCTGCATGGGACCACATACATCAGTGTGTACTAGCTCTAAGATTTCTGTTTGCCTCCTCCTATCATGCACAGGGAACTGTTCTCTGTGCATCTTTCCTAAGGCACAACCACCACAGTTTAACTGAATGTTACGAAAGATGGGGAGACCTTCGACCATACCTTTCTTTTGTAACAACATGAGATCCTGCAGATTCAGATGACCAAACCTCTGATGCCAGAGTTGTTCAGCTGTCGACTCTCCTGCAACCATGGCTTGCTTTGATATACTTTTTGCATCCAATCTATATAGGCTTCCAACTCGCATGCCTGTTGCAACAATTTCATTCCTGCAATCCTTTATCACACAGTGAGTCTTGAAGAATTCGACATTCATATCTTGGTCAGCCATCATGGATACAGATATCAGGTTTTTCTTTATTCCAGGTACATATAAAACATTTGAAAGGTGACTAATTTTTCCATTTCGTAACTTAACTGAAATCACCCCATGACCTTTAATCTGATATCCATTATCATCCCCTAGATATATTTTTGATCCATTTATAATTTCTTCAAGACTGTTGAAAAATTCTTTATTACCTGTCATGTGAGAGGATGCTCCGGAATCGACATACCAGATGTCATCTTCATTCGATGCTGAAAGGGCACAGTCGACTATGAACAGTCGAAATTCATGACTTAAGTCTTCTTCTTCAACAAAATATCCTCTGTGTTTTGGATTTGCCTGTCTCCTCCTTGCCTCATCAGCCTGCCTCTTATGATAACAATGTCTCTGTATATGACCCTTCTTTCCACAATAAAAACATTTCTTTTCAGAATGATTTGCAAGCATACCCTTATGACAGTGATGTTTATGTGTTGTTCCTCCTTTCTGGACTGATTGCTGCTGTGACTGCTTCCCTTTAGATAGTCGTCGTTTTGCCACCAGTGCAAGATCGTCACTTTGGGGGTTCAGATTCAGGTTCTGCCGTCGCTCTTCCTCTTGCTGCAAGATCGCAGTGAGATCATCAAAAGTGGGTGTTTTCTCCCTTGCCGAGACTCTAGTGATGAAGATTTGGAAATCATCACGCATCCCATTCATTGTAATTGCAACAAGATCTTCATCAGCCACCGTCACTCCAATGGCCACCAATCCATCTTTAACATCCTTAATTCACGCGACAAATGCAGTAGCAGACTCCCTTTCATCCATCCTCATTGAAAATAGCTTGCTTTTCACAGCCAAAACTCTGTTTGTATTCTGGGTTTCATACAGATTCTTGATTTTCGTCCAAATCTCTGCGGACGTTTTACAGTCTCTGATGTGTGCAATGACATTGTCTTTCACAGACATCTTTAACAGGACCTTGGCCTTGTTTTCTCGTTTTTCCCAGTCTTCTTTCTGTGTGGTTGCAGTCGGCTTCTGCTCATCGCCTGTCACTATAGTCCAAGCGTTCGCACCTTCGAGCAGGGTCTGGATCTTAAACTTCCAATTCGTGAAGTTAGATCCGTTGAGTTTACCAGACTCGTTAAGGTAAGATTACATCATATTACTCACTGTGAATCTACTTAACAACAAAAACAATACCTGTCAGATCGATCTGTCACCTCTGCCGCCGATCTGCAGTGTCTAGCACTCCCGCTCCAATGAGCAAATTCGACGTTTCCAACACAGCCGAAACAATGATCTGATCACAATTGATCCGATCCACCTCTCCCAGATTGATCTGCCACTTCGCCGATCCTGCTCTCCCTGCAGATCGCCAAACGAAGTCGAGGTTTCCTACAGATCTCCTCTGGCGCTTTCCCGATCTGTCTCTCCCGGACGGGTCTGCAACTCCGCCGATCTGCACCGTTTGCAAACTGCCAAACGAAGTTCACGCTATTCGCAGATCCCTTGGCACTACCCCGAGTGAAAAATCCGCGCTAATTCAAAATCGCTTAGAGTATTTTAATTGGCGCGACTTTCCTGGTAAAATCCCGCACTAATCGAGCTTTCTGGCGCTCTGGCGCAGTTTATTCCTCAATGACCGCGCTAATTCCTCTTTTGGCGCGACTGTCAGCGTAAAATCCGTGCCAATCCGTGAAAAATCCGCGCTAAAATTTTCGTCTCCGAGCCAGGTGTTCTGTAGTCCACCTGCTCAATCGAGCACAGAGCTCTCGTGTACACACAGCCGCAAAGGCGCTTCAAGCCACACAAGCTATTCCAGCCACACAGGCAAGCTAGCTACTACAGGCACTTCACCCTCACAGGTGACAAAAGATCAGGCTTACTCAATCTGAGCTCTGATACCAAGATAAAATGTGAACAGAATTGAAAAGAAAGAGTTGTAGCTCTCAGGTGTGGCCTGCACCTGGAGACTACACTCATCAAACTTGAGAGATCACTCTCGTCCACTATATTCATTAATCAAATCAAAGATTACATCATTAAATACAATACTAGGAAATAGGAAGTTGCACCCAAACCCCATAACTATAGGAACTAATCCTAAACTAGGGAGAAAGTTACAACAACGTAACTATTTTCTCCATTAATATCAAAATAATATTAATTATTCTCAACTGAAAGCTTATTTTGGTCTTGAAAATAATTGTAAAACAGCAAACCTTGTATTGTGGGATAAAAAGAAGTTCCTCTTTGAAACTTTAGTCACTTATGTTATTTTATATGGTTGTGCAGTTTGGGGTTGCAGCATCTCTAGAGAATCATGGAGAAAGATTGAGCAAATCCAGAAGCGTTTTATAACTTATAACATGAAAATTAAAAGTAATACACTCTATCATATTCTCCTTATAGAAGCAGGCATTTCCCCTATTGAGAGCCTAGCTATGATTAGGTTTCTATTGTAAAGCAAAAACTCAATAACATAGATGATCATAGACTTCTTAAGCTAGCTTTAAATTCTAGCCAAAACTACCTAAGGCTCAATCGGGGGTGGCTGGTTAAACTACTGGGAGATCAATGAGAATGATGCATTGCAAAACATAAATAACATTAAAGATATTGTTACTTCTAAGTTCAAAGAAAAAATGTGGTGTGAGAAAGATTTAGCGGCTAAAAGAAAATTAAGTTATTATAAGAAGGTCATCAACCCCACCCTAGAAGATCAAAAGTATCTCTCTATTTTAATTAGCTCGAAGAAGAAAATTAATATAGCAAAGATTAGAACAAATTTTCAGGAGCTCCATAGTGAAACAGGTCGTTGGGTAGTTCCTAAAACGCTATGGATGGAAAGTATCTGCGATATATGTGAGAATATGAACATCGAGGATGAAAACCACTTCCTCTTAGAGTGTCCCACGTACAACCACATTAGATCTCAGTTTCACAATCTTTGTTACAATACTCACCTTCCTAGCCTTTTACAATGTCATAATTATAGTGAGCTCGGGAGGCTTTTCTCCAAGCTTTTTGAGCATAGGAATAAAATCTTAAATCAAAATAAATAATTTGTTTCTTTACGTCCGATAGACCAATGTTTGGTCTCAACGGACGTTAACCATCATCATCATCATCATCAATTGTGTATATTTATTTTTTTTATTATGAATATTTTTAAATTTTAAATAATTTTTATTACAATAATATAATTTGTCAATATCACATGTTAAAAAAATTAATAATTTATTTGAAAATGAATTTGTTCATATTATATTTTTATTTAATTAATTTAATAAAAAAACAAAAAAAAAATACTTTGAAAATAATTTTTAATGTTCAATTTGAAAATATTATTAAAAATATTCTCCAATATTTTATAGAGATTAAATTTTCATTATAAATATTTACCATACACTTAATAATTATTAATAATTAAATTAAAATTATTAAACTTTTATATTAAAATAAACTTATTATAAATTAATATTTATTCTTATTTACCAACCATTTAATTTAAATAACTATACTAATTATACACCTTATACACTGATTTAACTTTTTCTAAAAATTATCAATTATAAATCACCCATAAAACTTCTCTTGAAAAACACCATAACTCATCAATAAAAAGTGAAGCGACTTCTCTAAAAATAAAACACCAAACATATGGAGCATTAATTCGTAAGCCTAACCATCGTAAATGACATAGAATTCTGACTTCCACTGAAAAGGTATAAAATGAGTTGACGTCGATTGCAAGTGGAAGTAACCAAAGTCTGTAACGGAATTGCTACGGGATCATTACATTGTTTTGTCGGCTGAAAGTTTTTGAAAAATAATTGCGTGGACTCAAATCAGCCGACGAAAGTCTAAATTAGATTGTAGCGGCGAATTAACATGATCAAACTAATTTAGAAGAATAGTATTAAAAACAGAACATATTTATACCTTAAAGTTTAAATTAATTTTCGAAAACCCTTCAACTAAGCACAATGTGTAAAGTGAAACTATAGCCATTATAATCACAATAAACCAAGGGGAAATACTACTGTACATACATGTGTGAAGACTACTGTACAATTATTTTAAAAAAAATTGCATACCCAGAGGAACCCACTGCGGTTAAAAAAGGAGGGAACGGTGCGTGAAACCCCATGGAAACTGCATAGCTTTCTTTTCAATGAGGTAAAAAACATAAAGCAAGATGATTAATAACTAGGATGGATCAAAACTAAACATGAACAAAATCCACCTAGAAAGCAAGGAAGAATATGTTGGAACTACTACATACCTAAAGAATATGTTGGAACTACTACATACCTACATGAGGAGTCTTTCTTAGTTAGAGCCTGGGACCATATTTGATTTGCTTCTTTTTTAACTTCGCAATTGGTTAGTTTTTTTGCATGATTTACTCCCTGATTTGCTCTTTCTTTCACTCCGCAACTGGCTCGTTCTCTTCGGAACTTGTTGTAAGTGTTGAGTCTTCTCATTGATGACCATTATGCTATATTACCTTGGGATCTTCACCTAGTAATGCTATATCATGAACATTGTAACCTATTTTCTAATGAATCATTATTTTGTTCTTTCGATTTTCTTTTAGTGTTTTTGCTCTACAACGCTGTGTGTTCAACCTTTACTAGTTAGATTCATCTGTGCAAGTTTTCTAACACATTTACAGAAGTGCATCTACTGTTGCACACTGAAAAGAAACATAATAAAGCTATGTTCAAAACCCCATAATACTAAATAGAGTTGAACATTTAGATTTTACTAGCTCCTTGTAATGGTTATTTGATCCATGAGTCCTAGGCACGCCCGCTCATTTGAATTCGCTTGATATTGATTAAACCTTCATCATCCCTTCTGCAGAGGTCGACCTGGAATCCCAAACGTTTAGGAAATGGAAAAGAATGAAATCAAAGTCCAAAAAGTCAAAGATTAAAAGAATGCACAAACTAGAAAAACAAAAAATAAAATGGGAAGCGCAAACAGGCCAACCATGCATTGATTAAGCTAAATCTAAGTAAAAGAAAGACAAAAATATATATATATCGAAATATCGACAGTGCTATCGTCACAAAATAAAACAAAACCCCACAATCCCGCGTCACGTCGCCGCTCCTCTAGATTTTTCTCATTTCGTCTCCCGGTCTGCGAGATCAAATCGCTCATATCTCCCATCTAACAAGTGCAGTATCCAGAACGAATTCCAATATATTTCCATGATGTTTATTATGTTTGAATTCTGCCACCTGTCATCCACGATGGCAAATAATACCGTTATATGGCCTCCGTGATGCGCCCTATTGAGTTCTGAATTTTTCACATTTTAATTAAATGTTCTTTTATATGTTATTTTTCAAAATATATTTTAATTAAATATTCATATATGTTTTTTTTTTCCCGAAGGTGGCAAAACCTATCAAACTCAGGGGTCAAACCAACAGTGAGTACAGCCATCTCTCGCTGCTATCCGCGAATGTCGGTTTGACTCATCACCGTTATCAAGGAAAACCACGCCACCTGTAATAACCCGCTGGTGGTCCGTAAGGGAGCAGGCTTTCACTCCTGCCAGATGCCTCTGGGTCTTGGGCCGTTAACCTGTTTCCTTACGTCCGAGGAAGACGAGCTCTTAGCCAAGCAGAACCAGTTTTACGGCATACTCCAGACCGATTCATATGTTTTTTTAATTAAATATTCATATAAGTTTTTTTCATTTACCTCTTATTTTTTAATTAAATATTTATATAAATATGTTTTCTTGTCAAATTTTAATTCGTAGCAAATTATTTGAATAATGATAAAGTAAACAATCATGTACACCTAACTAAATGGTTCTTTTTTCCACCTAAAAGCTTGACCACATAGCGAGACACATACGTCCAAATTGTTGTTCAAATTTTAATTTTAATTCATATTGCTAAACAAATTATATTTCTGAAGCATCAAATGACAAAATCAAATATATTTCAATTGTTACTATTTTAAAATTTTACTTTTATTTTAAACCATTTGTTTTAATTTTATTTTAAATAATTTAAATTGGAAAACCTATCATTATATTACAATATTGTTATCATATTGAGCTGTAAGGTGTCTATGAATACAAGATATAAATTTAAATTTCATTCCCAAACATTAACTTTTTGGTTTATTGAATATGAATTTAACATTAATTTATTTTTTGTATTATTTAATTTGATTTTTTTACAATTTTTTAAAATGTTAATTAATATAAAATTATTTTAATTTTATTTCTATAAAGTTTTTAGAAATATCAAAACTGGTAAGACATAAATTTTGTTTAAGTATAAAAAATTACATTATATTACAATATTGTTATCATATTGAGCTGTAAGGTGTCTATGAATACAAGATATAAATTTAAATTTCATTCCCAAACATTAACTTTTTGGTTTATTGAATATGAATTTAACATTAATTTATTTTTTGTATTATTTAATTTGATTTTTTTACAATTTTTTAAAATGTTAATTAATATAAAATTATTTTAATTTTATTTCTATAAAGTTTTTAGAAATATCAAAACTGGTAAGACATAAATTTTGTTTAAGTATAAAAAATTACATAAATTTAAAATTTATATAGATTTATATTATTTATATTATATATAAATTTTATAGTTTTATATATCTAAATATTCTTGTTTTTCAATTGATTACAATTTTGCCATACATATAATTACACATATAAATATATTTTTTAATTTAATTTTTAATGTGTTATGCATAATTATATATGAATTTTTTTAAATAAAAATTAAATTTGTATATATTTATTAATTAAATTTAAGATCAATTTTAAAATATTTTGATTATGAATATTAATTATCATTATCTATATTTTATATAATATGGTATCTAAATTATAAATTTCTTATAAAAATAAATTTATCAATAAAAATACAAGATAAAAAACTGTATTAAATTATCATATTATTTTTATTTTTTTAATTTAGCAATCTTGTTTGTTTTTATTTTCGGCTGAAAGTCTTTGAAAAATAAATGCCAGGACTGAAATCAGACAACGAGAAAATGAGTTGACACCAATTGCAAGTGGATAGTAACTAGAGTCTACACCGGAAATGCAACGGGATCATTACATGGTTTTGTCGGCTGAAAAATAATTGACAGGACTCAAATCAGCCGACGTAAAAACGAATTGACATCAATTGCAATTTGATAGTAAGTAGAATCTACAACGGAATTGCAACGGGATCATTACATGGTGTTGTTGGCTGAGAATCTTTGAAAAATAATTTGCAGGCCTGAAATCAAGCAACGAAAAACTAAACGAGATTGTAGCAGGAAATAACATCATCAAACTAATTTAGAAGAATATCATTAAAAACAGAAAGTATTTATATGTTAAAGTAATTTTCTAAAACCCTTCAACAAGCACAATGTGTAAAGTGAAAGTATAATCATTATGAACCCAAATAATCATCATAGACCCAAGGTAAAGAGACTTTTTCCTAGTTTTCCTCCATCAAAAAGGTCGAGAGAAAAAAAAAACACCGAGATGAATCAAAATTGAACATGAACAAAACCTAGAAAGAAAGGAAGAATACACGAAGCCATCGTGAAGTGCATTTGCCATTGCACAATGAAAAGAAACAGAGTAGGGCTCTATTCAAAACCCCATAATACAAAAAGTGCATAGGGATCAACTTTGAAGATTTTACCTTATCCTTGTAATGATTATTTGTTCCAACAGTCCCAATGGCATCCACTCCTTTGGGATAACTTCTTATTTGATTAAACCTTCAACATCCCTTTTGCAGACACCAACTAGGGATTCAAAACGTATTGGGAAACGGAAAGAACAGGCTGCCAATTTAAAAACGCCAAAGACTACAAGAATGTACAAACGATCAAACAAAAATTAAGGTGGAAAGACCAAACATATCAACCATGCTCTGCTTAATTAAATCTGAGGAAAAGAAAAGAAAAAGAAATTGAATCAAATCTTTCTTCCGAGCAACAATCATCAGAGAATAAGACAAGAATCCCACTATGTCGTCGTAGCTCAACGCTCCTATCCTCTTTTGCCATTTGGGCTACCAGCTCGCAAAATGAAATTGCTCCCGTACGATAAAAGGAACGGATTCCAATAGATTTAAGTGTTTATTATGTTTGAATTCCGCTGCCTATCATCCATGATGGCAAATAGTACCGTTATATGCTCTCCCTCAAGCCGCACTATTGAGTTTGGAATATGAAATTGCTCCTCCCGTCTCCTCGTACGATAAAAGGAATGGATTCCAATAGATTTATTATGTTTGAATTCCGGCACCCATCATCCACGATGGCAAGTAGTACCCTTATATGCTCTCCCTCATGCCGCACTATTGAGTTTGGAATCCTTTTTTGTGTAGGGTCACCATGATATGATTACATTGAAGGTGTTCCTATAACAGGTTTGGCTGTGCAGATGTAACCAATCACAAAAGTTTATTTTCATGCTCTTTCGTCGAAAGATTTTCTTCCACCACAACAACTAGATTTTGATTTTAGGCCTGACGAGTGCTCGATCAGGTGAAGGTTTAGTATGTTGGCCTTATAATTAGAATCCAAGTATGCGTCACCTTGTTTTCTGGCTCTTTTTTCCATGGAACGAGGTTTTCGTCTTCATGCTCATTCTAGAACAAGCACTCGTTAACATGTCCTCTCATGATGCTCCTCCTTAAAACTATGCCTTGGCAGATGCACAGGGATTCCAATTATAGTAGAGGGCCACTAGAAGCTTCATAACGGAGATCCGAAGGGCAGGATTCCAATTATAGGAGAGGGCCACTGGAAGCTTCATAAAGGAGATCCGAAGGGGAGGATTTGGGAAGGTATACAAAGAAATGTTAATGAATGGCACTCTCGTTGCCATTAAATGTCTAGCCAATCGGGTCAGGCAGGGACAAAGGGAGTTTTGTTGAGAAATTGCCACCATGTCGTCCCTTAATCATTCCAATCTCGTGAGTTTGCATGGTATATGTGTGGAGGGCCACCATCGTATTTTGGTGTACGAGTTCATGGCCAACATGTCTCTTAATAAATGGCTGTTCACCTAGACAAGCTTATGGATTGGAAAACCAGATATTCCATTGCTCTGAGAATTGCCTCGGGACTTGTGTACTTGAACGATGAGGCTAAACTTTGTATTCTGCATTTGGATGTAACATGAGAATTTCAAGGTGAAAATCTTTGATTTCAGCATGGCGAGGTCTCTTAACAGGGATTTGAAAAACTATGTGGTGACCTAGGTGAGAGGGACACCCAGATACATGGCACTTGAGTGGCCTTTAGAATCGGGAATCTAGAGAATGGAAATGGAACCCTTGAGATTTTTATAGCAAGGCCCAAGGACTTGTGTACTTGCATAAGGAGTCCAGAATTGTATTTTACATCTTGATGTAAAACCTCGGAACATTATGTTCGATGAGAATTTCAAGGCGAAAGTCTTTGATTTCGACATGGCGAGGTCTTTGAATAGAGATTTGGAAATTCGTGTGGTGACGCAAGTGAGAGTCACTTGGACACCAGGCTACATGACACCTCAGTGGCGTTCAAAATCGGGAATCTAGAGAATATAAATGGAACCCATGACCTTTTCGCAGCAAGAATCAGTCGATCTAGGAGAGTTTCGGATGATACCCTATTCAGTTTCCCTTTAGAAGAAGATCATGTTAACTAAATCTTCGGGATTTTTATTGTATAATATGTAACTAGTTTTACTTTCTGTTTTACGGTTAATCAGTTACCAAGACATAACTTTCTCTTACCTAGATTTCACATGTATAAATAAGTAATTTTATCATTAATATGATGCTCTTTTATTGTGGAGTTTATTTGGGCTTGTAGAGTGGTATCAAAACTCTATTTGAGTTGTTTCTAAAATCCATGTATTTGAAGTCTATGGCATAAAGGAGACGTGGAAGATAAAGAATGTGAGGATAGTTGAGTGCAGCAAAAGGTTAGCCCAATGGGACGCTCAAACTACTATTGACTGGAATGCTCAAATTATTGACTCATTGTAATTTTTATCTCTTTCCATCATAATGAAAGACGATTAGAGAAATTCGTATAAAGTTTTTTTTTTACATATCCTTGGAAATTAGAATACATGTTGGAGTTTTGAGTGGTTATTGTTCTCAATAAAGATTGTCAATACTGAGTCGAATACAAATAATTGCTGGATTGCTTGCTAAAAGTCTGAGTTCCACGCATCCAAGGGCCGCTTATTGTTATAATTTCGAAAGGCTTTATTTGCATTTACTACATCAAAGGGGAGTTTACTTATAGTGAAATTAATAAAAGATAGTATTTTCATTTGTTACGACAAACAAAAGTTTAATCATAGTAAAATTTTTGAAGGACCAATGTTTAATCACAGTAAATTTTCTCAAGGACCAGAGTTTAATTAGAGTAAAATTTCTTCAGGACCAGATTTGAAAGTGATACTTAAAATGAAGGATATATATTTGGATGCTAATAAGATTTGAATCTAGCTCTTTGCTAGGCTATTTTTGAAACTTACCATTAAACCACAAATCCAACTTTGTTTGAAACAAGAGGAGAAAAGAAATTTATATCTTTTTAGACGTATTACATATATTTTGAATTTGAAAGGATTTGAAGAATATTTGGTTCCATAACAATTATGACTTCAATAGTTTCTATAGTTGGAATTGTTGTTAATAGAAATGGAAATTATCAAGAGAGGTTTAGAAAGCTTAAAAGTTCCCCTGTTTTTAATGATTTGTGGGAAGTTTGTCAAGGCAAGAAGGAGAGCGATGGGAAAGAAATTGCACTAGAGCCCCCTGATAATGAAAAGCAACGTGAAATTTGAGAGACAAAAGACAACAAGGCATATGCATTAATAACTGCATCGGTGACATAAGAGGTAAGACGATATATTGTTTCTTGTGGTACTACATTCAAAGCATTAAAAAAGTTGAAAGAATTGTATGATTCACACTTAGAACTCGAAATTATTTAGTTATTGTTAAAGTTGTTTAATTTGGAGATGAATGATAATGATACTTTGAATACCGCCTCTAAAAGAAAATCCATTTTTCATGATATATAAGCCACATGAATTAAAGTAGATTTACAACTTATAGTGTTTATAAAATTCCTTCACCCTGTCTATTCAAACCATTTGGAATCTCTCCTAGCTAGTCGAAAGTTAAGAGACATTACATTTGATAAACTAGTAAGAAAAATAGCTGAGAGAGAAAAAAACCTTTGGGAAGAAAGAGGCTCCACCTAACTCTAATGTAGAAATTTTGTGCCTTGCACAAAAGGATCATAATTCTCATGCTAAAACCTCTAAAGGTGATAAAAATAGTAGAGGTCATGGTAGGAGAAATTATAGAGGCAGGGGGCCCAAAAATAGTCAAGGAGACAAACAACAAAATGATAGACCACAAAAGAATTTTAATGATAGACCAATTATCAAATGTTTTAGATGTGGTAAAATTGGTCATACTACTACTAACTGTAAAATCCCTTGGGAGAAAGTCAGTGAAAGGATCGAATAGTTGAATGAAAAGAAAGATCAGCCACCATCAGATAAGGGAAAATCACTAGAGTCTGCACATTAAATTGTTGCTCACTGTAATTTAATATTAATGATGTTTTCAACACTACATTTTCATCATGGTGAGATAGTTGGATTTTGGATTCGGGAGCCACTTGTCATATGACATTTAGGCGAGTTTTTTTTTAAATATTCGATGATGATATTGATGGTGTTATTTACTTTGTTGACAAGTCTCAAATTAAACCATCTAGCATTGGGTCTATTCGTTTGAAGATAACGAATATTGCAGATTATGTTCTACGGGGTGTACTTTATATTACACAGTTTCAACGAAATTTGATGTCTCTTATCCATATTCAACAGCAGGGGCATTCTATTCATATATTTGATGGCATAATCGAGATAAGAAGAGCATCTGATCATGCAGTTATTATGAACGGTGTGGAAAAAGGTACACCTTTAAAGTTAAATGGTATTTCATCTACTAATTTTTTAAATTTGTACTTTTTTGGTGCAACAAAGTGATATCATGTTTCCTACCTTGTTGTGGCATGCTTGATTTGGTCACATCAATTATGGCAGCATCAAAATTATGAAAAATAAAGGTATTAAAGGTCTTCCAACAGTTCCAAGAAAGATTACACCTTGTGATGTTTGTATTTTGGGAAAACATTGTAAACAACCTTTTCATAGTTTTCTTAGAGCTTCATGAAAATTAGGTCTTATACATTTAGATTTATGTGGACCTATGCCTGTTACAACTGTAAATGGAAATAAATATGTCTTGGCATTTATTGATGATTACTTTTGAATGTGTTGGGTGTATTTGTTGAAGAATAAGTCAAAAGTGTTTGAAGTTATTAAAACTTTTCATTCGATGATTAAAAATGAAACTTAACAAAATATAGGAATTCTCAGAACTAATAACAGTGGCGAGTATACTTCTCAAGATTTTGAACAATATTTGAAGGAAAATGGAATCAAACATCAAACTACCATACCTTATAATCCACAATAGAATGACTTTGCAAAACTTATGAATAGAACTTTGCTTAATATGGTTAGATCTATGATGTTATTTAAGAATGTTAAGTTGATGTTTTTGGGAGAAGCAATGCTTTGTGCAGCTTATAATCGCAATTTTTGTCCTTCTTCTGCCATCAATAATAAATCTTGTTATGACATTTGTTATAATCGTCTTCCTGTTGTTCAACATTTTAGAGTCTTTGGTTCCCTACGCTATGCATTAATTCCTAAACATCAACGCAACAAGTTGGGTGCTAGGAGTCACAAATGTATTTTCTTGGGATATTCTGCTACTTCCAAAGTATACATGCTATATGATGAAGAAAATAAAGAATTCACTCTTTCCAGAGATGTTAGTTTCCTTGAATCAGATAAAAATAATTCCATTATCGATAGGCAACTAACTCATTTGGAGAAATTTTCATCTAAAAAGCTCTATTTTGAATATGATAATGATGTTCCACATACTAAAGGGGGGGTTCCCATTCTAGATCAGGCTGTGGTTTTTCCATCTTTGACTCATGAGAATGATGAGCATGTTACTATTGAAGAAAAATTGGAGGATAGAATTGTTTTTGCAGGGTCAAAAAGTGTTCCTAAAGAACTTGTACTTCATGATGAACAACTATCACAACCACTTCAACAACCTTTACAAAGATCTACACATGCTCGAAAAGTTTCAAACAAGTATGATGATTTTGGAATAGGAATGTATTCTAAAGGTGATTTAGGTAATGTTTCTTGTGAATGTGAATTCAACTACTGTACAATTAGCGAACCTAATTATTTTGAAGAACCTGTTAATTCAGATGAATGCAAGGATGCAATGAATATGATGCACTTATTAAGAATGAAACTTGGAGGTTAGTGGCTCTGTTTCCTAAAAATATGTCGACCGAGAAACCCTTCATCAACTGAACCCGATCTCAGTGACCTTGCACTGCTGTCCAAAATTTCACAGAGCTTGAGGTTATCCTTTGGGCAGCCTGCTCTATGCAGTTCTGGAAACGAGCAAGCTAACTAACTCCCATAACTACGCATACGTTTTCCCAGAATCCAATCCATTCTGCGCTTCCCGCAAGACCTCCCTTTAATCCTCCCGTTGGTCAACCGAAGAAATGACTTGAGTTGTGACCTAGGGCTGCATTGATCACCAAAAATGCATAGATCTATCCTAATAGGCCTTTTTTCCCAATCTGTAACTAGCCCAGGTATTGCTCAGAGATGCCCTACCCTGCCGTTCTTTCCTGCTCTGCAACTAGGCCAGGAATTATGTAGAGCTCTCCTGTCCTACCAGCCCTTCTTCCTCGCTCTACAACCAACTCAAGAATTGTGCAAAGTTGTCATGCCCTACCCTTCTTCCCTTCTCTGCAACCATCTAAGTTTGGACTATCACCCAGGATTGCGAAATTTTAACCAGCAGCTCCCGTAACCCAACCTTGTTCTCCTCTAGAAAATTGTTTAAATTTTTCTGCCAGTGCCTCCTACTACCTGCACTATCTTCCCCAGTGAAATTGAGCAAATACCAACTAGATGACCTGCCCAATGCTCCCCTGGAAAATTGCGTAGATTGGCCTAGTAGCTCTTTGACATCCTACTTGGCCTTCCTCTTAGAAACTACGCAATTCGACATCCTAGATGGGTTTTTTCCCACAACTATCACTGTTGTCTCGAATTATAAAAGTATGTATCCCAGTGAAATCTGTGCAACTTTTCCCGGTAGTGCTTTGGACCCTCACATCCGAGCTTGTGTTGTGCTCTCAGTGGTTTTAGTGCCTTGTCCCTCTCCTGGTTACCTGCACCAAAATGGAAAATAATGCATCATGATAGAAGACATGACATATCAAATTTTTGACTGGATGACTCAGGGCCCAATTGCACTTCAAGGTGTCCTGCATAAGATGCCTAGACATTTGGAGAAAATCTTGACGAAGTATGACCCTGATAAGACAGTGAAGGTTGAAGACCAATTGGAAAACATTTAACTACACCTGCAAACACTTGAGGTACATTATGAGGATGTTGCATGTAAACTTTTTTAATGTACCTACACTTCTGCCTTGCGAGCAAGTATTGTGTAGTTTGTAAAGTGAACTGTGAAGTAGAAATTGGTAGAAAATTACGAAGAGGCAATTTTCGTTGAGAGTGAATTGCATGCTATTGGATTCATCTCAGATGATGAACCAAAGAAAGACTCCAAGGACATGGGTAAGAGGTCTCTTGCCTCTAGGAGTAGGGCTAAGGAGAAAAAAGCGAATGATATTGAAAGAGTGACTGATCTCATCAAGTCCCTCACCACTGAAATGGAACAAGTTAAACAAAGAACAAGCTAGACTACTATGAGCGGAAAGCCCCCCAAGTATAACCCATTCAAAAGGATTGCGGCTTCTAGCAGTAGCAATAACTAGCCGTAAAGTTCTACATAAATTTCTAATGTTGTCCTCAACATTGAGAATATAGGCACAAACCAATATTGCATGTTTCATCAAGAGCATCATTCAGAAATGACATGCCCACAATCGAACCAAGTCATGAGCATGATGGTTACGTAGCTTGTCGATTTGGTCATGTTTGAAAAGAAAACTGGGCCTAATGATGAAAAGGAAGAAGCTACTATAGGTGCTGAACCTCCAAGTGTTGGGCAAGTAGTGAACATGTTTAAATGTGTTCTCATAACCCAAAAGAGTTTTGCCAATAAAAATCCTATAAGTTATGGGCCAACCCAAAAGATGAAAAATTAGTACAACATAAGAAGCCAACCACCAAAAACCACAACTGTGTTAGTGAAGTAGAAATTCAAAGAAAACATGTTAAGGAAAATCAACCCATTGGCTAACTCAGTGCATAAAACTCAGAGAAATTAAGGGAAAGCAGTCTCAGCGAAATGTGTTTCCAATAACAGTAAGGATAGAACCATCCCTTTGGAAAATACAAGCTAAGTTCCATCCTCTAACACCTTAGTTATTCTTCCCACTAAGGATTATAACATTGTGGATGATATGAAGAAGGTTCATGCTAACATCTCCATGTTTGAACTAACAAAGATGACAAGCCAACGAGACATCCTTCTACAAGAACTTGGGAAAATCTCTTTAGGTAAAACTACCTCTTTGTAGAAGGGATTTATTAAGTCTCATGATAATCTCACACTTGTACTTAATGCACTTACGGTGGATCCAAACACACTCTGTCCTCTATTCTTGTTAACGTTCAAAATATCTAATCTCAATGTAGACAATTTCTTGGTTGATTCGGGTATATTGGTGAATTTGATGCCATTATCTATTGCCAAGAAAATCAATGCTAAAGGTGAAAGGACAGATGCACAAATTATTCAGCTAGAAAGAACTCATGTCCAAGCAATTGGTGAAATTAGAGATGTCATAAGTTGTTCATCATCCGATGGATGAGTGCACCAATGTATCAACATAGTGATTATGTACATTCCATAAGCATATGGAGTGTTACTGAGCAAACACTAATCTAGCAAGCTTCAAGGGTACTTTTCCATAGACTGGTCACACTTATGGCTTCCGTACAAGGGTAGAAATAATCAGATCTGGGTAGAATCAACAAGATATATGAAGCACACACTCACTCCCTTGAACAAACATAATGAGCCAATGGCTTTCACTGAATCACTATTTGGATATGACTTACTTGAAACTCAATTGGGGTGTTATCTTTCACAACCATGCCCAGTTCCACTGAACACACAGTTGGATGTCCTTCCTTCTCCAACTAGTGGTAATGAACTATGTATAGTTAGTAGCAATACTAGTATAGTTCACAACCCTTTTACATATGATGTTTGGAATATGTATTTTGATGGTTCCAAAATGTAGGAGGGATCTAGACCTACTTGAGTTATAATAGACATATTGTAGAGAAAGCATTTGATCTCTAGCCGCTTGGAATTTGAGTGCACGAATAACACAAAAGAGTACGAAGCACTTAGCTTGGGCTTACAAAGGGACACTGACCTCAACATTTCCATCCTGAAAGTGGTAGGTGACTTAGAAATCATGGTGTGACAAGTATATAACACCATACATTGTGTGTCCCCTCATCTTAACAATTATCAACAAGAGGGATGGAATATTATCTCAAATTTCCAAGATTTAAATATTATTTCCATTCCAAGAATGTGTAATGCAGCTATGGATTCCTTGGAAAACGTCGTTGCTAGGATGTCACCACTCATGGATGGATTTTCTATTGAAAATATTTATAAACCATCTGTTCCAAATAATATCACTAATTTACGCGTTTTATTATGGTGGCCAATAGATATTGTATTTTATGGCAGACGATGACGTTTTTGAAGACACAACGATCAATGAGGATGGGCACGAAAAGGAACTACAGGATGCAACCAATGAAACTAAAGGGAACCTCATACCCAAGGGTGTGGTATCATTGGAAAATTTGTATGACCTGCAGAACCTCTTTTGGGGATCCATCAATTCCAAGACCCATAGCTCCACTATGTCAAATGAACAAATCAACTTGGGAAGTGATAAGGATTTGAAATTTCTCAATATCGATACTTGCTACACACCACAAGAGTGACAAGCCTTCATCTACTTGTTTAAGCACTACCGTGATGTCTTCACATGGACATACGATGAACTCAAGAAATATGACACACGAATCATCCAATATGTAAAACCAATCAAGGAAGGGGCCAAGACATTTCAACAAAAACTGAGGAAATTTCATCCAATGCTTGAGCTTCTCATAAAGGAGATGAGAAAACTATTGGGATCTCATATCATATACAGAGTGCAACACTTGACGTGGCTATCAAATTTGGTTCTTGTGAGGAAAATGTTCAGGGAGACCCACCTATGTGTATATTTCTAGAATATCAACCCTGCCTTAAACAAGGATAATTACCCCGTGTTGTCCATGGAGAAAATATTGCAAACAATATTGGGGTCCAAAATGTTTTCTTTTCTAGATGGATATTCAAGGTATAAGAACATTTTGGTTGCTATTAGGGTCCCACCCTAACCCCCTTATTTATGTAATAGGATCGAGTCATAGTTATAGTTAAGTAAAGAGTAAATAAAGCCCATATTAATAATTGTAAGTGGTTAACCCGCATTTAATGATGGGACCATAGTTAGTTGCAAATGGGCCATGGTATTAGATAGTTGGTATTAATAAGAACCATGTTATTGCCCATGGTATTACATGTATGAATCCTATATAAAGGATAGAGACTCCCTACGAGGAGTATCGTGTCTTAATTTGTAATCGAGCTCAGCAATATTTGGAGGTTGCGCCCTCGAAGAGGCAAGTGAACTTTACTTTCTGAATAATAAAATACTTGCTGTTATTGCTCATTGTTCTATGTTCTGGGTATATTTCTTCACATATTTGGTATTTTGGTATCGTCTTGAAGGTTAAGAGCATAACAGTTGCAAAGCCTGATAGGGTCAATACTACATTCAAAATGAAGTGGGGCATGTTCACGTTTTGACGAATTTCGTTTGGACTAATCAATACTGGTGCACCATTCTATCATTCAATGGACATCGCCTTCGACATGCTTATTGGCTAGAGTGTACTGGGCTATCTTGATGATGTAATGGTATTCTACAAATAGAAGTCAAACCACCTACACCACTTGAAGATGATTTTTGAACGATGTCGCAAGTACAGGATATCCTTCAATCCCAAGAATTGTATCTTTGTAGTTTCTAACGGTAATCTCTTGGGGCACATGATTGCTAAAAGTGGGATGAGGGTATATCTAGATCGGGTTAGAACTATTACAAAAACTCACTTCCTAGTGAATAAGAAAGCCACACACTCTTTCTTGGGGAGCATCAACTTCCTCTGAAATTTCATCTCTGAATATGCCCAGATTGAAAAACCCATATATGAGATGGTAAATAAGGACAAAGTCTACAAATGGGGTAAAAGGGAAAAGGATTCGTTTACCCATATCAAACAGGATATAACAGAAGCACCCTCATTTTATAGCCTAGACTTTGATAAAGATTTCTTTCTCTACACTTTTGCTTTCGATACCTCCCTTGTTGTTGTATTCAATCAAAAGGATGAATTGAACAATGAACGACCTATCTCCTTCAAGAGAACGAGTCTAGAAGGACCATATCTTAATCACCCCGCCATGGATAAACAGGCTTATGCAATGTACCATGAGGTAAAGCACTTTAGGCTCTATTTGTTGAAGAACTGTTGTGTTATCTTCATTCCACCCCGAGCAATCAAGTCACCTCTTGTTCAACAAGATATGGGTGAAAGGAGGGTGAATTGGATGATCTGGTTACAAGACTATGATCTAGACATCAAGCTAGCTCACACAGTCAAGGGGCATGGTCTTTTCCAACTAGAAACAGAAGCGGTACATGCAAAAGAGGAAGAAGAAGAGCTCATGGGATGGGAGAAAGATATTGAGATGTATAATGTTGAGTGAGCCTCCCCCACTACACGTATAAAACATCGATACACAAATTTGCACCAATACTTAGAACACGACACAATGCGCTCTCACTTTTTGACACTATATAAGGGGGAACTCCGACTTAAATCATATCTTATCAGTTGGTGCATGGCGTGTTGTTCAGAAAGCACCACAATGGAGTATAGACCAACCGAGGGATAGTTTGCAGGCAAGACTATAGCACATAAGGTTATAATGATCATATTTTACTGGCCTACAATATTCAAATATTCTAATGCTTATTCCTGCTAGTGTCTAGTCTATCAAAGATGTGCCGGCAGAAATCAGAAGTTATCATCCCCACTGCAGCCCATTTTAGTGGAAGAACCTTTTAAATAGTGGGGCTTGGACATCAATGGTGAAATTTTCCCACACTCATCAAAGAAACACCACTACATCTTAACTGCTACAGACTATTTCACACAGTGGACAGACAAAGTTCTACTAAAATAGGTGAATGATCAGGAAGTCATCGACTTTTTGCAATAGAACATCATTTAAAAGTTCGACATTCCTACGTCAATTTTTTTTTACAATTCAACATACTTTTTATCATTAATACTTTATGATTTTGCATTGGAAAATGGTATTATATTGAAGCATTCAGTTAATTACTATTCATAGGGGAATGGTCTTGTTGAATCCACAAACAAGAACCTTATTTCTATCATCAAAAATACCATATTCTCTGAGCATTCTACTTTTGTGAATGGCTTATGGGTTGACCGAGTCACATTAAATCTTTCCCTGAGCACCTCCCCATACTTCTCGGTGTACGAAAAAGAAGCCATCCTCTCATCGAATATTTACTTGCCCACTCTACAACTGTCATAAGAGTCTAAGGCGACCCATGTCTATTAGTCAAGAATAGGATGGATGTTTGCACAAGCTATAGGAAGAAAGGTTGAAAGCTAAAGGGTTTTTTTTACTTCACCATATTCGTATAAAGAGGTGGTTTGACTAGAAATCTACAGGGAAAAGTAGCTTTAGTGTGGGTGACTTACTTTTGAACTGGGAAAATTCCCATGAGGACAAAGGAAAACACACTAAGTTTCAGTCCCTGTGGATTGGGCCATTCATGGTACACAAGAATCTTCGCCAACACACATATCACCTTGAATCACTTGTCGGGAAGATTGAATCTCTCCCTATCAATGGACAAGACTTAAAACCATATTTTCAATGAAAATTTGGGGTTGTGCCTTACACTATGTACGTAGTCTTTTGTTGTTCATTTTTTGTGCGTTTGCTTAAATTGAGTTTTGGTTTTTTTACATGAATAAGTGTTTTGCTTGATCATGTTGTGGCTTCTAAGTGTGTGTGTGGCTAAACTATAAAGAGCCTTGTGACACATTAGCATTTGGCTAGCCCTTTGTTTATTTTCCTTACGTTGGATACATATTTTGGTCAATAAAGTTTTGATAGAAAATCTGATTCGTTCGTCGGGAGAGTTTAGGTTCAACCATGAACCCATGGCTATTATGAAAACCTCATGCTTATACTTGGTTTTTCTTCTTTGGTGTTCTCAATCTTATCCAACCAATAAGAATAGAGAAGGTGAAATATCTAAACAAGAAAACCTAAATTAGAGGTCTCTTTAAGCTTATCTGAAGGAACAACCTTTTCTACTCTCAATAAGTCAGGGTCCCTCTTCCACCCCAAATAAATAAGTTTCTATGCACAATTATCTTTAAATAAATGAATAAAGGCAAAAGAAGAGAAAGGATTTTAGCACAGAGCAGTCAAGCAAGCAACTCCGCGAGGGTACTGTCTAGGCTCGCTAGCAGTGGAGAAATATTTATGTTCCCATGTGACCCTATCAGGGTACAGTCTAGGCAATTTGGCATTGGAGAAACACAAGAGATGAAAAAATATACTCTAAAAATATTAAGCATGCAAGCTACACTACCCTTCCAAACTCAAAACATTATGATTATAATGAAAATTATGTTGTGTTTAACTGAGAAGGTATAGAGGGGACCATGGCTGCCCATGGGGTAGGTGGGAGAGCGAAAGTGATCTTCACGATGAATCAATACTCCCTAAGGAACCGAGGCCCTACACAAAAGAAGCTAACTAATACAAATAAGTTGGAGTTCAACTAGTGTGTTGCCAAGTGTTGTAATTGCTGCAACACCCTCCAAAATTTTGGATTGCACCCAAATTCCAGAGCCTTCCTTTGTCTTTTCCTTGATTGTTGTAAACACTTAAGCTCATTTCATGAGCTTTCTTGAAGTTCTTTGGTCTATTTTTCATGTTGGATTAACTATCGTGCTTTGGCATGTTTGACTATCATACACTGTTTACAAGCCTTGTCTAGTGGTTTCAAAGGTCAATCTTTGTGTATATGAGTTTCCCCAACCACGTAAATATTTGTCGCATTCATTCAAAAGTCTTGAACATTTTCGTATCAATGTCATCACGGTCATACTAAAGTCTATCTTACATGTCGCACTTGTCGTATCTTGTCATGAGGCAGTCACACAGAGGGGAATAATTTTTTAATTTTTTTCGATTATCTATTTTGTCATGTCGTCAAACTATGTTAAGTCTATGATCATATTTCATGTTAGTTAAGAGTCCATCTCTCTTCCAGCACTTTCCCATTTCGAGAAATCTTCCTTACCAGGAAACTTACCTTCACCGGGCCCCGACTGAATAGCGCACTATGTATTCTTAGCGCTATAAGATGTGACCCTACTACATGGAACTTCAGAGTGCATAGTTCCCACCCCTTAATGAAATCGTTTCAACCCAATTCCTGAGTCCAACAACCTCCCTTGACCTTCAGAATTACGCAGTTCTTCCTCACGGTTTGCCTTGAACCATGGACTTCGCATCTTCGACCCTCAAGCCTTTTCCTTACCTTCTTGAAATATGAAATGTGCAAAATCCCAGCCTCCCTTGGCCTCCAAAACTATGCAGATGCTTCCTCCAGTATCCTTTCCCTCAACCTAACCCCACTGCCTCCAAAAATTGAATAGTTCTACCTTTTAAGCCTCCCTAAGTTGTGCATTACACAATCTACAAGCCCAAGGTCTCCCTCTATCTACTAGAACTAAACAATGCACAATCATTGGGCCCTTTATCCCATTCTATGGCTTGTCATGTCCCAGGCTCACTTCATGGATAAGAATGCTTCATACTAGACTAAAGGGTTTTTAGATTCATGTCATCCCGTCATGAGTGAATTGGAGGAACAGGTACACTATCAAGTCATCGTGAGATGATGAATAATGTGAATTAGTAGTGTATCTTGATATATATCTTTACCGATTTTAACTTCAACTGAATCACAACTTAGTGTACAACACCTCATAACGTATTAACAACCAATAACATATGTGTAAATATTATCATATGAGCAACAAAAATAATAATCATAAAATCATGTAAACATCAATGCATGAATCATAAGCCATAAGAAAGACATCAAAACGCAAATGCAAATCATCATCCCATGAAGATAAAAATTAAGATTTCTATTGGAAACCCTTTTAGAATTAAAAAAAAAAAAAAAAAACGTTGTTGTTGTTGTGCTGCGCTAAATATTCTATTACGTCAAACAATAGTATTTTACATAGATTGTTAGAAGCCACCAACCAGGAGACTTAACCTTGAACAATAGCTATCCTATCACTACAGACTAGTTGGGTCAATCCAAAAAATACAGCGAGTTGATGACCATCAACTATTCCAGCTACCACTGGGTAGAAAGGACAATTTTTTCAACACTGCTACTCGCAACCGCTAGCACGGGATCACTACTCCAACTTAGCAAGCACCCATTCATCGGAGGTCATTGCTCTACAACTCTATGTTAACCTTGATTTCATTCATTTTCGTACTCGACCACCAAGACACTATGATCAACAAGTCTCAATTTTGTAATATCAAACCCAAGCAAGAAGACATCTCAAAAACTCAATAATAAATAAGTTGATTGATACATACAACTAGCATCAAAATACTCTGCCATCAACGCTCGTAAATCAAACTACTCATGGCCATACACATGACCATCAACACAAACTGAAAATACATCAAATCCTCAATAAATCAACAACATAAAATAGTATGGAATTATACCATATGCACCAGCAACCCTAAAACACAAATGTCAAATAATACTATAGATGCAATCCTCAATCCATGTTCTTTTATCAACCTTTTAAGCAGCACATTTAGCCTTTGATTTTTCTATGCGATGAATCTAATATGAAAATTGATTTTTTTTCTTTAGTACTCCTTTAGAAGCTTGTGACCTACTCACTCCACTACCATCTACCCTCATAAATTGATGTATCGTTTCTCACCAATATGGCTGGAGCATTCTTCCTCTCTACAATCCTCTCTCACTCTCAATCACACAAACCAGCTTGTTGACAGTCTTAGATCTAGCCAACATACAGGGGATCTTTTGAATATGAAATCCCAATTAGAATTCACATCATTTGGTATGGGAGTCCCATCCGAAGTTATGACCCGACTGCCATTAACTTAAAGATTTTCCTTGGCTTGAATGATTAGCATGAGAGAGCAATTTGCATGTAATTTTGAATGAGCAAGAGAGTATGCCCTTTGATATGTTCAATTGTAAATGGATGAAGGTTATTTTGCTATAAGGAACAAAAATGAGTTTCTAAACAAAAATTAATAGTATTAATATAGTAAATACACATGTAGATAAACAAGGAATAATTGTTAGTCATGAAGAAAAATTGTTCACATAGATGCCATGATCATTATAACAATCACAACACTTTTCAAACAAGTTGATCACCAAAGCCTCCAAAATAGTTCAATTTCATTAGTACATATGTAAGCCAACATAAACTGCAAAAAATTGAAGAGTAGTCTCAAAACATCCAAAATCTATTGTGTTGGCCAAAAGGCTTTGGGTATTAAGCAAAAGTTCCAAGATACATGAGTACATTGAACACCACTATCTCAAATAGTGGAGCATTGGAGACACCACTTTCTCTCCAAAATAACTATATCTATCTCTCTAATGCCTTGTGGCAAAAATGAATGTGAAAAATCTTTTCCTTGAGTAATAAGTTGTCTTTTATAACTAGAGGAATTACTTTCATATCCACATTACTCTTAAGTTTCTCATATGACTTTCCAACTTCTTATGACCTTTGGACTTCTATATAACTCTTGTAATTCTAAATGAATTTTGAACTTCTTCATGGATTTTGGAATTACATGTGTCTTTTGGAGTTCTACATGTGGCTCTTTTGTCCATATATGACCCTTGGAATTCCACATATTGTCTTTACAATGATTACATAGCTACATCATCATTTCCACATCATCATGAGGTAACAACTAGCATTGATGACCTGGAATCGTAGTGACTAATGAAGTGAACTTTATTGAGATGTCATAATTCTACCACTTGTATCTTCAATCTTACAGGCAACTTTCATGTTGTTGTTGCCTTTATGATCCAAAGGTTGTCGGATCATATGGAGTCTTTATGAGTTACTTTTATCATCAAGATTCCAATGTTCTTCATCTCGTTGAATTATGTGTTCCTCACTCTTGAATACTTCCTCAAGTTTATCCCCTTTGACAAATCTCCTCATGCATCCTTGCCATCTTTTTTTAGAACACCTGCGACTAAGATCACTCATGGAAAGAAAACAACAGCTCGAAAACCTCTTATTCTAACATGTTTCAGGAAATTTTTCTAATCATTGCTCATTAATGCCTCGACAAGAGAGGAGAAAGCTTTATGGATGCAAGGCACACTATCAATGGACAAGGGTTGGCTAGCTTAAGGTTTGAGGATGCACTATGCACTCAACTGAGAAGAACAAGCTTGAGGGAGGGCACAAGGCATAAGTTGATGGATGAAGCGGGTTCAATGAGGCATTTTGACGTGCCATGTGCTCAACTGGAAATCCTAAGTCACAAGGAAGGCATGAGATGCTGCGAAGGTTGAAGGAGGGGTTCACTATTTATGTGCCATGCGCTAAACTCAGGGCTTGGTGAGGGTACAAGACACATCCCAAAGAGGGAAGGAAAGCTTGACTATTGACTGATGATGCACCATGCACATGGCTTAGAAAGAGACTCGGTTTAAGACGCAATTAAAAAAGGGAAAGAGTGGTTGTTTCTTCACATTGTGCTATGTTCTTTTGGGAGGGTGTAGGGTTCAGTTGGAACAAGGAAGGGACCCCAATTCAGCCTTAAGACAAGCATAGATGGTTTTTCAGAAAAAAATAAAAGAGACATCAACGAACAATTACAGTATTATCAAGTGAAGAAATATGAAGCATATGTAAAGAAATTGTAGAAAATAATAAAGCAATTTAGACAGTATATAATTTGGAGGAAACAAAAAAGAAAATCCAAAATTGTAAAAGATTTGCGTCATTGTAAGCCTAGCTAAGACATCAACTAGTAGGCATGTTTAAGTGATGATTGATTTAATTTCTATTATAATCCTAGTAGACATAGTTGGGTCATGTTTAAGTTATGTTGAGCCATACAATTGTAATTAAGGGAGAGTGTTGGAAATACCTAAATTACTCCTGCATACAGTGCAGTCTATATTAAGAGTGTGGGTTAATTAGAGTCATTATGAGTTAGTTTGATCCCAATTATATTTGGAAAAACCTAATTTATTGTGAGTTTGCATAACAAGTTAGTCTGAGTTGAGTAAGTCAATTATAAATAGCATGATTGCATATTTAGTTATTTAAGGATTTATATACTAGTGAGTGGGTCATTGCGAGATGTATGAGGCGAAAAGAGCCAAGATTCATCGCTCAGTGACTATGTATGTGAGAAGGTTTTGTTAATAGAAGCATGCTTGTGTGATAATTTGTGTTTCCTCCTGTCTACACTTCCATCAAAAACTCAAGAATTCTTTCTTTTCAATGAAGTACAAAAGACATGAGTGACTAAATACTAGATAGATCTAAACTAAACATGCATAAAAGTTACAGAAAGGGAAAGAAAAAATACAAGAGTTCACCTTGGATAATGAAAACAAGAAAATAAAAGTGGCTATGTTTGAAAACCATTGATAAAACCATAATTCTAAATTACTTAGAATCCAACCATCAGTTTTTTATAATCATTGTTTGGAGCTAGTAACAATGATTCCCACTCATCTGGAAAAGCTTCCCATGGATTAAATCTCATCATCCCATCACTTCTCTATAGACAACAGACATGGCCTATGAATTCAAAATATGCATCACCCTCATTTAGAAAATGAAGAGAAACAAATTTCCATGAATGTACTCAAACTTCGATCGCGTGAATGATTAGAAGATGACAGAAACCAACATATAAAACATATAATATAAAAGAGGAAATCACAGACTTATCAACCATGGCCATGCTTAACTTAAATTTAGTCGAAAATAAAAATCCCAAACTCCTTCAAATGACAAAATCTTGACCTATTGACATAAACAAGAATCATCACAGAAAAAATCCATGCCTAACTTAAATTTAGTCCAAAAATAAAATCCTAATCTCCTTCAAATGACAAAATCTTGACCTACTCATGTAGACAATAATCGTCATAGAAAAAATCCCCATAGTCTCGCGTCACCTCACCATTCCTTTTCTCTTTTCGTATTCATCTCTAAACCAACGAGATGAAGACTCATTCCAAAGGATTTCCATTATACTTATTATGTTTGAATTTGTTGCCTTTTAAATAATTTCTTCCATGTTGGAAATGATAGTACCATTAATATGATGTTCATCATGCTATGAAATTATGTTTTGAATTATTTTTTCTTGGGCACGCTCCTTCGTGATTACACCTTTTTCAATTAAATAACATTTTTTTTGTTCGCTATGTGTTATGTTCTTTCCACGACTAGCACCATGCGCAAAGCGAAAGTGTTAGAGAGGGAGTGGCCAGTTTCTCCTTCATTGCAGTGAGGGGATCACAAGGGGGGCGACAACCCCCACTGTCGAGGGGGTGGTAGCCCCCTTGTACAGGGTCCGAGGCAGCGCCCCAATTTTTTTTTTTTAACCCTATATTAGTTGGGCAGACCTACCTATGGTTTTGTGCACGGGTTTTGCACGTGGTTTTGGGCATGATGGTTTTTTTCCCATGGTATCTTTTAGATCTGGTCAAGGGAACTACGTCTATGTTCTAATTGAAGGTTAATGGATTGTGATTTATGGATGTTTCTGCATGTATATATATGTATTGTAAAATTGAAAGGAATATAATGAAAAATCAATCTGGTAGTCCTAATTTTGGCAGTTTTGGGATCAAAGGGAAAATATTTTTGTATATATGTTTTATGTTTTATGTTCTCGCCATTATTTATTTTTTGTATTTAAAATTATATGCCAGTAATTTTTATACAGAGTTAGAACCTACATTTTTAAGAGTTAAATTAAATATTCTTTTTAATCTTCCATAAAATTATAAAAAAAATCCCATAAAACTTGTTCTTCCTTTTCGATGATTTTGCATAAAGACTTCGTCATTTAAATTGCTCACTAATAATTTTTTTTATCACAATTTTATACATAGATTTAATGAATAATCTAATTAACCCTAAATTATCATCTTTTATATATATATATATTACAATTAAATACATATATTTGAAAAGCTATTCATTAAAAAAATATATATACAATATTATAAATTTTAATTTATGAATTATTCTCAAAATCACGACCAAAAAAATATTTTCAAAATCACCATAAAACATAATTTTGTTATTTTTTCACCCGCCAAAGCTAGTTTTTCTCTAAATAAAGATAATCTTGTAGTCTTTTCCAAAGCATGCCAACATGAAAAAATAGATTCCACTCTCTTATGAAAAATACACTAAAGGAATTTGAAAAGACTCCACTCCCTTCTTAACTAATGAGACATACCATAAATAAATTTGTCTTTTATTATTATTATTTTCTTTAGTTCCAAGTAATTTTTTTAAGGTTTAAGATTACGGTGGTCTTAGTGGATGTTAATTATCATTAGTGGATGTTACTTTTCATCATTATTATTGTCGTGACTTTTAATGAAGAGTTCAATTTTCTATAAATTTAGATATTTAGATGTTGATAATATAATTTAATATTAGAAGAAAAAGAAGAAATATGATATTTTTCTATTTTACAATAACTGTCTTATAAAAAATAAAAATCAATTGTATTTAACACTTTTTCTTATCTAACACTTAGTTGGTTCAAGCATCCACCAAATCCTAAAAATGTGATTAATCTGAAAGACATTTATCTACATTATAGATCACAAAAGTGTCAAATCTAGTATTATTATTATAATTATTATAAGAATTAGTACGTAAGTTAAACATATATATAAATATAGAAAAAGATACTTAATTATGGAGATTTACTTATACACTACCATGGAGATTCTTTTATGTTACAATACCATAGCTTATAATACGAAATTCCCAACAAATCATAACTCATTTCATATGAATTAATCAATTTAATTGAAAGAGAAAAACATCACAACTATTTTGGAGATAAATATCAAATTTTGATTGTGTATAATACTATAAATATTCTAGAATATTAGAGTCTTAACTTGTACCACCCACCTAATGAACACGTCTATTGGAATAATTATACTTTCATTTTCCTTACATTATTCAATTTTAATTAGCGCTAATGCAATCATATAAATTAAATAGATTGTAAACACCTATTGACATCAATCCATAATATGTATCAAAAATGTAATGCATTATACTTCTCACATTGCCCACATAAAAAAATAATAAACTTTAACTAAATTATAACGTTATATACCCAAGATTCATAAACACAAAAAGTACAATAAAATATGATAATATAAAAGTTTTCAACGCACATCTATATACTTGTTCCTTATCCCTTCAAAATTCAATAAAATGTGTATAAATTTCTCATTAATTGAAAAAGTAAGTCCTCACTAATAGGTATGAAATTCCTCATTTACATTTAACGTTATATACCCAAGATTCATAAACACAAAAAGTACAATAAAATATGATAATATAAAAGTTTTCAACGCACATCTATATACTTGTTCCTTATCCCTTCAAAATTCAATAAAATGTGTATAAATTTCTCATTAATTGAAAAAGTAAGTCCTCACTAATAGGTATGAAATTCCTCATTTACATTTATTGAACTAAAGTGTAGAGAACTAACTAAAGTGTAGTGAGACGAATAGTGAGACGAAGTAGGACGAAGAGTGGATCGGTAGTTGGATCGGTGAATATAGGGTAGCAAAATGATGGAAAACCCCATATAGCACTAAAGAAAGAAGAATCGAAACAACGAATTAAAAATCATTATTAAAAAACATCAATCACAAATCGCGAAGGAAAAGTAAGAATCCAGCAAAAAGGAACACATTTCACTGATAATGCTAGTCCAAAGAAGGCATAGACTCGAGCATAAAGCTACAACATCATCTTGTTGAATGAAGATCCATTGCGTCGTTGGGAAGTTTCGTTAGTGGAAGTCATTGAAGATAGATTTTTAGTTTTGAAATCATTCAGCACATCGTTAAATTAGGCCAGTCAGGTAGATTTAAAGGCTAGGAAATATTGATGCTTCAATTTAGGGTAAATAGAAAATATTTGATCCTTAAGCCTAACTATCATAAACTTTCACTTAAAAAAGTGAAAAATGAGTTAAGGCCAATTGGAAGTGGACGGTAAGAGTCTACAACCTCGGATCAATAGTTGTTGAAAGTGAATCGCGACGGGATCATTACAGTGTTTTGTGGGCTGAAAGTCTTTGAAAAACAATTTATTGTTCTATATCAGCCAACAAAAAGCTAAATGATCTTGTGACTGGAAATTAGCACCATCAAACTAATTTTGAAGAATAGAATAAAAAACAGTAGTATGTAATTTTCTTTCTAAAACCCTTAAACTAAGCACAATGTGCAAAATGAAACTATAATCATTATAAACCCAAATAATTACCATAGACCCAAAGGAAAGTGCCTTTTCTCAGTTTTCCTCCATGAAAAACTCAGAGAGATTATTTGAAACGAAATCAGTGAAGACTGAAAGCTAACGAAGATCGACTGATATTTTTATTTGCACAAACATCACGGAAGCATATGAAATCCCTAAACTGATAGCATAACATTTTTACTCCAAAAGCATGGATTCTCGGATTAGAAAAGCAATTAAAACCCAATGTAATTTTCTATAACCAAATCAAATCCAAAATAATTAAGTTAAGGTAGTAACTACCATGTTATAATACTCTCTTTAAAAAGGGTGAGTATGAGGCAACCAGTTCCAGCAATTGACGAAAATTTGTTGAAAGAGGGTGGATAAAAATTAATATTTAATAAAAACTACAGCTACGTTGATCTGTAAATGATTCAACTAAAGCAACGATTAAAAGCAAATGTAATTTTCCAAAACATTTGAACCAGCACAATAAGTAACAATATATCTAGGCACTGGTGCCCTGCAACCCAGCGATTCCTAGTTCTTGATCAATGATCAATTGTTTGACCAAACCCTGCCAACAAAAGATAAAATTATTTACAACAACGGTTCACAATATCTAAACAACTGACATAACGTTTTGCAACAAAAAAATATCGGATATAATGCTTCTAACATATATATCTATGCATATTGAAATTATAATTTCAACTGCAGTGAACATAACAGCAGCAGCTACTTTACTTATTTGTCCTGATCCGGCGCCCCACATTTATTCCCGATCTCTTAAGTCATCACCATTATCATCTTTTCACTCTTTAATTATTTTTGTGTTTCCAGAAGGAGGATCAAATCCAACGCTACACCATTACTTCTGAGCAACCATATTAATGAGCAGAATCGCTGAAAGAGAAAAGAATTAGTCTCGAGCCGACGCAACATTTATCAACCATAGATTACATCACCACCGACTCAAGAAATGTAGCGAAACATCAGATTTTGTTCATTATGAGCAGCAGAGTACAACGAAGACTTTATTAGCAAGTTAAAGCGGTGATGACCCTTTCCCGCACTATAAAATGCTGATACAGCAGTGTAGAAAATATAGAAATAGAAATAGAAGTAGAAAACAAAGGAAATAGATTGAGAGTTTTTTTTGCATAGCAGTGCTGAAATTGTAATTTTCTGAGATAGCTGGTTTGTGGAACTGAAGCGTTTCTGCTGTAATCCCTCTGTCAAGAGGAAGATACTCTCTAGCATAATCTTTTGTGAAGATCCCTCTATGTGAGGAAGACTTATCAGTTAGTTTATCGTTTATAAATAGAAGTTTCTTTTTGCACGTTGTTGTTACACCGTAAGTCAAAAATAGGCTTGACATAAAAAATCACCGTTGCTGTTACACAAAAAGTCAAAAATAGTGTTGACTTAAAATCACCATTGTTGTTACACCAAAAGTAGTGTTGACGTCAAATCACTGTTGTTGTTACACCGTAAGTCGAAAAATACTTGACGTCAAAAAAATTACGTTGCTGCAACACCACGAACAGCAACTGAAAGAAAAACTGCGTTGCTGCAACACCAGTTACAGTGAAGCAATTTTTTTTCTATTTTCGCTATATTAAAACAGAGTATTATTTTGATCATTTTTTGATCCTCAGGCAAAGTAGAGTATTATTTTATGCTCTGTTATTTTGTTTTTGAATTATCAGAAATCCCGAAAACAGAGTATTACTCTCTGTTCATATTTTTTTTTTTTTGTTTCCGAATTTATCAGAAAATTCCCAACAGTGGTAACAGAGGATTTTTCCACTGTATTTTGTTTGGAATAACTAGAAATTCTCGTCATGGTATCAGAGCTTGTCCAGGCTCTTTGAAAACATCAAAGAAGCTGAAAGAAGGTTTCTTGCTGCAGCAAATTATCCAGCAAAGCGAAAACGCTGTCAAGGTATTTTTCAGTTCAGTTTTTGTGTAGCTGTTGAAAACAATTAAGTGATTTTTTTTACACAGTCAAGTATTGAAAGAATGGCCAGCACCAGCGTGGGTAAGTTTAATACCCAGCTCCCACAGTTCAATGGGAAAAACTATGACTACTGGGCAATAACCATGAGAGCCCTGTTTGGCTCACAAGATTTATGGGAACTTGTTGAATATGGATTTGAAGAGCCAGCGAATGAAGAAGATTTTATTGGATTAACTCAGGCAGAGAAAGAGTTGTTGAAGAGCAATAAGAAGAAGGACTCAAAAGCCCTTGTATTCTTATATCAAGTAGTGCATGAGAGTGTGCTTCCAAGGATAGCAGCAGCCAAGACATCCAAAGAAGCATGGCAAACTCTCAAGATAGCCTATCAAGGTATGGAGATAGTGAAAACAACAAAACTACAGTCGCTGAGGAAAGATTTTGAGAACCTGCGTATGAAGGAGTCAGACAATATTGACTCATTCTTCACACAAGAAATTGGTTTGGTCACATAGATAAGGTCTCATGGAAAAACTCTTGAAGAAAGGAGTATTGTGGAGAAACTATTGAGGTTCCTACCCTCAAAGTTTGATATGATTGTCACCACCATAGAAGAGACAAAGAATCTCTCAAATTTTTCAGTTGATGAACTTCATGCATCACTGAGAACACATGAGCAGAGGTTGAGTAGAAATGAGAACTCATCTCTAGAGCAAGCCTTCAAGACCCAGATATCATTTGGAAGAGGAAGAGATCAAGGCAGAGGAAACAAGGGAGGAAGAGGCAGAAGCCAATACAGAGGTGGAAGAAACAGTTCAGCAAACATTCAAGGAAGAGGCAGCAATTCAAATCAGAACCAAGGCCATGGTAGCAGCTAGCAAAGTGGACAACATCATGTTTAAGGACAAAGGTATGAAAAATCCAATGTCCAATGTTATTATTGTAAAAAATATGGGCACTATGCAAATGAATGTAGGAAGAAGCAGCATGATATAAGTAATAGATCTAGTGCAAATATCACTAGAGAAAATATCAGTCAAGATAATGTGTTGTTAGTTTGTAATATGGCTGAAACAAACAGTGAGGATATATGGTTTCTAGATTCTGGTTGCAGCAACCATATGACAGGAAACATAGCCCTGTTTTCTGCTTTAGATCAGAGTGTGTAGTTACAAGTCACACTTGGGACTGATAGTAAAATTTCTGTTATGGGAAAAGGAGAAGTTAAAATATTTACAAAGAAAGGTGAAAAGAAAACCATAGGAGATGTTTATTATGTTCCCAGAATGAAGTGTAACCTCTTGAGTATTGGACAGCTTGTTCAGAAGGGTTACAATGTTTTCTTTGAGAATGATGTATGCACCATCATGGATAGATTACCCAGCAAACATTGTATTGCTGAAGTGAAGATGACAAGGAACAAGATGTTCCCTCTCAGAATAAAGACAAATTTGAAAAACAAAGAAGTAATTGCAGCAGTGACACAAGAGGCTCTCCAAAGCGTACCAAAGGATGAAAAATGGTTGTGGCATTTGAGATTTGGACATCTCAACTTTGGAGGTCTTAATTTGTTGAGTAGAAAAGGAATGGTAAGAGGATTACCATTGATAGAAAAGCCAGATAGCCTTTGTGAAGGTTGTATATTGGTGAAACAACACAGCAAGTTTTCCAACCGGAAAAAGCATAAGGGCAAAAGCACCCTTAGAAATTATCCATTCAGATTTATGTGGACCGATGCAAGCTCCATCACTTGCAGGCAGCCAATATTTTCTAACAGATATTGATGACTTTACCAGAAATACTTGGAATTTATTTTCTGAAGAATAAGAGTGAAGTGTTTGAAAAATTTCAAAATTTCAAAGCACTTGTAGAAAATCAAAGTGGGTTGCGTATCAAGATTTTGAGAACTGACAGAGGAGGTGAGTATATTTCCAAAGAATTTTTACGTTTTTGCAGAGAAAATGGAATTCATAAGCAATTTACAGCAAGGTACACCCCGGAGCAAAATGGAGTTGCTGAAAGGAAAAACAGAACAATCATGGATATGGCGAGGAGCATGTTGAAGGCAAAGCATTTGCCAAATGATTATTGGGCTGAAGCTGTACACTGTGCAGTATATATTTTGAATAGGTGTCCTACAAAAGCAGTAATGAATAAAGTGCCAGAAGAAGCATGGAGTGGGAGAAAGCAAGGAGTCACCCACATGAAAGTTTTTGGTTGTGTGGCTTATGCAGACATTCTAGATCAGCTAAGGAAGAAATTGGATAGCAAAGGGGAAAAATGTATTTTCATTGGATACAGTGAGGAATCCAAAGTTTACAGGTTGTATATCCCATCCACCAAGAAGTTTTTTGTGAACAGAGATGTTCAATTTATTGAAGAAGAAGCTTGGGATTGAAGCATAGAGAAAACAGTTAATGTTAAAAACTGTTTGTCTCATAATGATGAAGATGAGGAGTTGGCTGAAACACATCCTCAAATAGCAGCATCAACACCAGAACAGCAAGAGACACCCTTGAGGAGAAATGAGAGTGCTTCTCCAAGCACACCACAAGGAGGAAATTCAAGTGCATCTACAAGCACTTGCACATGGAATAAAAGAGGTAAGAAATTCAGAAATTTAAGTGATATTTATGATGAATGAATGAATTCTTTGTTTTCCTTGTATTGTCATGTTGATGACCCTGTTCATTTCGAAGATGCAATTAGAGATAAGAAATTGATAGAAGCTATGGATGAGGAGATAAATGCCATAGAAAGAAATAAGACATGGGATTTAGTTGAGCTATGAAAAGGTAAAGAAGTCATTGGAGTTAAATGGGTCTACAAGACCAAGAGTAATGCTGAAGGCAAGATAGAAAGGCACAAGGCAAGACTTGTTGTCAAGGGATACAAGCAGCAGTATGGAAGAGATTATGAGGAGACTTTCGCTCTGGTTGCAAGAATGGAAACCGTGAGAGCAGTGCTGTCCATAGCAGCATAAAACAAATGGAAAGTTTACCAAATGGACGTAAAGTTAGCATTCTTGAATGGAGTATTAATGGAAGAGGTTTACATTGAGCAACCTCTAGGCTATGAAAAGAAAGGCCAAGAGCACAAAGTTTGCAGATTGAAGAAAGCTCTTTATGAGCTGAAGCAAGCACCAAGAGTGTGGTACAGTATGATAGATTCCTATCTACTCGAGAACAGATTTGAGAAGTGTGAGGGAGAACCCACTGTTTACATCAAAGAAAAGGACGGTAAAATTTTAATTGTTGTGTTATATGTTGATGATGTGATTTTTACAAGTAATGATTACTACCTCATTGAAAATTTCAAATCAGTCATGAAAGAAGAATTTGAGATGACTGACATGGGTTTGCTGAGATACTTCTTAGGAATAGAAGTAGATCAAAATAAAAATGGAATTTTTATTTCACAGGGAAAATATGTAAATGAAGTGTTGAGCAGATTTAACATGCAGGACAGCAAGGCAGCAAACACTCCCACAGTGATGGGATTAAAACTCAGCAAAGAGGACAACAGCAATGATTTTGACCCTAGCATGTACAAGAGCATAGTTAGAAGCCTTATGTATTTAACTGCAACTGGGCCAGACATAATGTACGCTGTTAGTTTAATTTCCAGATTCATGTAGAAGCCAAAAGAAACACATTGGCAGGAAGCAAAGAGAATTCTGAGGTATGTTAAAGGTACAAAAAGGTATAGCATATTTTATATTGTTTCAGAATGTTCAGATTTAGTTGGATACCAAGATAGTGATTGGGCTGGAAGTGTAGATGACCGGAAAAGCACATCTGGTTATGTTTTTCACAAAGGTTCAGGAGCCATTTCATGAGCTTCCCAGAAACAACCAATTGTGGCATTGTCTACAGCAGAAGAAGAGTACATGGCAGCTACAGCAGCAATGTGTCAAGTAGTTTGGATGAGGAGAATGTTGAGAAGTCTATGCCAGGAGCAGACAACAGCAACAGTTATTTTTTGTGACAATAGCTCAGCTATTGCATTATCCAAGAACTCTGTATTCCACAAGAGAACAAAACTCATAGACACAAAGTTTCACTATATCAGAGAATTGTTGAACAATGGAGAAATCGTTTTACAACATTGCAGGACTCAGGAACAGGTGCGGATATTCTGGCAAAGCCATTGGACCAGAAGAGTTTTGAGTTTTTAAGGAAACTTCTGGGTATGACTGATAACCCAACAGTTGAAATTAAAGGGGAGTGTTGAAATTATAATTTCAACTGCAGTGAACAGAACAACAGCAGCTGCTTTACTTATTTGTTCTGATCTGGCGCCCCACATTTATTCCTGATCTTTTAAGTCACCGCCATTACCATCTTTTCACTCTTTAATTATTTTTGTCTTTCTAGAAGGAGGAAAGATCAGATCCAACGCTACACCATTACTTCTCAACAACCATATTAATAAGCAGAATCGCTGAAAGAGAAAAGAACCAGCCTCGAGCCGACGCAGCATTTATCAGCGATAGATTACATCACCATCGACTCAAGAAATGTAGCAAAAGATCAGATTTTGTTCATTATGAGCAGCAGAGTACAGCGGAGACTTCATTAGCAAGTTAAAGCGGTGATGACCCTTTTCCACACTATAAAATGCAGACACAGCAGTGTAGAAAATATAGAAATAGAAATAGAAGTAAAAAACAGAGGAAATAGATTGAGAGTTTTTTTTGCATAGCAGTGCTGAAATTGTAATTTTCTGAGATAGCTGGTTTGTGGAACTGAAGCGTTCCTGCTGTAATCCCTCTGTCAAGAGGAAGATGCTCTTTAGCATAATCTTTTGTGAAGATCCCTCTATGTGAGAAAGACTTATCAGTTAATTTATCGTTTATAAATAGAAGTTTCTTTTTGCGCGTTGCTGTTACACCGTAAGTCAAAAATAGGCTTGATGTCAAAAATCACCGTTGCTGTTACACCAAAAGTAGTGTTGACGTCAAATCACCATTGCTGTTACACCGTAAGTCGAAAAATACTTGACGTCAAAAAATTACGTTGCTGCAACACTACGAACAATAATTGAAAAAAAACTGCGTTCCTGCAACACCAGTTACAGCAAAGCGATTTTTTTTCTGTTTTTCCTATATTAAAACAGAGTATTATTTTGATCATTTTTTGATCTTGAGGCAAAGTAGAGTATTATTTTATGCTCTGTTCTTTTGTTTTTGAATTATCAAAAATCCCGAAAACAGAGTATTACTCTCTGTTCATATTTTTTTGTTGTTTCGGAATTTATCAGAAAATTCCCAACAGTGATAACAGAGAATTTTCCACTATATTTTGTTTGGAATAACCAAAAATCCCTGTCAATTCATTTGATATTGAACATATTTAGATGGATTTTAACTAGAAATTAAGTAATCGCTCACCATTGGCTTTACATCTCCATCCTTGCCGAATGGCCTCTCTATTGCTTTATTAGTTCACTTATCTTTTGAATTTTCTTTGCCTCCACAATCACAGAACAAATTAATAACAACAAAACAGGATAAATACTTGCAGAAAAAATTAATAACAACAAAACAGGATAAATACTTGCATGATTATTATTATAGAATTTTTTTTTAAAGATATTTCCACGATATTTCGTAATAGCTAGAAGAACAGGTTTCAGGGTCCATGAAATAGGTTTCTCCGGGAAAAGATGGTTTCTCCATACGGTTTTCTGAGAAAGTTTTGATGAAATGGAACTTGAAGGCCAAATGCTCGTGTAAAACCTTAGAAACCCATCGAAAATTAGAAACCATTATGCAGAGATATAAATAACTTGAGCCAGAATAAGAAGGGTCTTCGTGCAACTATAGTAGTGCTTTAATAGTATTAAAAAAAAAAGGTAAAATCCATGGTATATAATACAAATAATATATATTCCATATGTCATGAAGACAAAGCCATACAAGGTCAATGGAGTCAAGAATATTAGAAACCAGTATGTAGAGAAATGGTTTTTTGAAATGTTTTTTATTATATATATATATATATATATATATCCTTGTTTTTTAATTTCCAACTGCTTTCTTCTTCGAAGTGTCGTTTCTCTGGTAATATAGGTGATGTGTATAGCACTAATTTTATATATATTTCTAGTTATCAATACTAATTATCATTATTTAATTTTTTTTTAATTGTAGTAGAGAAAATTGAATTAAATAATTTTTTTTATTTTTATTGTTTTATTTATCTAGCAACTGTATTATGGTTTTTTTATAATATTTCTTTTATTTATCTTAGATACAATATTTTTAAGAGTATAATATATTTCTCTCGCAAATTACGAGTAGTAATTCGAGACTACAATGTTGGATTATTATTAGCAATTGAAAATGAATCGCAACCTAACGATTACAGGGTTTTGTCAACCGAAAGTCTTTGAAGAACAATTGGCAGTCTTGAAATCAAGCAACAAAATGTTAAATGATATTGTGGCTGCAAATTTGCACCCTTAAATGAGAAGAATAAAGTCTTTGAAGAACAATTTTCAGTCTTGAAATCGACCAACAAAATTCTAAATGAAATTGTGGCTGCAAATTTGCACCATTAAATTGGAAGAATAATATTTAAAATAGAGAGTGTTTATGTTGTTAAAGTAATCTTATAAAACCCTTGAACTGAGAAAATTATGTGCAATCAAAATAGTCATTATAAATACCATAACTCATCATAGAACTAAGTGAAAATCTCTTTTCCAGATTTGCCTATATCAAAAATCACAGAAAACTTATTCGCTAGGAAATTAAGGAAGAAAACGCTGAATGTTCAGGACTAACCACTTATGTCATTATTTCTCACAAAATATAACCGTAATACCAAATATCGAGACAGATAACATTACATTCTTACTCCCGCAACGGCTATTCTTGCAATAAAATTCAAATAAAATCCCAAATAATAAACAACAAAGAAAATTAGGGTAGAAATTACCGGTAGTATTGATATCATCACATTGGACGAGTGGGAGGAAACTAGATACCTCCAACATTCAAACAATTGAGGTGATTGGAGATGAATTGGCATATTAAACGCTGAAAGGAAGAGGACGAAAATTACTGTATAATAAAACCAACCGTACATTCATCTGTAAATAGTTCTAGCCCAGAAACAACGAATGCCGAATGTAATTTTATAAAACCTTGTAAGTAGCACAATTAAATGGAATTAAAACAAAATAATAATACATAGAGGCTCTAGTGCCCTACAACCCACTATTCGCTGGGTCTCTTTGTGCCAATTGAGTCCGGAACATTAGCGATTAAAACAGAAACTTGCAAAAAAATAAAAACACGTTTAGGAGAAGGGAATGAGAAATCTTTAATATAATGGAGTAAGCGGAGTTAATATCATAATAAGTGAAGTCATTCCCATTTCTTCACGAATAATCATATTTGAAAAAATCCAATCAGGGAAAACTCCAAAAAGTGAAAGGACATATTCTTTACAACAGCGAGTCACATTATCTAAACCCTTAACATAACATGTATGTTTCAAAGTCATGTACGTCGTGTTTATTGTATGCATCACTGCTCATTTGATGTTAAATATACATTCATCTAAACCCTTAACATAACATGTATGTTTCAAAATCATATACGTCATGTTTATTGTATGCACCACTACTCATTTGATGTTAAATATACCTTCAGCCAACATAGGTTCTAGATGGAGTTAGTGTTAAACTAAGTAATCAACCACATACGATAATTGTTTTTATGTGCATTTTAACCTACATAGAATGGATTTATTATTTCCTTTTTCGCTCACTTAGGTTGTATTTCTTCAGTTTGTTGGATAATATAAATGGAATGACCAGTTGTTTTTACATGGACATAGTCCAAATTGGGTGACCATGTATATTTGTGTCTTTCTTGTTTTATGTGTTTTCTGTGTTTATATATCTGCAATATATTTTATGTGTTTCATTGCTTTGTAATATATAATTTTCTAACAACTAGTATTATAGCCGAAGGTCTATTTGGCTGATAAACTCGTAGGAGAGAAAGGTTTGTGATTCGAGTGGGAGCAATGGCAGAAGATAGTAGATATAGGGTCGAAAAATTTAACGGCCAAACCTACCAACTGTGGAAGATGCATTTGGAAGATTATTTGTATCACAAGATATGTACCTACCATTGAGAAAAATGACAAAGAAGCCGATGAGTATGACAGACACAGAATGGGATATTCTCGACAAAAATGCATTTGAAAAAATACAACTATGTCTAGCAGTGTCGGTAGCCTTTAATATTTCAAAGGAAATGACAACAAAAGGTTTAATGTCGGCATTGACAAAAATATATGAAAAAACATTGGCCTATTTCTTATGAAGTGCTTATTTAGTATGAAAATGTCTGAAAGGGGATGTGTTGTTGATCATTTAAATGAATTTAATGCAGTTACCAGTCAGTTAAGTTATGTCGGAGTAACTTTTGATGATGAATTTAGGGCTCTGTTATTTCTATGCTCATTGCTAGAATGTTGGAATGGTTTAGTTATGGCCATTAGTAACTTTGTCTCTGGATCTAATAATTTAAAGTTTGATGATATTGTCGTTGAAATCCTTTGCGAGGAAATGTGACAGAAAAGCTTCGATGAGAGATCAGGTAATGGTTTGACTGTAGAGATTAGGGGAAGAAAACTAGAAAGAGGAAAGAAACCAAGATATCACAATAGGTCAAGGAAACGCAGATCCAAGTCTAGATCGGGGATAGTGTGCTGGAAATGTGGGAAGAAAGGACACCTGAAGAAATATTGCAAGTCTCGGAAGGGAAAAGTAGGAGACGCACAACAAGAAAACAATCATGAAGCGAATGTGACAGGTGATGTGTTGCAAAATGCTTTGATTCATTGATTAGAAAATATTATTGATGCCTGGGTGGTAGATTTAGGGGCCTCATTCTGTGCCATACCTGATAGGAAACATTTTTATGATTATGTTGAAGGATATTTTGGATAGGTTCGATTGGGTGATGACAAACCCTATAAAATCATTGGGATGGTTACAATTTCTATAAAACAACTTAATGGAAATCAATGGCTATTAAAGGAGGTAAGGCATGTTCCAGATATGAAGAAAAATATGATTTCAACAAGGCAGTTAGAAAGTGAAGACTATGTAACTACTTTCACAGATAAAACTTGGAAGGTCACTAAAAGAGCCCTAGTAATAACAATGTATATTGTATTTATGCAATGGTATTTCTAATTTTGGTAATGTTTTAACCTCTACAGGAGAAGATATGACTTTGTGGCATCATAGGCTCGGGCACATGAGTGAGAAGGGGATGAAAATTCTTCACTCAAGATATTTGTTGCCAGGTTTGAAGCATGTTGATTTAAAATCATGTGAGAATTGTGTTTGTGGAAAACAGAAGAGAGTTAGATTCGTCAGAGTTGGGAAAGAAAAAAAGAGCGAAAAATTAGAGCTTGTACATATAAATGTATGGGGACCTGCTCAGGTATCATCTCTCGATGTCTCCCATTATTATATTACTTTCATTGATGATGCAACCAGAAAAAACTAGATTTATTGTATTCGAAATAAGTCTGATGTATTTGATACTTTCAAGAAATGGAAAGATTTAGTTGAAAATGAGACATGAAGAAGGTTGAATTGTCTCAGATCAGATAATGGAGGTGAATATTGCAGAAAAGAGTTTGATAGGAACTATTCAGAGAACAAAATTCGTAGCTAGAAGATAGTATCAGGAGTACCACAAGAAAGTGGTGTGTCAGAAAGGATGAAGAGGACAATCATGGAGTGGGCAAGGTGTCTGAGATTGCATGTAGGGTTGCCTTTACAGTTTTGGGCAGATGTTGTAGATAATGTTGTTTATCTAATAAACAGAGGGCCTTCAAGTTCATTGGATGGTGGTATTCCATAGGAGGCATGGATGGGTAAAAAGGTAAAGTACTCATTTTTAAAAACTCTTGGTTGTAAAGCCTTTGTCCACATTAATAAAGAAAAACGAACAAAGCTTGAGGGAAAATCAAAGAAATGTACTTTTATTGGATATGGTGTTAATGATTTTGGTTATCACTTTTATGATTATGAAAAATGCAAAATCATTAGGAGTAGAGATGTCATATTCAATGAAAAAGTTTTATATAAGGATCATATGCACGATAATAAATAGAAAAAAGAAAACAGAGAATACACAATGCTCGATGAAATCATAGAAAAATTAAAGGTGCCTGAAAATCATAATGATCAACAACCCAAACAACAACAACAACAACAACAACATCGAGCACCTCAAACACTAGAAAGTGGTATAAGAAGATCTATCAGGATAAGTAGACACCTTGAATGATACTCTCCTTCATTATTTTATGTATTGTAGACAGATGTATTGTTGACAGATTCTTTTGAACCATTACGAAGCAGTGCATCTAAAGACTAGGAAGAAGTGGGAGCAAGAAATGAAAGAAGAGATGGACTCCTTAGCACATAACCAGACTTGGGAGTTAGTTAGGTTGCTTGTAGGTAAAACAACATTGCAAAATAAATTGGTTTACATGTTGAATGAAGAAGATGGAGGTAGAAAAAAGTATAAAGCTAGACTTGTGGTGAAGGGGTTTGCACATGAAAAGGGTATAGACTTTGATGAGATATTTTCTCCTGTTGCTAAAATGACTTCAATCAGAACTATTTTAAGTCTAGTAGCAGCTAAAGATTTGCATCTTGAGCAATTAGATGTAAAGACATCTTTTCTCCATGAGGATTTGGAGGAAGATATATATATGAATCAACCACAAGGATATGAGGTAAAAGGGAAAGAGAAACTAGTGTAAAGGTTGAAGAAGAGCTTGTATGGCTTAAAGCAGTGTCCAAGGCAGTGGTATCTAAAATTTTATAGGTTTATGTCTGAACAAATTTATACTAGATGTCACCTTGATCATTGTGTTTATCTCAAAAGGAAAAATAATGGTAGCTATATTATATTGTTATTGTATGTAGATGACATGCTTGTTGCAAGTTCCAACATGCAAAAAATAAATGTGCTCAAAAAAAATTGGCAAACTCATTTGCAATGAAAGATTTCGGTGCTACAAAAGAAATCCTTGGTATGAGAATAACTAGGGATAGGAAGAATTGAAAATTAACATTTTCTCAGAGTGACTACATACAAAAGGTGTTGAAAGGATTTAATATGCATGTTCCAAAACTAGTTAGTATACCTTTGGCTAGCGATTTCAAACTAAGTAAGGAGGTGTGTCCCAAGTCTCAAGAAGAAATGGCTTATATGTCTAAAGTTTCATACGCATCAGTAGTTGAAAGCTTAATGTATGTAATGGTCTACACAATGCCTTATATTGCACATGTAGTGGGAGTTGTAAGAAGGTACATGAGCAATCTAGGAAAAGAACATTAGGTGGTGGTGAAATGGATTCTGAGGTATTTGAGAGATACCACAAATCAAACATTATGCTTTGGTGGTTCAAACATTGCTTTACATTGATATGTTGATGCAGATATGGCAGGTGATAGAGATAACAGGAGGAGCACAACCAGGTATGTGTTTACTCTAGGTGGAATAACTATCAGTTGGGTTTCAAAACTGCAAAATGTTGTCGCGCTCTCAAAAATGGAAGTAGAGTATGTTGCTACTAAAGAGGCTAGTAATGAAATGATTTGGTTACAAAGGTTTCTAGATGAATTGGGTAAGAAGTATGAGTTGGGAAGGTTATATAGTGACAACCACAGTGCCATACATCTTGCAAAGAACTCTGCATTTCATTCCAAGACTAAACATATATATCTCAAGTACCATTTCATACAGTTAGTGTTGGAAGATGGACAATTGAAGCTGGAAAAGATACACACTAGCCAGAATCTTGGGGATATGTTAAAAAAAGTTAGAACTAGAGAGAAACTGAGATTCCACTCAGTTTCAATTGGTCTTCAAGTATGATGAAGAAGTGAGAAACAACTAGGTCCAAAGTCGAGTCATTTTCCAGCAAATGAAGCAGTGGTTGAGTTGCTATAATTAGTCTCTAAGTGGGAGATTGTTGGGCGTGGAGCTTGATTATCTTCTTTATTCAGAGGTATCACCCCATTGGACTGCAGTTTGAAATGGAGCGGCAACACCACCCGTAAATATATGTTCTAGGGGGGCGACAATTATTTGGAGCCCCCCTGGTGGGGGATAGGGGGAAGTGCCCCGAAGCTAAAAATAGATGTAAAATTTCCTTGTAAAATGTTGTAATTTCGTAGTCAATCTGGGCCGTTCATTAGGTGGAGATCTGATAGTAGAAGTTATCTTTCATTTAGGGTTTTTTGTCCTAAAAGGAAACCCCTCGCTATATATGAGGGAATTGTATTACGTCTATGTAGATTTTTATTATCAGTGAGAAAGAGAGAGGAGATTATGTGAGAGCGAAGAAGGTATTACATCAAATCTGCTATAGTTTGTATTTCTTCAGTTTGTTAGATAATATAAAAGGAAGGACTGGCTTTTTCTCTGTGGACGTAGCCCAAATTGGGTGAGCCACGTATATCTGTGTCTCTCTTATTTTATGTGTTTTCTGTGTTTATATTTCTGTAATATATTTTATGTGTTTCATTTCTCTGTAGTATATAATTTTCTAACACCACTTGGATTTCAGACGCAACTGGGATTCTCTCTCCAAATAACAGTGTATCAATAAAATGTTTATGTTGCATCATCTGCAACCACTCGTCACGAGTTAAATATTCTTCATCAAATTTAACATCAACAATTTCAATTGCTAGATCCACCAAACCAGATGCTTCTCCATTAGATTCTACTCGTAATACACCATCAACATTGTGATCCACTTTCAAGTGAGATTCACAAAATCCTTCATCTCTCTGTAGATTCACTCCTACAGATCCATCTTCATTCTTATCTTCAAGAACTGCTACAACAAATTTAACAACAATACTTTCGTCAACTTGATTACTCCCCCTTGCATAAAATTCTACTTCGAGGATCTTCCATGCTTCATTACAATTTGTAGCTTCTGCTATCTTGCACAAAAACTTCTCTTGCAATCCTTTTTTTATGAAATATAATGATAATCATCACATACTTCATAATATGGGTTATTAGACCAATGTTCAATTAAGTTTTTAGCTCAAAGAAAAGTAAGCATTCTAATAACCCACAAATCAAAATATTTACCAGGAACATAGGTGGTGGTAGCAGATCAAAACTACACCAATCACCTTCGATTTCTTCTTTGTCTTCCACTAGACTTCTTAATTTCTTGGCTTCGGCCTGAACTTCTCTAAACATGGAAATGATTATTTCCTTTTCTTTTCAATTCATTTTCTTAATATCCTTCAGTCATGCTTTGCGACCCATGACTAATATATTTCCCATGTCTTATAGCTACTTACAGGATTTCATAAGGATATGTTCCATACCACCCTCGAAAAATATATGATGTTTAACATGCGCCATATAAGACACAATCTTCCTCCAAAAATAGTATCATGCTTGACAAAACACCAAAATATTTTGCACACAAACAAATTTTTGCAAAGCCTAAAACTCTCTTCAAATAAAGAATTTTTAATAACCTTTGTTTTCCAAAGCTTTTAAACCAAAACACCAATAATATTTCACTTGAACTCTAAACAACCTTTCAAATAAATATTTCTCAAATCTTTTAAAGCTTGCGCACGCACTTCAACTTCATATAAGATTCTTTCAACATGCCTTCTTTTTAAAACAAATCAATTTTGAAAACCTTTTATCGAAAGACCAAATATGTCTAACAATAAGTATATGTGTGTCATGGCTCTAACCTCATATAAAAACCTTTTGTTTAAATCACTTTTCGATTTATGTCTTTATGGTTAAACATATCCCTTTCAAATACATAAAGCATAATAAAATAAAAACTTGCCCACCAATTAAAATATTTATACTTTTTAACTTTGTCAGCTAATAAACTTACACATAATTTTTAACTTTGCGTTGGTGTTGGTTGCCTTGGACTTCTCGTGCTCCTTCGAAAAAACTTTATGAAGAAACCTCTTCCTTTGGAAACTAGGCTTTGACTCTTCCCTTTCAAAACGAGCCGCTTGTCACGACCACATGAGGTTTGTTCACGACAGTTGTGGCTATTCAATCTCACGGCTCCTTGTTCACAAAAGTTGGATGATTTTTCAAAGGCCTTAATTTGCCACGGAATGTATGCATCGGCACTCTTCAAATGATGTCTCCCTTTGAATGACATCGCTAGAATTCAAACATACCACTAATTTAAGTGATGTGTCAGCACAGCAGGGTGAACATATATCAGAAAGCTTATACATGATCTGGTATCCGGTTCAAGGGTTTCATACTCCAAATAAAATATGAAGAAGGGAAGTCTATGCTTCTCCGCAAACATTCAGCTGCATACATGGCCTTTACTTAACTTCAATTGTTGACCCACTGCAGCTGCATGGGCGGCTCCAGATAGCTCAACATTCACTGCATTCAAGCACTCAAAGGAGAATCACTCAAACACTTACCACAATCGGCCTCATGTAGAAATTTACTACTCGACCTCTCCTCACAGCACACCTAAGCTTTGATACCAATTGAAGGTTCAGAGAGTGCACAACAGACAAACTGAAAGTTCAAATTTCCAAATCCCAAGGAAGCACAATTACAATGGTCATCTGCTCCTGCAGCAAACTACTCATCTAGTAATAGAACAATACACATTTACAGCTACCTTGCAACACTCACTAGAATACCTTGCAGCTACTGCTAAGTCAAGTGATGTGTCAGCAGAGCAGGGTGAGCATATATCAAAAAGCTTATACACGATCTAGTATCCGGTTCAAAGGTTTCATACTTCGAATAAAATATGAAGAAGGGAAGTCTATGCTTCTGCAAAAACATTCAACTGCATACATGGCCTTTACTTAACTTCAATTGTCGACCCACACAGCTGCATGGGCGGATCCAGATAGCTCAACATTCACTGCATTCAAGCACTCAAAGGAGAATCACTCAAACACTTACCACAATCGGCCTCATGTAGAAATTTACCACTCGGCCTCTCCTCACAGCTCACTTGAGCTTTGATACCAATTGAAGGTTTAGAGAGTGCACAATGGACAAACTGAAGGTTCAAATTTCCAAATTCCAAGGAAGCACAATTACAATGGTCATCTACTCTTGCAGCAAACTAATCATCTAATAATAGAACAATACACAGTTACAGCTGCCTTCCAACACTCACTAGAATACCTTGCAGCTACTGCTGCGTTACAACCGTCACTATGCATACAAACTATGCTTCATCTCAATTTATACAAAAACTGAGTCGTTTAATTTGCCCTTTTCACACTGAAAAAGTTGAGGGGGTGATGGCTCTTTGAAGGTTGATGAGATCATGTCAGTGGCACCTTTTCGACGTAGGACAAGTCATGGCGGTGAGGCGGTGTTTGATGATTAATCTCTATGGCAAGAGCTAATGGGCATACTATAGGGCATTAAATGCCTAGCTACATGCACCCTCGTTAGCTCTTTAACACGTGCGCGCGGGGTGATAGATAAACAAAAAATACACGAGTGCATGTTAAAGAGCTAACAGGGTGCATGTAGTCGGGCATTTAATGCGCTATAGTATGCCCGTTAGCTCTTGCCATTAATCTATTAGGCAAGCATAATTATTTCCATCTATTGAATTTTGAATTGTTTTTTATTGGACACGCTCTTCACGATTACATTTCTTTAAATTAAATATATTTTTTAAGAGTTAAATTGAATGTCCCATTTAATATTCCATCGAATGATAAAATTTTTTCTATATGTTTGTCAAACTTATTATTTTCTTGGGATGATTTTACATAATAATTGAACGATTCAATTAGTTGAGTGATGGGTTTGTTTTCTCTTAGTTTTTAATATCAATTTAACGAATATTTGATAATGTCCCTAAAGTATCATTCTCTTTAAAAAAAAATTAAGTTTTATATCCAAAAAGATTATTCATTCAAAAAAAATACAGTTTCATAAATTTGAATTTCTAAATTATTTTCAAAATCCCCGCAAACTTTCACTTTGCTATTTCTTCATCAACCAAAAAATGAAATTTTTTTCTAAATAAAATCAAACTTTTACTTCTCTCTAAAACATTGCCAGCCTCGCAAATCCCACAGTCCGCTCTCTTCTTAACTAATGAAAATTTTAAATTCAATAAGAAATTTAAGTAACAAGAAATACATTAGATGAATTTGAAAACACTTCCGAGTGTCTTCTCAACTAATGGGAAATGCAATAAATGAATTTGCATTTCATTGTAAAAGTCTTAACTTACAGCCCAAAGATCATCAATACCGAATATTTCACAAACAGAACTTTATATGAGATGACATACCTTGATCAACAGCGGAAGATGTAATGGCTGCCATCTACTTTGATCTGACTCCTGACTGTTCCTCTTGATCTGACTCCTGACTGTTCCTCTTCTTCAGAATTCGGTTTCTCTCCTCTTGCCCTCACTTCCTTTATGTGCTTCTTGATGGAGAAGAATGCAACTCTTGTGTGGGAGAGAGAGGACCCAATCCTTTATATTTTTAACTTTAAATCTGGTACGTCCATCATATACCAATTCAACGCTTTAATGCTTTAATGCTTTAATGCTTTTAATTATGGAATGACTTAATTAGTTGGGTCACATTAAGATTTAGAAACTTCCATTTAATTTCTAACATTCTCCCACTTGACCCGACTATTCATAATATTAAGCGTTGAACATCATACTATGATAAATTGCTGAGAGTTATGGCGGTTGTGCACTATTAATTCAATGCATTCCCTTCCATATACTACAATACCAGCAATCCATCAATTCATACTCATAATTTATATAAAATAGCATAATGGTCCACATAATGTCTTATATCATAATGATTAAACATAATATCTTTATAAGACTCTTTCTTGTTTAAAATTACATAAAATACGTACTACTTCATTAAAACAAGAGACACATAATTGTATATCAGAAACACATAAAAGAGCTCAGAATGTCACACATCAATTATCATTAATACAACCAAGACCCATTCTTTGAACATGTTCCTTAAATTGTCTTGGTTGTAACCCTTTCGTCAAAGGGTCTGTAATCATAAGTTCTGTCCTGATGTGCATGATTGACATTCTTTGTTTCTGAACCTCATCTTTCACAACAAGATACTTCAGTTCCATATGTTTGGCACCTTTAGAGTACTTGTCGTTCTTTGAGAAAAATACTGCTGCAGAGTTATCATAATAAATTTTCAGCGGCTTGCTAATGGTGTCGACAACCGCAAGTCCTGAAATAAAGTTCCACAACCATAATGCATGAATTGTGGCTTCAAAATATGCCACAAATTCTACCTCCATAGTGGATGAAGCAACGATAGTCTGTTTCGCACTTTTCCATGATATGGCACCTTGAGCAAACATAAACAGGTAACCAAAAGTCGATTTTCTAGTATCGATGCATCCAGCAAAATCTGAATCGCCATATCCAATCACTTCCAATTCATTGGATGGGCATGTAATCTTTCGTTGAGAGAAATTCCTTAGTCTCATGCAATACACTTAAATTATTTGCAGCAAGCAAGACGTCATCAACATAAAGGACCAGATAAATAAACTTGCTCCCACTGATCTTTCGGTATATACAGTGATCAACCATATTTTCTTAAAACCAAAAGATGTAATAATGGTATTGAACTTAATATACCACTGCTGGGATGCTTGTTTAAGCCCATATATTGACTTCTTAAGTTTACACACCAATTGTTCTTTACTTTCTATAGAAAAACCCTCAGGTTGATCCATATAAACATCCTCATCAAGATCTCCATTCAGAAAAGCTGTTTTCACATCCATTTGATGCAACTCCAAATCATAATGAACTACTAATGTCATTATTATTCTTAGTGAGTCCTTTTTCGAAACAGGAGAAAATGTCTCCTTGTAATCAACACCATCTTTCTGAGTGTAACCCTTAGCAACAAGTCTAGCTTTATACTGTTCGATATTACCACTAGAGTCGTGTTTGGTTTTAAAAACCCATTTGCTTCCGACTCTTTTACAGCCATGTGGTAACTCAACGAGATCCCAAACTTCATTCTGTTGCATGGATTTCAGTTCTTCTTTCATGGCATTAATCCATTCCTTTGACTCTTTACTTTCTACAGCATGTGAAAACGAAACTGGATCCTTATTGATTCCAATATCATAATCTGATTCTTGCATATAAACCACATAATCATTAGAAATAGCCGACCTACGATTTCTTTGAGGTCTTCTTAATCCTACTTGTTGTGGTTCATGCATATCAGCATTATGTAAGTCATTTCCTTCAGGAAGTACTTCTTCATTTATATGTTGTTCATTATCATCATGCTGTTCTACAACAGCTGGAACAACATTTGGAGTAATAGTAGATGGAGGAACTATTCTAGGCAATGTAACATTTACCCTTGTTTCCTTTATTTCTACTATTTCTCTTCGAGTACTCCCACTGACTTCACCATTCTCAATGAATCTTGCATTACCAGTTTCTACAATTCTTGGACTATGATTAGGACAGTAAAACACATACCCTTTAGATTTCTCAGGGTAACCTAAAAAATACCCACTGATCGTTCGAGAATCTAATTTCTTTTCATGTGGATTATAAATTCTCGCTTCTGCTGGACAACCCCAAACATGCAGGTGTCTTAAGCTAGGTTTCCTGTTAGTCCATAACTCAAAAGGAGTCTTTTGAACAGCTTTACTAGGAACCCTATTCAACAAATAGTTAGTGGTTTTGAGAGCATACGACCACAAATTCTTAGGTAGTGTAGAATCTGACATCATACTCCTAATCATATCCATTAACGTCCTATTGCGCCTTTCTGCTACACCATTTTGCTGTGGTGTACCTGGCATTGTCTATTGCGCACATATGCCATGACTTTCGAGGAATTTTGCAAATGGACCTGGACACTGGCCTGACTCATTATATTTACCATAATATTCACCACCTCTATCCGACCTTATGATTTTCACCTTTTTATCTAGTTGCCTCTCAACTTCCTTTACAAACGTCTCAAGGACATTCACAGATTGAGATTTTTCATGAAGCAAATAGACATAACCATAACGGGAAAAATCGTCAATAAAAGTGATGAAATACTTTTCTCCATTAAAGGCTGGAGTGTCCATAGGTCCGCAAATATTAGTGTGTATCATTTCAAGAAGCTGGCTGCTTCTAGTGGCTCCTTTCTTATTATGTTTGGTTTGTTTACCTTTAATACAATCCACACATAATTCTAGATCGCTAAAGTCCAAATTTGACAAAATTTCATTACTTACTAATCTCATCATTCTTTCTTTGGATATATGACCTAGTCGTTTATGCCACAAGAAAGCAGAATTTTCATTCAACCTGCTACGTTTACATTCAACATTATTTACTACATTCAACAAGGAATTCGCATAAGTGTCATTCAGTTTCAATTTATATAAACCATCAATTAGAATACCAGAACCAACATGATCAGTATTCTTATATAAATCAAAACAACCAGATCCAATCATACATCTAAAACCAGAATTATCCAACTTACTTACGGAAATAAGGTTTCTAGATAATGAAGGTACATAAAGGGTACTGTATAAGTCTAATACATATTCACTTTCCAGAATTAGACGATAAGTCCCAATGCCTTCAATTGAAGATTTCATTCCGTTTCCCATAAAGAGAAAACGATCTTCATTTGGATTTATAGTTCGGATCGTAAGAAATCCCTACATATTGTTGGAAACATGAGTTGTAGCACCAGTATCAAGCCACCATGTATTAATGGGAACTTCAACTAAATTTGATTCAAAACATACGAAAGAATCATGTGTATTCATGGGAACAAATGAAATAACTATAAGCTCATAACTAACGCGATTCAGATGTAGACATAATAGTATAAAATAGCACTCCTTTGGGTAGATACTATCCTATACTTAACATAATTAAATACCAAAACATAAGCAGGTAATAAATATATTCAATCAAATAAAACTGACATCTTTGGATGATCAATATTTATTTAATCAAAATATCTATTAAACCTCATCATGTCAACTAGTTATAGAACAAGACTTTCCTTTGGGTAAGTTTTCAGGTTCTATCATTAGTGACGCCAGTTCTTAATTGGTATTATTATAACTGGCAATTTCTATCAATAATCATTATGTTATTTATGCACTAAATGATTATTCTGATTTTGACCACTTTGGTGATTAACAAAATCATAAATCTCATGTGCATAAACACATACCTTATGCAAAACAACATTCTGATTTTGACCACTTTGGTGATTAACAAAATCATAAATCTCATGTGCATAAATAATTTATTACACATACCTTATGCAAAACAATCAGTCATAGAGCAATTACTTTTATGCCCAAATTTCAAACAATTATTTTGTACCAGTAAACTTTAATCGTGCAAAGCCAAAACAATAAATGATGCACGAAAAGACCCTAAAAACTCTGATTATTGATCAAAATATATACACACCCTTCTTAATGTGTAAATTGATTTTCTATAAAATATCAAAATATATATTTTCCCTCTTAAAATATATGCACAGAGTATATGTGATAAAGCTACATCACGGGTTTCTTTACATGCTGTGTTACGTTATTTATGTGGTACATTGAAACTTTATTAATAGCTTTATTTACACATTAAAATGTAAATCTATTTCGTTTAACAAAGATTTACACTAAAATCTTAATTTTCCCATCAAACACTTACGCGTTGATCTCATGTCTCAACAACATCCTTTTAAACATGTGTTGCAAATGCGGAAGCATAGACGATGCATGCAATGTGTTTGACAAAATTCCGCAACGAAATGTACGAAATGTAGTGTCATGGACTACGCGGATTGCAGCGATAGATGGACTGAACATACCATCCTCTATATCTAACATAGAAATAATGACTTTATAATAGCATTTGTGGACGGCTATTGAAGGTCTCCTTCTGTGACTGAGATTTCGTCATAAAATCTAAACCCATGACATAAGTCACCGTAACAATCATAAAATCTAAACCCATGACATAAGTCACCGTAACAATCATAAAATCTAAACCCATGACATAAGTCACCGTAACAATCATATTAAATGCGATTGCCATATGTGTCATGAACGTCGTCTTAACCAGGCCATCTTAAAATAAACTTGTTCAACAGTCTACAATGCCCGAAAATAAAAGGGAAATGGAACCTATATTATACTTTGGAAGCTATAGTTTATACCAAATGTAAAATTTCTTGATTTTCATCGTGGAGGGGCTTATCGTGCACAGAACGGGGACAAATACACCACGCGCAACTAAGCGGGGTTTTATCATAAATTGGGGCATTAATGGCTTATCCCTCGAGTTTTTAACATCAATGCTTGGTAGCGCTGTTACGGTGGTGATGGAGAGCTGTGCCGCGCGAACAGTTCTCGCTGGTTCAGCAGTGTTCTCGGCGGTGATGGGTTTCAGATCGAAAGTTTATAACAATCCAATCGTCAAACATTGATGGGCCGAAGCTTGATTAAAAAAGGCCGACACGCAAATATGGGGTTTATGTGTCACCATAGAGGACAGCGTATTTTCGTCATCAAGCCATGAACAGATCAATTGCAATCATAGGAAATATTCAGTTATTGATTGGTGGCTCTGATACCAAATGTAAAAGTCTTAACTTACAGCCCAAAGATCATCAATACCGGATATTTCACAAACAGAACTTTATATGAGATGACATACCTTGATCAACAGCGGAAGATGTAATGGCTGCCATCTACTTTGATCTGACTCCTGACTGTTCCTCTTGATCTGACTCCTGACTGTTCCTCTTCTTCAGAATTCGGTTTCTCTCCTCTTGCCCTCACTTCCTTTATGTGCTTCTTGATGGAGAAGAATGCAACTCTTGTGTGGGAGAGAGAGGACCCAATCCTTTATATTTTTAACTTTAAATCTGGTACGTCCATCATATACCAATTCAACGCTTTAATGCTTTAATCCTTTAATGCTTTAATGCTTTAATGCTTTTAATTATGGAATGACTTAATTAGTTGGGTCCCCTTCTCAGCCTCTCTTACTCTCTGCCTCTGTCTGTTTCAATTCCCTTCTAAGCGTTAGCAATCATCGCATAACATCTTCAGGGAAGGTGGCCGCCTATTCTACAATGGAAAGGACCATCAAGCCTTTGAAATCCCCAAAAATAGCGTTTGTTATTTACATAGAGAAACGTTGTAAAACACTAGAAAAATTTGCCAACTCACTGTTCATCGGACTTCAAATATTATGAATTCTGCCCTATATTCCATCAGGTCCACCTGTAAATTGCTATCGCATGTCACAAATGCCCGTTCCATGGTTTTCCCTTTGTATTTGAAAAATACATTAAAACACTAAAAATATCGCAAAAAGGTTTTATGGCGGACTTGAAATGTTATCCATTTTCATCTATAAGTTCCATCTAGTCCAGTTTTGTATCGCTATCACATATCCACCATTGATCTGTGTGATCCTGATCCAATGGCTAAGATTCCTTTCGAGTGGCAAAGGCGTAGGGAGATTACCTGCCCGAAAAGGCAGTTTTCTCATGCCACGTGTTGGCCAGTGGATGGGATTGGGCGGAGCCCGTCCAATACCACTTACCACCTGAGGCTCACCCAAAATCCACTCATACACAACTCAAAATATATATATCGACATGTTTATCCCTTTCGGGTCCGAATTCGTCACTTTATTCATATTTCCTTTGTTTTTCGTTTACTTACGAAAATATGAAGTACAAAGGAAAATGTCGTTTTCCAGATCTCATATTATATAAAATATCATCTGTAACCTTATCAAGTTCGGCTATCGCAAGTCACATTTTTTATCAGCCCCGCTCCTTTGTAATGCTTCGATGCGATATTGTGATGAAATATATATCGCAATCGCACATCGCATAGTCCCCGGGCTGTTGTAAGTGGTCCCTTGTAATTTGACGATACAATATGGTGGGCTAACCTGGGCCATCGATCTACATGCTTGATTGACGGTCCTCGTTGACCCCGCTGATCGCTATCACAACATTTATATGGTCAGCTCTGATAGCCTCTGCTTGTCACTGCCAATTGCGATATGCCGATTGGATCTGGACCGTTGATCGAACAGATCGGACGGCTCCTGTGCAAAGTTCTTTAAATCATCGATACTCTGTTTTTCCACTATCTCTTCATGTTTTTTCACTCTTTAAAGTGTTATCTACTATTTCTAAGTGTTCTTCTTTTGTGATAGTTTTGATCTTTAGAAGACTTTGAAGACTTAGAGGGTTTTCTAAGATCCATTTGGATCACACCTTCCCACTGAAAAAACTATTGGACCACCAAAAGTTGGTTTTTAAGCATCAATCAAGTGAGGATAAAACTTCCTCACTTGTCCAATCTCTATCCATCTTGCACTGCTTGGTTTTGAACCTTTGAGTATGATTCTGAGGTACTCAATATCCCCTCTGCGTGTAGTTCTCACGTTCCTATCCAGAACTGTATCTTCCTACAACTCATTGAGATATTCATGCAACAAATCATCAAGAGAAGGTAAATGACATTACTCTTCGGGATCTTCAATCAATGAAGGTTCAAACAGTCTCAAGTTCTCTGCATTCACTACTGAATAGATGTGTATGTAAGCTGGAAAATCGAGCTGAAAAGTGTTCTCACCAATTTTCTCAAGTATCTTGAGAGGCCCATACTTTATTGGTTTCAACTTCTTTCCTTCACCTTGTATTCTATCTTTTCTGATGTACAGCCAGATTTGATCACCAACTTGGAAGCTATGCTCAATTCGATGCTTATCGTGCCTTCCCTTGTACTTGGCCTGCCTTCTTTCCAATTGTTCCTCCACTGCCTGGTGAATTTCTTGGATCTGTTCAATGAACTTGGCTTCTTTGTCCACATCACTGTGTTCATCAACTGCTATGTCTTTACTAAAGACAAAATCCAAGGGAGACCTTGGTGTAAAACCAAAACAAGTCTCAAAAGGAGATCTTTGTGTAGAAGCGTGCTTAGCACGGTTATAAGCATGTTGCACATAACATAAATGTTCATCCCAAAGCTTGGGATGCTTGCTACAATAGCCCTTGAGCAACTGGATCACTGTCTTGTTGACCACCTCTGTTTGGCCATCTGTTTGTGGATGAAAGGATGTGCCCTTCTTCAGTCTGGTGTCCATCAATTCCCACAGACTTGACCAAAACTTCCCAACAAATAGGGAATCTCGATCAGATACAATGGGAGTGGGTAACCCAAAATGAACTCATACATGTTAAAAGAACAACTTTTCTATTTGTTCAGTTGTAATCTGCTTGTTACAAAGTATTAGAATACACATTTTGTTGAACCTGTCCACAATAACATATAAATAGTCATGACCTTTTCTAGATTTTGGCAATCCCCCAACAAAGTCCATGGAAACACTTTCCCAAGGATGAGAAGAAACTGGAAGTGGAGTGTACAAGCCTAGTTTTCTATTGTTGGGCTTGCTTTTAGCACACATGGTACACCCTTTAATATATCTAGAAACTATTTCATGCATTCTTGGCAAATAACAGAACCTTTATAGTTGTGCAACTATTTTACTCACACCAAAACGACCTAATATTAGAGAAGTGTGTGCTTCTCGGATTATGTTAACTCTTTCAGTTTGAGGAATGCATAACTTTCCCAAATGATACAAGACTTGGTCCTTAACATGATAATCTAATTCTTCTACTTGTTTTCCATGACTTAAAGATGCATTTACATCTTTAAAATATACATCTTGAGCATATTGTTCAATGTAGCTTTCATGCAATATTGAGTTATGCTTAAGTATAGTAGATGCATTTATGATTGGTCTAGATAACATATCTACAACCTTATTGTGTATGCCCTTCTTATATTTGATGACAAGATGAAATTGTTGTAGAAAACCCATCCAACTATAGTGTCTTGATTGCTGCAATTTAGTTTGTGAGTGTAAATATTGAAGTGGTTGATGATCAGTATGTATAATTGTTTCTTTTCCCATTAGGTAATGTTTCCACTTTTTCACACGCTGTACTAATCCATATAATTCTTTATCATATGTGGGATAATTAACTACTGTAGAATTAAGTGTCTCAGAATGATAACATATGGCTTTACCATGTTGCATCAACATTGCTCCCATGGCATAGTCACTGGTATCTGTTTCAATCTCAAATGGTCTTTGAAGATCTGGCAATGCTAGTACTGGTGTTGTACTAATTTTTCTTTCAAGGTGTCAAAGGATTTATGCTGTTTGCCTCCCCATGGAAACACCTTATTCAATCCTATTAAAGCATGTAAGGGAGCTGCAATCAAGGAAACGTTAGCGATAAACTTTCTCCAATATTGTGCTGCCCCTAGGAAACTCCTAAATTCTATAGCAGACTTGGGTTTAGGCTAGTTCACAATGACTTCGACCTTAGAGGGATCTATCTTCAATTTACCACCCCATACAATATGACCCAAATAATTTAAAAATGTTTTGCTAAAATCACATTTTGATAACTTAACATAGAGATTTTCTCTTTTCAAAACATCTAGAGTCTGATTTACATGCTTTAAATGTTCTTCCCATGTTTTACTAAAAACAAGAATGTCATCTAAATATACAATTACAAAATCATCAATAAAAGGTTTGACTATATCATTCATAACTCTCATGAAAGTGGGAGGAGCATTAGTTAAGCCAAAAGCATAACTAGCCATTCATACAGTCCTTGCTTTGTTTTGAAAGTAGTCTTCCATGCATCTTGTTCTACAACTCTAACCTGATGGTAGCCACTACACAAGTCTATCTTGGAAAAGTAAACTGCCTCTTTCAGCTGATCTAATAGATCATTAATGTGAAGAAGAAGATAATGATTCTTGATCGTTGTTTTATTCAGTTCTTTGTAATCAATGCACATCCTCCACGAACCATCTTTCTTTTTCACCAAAATAATTGGAGATCCACATGGTGATATGCTTGGCCTTATGAACCCTTTATCAAGCATCTCATGTACCTGCTTCTTGATCTCTGCATTCTCTAAAGCGGATAACCTATACATTCTGATGTTAGACAATGGAGCATCTTGATGTAAATGAATATCATGTACAATTTCCTTTTTGGGTGGCAGAACTTTAGGCTCTTGAAATAGGATATCATATTCTGAAACAACTTTTTCTAAATCACCTTTTTGTTTAGCATCACAGCCTTCAAATGCATTGGTTTTATTAGGGGTCTTTTCCTTTACAACCATTAGTAAAAATTGGTTGCATGAATTTACAATTCTTTTCATCTACCCTGAGTTTATGAGAGTATAATTATTTTTTAGTTGATGAGCTCTTACAATATATTCTATTCCATATTTTGTGAGTTGATACTTATTTTCAATTCTATAGAAAATGGATTTTCTATAATACAAGTAAGGGCTTCCTAAAACAATACCACATATATCCAAAGGAACTATATCTAACTCAACTTCATCTACAAATGTTGACCCAAATGCAAACGTAAGTTTACATTGTCTAGTCACTTGTAGCTTTGCTTTATCACATACCCAACCTAATGGATATGGCTTCTTGTGAGGTGCCGTTAGTAATCGCAACTTGTTTACAATTGCTTCATAAATCAAGTTTACTTGTGAACCACTATCAAATAAAGTATCAATCTTTTGGTGCTTCGAAATAACTCTAATAAGAAAAAGCTCATGTCTTTTCCTCTCATTTTCTTCATTATCAATAGATTGTGTAGAATTACTAGTAGATGCTTCAGAATTTTTACCCTTTATACCTGTAGTTGCGAGTGTTGTTTCATCACCGGAGTCTGACCCAGAATCTTTCTAAATAGCAATAACAGTCTCCCTCTTCTTGCCATCGAACTTCTTGGGTTTCAGCTCCTGACGCAAAGACTAGCAATGTGCATCATCATGTCCATCCTTCTTACAATGAGTACATGAAGGTTTTCCCTTCTGTATAGCACTTGCCTTCCTCTCTTTCCATCTCAGCTTCTTCTTTTCCTTGTTTCTGCTTGCAGAGGGCTATGATGATCCCCCAATCTTTGGGTTCACATTCTTGCCTCTAGCCTCTAGATGTGTAGCCTGAACGGATACCTCATCTATGCTAGTGGGGTTAAACATGAGAATGGTGTGCCTCAAATAGCTATGCAAACCACCTATATACTTCAACAAATTTTCAGGTGAGTCTAGAGAAATGCTTAGAATTAAAGCTCTTTTTCTAAATTCCTTGGTATAGCTTTGTACACTCGGGCCTTTTAATTGTCAAAGAGTTTCCCAGCTCATCATCGCTTTCTGCATATAATCTAGTGGATAGAATTGTTTTTTAAGGGTAGAGACAAATTCACTCCAGATATAAAGAATTGTACCATGCTTCTTCAAATCAGCTTGGGTCATGCCTTCCCACCACACTAGTGCAGTTTTTTCGAGGTGAAGGTTTGCCAGCTGAATCTTTCTCCTTTCTGAATCGATGTTCTACACCCTGCAATATATAGCAATCTGTCTAATCTAGTTATTTAGCTTTTCTGCATTTAATTCTCCATCATATATTGGCAAATCAAACTTTACATCTAATCTAATCAAAGATGTTTTCTTCTTTTTATTTTCAGGGCTAGAAGGAGGAGTCAATGGAGGAGGCTCTTCCCCTTTCCCTTTGCCTTCAGAATGGCAAAATAGAAGAGTTTCCTATTCTCCTTTGCCTTATTTGGGTGTTGAGGTGCTTGCACCTTGATCCTTCTTAAATTCCCGATACATCTCTTCCACCATGGCTCTCATGGTCATGAAACTCTCCATCAACTTAGAGTCTAATTCCAATGGGACTTCTCTGGCCATTCTCCTTTGAGCGTACACTCTTCCAATCTCTGGATTAGTCTCAACAAGCTTTCCTTCTCCTAGTTTGCGCTTTGACCTAGTTAGCGTTCAACAATCCAGCACAAAGCTTTTCCAACCTTAGCAAACCTAAATCTCTGATACCACTTGATCTAACAATAAGATGTTAGATTAATTTTAAGGTATTACAGACTCATGTGCATGGATTTGCCTATATTACTTAGTGCCATGGACTGACAAGATTGTGAATAACATAGACAAGGAAGTAGTTCAAGAAACATAATAGACAAAACACATAAACATAGCAAGTTTAATATGGAGTTCACCCAAAGCTCCTCGGCTACATCTCCTGGTCCAACCTTCAGTGGTGGCCTCTCTATTATGTTTTCAAGAGCAGATTTTTACAAAGTGTGATCTCAAATTGAGTCTCAATACAACAGATACAAAACAACATGAGTTTTCTTTAACCCCTCAAGCCTCTTTGCGTACATATACTCTCCCTCTCAGTCTCTGTCACTGTCTTTTCTCTGTCTCAACACTGCTTCCTCTTTGTCTCTATCAGTTTGTGGCTTTAAAGCCAATCGACATTGTCTATTCATTTCCCCTTCTTGGGCTCTCTGACTCCCAGCCTCTGTCCGTTTGAATCCCCTTCTGAGCATTAACAATCATGGCATAACATCTTCAGGGAAGGTGGCCACCTATTCTGCAACGAAAAGGACAATCGAGCCTTTGAAATTCCCAAAAAAAACATTTTTTGTTTACACAAAGAAACACTGTAAAACATAGGAAAAATCCGCCAATTCATTGTTCATCAGAATTCAAATATTATGAATTCCGCCCTATATTCCATCAGGTCAGCTTGTAAATCGCTATCGCATGTCGCAAATACTCGTTTCGTGGTTTTCCCTTTGTATTTGAAAAATACATTAAAGCACTAAAATCCATTTGCATCTATAAGGTTCATTGGGCCCGATTTTATATCGCTATCGCATATCCATTGTTGATCTGTGTGATCTTGATCCAACGGCTAAGGTTCATTTCGGGCGGCCAAGGAGTATGAAGATTACCCGCCTGAAAAGGTGGTTTTCTCACACCACGTGTCGGTTAGTGGATAGGATCGGGCGGAGCCCATCCAATACCACTTACCGCTTGAGGCCTGCCCGAAATCCACTCATTACGAAACTCAAAATATATATATCGACATGTTTATCCCTTTTAGATCCAAATTAGTCGCTTTATTCATATTTCCTTTTTTTTTCATTTATTTACGAAAATACGAAATACAAAGGAAAATGCCATTTTCCAGATCTCAAATTATATAAAATATCATTTGTAACCTTATCGAGTCTGACTATCGCAAGTCGCATTTGTTATCAGCCTCGCTCCTTTGTAATGATCTGACGCGATATTGCAATACGATATATATCACAATCGCACATCGCATAGTCCCCGTGTCGTTGTAAGTGCTCCCTTGTAATTTGCCCATGTGATATGGTGGGCTAACTTGGGCCCTTGATCTGCGCACTTGATCGACGGTCGTCGTTGACCTCACTAATCACTATTGAAACATTTATATGGTCGCTTCTGATAGCCTCCGTCTATCACCGCCAATTGCAATATGCCGATTAGATTTGGATCGTTGATCGGCCAGATTCAACGACTCCTGTGAAAAGTTGTTTAAACCGCCGATACTCTGTTTTTCCACTATCTATTCATGTTTTTTCACTCCTGATAGTGTTATCCGCTATTTCTAAGAGTTGTTATTTTGTGATAGTTTCGATCTTTAGAAGACTTTGAATACTTAGAGGGTTTTCTAGGATTCATTTCGATCACCAACACCACATAACTTTCCACCCTACTCAAATACGAATCAATGTCTTCCTATTCCGCAAAGAGTTTGTAATTATCCATTTTTTTGTCTCTTAAAACCATGTTAAATAGAGTGTCGACTTGTTGATGAACTGAGAGAGAGAGTAGAAGATACAATCTACTTTTCCAGAACTTTCTAGGGTCTAGAATCCATTTCACACACCTGACTCTAATTTCAGAATCAAAGAAGTAAGTTTGTTCCCCAAATACCTATAACTCTAGTTGACAAATTTTCCTTCGAATTTCTGATGGGATTGAGTCAAAATAGGATGCAACAGATTCCCAAGTGAAGAGCCTACGATGTTAGGGGCCAAGGTTGCTAGCTCCCCCTCTTAAACTAACCTGTCTCGGACGAGGAGGCATCGTAATTAGGAGAGAGTAATTTTGATAACCAAACATAGGACCACTACCAACTAAACAAGCTATGCAGTAACACACTTTAACTAGACTAGAAAACCAAGACACAAACAATTCATGTCCCTAATGCCACTAACAAAGCCCAAATTTAAAGGAGATAAAAAATTCATGACACACTAAGGGAATAATCTTGTTAACGCTTAAAGAACACCACTCACTTTACACTACACTAAGATTCCATAAACTCAAACAACCTACTAAAAAATTTCCATGAGATATGACTAGTAGAGGTGATGTCACAACATTTTAAAATGTAATTAAACAGGGAGAATTCCTAATTGTGGATACTTAAAACCAATATCCCATAGCAATAGTTAACGCAGGTTTCCGAAAGAGGGAGTAACGCACTACTCGAAATAGAGTTTGCACCTTTAAGCAAAAACTTAAAACCTTTGTACTAATATCAAACTGAGAAGTTACCAGCGTACCAAAAACCATATACCAATATTGGGCAAGAAAATAAGATAGCTGCAGAGACGTAAGTCTAGAGGGTTGAATTTGAAAAAACATCCACCAGTTCAAAGACCGGCCCTCTCTCTGTAGTGTGAAGGAATAACATAAAGAAAATTTGTTTGATTTAGTCATCAATATAAATAATCCTCTTGACAAATATGACTCTATGCGACTAGAGTGCAAAATGATACTCGCTGTAACAAAACAAAGGAAAATCTTTCCAAATCCCACAAATTTTCTTCACCAACAAATCAGAGGTAGTAGGGTATGCTACCAACAATAGAAAATCATAGGACAATCACTCCTAATCCCACGTAACTCACTTCACAAATAAACCAAAGGCAGTAAGGTGAGAAACTCGCCTCACCTCCACTCTATTGCAACACGAACCTATGACACCCTAGCAGTGTTGCAACCATGCATTTAAAGTGAGAAGACATAAGTTTATCCACCCAATTCCAGGTATTATTTTGTGCCACTCCATGTCCAAAAATGGACAAGTGGGAGCCTATTACACCGTTCATCACAAATTGTTATATACCTAGGGGGGATAATATGGGGTACCAAGGGATGTACCCAAGGTAATAATGTAATAATGGAATGGGCCATAGTAATAAATAAGGTGGTTAACCCATATCATGTAAGGGACCACAAGTAGTTAATAATAATGTAATGGGCCCATGGTATTAGTTGATGGTATGAGGGAGCCATGGTAATGACCCATAGTATTGTATGTATGAGGCCTATATAGAAGCTAGAGACTCCATGTCAAGAAATATAGTGAAGGATTATTGTATGAACAGGCATATGGCTTGTGGAGTGCTCTCCTTCCTTAAGGAGTGAATGTATGGTGTTGCCCTACCTTAAGGGTTTGATATCAATAAAAAAGCATTTCTATCTATTTCTCTCTTATTGTTTCTGGGTTTATTTTCATTATCATATATTTCTGGGTTAGATCTATAACAAGTGGTATCGGAGCACTTTCTTGGGCACAAGGGGAGAATTTTTTTTTTATTTTTGTAGGATTTCGGGGGCGGCGAGTTTGCAGATCAGATCTGTATGTCTTGGTGAAATATCTGCAAAATATAATTGTAGATCTGTATTCTTTGTGAGAAAATAGCCGATTTCAAAAAAAAATCGGTTGAATTGGAGTCTGGATGAAGGAGATATTGCTGATCTAAAAATCAATGGGGTTGCAAACAATTTTTCAGGGCAGGGAGTTGGCGGCGCAGATCTGGATGTCCTGGTGCAAGATCTGCAAAATCTAATTGTACATTTGGATTTCTTGAGAAAAATTACACAATTTCAAAAAAAAAATTAGTCGAATCAGAGTCCGGATGAGGGAGATATCGTTGATTTAAAATCAGCTCTTTTTTGCAGAAATTTTGGTGACGGCGGGAGAGTTGCAGTGTAGATTTGAAATTTCATTGCCTGGATCAAAATTTCTATCACATGGGAAGATGCAGAATGGTTGTTACATTTCCAAAAATAAGTCATAATAGGGATTCTGAGCAATATTGACTAAACTGTGACAATTTCAAATTTTCACCAAGTGAGTGAATTTTTTCAAAACTCTCTTCATGGCTTCTAGCAAGGTTCTATATTTTACAGGAAAAGATGATGGTCCTACTATTGAAGAATTCATACAAAGATACAATTCCACACATGGGACATATTGGAAGATTCCAATGGTGCTTAATATGAGAGATGAGGCTCAAAAATGGAATTTATCACTTGACTACAAGCAGTTGACCTAACTTTCAGATGCAGAATTTGAAAAAGTCTTTTTGGACAAATGGTCTTGGGCTAGAAAAAAGGAGAATGAAACACATAAGGGGTTAATTGCTACGGGTGTCTCCTTACTACAGGTTCATGGATTGATTCAGAAAGAGAAAATCATGGTTTTTATAAATCCTAGTTGCAAGCATAATTTCATCAATGTTAATTTGGCAAAAAAATTGCATGTTCCAACAAAACACATTGAAAATACATAGGTTGATGATCAGAATGTTCAAGTGTACAAGGATTTGAAAATTTCTATGGATAAGTATGTGTTGCATAGTGATTTTTATGCTTCAAATATGGATAACATAGATGTTGTTTTGGGATACCCTTGGATGGAATCAGTGGGTACTATCAATATTAATGTACAGAAGAAATTCCTGAAGCTCTGGTATAAAAAGAAGAAAATTACATTACATAATATTTCCATTAATAAACAGGTAGAGTGCAAGGAGGCTGAAGCAGAAGATGTTCCAGGGTCTGACATATTAGATGATGAGCCAGTGATGATAGACAATCAAACACAAGCAGAGGCGGAAGCAGAAAAGGTTACAGGTGTTGATACATCAAAGGAGGGCTCAGTGGTTGAAGTCATATTGGAAAAGAAGACACCACAACAGGCACCACAGCAGGGTGAATTAAAGTTAAAGACACCGTGGGTTAAAACTTCAACATGTCATCACCCACATCACCCCGCAAGAAAACAACCAACAAGATGGAAACCAATTAGCCACAAGGACAACAACCCCCGTATGACGGATAGCGAGGAGCGAAGATACACCTACTACACATCAAGACAGAAGAGCTGCCATGGTCAACTTCCATCTCAAGCGAGCGAGGCACCAGCGAGATCGAGGGTTCACCTTTCTCTTGGATGGCTAGATGTACGTGCATGGTACCAGTGGACTACTCTTTTGAGTAGATCTTATTATTTTCGTTCTTCTCATGTTTCGGGGATGAAACATGCTAAGGGGGGTGGAGTGTTATATACCTAGGGGGGATAATATGGGGTACCAAGGGAGGTACCCAAGGTAATAATGTAATAATGGGATGGGCCATAGTAATAAATAAGGTGGTTAACACATATGATGTAAGGGACCACAAGTAGTTAATAATAATGTAATGGGCCCATGGTATTAGTTGATGGTATGAGGGAACCATGGTAAAGACCCATAGTATTGTATGTATAAGGCCTATATAGAGGCTAGAGACTCCATGTCAAGGAATATAGTGAAGGAATATTGTATGAACATGCATATGGCTTGTGGAGTGTTCTCCTTTATTGAGGAGTGAATGTATGGTGTTGCCCTACCTTAAGGGTTTTGATCAATAAAGAATCATTTCATATTATTTATGGGTTTATTTACATTTTCATATCAGATCTATAGTATTTCCGGGTTAGATCTATAACAATTGGTATTAGAGCTATAACAATTGGTATCAGAGCTATAACAATTGGTATCAGAGCCACCATATCTATAACAAGTGGTATCAGAGCTATAACAAGTGGTATTGGAGCTATAACAAGTGGTATCAGAGCACTTTCTTGGGCACAAGGGGAGATTTTTTTTTATTTTTTGCAGGATTTTGGGGGCGGTGAGTTTGTAGATCAGATCTGTATGTTTTGGTGCGAGATATTCAAAATCTAATTGCAGATTTGGATTCTTTGTGAAAAATAGCCGATTTCAAAAAAAAAAATCAGTTGAATCGGAGTCCGGATGGAGATATTGCTGATCTAAAAATCATGGGAGTTGCAGACAATTTTTCAGGGCAGCGAGTTTGCGGTGCAGATCTGGACGTCCTGGCACAAGATCTGCAAAATATAATTGTAGATCTAGATTCTATGTGAAAAAATACCCGATTTCAAAAAACAAATCGGTCAAATCAGAGTCTGGATGAGGGAGCTATCGCTGATTTAAAATCAGCTCTTTTTGTAGAAATTTTGGTGACGGCGGGAGAGTTGCGGCACAGATCTGAAATTCCAGTGTCTGGAGCAGGATTTTTATCACATTGGCAGATGCGGAATGGTATTTCCATTTCCGAAAACAGGTCATAATACGAATTCTGAGCAATATTGACGGAATTGTGACCATTTCAAATTTTCGCTAATTTTTTTTGTGATGGCAGCCCGAGGTCTGAATTTCAGGGACTTGTATGAATTTGATGGCTCTCATCCAGCCAAATGGCTAGCACAAATGGAGAAATATTTTAGATTGAATTACATCATGGATGATGAGACTCAGTTGATTGTGGGATTACTATACTTGGACAATGAAAGACGACAATAGTGGCAATGGCATCGACGTTGCTATTGAAGGCCCTTGACTTGAGACACATTCACAAAAGATCTTATGGACCACTTTGACCGTAAAACTAATCTTGTAGATAAGCTCACACAGACAGACACACATCCTAGCAAAGATTTTATTTTTACAGAAAAGAAGGAAACCAAGGAACCTAAAGTGTTATTTTCTATTGGTATCTCCTTATTGTAGGTTCATGGATTGATTCAGAAAGAGAACATCATTGTTTCTATAAATCCTAGTTGCAAGCATAATTTCATCAATGTTAATTTGGCAAACAAATTGCAAGTTCCAGCAAAACAAATTGAAAATACACAGGTTGATGATGAGGATGTTCAAATTTATAAGGATTTGAAGCTTTCTATGGATAAGTATGTGTTGCATGGTGATTTTTATACTTCAGAGATGGATAATATAGATGTTGTTTTGGGATATCCTTGAATGGAATCTGTGGGTACTATCAATATTAATGTGCAGAAAAAATTCCTGAAGCTCTGGTATAAAAAGAAGAAAATTACATTACAGGATATTTCCATCAATAAACAGGTAGAGTCCATGAACGTTGAAGAAGAAGATGTTCCAGGGACTGACATATCAGATGATAAGCCTTCAATAATCGACAATCAAACACAAACACAGGCTGAAGCAGACAAGGGTACAGGTACCTCAGATGAGGGCTCAGTGGTTGAAGTCATATTGGAAAAGAAGACACCACAACAAGCACCACTGTAGGGTGAATTAAAGAAAAAGACACCGTGGGTTAAAACTTCAACATATCATCACCCACATCACCCCGCAAGAAAACAACCAACAAGATGGAAACAAATTAGCCACAAGGACAACAACCCACGTATGAAGGATAACAAGGAGCGAATATCCACCTACTACATATCAACACAGAAGAGCTGCCATGGTCAACTTCCATCTCAAGCGAGCGAGGCACCAGCGAGATCGAGGGTTCACCTTTCTCTTAGATGGCTAGATGCACGTGCATGGTACCAGTGGACTATTCTTTTGAGTAGATCTTATTATTTGTGTTTTTTCCATGTTTCGGGGACGAAACATGCTAAGGGGGGTGGAATGTTATATACCTAAGGGGGATAATATGGGGTACCCAAGGTAATAATGTAATAATGGGATGGGCCATAGTAATAAATGAGGTGGTCATCCCATATCATGTAACAGACCGCAAGTAGCTAGTAATAATGTAATGGGCCCATGGTATTAGTTGATGGTATGAGGGAACCATGGTAATGATCCATGGTATTGTATGTATGAGGCCTATATAGAGGCTAGAGACTCCACGTCAAGGAATATTGTGTCAAGGATTATTGTATGAACATGCATATGGCTTGTGGAGTGTTCTCCTTCCTTAAGGAGTGAATGTATGGTATTGCCCTACCTTAAGGGTTTGATCAATAAAGAATCATTTCATATTATTTCAGGGTTTATTTGCATTGTCTTATATTTCAGATCTATATTATTTCCGAGTTAGATTTATAAAAAGTGGTATCAGAGCTATAACAAGTGGTATCAGAGCTATAACAAGTGTGAATTTTTTCAAAACTCTCTTCATGGCTTCTAGCAAGGTTCTATATTTTACAGGAAAAGATGATGGTCCTACTATTGAAGAATTCATACAAAGATACAAGTCCACACATGGGACATATTGGAAGATTCCAATGGTGCTTAATATGAGAGATGAGGCTCAAAAATGGAATTTATCACTTGACTACAAGCAGTTGACCAAACTTTCAGATGCAGAATTTGAAAAAGTCTTTTTGGACAAATGGTCTCAGGCTAGAAAAAAGGAGAATGAGACACATAAGGGGTTAATTGCTACAGGTGTCTCCTTATTGCAGGTTCATGGATTGATTCAGAAAGAGAAAATCATGGTTTCTATAAATCCTAGTTGCAAGCATAATTTCATCAATGTTAATTTGACAAAAAAATTGCAAGTTCCAACAAAACACATTGAAAATACACAGATTGATGATGAGAATGTTCAAGTGTACAAGGATTTGAAGATTTCTATGGATAAGTATGTGTTGCATAGTGATTTTTATGCTTCAAATATGGATAACATAGATGTTGTTTTGGGATACCCTTGGATGGAATCAGTGGGTACTATCAATATTAATGTACAGAAGAAATTCCTGAAGCTCTAGTATAAAAAGAAGAAAATTACATTACAGGATATTTTCATTAATAAACAGGTAGAGTGCAAGGAGGCTGAAGCAGAAGATGTTCTAGGGTCTGACATATTAGATGATGAGCCAGTGATGATAAACAATCAAACACAAGCAGAGGCGGAAGTAGAAAAGGTTACAGGTGCTGATACATTAGAGGAGGGCTCAGTGGTTGAAGTCATATTGGAAAAGAAGACACCAAAACAGGCACCACAGCAGGGTGAATTAAAGAAAAAGACACCGTGGGTTAAAACTTCAACATATCATCACCCACATCACCCCACAAGAAAACAACCAACAAGATGGCAACCAAGTAGTCACAAGGACAACAACCCCCGTATGACGGATAGTGAGGAGCGAAGATCCACCTACTACACATCAAGACAGAAGAGCTGCCATTGTCAACTTCCATCTCAAGCGAGCGAGGCACCAGTGAGATCGAGGGTTCACCTTTCTCTTAGATGGCGAGATGCACATGCATGGTACCAGTGGACTAGTCTTTTGAGTAGATCTTACTATTTATGTTCTTCCCATGTTTCGGGGATGAAACATGCTAAGGGGGGTGGAGTGTTATATACCTAGCGGGGATAATATGGGGTACCAAGGGAGGTACCTAAGGTAATAATGTAATAATGGGATGGGCCATAGTAATAAATAAGGTTGTTAACCCATATCTTGTAAGGGACCACAAGTAGTTAATAATAATGTAATGGGCCCATGGTATTAGTTGATGGTATGAGGGAACCATGGTAATGACCCATGGTATTGTATATATGAGGCCTATATAGAGGCTAGAGACTCCATGTCAAGGAATATAGTGAAGGATTATTGTATGAACAAGCATATGGCTTGGGGAGTGCTCTCCTTCCTTAAGGAGTGAATGTATGGTGTTGCCCTACCTTAAGGGTTTGATATCAATAAAGAAGCATTTCTATCTATTTCTCTCTTATTGTTTCTGGGTTTATTTCCATTATCATATATTTCTGGGTTAGATCTATAACACAGATTCCCCTTTGATATTACAACCCCATCATGCAACCCCCATGAGGGGGTGCTTTATCCTCTTCAATCACAAAATACGAACTCTATAGTTCTTCAACCCAATTTGTGGAAGGCCAAAGCTCGACTAGATTCAGGTCCTTAAATCAAAATCAATATTTGCTAGTAAATCTGTAACCGTATTTCCTTCCCTTCCCATATCTCACATAATAACATAGTCTAATTTGGCATGCAATGTGCTAATATTATTCACCAACCCCTCTAATATCCAAATCTATATAGTTTTAGAAGGTGGTTGCCCATATAAGAGTTTTTGTATAAACTGTAAAGCTAACTGGGAATTGTTGAGTCTTGAAAATGTCATTCGTTTCCGTTACACTTTCAGTGTTATGTCCATTATATCACCTCCATTTCACTACTATGTCCCCACATTCATCCCACTTTCATTATCATTGGGTCACATTTATGTTTTTCCAAACTTTATTAATTCTAGGTTTTTTAAATAAATTTTTAGTTAAAAATTAGAAAATAATGTGCGTATGCTTATACCTAACAAAGGGGTTGAGATTATTGACATGTGTAGGTTGAAAGGAAGCTTCTAGAAGACCCCTATGTGGCACTCTAAGGTCAAATTCGAATTTGAGTGGCAAGAATCATGGGATCATGAGGATATGTGTCACATCTCCTAATTATATTGTAACTCTAAGAAGACATGTGTCTTATCAGTTCCTATTTTGATTAGGACTCTAGAGGTAGAGGGAGAGATTCATGGACTCTCATTAATGAGACGGATTTTCATCTTTTGTATAAATAGGAGATCTCTCTCCTTCATTTGTTAGTCTTTTAGCTTGTGAGTCTTAGCTTGTTAGTTTTTAATCTTGTTAACTTGTGATATGGCTTTGGAAAGCTTTGGAGAGCTTTGTTGTACTTTGTAATTTTGAAGAATTTAAATAAAGCTTTGATGTTCTCAACATGGAAGGAGATGTGAAGTAGATGTCATGGAGCATATGAGAATGTAAGGTAGAGTAGATTTCCTTTTGTAATTTTGCTTTGATTTCATTATGTTATTTAATTGCTTTCAAGTTCGATAAATTAGATTTTCCATTCATGCAATTTTAATTCATGTAAGTGTGTTCAACCGGTTGATTGTAGATTAGTTTTTCTTTACATGTTTTTGCAGCAAATAGTGACATGAGATTTACCTCTCTGCTGACTTTGCTTTTCTTAGCTTTTCAATTTCAGTGATGCTTTGATTTCAATCTTATTCATTTGCTTTGTTAGTTAGTTTAGATATCAGATTGCTCAAGTTATTGATGATTACCTCTTAAAGCCATAGTGAGACTAACTAGCGAGGGGTCAGACTATGAATTGATGTCATTTGATTTTAAGTTTACTTTTCTGCAATTAGATATCAGATTTCTCAAGTTGTTGATGATTACCTCCGAAAGCCATATCGAGTCTAACTGGCGAGGGGTCAGACTATGAATTGATGTGATTTGATTTTAAGTTTACTTTTTTGCAATTAAATATCAGATTTCTCAAGTTGTTGATGATTACCTCCGAAAACCAGAGTGAGACTAACTAGCGAGGGGTCAGACTATGAATTGATGTGATTTGATTTTAGTTTTACTTTTCTGCAATTAGATATTAAATTGCTCATATCATTGACAGTTACCTCCGAAAGCCATAGCAAGACCACTGGCAAGGGATTGAATTATGAATGTGTAATTTGATTTTAGTTTTACTTTCCTTGCAATTTTTTATTTCTTTGAGTGCAGTAGCTTAAATCGCTTTTCTATATTTAGACAACAACAGAGATAATAGTTTCATGATCAATAGTTCATTATTGACTTGTTTAAATAGTAGCATATTTTTCATTCTTATTCAAGAATTATTGTCATCACTAGTATATTCTAAGACCTTCTAAAGTGTTTATATTCTGGAAATCATTATAAAGGACATAATTGCCTTAGAATCTATATCCATTCTTGCCTTCTAGAGACTTAGGAATAGGATTTCCATTTGCATTAGACACTTTAGGAGATCAACAAGAACAAAACCCCAAAACAAAACAAAAACTATAAAACAACGAAGTAAGAAAAATGTTAACTAAGCACATATGGTGCACCACACTTCATCAGTTTACGTTACCCAGATTGATAATTCATGTAGAGTAATTTAAGACGTTAAATTGACTAGACATTTTGGCGCCATTGCCGGGGAAGTGTAATTAGGAGACCTTATTTCTTACATCTAAAAAAAAAAATTAATTTAATAATTCTTGAGTATGCTCTCCTCCTGCACTTTGTGTGATCTGGAGGATCAGAAAAAGAATTGTTATGAAAAAAAGAAAAAGAAAAAAAGGGAGACAAAGTAAACTTCATCATTTCAATTGATTCAATAAAAAAAAAAATGAAACCCAGCTACTTTGATAGGTTCAACTGTCCAAGATTGACTGGTTATGGTTTGTAGTGGTCCTCAAAACACTGTATCCTGTTTTAATAAGGTTTTGCAACTTAGTTGCGGAATGTAGCATGATTCTGCAGTTAGTTGAGAATTCTGCAGCTGATTTCAAGGCTTACCAGGTTACAGGCGTCCAATGAAGAAACCGACCACATGGGCATCTCCAGAATTGTCCTAACATGGATCCTATCCTAATTTCCCAGCCGAGATTGATAAAAAAATCAACCTAAGACCTCAATCAAAGTCCTGCTTTTAGCATGTTTTCCTTGAAGTCTTTGCTGCCTGAAATTGAAAATCATTAATCCTTCTTATAAAAATTTACAATTTCAGAGAGAAAAAAAGAAAAACAATCAATGGCTATCTTGAATCCTAGCTTTCACTGTGGCTTCAACAAGAAAATCTGCATCCCTGTTCAAGTTTTGACCTTAAAACGAACCTGCAAAAACATTAAAAAAATAAAATAAACAAATAAACAAATAAAAATAAAAAAAATAATAAAATCTGCAAAAGCCTCCTCTAGTTGTTTGCCTGACTCTTGTAATCAGCAGTGAAAATCCTTCATACAGCCAGAACATCCCAACTGAGAACATACCTATGTGGAGATGCCTACTAACATTTATGAGAAAGTCACGACCTTTATGGAGTGCCATCTCTACTAGATTGTCCATACTTTTTGAAAAAGCGTGGCTTATCTGTTAGTGCTAAAATTGGGTTGGGTTTCTCTACTGCACTGCTTGTTATAATGCTGCTCTCAGTATTGTATTGGTACTTCATATGGAGGCATGGAAATGACTATGACTTTGGTCTTGGCCTGCCACATGATCTTATCTCAAAGACCAATAAAAAAACATGATGGGTTTTTTTACTCCTTAGATCAGAACTTGAAGTCTTTTCCAACCTCACACGGATTTGCATCAAATTTGAATCCACTGTTTCTTTAGCAAGCGTTTGAAACAAACTTCTGAGCTGCTCCAGCTAGAATAGATCTCAGCACTTGCTTAATATGATAGGAAACATTTTTAATGGCGTCCTCTCCCTGAAACTGACTAATTCATTTGCTGTTGATTGCATCTGAAAACAAATTTTTCCTGAAATCGATTTTACAGGCCGAATGCAACAACTCAGGAAAAACGTAAACAGAGAAAAATGTCAAACTTTGAGAACATGATTTTGCCAAACGGAGATGAATCTGAAAAAAAGAAAACATGGGTTTTTTTTCGCCAGTAGGGTTAGATAGATAACCCATAAATGGTTTTTAGAAAATTGTGGCAGTTTGGGAGATATCCTTGGTTCTTTGGAGTGCATTTTTGCCTGCCGTGTGAAAAAAATGGAATTTTAATTAATGAACAGGCTGTGATTTAATTCGGCGTGCCTGAGAAAGGGGAATTCTAATTTGATTATGTGCTGGCACTTACTCTACCACGTCTTCTGCCCTTAATGCCACCCGTTTGTAACTCATTAACACCTGTTAACAAGCAATCTCAATTGAATACGACTCTGTTTAACTCCATTACGTGAACCAGTTGTATACGGATCTTCACAGCCGATTAATAAGACGTGGCAAATTATTCAACATGGCAATGTATTCAAAGTCGCTGTTAAGGATCCCAAGGTGGATGTCGTGGTCTATCTAATCCGTGGATAGTTTTTTTCAGACAGTTGCATGCTGCATATGTTAACGCTGTGTCAAATCCTTTCCATGTACCAGGAAAGAGAATCACCTCACAAGTGGACGCTGCATATGTGCTTTTGCTGAAAGAGTCAGTACGATAGTGAGATCGTTTGGGACATCAACAACAATATAGGCTTCCCTATCCGTCCTATTTGAGCTTCTCTCAAGTTCAGATGATTGGTTAAGGCATTTCAGCTTCATTGAATTTTAGCCTCTGTCGTGCCTTCACAATATTTTTCCTTGTTTGAACTCTGAGTGCATGCATATTCTTCATAGTAAGACTGTCATCTACCCTAAATTCACCACACGGATAGGTTTCTATTGACGATTTTGAAATGTGAGCATCTTGAAACTAAAATATGTTTGAGATTTGTGGAGGTTAAATTTGATCATTGGTCATGGGATAGGAAGACTTTAGCACCTTGACTTTCTTTTGGCTGATGGTATAAACTATAAATGTCACACCAAACAGTCTAAATCTATGTTCAATGGATTTGTATTATATGAATATCAAAAGGCATGCGATGATATAAAATCTGTCAGCACAGTTAAAAAAAATAATAAATAAAAAAATTTGTGATTCATATACGCACTCTCAATTCACATCTGATGTCATGAAACCACTTCAGATTGAACAATTAATGTAGTAAATCTTTCTGGTAGAGAATTACAGAGAGTTGCAAATGCATACATGGATTCAAAACAGCGTAATGTTGCAGCATGAAGCTGCACAAATAGTCCAGTCCTTGCTCAGGCCAGACAGCGATGTTATTATCAAGCACGACCTTGGTATCCTTGATTATTTATCAGAACTTATCTGCTGTTTGTATGGGAAGCCCGGGGCTTGTTGTGTAGTAACATTGGCATTTTCAGTTAGAGAAGGGATCAATATCATTTTGGTTGGTTTTGTTTCAACTGAAAATCTCCATTTTAAAGATGAATCACTCACTTTTAAGGTTGCAGAAACTCCACAAGAAAGTGTGGAAGAGATAAAAGCTATGCACGACTCAAGTATCCAAAATATGTGTAAAACTGATGGTTGATTGTTTTAGCCACTTTCCGCAGCTGATTCAACTTTCTGCAGCTGGTTCAACTTTCCGCAGTTGTTTTTGTTAAACTCTAGGTTGCAGGTGTCATCAAGCAAAACAAGCCACATGGGTAGATGGGGGAATGTCAGTACATGGATGGTGTCCTATTCATTTGATCCAATTCGATGAAAAATACCACGGTCAAAGAGAAGTCAAGTTGTGTGTTATCACTAAGTCGCCACACTGAGTCGCCACACTAAGTCGTTGCATATCAAGAAAAAATAATAATTTTGAATCAATGAAATGAATAATTTATTTGCTCACTTTTCTGAAAGTATTGATTAATTTTGGACTGATGATGAAAGATGAATGGCTAGCTTTGTATTCAATATTGTTAGCTACAAAAAATGTGCACATTCCACAGCTAAAGTCCAATTCCGCAGCCAGAAAAACCTCATTGTTCAAATCAGCCTATCTTTCTCATACAAAATCAGATTTTGATGATTTAGGTAGGGTAGGAAAGATATAAACAATATATACACAATGAGAAATCCATCATTAGAGTTTGAAATGGAAAATAATGAAATAAATTGCTGAAAAGAAGCAACATTCAACTTGGGGCACAAATTCCAAAGCATGAATAAATTCTTTTGATTTTTCCTTTGAAGACTTGCTTAATTAATACAAATTCTCAGTTTTGTGTGCAAATATCATAACTAGAGAGATTGATCACCTCTCTCCTTGGATAACCTTACATTCCCTTGCAGAATAAGTATTAGTTTTTTTGCAGGTTCCAGGGGGAAGGACAAATGACTACAAGAGAATGGTGTCTCTCTAAGAGACCAATTTGTTTTATAAGAGGATGATCAGCAACAAAGAGGAAATATGCTGACGCAAAATTAGATCCAAAAACTTGAAAATCTTTCAGATACTATTGTCTCCATCACATCCATCCATCACATCCATACCTCATAATAAACCATTCATCTCATTTTCCTCCATATTTTCCATTTACGTTCACATACACTTTCCATCTATTTTTGTCCATTCATAACCCACAAATAAAATCAAGAGTCTCATTCACATGCTTATTGCCCATTGCCATTTTTGTTCTCCATTGCCATCTTCCATTTTCATCTTCCATTTCCTATCATTTTCATTCTACAAATAATCCATGCTTCAATGCAAATTATTGAGTCCATAGTCCTTTGAGTCTAAGTTCCTTGTAAAGACACCTTGAGACTTGAATGCCTTAATGGCAAGTTCTCATGCTGACAAACAATGGGAATACATTAATGTCCTTTGTTCGTCAGATCTTCTAGGTGACTACATCGGCAAAATCATTCGTACCTAGCAATATGTGTTTGGGCATCTTGACTCTCATTGTCATCAATGGTGAGAGTTCTCGTGTTGACTAGTGGCATCCATCAATGGCCACTAAGTCAAAAATTTCCTACTATGTTCGACAACAGAACATCTTTTCACATAGTAGGAATTGTGCTAATGAGTTTTAAAGACATGAAGACTATTATTTTCAGCATTTTGGAGCAGATTTAGCAACTTTTAGTAGAAGCAATAAAAATTCATCTTATCTCTTTGTCCATGACTCCTCTTGTTCAGCCACTTGAAGAAGAATATGATCAGAACTTTTTAGCCACCACACATACAACTCATCCATTCCAAAGGGTAAGTTAAGGTACGTCATTTTCTAACTTTTGACCATATAATTCCATAAAAAGCTAGAATGATAATTGTTGAGAAAAACATTTCTCTTCCTCATTTCATAAAAGTGTCAATACCATCAGTTGGGGGGGGGAATACATCCATATTCATATCTTGTCATGTCCGTACCATACTCAAGAGCCCACATACTTCCAACATATGTTAACTATTACATTGTTATTATGAGCATACAATGGCTTTTGAAAAAGTGCTTAAAGGATAAATTGGATACAAACAAAATCATGGTTGTCACACAAGAACCAACCATCATGCAATCCAATAAAGATATACATTGCAACAATAATCAAAATATCATTTAGTGAATTTGTGGTTAAAAATTAGAAAATAATGTGCATATGCTTATACCTAACAAATGGGTTGAGATTGTTGACATGTGTGAGTTGAAAGGAGGCTTCTAGAAGACCCTTATGTGGCACTCTGAGGCCAAATTCGAATTTGAGTGGAAAGAATCATGGGATCATGAGGATATGTGTCACATCTCCTAATTATATTGTAACTCTAAGAAGACATGTGTCTTATCAGTTCCTATTTTGATTAGGACTCTAGAGGTAGAGGGAGAGATTGATGGACTCTCATTAATGAGATGACTTCTCAGCTTTTTGTATAAATAGGAGATCACTCTCCTTCATTTGTTAGTCTTTTAGCTTGTGAGTCTTAGCTTGTTAGTTCTTAATCTTGTTAGCTTATGAGATGGCTTTGGAAAGCTTTGGAGAGTTTTGTTGTACTTTGTAATTTTGAAGAATTTGAATAAAGCTTTGATGTTCTCAACATGGAAGGAGATGTGAAGTAGATGTCATAGAGCATATTAGAATGTAAGGTAGAGTAGATATCATTTTGTAATTTTGCTTTGATTTCATTATGTTATTTGATTTCTTTCAAGTTTGATAAATTAGAGTTTCCATTCATGCAATTTAATACATGTAAGTGTGTTCAATCGGTTGATTGTAGATTAGTTTTTTTTACATGTTTTTGCAACAAATAGTGACATGAGATTTACCTCTCTACTGACTTTGTTTTTTTTTAGCTTTTCAATTTCAGTTATGCTTTGATTTCAGTCTTATTCATTTGCTTTGTTAGTTAGTTTATATATCAGATTACTCAAGTTATTGATGATTACCTCCGAAAGCCATAGCGAGACTAACTGGTGAGGGGTCAGACTATGAATTGATGTGATTTGATTTTAAGTTTACTTTTCTGCAATTAGATATCAGATTGCTCAAGTTGTTGACGATTACCTCCGAAAGCCATAGCGAGACTAACTGGTGAGGGATCAGACTATGAATTGATGTGATTTGATTTTAAGTTTACTTTTCTGCAATTAGATATCAGATTGCTCAAGTTGTTGATGATTACCTACGAAAGCCATAGCGTGACAAACTGGCGAGGGGTCAGACTATGAATTGATGTGATTTGATTTTAAGTTTACTTTTATGCAATTAGATATCAGATTTCTCAAGTTGTTGATGATTACCTCCGAAAGCCATAGCGAGACTAACTGGCGAGGGGTCAGACTATGAATTTATGTGATTTGATTTTAAATTTACTTTTCTGCAATTAGATATCAGATTTCTCAAGTTGTTGATGATTACCTCCAAAAGCCATAGTGAGACTAACTGGCGAGGGGTCAGAATATGAATTGATGTGATTTGATTTTAAGTTTACTTTTCTGCAATTAGATATCAGATTGCTCATGTTATTGATTATTATCTCTGAAAGCCATAACTTAGACTACCTGGCGAGGAATCAGACTATGAATGATAGCTTAACTTTTATTTATGTATTTAGACAAATAGCAGAGACAGTGATTTCATGATCAATATTTCATATTTTGCTTGATTAAAGTAGTTGCATACTTACACTTTTGTTTAAGTACTAATTCCATCAATAACATGTTTTAAGATCTTTTGAAGTGCTAAGTTTTGGAAGACCATTAGGGACATAGACCTTGTCTTGAAATCTGCATCCATACTTGACCTTTAAAACTATTCTTAAGACCTTAGAATAGGATTTCTATTTGCATTAGATACTTTAGGAGATCAACAAGAACAAAACCCCAAAACAAAATAAAATCTATAAAACAACGAAGTAAGAAAAAGGTTAACTAAGCACATATGGTGCACCACACTATTACACTTTCACTATTATGTCCATTATATTACTTCCATTTCACTACTATGCACCACATTCATCCCACTTTCATTATCATTAGGCCACATTTATGTTTTTCCAAACTTTATTAATTCTAAACTTTTTAAGTGAATTTGTGGTTAAAAATTAGAAAATAATGTGCATATGCTTATACCTAACAAATGGGTTGAGATTGTTGACATGTGTAGGTTGAAATGAGGCTTCTAGAAGACCCTTATGTGGCACTCTAAGGCCAAATTCGAATTTGAGTGGAAAGAATCATGAGATCATGAGGATATGTGTCACATCTCCTAATTATATTGTAACTCTAAGAAGACATGTGTCTTATCAGTTCCTATTTCGATTAGGACTCTAGAGGTAGAGGGAGAGATTCATGAACTCTCATTAATGAGATGGCTTCTCATCTTTTTGTATAAATAGGAGATCTCTCTCTTTCATTTGTTAGTCTTTAGCTTGTGAGTCTTAGCTTGTTAGTTCTTAAGCTTGTTAGCTTGTGAGATGGCTTTGGAAAGCTTTGGAGAACTTTGTTGTACTTTGTAATTTTGAAGAATTTGAATCAAGTTTTGATGTTCTCAACATCGAAAGAGATGTGAAGTAGATATCATGGAGAATATTAGAATGTAAGGTAGAGTAGATTTCATTTTGTAATTTTTCTTTGATTTCATTATGTCATTTGATTGCTTTCAATTTTGATAGATTAGATTTTTCATTCATGCAATTTTAATCCATGCAAGTGTGTTCAACCAGTTGATTGTAGATTAGCTTTTTCTTTACATGTTTTTGCAGCAAATAGTGACATGAGATTTACCTCTTTGCTGACTTTGTTTTTTTTTAGCTTTTCAATTTGAGTTATGCTTTGATTTCAGTCTTATTCATTTGCTCTGTTAGTTAGTTTAGATATCATATTGCTCAAGTTATTGATGATTATCTTTGAAAGCCATAGCGAGACTAACTGGCGAGGGGCCAGACTATGAATTGATGTGATGTGATTTAAGTTTACTTTTCTGCAATTAGATATTAGATTGCTCAAGTTGTTGATGATTACCTCCGAAATCCATAGCGAGACTAACTGGTGAGGGGTCAGACTATGAATTGATGTGATTTGATTTTAAGTTTACTTTTCTGCAATTAGATATCAGATTGCTCAAGTTGTTGATGATTACCTCCGAAAGCCATAGCGAGACTAACTGGCGAGGGGTCAGTTTTAGGCCCCTATACTACTAGTGTAACCCCTTATTATTATTATAATAACCCACTTATTATATTTATGTACCCATGTAGTGCCCATATTTTTATTATTGTGCCCTTACATTATTATTGTTATGTCGGCTCTGATTATGTTATAACCCCTTAGACTCCTATATATAGAAAGGAGTTCTTTTCATTTGTATCATCCAAGAATTGTTCATTTATGTAATGTAAAGGAGGTTGCCCCCTCGAAGAGGCTGAATTCTAAGGCGTTGATCTATCTTTTCTATCTATTCTTGAGCTGGTTTCATAACATTTGGTATCAGAGCTTTGGATTCTAGGGTTTCGCTGCTCCAAACAGGTCATCGTGGCATTTTCGCTATAACTTTGTTTCTGTGATGTTTCAGAAGTCACAAAAAAAACCCATTTGAGAAGAAATCGTGCTGAACCTTGGGTCTGAATTTCAAAGCTTTTCACTTGATATTTACGGAGATATAATCTGAGGAAGTTGGTATTTTTGCAGACTCCTAAATTACATTCAAAACAGGTGACCTGGGGAAAATCGTCATAACTTTCTCTCTGGGGATCGGATTGAAATTTCGTAAGTAGGTACAGAAAGAAGACGGACTGTGGTTTCCTGTATGCATTTTTTAGATCCAAAGGTTGAAACAGTGACACGTGGCACTTCATACAATTTCGCTCTTCTAGAAAGGTCTATAATCAGGTCATCTTGGGAGATTGTGCATAACTCTTTCTTAGAGAATCCAATTTGGATCAGACTGGTGGCATTGGAAAGACGACACAGAGGGATACTATAGTTCACAATTTGAGAACTTAAAGATTTGAAAGTACATAGTTACAGTCATTTCAAAGTCGAGCTCCTAAAATCAAGAAAAAGCAAGATGAGGAAGTTTGATGGCAAGGATCCGGTAAATTGGATACTTCAGATGGAGCAATATTTTGATCTACATGGTGTACAACTGTTACAAAAGGTATGTATTGCATCTTCATATTTAGAACTAGATCAATTTTTATGGTATGAAGGGCTTTGTTCTCATAAAAAACTTGTTACGTGGTCAATTTTCACGGAGGAAATGATAACACATTATGAGGATACAAAGAGAAACACCTTCTTTAGAGCAACACCCCAACAATTGGAAAGAGTAAAAGGGCTTTGTGACATAATGGAAAACAAAATTATGGAAACCAGGAAGCATACCCCTCACAACTATAAAGATGGAAGTGTTGTTTCTCCCAGCCTTCCACAACCTACAAGGGTTACACCACAACAATTGGAAGAAAAAAGAGAAAAAGGGCTTTGTTACAATTGTGATAGCAAATACACTAAAGGTCATAGGTGTGCTGAGAAGAAATTATTTTACATAGAATATGAAGAGGAGGAAGAAAAGGATCAAGAAACATCAAAAGAAGAGGATATACGCCAGGACACCATGCCAGAGAAAGAAGAAATGAATCAGACCATATCTTGTAAAGCATTGGCAAGAATTACCACTCCTCAAACTCTCATGATAGAAGGACATGTCAAGAAGAAAAAGGTGCAAGAAGTGAAAGATCACATCTAGAAAGAAGAAATGAATCCAACCATATCTTGTAATTCAATGGACGAAATTACCACTCCTCAAACTATCAAGATAGAAAGACACATCAAGAAGAAAAATGTTCAAGAAGTGAAAGATCACATCGAGCATCAAGAAATGAATCCGACCATATCTTGTAAAGGACTGGAAGAAATTACCACTCCTCAAAAGATAGAAGGACATATCAAGAAAAAAAAGGTTCAAGCAGAGAAAGATCACATCGAGCATCAACAACAAGTTCTCCAACATTTAAAGAATAACGCCACTTCGGTGCAAAATCAAACGAAACATGTAGATCAACATCGTAGTGAAAAATGTTTTGATGTAGGTGATTGGGTATTTTTACTGCTACATCTCAAGCAAGCTATTTATGAGAAGGAAATGTTGACACTACTACATGCACTAAAAAAATGGCGACCTTACCGAATGGGAAGACTCTTCAAGGATGAGGATGTGGAAGCATTGTTTTGTGCTATTTATATTATCCAACCAGATTGGATAAACGAAGCAAGGGATGAATGGAAGAAGGACGAAGAAGTATGGCCACTTATTCAAAAGTTGCAAAAGATCTCAATTCAAGCAATATTGCCAGAAATTGAAGAGGAAGGAAAAATCATATTGGAACCTGGAGCAGTCACAGAAACAAGAACCCGACAGCGACAAAATCGATCAATTTCAGAGTATCTCATCAAGTGGAAGAATTTACCCGCTGAATATTCCACATGGGAGGACAAGAATTTTATACAGAAGCATCAAGAACTACTCAAGCATTGAGGACAATGCTTTTTGAAGGAGAGGGGCATGTTAGGCCTCTATACTACTAGTGTAACCCCTTATTGTTATTAGTATAACCCACTTATTATATTTATGTACCCATGTAGTGCCCATATTGTTATTATTATGCCCTTACATTATTATTGTTATGTCGGCTCTGATTATGTTATAACCCCTTAGACTCCTATATATAGAAAGGAGTTATTTTCATTTGTATCATCCAAGAATTGTTCATTTATGTAATGTAAAGGAGGTTGCCCCCTCAAAGAGGCTGAATTCTAAGGCGTTGATCTATCTTTTCTATCTATTCTAGAGCTGGTTTCATAACAGTCAGACTATGAATTGATGTGATCTGATTTTAGTTTTATTTTTCTGCAATTAGATATTTAATTGCTCATACCATTGACGGTTACCCCCGAAAGCCATAGTGGGACTACTGGTGAGGGATCGAATTATGAATGTGTAATTTTATTTTAGTTTTACTTTCCTTGCAATTTTTTATTTCTTTGAGTGTAGTAGCTTAAATCGCTTTTCTATATTTAGACAACAGTAGAGATAATAGTTTCATGATCAGTAGTTCATTATTTACTTGCTTAAATAGTAGCATATTTTCCATTCTTGTTCAAGCATTACTGTCATCACTAGTATATTCTAAGACCTTCTGAAGTGTTAAGTTCTGGAAATCATTATAGAGGACATAATTTCCTTAGAATCTATATCCATACTTGCCTTCTAGATACTTAGGAATAGGATTTCCATTTTGCATTAGACACTTTAGGAGATCAACAAGAACAAAACCCCAAAACAAAACAAAAACTATAAAACAACGAAGTAAGAAAAAGGTTAACTAAGCACATATGGTGCACCACAATTCATCAGTTTACAATACCCGTATTGATAATTTATGTAAAGTAATTTAAGATGTTAAATTGACTAGATAGGAATCACCATCCACTTCTAGCAATTGAAGGCATTCTCAAATGGCCAACTGTAGACCATTCTCTAATACCAAAAACTTTGCCCAGTTATTACTAACCCATCCAAAATTCATCACAAAAAATATCAAAAAAATAAAATTCGCATTTCGGAAAAACCCTCCAAACACTGCAAGATCAACATTACCATTCACACCACTGTAAAAGTTCAATTTTGTGAAGTAACATGGAGGGGGGCAATAAGAAGAGTTTGTAAAAGAAGAAGCAAATTTCTTTGGTCTAGAGGGAGGAAGGAACATTATTTGATCCAAATTAAGGTTCCTCAAAATAGCAGCCTCTATCTCTTTCGCTTGCCAATCAATGGAAGACCATGGAACAATTAGGGGAGTTTCCCTTAGATTTGAGAGGACCAAATCTCTCATCACCATAGATGTTCATTTTTTTAACTGGAAGATCATGTCATTATGCTCCTTCAATAATTTGCATAATACAAATCCCATTACAATGTTCGATGCCCTGTTAATTATAGGATTCTTAAACTTTACCAATTGCCATTGATCCAACATCGAAGAAATATTTGGGTGATTGAATCAAACTTTACCAAATATGTTAAGGAGAATATCCCATACCTATGAGGCAAATGCACATGAATGAAATAGGTGGTTCACATCCTCCTCTTCTTAAAGATAGAGAAAGCATAAGGAGGGTCCTTCATAACCTTTATTTCAAAATCTATCCCAGGTGAGAACTCTGCACTGGGTTATTAACTATAGAAAATTTTCAATTTTTGGGCATCATATGCCCAACCAAATCCAATTCTATATTTTCTTCTTCTCAATATTCAAATGATCTGTGATAATCAAATATGCCTCTTTCGAAGAAAGTGCACCTAGAGGAATTCTACCCCATATGAGATCGTTACATTCATTAGAGTGTTTGATCATCCTGCCGCTTAACTCTTGGTGCAAATATTCCCAAGGAAACTCCTAGGGAGAAGTCATCCAATCCCACTTAGTTGTCTATATTCTCCAAAATCTAGTACCCTCCATGGGTTTCCAATAATTAGAAATAGTTTTTTGTGCCCAAATTGGTTATAAAAGATTTGAGATCACAAAGAATATCTTTTTCCTTCAAATGTGGCATTTCTTTCCAAGCTTCCTCCCAAAATTTATCCGTCTCCCCTACCTCGATTTCCCAGAAATCATATTGCTGAACTATTTCTCTACATTCCAGTGGCCACATCCATGAGTTGGAGCCACTAATGGTTGAATTGTAATGTAATATATCCTCCTATGTCCTTAAAGGGGCATATTTCCTTAACCGAATTTTTTTCCATAGTCCGTTTCCTCCCTTCATCCACGTCCACCATCATTTGGCTTCGCGAGCTTTCCTTAGTAATTCAAACCCAAACCTACAAAAAATTTGGGTTTAACAAGTTTCTGCAACATACTAATGACCATCTCTTGGCTTTATTAGAGCCTCTCCAAAGGAAATTGCATCACAATGATGTTAAGATTAGTATGTAAAGAATTTTTATTATTATCATCATTATCAAAAACAATAATATATAATTTCACATATATATAAATATGGAACATAATACTTAATTGTTATAGACATTTTTGTGCCCTACAACTCCAAGCATGAAATATCCATAAACCAAGGGCTCCTAAGTCCCTAAAAGTGTTGTTCTAACCCCTAAAGGAACAAGGTCAACAGATCACAGCTTCTCCCAGAAGTTCTCCATGAAAAACTACTCCAAATTGGTCAAAATAGGATCATTGCAGCTGCTCCACTGGCTAGGTGCGTTGCATCTCACCCAAATGCAGTGTGAGGGTGTGTTGCATTTCAAAACTCCCTTCTGTGGGGTGCGATGGGCGAGAAATGACAAATGGCAGCGTCATTCCGCGAGGTGGAGAGGCAATAGAAGCTTCCAAAATCTTCTCCTGTGACACTTGCCTCACTGAATTCGACCAAGGATGAGTAAGAGGCCCTCAGTCTCCAAGTGGAAGCAAGAACTGACAGAGAGAAGACACTAATCAAATCACAAGCTGACTCATCCTCCTTACAGATATCTATATATGGATCCCTCATCCCAGAGATCCAGAGGCTGGAATTTTGCATATTGTAAGGAATTGTTGTTGGTTTCTAGAGACAAACATCAGATTGTTGGGTGATCTATGCTTTGTTTGAGGTGAAGAGGGGCTTCTTTGTTGGGAGGTTGATGCTGGGTCGGAACCACTGGTTGTAACTCCTCCTGGATCTTTTCTTGTTTATCAATAAAAGCTATTTGAGTTCTCCTCCATGCTTTTGTATCATTGATGCTTGTTACATTTGTATGGTCAATTTAAATCTGATCCTAAGTTGTTTATGAATATAGATCCATGTCTTTGTATAGTGCTATGCTTCTATGATCTTACAGGTACTTTGTGAAGCTAGGCGTGCAAGGGAGCAGGTAGCTAGAGACTATCAAAGAAGAGAGGGATCGAATTAAAGGATTAGCGCAAGACACAGGTTGGTTCTTTCTATTCCTCTCTCTCTATAATTCATAAAGGAAATACAAAAGTAGCTTTCCTCTGTTTGTTTCTAAGGTAGCTGTCACACCTTAGTGGGATAGAGCAGTTCTAAATAGACACTTTTCCCTGTAACAAAATGGCGACTCCACTGGGGAGATAATTAGTTTGTTTGTTTATCATTCTTTGTTGTTTGTTTCATAAACTTATAAGTAGCATTCGAATTTCATTTGTCATAACAAATGCAAAGTAGATAACTGCTGCTTCAATCCATTCACTGGATCTGTTTATGATTTAAACAGCTGATTCACAAACTGTCTAATTGCCCTTGTGATAGCTCTTAGATCCTCCCTAGATCTACCCCTGATTGTTGCATTACTGATTGCTTTTTACTCGGCCAAAAACCAAGGACTGAACTGCAAACTGTGATCTGGAACTCGGACAGAGTCTCGTTTCTGGCCCAGCGCAGGTACTGTTCAGAGATTCTGAATTTCAGCGCACTTCCCGAAGGGACAACCTGCGTTGCATTTCAGATTCTCTGTGTTATAGGTGCGCTGATCAGACTAGCTCTGTGCAGCTGTGGTTCCCGTGCTTCATTCTTTCCAGTTCTATCCCTGAATTTTTCTATCTGTGATTAGTATATGTCTATTTGAAACCCCTTTTCCTTGCTGTTATTCCACTTCCTTTGTACAAAAGAACTGTAGATGTTTTTGTGTGTTTGTTGAGTCGTTTACAGTTTTCCTTTGCAAAAGTAGCATAGTCATACTGTCGTCCTTTGATTTGAATCTATCACAAGTGTCGATTTCGATCATAGGAGAAAGTTTGATTGTTGTTGATGGTCGATTATCCTATTACTATTGCCTTTGGTCTGAATTTGTAATTTTCTAGTGTCAAGAACAAGTGTTCATTTCAAAATCGTAAGGTGTTGTAATCATCTCTATTTTTGATTTTGAAAAAGAGCTTGTTTATATTTGTCGCTTGAAAAGAAATTCAGATTTGTACATCAACTTTCTTTTTAGCATCAATACTAAGAAAGTCAAAAACAAATACATGCATGTGCATTTGCATATAGACAGTCTGTTTGGCTTGATTTAGGAAAGTGCATTTACAGTGTGCTCTTTGCTCTTTGTGAAAAGATTCTGTCTTTCTCTTCCCTAGTAGCTAGGATTTTCATTGCACAAAAGAGATAAAAAGTTTGTTTATCATCCTTAGATTGCATTTTAGGAATTACATCTACATCTCGTGGTGAACCCGAAAGGCAAACTTCATAAACAAGATCAACTTAAAATAAATTCAATGAATTTAGAGAAAGATTTCGGCGAAAATCACATGGAATCTCATTTGTCGACGCGTTTCGAACCAACTAGTGTGGTTCATCGTCAGGACAAGATGAAGAAACAGATCTAGCTTCTCATGCTAAATAGTCTGAGCAGAGCCTCCAACAGCTCTAGCTATTGGAGGCTCTGCTCAGACTATTTAGCATGAGACGCTAGATCTGTTTCTTCATCTTGTCTTGACGATGAACCACACTAGTTGGTTCGAAACGCGTCGACAAATGAGATTCCATGTGATTTTCGTCGAAATCTTTCTCTAACTTGATATGGATCACAGAAGCCTAAACTCGATTAAATTCAATGAATCTAACAACGCTTTGGAACTTAACGCACAACATTTAGAGGTCTAGGCTAGAGACGTATTCCGGCGTCGTAAAGCCTGGTAACTGTTGTCCTCACTGATGGTTGGGTGATTCCTCCACTTTGAGACGATAAGTGCCAGTACGGACTTGTGCTCCCACGTACCGTCGAGTATATTTTGGGAGACCCCTATAGGCTTAAATCCTTTATCCATAAGATGCCATGTCTGCCGCCTTATCAATCGCAATGCACTGAACACAGCATTCGGGAAGATTGACTGCTGTACCGTAAAAAGTATTCTGCAGTTTTGCGATTGGTTTGGTACTCCCTCTACCTAGATCTCCAGAGCAGTCCCTTTCGTTCCTTTTCAGACTCCTTAACGGAAAAGGTCCATCTGAGCACTTGTCACTTCAGGCTCATTAAAAATCGAAGGCGACTAAAGTCATCTTTTGTTTTTTATCGACTCTTAAAAACTGAAAAAACAAGTTGTGTCAAAGCGTCTAAAAATTTATTTTAAACAGAATATTCATTACCCCTTTCCTACGTTGATCTTGGGTTGAGAAAATGGAGTCCACCAACCAAGGAATTCCCCTTGGAGGAAATCCTAGTCCCTTCTCCTCTTGGGGAGATGTTGGTGCACCCTATATGGCCACATTGTCGCTTCCAGGACTGACAATTGGTTTGCCTGTATGGCTCTTCTCAACCTCTGTTGTTCAGAACACCACTATTCCTGAACAATCGAATCAGCAATTAGACGAGTCCAGAGTTACCCACGAACCTTATCGTTCCTCTAATTCTTCCTCTCCTCCTTCCTCTTCGCTTGATGGGGCTGGTAAAGCCAAAAGTCAAGTTCCTAAGGAGAAGAAGGAAAAGAAGAAGAAAGAGAAGAAGAAGAAGGAGCCAAAAGCGAATGGGGGCAAACGAGTGTTGTCTAACGAAAATCCACACACTACACCGACCAGGCCTAATTCGCCATGTGTCATTTGCGAAGGAGACCACTTTCACAGAGATTGTCCTTGCATCCCTCGAATCTTAAGGGACTGGTTTCCTTGTTTGCACAACCCGGTGTCGTCAACCTCTGATGATCATGTTGAAAACACACCGTCAACTAGTGAAAGTGAAGCCCCAGGACAAAAAGAAAAATATAGATTTCCTTATAAACTGTGCAAAGGCGATCATGCCATCCACCGTTGTCCCTTCTTAGACGAAGCTAAAAGAGTTTTGGATGATCGTCTGGTTTCACCGTTACGACTTCATCCTGGATATAAAAAAGTCTTGCCAAGTCCATCACTAGTTGAAAATCCGGCTGACCCGCTCAGGTGGTCGGCCGAAGCATCTGTCATTGAAGATGAACCATCTGAATCCATACCAGACGAAAGTCAAAAGGTCGAGGCGGCAGTTGACCCAGTCTTGCCTTCAGAGGTTCCATCTTCAGATGATACAATCACTGAAGAGAACAAGGATGACACCCTCCAAATTGTTTTCATAAACACAGACTCCAACGAACATGGGGACAATTTACCCGTTCCTTTACCACAGGAAGGAAGTTCGTCAGAGTCGTACCCGGCCGTCTATTCGGTCCCACCTCCAAGCAACCTAGTTGTCTCCTTCGACTGGAATCAACTAGGCAGACCCCGTTTACCAGCTAGTGTACCATTCCGAATTATTGTTTAAATATATAGAATGGTTATGGCTGGTACGATCATAGATGAGGGGGCTTCTGTGAGTATCCTTTCCTCAACTGCTTGGAAAGTGCTTGGTTCGCCATCGCTTTTGCCTGAGATGAGAAATCTGACAGGCTTTGATAAAGGAACCAGTCGACCATTAGGGATCCTTCCCGATGTGCCCATAACATTGAGAGGGAAAACCGTTCACATGAACGTAATGGTAGCTCAAGAACCCATGGATTACAATCTACTCCTTGGACGAGACTATATTTATTGCATGGGAGCAATTGTCTCCTCACTCTTTAGAGTAATGTGTTTTCCGCACGAAGGAAGAGTGGTCAAGCTCGTGGATCAGCTTTCATTTCCCAAATCATACAGAGCAAATAGTCATATACCATCCCTGAATGGTCTTTTCACGCAAGAAATGTCTCAATCTCCAGTCCGTCCTCCCGATGAGCGCGAGTGATTCGGAGGGATATGACTGAAACCCAGGGGGCATGCACCCTGGTCTTCTTCGGCAGGAAAACTTCGGGTATAAGGTAGGTTTCCGCGGGAAAATATGACTAGTCTGTACCCCCATCCGTGATTGGAAGAGGGGTTATTCTAGAACAAGATTCTCTTGTCAAAGTTATGTGAGTTGGCGGGCATCGCCACTCACCTTTGTTTATTTCGGTAGACATTGCCAGAGAAGTGTTTTGTTTACGCCGTGAATAGAGCAATCTTTGGGTAACCTCTAAGAGGTAGGCCTCTCTCAGTAAAACAAATGTTTTAATGGACTAAAGAAGGGGTAACCTTGAAACTCTGTTTTATACCTGGGGGCATGCAAACCTTTTGGAATGCAAGCGAAGAGTGACTATTTATTTTTTAAATTTTTAGGACCTCTAACCCTTTAAACTCGTAGGATTGGTCCTTTCCTAACTTGCATAAAGAAACGATGTGGGGCAAATCTCTAAAAGTTGCCGTTTTTATATGAGACATTCTTATCACAAGACTAGATTAATCGAGCAGATTTAGCACATAGTTCAAGCTCGTTAAAAAATAAACATAAGACATGAGCAAATGTTTCCACCCGCGTTTAAGCTCATTAAAAAATGAACTATTCCCCGGTAAATAACCATCGTGAATGTAGTACTTCAGCCATTAAAGCCTTGGTCGTGTTTGCACCGTCACCTCCACTTTTCATTGGCCGATCATTCACCTCCATTTGATTGTTTACCCATTTTGAGGAACAGCTACGAAAAGTGATTTCACTAGCCATCCTTGTGACACTGCCGTGATTGGAAAATTCCAAACCTTACCTGGAATCAGCTGCTACCCGTTTTATCACTCGTTCCTCAAAAGACGAGTCTCCTTTAAGCTCTTTTCAACTGACTCGTAAAATATGAAAAGATTGCCGAGCCATTGGCCTCTCCAGCTCGTTAAAGGGACAGGAAGTGTTATCCCTCCTCTAGATTTTAATCTTTTTGGACCTGAGGGATTATTACACAAAAAGATCGAGCGCTTGTTTTGTTCGGCTCGTTAAAACTATCGAAAATTCATCCCTTCTGTATTGTTTTATACTTTTTCGGACTTAAGGGATTAGATGACGAAAAAGGAATTTTGGAGTTACCTTTACGTTCCTTTTCAGACTCTCTAAAATTGAAAAGGACTGAGTTATCTTTGTCGTTAAACTTGTTAAAAAGATTAATAGCTACAAACTTGTCTTTAGACGAGAACGAGTTTCACTATCGCTAGGCTCGTTAAAACATAGCGATGGGTTTGCCCGAAGGGCAAATTATAGAACAAGCATATGTTATCCTCCTCAAGCTTGACAAAAATAAAGAGGTACTGGTCAACAATGACAGGGGAAAAATTGGGAAGAAAACTCAAAGAAACTTTGTTGGTAGCAAGTCGCTCTTGAACATGACACTTCCACTCTGTGTCCGAGTCGGGTTGGGTTATTTCATTCACCGGTCACATCACCATGGTCATGCCATACCATCCACATTTGGGGTTAATGCTACCAATCCATCACATCAGTGTCGCCGATATGTTCAAGAGAAGTCATCCAGAGAAGTCACCTGTGTCTCACCCACTGCCATACATTATACTCCATTCTTTCATGACCGCCACCTTGAACCTTATATCACCAGATCGTTTTCACCTCCATCAAAATCATTTGCTCCGTTCCGTGCCATTGATGTGGGATTCATTAAGGCCCTCCTGTGACGGATCACTTCTTGTCGACATCAGCTCATTATCCAAGAAGTTGATCTAGGAACACCCCATTCAGTACTTTGAAGCTTGCATGCCTTAATGGCAAGTTTCTCACTTTCGGCGACAGGTTTACATCAATGGCCTTCGCTCGAAAGATTTTGCGTGGTGTTCGATGCCAAGTCCTTTATTCACACCACGTGAATTGTACTGCAGTACCTTGAGGGTCATTATCATTATCGGTGATTCCTCTCGCGCTTGTTAACAGTTTACGTCATTGACTGGTAATAAAGCGATGTATTTCCATGTTTGACTTCAGAACATTTCTCACATGGATCGACTTGTACTTCGAGTGAAGATCAGACGAGATTGAAGACCCCGGATCTAGTTTCATCCATCCAGGCTGCGATATATATTCAGGGAAATAAAGACATTAAATGTGCAGCATTGCAGCACAGATAATCATCCTACCAAAAGGATGATGGCTCTATTAGAATCATCAGTCTACACTCTGACGGTTGTCTGTCCTATGTACATAAAAATGAATTTATAAAGCTGAGCATGGGAATGCCCGCCTCAGCTAGATCATGAAAATATTATGAAGATAATGTATTGTATTGTATCTTATTACAGGTCTCCTCCCAGCATTGAAAGAACTTTGGATCCTCATAATAAAGCATTTCACCCGACACCAAAAGGTTAACGGCCTCATACTTTAGGGGGCAACTGTTATAGAAATTTTTCTGCCCTACAAGTCCAAGCATGAAATTTCCATAAACCAAGGGCTCCTAAGTCCCTAAAAGTGTTGTTCTAACCCCTAAAGGAATAAGGTCAATAGATTACAGCTTCTCCCAGAAGTTCTCCATGAAAAACTACTCCAAATTGGTCAAAACAGGATCATTGCAGCTGCTCCACTGGCTAGGTGCGTTGTATTTCAAAACTCCCTTCTGTGGGGTGCGATGGGCGAGAAATGACAAATGGCAGTGTCATTCCGCGAGGTGGAGAGGCAATGGAAGCTTCCAAAATCTTCTCCTGTGACACTTGCCTCACTGAATTCGACCAAGGATGAGTAAGAGGCCCTCAGTCTCCAAGTGGAAGCAAGAACTGATAGAGAGAAGACACTAATCAAATCACAAGCTGACTCATCCTCCTTACAGATATCTATATATGGATCCCTCACCCAGAGACCCAGAGGCTGGAATTTTGCATATTGTAAGGAATTGCTGTTGGTTTCTAGAGACAAACATCAGATTGTTGGGTGATCTATGCTTTGTTTGAGGTGAAGAGGGGCTTCTTTGCTAGGAGGTTGATGCTGGGTCAGAACCACTGGTTGTAACTCCTCCTGGATCTTTTCTTGTTTATCAATAAAAGCTATTTGAGTTCTCCATGCTTTTGTATCATTGATGCTTGTTACATTTGTATGGTCAATTTAAATCTGATCCTAAGTTGTTTATGAATATAGATCCATGTCTTTGTATAGTGCTATGCTTCTGTGATCTTACAGGTACTTTGTGAGGCTGGGCGTGCAAGGGAGCAGGTAGCCGGAGACTATCAAAGAAGAGAGCGATCGAATCAAAGAATTAGCGCAAGACACAGGTTGGTTCTTTCTATTCCTCTCTATCTATAATTCATAAAGGAAATACAAAAGTAGCTTTTCTCTGTTTGTTTCTAAGGTAGCTGTCACACCTTAGTGGGATAGAGCAGTTCTAAATAGACACTTTTCCCTGTAACATTAATCATGGAGATTTACCCACACATTACCATGGAGATTTTTTTTTTGTTGCAATACCATAGCGTATCAACACTATATGCCCAAGAAACCACAACTCACTTCAAATGAATGAATCAATTTAATTAAAAGGGAAAAAATGTCATAAGTACTTTAGATATAAATGTCAATATCTGATTTGTGCATACTACCATGAATATTCTAGAATATTAACACGTACCATCCACTTAATATTTATTGATAATTAAATAAAAATTTGATAAATAAACACTTTTATTATAATAGTTACATTTTTATCTTCCTTAGATTATTTAATTTAATTAGTACTAGTGTAAACATATAAATTAAATAGATTGTAAACACCTACATGCATCAATCCATAATAAGCATAAAAAATATTACCCCGTAATACATGTCCACATTAAAAATTCATAAAAATTAACTAAATTATAACTTTATAAGCACAAAATTTATGAACACCGGAAACACAACAGTAAGATTTTATAATATAGACATTTTCAATGTTGACATCTATATACTCTTTCCCTGCGCCCCTAGAAAAATCAATAAAATGTATATAGATTCCTAGTTAATAGAAAAGATAATTCTTTGAGTATCTCAAGAAAACAAAGAATACTCATGATTTTCAACATATTTTAATTGCGATGATGACTCTTTTATTTTTTAGGCTAAAGAAGTTTTTCCATTCCAACTACATGTTGAAATTTTAACCAAAATCTTCCTACAATCCTATCTCTAAATTTGGCTTAAATTTTTTTCTCCTAATAAAATGATCAGTTTCCTAAATACGATTGCATTTCCCTGAACGCAATTATAATTTCCCGGCATTAGGAACTCATCAATTATTCGTTTTCCCCTTATAACTAGGGATAGCTCTAGAATAAATCAAAATTATAATGGGTTGGTTATTAATCTTACTTCAGCATTCCCAATATCCATAATTCCACTTCCCTACCCTTCTTGAGATCACCACAAATTGTAGGATGCTTAATCTTTTAAAGCTCTCATTTAAGATTATTAATCCCAATTTTCTCTTTAACAATATGCTTGGCATAGGATCTTGACCTAGTCCTCCACAAATGTGCTCAAATCCTCTCCTTTCCAACCTTCAATGAATTTTATGAGGTCAGTGATATCTAGCTCCATGTTCTTGACAAGGTCATGGGATTGATTCAAGACACTCTCTGAAATGGTTATGTGCATGCGGCGGGGCACTGGTGAGGAATTGGATGACTCAATTTCGGTGTGAAAAGGTGGATTGTTGTCCATCATTTCGATTTCAGGGGTTGGCATGGTCACAAGAGGGTTTGATTTTCCAATAGTGAGGAGGGGGTAAAAATGAATGCTAGTAGATGACTACTTACCAATGTGGTTGGCTTGAGTGGGGGTGGGCCGCGGGGGGGTTTTGAGCACATTTATTTTCCCCCAGATTTGGTAAAGTTGTCCTCATCAAAGACGGAGATGGGGTTAGTGTTAGAATTTATAGAAAAAAGAAGAAAATTCCTATATGTATGGCCACACACATGGTATCTTTAGCATTGAAAGGGGATATGATTGTAATCGAATGTTTGTTTCTAGAGTTCATCATAATAATAAATATCAATGCATCCTGGGAGAAACTTTGAGATATTCATATAAGCATTGATGTAGGCATAAGGGTATACCTAGATTTCTTTGTAGCTATGGAAGCTTTTACAAAATTTCAAAGGAAGCTACCGATGTTGGAAACAATTTCCTCATCTCATATTTCGAGTAGAAATGAGTACATTCTAATCCAAACTAGATATGGGATGAAATATTCTTTATTGGGAACACATATATCCATTTGAAATTGAATATAGAATCCAACATCGTTGAAGAAATACAAAGCTTTTCAAAAAATTGTATTTTATCTTCAATGCTTCCAAATATTATAGTAAAAAATTTGTTGGTGCCTAGTTCCAATTTAATTTCCCCTTTAGGTTTCCACTTTAGCTAGATCCAATGGAAAAGTGCCTTCTTTGAGGGAGAAATATTGAAGAATATCCTAATGAGTGTTTGATCTTGTATACATTTGATATATTACCCAATACGACTTGATTTCACCTCATTTTTTGGATCTATGGTAGCTATGGGGAGGCAATTACTCGGAATTCGTTTCCCCTTGTAGGGACTTTGTGGAAAACTATTTTGATGACCCCTTAGGGTTTTGGCCAAAAACCTTAGGGTTCGGCGGAAATGATTGTCCAATCCAATCGTAACCTGCTACAATTCAACACTATGAAGGAGTTCCAATCCCTCTAATGGCACTAGCTCTGGGAAGAGTAGTTGAGAGGCCATGCAAGATTCAATAGTTGAGGTTTTAATGCAAAAGCAAAATTTGTAGAGTTCTCCTCTTACCAAGCATAAAATATCATAATCTTAAATTGAAAAAATAACATAAGGATGCCCTCAACCTTTGGGGGATTAAAGAGGCGATCATCATGGGAAGCAAGGATAGTATCAAAGATACTATTACCTCCAATTTTAAGGACAGGATGTGGGATGGTAAGGAGTTGGAGGGTAAAAGGAAGCTAAGATACTATAAGGAAGTGATCAACCTCACCTTTGATAAGTAGAATTATCTCTCTATGTTGACCAACACTAAGAAGAAAATGAACATAGTTGAGATAAAAACTAATTCTCATGAACTTCGAAGTGAGACCAGACAACGATTATCATCATCATCATTCTCTTTATAATAGATATAAATAATGACTAAAATGAATAAATTAAACAATAATATCCAATTATATCCAATATATATATATATATATATATATATATATAATTTAAAAGAATTATAATAAATTAAATAATTTTAACATAATTTAATATTTATTATAATTAACATATCAGAAAATTTCGATAGCACAAGAATTTACGTAAACCAAAAATTTCTTACCATGGTATATTCATTGGTCAATTAAAAACTCAAACAAGTTAAAGTTTGAAATGATCATGGAATTTATTTATAATCAATTAAATAATTTAAATTTCGAATAATATCAAAGCTCATCGAGACAAATGAATGATGTGTTTAATTTTCCGAGTATAAGTATTTTAGCTAAAAAAATTACTTTAATTTAAATAATTTAATGTGAAAGTGCTATTTAATTTTATAATGGATAAATTTAGTGTTTTTCTAATATAAATAATTATATATTAATAGATATTATAAAATAAATATGTCAGGCCAGGAGTAACTCTAGTTTGGCAAAAAACTTAGAAAAACAGATTCGATTTATTACATTAGGTAGCTATTGTTATATACAAGAATGTGACTGCTCAGTTCATATTCTGATGACTGTTCACATTCCAGGTTCACCCAACCGCAGAAGATTAGGTGTCAACATTCCCCCCCTTAATCTGAAGGGATGTTGGTGAGTCCAAGCATCATTTTGAATCTTTCAAGCTTTTCTCTTCCAAGCGCTTTGGTGAAGATGTCTGCAATTTGCTCATTTGTGGAACAATGACGGAGATGGATTGTTTTGGCCTCAACATGATGTCGGATCAGATGATATTTAGTATTGATGTGCTTTGTATGATCATGGAACTTTGGATTCTTGGCCAACTTTATTGCAGAGGTGTTGTCAATCATGAGTGGAGTTGATTGTACTTGTTTTACCTGCAAATCTTCAAGAATTTTCCTGAGCCACACAATTTCTTTTGTTGCTTCAGCTGCTGCCACGTATTCAGCTTCTGTTGTGGAATCTGCTAGAACTTATTGTTTGCGTGATCTCCAAGAGACAGCTCCTGATCCAAGACACATAGCATATCCTAAAGTAGATACCCCAGTTTCTTTGTCTCCATCGAAGTCTGAATCAGAGTATCCAATCAAGCTGAAGTCGTCCACCTGTGTATACTTGATTCCAAGGTCTTGAGTTCCCTTCAAGTACCTTAGAACTCTTTTTGCAGCAGACCAATGTCCCTCACAAGGCTTTTGCATAAACCTGGAAAGGACTCCAACAGCAAATGAAATGTCTGGTCTGGTAGTAGTGAGGTAGATGAGACTTCCTACAAGCTGTCTATACTTTGTTGCATCCTCAAATTCCTTTCCTTAAATAGATGTGATCTTTAAGTTTTGTTCCATTGGAGTAGAAAGAGGATTGCACTCTGTCATGCCAAATCTTTTTAACAAATCTCCAATGTATTTCTTTTGAGAAAGAAATATGGATTTTGGATGTTGGGTTACTTTAATGCCAAGATAGTAATGAACATAGCCCAAATCAGTCATTTCAAAACTTTTCCCCAATTCCTTCTTTATGGATGCAATGTAGCTTTCATTGTTCCCTGTCATTAAAAGATCATCTACATATACCACAAGATATACAACTGTTTTGCCAACTTTCTTGACAAATAAACTTGCATCATCAAGATCAAAATGATTGAAGTTGAGTTTCAGAAGATACTCAGTTAGCTTTTCATACCAGGCTCGCGGTGCTTGTTTGAGGCCATACAAGGACTTCACAAGTTTGCATACTTTTTGTTCATGTCCTTTCACAGCAAATCCTTCAGGCTGGGACATAAAAACATTCTCTTTTAGATCTCCATTCAAGAATGCAGTTTTTACATCCATTTGATGGACTTTCCAACCGTTCTGAGCTGCTAGTGCAAAGAGTGTCCGGATGGTGGCCCATTTTGCTGTGGGGGCAAAAGTTTCCTCATAATCGACCCCTTCCTTCTGTGCAAAACCTTTTGCCACAAGCCTAGCTTTGTGCTTGTCAAGTGAGCCATCAGCTTTGTATTTGTTCTTGTAGACTCACTTGCAGCCAATTGGTTTGGTTCCAAATGGAGGATCAACCAGCTTCCAAGTGCCATTCTTTATGAGGGCATCATACTCCTTTTTCATCACTTCTTTCCATTCATCATGAGAAGCAGCTTCTTTGAAGGAAGTTGGTTCAAAACCTGTAGACAAGTTCAATTCACAATCATAAGTAACATCCATATCAACAGGTGAATTAGAGTCATCTACATCACCTCCATCTTGTCGGTTTGAATTTCTGGTTACTGTTTTTCCAATTTCATCAGGATGAACACTTTCAAGTGTCTTTGTCAGCCACTTTGGGGGACCTTTCTGAGATGGTCCAGACTGCTCTGTTGATTGAGTTGGGACTGAATCAAGATTGAGTCTCCCAATTCTATCAATTACATCACTTAAAGCATCGTCCTTTGTTGGAGTTTCATGCAGAGGAGATTGTTCTTCAGAAGAAGATTCCACATGTTGTTCTAGTATAGGAATCCCCGCTTCAAGATGTGGAATCTGATTATCAAATTCTTGAAATGATTTCGTTTTTGCGAATCTATCCAAGCGATCAAGTTGCCGCTCAACAACATTGTGAGATTTGGATGATTCAAGAAAAATGACATCTCTAGATACAACAAACTTTTTATTTACTTCATCATAGAGGCGGTATGCTTTAGAGGTGTTTGAATACCCCAGGAAGATACACTTACGACTTCTAGCACCAAGTTTGTTTCTATGTACCTTTGGTATCAAAGCATAACAGGTGGAACCAAAGATCCTGAGATGTTTTACCGAAGGAACATGTCCATACCACAATTCATAAGGAGTCTTGTTTCTTATAGCATTAGATGGACATTTATTCTTTATATATGCAGCACATAGAACAGCATCAGCCCAAAACATTATCTTTACATTTTTGAAGAAAAGCATGGATCGTACCATATTCAAGATTGTTCTATTCATTCTTTCAGCTACACCATTCTGTTGGGGATTATAAGGCACAGTTGTTTGATGTTTGATCCCATGTTGGCGAAGATAGTTTTCAAATTCATTTGATGTATATTCTTTTCCATTATCAGTGTGAATAGACCCAATATGAGATTGTGCATCATTTTCAATCCATTTATGGAAATTCTTGAATGTTTGAAAAGCATCAGATTTGTTCTTCAATAAATAAACCCAACACATTTTGGTGTAATCATCAATAAATGTCATGATATATTTATTTCCATTTGCAGAAGGAACAGGCATTGGACCACATAAATCTGAATGAATGAGTTCAACCTTCCTATGTGCTCTTGAATGTGAATCATGAAAAGATTGTTTGCTATGCTTTCCTAGACTGCAAGCATCACATTGCTTATGTTTCCTAGGAATTGTAGGCAAACCAGCAACACCATTTTTCTTCAATAAGCGGAGACTGTCATAGTTTAAATGTCCAAATCTAGTATGCCATAATAAACTTGATGGAAGTGTACCTTCTTCATGATGAGAAATATATGAGAAATGTTGTGCATGAGCAGAGGTTCCTTGCAGTTTGAGAAGTCTTTCTTCTTCTATTCCCCTCATGACAAGTGAGTGGTCAGATGCTTTTCTTACCTCAAGCTTTCCATCAAACATATGAATGGAGTGACCTTGCTGGTGGATGTGAACCAAGGACAGCAAGTTTCTCTTGAGCTATGGGAGATATAGAACATGATCCAGAAGAAAGTCTGGAAGACCAGGCAGTTTAAGCCTGACTGTGCCAAGCCTTGATGGCTTCATTTTTGACTGATCTGCAAAGTATACTGCTCCATCAACATTGTCAGTGAAATCTTCAAAAATATCTTTCCTATGAGTCATATGACAGGTTGCTCCTAAATCAAGCAACCAATCATTTTTCGAAGAAGCAAGTGAAGCATTAAACAAATCTTCATTTACTCCAATGTTACATTGTGCCTCAATATAGTGAGTGGATTCAGGTGCTTTACCTTTGTCTGTATCATCAGTTTTAACTTTCTGCTGGTTTCTTTTCTGCTCAATTTTGTCCCATGGTAGCTTGCATGCAGAAGCATCATGTGATCCATTTCGTTTGCAGCGAATGCAATGTAGATCTGTCTTTTCTCCTTGAGAATGTCTGCCCCCCCTGCCTCTAAAGCATCTTCCTCTTCCTCTTCGTCCACCTCTTCCTCTTGTAGAATCTTGAGCAGGATGCTTTTCTTTATGAGCAAGGCAAACAGTCTCTTCAGAAGATTCAGGGACTGTCTTCTTTCCAAAGGCTTTCTCTCTTTCAGCAAACTTTTTCACAAGAGAGTCAAAGGTTATATCTTTAAGATTTCCATTTGCTTGTAAAGACTCAAGATAATTGGAGTAGGTAGGATAGAGTGCCTTGAGAAAAGCAATAAGAGGGATATCCAGCTCAACCTTAGTGGATTTAATATCATGCATTATAGACTTTACTTCAGATGCAAGAGCAAGAGGATCATTATTTTTCAGTTCAAGAGTGAAGAGTTTAATCATGAGCTGAACAACTTCAAGTGCAGAATGTGAGTCATAGAGTTCTTTAAGCTTTTGTAAAGCTTCAAAGGCAATTGAATATGATGAAATATGGCGACTTACTTCTTCATTTACAGATGCTGCGATTAATGCATAGGCTTTGCTGTTATTGTTTTCCCAAATGACGAGCTCTTTGTCTGATGTAGGCTGCACTGGGTCATTGTCTCCTTCTCCGACACACACTCCTTTCCACAACTCATTGAAGATGAGGGTGTGTTTTATCATCCGGGACCATTCAGGATAGTTCTCCTTGCCAGTGAGAACTATTCCTACCATAGAGATGATTGAATGCATTCTGTAAAAAATACTTCTGCTGATAAAAAAAAACTTTCTGCTGATATACAATGAAGTTGTACTCGAAAGGGCATTCTCAAAAGATTTCAAATCTCTTCCTCACGCTACAACTTTATGCAATATATTTTCTCCAAACTTATTTTCTTCAAATCCTTCAATGTTTGATAAAAGCATCCAGCATTTCATTCAAATATTATGTATTACATATCACTTCAATGTTTGTAATATATTTACATATTACATATCACCTCAATGTTTCAAATGTAATATATTTACATATTACATATCACTTCAATGTTTGTAATATATTTACATATTACATATCACTTCAATGTTGTAATATACACCCATTATATTACATATGACATTAACACTTTAAATGTAATATACTCCCATTATATTACATATGACATATGACATTACCATATAATGAAGTACGCAGGCGTGATTGACTGCTGCTACAAATTTTTTCCTTTTTGTTCAAATGTATGCTTTTCATTGTTCATCCTTGAAGACCGACAACCCCGCAAGCAAGTCTGCCACCAATATTTTCAGATACCAAAGTCTTCACATAATCGATTGAACGATGCCTTTAACAGCGTCATCTTCTCAACATCTTAAATAAACTTGTTGAGAAATGCTACGAAAATTCCTTTACACTGGATTGTTGTGTTCCGTGCAAACACAAGCACTCGTCCAAAATTTCAAATGCCTTCATAAAACTAGCATTGGATCATAAAACCAGAAGTGGATCGAAGCCATGTCGTTTCAAATTACAGCGTTCAAAAAGATATATTAGGTAGCGTTGAAAAAGATATATCAAGCTTTGATATCAGGCAGCATTCAAAAAGACTATGACAGAGCGTTCAATAGAATGAGCGATGGTCGACTCAACGCTACACAATGAATACATTAAACAATGCTTGTGACAGGGCTAGCGTTCAGAAAAAAAACGCATATGACAGACAGGCATACAGCGTTTAGAAATGAAAGGCATATGACAGAGCAGCGTGTTATGGACAGAGCAGCGCTGGAAGGGAATATGGCAGAGCTCAGGCACTCAGTCAGACAAGGGAGTTACAAGGCACAAGAGCTAAAAAAGAAGCTGGCTCTGATACCATGTCAGGCCAGGAGTAACTCCAGTTTGGCAGAAAACTCAGAAAAACTGATTCGATTTATTACATTAGGTAGCTATTTTTATATACAAGAATGTGACTGCTCAGTTCATCTTCTGATGACTGTTCACATTCCAGGTTCACCCAACCGCAGAAGATTAGGTGTCAACAAAATACAACACATACTAATTAATTATAATTATAGTAAAATCATAAAAATAACTAAAATTAAAACTTTTAAAGAATTTAAAAATCAAATTTTATAATATAGTATTTAAAAAAAAAAAAATTATTAATCATAAAATATTTCACAATTTTTTGAAATAGAAAACAGCCAAATTTAAAGTAATACCAACAAACGAATATCAAATATAATATTTAAAATATTATAAAATTACAGATAAAAACACTTATATATGCAAATTTATTTTTAAACAAAATCAAAATGAAAACAAGAAAACAATGCCTAGCCTTCTCAAGTTTGCATGGCCTCTCTTTTGCCTTCATCTTAATCCCTGCTGGATGGCCTCTCTTTTGCCTTCATAGTTCACTGATCTTTGGATTCTTCTTCACATCCACAATCACTGAACAAATTAATAAAACAAAACAGAAAAGATACAAGAGATGATTCCTGTAGAATAATTTATTTTTTAAATTTTCCTTCCTATAGGAAACCGTTGCGCTTAAAAAAAGAGGGAACGATGCCGCCGCAGTTGAATAAAAGAGGGAACGGTGAATTAAGCCCCATTAAAACCGCAAAGCTTTCCTTTCAATGAGGTACACTGGAAGACAGATGAATCAAAACTAAACAGCAACAAAAGATACCTAGAAACCAAGGAAGATTACATGAGTTCCTCTTGGCGTCGCTCTTAATGACTGCACATCGAAAAGAAGCAGAGTAATCTCTATTCCAAACACCATAATACAAAAATTGCATAGAATTCAACTTTGAAGATTTTAGCCTCTCCTTGTAATGCTTATTTGCTCCAATCGTCCCAGTCTCCTCCACTCCTTTGGAATCGCTTCTAATTTTGATTAAACCTACAACATCCCTTTTGCAGACACCGACCAGGCATTGGAAACGTACTTCGAAACAGAAAGGAACAGACCGCGAGGAATGAAATCAAAGTTCAAAACGCCAAAGATTAAAAGCATGCACAAACCAAGAAACAAGAAATAACTAGCAATTGCACCAGATGTTGCAAAGGAAACGCCGTAAGGCATAAATTGGGGATGAATCGTGACATATAAAAATCCATTATGCATGTGCATACTTTGTCATTACTTCATCCTCTTGGATCTGACAACCCAAATCATTGCATATTTTGGGAGCTCTGGAGGTGATATCAACCTCTTTCCCATTTGCAAACTACTACACCACTGGATATGCCTCCCTACATTAGTGGTTCGCTGGTTGATAAGCCATAACATTCAAATGTTGAAGACAAAACTTATTTCAAATATTTTTAAAACAAAATTTATTTTTCAATTTTGTAATTCCATGAACATACCAACCAACACTAATAAATTTATTCTATCTTTCATCATCTTAATGAAGAATCTAAAAAGTTCTCTAATAATATATAGAAATAAAGTCTCAAGTAAAGTAGGTTATTTAAACCATTTGAATTTTACAATGAACAATCAACCACTACATAGCGAATAAAATATTAGTAAAAATATATTCGATCTTTCATCCTCTCAGTAAACCTAAAAAGTTCTCTAATAGTATATATTAATAAAGTCTCAAAATAACCTAAAAAGATCTCTAATAATATATAGAAATAAAGTCTCAAATAAAGTAGGTTATTTTTTTTAATTCAATTATGTGTCGATCACATACATTACAACCAAGTTTCTATTAGTGTAGTGGAATAAAACTAACTTCATTATGAGTGGTGGTTTTAAAAACCTATAAAGTAACTAGGTACAATACTATGTTTGTATATAATTATTAAATTTACGAGAATGAAAATGTTTCTACTTTATTGAGCACCTCGTGAATTATTTATCATCAATTCAAATAGATTTGTATTCAATACTTATCATATTATTAGGTGTGAGGAGACGTGGAAAGGAAACGCTGTAAGGAAATGACGTAGGAACTAGTATTATAGAAGACGAGAGTACTTTATAAGGAGATGGGAGATAGGGGCATCCTACCTACCTAAGTAAATGTCTAAACCAAATGTGGTGTGATCCTTTGCAATGGTGTGGCCAATTAAGCGAGGCGGGGAATTGTACCAAACCTAACCATTTCACGTTCACCATTGTTCTCTCCACATGTGCTAATTTGGTAGATCAATAACATGGAAAGCAGTCCACCATGACATAATTTCTAGTGGATTGCGGTGTAATGCCATTGTGGGGAGTGCTCTTGTAAATATGTATACTAAATGTGGATACATAGAGAATGCACAAGTATTTCACATATCTATCATCAATTCAAATAGATTTTTATTCAATACTTATCATATTATTAGGTGTGAGGAGATGTACAAAGGAAACACTGTAAGGAAATGACATAGGAACTAGTATTATAGAAGACAAGAGTACTTTATAAGGAGATGGGAGATAGGGGCATCCTACCTACCTAAGTAAATGTCTAAACCAAACGTGGTGTGATCCTTTGCAATGGTGTGGCCAATTAAGCAAGGCGGGGAATTGCACCAAACCTAACCATTTCACATTCACCATTGTTCTCTCCACATGTGCTAATTTGGTAGATCAATAACATGGCAAGGAGTCCACCATGACATATTTTCTAGTGGATTGCAGTGTAATGCCATTGTGGGGAGTGTTGTTGTAAATATGTATACTAAATGTGGATACATAGAGAATGCACAAGTATTTCACAAAGTTCCTGAACGAAATGTAGTATCTTGGAATGTTATGATATTAGGGTATGTAGAGGATGGGAACATAGATGAGGCCATGAAATTTTATAGCCAAATTTCAGTTTCTCCACTAATAAACCCAAACGTATAGCGAAACAAAAGCAAGAGTGTGAACAACAATTTCTAAACAAAGGAGGATGCCTTGTGGTGCTTCTTACATTGGTGAATGCGATCCAATTTCTAAACAAAGGAGGATGCCCTGTGTTGCTTCTTGCATTGGTAGCCCTGTGTTGCTTCTTGCATTAATGATGGTATTGCGTTGGTGATGGGAGGTGGGAGGTGATGGGAAATGACACGTTGGTGCTGGTGGATTATTATAAATACAATCTTATTTTTTATTTTTTTATTTTACAAGAACGGTTATGGGATTTTATTATCTGGGTGGCTAACAACCTCAAATTCGATTACAAGAGGAAGAGCAAAGTTCTGCATGGCTGTCCAACAGAAGGAAAGATTCTCCTACTCTTTTCAGTTTCCTTTTTTTACAATTGAAATAGTGAGCTTTGGCTGCTAATTTCCCAAGCTGAAAGATACAAACAAACTGTTGTAATAAAAGGAAATAAAACATGGCTCTTTAAGGGATTGGGTCCCAACAGATTTCCTTGTCTCTGAGAATTGTACCGACGTCTAAGAGAACAACCTTGTTTGCCTCAATATTCGCTTCTTTGTTGTTGATTCTTAAGACATGAAAGTAATTCAACTTTAGGGACTTGGTCTTGCTTTTGATCCTTGCAATAATCCTTGCAAGTTGCAGATCAGCTGGCTTGGAATTGTTCACCATTGTACTTATGATAACCTGGGAGTCTCCAAAGACGTTTGCCTCCTCAAATCCTAGCTCTTTGAGGAGTTTGACACCTTGAAAGAGGGCCATCGCCTCAGCTTGTATACTTGAGGAATGGCCTAATCCCCAAGCAAATCTGTGAGGAGGAGAACCTTCTGGATTGATGATAAACCCTCCCACGCCAGCAATTCCTGGGTTCCTTTTTGCTGCCCCATCAAAGAAGAGAGACGGAAGAGGTTGGTTGGACAGCCAGTGTTGGAAGTCTTCTTCGTTTTTCCTGATTTGCCATTCTTTGATGGATGGAGGGGAGCTGCTCAATTTTTGGAATTTGAAGTTAAGGGTAGATCCTAAATCTCTGTCCTGCTGATTTAGATTTAGATCATCCCCTTTGTCTGCCAGCCACTCAGCTAGTTGGCTTTTCACTAAGTTGACAACTAATATGTAGTCCTGTTCCTTGCTCTGGAAATTCTTTTGTTTCTTTCCAACCAAACTTACCAACTGATAAATTTAGGAAGAGCACTCCACGCTGCTCTAATTGTTTTGTTTTTTGGGGGTGAACCTGGATATCTGGTTATCCAACCTGCAAACAAATCCAAATTCGAGGTGGGGAAATCGAACTTGTAGTTCTAGGCCTCAAGAAGCTCCTGCCAAATGGAGGTTGCATACTTGCACTTGATAATGAGATGGAGGGCGGTTTCTGAGTTTTCTTTGCACATCATGCATCTAGAGGGGCCATGAATGCCTCTTTTCTGGAGCCTGTCTTCTATGAGGATTTTTTGATGGAAGAGGAGCCAACAGAAGTGATCAATTTATGGAATTGAAGGGATTTTCCAAATACCAACCCAGGGGCAGGATTTGGGGGCACATGGGGACATTACAGACACTTGATATACCCCTGAGCTACTGTGTAGTCTGCACGTGTTGAGCCCCAACCTCTCACGTCCTGCCTGCGCCCATGTGTGGGAGCCAACCCATGCAAATTCGAGTAGAGCGTGCCCAGATCAGAAGTCAGCGCGGGAGGAACAGGAAGCTGCTTCCAACTCGCCCAAGCATCGTCTTTCCAGGTTGACACGTCCCACAGAGTGTTAATATTATGCTTAGATGTCCAACGCATCAGTTTTGACGTGCCTCTCAGCTCAGCCAACGGAGGTCTACCTAGGATACTGTCTGTCCACAATTGGATTCGTTTGCCATTTCCTAGGATCCAATATGCATAGTTTCTTATCAGTGGGCCTATTATGTTAATGAATAAACTGAGAGGAGTTCTGAATTCATTTTTTGGTTGTTCCAGGCATCTGAGCCTCGTGCCTCTAAAATATTTTCTCCACAGAGCAACCTGAACCCAACCTGGATTAGGTGCTATGATTTTCCATATTATTTTGGCTCCCATGGCTAGATTTTGACTCTGAGATCTTTGAGATTTAATCCTCCCTCATAAATAGGCTTGGTGACTATTTCCTAATTGACTAGGGAAATTCTCTTCTCGTTATGCTTGCCTACTTTCCAGAAGAAGTGTCTGATTAGCTCTTCCATATTTTTTATGATTCCCACAGGTGCTAGGAGGACTGAGAATTTGAATAATGGAAAACTTCTCAGCATTGCTTTAATGAGCACTAGTTTTCCGGCGATATTGAGCCAAGAAGCTCCCCAAGCTTGCATTTTGGTTTTGAATTTGTCTAGCTATGGGTGCCAGTCCTTGCTCAGGGCCGTCCTATGGAAAATTGGCAGCCCAAGATACTTAAATGAAGACCAGGAGACAGAGGCTGCAAATCCTAGGCATCTTACTATTGCATTTGCTATTGAAACAGGGGTATTCCAATAGTAAATGTTACATTTGCCCTTGTTTAAAATGATGCCTGAGACCTTACTGTAATCATCCAGAACTTCTTTAAATTGAATAGCTGAGCGAAGAGTAGCAGCCCCTAGTAGTATTGTATCATCCGCAAAGAGGGCATGACTAATATTTTTTGCCCCTCTTGCAATGCACAGGCCAACAATTTCATGATCTTGTTGCTTTTTATCTAAGTTGAAACTGAGGACAGAGGCCTGAAGGACGAATAGGAGGGGTGAGAGGGGACATCCTTGCCTTAGTCCTCTAGAGGCTTTGAAAAATTCTGCCGCCCTACCATTCACCAGGGTGGCTATCCAAGGTTCTGAGATGCAAGCTCTGACCCAATTGATGAAATTTTGTCCGAACCCCAGTTTATGAAGCACGCCAAACAAAAATTCATGACTAACATGATCAAATGCATTTGCAAGATCTAATTTAATAGCCATACCTTTTTCTTTTCGATGAAGGCTGGAGTGGATTGCCTCTTGAACCGGCACGAAGTTATCTACCAGCTACCTACCCTGGATGAAAAAGTTTTCCTTTGTTGACATTCGTCCTCTTGTAGATCTTCTAGGGGTAGACTGTGAATCCCCTATTTCCCCTTCTTCCTCCAATTCCTCAGACTCTTGGGTTTCCTCCTCTTCTTCTAACATCTCCCCTTTTGATCTCTCTAGTACGCTTATGGATTTAGGCAGTGAGACTTCTTTCGGGGTTTCTGTCTCTTGTGTGTTCATGATTTCAGATCCCAGGATCTCAAATTTATTCCCTTGGCTTTCCGTGGGTGGATGTTGTGCAGGGCCCATTTTGGGGGCCCTGGCATTAACATTTGCATTCTTCCTGAATGAAGGTTTGGGTCTTTTGGCCTGGTTCCATTCTTCCTTCCCTTTTTCCTCTACCCCTTTGGATGGGCAATCCCTGGCGAAGTGTCCGTAGACTTGACACTTCCGACATTTGAACAAAAACTGTTCATAGTCCAACTTCTGTGTAGTGGACCTACCCTTATTTTGATGGATTTTGGTAATCCATCCTCCAAATCTACCTCCACACAAATTCTGGTGCAATCGTACTAATATTTGATGTTAGCCTTGTCTATGAATTTCCCAAGAGTGTTTCCGATATGTTTCAGGGATTCCCAGTTCCATCAGTGAACCGATAGATTGGAGAGCCTTACCCACACCGGGACCGTAGAGGGCACATCCACCACTGGATCGAAATTTGGCATTCGTTTATTTAAATACAGCCCTTGAGGGCCCATGAAGTAGGGGCCATTTCTAAAAATCAGATCCTTGTCTTCTTTTTCTGAGAATTCGAATAAGAGGTATCCCCTTCCGAGGAAGTAAGATGTAACCTTGTTTTTTATTAGCGGAGTCTAGTTTCTAGCAACCTAGTTCTCTGTTGATTTCGGGGAGGGCCAGAGACCTGTAAACTGACCAACCAGAGCTCGATCCGCCACAGATAAAGCTACTTGAATCGGACCTTCAGGAGGAAGAGCGATCTCGGGGATGTCTTCTAGCCTTTTCACAAACTTGGCGGCTTCCACAGCGTTCTTCTTGGGTAGAGAGACCAACAGGGATCTGAAAGCATCAACAGCAGAAGACGGAGAAGGGGAGGAAAGCCCCTGGTGGGGATCCGGTTCCTCCATGGAGAGCAGCAGGACAAACTCTAGCCAGCCGCAGCTAGAAGCTAGAGCCTTCAAACAAACCCTAGCCGATCGCAATCAAAGGCAAGAGCCCTCGGCAGACCCGCCCGTAGGGATCGGAGAAGCGCAGGAGTGGGCGCGCGCGTATTCTTCTATATCCGCCGGGTGCGGATCTCGCAGTTTGCAAGGGCGAGCGAGCACGCACAGAGCTCAGACTCAATCAATTTTTTTAACCTGATTTTTAAAATATGATACAATCTTATTTTTTTAATACAAGGTCTTTTAAAATAAAATATATAATGAAAATAACTATTTTTAAAACAAAATTTATTTTTCAATTTTGTAATTCCATGAACATACCAAACACTAATAAATATATTCTATCTTTCATCATCTTAATTAAGAATCTAAAAAGTTCTCTAATAATATATAGAAATAAAGTCTGAAGTAAAGTAGGTTATTTAAAACATTTGAATTTTACAATGAACAATCAACCACTACACAACTAATAAAATATTAGTAAAAATATATTCGATCCAATAAAATATTAGTAAAAATATATTCAATCTTTCATCCTCTCAGTAAACCTAAAAGGTTCTCTAATAGTATATATTAATAAAGTCTCAAAATAACCTAAAAAGTTCTCTAATAATATATAGAAATAAAGTCTCAAATAAAGTAGGTTATTTAAGACATTTCTCCACTAATGCACATTTTTTTTAATTCAATTATGTGTCCATCACATACATTACAACCAAGTTTCTATTTCATTAGTGTAGTGGAATAAAACTAACTTCATTATGAGTGGTGCTTTTAAAAACCTATAATGTAACTGGGTATAATACTATGTTTGTATATAATTATTAAATTTACTTGAATGAATATGTTTCTACTTTATTGAGCACCTCGTGGATTATTTATCATCAATTCAGATAGATTTGTATTCAATACTTATCATATTATTAGGTGTGAGGAGACGTGCAAAGGAAACGCCGTAAGGAAATGACATAGGAACTAGTATTATAGAAGACGAGAGTACTTTATAAGGAGATGGGAGATAGGGGCATCCTACCTACCTAAGTAAATGTCTAAACCAAATGTGGTGTGATCCTTTGCAATGGTGTGGCCAATTAAGCAAGGCTGGGAATCGTACCAAACCTAACCATTTCACGTTCACCATTGTTCTCTCCACATGTGCTAATTTGGTAGATCAATAACATGGCAAGGAGTCCACCATGACATAATTTCTAGTGGATTGCAGTGTAATGCCATTGTGTGGAGTGCTCTTGTAAATACGTATACTAAATGTGGATACATAGAAAATACACAAGTATTTCACATATTTATCATCAATTCAAGATTTGTATTCAATACCTATCATATTATTAGGTGTGAGGAGACGTGCAAAGGAAACGCTGTAAGGAAATGACATAGGAACTAGTATTATAGAAGATGAGAGTACTTTATAAGGAGATGGGAGATAGGGGCATCCTACCTACCTGTTGTGCTCTACAACAACCCCCCATTTCATATCATCTTTACTTATAAATATTAACGTATGAAATGGGTCCCTTTAGAATTTAATTTGGTATCAATGCTATTATAATCCAAAAAAGTCCAATAAATGAATAAATGCACTTTATAAAACTTTTTGGACAAACCCTTAAAAAGAAATCATGTAATTATTTGTCATTGCGATAAAGCGATCGCAAGATCGCATATCGCAATGACACATGAATTATAATTAAGCACCCCAAAGCTTTCCGCCGAATGCGCATTCAGCGATCGGCGATATTCCATGTACATGTTATAATGCCCCATGCCAATTGTCCCGATGCGATACGTATTCGCCGAATTCGGCGATCGGCGACACACTACAACAGTTGTGATGTTCCCAAAGACTTGTCCCGATGCGATGCGCAATCGGGAATCGGGTATCGGCGACAATCTCACCCAAGTCTTATTGCGCTCAAAGCTTTTCGTCGATGCGATATCGCATTCGGCGATCGGTGATATCCAATACACACCATTAAAGCGCACTAATCATACCCCCGATTGCGATCCCATAAAGCGCGGTTTTCAACGAAGAGCCGTTAAGTGATGGGATGGCACAATCCATTGGTAATAAAAGCTTGATCGCTCACGCAATCCTTCATCTATGCTCAACCGCCAAAACGTCCATTGCATGCTTAAGTGAATCGTTCACCCAAATAACGATATAATGGGCATTTAAGGAATGACAGATTAAAAACGGCTAATTAATAAGATCATGTCCTAAAATCTTTTTACGGATTGTATCCGCGCCCATTTTAAAAGCTAAATCCTTCAGTTACGTATCTATTCATATGTGTTGTATCACTTAAGAGTTTTTCATCGCTATCTCTGTGCATTACGCCCAATTGCCTCTTTGTGCAGAATTCATTCATAGAAGCTAGGCCTGAGAAGATGGGAAAGAAGTCCAAGAAGACTGCAAGTGCTTCCGCAACACCAATTGCAGGACAAGCGGCCGCAAACAAGAAGAAGGGCCTAATATCTGATACTACATGCACGGGGCTCACCAGAGTTACTTGGCAAGGCACTTATAACCTAATTGAAGCTGAGCAACCAAGAAAGACAGTGACAGAAGCTAGTGTGGACTTACTCAAGAAGTCTGATGCAACTCTCAAAGATTTGGCCGACTCTTTCCTTCACAGGATAGTGGCCAGAGAACAGATTCTTCCCTATACAGACGTTGTACGATGGGCGATTGAAGAAATCCCCATCTTGGACAGAACTTTTAATACCAGAGATGGGAGGATTTTCGGATCATTCAAGCCAGATGACCTAAGGCAAATGTATCATTTGCCCGAGCCAGAGAAAATATATAACAAGGCCTTCCTGGAGAAGTTTGCAAGCGAGAATGAGATCGAATCTGAACCTATCAAGGATTGGAGGCAAAATCCCAACAAGCACTAGCACGAATCCTCCGGTAAGTACTCGGTCGATTCTTTAGCTTCTCCTTATTGTTATGCGGGGATTATGATGTGTAGGCTATGGGGATTGCATGATTCTGCCAATTTTACCATTGAAATGGTTCCTTTAATGGAGGCAGCAGTAAACAGTTGGATTATGGATTGGGCTACTATTCTTTCGGATAAATTAGCAGTAGCGGTTCGTGATTTTAGATCTTAGACTGTTATTTCAGAAAGGAAAATGCCCCCGTTCTACTATAGTGCATATATCTTAGACACCCTTTGTTTCAATTCCGAATTTCCTGTTCTCGGGTGGAGGTGGACTGCACAGGACCCTTCACCCATTCATATATATCATCAAAAATTGTGGAAGTCTTTTTATAAACACCACCTATATCAAATCTGTAAAGGTTTTATGGTACCCATTTACTATTCCATTTTTGATAAACCCATTTCAAAAATTTCCTATCAAGCTTCCTTTAATTTACCAGCAGTAGCAAGTTGGTTTGGAGAAGAAAATTTCACCTATATCAGAGTTTTCGGCAGTGAAGCCGACCCACATGTTCTTCCTCTATATGTTCCAGATAAGCTGCTAGCAAGGGAAATTGCATATCAAATCATGGCTGAGAGTACTACACAGACTCTCAAAAGAGAAAAGAAGAAGGGATGGCCATCTTTTCCCTTCAGATGTGGTGTTTATGCTCTGCATGATCTTAAACATGCAGAAAAGGAAGCCACGAAGCTTCAGTCTTTAACTCTGGCCACGATCCCAAACAGACCATACAACCCAAAAAAGACTACTTACACTGCATTAGAACAGGCCAAATTAACAAGGTTTGAGCATCAGGAAGATATGTTTGATGACCTATTCGTTGCCTCCGAATCAGTAGGTCATGCTAAAGAACTCGCTAGGATGCGATATAATGATGAGGGATTAACTGAGTTCAATAAACTCAGAGAACAGAGGTTGCAAACTCTGCCTCTGGATTTACTGGCAACAACCCCAGCGACATCATCAAGCGGACCTGTTCAGGAACAGTTCAAGGAACAGGAGGAGAGGCAGAAGAAGCAACAGGCAGAAAGACAGAGAAAAGAACAGGCGGAGAGGCTAAAGAAAGAACAAGCCGAGAAACAGCAGAGAACACAAATGTAACAAGAAGGGAGAAAGAAGAAAGAACTAGAGGAAAAGCAGAAGAGGGAACAAGAAGAGAAACAGAAAAAAGAACTGGCAGATAGGCAGAAAAAGGAACAAGAAGAAAAACAGAGGACAGAAAAAGAGGAGCAGCAGAGGAAAGAGCAGGAAAAAGAACGGAGCGAGTCCCATGCCGAAAAACAGAAAGAAACTACCTTTGATCCTGAATTGCTTCAACAGTGGAAGCAATTTGACTTTATTATCAGTGGAAAGGAAGGTTCAAAAGAAATGGACACCTCCGAAACAACTGATACACAGGATGTTACCTCTCCTCAGGTTCTAAGTGGAACCAGTGGCCCACCAAGTTCTAATGAAGTTGAAGTTATTCCAAAAGACCCCTCTGACCAGATTATTCTACAGATAGAAGATATTCCGCCATTGGATGTTTTCTACAGCCCAAGACACAGGGCAGTTGTAAAGCGATCAAGGAAGAGACAAAGGATTGATCAACCTTCTATCTTCCCAGAACAAACGATCACGGGTAATGTAGTATGGAAGGAGGAATTGGATCCCTCCGATGACTTAACAAAGCTATCACAGTATGCAGGCGCTTATTCGGCGGCAACAATTGCCAAAGCATCGGAGGTGAGCCTTCTATTGAAGAATAAGGACCAAGAAATCTTTGCGTTACAGGCAGAATTGGTTGAAACAAAGCAAAGGGCAGCACAAGCAGAAGAACAGTTGCTGGCGCAACAGCAAGAGAACAATCAGTTGACTCAGCAATTGCAAGCGGAAAGGCAAAGGATTGATCAGGGTGCGATCCAGAAACAAAAAGAATTGTCGGAGGCGTTGGAAAATTTGAGAGCGGCGAATGAGCAAATGATAAAGACCAAAGATGAGCAAATTGCTCAAATGTCATCGCAGCTGGAAAAGATGAAGGGCGCGTCGCAGGTAAAAGAGTTTAAATCAGAGGCATTATTGATAAACAATGCGTTGATATCTCAGGTCAGACTCTTATGTCAACAGATCACTCAAGCTGAGCCACTGTGTGAGCTAACTACAACAATAAATCAGCAGGTAGAAAAGGCCAGGACTGAACTAGATCAAGCAGACGAAGCCATTACTGCATATCTGGACTGGCAGGATACTGATTTAGGAAAAGCAGCAAATTTGCCCAGGATCATAGAAACACATAAAGATATACTTTTCACAGAATGGCACACTCAAGTGATGAAAGCAAAAAGGGCGGCTTCAAGATGTAAATCAACCGCCAGCAATCTAGTGGATCTAGTCAATAACACTCTTTACCTGGTCAATATGATTTCTCAATGTAAACCGGGAAAGATGACAACTACAAATACATTAGAGAAAACATGCTACCCTGAATTAGAGGAAAAAGGAAGATTGATCGCTGGAGTCAAAAGCTTAGCCTCAGATGCATATTGGTTCTTTTTAATCAAGCCACATACACAGAGATCTGCCCTAAAGTGCCTTACAGACGCAATCGGGTGTATAATTCCCGATATCCAAGATGCCACCTACGCTACACAGCTCAGTTTGCACCTCAACAAACCCCCGGAAGTTGAGCCAATGCTTGCAATAAATCAGCTCAGATTAAAAGGAAAGCAGCCGACTTAATGAGTCACCCTCCCGCTTGCCAGATCGCCAGCCAAAACAAGATCAAGAGTTATTGATACCAGCTTAGTAGGATTTCTGTTTAGTAGATATTTAAATTAGATTAGTATTTATAGACCCTTTCATTGTTTTGGAAAGGGTCGTAAAATTTTGTAACAGAGTTAATAGGCTGACGTTTGCACTACTGTGCTTTAGTCGCTATTCTTTTATGAAATTGGACCAGTTGTTCTGAATTTGACATCAAATTTTTTAATGCAATTGTGCACTATTGCCTTTGTGGAGGACGATTTCTGTGTTGGAGGAAGAACTGCTAATAGCGATTGATATTTGGGAATGTCCCGCAGCTCATATGGTACTTTTATCTACGTCTGAAGTCATTCCTTTTATATGAATTGTTATGTCATATATTCTTGCTATTGTTGAATACATGTATGCGCTGTAACAACAAATCTCTATCTCAGCCCACTATTGGATGTTTTGCGATTTGCCTTTTCCTTTAAGCATGCATGTAACAATGATATAAATGATAAAGTGTAGTAATTTCGCTGTTATCGCTTTGTGTAGCTATTTATGCACAGCAATCTTGAATAATTTAATATCTATGTTTAGAGACAGAGTCATCTATATGCCTGTCTAAAAGCTTAGACCATCAAACGCTACACTTTCGAAAATCGATAAGTTCCCGGGATAGATCATAGTTATAATATTTTTGCCAATAGTTTTAGTTATTCGCTTATCGCCAGCATATTCTATAAGTCACTCATCCATCCCGTCTACCTATAATTTTTGGGAAACTGGTCCCATTATCCCCAGTGGAAGCCACTATTCCAAATGGAAAAGGAGCTGTATCAAGGTCCGGACCGGGTGGTTTCCCCTATGTTGTTGCAGCGATTTTCGAGGCATCAACATAATTGGCGCTAGAAGGAGGGCATGCAACTGTGAATGGCACATAAGTCCAAACCTATAAGCCATTCTAAGAGTAATTCTCCCTCCGAATCCCCTCGACCTTCCCATTTGCACACTGGTTCGCCGGTATCCAAACAAGGAGAAGGGGAATCAACTACCACTGCTCAAACCCATCATACCCCAGAACAATTAAGTGTTGAATCACCTGAAGTCCAGTCTCTAATCCATAAACTTCAGAGCTTCTCGGATTCACCACAGAAATCTGAGGTATCACAAAGCAGTGCAACTTCGCAGTTCAATTTGACTCATCCTCTCACCAGACTTCAGAGCGAAAAACTCGGTATTGAACCCACTGAGTTCCCTTTACCCAAAAGGAAAAAGGCGAAGAAAATTACTGAAGGATCTGATAGTGAAGAGCTTTCATCCACGTCCTCCATTGCATCTTCCCCTCTGCGAGGTCAACCATCCACTCCCCCATTACAAATTGTCGTTCACCAGGGATTAGAAGCCTCAATATCCCAACCTATTCACTCCTCATCATTAATCCCTTCCCATACATCTGGAATCCCGACAGTAGTGTCAACCACTGTCGCTATTATAATGGCAGACCCATGGACTAGGCCAGGTGCAGTCAACATGCCTGCACCATTGCATGATCTACCAGATGCTCCTGAAAAATGGCTGCCTAAATTTAACCCAGATGACGGGACCCAGGCTGAAGAACACATTAATAATTTTATGTTAGAAGTTAACTTAAAAGGAGTGACAGAGCAAGATGTTGTTGTAAGACTCTTCCCCTACACCTTACAAGGATCAGCAGGATCCTGGTATTTTTCCTTACCCTCTGGTTCAATTACCAGTTGGAACACATGCCAAGAGCAGTTTCTTACCAAATATGGAGATGATAGGTCCTTAGCTACTTTAATAAACGACCTCTCCAATCTGAGAATAGAGCATAGGGAACCAATAAAGGAGTTTAATGCCAGATTTAATAAACTCCTGAATAAAATCCCTACAGCTTCTAAACCAAGTGAACAAATTCGAAGCGAATGGTATATTACCGCCCTACCTGCCAACATAGCTATTTTTTTGGACAGGGCTGGGAAACCTACCTTAGCTAAAAACATGAGAGAAGCACTTGCTGTTGAAAAGCGCATCAACGCTCTAGAGAAGAAAGCTGCTTTGGAAGATAGATTCCAAGAAGAAAACCCCAAAGGACCCGTACGACATGGAGGGTTTACAAAAAGTCCTTAAAACGTTGTCTAACGAAATGGTTGAAATAAAGAAGCAGGTGGCCGAAACCTCAAACAAAAGACCATTTAGGACTTTTAAGAAAACTGAAACAAAGCCACCCAATGTTATATCTAACGCAGATTCAGAGCAAGAAGAAGAGGAAGAGGAAACAACCTCACAAATCGATGATGAAGAAGAAGTAGCTGAATGCCACGGAATGTGGGACTTTATACTCCCAAACTCTGATACCGAGAATGAAGAAGAAGCCTTTCCGGTTACTACAAGAAGTAAAAGTACTTCTGAACCTGCCCAGGCAACTTCAAAGAAAAGGAGCGCAGGTGCTACCACAACAAAGGAAAAAGTTCCCCCAAAGAAGTCGCCTGTAGTAGTTCCCCAAAACCAGCCTTCAACTTCTAATTCTCCTTCAACATCCAAGACATTAGTGGTATCCGATTCAATGGAATATAACATTGTTGATGACATGAAGAAAACTAAGGCAAACATAACTATGTTTGAGCTTAGTAAATTAAAGCATCAGCAAAAATTACTTCTTAAAGAATTGAATGTTGTTCCCTCTACTCCCCTTCCCAGTGCAAGAGCTGCCAACGATTCAGGCCAACCTCCTTCAGGTATGGTTGAAGCTACCGATTCAGTTCTAATTGGAGATAGATCGAATTCTCATACTCCACCCTTCCTGCTGACCTATGAGATTTATAACAGAAACCTACACAACTGTTTAATTGATTCATGGGCATCATCTAATATAATGCCAGCTTCAGTTTGCTCTAAACTGAACATAGAACCCCAGAAGTCTGCTATTCATATTGTACAGTTGGACAGAACCAAAGTACAGGTTGTGGGAGAAATTAATTCCGTAACTATCAGGTTGTCTGCCGATCCCAGGATTGTACAGAGGATTGATATCTTAATCGCTGACATACCTGAATTCTATGGTTTAATTTTGAGTAGAGATTGGTCCAAAAAACTGCATGGGTATATTTCCACAGATTGGTCGCATATGTGGCTTCCCTACAAGGGAAAGCCAAATCAAATAAGGATCGATCGAGAGAAGCATATGACCCACACAATTACTGAATTTGAGCAAGAAAACCAACCTGTAGCGTTCAACAACAACATTTTGGGGAACTATTCGTCAGAGTCATTCTTTGGCAACTTTGTTGCCCAACCATCTCCTTTTTCAGTCAATCATTTTACATCTCAGATTGAAAATTTTTCACAAACTGCTAAGTCTAGATGTTTTAATGATGCTGAGGAAAATGTAAATATTTTTGTTAATACTCCTTTATTTTGGTCTTTATATTTTGATGGCTCTAAGTCCAGCGAGGGCTCAGGAGCAGGTTGCATTTTGGTTAGTCCACAAGGAGAAAAGACAATGCTGTCTTGTAGGTTAGAATTTGACTGCACTAACAACACAGCCGAATATGAAGCTTTAGTCCAGGGATTATATAAAGCAATCGGCCTTAAAGTGCAATATCTAAAAGTATTCGGCGATTTGGAAATCATTGTCAAACAAGTGAGGAATGCAATTCATTGTCTTTCAAGTCACCTCAAGCATTATCAATCGCTAGTACAGGATCTTACCTCACACTTTTCAGCATTTAACATTTCTTCCATCCCTAGGTCGCAAAACTCGGCAGCCGACCTACTAGCCAATGTAGCTTCTAAGCTTCTACCTTCTGAAGACTACAGCCTTGATAGATTTTCTGTAGAACTACTTTTTAGGCCTTCAATTCCCGAAAATGTCACTAATTGGAGAGTATTTAACCACGATGAAGATATCTTGCAATTTCTAACTTCCGAAAAGTCCTATGACAATCAAATTATTGAGGAAAATGACCATGATCTACAGATGAAAGAAACACCTCAAGAAAATTCAATTCCTAAACCAGTGGCAAAGCTCGAAGATCTTTAAGATATCAAAGACAGGTTTAAACCTGTAATAAATGCAAAGCTTCAAAGTTCTACCCTTAGGTTTGAATTGATAAATCTAGGTACTGATCATGCTCCTCAAAACATCAATTTAGGATTAGGACTTTCCTTGGAAGAAAAGGAAGCATTTATTAAACTGTTGAGAAAAAACAGACAGGTCTTTGCTTGGAAGTATGATGATTTGAAGACATATGATACATCTATTATCCAGCATACCATTCCTATGCTTCCTGATCAGAAACCGATTCAGCAAAAGTTAAGAAAAATACATCGAAATTTGGAGAGCCAGATAAAGTCGGAACTTAACAAGCTCTTGAAAGCCAAGATTATTTTTCCGGTTCGACACTCAAACTGGGTCTCTAATATGGTGCCAGTCAGAAAGAAAAATGGCGACATTCGAATTTGTATTGATTTCAGGAACCTGAACAAAGCGAGCTTGAAAGATAACTTCCCATTACCTACTATGGAGCAAATACTCCAATCAGTAGCAGGCTCTGAATTGATGTCCTTTCTTGATGGATTCTCAGGATATAACCAAGTTCTGGTTCATCCTGATGACCAACTTAAAACCACATTCAGAACAAAATGGGGAACATATGCATATCAGAAAATGCCTTTTGGACTCATAAATGCAGGAGCGACATTCCAGAGAGCTATGGATATAGCCTTTAGAGGGTTGATTAATCGAACAGTAGTCGTCTATCTAGACGATATAACTGTATATTCTAAAAAGAGATATAATCATTTGCATGACTTAAATCAAATCTTTCAGCGATGCAAAAGATATGGTATTTCTCTGAACCCAAAGAAGTCTTTCTTTGCTCTTGATCAAGGAAAACTCTTAGGCTTTATTGTATCCAAAGATTGCATTTATATTGATCCTGATCGGATCAAGGAAATTTTTGAAATCCCTTTCCCACACAATAAAAAGTCGATGCAGTCATTTTTAGGCCAGATTAATTTTGTTAAACGATTTGTTCCAGATTTTTCTCAAATTGTATTACCACTTCAGACAATGATCAAGAAGAATTCAGTCTTCAAGTGGGGATCAGAAGAAAAGCAAGCTTTTGATGTTATCAAGCAATCAATAATCAATGCCCCAGCCTTGAATACTCCAAATTTTTCTAATCATTTTACATTGTATACCATTGCGTCCAATGTGTCTTATGCTGCAGTTCTCATGCAGCCAAATGCTCACAATTTAGAAGCACCCATATCATTCTTCAGTTCAAATCTTTAGGGTGCCGAATTAAATTACTCCGATGTAGAAAAACAAGCCTTTGCCGTATTTAAAGCGGTCAAACATTATAGACCGTTTCTTTTAAAAACCCATACAAAAATAATAGTTCCTTTCCCGGCAGTTAGGCAACTATTAATCCAAAAAGAGCTGGGTGAAAAAAGGGCAAATTGGGTCACAGCACTTCAAGAGTATGACCTAGAAATTAAGCCAGCAAAGATTGTTAGGGGCCAAGGTTTTTGCAGGATATTGGCAGGAGCATCCAACATTCCAGAATCAAGCGATACAGATCAAACTCAAGAAATTAATCAGATAAGTGTTACTGATTCTGGATCTCAATATGCAGATTTAATCTTTTATCTAAAGAATGGTTATGCACCTCCGAATTTGTCTTACAAAAGCAAAAGGGCCATTAGATTAAAAGCGAAGAATTTTACAATCATTGATGACATGCTTTTTAGACAAAATTATGATTCTATCTTGTTAAGATGCCTTGAAAAACCTGAAGCCCAAAAGGTTTTGCAGGAGCTACATGACGGACCAGCAGGAGGACATTTCGGAGCTGAGACAACAGCGCACAAAATTATTCATGCTGGTTACTATTGGCCTACTTTGTTTAAAGATGCTCACGAGTACGTAAGGAAATGTCTAAATTTTCAAACTGCTAGCGGAAGACAACGTAAATCAGCTTTCCCCCTGCAACCAATCAACATTGAACAGCCATTTGAGCAATGGGGATTGGATATCATTGGGGAGATTACTCCAGCATCTTCCAAACAGCATAAGTATATCCTTACTGCTACCGATTACTTTACAAAGTGGGTTGAGGAAATCCCTTTAAAGACAACAAATTCTGAAGCAATCATTGAATTCATAGACCAATTCATTATTACCAGGTTTGGTGTCCCAAATGCTCTTGTTTTTGATAATGCATCTTACTTTTCAGGCAATGCTATGTTTGATTTCGCCATTAAAAGAGGATTTAAGTTAAAATATTCTGCTAATTATTATCCCCAAGGAAATGGTTTAGCAGAATCTACTAATAAGAATCTGATTAAAATCATTAAGCGAACCATCGAACAAAATCAGAGAAATTGGCACAAATCCTTAGTGTTCGCATTATGGGCTGATAGGATAACACAGAAAGCTTCTATTGGAACTTCTCCATTTAATCTTGTCTATGGAAAAGAAGCGATCTTACCTACAAATCTTAATCTTCCTTCTTTAGCCCTAGTGCAGTTTATTGAGGAAACTCCTTCCTCTTCTATTCAGTTTAGACATGACCAGATCCTAAAATTAGAAGAGGAAAGAGAAAAAGCCAAGGTTATCCATGCCAAACATCAGCAAGTCATCAAAGCAGCTTTTGATTCAGTCTCATCCGGTTCAAAACAATTCCAAGTCGGTGATTTAGTTCTGAAATGGGACAAAGCCCATGAAGACAAGGGTAAACACTCCAAGTTCCAGAAGTTGTGGCTTGGACCATTTCAGATCTGTGAGAAGATAGGCCATTCAACCTTTATATTGCAAGATTTATCAGGTTTGAGAGATTCTCTCCCTGTTAATGGCCTTGTCTTGAAGAAATTCTTTCACTGAGAAGGTAACCCCTTCTCCTTTCATTTCAGTAGGATTTTATAGTTTGTAGGATTTTAAGAAATAAGGTTGTGAGATGTCTCCCATTGACCTTTTGTTGTGTTTGAAAAGTTGTCCCCATAGAACGAGAATGAACATTTGCTTTTAAAATGATAGAACTTTTAACCAAAAAGGATAATTTCTAGGAAATTAGATATCTTTGTATTCTGAAATCACAATTCAAATTTTGTCAACTCCTCTCAAAGCATAGAAATATTGTAAACCATTTTCTGTTTTTTAAATTGGTCTCTAAAGGTTATCCATACTAAGATAGGAATCAATCCAATCTTAGCATCTTCAAATCTTACTCTGTCATCCATTACTCTTAAGAAGAAGATTGTTCACCCCATTCACTAAAGTTTATGATTATTCAGAGTGTAATTCTAAAATATAAGATATTTAAGATAAGAGGTCTTATTATAAGCCTGCTTACCGCGTTCATAGAGAAATAGTTTATCTGACATTACCAATACTGCAAACCAAAACAGGGTAATGGCTTGAAATTACAAGACAAGGGGTCTCATCACGAGCCAGCTTGTTCAGTTAAACTACTATCAGTGAGTGGCATTGTCAACAGCTGGCCACCGAACCAGGACAATGGCTTTTTATCTTATCATTGACAAAGAAGAAAAAGGAAATGAAATACAAAATATGAAAAAATATTTTGAATTCATTCTGTTAATCACACTCTTGATTGGATGGGACAATGGACAATCACATGGTTAAAAGGTATCCCTGCCGAAACTATAGATGTTTGCTGGCAGCAGAGGCTCTACCTATGACAGATGAGTTTACTATAAAAGGCTGATTTGGAAAGGTATTCTATTTTATCATTACAAACCAATAAAGACCTATTTCAAAGCTTAGAATGTTTTTATTTTCTTAGAAAAGAGGAAGTCAACAAAATAGTTTCATTTTTCTCAGAATATATTGAAATATAGTTATATTAGAAATTTCCCCATTGATTGAAACCCTATTTTCTGAAAAAGCTTAAATGTTTCTATTTTTTGAAAGAGATAACTGGTTCTTCCAGCGAATCGCCAACTGTTGTGCTCTACAACAACCCCCCATTTCATATCATCTTTACTTATAAATATTAACGTATGAAATGGGTCCCTTTAGAATTTAATTTGGTATCAATGCTATTATAATCCAAAAAAGTCCAATAAATGAATAAATGCACTTTATAAAACTTTTTGGACAAACCCTTAAAAAGAAATCATGTAATGATTTGTCATTGCGATAAAGCGATTGCAAGATCGCATATCGCAATGACACATGAATTATAATTAAGCACCCCAAATCTTTCCGCCGAATGCGCATTCGGCAATCGGCGATATTCCATGTACATGTTATAATGCCCCCTGCCAATTGTCCCGATGCGATACACATTCGGAAAATTCGGCGATCGGCGACACACTACAATAGTTGTGATGTTCCCAAAGATTTGTCCCGATGCGATGCGCAATCGGGAATCGGGTATCGGCGACAATCTCACCCAAGTCTTATTGCGCTCAAAGCTTTTCGCCGATGCGATATCGCATTCGGCGATCGGTGATATCCAATACACACCATTAAAGCGCACTAATCATACCCCCGACTGCGATCCGATAAAGCGCGGTTTTCAACGAAGAGCCGTTAAGTGATGGGATGGCACAATCCATTGGTAATAAAAGCTTGATCGCTCACGCAATCCTTCATCTATGCTCAACCGCCAAAACGTCCATTGCATGCTTAAGTGAATCGTTCACCCAAATAACGATATAATGGGCATTTAAGGAATGACAGATTAAAAACGGCTAATTAATAAGATCATGTCCTAAAATCTTTTTACGGATTGTATCCGCGCCCATTTTAAAAGCTAAATCCTTCAGTTACGTATCTATTCATATGTGCTGTATCACTTAAGAGTTTTTCATCGCTATCTCTGTGCATTACGCCCAATTGCCTCTTTGTGCAGAATTCATTCATAGAAGCTAGGCCTGAGAAGATGGGAAAGAAGTCCAAGAAGACTGCAAGTGCTTCCGCAACACCAATTGCAGGACAAGCGGCCGCAAACAAGAACAAGGGCCTAATATCCGATACTACATGCACGGGGCTCACCAGAGTTACTTGGCAAGGCACTTATAACCTAATTGAAGCTGAGCAACCAAAAAAGACAGTGACAGAAGCTAGTGTGGACTTACTCAAGAAGTCTGATGCAACTCTCAAAGATTTGGCCGACTCTTTCCTTCACAGGATAGCGGCCTGAGAACAAATTCTTCCCTATACAGACGTTGTACGATGGGCGATTGAAGAAATCCCCATCTTGGACAGAACTTTTAATACCAGAGATGGGAGGATTTTCGGATCATTCAAGCCAGATGACCTAAGGCAAATGTATCATTTGCCCGAGCCAGAGAAAATATATAACAAGGCCTTCCTGGAGAAGTTTGCAAGCGAGAATGAGATCGAATCTGAACCTATCAAGGATTGGAGGCAAAATCCCAACAAGCACTAGCACGAATCCTCCGGTAAGTACTCGGTCGATTCTTTGGCTTCTCCTTATTTTTATGCGGGGATTATGATGTGTAGGCTGTGGGGATTGCATGATTCTGCCAATTTTACCATTGAAATGGTTCCTTTAATGGAGGCAGCAGTAAATAGTTGGATTATGGATTGGGCTACTATTCTTTCGGATAAATTAGCAGTAGCTGTTCGTGATTTTAGATCTCAGACTGTTGTTTCAGAAAGGAAAATGCCCCCGTTCTACTATAGTGCATATATCTTAGACACCCTTCGTTTCAATTCCGAATTTCCTATTCTCGGGTGGAGGTGGACTGCACAGGACCCTTCACCCATTCATATATATCATCAAAAATTGTGGAAGTCTTTTTATAAACACCACCTGTATCAAATCTGTAATGGTTTTATGGTACCCATTTACTATTACATTTTTGATAAACCCATTTCAAAAATTTCCTATCAAGCTTCCTTTGATTTACCAGCAGTAGCAAGTTGGTTTGGAGAAGAAAATTTCACCTATATCAGAGTTTTCGGCAGTGAAGCCAACCCACATGTTCTTCCTCTATATGTTCCAGATAAGCTGCTAGTAAGGGAAATTGCATATCAAATCATGGCTGAGAGTACTACACAGACTCTCAAAAGAGAAAAGAAGAAGGGATGGCCATCTTTTCCCTTCAGATGTGGTGTTTATACTCTGCATGATCTTAAACATGCAGAAAAGGAAGCCACGAAGCTTCAGTCTTTAACTCTGGCCACGATCCCAAACAGACCATACGACCCAAAAAAGACTGCTTACACTGCATTAGAACAGGCCAAATTAACAAGGTTTGAGCATCAGGAAGAGATCTTATGAAGTCTGAATACCATAAGGATTGGTCTGCAAATGCTACTTACTCATGGAATATTGATAATTGCACAGAGGCTGAGATCATGTCTGTTTTACATTCCATGCTTGTATGTTATAGGACTTATCTTGCAGATGACATAGGACCTATCAATGCTACAAGAAGAATAATAGGAGGATTTGAAGGAACATTGGATTCTTGGCTAAAAGCTGAGACAGTTAAAGATCCTAATCTCCTTGCAGGATGGGAACAATCAGTTGTTGAAAATGAAGATGGATCTACCCACATAGATCCTGTCACTAGTTTGCCTGTCAATAATATGATAGGAAAACTTCTTTATGCTATCACAGTTAATTTCATTGGATTCCCCCAGATAACCAATGATATTACAACTATCACTCTGCTGGCCATGAGATTGCATAATATGCAACATTTTGATGAATATTTTAATGAATTCCTTCATAGATTGCATACTTTGACTCCAGATCTCATTCTTGAGCCAAAATGGAAGGAAATTTTTGTTGCATCTCTTCCCCAATGGGTCTCTTCAGCAATTGTAAATAAATTACCAGGCAAGATTGGAGACTATAAATTTGGCATAATCAGACAAGCAGTAAAAGCAATCATTGTTGAATTATGTTCACAAATGAAGATTGCAAGAGCTGCCACAAATCCTAAAAAGCCACATGGATATCAACAGCTTTGCAAACAATGGCATCTTGGTAAAGTTGGAAATTCTGAGGGGCATAAGAGGAGAAAAAGACAATTCAAGAAGAATACCCAGACCTCCCAAGATAAGCCAAAAGGAAAACATTACAAAGCAAAACCTTACAAGCATACAAAGATGTTTTCTAAGGATAGAGAAATAATTTGTTACAACTGTAACAAAAAAGGTCACACAGCTCCAAATTGTCCAAATAAAAAGAAAGACTCTTCTAAAAAGAAAGTCCAGTATAGAAATAAGAAAGGAAAGATAAATTCATTCGATCTTCCTAGTAGCTGTGATGAATTGGTATCTTTTGATTCAGAATCTGAAAATGAACTTAATTTTGTTGATTCAGATGAATCATCTGATGAAGAATTCTGTAATGATCCCCATTGTACAGAATGTAAATATTGTGATTGTGATGATCCTGATATTTGTACATGCAATGCAGTCAGGATGATGAAGACTGATTATGATGAAATCAGTAAGAACATTTTTGCACAAATGATGGCTGCTACAGATCCGCAAATGAAAGAAATGTACAGATCTTTGCTGACAGAACATTTGAAGAAAGCACCCTCTACTTCAAAGAATTCTCCAAATAAAGGGTATGTGCCCCCTGCTACTCTTTTCTCTGTTGAAGCCTTAACCAGACAATTTAAGAATGAAGATTTTGGAGAAGACTTGCCACAGACTTTACCTGCAGTGCATCAGGCAATAAAAGAACTGAGGAAAACAATCAAAGAGAATAGAAGATTGTGTGTTGAAAGCCATAATGAGTTAAGCCTAAAGATGCTCAATGCACAAGCTCCTCCTGCTTCTTCATCACAAGGTCCCATTTCAGGAAAGACAGAAAATTGGACCTATCATATGGGGCCAGTTCAACAGCAGCATAACAAAGAAGAAGACGAAGAAGAAGTAGTAGCAAGAACAGATTTTGGATGCAATAGCATGAATAGAGATGTCATGTATTGTGTAAAAATGAAAGTAAAGATTGGACACCAGTGTGAATTTTGGAAGGTACTTATGGACACTGGTTCCAGATTAAACATCGTAAGTGATACAGTAGTTGGCATGCATCACAGAAGGCCAACAACATGTCCAAGGGTGATCACAGCAAGTGGAGACATTCCCACAAAACATGAAGCAGAAATTGATGTTCTGCTCACGGACAAAATAGGAGTTCATCTCGTTTGTCCTGTTGTTCCAGGACTGGATTGTGCAATGTACCTTGGGACACCATTTTTTCAGAATTTCAGCATGCATGGAGCAAAATTTGATGCAAGAACCCAGAGGTATGGATATTTTATTAATTTTGATAATAAGGAAGTCTTTTTCCCATTCATCAATTCTAATTCTCCAATGAGGATTAAGAGAGTTGAAAGAATGGAGAATCTTTTGGCAAAAATGGAAGTGAAAAGGGAAGTATTGAAAACAGAAGAACATCTAGATAATGGAAAGTATGCTTCTGAGATAGCAAATCTCACTTCCCAGTTTAAAGAATGTTGTTCAGATGATCCAAATGCCTTTTGGCATATTAAGAAACAAGAGGTAGAACTTCCTCTCAAGAAGGATTTCAGTGGAAAATTAAGAAGATCTAAAGCAGTAGCAATGAATGAAGAACAAATGAAACTCTGCAGAGAAGAAATTAAATATCTTTTGAAGAAAGGGCTTATCAGGAAAAGTAAAAGCCCCATAGCATGTTTTGCATTCTATGTAAATAAGCATGCTGAAGTTGCCAGAGGTAAACCAAGGTTAGTTGTGAACTATAAACCTCTGAATAAAATTCTGGATTACGATGCATATCCTTTGCCAAAGCCATCTTCCATACTTGCTCAGATATCAAAGTCCAAGATATTTTCCAAGTTTGATCTCAAATCTGGTTTCTGGCAAGTAGGAATTAAAGAAGATGATAAATGGAAGACAGCATTCTCTGTACCAGAAGGGCATTATGAATGGAACATCATGCCATTTGGCCTGATTAATGCTCCTTCGGCTTTCCAGAGAATAATGGATGAGACTTTCGAAGGAATGGAAAGTTTCTTGAAGAAATATATTGATGATTTACTAATTCATTCTGATAATATTGCTGACCATATCAAACATTTGAAAATCTTTCTCCGCAGGGTTAAAGAAATGGGCATAGTATTATCAGAATCTAAGTTGAAATTATTCCGGCCAATGATAGACTTTTTGGGTTATAATATACAGTACGGATCCTATACTGTAATCCAAAGAAGTTTAAATTTTGTTGATCATTTCCCTGATGAAATCAAGGACAAAACTCAACTGCAAAGGTTTTTGGGAAGCCTGAATTACATTTCAAAATTTCTGAAGCATTGTGCACAAGAAAGGAAATTATTGAACAAAAGGCTTCAAAAGAATCCAATTCCATGGAATAATGATTGCACACAAGCAGTCAGGGCAATAAAAGAAAAGGTCAGAAATATTCAACCACTCTCCCCTATCAGATTGGTTATCTGGGGGAATCCAATGAAATTAACTGTGATAGCATAAAGAAGTTTTCCTATCATATTATTGACAGGCAAACTAGTGACAGGATCTATGTGGGTAGATCCATCTTCATTTTCAACAACTGATTATTCCCATCCTGCAAGGAGATTAGGATCTTTAACTGTCTCAGCTTTTAGCCAAGAATCCAATGTTCCTTCAAATCCTCCTATTATTCTTCTTGTAGCATTGATAGGTCCTATGTCATCTGCAAGATAAGTCCTATAACATACAAGCATGGAATGTAAAACAGACATGATCTCAGCCTCTGTGCAATTATCAATATTCCATGAGTAAGTAGCATTTGCAGACCAATCCTTATGGTATTCAGACTTCATAAGATCTCTTCTGTCAGGAGCAGGATTCCAGGTAGTTTGCCATCTTGACCTGGATGATGTAGCATTGACTTGATTTTCATTATCAAGTTGATCTTGTTCTTGATCTGTCAAAGATAAGTTATTGATACAGGTTTCAAGCTCTTCCATTTGTGGTTCTGCCTCTATTTTGTGAAGAGTCATATCACCAAAGGATGTTTCTGTTTTGTGAAAACTTGTATCAAAACTTTCTTCTTCTTCTCTAGTATAGGAATCTTCATTCACCAGATTAGAAGATTCTGGTTTGCTGGATTCACTAGTCTCTTTAGAGTGTTTTATGACAGGATGTGGACTAAAGAAACTGGGGTTTGCAAACAGAGAATATGGATGAGAAGAGGTGGGTGGTGGAAAGGTTATAGAGTTTGGAGTTTTAATAAGGCTTTCCACAGAAGGAGTAATAGAATATGGGACAGAAGTCTTAGGTTCTGAAAATATAGTTGCTGATTTATAGGTTTCAACCTTAGGCTTCTTTTTCAAGGATTCTATCCCTTGAGTTACTTCCCAAACTTGTTTCTTTACAATATCAAGGGAATTACTGATCTTTACTATTTCCTTTCCATGAGCATTGGTAGCATCATGGGTCTTCTTATCAATCTGCCCTGTTTGTAAAGATAATCTGTCAAGACTCTTAGCAAGAGCCTTATCATTTTCTGCCAAAGTATTAACACTGTTATTCAAACAGACTGTATTATAGTCTTGTTTTCTCAAGATACTTTCAAGCATAATCTTCATTTTAGAATTGGCAGTGTCAATATTTTCAAACTTAGAACTGACAAATTTCTCTAGACTGGATAGAGCTAAATTTGTCCAATTTGTAGCAGCAACAGCATCTCTTGCTACTAGATTAGGATCATCTACATGAGATGGGAGTAATTTATACAATTTCCCATCTTGACTTCTAATCACAAAATTTTTCCAAGGAGGGAACTCTGTGTCTGTTTCTAAAAGATTTCCATCAAGGAGTTCCCACTTGTGTTTATTTGGGGTCCCAGTCCGCATCATATTTACTTGGAATTGAGAACATATTTTCCTTAGTAATTTTTCTCCTTCTATTTGAACATCAATCAGAGATCTTGGAATGTTTGACTTGCTTAACATACTCTGAATCTTTGGCTGAAAAACATGTGCTTTCAAAAGAGGAGGAATTACTACTGGATTTTCTTTCAGTTTTTCTTCTACAAATTTTTCTGGATCCTTGATTTTTTTCTGTTTAGCCTGGTTCCTGAATTGCTTCATCAAGGATTGTTCTATGATATTTGCAGAAGGGTAATACCATTCATAGAATGATATCCATTGATTTTCTACCTTCATCCATTCTTTCCATTTTTCAACATTCTGTCTGTTGAAGGCAGGACGATCATTTTTTGGAAGAAGCATTACTTCTTCAAAATACAAGTGTTCTTTTTCATGTGTAAACATATCCCAATTGAACATTTTCTTTTTCCATTGATCATCAGGATCATATGGACTGATTCCTTTAAAGATTTTTAAAAAGGCGATTATCTCTGAATCAGAAGGAATTTCAACATGTCTTGGAATCTTATCAATGGGATTTTTTCTGTATTCAGGAATAGGTGAAGAATCAATATAACCTAAACCGTAAGTAGAAGAACTGGATACAGTATGTACAAGTAGTTCTTCTTGTGGATTAAAAAATACAACCTTTTTTTAATTTTCTTCAGATGAGTCAGATGAAGGAGTAAATCTGATCATATTTATTCTATGCCGATCTGATGACTCACCATGTGGAGTTGGTGGTTCTGAAGAAAATTAACAGAAGGTTTTGGAGCAGTGTGGATGGTCACAGACTGAGCTAAAAGGCTGAGATGAGCTTGGCTGTGAAAACATTCTTCTGATAGAATCATACACTGCTTGGTCTATTACAAACTGTGGGGGTGCAGGAGATTGACCCGGATGTAACTGACTGATTGTAGTAGGAATGGCAGAGATAGAAGTAGAGGGTCCTTCATTGTGAACTCTAGGGAATCTTGTGGTAACTTTCCCATCTATCTCTGTTATTATTGACTGTGCAGCAGCAACAGGTTTCTTCGTAGGCTTTCCCCAATTGGTTACCCAATCATCAGGTGGACATAAATCATTTCTGGAGACATAGACTGGGGCTACTGGATTGCAAGATGAATCATACTGGATAAGAGTAACTCGGCCTTCATCTTTATCAGGAGTATGCAGAACAGCAGGGATTGTTGTGTTATAAAACCTAACACAAGTAATATAAAATATGGCCAAATTTTTTGATTTTGCTTTGAAATTTTGATACCCATCAGTTTGGATACCTAAGGTTAGGCATTGCAGGACATTTGGGTCATCAAGTGCAACAGAGAAATCTGGAAAAACATCATACTGTACTGGGCCTTCAGCAAGGCTTGTTTCAATGCCACCTATCATAGCTTGGGTGAATGTGGTCCATCGATTGTCGAATAGGGCTGAGAACACATAAGCTTTTTGTCCTTTTCTATGTAATGCATTCAGTCCTATCCTCACCATCCCCAGATGGACATACTGGTAACCAGCTTTGAGGGCTGATTTGATATGTTTAGCTTCCAGGAGAGATATAATTTACGTGCCATGAGTCAGATCAAAATCAAAGAAAAATCTATCAAAGCAGATTTAACTTTGAACAAGCAAATGAACACAAACACAGCAAGATTGCGGAATTTTGAACTGGAATTTTTATTATATGGATGCAGATATTACATAAGAAAATCTCCTTACAGAGATTGACTGTCTACGCATTCACCGGACTTTCTACCGTTCTCAAGGAACAAGTATTACCGAAAGCTCCTGGCAATAGACAGGCTCTGCCTCAGAGATTACAGACAAACTCTCAGACTTTCCTAATGGTTCAGCCACTTTAGGTTCTCACCAGTGCCGAACACACTGATGCGCAGGCTTCCAAACCAGACTCTAAGACTTAGAAAACTCTTCGTGATGCAAGCAGATCAGACACAAATGTCCGCAGATGCAGAGCAGGAAAAGTTTATGACTCTAAACTCTCTCGACCCGAATGAGTCTTACTTCGCAGCTAGCTCTTATTTATAAGCTGGAAGGGAACAAACATTCATGAGTGCGCTATGTACAGACTGATGACTCAAAGACACAAGTACTTAGACAGATCTGAATAGATCGCCGAAAGTAAGATTCGGGCATAGGACACTATCGTCCTATGTTATCTCGTCCCTACTCTTTATCAGAGAGCCTGAGGCATGTGGGGACCGAATCTTAGTACCAAACGTACTATTTACACAGAGGAAATTCATTAGTGAACCCTCGAAAGACTTATCATGTCATAAAAGATTAGATTTGCAAAATCCATGATTTGTACAAAGTGGAGATTCCAGAGCGAGGGAATCCACGAAAGCTCGTCCGGCACCATAGTCGGCCAGAAAGACGTCACTCAATCCATAGTATAGTATTCTATCTGCGGATGTGTATAATGCTGATATCTGAATCTTTCAATCAGAGAATTATTGAAGTATTGTACTCTTATTTCTTTCTCTGATTCCCACATCTGTGAAATATTTTGGTTGGGAGGTTCCAAAAAGTTGATAGGTTGGAAAGGATTTGATGCGATATCAACCTGATGGTGGAAATCTTCATAATTAGTACTATGAGATATCATCCTTGCCTTGTACTGGTTTGTAACAAACCATCTGATGTGACCACAGCGTCTGATTGCTTGTAGAAAAGATAAATCACTGATGTCGGCAACATTTTCAATATCTTTGTATACAATTCCATTCATATGGGCAAACGGTTCACTGAAACCAGGGATTTTAAGCATTTGGAGTGTATAGGGTTTGATGATTAGAGCTGAAAGACCATATATCTGCCACCACTCAATGAACCATTCTGGTGTAGGATCTTCTTGTTCCAAAGCTTCTGCTGTCATGCCTTCAAATAAAAATGAGGACTGTATAGAATAAAATAAATTAGCTGAGCAATTTTGAAGATTCATAGCTGTATAGAAACATTCTTTTTGTCTGTCAGGGTCATAATTTTCTCTGTGGAGAGGATTATCAAATCTTCCCAGTGTGATGTGGCAGCTTGTCATCCGTTCATCATCCTCATCATCTCTCTCAAGAGTATAGTGTATGTTGTCAATGTATTCCAAATAGTCCAGAGCATCTACTGCTTCTTGATTCATTTCGTCTTGCATTGTTTCTGTCCATAGGTAAGGAATATCTTCCCTATGTCTAATTTCTTTGATTGGGTACCAATCTACATCATGGATAAGTACTGGAGTTTCAAGCATATAACTTACCCAACCATTTGGTGTTTCTATTTCAACAGTGCTTTCCCTTCTCCTGATAAAATTGCAATGCAAACTCAAAATTGAATGTTCTGACAGAAATTCTCTACTCAGCATATCTGCGAAATTGTTCTTATCGCCTTTAACAAATTCAACATCAAAATTGTACTGGCTTAACTGCATGATCCACCTGACCATAGCAGCATCCTCAAAATCACATTTATGAATTGCAAATTTCAATGCCTGGCAGTCTGTCTTAACAGTGAATTTGGTGTAGATAACAAAATCTCTGAATTTTTCTATTCCTAGGCAAACTGCTCTGAGTTCTTTCTTCAAACTTGACCAATTCAATTGATTTTTTGCCCATAATCCAGATGCATATTGGCAGATTTCAATCTCTTTTTTACTGCTGGGATTTTTCTGACATAAAACTGCTCCCCATCCTTCATAACTGGCATCTGTCATGATGATCTTCTCCCATTCTTCTCTGATAGGGGAGAGTGGTTGAATATTTCTGACCTTTTCTTTTATTTCCCTGACTGCTTGTGTGCAATCATTATTCCATGGAATTGGATTCTTTTGAAGCCTTTTGTTCAATAATTTCCTTTCTTGTGCACAATGCTTCAGAAATTTTGAAATGTAATTCAGGCTTCCCAAAAACCTTTGCAGTTGAGTTTTGTCCTTGATTTCATCAGGGAAATGATCAACAAAATTTAAACTTCTTTGGATTACAGTATAGGATCCGTACTGTATATTATAACCCAAAAAGTCTATCATTGGCCGGAATAATTTCAACTTAGATTCTGATAATACTATGCCCATTTCTTTAACCCTGCGGAGAAAGATTTTCAAATGTTTGATATGGTCAGCAATATTATCAGAATGAATTAGTAAATCATCAATATATTTCTTCAAGAAACTTTCCATTCCTTCGAAAGTCTCATCCATTATTCTCTGGAAAGCCGAAGGAGCATTAATCAGGCCAAATGGCATGATGTTCCATTCATAATGCCCTTCTGGTACAGAGAATGCTGTCTTCCATTTATCATCTTCTTTAATTCCTACTTGCCAGAAACCAGATTTGAGATCAAACTTGGAAAATATCTTGGACTTTGATATCTGAGCAAGTATGGAAGATGGCTTTGGCAAAGGATATGCATCGTAATCCAGAATTTTATTCAGAGGTTTATAGTTCACAACTAACCTTGGTTTACCTCTGGCAACTTCAGCATGCTTATTTACATAGAATGCAAAACATGCTATGGGGCTTTTACTTTTCCTGATAAGCCCTTTCTTCAAAAGATATTTAATTTCTTCTCTCCAGAGTTTCATTTGTTCTTCATTCATTGCTACTGCTTTAGATCTTCTTAATTTTCCACTGAAATCCTTCTTGAGAGGAAGTTCTACCTCTTGTTTCTTAATATGCCAAAAGGCATTTGGATCATCTGAACAACATTCTTTAAACTGGGAAGTGAGATTTGCTATCTCAGAAGCATACTTTCCATTATCTAGATGTTCTTCTGTTTTCAATACTTCCCTTTTCACTTCCATTTTTGCCAAAAGATTCTCCATTCTTTCAACTCTCTTAATCCTCATTGGAGAATTAGAATTGATGAATGGGAAAAAGACTTCCTTATTATCAAAATTAATAAAATATCCATTCCTCTGGGTTCTTGCATCAAATTTTGCTCCATGCATGCTGAAATTCTGAAAAAATGGTGTCCCAAGGTACATTGCACAATCCAGTCCTGGAACAACAGGACAAACCAGATGAACTCCTATTTTGTCTGTGAGCAGAACATCAATTTCTGCTTCATGTTTTGTGGGAATGTCTCCACTTGCTGTGATCACCCTTGGACATGTTGTTGGCCTTCTGTGATGCATGCCAACTACTGTATCACTTACGATGTTTAATCTGGAACCAGTGTCCATAAGTACCTTCCAAAATTCACACTGGTGTCCAATCTTTACTTTCATTTTTACACAATACATGACATCTCTATTCATGCTATTGCATCCAAAATCTGTCCTTGCTACTTCTTCTTCTTCTTCTTCTTCTTTGTTATGCTGCTGTTGAACTGGCCCCATATGATAGGTCCAATTTTCTGTCTTTCCTGAAATGGGACCTTGTGATGAAGAAGCGGGAGGAGCTTGTGCATTGAGCATCTTTAGGCTTAACTCATTATGGCTTTCAACACACAATCTTCTATTCTCTTTGATTGTTTTCCTCAGTTCTTTTATTGCCTGATGCACTGCAGGTAAAGTCTGTGGCAAGTCTTCTCCAAAATCTTCATTCTTAAATTGTCTGGTTAAGGCTTCAACAGAGAAAAGAGTAGCAGGGGGCACATACCCTTTATTTGGAGAATTCTTTGAAGTAGAGGGTGCTTTCTTCAAATGTTCTGTCAGCAAAGATCTGTACATTTCTTTCATTTGTGGATCTGTAGCAGCCATCATTTGTGCAAAAATGTTCTTACTGATTTCATCATAATCAGTCTTCATCATCCTGACTGCATTGCATGTACAAATATCAGGATCATCACAATCACAATATTTACATTCTGTACAATGGGGATCATTACAGAATTCTTCATCAGATGATTCATCTGAATCAACAAAATTAAGTTCATTTTCAGATTCTGAATCAGAAGATACCAATTCATCACAGCTACTAGGAAGATCGAATGAATTTATCTTTCCTTTCTTATTTCTATACTGGACTTTCTTTTTAGAAGAGTCTTTCTTTTTATTTGGACAATTTGGAGCTGTGTGACCTTTTTTGTTACAGTTGTAACAAATTATTTCTCTATCCTTAGAAAACATCTTTGTATGCTTGTAAGGTTTTGCTTTGTAATGTTTTCCTTTTGGCTTATCTTGGGAGGTCTGGGTATTCTTCTTGAATTGTCTTTTTCTCCTCTTATGCCCCTCAGAATTTCCAACTTTACCAAGATGCCATTGTTTGCAAAGCTGTTGATATCCATGTGGCTTTTTAGGATTTGTGGCAGCTCTTGCAATCTTCATTTGTGAACATAATTCAACAATGATTGCTTTTACTGCTTGTCTGATTATGCCAAATTTATAGTCTCCAATCTTGCCTGGTAATTTATTTACAATTGCTGAAGAGACCCATTGGGGAAGAGATGCAACAAAAATTTCCTTCCATTTTGGCTCAAGAATGAGATCTGGAGTCAAAGTATGCAATCTATGAAGGAATTCATTAAAATATTCATCAAAATGTTGCATATTATGCAATCTCATGGCCAGCAGAGTGATAGTTGTAATATCATTGGTTATATGGGGGAATCCAATGAAATTAACTGTGATAGCATAAAGAAGTTTTCCTATCATATTATTGACAGGCAAACTAGTGACAGGATCTATGTGGGTAGATCCATCTTCATTTTCAACAACTGATTGTTCCCATCCTGCAAGGAGATTAGGATCTTTAACTGTCTCAGCTTTTAGCCAAGAATCCAATGTTCCTTCAAATCCTCCTATTATTCTTCTTGTAGCATTGATAGGTCCTATGTCATCTGCAAGATAAGTCCTATAACATACAAGCATGGAATGTAAAACAGACATGATCTCAGCCTCTGTGCAATTATCAATATTCCATGAGTAAGTAGCATTTGCAGACCAATCCTTATGGTATTCAGACTTCATAAGATCTCTTCTGTCAGGAGCAGGATTCCAGGTAGTTTGCCATCTTGACCTGGATGATGTAGCATTGACTTGATTTTCATTATCAAGTTGATCTTGTTCTTGATCTGTCAAAGATAAGTTATTGATACAGGTTTCAAGCTCTTCCATTTGTGGTTCTGCCTCTATTTTGTGAAGAGTCATATCACCAAAGGATGTTTCTGTTTTGTGAAAACTTGTATCAAAACTTTCTTCTTCTTCTCTAGTATAGGAATCTTCATTCACCAGATTAGAAGATTCTGGTTTGCTGGATTCACTAGTCTCTTTAAAGTGTTTTATGACAGGATGTGGACTAAAGAAACTGGGGTTTGCAAATAGAGAATATGGATGAGAAGAGGTGGGTGGTGGAAAGGTTATAGAGTTTGGAGTTTTAATAAGGCTTTCCACAGAAGGAGTAATAGAATATGGGACAGAAGTCTTAGGTTCTGAAAATATAGTTGCTGATTTATAGGTTTCAACCTTAGGCTTCTTTTTCAAGGATTCTATCCCTTGAGTTACTTCCCAAACTTGTTTCTTTACAATATCAAGGGAATTACTGATCTTTACTATTTCCTTTCCATGAGCATTGGTAGCATCATGGGTCTTCTTATCAATCTGCCCTGTTTGTAAAGATAATCTGTCAAGACTCTTAGCAAGAGCCTTATCATTTTCTGCCAAAGTATTAACATTGTTATTCAAACAGACTGTATTATAGTCTTGTTTTCTCAAGATACTTTCAAGCATAATCTTCATTTCAGAATTGACAGTGTCAATATTTTCAAACTTAGAACTGACAAATTTCTCTAGACTGGATAGAGCTAAATTTGTCCAATTTGTAGCAGCAACAGCATCTCTTGCTACTAGATTAGGATCATCTACATGAGATGGGAGTAATTTATACAATTTCCCATCTTGACTTCTAATCACAAAATTTTTCCAAGGAGGGAACTCTGTGTCTGTTTCTAAAAGATTTCCATCAAGGAGTTCCCACTTGTGTTTATTTGGGGTCCCAGTCCGCATCATATTTACTTGGAATTGAGAACATATTTTCCTTAGTAATTTTTCTCCTTCTATTTGAACATCAATCAGAGATCTTGGAATGTTTGACTTGCTTAACATACTCTGAATCTTTGGCTAAAAAACATGTGCTTTCAAAGGAGGAGGAATTACTACTGGATTTTCTTTCAGTTTTTCTTCTACAAATTTTTCTGGATCCTTGATTTTTTTCTGTTTAGCCTGGTTCCTGAATTGCTTCATCAAGGATTGTTCTATGATATTTACAGAAGGGTAATACCATTCATAGAATGATATCCATTGATTTTCTACCTTCATCCATTCTTTCCATTTTTCAACATTCTGTTTGTTGAAGGCAGGACGATCATTTTTTGGAAGAAGCATTACTTCTTCAAAATACAAGTGTTCTTTTTCATGTGTAAACATATCCCAATTGAACATTTTCTTTTTCCATTGATCATCAGGATCATATGGACTGATTCCTTTAAAGATTTTTAAAAAGGCGATTATCTCTGAATCAGAAGGAATTTCAACATGTCTTGGAATCTTATCAATGGGATTTTTTCTGTATTCAGGAATAGGTGAAGAATCAATATAACCTAAACCGTAAGTAGAAGAACTGGATACAGTATGTACAAGTAGTTCTTCTTGTGGATTAAAAAATACAACCTTTTTGTAATTTTCTTCAGATGAGTCAGATGAAGGAGTAAATCTGATCATATTTATTCTATGCCGATCTGATGACTCACCATGTGGAGTTGGTGGTTCTGAAGAAAATTGACAGAAGGTTTTGGAGCAGTGTGGATGGTCACAGACTGAGCTAAAAGGCTGAGATGAGCTTGGCTGTGAAAACATTCTTCTGATAGAATCATACACTGCTTGGTCTATTACAAACTGTGGGGGTGCAGGAGATTGACCCGGATGTAACTGACTGATTGTAGTAGGAATGGCAGAGATAGAAGTAGAGGGTCCTTCATTGTGAACTCTAGGGAATCTTGTGGTAACTTTCCCATCTATCTCTGTTATTATTGACTGTGCAGCAGCAACAGGTTTCTTCGTAGGCTTTCCCCAATTGGTTACCCAATCATCAGGTGGACATAAATCATTTCTGGAGACATAGACTGGGGCTACTGGATTGCAAGATGAATCATACTGGATAAGAGTAACTCGGCCTTCATCTTTATCAGGAGTATGCAGAACAGCAGGGATTGTTGTGTTATAAAACCTAACACAAGTAATATAAAATATGGCCAAATTTTTTGATTTTGCTTTGAAATTTTGATACCCAGCAGTTTGGATACCTAAGGTTAGGCATTGCAGGACATTTGGGTCATCAAGTGCAACAGAGAAATCTGGAAAAACATCATACTATACTGGGCCTTCAGCAAGGCTTGTTTCAATGCCACCTATCATAGCTTGGGTGAATGTGGTCCATCGATTGTCGAATAGGGCTGAGAACACATAAGCTTTTTGTCCTTTTCTATGTAATGCATTCAGTCCTATCCTCACCATCCCCAGATGGACATACTGGTAACCAGCTTTGAGGGCTGATTTGATATGTTTAGCTTCCAGGAGAGATATAATTTACGTGCCATGAGTCAGATCAAAATCAAAGAAAAATCTATCAAAGCAGATTTAACTTTGAACAAGCAAATGAACACAAACACAGCAAGATTGCGGAATTTTGAACTGGAATTTTTATTATATGGATGCAGATATTACATAAGAAAATCTCCTTACAGAGATTGACTGTCTACGCATTCACCGGACTTTCTACCGTTATCAAGGAACAAGTATTACCGGAAGCTCCTGGCAATAGACAGGCTCTGCCTCAGAGATTACAGACAAACTCTCAGACTTTCCTAATGGTTCAGCCACTTTAGGTTCTCACCAGTGCCGAACACACTGATGCGCAGGCTTCCAAACCAGACTCTAAGACTTAGAAAACTCTTCGTGATGCAAGCAGATCAGACACAAATGTCCGCAGATGCAGAGCAGGAAAAGTTTATGACTCTAAACTCTCTCGACCCGAATGAGTCTTACTTCGTAGCTAGCTCTTATTTATAAGCTGGAAGGGAACAAACATTCATGAGTGCGCTATGTACAGACTGATGACTCAAAGACACAAGTACTTAGACAGATCTGAATAGATCGCCGAAAGTAAGATTCGGGCATAGGACACTATCGTCCTATGTTATCTCGTCCCTACTCTTTATCAGAGAGCCTGAGGCATGTGGGGACCGAATCTTAGTACCAAACGTACTATTTACACAGAGGAAATTCATTAGTGAACCCTCGAAAGACTTATCATGTCATAAAAGATTAGATTTGCAAAATCCATGATTTGTACAAAGTGGAGATTCCAGAGCGAGGGAATCCACGAAAGCTCGTCCGGCACCATAGTCGGCCAGAAAGACGTCACTCAATCCATAGTATAGTATTCTATCTGCGGATGTGTATAATGCTGATATCTGAATCTTTCAATCAGAGAATTATTGAAGTATTGTACTCTTATTTCTTTCTCTGATTCCCACATCTGTGAAATATTTTGGTTGGGAGGTTCCAAAAAGTTGATAGGTTGGAAAGGATTTGATGCGATATCAACCTGATGGTGGAAATCTTCATAATTAGTACTATGAGATATCATCCTTGCCTTGTACTGGTTTGTAACAAACCATCTGATGTGACCACAGCGTCTGATTGCTTGTAGAAAAGATAAATCACTGATGTCGGCAACATTTTCAATATCTTTGTATACAATTCCATTCATATGGGCAAACGGTTCACTGAAACCAGGGATTTTAAGCATTTGGAGTGTATAGGGTTTGATGATTAGAGCTGAAAGACCATATATCTGCCACCACTCAATGAACCATTCTGGTGTAGGATCTTCTTGTTCCAAAGCTTCTGCTGTCATGCCTTCAAATAAAAATGAGGACTGTATAGAATAAAATAAATTAGCTGAGCAATTTTGAAGATTCATAGCTGTATAGAAACATTCTTTTTGTCTGTCAGGGTCATAATTTTCTCTGTGGAGAGGATTATCAAATCTTCCCAGTGTGATGTGGCAGCTTGTCATCCGTTCATCATCCTCATCATCTCTCTCAAGAGTATAGTGTATGTTGTCAATGTATTCCAAATAGTCCAGAGCATCTACTGCTTCTTGATTCATTTCGTCTTGCATTGTTTCTGTCCATAGGTAAGGAATATCTTCCCTATGTCTAATTTCTTTGATTGGGTACCAATCTACATCATGGATAAGTACTGGAGTTTCAAGCATATAACTTACCCAACCATTTGGTGTTTCTATTTCAACAGTGCTTTCCCTTCTCCTGATAAAATTGCAATGCAAACTCAAAATTGAATGTTCTGACAGAAATTCTCTACTCAGCATATCTGCGAAATTGTTCTTATCGCCTTTAACAAATTCAACATCAAAATTGTACTGGCTTAACTGCATGATCCACCTGACCATAGCAGCATCCTCAAAATCACATTTATGAATTGCAAATTTCAATGCCTGGCAGTCTGTCTTAACAGTGAATTTGGTGTAGATAACAAAATCTCTGAATTTTTCTATTCCTAGGCAAACTGCTCTGAGTTCTTTCTTCAAACTTGACCAATTCAATTGATTTTTTGCCCATAATCCAGATGCATATTGGCAGATTTCAATCTCTTTTTTACTGCTGGGATTTTTCTGACATAAAACTGCTCCCCATCCTTCATAACTGGCATCTGTCATGATGATCTTCTCCCATTCTTCTCTGATAGGGGAGAGTGGTTGAATATTTCTGACCTTTTCTTTTATTGCCCTGACTGCTTGTGTGCAATCATTATTCCATGGAATTGGATTCTTTTGAAGCCTTTTGTTCAATAATTTCCTTTCTTGTGCACAATGCTTCAGAAATTTTGAAATGTAATTCAGGCTTCCCAAAAACCTTTGCAGCTGAGTTTTGTCCTTGATTTCATCAGGGAAATGATCAACAAAATTTAAACTTCTTTGGATTACAGTATAGGATCCGTACTGTATATTATAACCCAAAAAGTATATCATTGGCTGGAATAATTTCAACTTAGATTCTGATAATACTATGCCCATTTCTTTAACCCTGCGGAGAAAGATTTTCAAATGTTTGATATGGTCAGCAATATTATCAGAATGAATTAGTAAATCATCAATATATTTCTTCAAGAAACTTTCCATTCCTTCGAAAGTCTCATCCATTATTCTCTGGAAAGCCGAAGGAGCATTAATCAGGCCAAATGGCATGATGTTCCATTCATAATGCCCTTCTGGTACAGAGAATGCTGTCTTCCATTTATCATCTTCTTTAATTCCTACTTGCCAGAAACCAGATTTGAGATCAAACTTGGAAAATATCTTGGACTTTGATATCTGAGCAAGTATGGAAGATGGCTTTGGCAAAGGATATGCATCGTAATCCAGAATTTTATTCAGAGGTTTATAGTTCACAACTAACCTTGGTTTACCTCTGGCAACTTCAGCATGCTTATTTACATAGAATGCAAAACATGCTATGGGGCTTTTACTTTTCCTGATAAGCCCTTTCTTCAAAAGATATTTAATTTCTTCTCTCCAGAGTTTCATTTGTTCTTCATTCATTGCTACTGCTTTAGATCTTCTTAATTTTCCACTGAAATCCTTCTTGAGAGGAAGTTCTACCTCTTGTTTCTTAATATGCCAAAAGGCATTTGGATCATCTGAACAACATTCTTTAAACTGGGAAGTGAGATTTGCTATCTCAGAAGCATACTTTCCATTATCTAGATGTTCTTCTGTTTTCAATACTTCCCTTTTCACTTCCATTTTTGCCAAAAGATTCTCCATTCTTTCAACTCTCTTAATCCTCATTGGAGAATTAGAATTGATGAATGGGAAAAAGACTTCCTTATTATCAAAATTAATAAAATATCCATACCTCTGGGTTCTTGCATCAAATTTTGCTCCATGCATGCTGAAATTCTGAAAAAATGGTGTCCCAAGGTACATTGCACAATCCAGTCCTGGAACAACAGGACAAACCAGATGAACTCCTATTTTGTCTGTGAGCAGAACATCAATTTCTGCTTCATGTTTTGTGGGAATGTCTCCACTTGCTGTGATCACCCTTGGACATGTTGTTGGCCTTCTGTGATGCATGCCAACTACTGTATCACTTACGATGTTTAATCTGGAACCAGTGTCCATAAGTACCTTCCAAAATTCACACTGGTGTCCAATCTTTACTTTCATTTTTACACAATACATGACATCTCTATTCATGCTATTGCATCCAAAATCTGTTCTTGCTACTTCTTCTTCTTCTTCTTCTTCTTTGTTATGCTGCTGTTGAACTGGCCCCATATGATAGGTCCAATTTTCTGTCTTTCCTGAAATGGGACCTTGTGATGAAGAAGCAGGAGGAGCTTGTGCATTGAGCATCTTTAGGCTTAACTCATTATGGCTTTCAACACACAATCTTCTATTCTCTTTGATTGTTTTCCTCAATTCTTTTATTGCCTGATGCACTGCAGGTAAAGTCTGTGGCAAGTCTTCTCCAAAATCTTCATTCTTAAATTGTCTGGTTAAGGCTTCAACAGAGAAAAGAGTAGCAGGGGGCACATACCCTTTATTTGGAGAATTCTTTGAAGTAGAGGGTGCTTTCTTCAAATGTTCTGTCAGCAAAGATCTGTACATTTCTTTCATTTGCGGATCTGTAGCAGCCATCATTTGTGCAAAAATGTTCTTACTGATTTCATCATAATCAGTCTTCATCATCCTGACTGCATTGCATGTACAAATATCAGGATCATCACAATCACAATATTTACATTCTGTACAATGGGGATCATTACAGAATTCTTCATCAGATGATTCATCTGAATCAACAAAATTAAGTTCATTTTCAGATTCTGAATCAAAAGATACCAATTCATCACAGCTACTAGGAAGATCGAATGAATTTATCTTTCCTTTCTTATTTCTATACTGGACTTTCTTTTTAGAAGAGTCTTTCTTTTTATTTGGACAATTTGGAGCTGTGTGACCTTTTTTGTTACAGTTGTAACAAATTATTTCTCTATCCTTAGAAAACATCTTTGTATGCTTGTAAGGTTTTGCTTTGTAATGTTTTCCTTTTGGCTTATCTTGGGAGGTCTGGGTATTCTTCTTGAATTGTCTTTTTCTCCTCTTATGCCCCTCAGAATTTCCAACTTTACCAAGATGCCATTGTTTGCAAAGTTGTTGATATCCATGTGGCTTTTTAGGATTTGTGGCAGCTCTTGCAATCTTCATTTGTGAACATAATTCAACAATGATTGCTTTTACTGCTTGTCTGATTATGCCAAATTTATAGTCTCCAATCTTGCCTGGTAATTTATTTACAATTGCTGAAGAGACCCATTGGGGAAGAGATGCAACAAAAATTTCCTTCCATTTTGGCTCAAGAATGAGATCTGGAGTCAAAGTATGCAATCTATGAAGGAATTCATTAAAATATTCATCAAAATGTTGCATATTATGCAATCTCATGGCCAGCAGAGTGATAGTTGTAATATCATTGGTTATCTGGGGGAATCCAATGAAATTAACTGTGATAGCATAAAGAAGTTTTCCTATCATATTATTGACAGGCAAACTAGTGACAGGATCTATGTGGGTAGATCCATCTTCATTTTCAACAACTGATTGTTCCCATCCTGCAAGGAGATTAGGATCTTTAACTGTCTCAGCTTTTAGCCAAGAATCCAATGTTCCTTCAAATCCTCCTATTATTCTTCTTGTAGCATTGATAGGTCCTATGTCATCTGCAAGATAAGTGCTATAACATACAAGCATGGAATGTAAAACAGACATGATCTCAGCCTCTGTGCAATTATCAATATTCCATGAGTAAGTAGCATTTGCAGACCAATCCTTATGGTATTCAGACTTCATAAGATCTCTTCTGTCAGGAGCAGGATTCCAGGTAGTTTGCCATCTTGACCTGGATGATGTAGCATTGACTTGATTTTCATTATCAAGTTGATCTTGTTCTTGATCTGTCAAAGATAAGTTATTGATACAGGTTTCAAGCTCTTCCATTTGTGGTTCTGCCTCTATTTTGTGAAGAGTCATATCACCAAAGGATGTTTCTGTTTTGTGAAAACTTGTATCAAAACTTTCTTCTTCTTCTCTAGTATAGGAATCTTCATTCACCAGATTAGAAGATTCTGGTTTGCTGGATTCACTAGTCTCTTTAGAGTGTTTTATGATAGGATGTGGACTAAAGAAACTGGGGTTTGCAAACAGAGAATATGGATGAGAAGAGGTGGGTGGTGGAAAGGTTAGAGAGTTTGGAGTTTTAATAAGGCTTTCCACAGAAGGAGTAATAGAATATGGGACAGAAGTCTTAGGTTCTGAAAATATAGTTGCTGATTTATAGGTTTCAACCTTAGGCTTCTTTTTCAAGGATTCTATCCCTTGAGTTACTTCCCAAACTTGTTTCTTTACAATATCAAGGGAATTACTGATCTTTACTATTTCCTTTCCATGAGCATTGGTAGCATCATGGGTCTTCTTATCAATCTGCCCTGTTTGTAAAGATAATCTGTCAAGACTCTTAGCAAGAGCCTTATCATTTTCTGCCAAAGTATTAACACTGTTATTCAAACAGACTGTATTATAGTCTTGTTTTCTCAAGATACTTTCAAGCATAATCTTCATTTCAGAATTGGCAGTGTCAATATTTTCAAACTTAGAACTGACAAATTTCTCTAGACTGGATAGAGCTAAATTTGTCCAATTTGTAGCAGCAACAGCATCTCTTGCTACTAGATTAGGATCATCTACATGAGATGGGAGTAATTTATACAATTTCCCATCTTGACTTCTAATCACAAAATTTTTCCAAGGAGGGAACTCTGTGTCTGTTTCTAAAAGATTTCCATCAAGGAGTTCCCACTTGTGTTTATTTGGGGTCCCAGTCCGCATCATATTTACTTGGAATTGAGAACATATTTTCCTTAGTAATTTTTCTCCTTCTATTTGAACAGCAATCAGAGATCTTGGAATGTTTGACTTGCTTAACATACTCTGAATCTTTGGCTGAAAAACATGTGCTTTCAAAGGAGGAGGAATTACTACTGGATTTTCTTTCAGTTTTTCTTCTACAAATTTTTCTGGATCCTTGATTTTTTTCTGTTTAGCCTGGTTCCTGAATTGCTTCATCAAGGATTGTTCTATGATATTTTCAGAAGGGTAATACCATTCATAGAATGATATCCATTGATTTTCTACCTTCATCCATTCTTTCCATTTTTCAACATTCTGTCTGTTGAAGGCAGGACGATCATTTTTTGGAAGAAGCATTACTTCTTCAAAATACAAGTGTTCTTTTTCATGTGTAAACATATCCCAATTGAACATTTTCTTTTTCCATTGATCATCAGGATCATATAGACTGATTCCTTTAAAGATTTTTAAAAAGGCGATTATCTCTGAATCAGAAGGAATTTCAACATGTCTTGGAATCTTATCAATGGGATTTTTTCTGTATTCAGGAATAGGTGAAGAATCAATATAACCTAAACCGTAAGTAGAAGAACTGGATACAGTATGTACAAGTAGTTCTTCTTGTGGATTAAAAAATACAACCTTTTTGTAATTTTCTTCAGATGAGTCAGATGAAGGAGTAAATCTGATCATATTTATTCTATGCCGATCTGATGACTCACCATGTGGAGTTGGTGGTTCTGAAGAAAATTGACAGAAGGTTTTGGAGCAGTGTGGATGGTCACAGACTGAGCTAAAAGGCTGAGATGAGCTTGGCTGTGAAAACATTCTTCTGATAGAATCATACACTGCTTGGTCTATTACAAACTGTGGGGGTGCAGGAGATTGACCCGGATGTAACTGACTGATTGTAGTAGGAATGGCAGAGATAGAAGTAGAGGGTCCTTCATTGTGAACTCTAGGGAATCTTGTGGTAACTTTCCCATCTATCTCTGTTATTATTGACTGTGCAGCAGCAACAGGTTTCTTCGTAGGCTTTCCCCAATTGGTTACCCAATCATCAGGTGGACATAAATCATTTCTGGAGACATAGACTGGGGCTACTGGATTGCAAGATGAATCATACTAGATAAGAGTAACTCGGCCTTCATCTTTATCAGGAGTATGCAGAACAACAGGGATTGTTGTGTTATAAAACCTAACACAAGTAATATAAAATATGGCCAAATTTTTTTATTTTGCTTTGAAATTTTGATACCCAGCAGTTTGGATACCTAAGGTTAGGCATTGCAGGACATTTGGGTCATCAAGTGCAACAGAGAAATCTGGAAAAACATCATACTGTATTGGGCCTTCAGCAAGGCTTGTTTCAATGCCACCTATCATAGCCTGGGTGAATGTGGTCCATCGATTGTCGAATAGGGCTGAGAACACATAAGCTTTTTGTCCTTTTCTATGTAATGCATTCAGTCCTATCCTCACCATCCCCAGATGGACATACTGGTAACCAGCTTTGAGGGCTGATTTGATATGTTTAGCTTCCAGGAGAGATATAGTTAACATGGCATTCAAAGTTAAATCTGCTTTGATAGATTTTTCTTTGATTTTGATCTGACTCATGGCACGTAAATTAAAAGAAGATAAATTTCTGTATACATCATGTGGAGATACTAGGGGAAGTTTCCAATTAACAGAGGGATCTGTTTCTTCTTGTTCTATGATAGCAGAATTTCTAGAAGAGGATTCAGATCTACATAACCCTTCTAATGCAGATTTTGATTTTTCTTCCTCTTTCATAGTTCTAAAGTGCTTAGATCCAAAAATAGAATCAGAAGATTCAGCTGAAGAATGTCTAGAAGCATCCATTTTAGAATAGAAAAATACTCGTATCAAAAGTCTTGCAGAAAATGATGAGAAGAATTGTGGTCTTCTTCTGAAGGAGAAATTGCGGCAAATTCTCGTCCAACGTCTTCAACGCTCTCCAACGCCAACACCAGCAACAACGAGCTCGAACGCTATTCAAGAGCTCGAGCATCGGAGGTGAGCCTTCTATTGAAGAATAAGGACCAAGAAATCTTTGCGTTACAGGCAGAATTGGTTGAAACAAAGCAAAGGGCAGCACAAGCAGAAGAACAGTTGCTGGCGCAACAGCAAGAGAACAATCAGTTGACTCAGCAATTGCAAGCGGAAAGGCAAAGGATTGATCAGGGTGCGATCCAGAAACAAAAAGAATTGTCGGAGGCGTTGGAAAATTTGAGAGCGGCGAATGAGCAAATGATAAAGACCAAAGATGAGCAAATTGCTCAAATGTCATCGCAGCTGGAAAAGATGAAGGGCGCGTCGCAGGTAAAAGAGTTTAAATCAGAGGCATTATTGATAAACAATGCGTTGATATCTCAGGTTAGACTCTTATGTCAACAGATCACTCAAGCTGAGCCACTGTGTGAGCTAACTACAGCAATAAATCAGCAGGTAGAAAAGGCCAGGACTGAACTAGATCAAGCGGACGAAGCCATTACTGCATATCTGGACTGGCAGGATACCGATTTAGGAAAAGCAGCAAATTTGCCCAGGATCATAGAAACACATAAAGATATACTTTTCACAGAATGGCACACTCAAGTGATGAAAGCAGAAAGGGCGGCTTCAAGATGTAAATCAACCGCCAGCAATCTAGTGGATCTAGTCAATAACACTCTTTACCTGGTCAATATGATTTCTCAATGTAAACCGGGAAAGATGACAACTACAAATACATTAGAGCAAACATGCTACCCTGAATTAGAGGAAAAAGGAAGATTGATCGCTGGAGTTAAAAGCTTAACCTCAGATGCATATTAGTTCTTTTTAATCAAGCCACATACACAGAGATCTGCCCTAAAGTGCCTTACAGACGCAATCGGGTGTATAATTCCCGATATCCAAGATGCCACCTACGCTGCATAGCTCAGTTCGCGCCTCAACAAACCCCCGGAAGTTGAGCCAATGCTTTCAATAAATCAGCTCAGATTCAAAGGAAAGCAGCCGACTTAATGAGTCACCCTCCCGCTTGCCAGATCGCCAGCCAAAACAGGATCAAGAGTTATTGATACCAGCTTAGTAGGATTTTTGTTTAGTACATATTTAAATTAGATTAGTATTTATAGACCCTTTCATTGTTTTGGAAAGGGTCGTAAAATTTTGTAACAGACTTAATAGGCTGAAGTTTGCACTACTGTGCTTCAGTCGCTATTCTTCTATGAAATTGGACCAGTTGTTCTGAATTTGACATCAAATTTTTTAATGCAATTGTGCACTATTGCCTTTGTGGAGGACGATTTCTGTGTTGGAGGAAGAACTGCTAATAGCGATTGATATTTGGGAATGTCCCGCAGCTCATATGGTACTTTTATCTACGTCTGAAGTCATTCCTTTTATATGAATTGTTATGTCATATATTCTTGCTATTGTTGAATACATGTATGCGCTGTAACAACAAATCTCTATCTCAGCCCACTATTGGATGTTTTGCGATTTGCCTTTTCCTTTAATCATGCATGTAACAATGATATAAATGATAAAGTGTAGTAATATCGCTGTTATCGCTTTGTGTAACTATTTATGCACAACAATCTTGAATAATTTAATATCTATGTTTAGAGACAGAGTCATCTATATGCCTGTCTAAAAGCTTAGACCATCAAACGCTACACTTTCGAAAATCGATAAGTTCCCGGGATAGATCATAGTTATAATATTTTTGCCAATAGTTTTAGTTATTCGCTTATCGCCAGCATATTCTATAAGTCACTCATCCATCCCGTCTACCTATAATTTTTGGGAAACTGGTCCCATTATCCCCAGTCGGAGCCACTATTCCAAACGGAAAAGGAGTTGTATCAAGGTCCGGACCGGGTGGTTTCCCCTATGTTGTTGCAGCGATTTTCGAGGCATCAACACTACCTAAGTAAATGTCTAAACCAAATGTGGTGTGATCCTTTGCAATGGTGTGGCCAATTAAGCGAGGCGGGGAATTGTACCAAACCTAACCATTTCACATTCACCATTGTTCTCTCCACATGTGCTAATTTTGTAGATCAATAACATGGCAAGGAGTCCACCATGACATAATTTCTAGTGGATTGTAGTGTAATGCCATTGTGGGGAGTGCTCTTGTAAATATGTATACTAAATGTGGATACATAGAGAATGCACAAGTATTTCACATATTTTTCATCAATTCAAATAGATTTGTATTCAATACTTATCATATTATTAGGTGTGAGGAGACGTGCAAAGAAAACGCTGTAAGGAAATGACATGGGAACTAGTATTATAGAAGACGAGAGTACTTTATAAGGATATGGGAGATAGGGGCATCCTACTTACCTAAGTAAATGTCTAAACCAAATGTGGTGTGATCCTTTGCAATGGTGTGGCCAATTAAGCAAGGCGGGGAATTGTACCAAACCTAACCATTTCACATTCACCATTGTTCTCTCGCTAATTTGGTAGATCAATAACATGGCAAGGAGTCCACCATGACATAATTTCTAGTGGATTGCAGTGTAATGCCATTGTGGGGAGTGCTCTTGTAAATATGTATACTAAATGTGGATACATAGAGAATGCACAAGTATTTCACAAAGTTCCTCAACGAAATGTAGTATCTTGGAATGTTACGATATTAGGGTATGTAGAGGATGGGAACGTAGATGAGGCCATGAATTTTTTTCTTCAAATGGTTTCATGGACTACAATACTTGATGGATATGCGCATAAGGGGTATCTTGATAAGGCTATGGAAATATTTTTGCAGATGCCTAAAAAAATCCCACATTCATAGAATTCATTGATTTCAAGGTATGCTCAGCATGGACATTTTAGAGAAGACCATAAGCTCTTTGATAAAATTCTTGAACGAAAGTTGATATCACAGAATTCAATGATTGTAGAATATACACATGGAATTCAATGATTGCAGAATATACACATGGGGAATTTTGATGAAGCTTTGAGGCTTTTACAATTTATGTAATTACGAGGAGTGACCGTAAATATACAAGGAGAATATAAATGAAATCTCCATATAAAATTAAAAATTTAAAGCTATTATGCATGTGAGAGATAGTGGATGCATGTGCGTTAAAATATTTCATCATTGCCTTTGTGTGAGTGTGACAATACATATCCCTAAGTCATATGACAAGATTTCAGCAACATCTTATCTCTTCCATGTAAAGTAAGCAAGCAACTTTTCAGCCTAAATGAACCCGCTCAATGATAATTGGTATGATCAACCGTAAGTCTTTTCCCAGTTTTCCATGGCTTATTTCAAACTTGGCCGTCGGAATAACTTCAACAGTCATTTTTTCCATATATTTGGTGATCTCAATTTCACAAGGGCCCTCTTGAACTGGCTATAATCTCACATGAGAGTCCTGTAAAGTGCATTTTTGTTTATCAGTCCCAGCACTTCCCCAAAAGTCCATGCAAAACCAGAAATACAGTGTCATCGACGATATAATTCGAAAAAGAACCGACCATGGCAAAACACCATCTACCAAGCAGATGGAAATTGGAAAACTGTTTAAAAACAGCTTAGTGATGACAGTCCTGGTAGAAGACACTGAAACAAACATGATTATATATTGAAAGTATATGAAAAGTATATAAAACAGAAAAGCAATACCCATAACGGTAAGACGGTATCAGTAGAAGTGGAAGCAGTAGATGGTCCTCTAGGTTATAAACTTCTAGTGGGATGGAGTTGGGTAAACGAGATGAAGGTCGCCATGTATTCAGTCTTTCTAGTGCTCAAGTTCCCTCATCAAGGAAAAGCAGTCCATCAAGAACTACTCTTTGTTGAAGCTATTCAACCTGTATTTGAATTCACAAATAATACAAAGGTCAAAATGACACCCTACCAAGCAAAAAAACAACATACGAATATTAAATATATAGTAGTCTGAAAATGATTAATTTTTCTGTTTCATCTCGATCTTTATCAATGTCAGATGGTGGCATATTCGCTAATCCCTTTGAAATCTTGAAGCCTGGAGTACCGAAATTCGGTGTTGCTGCTGCTGTGTCATTTACTGTAGTGTAGTTGAGCGCAGAGTCGATTCCAGCACCTCAAATTGCTCTAACGAATTGAGCAAAGAAACAACATACAAATATAAAATATATAGTAGTCTGAAAATGATTAATTTTTCTGTTTCATCTCGATCTTTATCAATGTCAGACGATGGCATATCCGTTAATCCCTCTGAAATCTTGAAGCCTGGAGTACTGAAATTCGGTGTTGTAGTTGCTGTGTCGTTTACTGTAATGTAGTCGAGCGCAGAGTTGATTCCAGCACCTCGAATTGCTGTAACTGCCCCGCCTCAGCCAAAATTGGAAAAATAATGAAGAACCAGGCTTATAGTCATATTTAAATGGCAGCAAGGTGAAGATGGTCCGTCAGTAAAGGGACAGGTATCATAGTTCCAAACCGCATCGTAATTGTCGGAGGCGGTTAGTGCCTGATTCTTGCCGGAGTTTCCATGGCTTGTGATGATCCAACGGCGTAAAGGTTTTTAATCGTCTCACATAAGATCGATGGCTCACAACCTGACACGATGACACTTGAGGGAATTGAAAGGGACAGGTATCAGAGTTCCAAACCGCATCGTAATCGTCGGAGGCGGTTAGTGCCTGATTCTTGCCGGAGTTTCCATGGCTTGTGATGATCCAACGGCGTAAAGGTTTTTAATCGTCTAACATAAAGATCGATGGCTCACAACCGGACACGATGACACTTGAAAGAATTGATCTCAAAGGGAAACACCTTACGGCGTAAAAATTTACAAACTCAGCTAACTTTTCTTTTACTTAATTTATATATAATTATATTCAATATTAGTCTTAAATATTCCACCACAAGCATTATACTATTCCCAACAAAAATATAATAACTAAAATGTTCCACTACTTAGAATCAAGTTGCTTTTAATTAAAATGGTATATACATATAGATATATTAATCTCTATTAAATAAAATAATAAAATACAAAAAAAAATAATAAATATACGAATATGAAAAACTCCTTATAGAATGTAACCTCATAAGAATGAATGTAAGAATTCGTAAGATGGGTTAACACGTAGGTCATCGCATTGGGCGCATTTTCGGTTTGAAAGTCGAAATTCGCCATGTCTGAACGGTTTTCAAACAAATTCGATCTCAGTTCAATGAATATCAAATAAATTTGTCCCATGCAAGAAAAAATGAAAAATACGCAAACTCCCATCGCCCTCTCCGCGTGGTTTTCGTTCTCCAGGCCAAAATCTGATAGCGATTTGCGATTTATTGTAATTTCTATGTTAAAATATATATCTTAAATCTAATGTTTTAGAATCAATCAATTTTGAATGGAATATTTTACAGAAAAATTCTGAATGGAATATTTTTCACGAACAAGGCGTCCGCCACTTTATACCAATAGTTGTCTCAATTCAACGATGCATATTGACACATGCTAGTTGAGATTGCAACACGCGGCTCTAGTGAATCTGGATCTCTCATCTGTCGTTATATCAGCGAGCCTAAAGCTATTGTGCTTCTTAGCTTTTTCTTCGGGCAGCCTCTGGGTCTCTGTTCAACTATCTTTTCGGCTTCTGCTATTTTACAGGGATGATTTATAGAGCTTACTCGGGGCATCATTGTTATAATGTTGATCCAAACCGCATCGTAAGAGTCGGAGGCGGTTAGTGTCGGAGTTTCCATGGCTTGTGATGATCCAAGGGCGTAAAGGTTTTTAATCGTCTAACATAGAGATCGATGGCTCACAATTGGACATGATGATACTTCAGGGAATTGATGTCAGAGGGAAACGCCTTACGGCGTAAAAATAAAGCGGAAAATGTGCCCCCTTAAATCTGAGGAAAAGAAAAGGAAAACGAGGTAGAATCAAATCTTCAAACCCCGAAACCTTTCGTCCAAGCAACAACAAAACAAAAATCCCACAATCTCGCCTCTGATTCCAATAGATTTCGGTCGTGTTGATTACGTTTCAATTCCGCCACCTGTGGTTCATATGGCAAATAGTACCGTTATATGCGCTCCCTCATGCCGCCCTATTGAGTTTTGAATTATGGACTGAATTTTTCCATCGGTTCATGGTTAGGCATTTGAATTAAATGTTCTTTATATGTTATTTTTCAAAATATTTTTTAATTACATATTTATATATGTTTTTTTTATAGGTTATTTTATTAATTATATATATATATATATTTTACAAGATATGTTTTAATTAAATATTCATATAAATATGTTTTTTTTTCGATAAATTTTAATTCGTTGCGAAAGAATATGAATAATGATAAAGTAAACAATCATGTACACCTAACTAAATGGTTCTCCCTTTTGTACCTAACGGCTTGACCACATAGCGAGACACATGTATTCAAATTGTTCTTAAAGCAATCCAACAGACCAACTTTGATTTCAAAATATTGGGAAAACCACGAAAGACTAAACGAGATTGTTCCGGGAAATTAACATCATCAAACAAATTTAGAAGAATATCATTAAAAACAGAAAGTATTTATACCTTAAACTAATTTTCTAAAACCCTTCAACTAAGAAAATTGTGAGAAGTGAAACTATAATCATTATAAACCCAAATAATCACCATAAACCCCAGCTAAAGAGCTTTTTCCCAGTTATTGAGAGAAAAAAATATGGGAAAGGAAATCAGCTAAGTTAATGAAACGCGACTGATATTATTATTCCCACAAACATCACCGCAGCATGTGAAATATCAAAATCGATAGCCTGATATTTTCAGGCCAAACCGGTTATTCTTAAAAAGTATATTAACAATTAAAACCCAATGCAATTTTCTATAACTAGAGATAATCCAAAATAATTAAATCAGGGTAGTAATTACCAGTAATAACACTTTCCTGAAAAAAGGGTGAGTAGGAGGCAACCAGATAATTTCAGCGTTTCCGCAGCTGAAGTGCTTGGAGATCAACTACCTGAAAATTTCCGTAAAGTGGGTGGACGAAAATTACTATTTAATAAAAATTGACAGGTACATTGATATGTAAACCATTAAGCTAAAACAAGGATTAAAAGAAAGTGTAATTTTCGTAAAGCTTCGGACTAGAACAATAAGTAATACGTATAATAGATCCCAGTGACGCCCTCTCTTTTGGATTCGCTTGCAAATGATAAAACCTTCATCATCGACCAGGAATTCAAAACGCACAGACCCGGAAGAATCAAATCAAAGTCGAAAACGCCAAAGATTAAAAGAATGCACAAACAAAAAATTCAAAAATTAAAATGGAAAGGGCAAACAGACCAACGATGCACTAATTAAGTTAAATCTAAGGAAAAGAAAAACAGGAGGCTAGAATCAAATCCTCAAACTCCGAAATCTGGCACTGCTTGAGCTAAATCTAAATCTAAGGAAAAGAAAAAGATGAGGCTAGAATCCCATCTTCAAACCCCGAATCTCGCACTGCTTAAGTTAAATCTAAGGAAAAAAGAAAAAGAAACAAAAGAAGGTAGAATCAAATCTTCAAACCCCGAAATCTCGACAGTGCTATCCTCACAGAACAAAACAAAAACTCCACAATCTCGCGTCACCTCGCCCCTCCTCTCCTCTTTTTTCATTTCGTCTCGTATCTCCTATCTAACAAGTGTAATAACCAGAGCGGATTCCAATAGATTTATATCGTGTTTATTAGATTTCAATCCGCCACCTGTCATCCAGTATGGCAAATTGTATCGTTATATGCGCTCCCTCATTCCGCACAATTGAGTTTTGAAATTTCCCTATGTGGGCACGATGTTTCATACTTACGCGTTTTAATTGAATGTTCTTTTGTATGTTATTTTTTAATTAAATATTCATATGTACATTTTATTTTTTCTTCAATTTTAGTTCGTTGCAAAAGAATTTGAATAGAGATAAGTAAAAACAATCATGTACACCTAACTAAATGGTTCTCTCTTTTCACATAGAGGCTTGACCACATGCTAGACACGTGGGCTCACTTTGTTATTAAAGCAAGCGGACATCTCAACTTTGATTTCAAAATATTGTGAAAGTCACAACGGGGCCAACTTTTGCTTATGTTGTCCAACCAGAAAAGGGCACCCTTCTCTTAATGAAGACTCCGCGTTACACTTCACTTCTTTTTATGTCACGAAAAATGCATTTCATTTTTTCCTTACGTGAAAAATAGTATATTGGTAAAGCATTAAATGAATAAATCAAATATATTTAAAAAAGATTAGTATTCACGGTCAGTTTTAACTTATTTAGTAATATATATAGGTTTACTTTAAATATAATTATATTTGAGTAAAAATTAATACATGTATAGTTTTATATTAATAAAAGTTACAATTAAAATATCAAGGTATTTGATGGTTGCATTATTTCTGACCACACAAAGATCATAAGAATTTTATTTGTGAATGGTTTCTTTCTTATAGGCTTTAATACTATATTTTTTCATTTTAATCGATTATTGTAATGTCTCTAACTCGGGTAAAACAAACAAAAAAAAATTTATGGTATGACTTACCCTCACTAGAACACATGGCTCGTTGACATGGCCTTATTCATCATAGGAATTTCTAATGTTTAATTGTGGCACATATTTGTATGCGGCTTAGAATTTTTCCCCAGTCCCAATGTAAAAGTCTTGAGGCTCATTTACTTGCCTCTTGGGTGACATGTGAATGTTGTCCACGCGGCAGCAGAACGCCAGGTAACTCATCCGCCTTCACATGGCAGAGAGAGTGTCACGCCCCCAATTCTTTTTTTTTTTTATTGGGCGGGTGCGGCACCGCCTAGGCAAGCAAGAGGCTTGAACCTTACGGACTACGCCTTCAATTTCATAACCATTATGAACTTATAACATTAACATATGAAGAGTCACTCACAATATGCAATAATTATAACAACAATAATTCCATAATAGAATCGACAACAATATAGAATGAACTTCTTTTATTATATCATAAATCTTTTTACAACCGGGAGGGCGACCGCCCGTGCACACCCGCACGGCGGTCTGCCGAGACCCCCTTTAAAAAAACTCAAGATACAATATGTAGTCGGGTGGACGACCGCCCGTGCACACCCGCACGGCGGTCCGCCGAGACCCCTTTGAATTTTAATACACAATATGTGATAGAGAGGGCGACCGCCCGTGCACCCCTGCACGGCGGTCTGCCGAGAATCCTTTTAGAACCGATGTGCAGCAAACCGATATCGCAGGACTGTATTATAATATGCGGGCGTGCCACAGTTCACCGTTTAGCCTGTCGTCGGGCGAACATGTAACGACCCATACCCGGAGTTTACCACCGTGCCTTGTGCGATCCGACGTTGGGCGGGCGGGCACATCGTGCACGACCCAGACCCGACTCCAACCCGGTCACCTAAGCAATAATCCGTTGCACCGAACGTCCTCGATAACTTAGACCCGAACCTGTGGCGCCTTTGCCCGGCTCGACGGGCTCACCCGTCGACTCTCCAACCGGCTGTTCCTTTCCTCTATTGCGCACTTGTTTCTTGTGCGCTGAGAGCGAAGGATGATCGATTGATTGATGGCCAAATGAATCGCAACTCACTCACATTTATATGCTTCCAATGTGAGCATGTCTTCTCTTGGCCGACGTTACAAAACATGACAAGTCGCCACCATTCATTTTAACTTACCGTCGGCCCACCCAATAGTGATTAAATCTAACGGTCGGCTTGAACATAAGGCACCCGCCTTATAAACGAGCGAGTCCTCCATTACTTGTGCGCATTTACATCGCACTTCATGGCTCGCTCACGGTTCTGCTGTTTTCTTATGTGTTGGAGGGGCGCGCGCCCAGGCGGAGCCGCAGGTCATCACGTCGCATGCCCGTGCAGCGCCGCAGGTCGTCACACTCTCCCCCACCGGAAGTCATTGTCGTCCCGACAATTCCTGCTCTCCTCCTTAATTTCCTGTCATACCTCGCAATCTTGTCCTTCCATTTCCAGAGTGAATCCTCCGTCTCCCAGCTTTCTTCCTCCGGGGCATCCTTCCATCTGCAAAGAAATTCCCGTCGTCGGTGGCAGCCTACACCAGTAGTTCTGAGACTCACAATCTTCTCCAACTCTAGTCCTGGTCTGTCCACTATCCCAGCTGGTCCCCTTGTTGGTTCCACTCTCTCTGGATGGTCTGCATCAAGTCGACATCTCTTCAATTGACTCACATGAAAAACTGGGTGTTTCATGTTCATATGGCGTGGAAGCTCTAGCTCGTAAGCAGTTTCCCCTGCCCTTCTTTTCACTCGGAATGGTCCCTCATACTTTCGTGTCAGTTTGTTCGTCGTCCCCTTGGCCGGCTGAAACTGTTCTCCGGTAATCCTGAGAAACACCATGTCCCCTACATCAAAGTGTGCTTCTCGTCTCCCACGATCAGCATACTTCTTCATCCTCCTTGCAGCTTCGTGCAAGCGCAATCGTGCTAACTCCACGGTCTCCTCCCAAGCCTTCATGAACCTCCTCGCATGAGGGCTTCTCAAGAAGCCTCCCGTCGCCATGGTATGCGGCGCAACCGGCATCTGCCCATTTACCAACTCAAATGGACTATACCCTGTCGCAGAACTCTTCTGGATATTGTAGCTGAACTGAGCAATATCCAAGAGTTCGGGCCAATTCTTCTGATCAGCTGTCACATAATGTCGCAAGTAGTCTTCCAGCAGTGCGTTGATCCTCTCGGTCTGCCCATCTGTCTGCGGATGGTAACTCGAACTCATCAACAACTCTGTCCCGATCAACTTGAACAATGTAGTCCAGAACCTCCCTGTAAATCGTGGATCTCTATCCGACACAATGCTCAGTGGCATTCCCCAATACTTCACTATGTTCTTAAAGAACAACTCCGTTGTCCGCTCAGCTCCATAAGGTATCTTTGTAGGAACAAAGACAGCATACTTGGAAAAACGATCGACCGTGACCATAATCCCATTATACCCCTGTGCCTGCGGTAACTGGGTGATGAATTCCATCGAGACACTCATCCATGGTCTCTCTGGAATCGGTAAAGGCTGTAGTAGTCCTCCCTGTCTTTGGTTATCCGATTTGTCCTGCTGACAAATGATGCACGTATGTACATACTCCTCCATATCCTCTCTCATCTTCTCCCAAAAGAACCCTCTCTCCAATAATGCCAAAGAACGACGCTGCCCTGGGTGACCCGCCCATGGAGAATCGTGGCATTCCTTCAAAAGGTGTCTCCTAAGTCCGGATGACTTTGGAACATAGAGTCGGTTCCCAAAGAACAAGAACCCATCTCTTAGGAAGAACCTTCGTGTCTTCCCTTCCTTTACCTGCTTCACTATATTCTGCGCCAAAGTATCGGTTTCAACACTTTCTTTGATCTTATCTTGCATCTGCTCTGACATCTGAACTCGGCTCCTACCCCTTGCTGCCTGGTCTTCTTCCTCCAATGCTGCAAGCTGTCCCTTCCTGCTAAGGGCATCGGCTACCGCATTGTGTCTACCCGGTCGATACTCGATAGTCATGTCGAATTCTGCCAAGAAGTCTTGCCACCGAGCTTGCTTCGCAGAAAGCTTCGGTTGTGAAGCAAAATAACTGGCTGCAACGTTGTCAATCTTGACAACAAATGGCTTCCCAATCAGGTAATGCCTCCACACATGAAGACAGTGGATGATGGCAGTCATCTCCTTCTCATGAACCGGATACCTCTGTTCTCTATCCTACAACTTCCGACTCTCATACGCTACCGGATGCCCATCCTGCATAAGAACTCCCCTTATGGTAAAATCCGAAGCATCAGTGTGTACCTCAAATGGCCTCTCGAAGTCAGGCAACTTCAGTACCGGTGCTGTAACCATCCTCTTCTTCAAGTCATCAAATGCCTCTTGACATTTGCTTGTCCAACTCCACCTCTGGTCCTTTTTTAATAAGTCTGTCAGGGCCGATGTCACCCTGGAGTACCCCTCTACGAACTTTCGTTGGTAGTTGGTCATGCCCAAGAACACCCTCATCTCATGGACATTCTTTGGTTCAACCCAGTCCTCGATCGCCTTCACCCTGCTTGGCTCCATCCGGATGTACCCTTGACCAACAATATGTCCAAGGAACGGAATCTCGGTCTGAGCGAACACACATTTAGATTTTTTCAAGAACAACTGATTCGTTCTCAGTGCCTCGAATACCATAGCCAAGTGTTTCTTATGATCCTCCATGTTGTCACTAAACACCACTATATCGTCCAAGTACACCACTATGAACGAATCCAAGTATGGTCGTAGGACATCATTCATCAAAGTGCAAAATGTAGCAGGAGCATTGCACAAACCGAATGGCATAACAAGGAATTCAAAACTACCATACCTTGTTACTATCGCGGTCTTCTTCTCATCTCCTTCAGCTATCCGCACTTGATAATATCCATGCCTCAAGTCCAGCTTGGAAAACACTCGGGCTTTCGCAAGCTTGTCAAAGCAATCGGCAGCCAATGGCAAAGGATACCTGTTCCTTACCGTCTACTTGTTCAATGCATGGTAATCACAGCACATCCATAGCTCGTTTGAATCCTTCTTCCGCTGGAACAATACTGGAGCTCCATAAGGGGACCTTGAAGGTCTAATGAAACCGGCCTCAGTTAACTCCTTCAACTGACGTTTCAATTCTTCCAACTCGGGTCCCGACAATCGATAAGGTGCTTTGGCCGGGGGTTGCTTTCCTGTCTCAAGCTCAATGCTGTGGTCCACTGCACGCCTTGGTGGAAGTTTCTTTGGAAGCTCATCAGGCATCAAATCTGCATACTTGGTAAGTACCTCAGATATTTCGGTTGGAACGGGTGTCCCTACTCCATCACCTTCAACATCCTTGAACATCACCGCATATGTCTCCACATTCGAGTCCGTCATAGCCTTTTCCAAACTTAGTGTCGAAACATGCTGCACCTTGACTTCCTTCCTTTGCCCATGAGTGGGTAAAGTCCAAGTTTGTGACTGCCCCACCAGTACTACCTCATCGCAGAAAGGAACAACAATAGCCTTGTTGCCTTTCAAGAAATCCTGCCCAAGTATCATATCGAAGTCATTCATCTCCATCACCGTGAAGTCCAACTGACCTTTCCATTCCTTTATTTGCACAGGTACATCGTGTACCAAACCTGCCACCTTAGCTCTAGAGTTCACTGCCTTGACCTCCATGTTTGATGGGGTGATTGTCAGCCCAGCCTCTTTTGCTAACCGTGTCGTCATAAAGTTGTGTGTGGCCCCTGTGTCCACCAGGGCTTGAATGGTCTTGCCATGTACCACCAAGTCCACGAACCCCAAGCGGTTCATCCATGCTTTCTCCATAGTCTTATCAGCTTCACCTGTCATGAGCAACCTTTGCTCTGATACCACCTGTCACGCCCCCAATTCTTTTTTTTTTTATTGGGCGGGTGCGGCACCGCCTAGGCAACCAAGATGCTTGAACCTTACGGACTACGCCTTCAATTTCATAACCATTATGAACTTATAACATTAACATATGAAGAGTCACTCACAATATGCAATAATTATAACAACAATAATTCCATAATAGAATCGACAGCAATATAGAATGAACTTCTTTTATTATATCATAAATCTTTTTACAACCGGGAGGGCGACCGCCCGTGCACACCCGCACGGCGGTCTGCCGAGACCCCCTTTAAAAAAACTCAAGATACAATATGTAGCCGGGTGGACGACCGCCCGTGCACACCCGCACGACGGTCCGCCGAGACCCCTTTGAATTTTAATACACAATATGTGATAGAGAGGGCGACCGCCCGTGCACCCCTACACGGCTGTCCGCCGAGATTCCTTTTAGAACCGATGTACAGCAAACTGATATCGCAGGACTGTATTATAGTACGCGGGCGCACCACAGTTCACCGTTTAGCCTATCGTCGGGCGAACATGTAACGACCCATACCCGGAGTTTACCACCGTGCCTTGTGCGATCTGACGTTGGGCGAGCGGGCACACCGTGCACGACCCAGACCCGACTCCAACCCGGTCACCCAAGCAATAATCCGCTGCACCGAACGTCCTCGATAACTTAGACCCGATCTTGTCGCGCCTTTGCCCGGCTTGGCGGGCTCATCCGTCGACTCTCCAACCGACTGTTCCTTTCCTCTATTGCGCACTTGTTTCTTGTGCGTTGAGAGCGAAGGATGATCGATTGATTGATGGCCAAATGAATCGCAGCTCACTCACATTTATATGCCTCCAATGTGAGCATGTCTCCTCCTGGCCGACGCTACAAAACATGACAAGTCACCACCATTCACTTTAACTCACCGTCGGCCCACCCAACAGTGATTAAATCTAACGGTCGGCCTGAACATAAGGCACCCGCCTTATAAACGAGCGAGTCCTCCATTACTTGTGCGCATTTACATCGCACTTCACGGCTCGCTCACGGTTCTGCTGTTTTCTTATGTGTTGGAGGGGCGCGCGCCCAGGCGGAGCCGCAGGCCATCACGTCGCATGCCCGTGCAGTGCCGTAGGTCGTCACAGAGAGGGTGCCATTAATTTGGTTGTTCGTCTGGTACATGACTGGCAGATTGAGTCCCATCATCGTGGGTAGTCTTGCCATCATCGATGGTGGAGGTCTCTTCCTGCTATCCAACGACTATCGCAAACTTTCATTTCCATCCTATGCCTTGGTCTAGGGTGGTCGAGCTCATTTGGAGAGGTTGCTCCTCGCGGGGCCAGCTCTGGTCAGCTCAATCCATGCCGCCCGGAGTGTCGCCCTCTTGGTTTTGGTTCACCATTGGCGATTCCGGGTCTACTACCCCCTTCAGGTAATCTACTTTGCGGTGAAATTGTTCTATGAGATTTCCTTCTAGGTTAGTAATGCCCTGGTTCCGCAACAACTGTGACCTCGTCCCTTCGTTGTTTGCAGTGTTCAGGTCTCGAGGGTGATAATCTGTTGAAACCCTGAAAGACGAGTCTGGTATACGATGGTTCCACCCTACTCAGATAAACTTTCGACTCATTACGGATGTTTTCCTTTTCTAAAATGCCACAGTTTTTCCTATTTTATCATACTGACGCAATTTTCTTGTTTTGTTTCATGCTTTGCTTGTTCAGCTTTAGGTTGGATGCCTACTCTAAACTAAGGATAACCTCCCTTACACAATGTCCCGGGGTTCCAGGTATGCACATCTCGTTCGGCCGAGCCCTCAAAAGGTAAGTCTTCGTTTATTCATACATGGAGAGTTAGCAACGGGTATTCTCTAGCGGTGGCTCTGTCAAAGACTGGCAGATGGTTATTTAAAATCTGTTGCATCTCAGGATGAATCGTCAGAGAGTTGGGTTCGATGGCCTGGATGGCATTAAATTGAGCTATAACTCCATGATGGCCCTTTTTTAACAATTTTTTTATCCTATCTGAGCTGATGATCAAGGGAGATCTCGCCTGGAGTCCGCAGAGGGTATGCGTGGAGTTGTTCTGCTTAAATCTCATATATAACTCCTGGAAATCCATTGTGATTGGCCCAAGTGTGCGAAGCCATTCAGCACCGAGGACAATGTTGCACCCTCCCATGTGTATGGCAAACATGTGGGTCTTCAACTGATAATCCCCCATTTGAAGTTTGACATTTTCACAGCAGTCTTCACATTTCATTGTTCCCCCATCCGCAATTTGGACTTGGAAGTTAGAAACTTCTCATACAAAACAATGCACTGCTTTCGCGACTCTTTGATGGATAAAATTATGTGTACTTCCACTATCAATCAAGACTACTACTGGGCAATGCTTAATAAAACCTCTGATCTTGAGAGATTGAGGTGAAGAAATCCCTACCAAAGCATGCAGCGAAATAACTGGTTCGTCAGGGACATTGTCCTTCTGGTTGTCCTCTTCTGCCTCCTCAGGTTCCTCAAGTGGTGGGGCTTCCTCTGATGAGATGTAATCAGTGGCATCAATTTGAAAGAATTTGGGCTCCTTGCATTTATGACCTTGGGAGTATTTTTCATCACAGTAGTAACATAATCCCTGCTTTCTTCTTTCTGCCATTTCTACAGGTGACACCTTTTGAACCTTAAGTGTTTGAGTCCTACTGTGAGTCTGTGGGGGGCGACCCTTGGCGGTGAAATTTGGGCGAGTGGACTGGGCCGCTAACGCACGTTCTATGTTACAAGCTACCATGCAAGCCTCCAACCATGTGGGAGGGTGGTGTAGTTGGACGTGGTCTTGTATGGCCTCTTTAAGACCGCTGATAAAACATTCCATGTAGAACGCATCTTGGAGACCCCTAGTGCGGAAAGCTAAGGCTTCAAAGGCTGTAATATATTCATCCACTATGCCAGTCTGCTGGAGCTTAGTGAGATGACCCAAAAAAGAAGAGTCATGGTCAAAGCACAAGAGCTTTCTTAAATGTGTCCCAAGTCAAAAAACTTCCATTGCAACGTTGATGCCATTGCCACCATTGCCATCTTTCATTGTCCAAGTACATGCTCCCCACCATAAGCTGAGTCTCATTATCTAAGATGTAATTCAGATTGAAATACTGCTCCATTTGTGCTACCCATGTTGTCGAGTGAGAACCATCAAATCTATGCATATCTAGCTTGGGAGGTCGGGGATGGGATTGTTGGTGGGTGCCCCAGAGGTGAAGAGAGTGGCTAGACTCACCCTCACTATGTTCATTGCCAATATACGCCTCCTCGTGGGCTTCCGCCTTGCCCTTAGAGAGTTCGTTAGTTAGTTTCGTCAGCTGCTCTCAAAGTTCTTTCAAGGATTGTTCAAGTTTTTCAATCTTCTCATTAGCCATAGCTTGAGCTCTAGTTTCTACCATGCACCGATCCGATGTACTTGAAATTTGGGACCGCCCGATTTTTTTTTTTTTGGCACTAACACCTGAACGGTACCACCTTGCTCATCTCGTTGTCTTGATTCTTATGGGCTAGATCACCAGTAAGCGCCCCGGGGAGTCTTAGACCTTTTTTTTTTTTTTTTTCGAAAACTCCTAATGGAGTTTTACTCCTTGCTTAGGAATACTGCAGTAGCCGAATCCCCAAAATGTCAATGTTGCCAAAAGTCCTACAAAAATCACGCCCCGATATAGGAACCCCACACCACTACTCAGATCTGGTGGATCTGAGAGATCTGAATGGCTGATCGGATAGCTCTGAGTGGCAGAACAAATTGCTGCTATGGATCTAATGGATCTAATAGATCTGAATGGTTGTTTTGTTAACTCGGAACTACGGGACTGATGTCTGGTGCTGCTGCAAACTCCACTTGCTAGATCTGATCTGGTAGAGATTATGTGTGATCCAGAGATAGAAAAGGGAACTATGGTCTCGAGGAGTGTCAGGTGCTACAGATCGCAATATACATAAGGGTCTAACAGTAGTACTCGGCCCAATGTTTCAAGGCTCTAACTAAGGAGGATCAACCGTACCCTTAGCCGTACAACCCGACTACCCTATCGTATGGGTGATTAATCTCTCTGAGTGTTGTTCTCGGTGTACTGTAGCAGCAAGACAGCCTACGGTTTATCTATGGCAAGCTTTCAAAGGAGCTAGGGGGCTTCTGATATACCCAGAGGGTACTTGGAAGACATTCTGTTCGTGGTTCTGTGTAATGCGCTACTACTTGAAGGGGTACCCACAAGGGTTACAAGGGAATCCAACAAGCGTGACCACGTCTTGTATTTCCTACGTGCATGCCTCCCCAAATCCACAGGTTTATGCGCTCAACGACAAATCCCATGGTTTAAAGATGTTGGAACACGTCTCTAGCCAAAAAAGAATCTGCTAAGAAATGGAGATCCCACCGGCCCTAGAAAGTGCTCTAATACCACTTGTTATGCTCTTAACCTACAAGACGATACTAGAATACAGAATATGCGAAGAAATATACCCAAAACATAGAATAGTGGAAACAACAGCAAGTATTTTATTATTTAGAAAGCAATGTTCACTTGCCTATTTGAGGGGGCAACCTCCAATAGAGCAGAGCTCGATTACAAAATAAGACATGATGCTCCTCGCAAGGAGTCTCTATCCTTTATATATGACTCATACATGCAATACCATGGAGCAATACCATGGTTCTTATTAATACCATCTATCTAATACCATGGCCCATTTGCAACTAATTGTGGTCTCGTCATTAAATGCGGGTTAGCCACTTACAATTATTAAGATGGGCTTTATTGACTCTTTACCTAACTATAACTATGACTCAATCCTACTACATAAATAAGGGGGTTAGGGTGGGACCCTAACACCTTTGACCAAGCCCTCGAAAGGAAAGTCTTCATTTATTCATACATGGAGGGTTAGCAAGGGGTATTCTCTGGCTGTGGTTCTGTCAAGACATATGGAAGTTCACAAGGGCGTGCTCGGGTGATTTTCATGTGAAATTCTATCTCCTCTGTTATAGGAATTTTGGCTTAAGCCTTAGGTCAGTTCTTGACCGGTCCTTAGTATTATGGCACGGCTATACATAATAACGCCATGGCATGCTTCTCTCTTATAACTGCAATGTAACTAAAATACCTGGTATTGAGTTCAGATATTAAAGTTTTGGTTCTTTTACTGTTCCTATGCTACATGCTATGAATCTATATTTTGTGGTAGATGAATAGAGAAGTGTTCTTCCTTGAAGGTCGGATTCGACCAGTTGTAGACTTTAACTATGATTTATTATCTATCTGTATTCGCGCAGTTCTGTGAATGTATCATATATTGGGTTTCAGTCTCGAATCTGCTTATTGCCGCATGCATAATAACACTCTGCTAGATTCTTTATTCGGGTTCGTTAGGGTTTGTTGCTTAAAATATCTTACTTGAAGGTTTGTGATACCAAGGTATGAGTCATGGCTGCCTAAGGGTTGTTGCCGGGCCTATTCAGGCTCAGGTGCTACTCTTGAATGGTGGTCCCACGGCACTGTAGCTCAGCCTTGGCTACAGCGCACCGTGGCTCTATTTTGCAATGGTCCTTATTTATATCGTTCATAGAAAATATCTTCGGTTCTGAGATCATCAACTATCGTTCAATGTTACAGTGAAACAGTCTCAAGAATGGATTAATTACTACCCTCCTGGTCTTTCTATGTCTTGCATAGTTCTTTTCGCTACACTGTTTAACGTAGTTATTAATGCGGACCATCTCTTGTCTGTTTGGTTTCCATTGCATGGCGCAGTTTCAATGTTTATATGTCAATGTACATTCCTTATTACAGAGTTTTCTTGTCTGTATCTACTCTTGTGGAACCCTGCACTGGCTATTGCTAAACCCGTAACCATTTTTAATTTGATAAGACGTTGGAATGTTATTATGATTCTATACAAGGTAGACCCTGCTCACGACCCCAATGTGTAAACCCTCGGGGTCATATGACTCTACCAAATGACCTTGAAGAAACTAACTCACAGAGGTTAACTTTCAGTTTAATACAATTATTAATTGCAGTTCTCTGTTAAGACTGAATTACAGAAAGAAATTCTTCAGTTCACTGTAATCATCAATGAAATTTCAGGTTAACACTACGTACCTGATTTTTCCATCCAAAAGTAATTCTAGGAAATATTCACCTCTGCTTTTTGCAGTTAGCCAACCTCCCGACCATGAGACTGTCCTCCAAGACCAGTCTCCCCCCTGGCTCACTCAAGGACAAACAATCCTTGACAATTGGTTGCTCTTTACGCCCTTACCATCTGGTCCTCACTAGACTTGGCAAGCTCCCTTTCTCCTACCTTCTTTCGGTCCTCTACCGCACAATATTCACCTTTCCTTCCTTTCCTCAGAAGTCACTCATGGTGGAGAGGGACGCAGTTAGGGTTTTCAACTGTTTTTTTTTTTTTTTTTTTTTTGTAAAGAACAAGAAAAAGAACATAACTTCCCTCCTTAGAAGTTACATAATATTCCCGTGACCAGGAACTCATTTTATTTATTTGCTCATAATAAAATATCAATTTATGAATCATGTAGTACCATCATCCATCAGTTTGTTTCTTTTCCTTTTAACTATGGTAAATAAAATATTTACAAAATCCTGGGGGATATTACATCTCCCCCCCTGAAGTTGGACATCGTCCCGATGTCCTTCAGTTATAAACAGCTTCGGGTAAGCTTATCTCATGAATTCTTCATCCTCCCAAGTGGCCTCATGAGGCCCAAAGTGTTGCCACTGCACTTTAATTTGCGTAATAGCTCGCTTGCGTAATAGCTCGCTTGCACAGCAGCACTTCTCTCCAGTCGAGAATGTTCACCGGCTCGACCAAGATTTCTCCTTCTGGTTCAACATGCAACATGCAATATCTTAAATTAGTTTATTTTAAAAGAAAAATCTTTAGGCTGGTCTACTGGAAAGAATTCTCACCTGTACAACCTACCATTTGATCACATGTTTAGGATCATACATGTATTTTTTTTAATACAGAGACATGGAAGACATTGTGGACTCGTATGTGACTCGGCAAGGTGAGTTGGTAAGCCATGGCCCGATTCTTGCTAAAATTTGGAATGGCCCACAATATCGGGGTGCCAACTTGGCACTCCCGCTCCATTGCAATGTACTCTTTTTTTCCTAAATCCGCACATACACATGATCACCGACTTGGTATTCTTTAAACCTCCTCTTCCGGTCAGCAAAGTTCTTTTTCTTATCTTGGGCAGCTTTTAAGTTAGACCATACCTTTTCGACCATATCCTCCATTTCCTTGAGAATTTTCGGCCCTAACATTAGTTTGTCTTCTAGTCCACCCCAGCTTGAGAGGGGTGCGACACTTCTACCTGTACAAAACCTCAAAAGGGATCATTTGCAAGGAGGTATGATAGCCGTTATTGTACGCAAATTCAACCAAGTGCAGATACTCCTCCCATTTAGTCAGTTGCTGCATCACATATGCCCTTAACATGTCTTCCACCACCTCCTTTACCCGCTCCGTTTGTCTATCGGTTTGGGGGTGATATGTTGTACTGAAATTCAACTACGTCCCTAATTCCGTGAATAATGTTTTCCAGAAAACTGATGTGAATTTCACATCATGGTCCGAAATTATTGCCCTTGGTAGCCCATGCAATCTAAATATGTTTTGCATAAAAATATGGGCAATTTGTACCGCATTGTAGGTAGACTGCACAGGTATAAAATGCGGTGCTTTACTCAATTTGTCTACCACCACCATAATAGAATCGTTATTCTTCCTTTTCTTAGGCAACCCTGTTATAAAGTCCATAGAAATGGTTTCCCATTTCCATTCCGGAATGGGTAATGGCTACAACAACCCCGCCGGTTGTTGACGTTCTGCCTTAATCTGTTGGCACTCCAAACACCATGCCAAATACTCAGCCACATTATTCTTCATACCCGGCCAATAATATTCTTTCGGAAGTTCTGTGACCATTTTCTGATATCCCAGGTACCCAGCATAATGACTTCTATGGAATTCCTCCAAAATTAAATTCTGAATGCTGTTTTGATTCAGTACATACTGTCTTCCTTTGTAATACAGCGTTCCAGCTATATCCACAGTGTAATCCTGCTATTTTTCTCCACTCGTAGAGTGTTGTACTTGATGTTTTATTTTTTGATACATCATATCCTACTCCGCTACCCTTTGAATCATCTCGGCAAAGGGGCTTCTCCACTCACTGGAAGAAATTTCAGATAAACTTTGTAATTTTCGACTCAGAGTGTCTGCCACCCGGTTCTCTTTTCCTTTCAAATGTTTGATCTCGAAATCAAAACCACCTAGGAAATCCACCCACCGTGCTTGCCTAGCATTTAGAGTGGGTTGACTGAAATAATTGGTTAGGCTATGGTGGTCTATTAATAATAGGAATTTTCTTCCCATAAGGTAATGCCGCCACATCTTCAAGGCATGAATAATGGCTGCCAACTCTAAATCATAAGTAGAATATTTCTGCTCATGTTCCTTCAGCTTCCTGGATTCATAGGCAATTATCTTCCCTTCCTGCATCAACACACCTCCTACCCCTTCTTTGCTTGCGTTAGTGCACACCACATACTCTTTGTTAGGATCAGCTATGCTTAAAATGGGGGCAGTGGTGAGCAGGTGCTTCAGTTGCTCAAAACTTCTTTGACATTCCGGGGTCCATCTGAAGGCTCTCCCTTTTTTCTGTAAGGAAGTGATAGGATACGCTACCCTTGAGAATCCCTCCACAAATCGTCTGTAATAACCGGCTAATCCCATGAAAGATCTGATGTCTGCCACGTCCTTTGGTACCGGCCATTCCATTATAGTCCTTATCTTTTCGGGATCTACTGCGATCCCTTCCTTCGTGATTATATGGCCCAAGTACTGGATTTCTTCCTTGAAGAAGTCGCACTTGCAGAACTTGGAATATAACTGGTGTTCTCGGAGGGTTTGCAGCACTAATCTAAGGTGCTCCTTATGCTCTTCCATGTTGCGGGAATATATCAGTATATCGTCAATAAAGATCAGCACAAATTTGTCCAAATATTGATGAAATATGTTGTTCATTAAACACATAAAAGTCACTAGGTCATTAGTTAACCCAAAGGGTAGCACCAGAAACTCATAATGTCCATCCCTTGTTCTAAAGGCAGTCTTGGCTATGTCTTCCTCCTTAATCCGGAATTGGTGATAACTTGATCGCAAATCGATCTTGGAGAATATTGTTGCTCCTTTCACTTGATCAAAGATTTCATTGATCCGGGGCAAAGGATACTTGTTTTTTATGGTCATTTTATTCAACTGACAATAATCTATGCACATGCGAAGGGTCCCGTCCTTTTTCTTAACAAACAACACTGGAGCCCCCTAAGGAGACACACTTGGGTGAATGTAATTTTTGTCTAGCAGTTCCTATAACTGCATTTTTAACTCTATTAACTCAGGTGTACTCATTCTGTAAGGTGCTCGGGATATCGGTGCTGCCCCTGATATCAACTCGATAGTAAAGTCTGTATCCCTCTTAGGTGGCAGTCCGGGATTTACCTCTGGAAGCACATCAGAAAATTCTTGTATCACAGGGATGTTGTCCAATGTGGTTGTTTTATCTTTCGAGTTAGCATAGCCCACTTGGATGGCATACATCCGACAGCCCTTTCTAATTCATTTTTCTAATTAAGAGGCAGTTATTGGCCGAATCTACAATGACCGCTTAATTCCTTGCAGCTCCTGCCTCACACCAAGTTCATCTCTATAATAGATAGTCTTTGTTTTTCAGTTGACTAGGGACCAATGTTTTTCTAGCCAATCCATACCAATAAGGACATCATAAGAACCAAGGGCAAGTACATTCAAATCTACCTTTATTGACTGTCCTGCTATCTCTAAGGGACAGTTATCGACCTTAGCAAGTACTCTTCGCTTGGCCCCTGTAGCCAGTTGTACTAACCATGGGTTCCTAAATTTAACAGTTTGCAATTTACATTGCTCCACAATCTTAGGACTAATGTAACTTAATGTGGCTCCGAGGTCAATTAAAATAGTTACAGTAAGGTCTGAGATTTTACCTTCGAATTCCACCATGGTCGGCTGGTACTCCGCCTGACGATCTTCCAGGGCTGCATTAATTCTTAGTAGACTGCGTCCTACGTCACCAACTGTAGATGCTTCATGGATTTGGGAAACCTGTTCTGTCCCCTTTCGCTGTGGGCAGTTTTTAACGTAGTGGGGCCCACCACAGCCCCAACACTGCACCGGGGGTCTAGCTGTCCCATAACTATCCATCTTTCTGGCTGTTCATTGATTCGATCCATTAGCAGGCTTTGATCGCAGCGAACTCTTCTGTAAATTTCTGTTGTGCTATCCTTTGGTGAGACTCTTATTATTTCTACCACGATTCCCTTTACTATTTACAGTCATTTTGCTACTTCTCTTATCACTCCATTTCTTACCCAAAATTTCTCCCTTTTGTTTACTTTGCTGGTAACAAATTCTATCTTTGCACATTACCTCATCCATGGTCTTTGGATTGTCAAACTCAATTATTTCCCTCATGCTCAGGGGAAAACTACTGACAAACTTCTATACTTTTGCCTTTTCCTCTTGAATATAAGGCACATAACGCAGTAAGGAAGTAAAGCGGGTAATGAATTCATCCATAGTTTGCTGTCCCAAATGCAAGTCATGGAATTCCCTAGCCTTTTCGTCCTAAAAATGCTCAGTCAGGTATCTTTCTTTAAAGTACCTCTGAAATTTTTCCCACGTAATATTCTGCTCGCTTACACCTTTTACAATTTTAACTTCTTCCCACCATAGGGTGGCTTTTCCCTGCAGTTGGAATATGGCAAACTGTGCTTTGAGGTTGTGGTCATACTCATATAGCTAGAAATATTTATTCATATTAATCAACCATGCTTCAGCAACTTCCTCCAATTCTCCATCAAAATGCAGAGGTTTAATCTTGCGGAATTCCCCTTGCAGCTCTATACGTTGCCTTTTAGAGGTGTGCTACTCGGAAACATTATCAGACCATTCCTCTTGTTCTTCCTCCCTTCCTTCTGTCCCTTCGGGTCCTGTATGGTGACCCTGCTCCTCAGATTCCCTTTGCTGCCCCGCACTTGGGTTCAATGGTTGCTGGTTTTGCTTATCAGATAGGCTTTTGATAATCCTTTCCTGCTCTAAAGTTAATCTTGCATTGTCTTCACGTAGACGGGCCATTTCATTCTTCAACTCTTGTACGGTCTCAACTATTGCGCGTGATTCATACTTCAGGCCTCGTCTCTAAGCTGCACCCATAATTCTGGATTATTTTCAAGACCGTTATAGGCCCTTGACCTGCCGGAAACCTGTGTGAGACATTATCTGCTCTTCTCATCTTGGTAGTCTGTTGTTTCCCTGTTGTCAACCTAAGGAAAGTGACAGAAGGATGATTAATGCTTTAACTGTTTTTTTTTAAAACAACATAACTCGTAAAATTAAGCTGGAATAAAATGCTGTTACTTTTATCTGTCCTTGCCTATTTTAATATGAGGATACACTCCCAAAGGCCACAGTTTTTGAAACTGGGCTCTGATACCAATTGTAATGTCTCCAACTCTGGTTAAACAATTTATTTATTTTTATGGTATGCCTTACCCTCTCCAGAACACATGGCTCGTTGACATGGCCTTATTCATCATAGGAAATTCTAATGTTTAATTGTGGCACATATTTGTATACGGCTTAGATTTTTTCCCCAGTCCCAACGTAAAAGTCTCGAGGCTCATTTACTTGCCTCTTGGGTGACATGTGAATGTTGTCCACGCGGCAGCAGAATGCCAGGTAGCTCATCCGCCTTCACATGGTAGAGAGAGGGTGCCATTAATCTGGTTGTCCATCCGGTACATGACTGGTAGATTGAGTCCCATCGCCGTGGGTAGTCCCGCCATCATCGACGGTGGAGGTCTCTTCCTGCTATCCAATGGCTATCGCAAACTTCTGGTTTCCATCCTATGCCTCAGTCTAGGGTGGTGGAGCTCATTTGGAGAGGTTTCTCCTCACGGGGCCAGCTCTGATCAGCTCAATCCATGCCGCCGGGAGTGTCGACCTCTTGGTTCTAGTTCACCGCTGGCGATTCCGGGTCTACTGCCCCCTTCAGGTAATCTACTTTGCGGTGAAATTGTTCTATGAGATTTCTTTCCAGGTTAGCAATGCCTTGGTTCTGCAACAACTGTGACCTCGTCCCTTCGTTGTTTGCAGTGCTCAGGTCTCGTGGGTGATAATCTGTTGCAACCCTAAGAGACGAGTCTGGTATACGATGGTTCCACCCTACTCAGGTAAACCTTCGACTCATTGCAGATGTTTTCCTTTTCTAATCTGTCACAATTTTTCCTATTTTATCATACTGACGCAATTTTCTTGTTTTATTTCATGCTCGGGTTGTTCGGCTTCAGGTTGGATGCCTACTCTAAACTAAGGATAACCTCCCTTGCACAAGGTCTTGGGGTTCCAGGTATGCACATCTCCTTCGACCGAGCCCTCGAAAGGAATGTCTTTGTTTATTCATACATGGAGGGTTAGCAAGGGGTATTCTCTGGCTATGGCTCTGTCGAGACATATGGAAGTTCATAACGCCGTGCTCGGGTGATTTTCATGTGTAATTCTATCTCCTTTGTTATAGGAATTTTGGCTTAAGCCATAGCTCAGTTCTTGACCGGCCCTTAGTATTATGGCACGACTGTACATAATCATGCCACTGCATGCTTCTCTCTTATAACTACAATGTAACTAAAATACTTGGTATTGATTTTAGATATTATTGTTTTGGTTCTTTTACTATTCCTATGCTACATGCTCTGAATCTATATTTTGTGGTAGATGAATAGAGAATTTTTCTAACTTGAGAGGTCGGATTTGACCAGCTGTAGACTTTAACTATGATTTATTATCTATCTGTATTCACACAGTTCTGTGAATGTATCATATATTGGGTTTCAGTCTCGAATCCGCTTACTGTCGTAGGCATAATAACACTCTGTTAGATTCTTTATTCGGGTTCCTTAGGGTTTTTTTCTTAAAATATCTTACTTGTAGGTTTTTGATACCAAGGTATGAGTCCTGGCAGCCTAAAGGTTGATGCTGGGCCTATTCAGGCTCAGGTGCTACTCTTGAATGGTGGTCCCACGACATTTTAGCTCAGCCTTGGCTACAGTGCACTGTGGCTCTATTTTGCGGTGGTCCTTATTTATATCGTTCATAGAAAAAATCCTCGGTCCTGAGCTCATAAACTGTCGCTCAATGTTACAATGAAACAGTCTCAAGAATGGAATAATTACTACCCTCCAGGCTTTCTATGTCTTGCATAGTTCTTCTCGTTACACTGTTTAACATAGTTATTAATGCAAACCATCTCTTGTCTGTTTGGTTTCCATTACATGACGCAGTTTCAATGTTTATATGTCAATGTACACTCCTTATTACAGAGTTTGCTTGTCTGTATCTACTCTTGTGGAACATTGCACTGGTTATTGCTAAACCCATAACCATTTTTAATTTGATAAGACGTTGGAATGTTATTATGATTCTATATAAGGTACCCCCTGCTCACGACCCTAATTTGTAAACCCTCAGGGTCATATGACTCTACCAAATGACCTTCAAGAAACTAACTCACAGAGGTTATCTTTCAGTTTAATACAATTATTAATTGTATTTCTCTGTTAAGACTGAATTACAAAAAGAAATTCTTCAGTTCACTATAATAACCAATGAAATTTCAGGTTAACACTACGTACCTAATTTTTTCGTCCAAAAGTAATTCTAGGAAATATTCACCTCTGCTTTTTGCAGTTAGCCAACCTCCCGACCATGGGACTGTCCTCTAAGACTAGTCTCCCCCCCTCACTCACTCAAGGACAAACAATCCTTGACAATTGGTTGCGCTCTACGCCCTTACCATCTAGTCCTCACCAGACTTGGCAAGTTCCCTTTCTCCTGCCTTTTGTCGGTCCTCTACCGCACAATATTCCCCTTTCCTTCCTTTCCTCGGAAGTCACCCACGGTGGAGAGGGAGGTAGTTAGGGTTGTCAACTGTTTCTTTTTATTTATTTAAAAGAAAAAAAGAACAAAAAAAAGAACATAACTTCCCTCCTCAGAAGTTACATAATATTCCCGTGACCAAGAACTCATTTTATTTATTTTCTCATAATAAAATATCAATTTATACAGCATGTAGTACCATCATCCATCAGTTTGTTTCTTTTCCTTTTAACCATCGTAAATAAATTATTTACAAAATCTTGGGGGATATTACAATTATTTATATAGAGCTGTATGGAAAATCTATATTTTTCACCAGACCCTATCCATGCATGTGAATGGAGGATTATGCATGGATGGCAAACAAGTTTTAGAATAATCATGCTAAGCTATTGATGTTGAATGGTGTTGTAAATAAATCAAGCAAAAGATACATTAAAAAAATAAAATACATATAACATTGACAAATATTTTTAAATCCAATAGTATATTTCCATTTTATAAGAAATTTATTTCTTTACTTTTAAATTTAACAATAATTTACAGTGCAATGTTTGGAACCTATTGAACATTTATTGCAGTATTATAACATGATAAGTGATGCATATTAAGATGCTCTAGTAATTGATTGGTACATTGTTTTCTCAAATTCATTAGGATGAATTTGGAAACTACCTAAACACTTGGCCTTAAATAGAGATATATAAAAATATAAAGGAAAAAATGAAACACTAAAGGAAAAAACATTTCAAATTAGAAGTAGAGAATGGAGAAAAATAATCATATTGGGAAGAAATGAAAACCACCTAGACACTTGGCTATTATTAGAAATATTAAAAAAAAAAAAAAAAAAAACAATTAAAATTAGGATTAGATCTTAATCTCATTCACGTATTTTTAAGGAACATGATGATTGATTTTAATCTCATCCTTCCCTATTACTTAGCACAACAACCATGGAAAATATTCAATAAGTAATATAAATAAATTAACTCTAGAATTTAAAATTTAAAATTTTAAAAACAATGAACCACCATCAGACAGAAAAATTAAAAAATGAGAATCATTATAATAATATAAATTGGCACAAATTCATCTTTGTTCAAAATTAATCAAGTTGTAATATAAAATTCACCTATGATACTTCAAACCTTTGCAAATGCACAAGCATGCTTAAGTTAAAATCAAATTATTTTTTAATGTATTATAAAAAACAATTTCGTCTCTTTCCTCTTATATTAATTAGGTATAATTTTAATTATTCTTTATGTGAAAGTAATTATATTTCAACATACTTAAATTTTTTTTTATTTTACATAGTTTTAAAGGTTGCTACATATATTGGGCACCTTCTTCTTCTATATTAAAATTATCCAAAGCATATTGATCTTTGCTAAGTCATAAAATTGTATTATTCTATTTAATGAAGATCACATTTTGATATTAGAGTTAATATTTTGAAGTGATCAAATAAATTTCAAAATATGGAACTTTAATTGTTCCTTATATAGTAAATCTTTCTTCATTGAAATTTCAATGAAAAAGAAAAATTGCAATAAGATTTTGGTGAAAAAAAATAAGATTCTAAGAAAATAAATTGATTACTTGATTATAAAAGACACTAATAAGGAAAATTATATACATTTAAAAATATATATAGTTTGCTAATTTAAATAATGTTTATTTTATAAAATTTATTATAGTTTAAATGTTAATAAGTAACCAGAATGTCATCATTATTGGTTCATATATATATATATAAACAATTGACTTTTATTTTTACTAAATAATTTACTATTATTTTAAAAAAAATTGGTATAAAATAATTTTCTAATAACATACCAAAAAAAATTAATTTACAGAACTACCAATACACTTGAGTATTCTACCACAAACTCTTTTTCCATTCCCTTTTACATTAAAAAAATCCTATTATAAAAGAAAATCTTAAAGAAATTAATTAATTAAGTGAAAGAAAAAATGTTTTAGTGCATATTAACGAAATCAAAAAATTATTATTATAAAACAAAATCATAAAAAAAATAATTTTTTTGTTTTCATTTATTTATTTATTATTTACCAGGACTGTTTTATATTATGATTAAAACAATAGATATATATATGATGGATAGAACATCGTCATAATTATGATATTGTATCTACTTTTTGACTAAACAGTGAATTACAAATTCACTACATTCTATAGTTACAACCAAATGCTAATAAGAAACAGAGATTTAGACTCCTACAATAGCATCTGCCCCTTCCAAAATATTTCTCAAATTCACACAATGGAAATGAGAAAGCTTAAATACACATCTGATATAGAACGTGTTTTTCATACAGCTAAATATAATTGATCTTTCATCTGTCTTTTTTATACAAGACCATATACAAAACATTTACAAAAAATGGTACAAGAAATTTGCAAGGTACTTATCTGTGTTGACATTCTGCTCCTTTGTGTTGAACTTTAATGCTCTATCCCAGCATCTTAATGCCTCCAAATTTTGTCACAGTTGATCCCATTTTTACCTAGATGTGCATACCTTCTTTTGTGTCTAGTAATCCTTTTTTCGACATTTCATCCGCGTTCTTGTTGTGCACCCTGCCGATTTGTTGAATGGAAGATTGATGAAGACTACTCCATAGGCTTTGTAAGCGTTTCAGCCAGCCTTGTAGAGAATTTTGTTGAATATTATTCTTCCCCAAAATGTGATCAACCATACATTTGGAATCTCCATATATTTGCATTTGTGGGATATACAAAAATTTGGTAAACCATAGTAATCCCCATAAGGCTATTGCTTCTACTTTCATACTTGTTCCCTCTCCTGCATTCCAGTGAATCCAGTACTCTTGTTCTTCTGTCACCTTTAGCCAAATTCCACAACCACATCTCCCTCCTTGTGCCGCCCCATCAAGAAATCTCGCCAGGTATTTGGTAACTTGTACCATCCCCTTCTCTGCCTTCTATTTTTGCTTGGTGCCAGCTCTCTGATTTAATTTAGACCATTGTTCTATGGACTCACAGATTAAATCCTCTCTCCATCTATTGGATCCAAAAATCAATTGGTTTCAATGTTTCTAGATCTCCCAGAAGACAACCAGAGTGACCGATCGCCAACAACTGTGCTTTGTGTACTCCACCATTTTGAACATTCCTCAATTGTATTAATCTCTATGTATGGAATCTACATCTTGGTGGTGAAGTGCTTCCAGATACTTATAGATGTTGGACAATGTAAGAATAAGAGATAATTATCCTCACCTTCTTTCATACACAGATAACATATCCCAGGTACATGATGATTCCTCTTTTGTAAATTTTCCCATGTAAGATTTTTATTCCACCATGTTAACCAAAGGAAAATGATAATCTTTATGGGGATACTAATTTTCCAAAACTTATAAAACCAACAAAATTTCTCATCATGTAGCTCCTTTAAAAATAATTTGAGATCGTAATCCGCCACTTCAATCTCTCTGGATTTCTTCCTTTTACCAGCCTAGGTGATGTAGTCCCTTTTACTCTCATAACATATACCTACATATTTTAATGATTTCACAAGTTGGAGCCAATCTAGTTCATACTATCCAGTAAGGCTCAGTTGGATGGAGTCAAGCCAGATTGGTATATTACCATTCCAATCACTGATCATCTGACTCAGGACAAATATGCCCTTTCTATTCAAGTGGTTTATTAGTTCCATTGTACCAAGTGGGATCTCACTAGATCCTATAATGATGTCTTTACCCAAAATAATTCTATTACCAGATCCAAATATCCATGAGATGTTCTGGAATAGAATATCTTTGACCATGTTGAAACTGTTCCATATCTTAGATCCACATTTTTTCCCAATTGCACCTTGTCTCATCCAAAAGGTAAAATCTTTATTCTTCATGTACTTAAACCGAATCAACTTTCCCCATATGCCATTACTGTTGATGCCCCGCCACAATGATTTTAAAATCAGTGCCCATCCAAAAATTTTAAGATTTAAAACACCCCATCCACCCAGATTTTTTGGTCTAGTAATCCTCTCCAACTTGACCAAGTGATATTTGCAGCTTCTTCTTTCACCTGACCAAATATAGTTTTCCATTATGCGGTTCAGTAGTTTTATTATCATCTGTGGGATGCGGAACAAGTGTGCCCAATATATCCCCAGCTGCGTAAGAACTGACTGTGTGAGGGTGATACGACCTCCCACTAATAAAAAAAATTTCTCCCAACCCTTAATCCTGGAGTGAAATCTTTCCACTAACCACATCCAGTCAGCATTTTTGTAGTTTCCTGGCTTTAGGTGGTACCCTAGATATTTCATTCCATTGTCTAAATTTACTACATTTACCCCAAAGCACCTATGGATATAGCTGATATCATCATGGTTACATGATCCATATAAGATGATGGATTTGTGTTCATTTTGAACAAGACCAGTAGCTTTTCCAAACTTCTTTAGAATTAATGAAAGTGCATACCACTTAAGTCTGTTTAACATACCCATCAGCAAGATATCATCAACAAAGAAACTGTGAGAGATAGAAATATGACTGTTGATTTTTAGCGCTTCAAATTGACCTGTGTTCATAGATTTTTTAATTTTCAAGCTTAGGCCATCCATCGCCAGTATGAAAAGAAGGGGGGATAAAGCACATCCCTGTCTAAGTCCCCTGCCTGCAACAAAGTACCTTCTTGGATATCCATTAATTCTCACAACATAACGCATTGTTGTTACACATCCCATAATCCATTATGCCATGTTTTTTTTTTGCCAACTTTATGATGGACCAGTCTTAGATAACCCCAATCTAAGCAATCATATGCCTTTTTAAGATCCACCTTCATTACTGTTGCATTCATATTTTTTTTCTTCATAATGTGCATGCATTCCTATGCGACAACCACAACATTAGGTATTATTTTGTTATTTAGAATACCATATTGCTCTAGTGAGACGAATTTTGATAAGGATGTGTTTATTATGTTGGCGATTATCTTTGATATAATCTTATATGTAATATTTCACAGTGATATTGGGCGAAAATAAACAAAGGTATCCACCTCTGTTTTCTTTGGAATAAGGGAGATATAGGTTGATTTTAAATGGGGATGTATGAATCCCTTCGTTCTAGATTCTTCTATAATCTGTAGTAGGTCCTCCAGAAAGATGTCTATGAAGTGGGCAAAGAATTCCACAGTCCATCCATCTGGACCCAGGCTTTTGTCTCCTTTCATTGATTTGATAGCCCAGATCAGTTCCTCCTCCTTAACCTCCTTATACAACTCCACATTGTCCTCCTCATTAAACATTGTAGGGTATTCATTTACTGCCCATACCTGTGAGTCTGCTTCCTCCACTTCCATTCTTTTATATGCTTTTTTGAAATATGAAACCACCAAGGTTGTAATTTCCGATTGTTTCTTATAACAGTTCCCTTCACCATCACTCATCTACCAAATTGTGTTTTGTTTCCTTCTGTGATTGGAAAAGCGATGAAAGAACTTGGTATTTTTATCCCCTTCACTAATCCAGATGGCTCTACTTTTCAATCACCAAGTCGTCTCTCTTGACAAATCTTCTTCTTTTTTACTTCGAGAGAATGGATCTGCTCCCTTACATTGGCAGAAAGGGAATGGGTGGCCATTTGGTTGTGCAGTGTCTTTAAGGCCTCCTCTATATCTATCAACTCCATTCTCAGATTTGCCTTCTTCTTCCACTCCCATGTTTTTACCTCTGTTTTAAGGTTTCGAAGCCTACTCATGAACCTTTCAGTATACGAAAGGTCTTCCTCTGTATCTCTTCTTTCCAGCCAGTATGATCAAATAAGTGAATCAAAATCTATATCTTCAAGCCAAACTCTATTAAACTTGAAAGGAAAACCGACTCTTATATCAGTATTGCACCAAAAGAGAGTGATTGGGTGGTGATCTGATACATAGTTTTCAATAATGTGAGATCTTACATCCCCCATCTTTTCCACCATATTTTCTTGTACAAGGAATCTGTCAAGTCTCTTTGCTATATAGTTATTTCCACTTCTTCCATTATCCCAGGTGGGGGCATTATTTGGTGGACAAATATCTATTAAGTTGTAGGAGAAAATAATGTCCCTTAGCTTTTGTGCCATCTTATCCACCACCCTAGATTGCCCCCATAGCTCCTCGATCCCTAAGGTATAGTTAAGATCCCCAGCCAAAATCAGAGAAGATGAATGAAGGGTCTCAGTTTCCTCCACTGTATCCCAAAAACATTCCCGCTCTTTGTAAGGAGCATACAGATTAAGGATGTGTGTTCTTCCCAGGATACCTCTGATGCTACCAGCTAGAAAAATACCCGCCGAGCAGGAAAATGCCTTCAGTTTTGCCCATCTTGGGTCCCAGAAAGCTGCTAAACCCCCAGATCTGCCTGTGGCATCAGTTTCCACAATATACCATGTCGAAAACATCCTCCAAAAGTAGTCGAAAACTTGTGATGGAAAATGCATTGATTCTTGGATGAGAATAATATTGGAATGTGTTGAAACAAATAGGTCTCTTAATGCGAGCAATTTTGGAAGGGCCCCCAAACCCCTGATATTCAGTGATAGAATGGAGTTCATTTGATCCTGTTAGAGGGCACACATGCTCTAAGTGCCTTGGGAGACATGGGAGAGAAATGGGGATATCAATTAGGGACATCAAGTTTGTCAAGGTTGTATGTGTTTGGCGCAGATGACCTCTGAAGTGTCTACTGCCTCTGTTATTTATACGTCTCATAGTTATATTCTCAGTAGAGTAGGGCTTATTACAGGTGACTCGAAACCCTTTGGCTTATGAATAGTGAGTGATTTAAGGTCAAGGGTTTTCCTTTGAAGAAGGAAGTTGAGATCATTGTCCACAGAGTTATTTGGTGATGAGACCAGAGATATTTGAGCGGGAGATTTAGCAATGGGAGAATTTGGTTGTGTAGCAAGAGAATGGAGACTTTGGGCTTGAGTATACATAACATAAAAGGTAGATGGAATATCGACCGTAGTGTGTTGTGACAGCACCGATAGCGGAGGCATGGCTAGAGTGGAAAGAAGGTGATGATGCTCCTAATATGGAGAGTCAACACCAATATAAGAGCTAAACTATTCTAATGTCAGGGAGGAGGAGTGAACATGAATAGGAGTAGAAACATTTTTTATAAAGCGAGGAGAGGGCTCAAAAAAAACTTGATTAGTGTGAATGGAGTTACCTGAGCCCGAAATATTTCCAATGTGTTTCGTGGCATATCCATGACGTGGAGAGAGGCATTCCGACTTGTTCTCCTTCTGTAGCCTTTGATGAGTCCCTTTACGTTCCCACGAAGGCCACCACCCTCCTCTTGCTTTGGGACAATTAGCTATTAAATGTCCAATTTGGTGACAATTGAGGCACCAGAATGGAATTCCCCAAAAATCCAAGCATTGTGTGAGATTTATGTCCTCCCACCTTAACTCAATGTGATCCAAAAAGGCCTCGCCAAAATATTTTTCTATAAGGACCCATGCTATCCTTTTATCCCTGGCTCCCAGACATCGTGGATCAACATATATGAACTTACCAATGGCATTGCCAATATCGGTAAATACTTCCTTCATCCAAAATTCTAAAGGTAATCCGGGCAATTTAACCCAGATAAGCTTGTTTTTGGGCATTTTCTTCAACAGATTAAAGCCTACGTACCATGCATACATTGCCAGAAATCTGTGGTCCTTGACCCATGGCATTGCAACGATTTTTCTGAGATCCTCTTTGCTTAGAAAATGGAAGTTGTACTAGCCTCCCATGAGCCTCACCACCATGGGGACATAACCCAACAAGATTTTCCATTTTTTTGCCAGCCACTGCCTCATCTCAGCTTCTTCTATCTCTGTAAAATACCACCTTCCCACTAAGGCCCTCTTCTGGAGACTCGTTACTCTATCGAGGAGAACATCATGGTCGAATGAAAGTATAGGTGTAGGTGTTATAACCTTGAAAGCACGATGTTTTTTGCAACCCCACCTTCCGCCACCTTTTTTCCCCTCCTCCAAATTATTTTGTAACTGACAGCCAACATCTGTCCACATGTCACTTCCATCACCCAAGGTTGTCAGCCAAGGAGAGCGTGTCGCATTCAGTGTCATGCCCAAGTTTGTGTGGCGTTGTGACTCAACCGCCAACGTGGCTTGGATGAAGGCCTTGTGTAAGGATGTGTCACACTTAAAAGGGTCCATCGGCACAAATGGAATTACTGGTACACCCCTTAGGATTTAATGATGTCCCTCCTACCGAGACATATTACTATAGTCAGGACAGTTCCCACATCCCAACCCACCTGGAAACCACCTCCCAAGAGAATGTCAACGTCGCTAGGTAAGATAAATGTGAAGGCAGGTACATCCCCTGAGAATAAATATCTTCCCTTCTACTCGAATAGGCTATGACAGACAATAAAGATCACTCGACTGCATGCAATTGTGGTTGTTCCCATGCCTCAACCCTCCTGGAACTCACCGCCCAAGGGAATGTCAACGTCGTAAGATCGAGCGCCTGAATTGGGAAAATATCGCCTCGAAAACGTAGATTGTCTGAAAACAGTAATATTACATGTATGAGGGACAAGGGCAGACGTCAAGAGGAGTGTGTAAAGAGAAATGGAAGGAACACCCATTACCTCTAACGGGCACCAGCAAGTGGTTGCAATGATGTTTTTAAAAATTAATAATTTTCAAAACTCACCGAAAGGTCCCGGAAACAGAATCTGTAACTGCACATTCCTGGGAAAACCAATGAGTGCGAAAACCACCTTCTGAGCCGGGTCAGGACTCTGGACCCTCACAACAACAAATGTAGTACCAGCCCTGGCAAAACCACCACCTATAGAAAATTCTAATGGCAAAGCTTTTGCAGGGTCATGATATAATGAAAATGTTATTCTGCTTATAATAAAATGTGTCGAGGGCATGAGACTGTAAACATGAGGTTTCTATCTGGAAAAAATAAGGGCAAGAGGGAGCTATAAGATAATTGTAGGCTGGCATTCAGACTGCAAGAGGAGTGTAGGGATTATCTTGTAAATGCCTATCAGTATGTCAATAGCTGAGAGAATAAGAAGGGGAATGCATAATACAACCAATATAACCAGAGCAGAGGGTATTTCATAACAACATTGTTACATCATTCGAATATAAACCACCCTCGAGAAAGATAGACATATGTAAACCAGAGACGAGGGGATTTCAGGAAATATACAATAGAATTTTTACATCATTCAATTGTAAACCACCCTCAGGAAATACAGACATACGTAAACTACACTATATCCTATTTTTTACAGACGAATGAGATTTAATTCCTAATTAACAGGGATTTGTCTAGGTTCAAAAAATTCTACCCAGACCCATTGAAACAACAAAACTCTATGCTTTAATCACTTCAAAACATACCTTTTTCCCTTTGGTGCGGTGGCTTTGTTATTTTCGGTCTGTTTCAGGTTCTCGCCAGTGACAGCCCAATTTGTATTCCAGGAGAAAGTGGTATTCAATTCTGTCACGACCTTAAACTGTAATTTACCATCGCTGTAAAAACTAAAACCTAATAACTAATACCAATTTCAGGAATTCACCATCAGGTGAGGAGACGGAGTCTGAATTTGTGGAAATTACCATCAATCCTCACCGAGGACACTGATAAGCTCAGTGGCAAAGCTCCCTCTCACCCGAAAGATATAATGATTCGCAAACACAAACTAATTATCAAATTGTAAAGAAATTAATTAATTAAGTGAATGAAAAAATATTCAATTCAGTAAATTGTAACACTCATGAGCTCTCTCTCTCTCTCTCTCTCTCTCTCTCTCTCTCTCTATATATATATATATATATATATATATATATATTTGCCTTAAATCCTTATTAGGAATATTATAAGAGAGGGACCCTCCAAGACATTTAAGTTTTATCACATAATTCTAGTAATACATAAGAAAACTTTATATATATATATATATATATATATATATATATATATATATATATATAAAGAGGGTAATCACACCACCTAACTATGAAAATGGAAATTACGTTCCTTTCTCTCTTCGATCATTTGTTTACTATTTTTTTTTAATGAGTAATTTCATCAGGGTTATTTGAGAGGCACAGAACCCTTTAGGTTCAAACTAGAACTAATATTAGTCTTGAAGCTTTCACTGGCTCTCTGTCCAGTTCAAGAATACCTTATTGCAGAAGCATCTTGCCTGATCCTCAGAGTTTCCTATATAGGTTTCTAAATCTAATTATTTTCCTCGTGATGTCTCTTGCTTCCTCCTCGACTGCCTTTTTTGGATATTTTCTTTTTTAGATTATATTTTATCTCAAAGGAAAGAACAATAACTAATTCTTAACTATCTGGGAAAAAGAGTCTTATGTTAAGGTTCCCTCAGGTGAATTCCAAGATTTCCCTTAGTTATTATTTTTTTTATAATAAACATAGCAACACACTATTCTCATTAGGCTTCCACTCAACCTATAAATTCTTTAGTCTTAAATGGTAAAAGTAAATGCAAGTAAAAAATATTCACAATGTATGGAGGGGTGTTATATCTTCGCCCCCTAGAGCATAGCATTGTCCCTAGTTTTATCTTGTCCTTTGAATAAGTCAGCATAAGCTTCTTGCATAAAGTTTTCATCCTCCAAAGTAGGGTCTTCTATGCTAAAGTGTCTCTACTACACCTTAACCTCAGTGATGGCTCGCATCCATAACATTATTTCTCTCACCTCAAGAATACGTTGAGCCTCTACCAGGAACTATGCACCTCGCTCACCCCGTTATAGAAACATACACTGTAATTATCTCATGCTTATCATTACATCAATATTACTTATACAAAATTAAATTATCCTTTTTAAATTCTAGCTAAATATTTCGCTAATGAATAAGATGTATAGGGTCATATATATCACTTCAACAATAAAACATGAAATACATTATGAACTATTATATCACTGGGTAATGCCAGTTGGTATGCCACTCATCCAATTCTTTCCAATATTTGGAAAGGACCACAAAATCAAGGAGCAAGTTTTGCACAACCACTCCATCTCAAGGTATTTTTCCTTGGTTTGATTTTTACATAAACATAATCCTAGACTTTAAATTATTGATAGGTTCTTTTCTTATCAGCATAAGCCTTCTGCCTATCTTGGGCAAAATTTAAGTTTTGTCGGACCTTCTTCATTATTTGCTCCATTTCTGCTAACATGTATGGCCCTAGCAATATTCTATCTTCAAGGCTATTCCAATTAGTAGGTGTTTTACACCTTCTCCCATATAACACCTCAAATGGGCTCATATTTAAAGATTCATGTTAACTATTGTTATATGCAAATTCAAACAAATGTTAATATTCTTTTCACTTGTGTGGTCTGCCCACTTGTTTGTGGATGGTATGCAGTGTTGAACTATACCTGGGTTCCCAATCTTGTGAAAATAGCCTTCCAAAATGTAGAGGTGAATTTTACATCTCTATTTGATATAACTACTTTAGGTACACCATGCAATCGAAACACTTCTTTCATAAAAAATATCAGCAATTCGAATAGTCTTATAAGTAGATTGCACCAGAATAAAATAAGTAGTTTTATTGAGTTTGTCTACTACCACCATGATTAAATAATTATGTCTCTTGGGTCTCAGTAGTCCTATTATAAAATCAAGTGTAATGACTTCCCATTTCCACTCAGAAATGGGTAGTGGATGGACAAGTTCGGTGGGGTGTTGGTATTTAGCTTTTATTTGTTTATACTCTAAACATTTTGCTAAATATTCTGCAATATCTCTTCTCATTCCTCGCCAAAAGTAATCCTATTTTTATTTTTGAAAACATTTTTTGGTAATCGGTGTGAGAAGTATAAGGACTTCTATGAAATTCATCCAGAATCAGTTGTCTAACTGAAATTTGATTAGGGACATATTCCCCCCCTCCCCCTTAGAAGTTAACAACTAATCTCATTAATGCCATATTCATATTTTTTTCTAGATTTGTTGGTCTAATGGCCTTGTTGCCATAAAAAACTATATTTAGAGAATTTTTGGGAAGCCTCTTTGATATATTCCAAAAAATTTAATTCTATTTGGTTATAGTGAAGTTCATATACACAATGCAACCTCTTGCTTAATGCATGCGCTACAAGATTTTATGTTCCTTTTAGATGCTAAATGTCGAATTTGAATTCACTAAGACATGCATACCACCTCACTTAATGGCCATTCAAATTAGGCTGCTTAAAATAACACATTAGACTATTATGACCCGTCATTAGTAGAAATATTTTACCCAGTAGCTAGTGTCTCCAAATTTTCAGTCCATGGACTACAACAATTAATTCCATGTCATAGGTAGAGTATCTCTGCTTATTTTCCTTCAACTTCCAGGACTCATATGTTATCACTTTCCCATATTGCTTCAACATTGACCCTATCCATTCTTGATAGACATCCATGTAGACCACAAATTCCTTGTTCGACTCAGGAATATTTAACATGGTGGCAATGGTTATTAGTTGTTTTAGCTTCTCAAAAATTATATGGAAATATGTTTTTTACTTGAAGGTTATTCATTTCTTTTGCATAGAAGTAATAGGGCAAGAAATTCTAGAAGATCTCTCAATAAAATGGTGGTAGTACCCTACCAGAACCATGAAGGATCACATAACTACTACATTTTTTGGTACAGGCCATTCCATAATGGTTTTAATCTTTTCAAGATCAACATCTATACCCTTAGCGGAAATAACATGTCCCAAATATAGGATTTTGTCCTTTTAAAAATAACACTTCCTAAATTTAGCATACAATTGACACTATATAAGGGGGGGATTTTGCGATTCACTCGGTTACAACTTGCTTAATGCTTCTGTTTGTTTGTGTTCAATTTGTGGAAGTCATTGAAGATAGATTTCCAGGTTTGAAATCATTCACTACATCGTTAAATTAGGCCAGCCATGTAGATTTAATGACTAGGAAATATTGAAGCTTCAATTTAGGAGTCGTCTAACGAGGCGGAGGAATTGCTCGGACGGCCAAAAGTGGCCGGAATCTGGGCAAAAAAATTTCAAAAAATCTTGTAGAGGCAGTGTTTGAATCGTGTTTTTGATGGTGGAAATGGATTCAGCGCCATCAAAAATGTCTAGGACACCTAAAATTTTGAAGTTTAACAACTATAACTTGGATTTACAAAAATTCTTGCCGGATTTTCTCTAAATATGACCAGAATTTCCATAACTTTCCGAGCAACTCTTTCGCCCCATTAGATTACGCGTGCAATTTATGGTAAATATGAAAAAACTTTATGATACATTTGATCCTTAAGCATAAACTATCGTAAACTTCCACTTGATAAGGCAAAAAATGAGTTAAGACGAATTGCAAGTGGATGGTAACTAGAGTCTACAACGTCGGATCAATAGCTGCTGAAAGTGAATCGTGACGGGATCATTACAGTGTTTTGTGGGCTAAAAGTCTTCAAAAAAAAAATGTCTGTTCGATATCAGCCAACAAAAGGCTAAATGATCTTGTGGCTGGAAATTAGCATCATCAGACTAATTTCGAAGAATAGAATAAAAAACAGAAAGTATGTAAGCTTTAAGTTAATTTTCTAAAACCCTTAAACTAAGCCCAATGTGTAAAATGAAACTATAATCATTATAAACCCAAATAAGGGAAAGTGCCTTTTCCCAGTTTTCCTCGGGGAAAAACTAAGAGAAAAATTATTTGAAACGAAATCAGTGAAGACTGAAAGTTAACGAAGATCGGCTGATATTGTTATTTCGCACAGACATCACCGAAGCATATGAAATATCTAAACTCATAGCATAACATTTATACTCCAAAAGCGTGGATTCTTGAATTAGAAAAGCAATTAAAACCCAATGTAATTTTCTATAACCAGATCAAATCCAAAATAATTAAGTTAAGGTTATTGTATGCACCACTACTCATTTGATGTTAAACATACTTTCAGCCAACATAGGTTCCAGATGGATTTTAATTTTAAACTAAGTAATCAACCACAGATGATAATCGTTTCTATGTGCATCTTAACCTATATAGCACGGCCTCACTATTTCCTTCTTCGCTCACTTATGTTTCCATTATTCTTTGCATCTGCAACCGCTGAACAAATTAATAGAACAGAAAAGGAATACATACTTGTATTAAGATGACTACATAAATGTTAAAATAGAAATTGCAAAGCAGAAAGAGCCCGCTGCGGTTGAAAAGGGATGGTGCACTAAACCCTAAACCACTTGAAAATTGCAAAGAGTTATCTTTTCAATGAAGGACACAAGACATGAATGACTGGATACTGGATGGATATAAACTAAACATGCATAAAAGTTACTCGGAAACCAAGAAAATACAAGAGTTCGCCGCGCACAATGAAAACAAACAAAGAATAAGGCTATGTTTAAAAACCATTAATAAAACTATAATTCTAAATTGTTTATTGTTCAGCCTTCAAATTTTTATAATCATAGTTTGGAGCTAGCAACAGTGATGCCCACCCGTCTTGAAAAACCTAGCAGACAAGACGTGGGTATTCAAAACGCCCAAAAGGAAGAAAAACATATTTCCATGAATGTAACCAAACTTGGGCAGAATCCTAAACTCTCTTCAAACGCCAAAATATCGATCCGTGCCTCTCGACAACAATCATCACAGAAAAAAAATCCCACGGTTTTGCCTCACTTCTCTGCTTTGCATATAAGAAACACTACAATGTAAATGGAATACAAAAGATTTCCATTCTCCTTATCATATTTTAATTCATTCCCTTTTAAATATTTTCTTCCACTAACACGGTTATTATGCTGTCCATCATGTGGCGCTATTGAGTTTTGAATTGTTTTTTATTGCTCACGCTCTCCGCGATTGCACTCCGCTCTCTTCTTAGCTAATGAAAAATTTAAATTGAATAAGAAATTTAAGTAATGAGAAATACATGAGATGAATTTGAAAACACTTCGAGTGTCTTCTCAACTAATGAGAAATGCAATAAATGAATTTGCATTTCATTTCCTAATTCCAAATAGCATAGTACGGTTATTATTATTGACCCTTATTATTATTCTCTCCGTAGTATTATTATTGTCGTTATTCTTTAATAAAGGGTACAAATTCCTATAATTTCGTTCACTGAATATAGAATTAGTTTAAATTTAGATAACTACATAAATACAAAGCTGAAAGAGCCAGATGCGGTTGAAAAGGGATGGTGTATTAAACCCTAAACCACAAGACATGAGTGACTGGATACTCATGGTTTGGGGCTAGTAACAGTGATGCCCACCCGTCTTGAAAAACGTACCGTGGATTAAATCCTCGTCATCCCTTCCCTTCACATCATTCCAAAAAGGTTATTCATTCCCCAAAAAAAAAATATCATAAATTTGAATTTCTAAATTATTCTCAAAATCAATACATATAAAACTATTTTCGAAACCACCGCAAAATTTAACTTTGCTACTTCTGCATCAACCAAAAAATCAACCTTTTTTTCTAAATAAAATTAGACTTTTACTCTTCTCTAAAACAATGCCACCCTCGCAAACTCTACGCTCCGCTCCATTCTTAAGTAATGAAAAATTTAAATTCAATAAGAAATTTATGTAATGAGAAATAATGACTGATTTAAATTCTATAAAAAATGTAAGCAATGAAAAATACATTAGATGAATTTGAAAACACTTCGAGTGTGTTCTCAACTAATTAGAAATGCAGCACATGAGTGCATGTTGTAATGGTTGGGGTAATTGGTTTACACGCCCTTGCGCTGCAGCCTATTCTGGTCAAAACCAGATATATTTGATAATATAGCTTCTTCAGCAGGGCCCGCCCCGGGAAAAAAAACTAATGAGAAATGCAAATAAATAAATTTACATTTCATTTCTTAATTCCAAGTAGCATATTACGGTTGTTATTATTGACCGTTATTATTATTCTCCCCGTAGTATTATTATCGTGAATTTTTAATAAAGGGTAGAAATTTCTATAATTTGGTTTATTGAATATAGAATTAGTTTAAATTTAGATTTTGGGGATATTGATCACCTAATTCAGAGGAAAAAGAATTCCCAGTGGCATAGTACAGTTGTTATTATTGACCGTTATTATTATTCTCCCCGTAGTATTATTATTATCGGGGAATTTTTAATAAAGCGTACAAATTTCTATAATTTGGTTTATTGAATATAGAATTAGTTTAAATTTAGATTTTGGGGATATTGATCACCTAATTCAGAGGAAAAAGAAGAAATATGATCGTTTTAATAGAATAATTTTATTATAAAAAGAATATTTCAATTGTATTTCACATTCTTTTTTAGTTAAAATTTATATTAAAAAAAATATTAGTTAAATGTATGTTTAAATTCTTAATATAAGTGAGTTTGGTGATAAATTTTTACAGACATCTATTTATTAAAAAAAGAATAAAAAAACAAAAAACAATTTGAAAAATCATAAAAACTACATACATTATAACTTTATTTAAATTATTATTATTATTTTGTAAACTCGTAATAAGGATTTTCATTATTATAATATAAAATATATTATATTGAAGGAAAATATGGAAACATTGCAAGAGATAGCAACATTGGAGAGTAAAGCTCTGCTCCAAGACTACAATAAGCAACATTACTCAAAAAACCATTGTGTTGGCTACCCCCACCAACTGAAACAACAAAACTAAAGACTAGAACAATGTCTAAGAATAGATTCGTGAACTAGGCTATCCAAAAACGCAAGTCCGTGTAACAACACCAAAGTGTCCATATAAGCCATAACAACAAGATACAAAGTCAAGATCCATAAGATCCATAACCATAGTTCTTCAATTCGAAAATTGAAAGCAAAAACTACAATTCCATTGTGAATCTTTCATCCTTTACTTCATGCCACCAATAGCAAGGGACAGAAAAACTTATCCAAGTCCTACCTAATAAACCATAGAATGTGCCACAGTAGCCATAAGCTAAGAACATGTATATAAAAAGTTGACCAACCAAGTGTTGTCCCAAGTTAATAACACCACGATTCGAAGTAGAGAGAACCATTAGAAACAACAAAAGGCATGGAAACATATGAACAAAAAATGAAGACTTCAAAGGCAGGAATCATCCTTCGTTCGAAGAGATAACTATGAAATTAAGAGGATTGTCAACTAGAGGGTCAACATTGCCTCCAGGTGGATCAATCTGGTCCCCTGAGCCTAAGTCTAACACCTCATAACTTTCCACCCTACTCAGACACGAATCAATATCATCAAGGTAGTAACAGATATTCCTTAGAAGGTGCTTAATGTCTTCCTCTTCCGCAAAGAGTTTGTAATTATCCACTTGTTTGTCTCTTAAAACCATGTGAAATAGAGTGTGGACTTTTGATGAACCGAGACAGAGAAGAGTAGAAAATACAATATTATTTTCCATAACATTCTAGGGTCTAGCATCCATTTCACACACCTGACTCTAATTTCTGAATCAAAGAAGTAAGTGTGTTCCCTAAACACATATAACTATAGTTGAAAAATTTCCCTTCAAATGTTCGATGGGATTGAGTCAAAATAGGATGCAACATATTCCCAAGTGAAGAGCCTACGATGTTGGGGCCAGCGTTGCTAGCTCCCCCTCTTCAACTAACCTGTCTCGGATGAGGAGGCATGGTAAGTAGGAGGAGAGATTAATTTTGACGGCCAGACATAGGACCATTTTCAACTAAACAAACTCAGTAATAACACACTTTACCTTGACTAGAAAACCAAGCCACAAACAAGTTGTCCCCCTAATGCCACTAATGAAGCCCAAATTTAAAGGAGATAGAGAATTCATGACACACTAAGGTCATAACCCTATGAACGCTCAAAGAACACCACTCGCTTTTCACTAGACTAAGATTCTACAAACTCAAACTAAACAGGGAGAATTCCTAATTGTGACTACTTAAAACCAACATCCCATAGGAATAGTTAACCTTGATTTGCAGAAGAGGGAGTAACACACTACTCGAAATAGAGTTTGCACCTTTAAGCCAAAAATGAAAACCTTTGTACTAATACGAAACTGAGAAGTTACTAGGATACCAAAAGCCATATATCAATACTGGGCAAGAAAATAAGATACTTGTAAAGATGTAAGCCTAGAGGGTCGAATTTAAAAGAACAACCACCAGTTCAAAGATCGTCCCTCTCTTTGTAGTGTGAAGGAATAACACAGAGAATTTTTTTTCGATTTAGTCATCAATATTACACTATTCATCATAAATTCCCATTCGATATTACAACCCCATCAAGGAACCCCCATGAGGGGGTGCTTTATTCTCTTCAATCACAGAATATGAACTCTGGAATTCTTCAACCCAATTTGTGGGAGTCCGAGGCTCGACTAGATTCAAGTCGTTAAATCGACATCCCATATTTGCTAGTAAAGTTGTAACCATATTTCCTTCCCTTCCCATATATCACATTATAACATAGTAAAATTTGGCAAGCAATGCGCTAATATTATTCACCAACCCTCTAATATCCAACTCTATATAATTTTAGAAGGCGGCTGCCCATATAAGAGTTTTTGTATAAACTGTAAAGCTAAATGGGAATCACCATCCACTTCTAGCAATTGAAAGCCTTCCCGAATGGCCAACTATAGACCATTCTCTAATACCGAAAACGTTTCCAAGTTATTACTAACACAACCAGAATTCATCACAAAAAATCTCAAAAGAATGAAATCCCCATTTCGAAAAAATCCTCCAAACACTGCAAGATCAACATTACCATTTTCACCACCATCAAAGTTCAATTTTGGGAGTTAACATGGAGGGGGGCAATAAGAAGAGTTTGTAAAAAAATAAGCAAATTGTTTTGGTCTAGATGGAGGAAGGAACATTGCTCGATCCAAATTACGGTTCCTGAAAATAACAGTCTATGCGTCATCCACCTGCCAATAAATGGAAGACCATTGAACAGTTAGGGGAGTTTCCCTTAGATTTGAGAGGACCAAATCTCTCATCACCATAGATGTTCATTTTTATACTGCAAGGTAATGTCATTATGCTCCTTCCATGATTTCCATAATATAAATCCCATTACAATGTTCGATGCCCTGTTAATTATAGGATTCTTAAACTTTATTGTGTTCCATTGATACAACATCGAAGAAATATTTGGGTGCTTGAATCAAACTTTACCAAATATGTTAAGTAGAATATCCCATACCTATGAGGCAAATGTACATGAATGAAATAGGTAGTTCACATCCTCCTCTTCTTAAAGTCCTAGACGGTGGCCCCTACTTCTTCAACTCTGCGGGCCTGTATCTGAGAAACAGGATTGAACGATTCAATCCGGACAAAGAATATTTCAGTTGGGTGTCGGTCTGGATCCGCCTATATTCCCTTCCATTGGAGTACTGGGATGAAGAATCGCTAAAATACATTGGAAATGGTCTGGGAGACTTCATAAAGATAGTTGAAGAAAAGAATCTTAGATGATATACCTCTTATGCTCACATCTATGTCTACATGCATCTAGACAAGGCACTCCCAAACTCGGTAAGTCTCTATCACGATGATTTTGAATGGATTCAACCTATAGATTGTGAACATGTTCCATTCAGATGCAGAAAATGTCATGCCCATAGTCATATTTTATGTAACTGCCCCCTAAATGCAACCCCCAAAACCAATACCACCTCAGAAAAACCTGATACCAAAGGATTCACCAAAGTCAATATCTGAAAAAAGAACCACAAAAAACCTGCCTCGGGCTCTAGAAATCCTATAACTATCTCTTCCATACCCTCCACCAGCAATACCTTTGATATCTTGGCACAGCCAACATTGAATGACTCTGAACCCCCTAACCAAACTGATGATATACCCAAATCATCATCAGTAATCCAACCCTCAGATATAAGGAAAGCCCTAAAGCCACCTCATGCAACTGTAGTCCCAACATCCAATCCCAATAAGGAAACTAAATGGAGATCTAATGGAATGAAAATTGATATCTTACTCCAAGAAACAATCCATTCAAATGACTTAGCAGCGGGAAGCAGTGAGCCCAAACATATGGAAGAGGAGTCTGAAAGTATCAACATTGGGGATGTGGACATATTCAGCCTTGAGCAAGCATGTAGGAAGAAAGAGTTTGATAAAATCCTGGATAGAGAGTTAGAAAGTTTGGAGGTAATACTTTCTAGAGCACATCAGCAGCGAACTTTAAGGATCCAACTGAGTAGTCAATGGGATGGGAAAAAACTTCCCAAAGATACTAAGAAGCGAGGGAGAAAGACAGATATGCAAAGAACCATCATCATTGGGGAAATGTTGGTGGAGTAAGGAAGATATCCCAAGTTAACGAAGTATTATAGGCCGCTACCCAATATTGAACCATGAAGCTCACATCATGGAACTTAAGAGGGTTAAACAGCCCTATGAACCACAGAATGATCAAAAACATGATACAACAGGAAAAACCTCAAATTTCTTCATGCAAGAAACAAAATGTAACAGTAACACACTTGGCACCATTCTCTCAAAAGGCTGGCCAGGAAGCCATTCAGTAGTAGTGGACACCTCGGGCACTTCAGGGGGACTGGAAATAGCATGGGATACACAAGCTATTTTTCTCACTGATATCCATGCAAATCATAATCTCATTCAAGCTACTTTTCATATTATTAGGACCAATGCTCACGGACATCTCACCAATGTCTATTTCCCTCAGGATGCCATGAACAAATTCGCATTGCTGAATACAATAGCATCGCTCAACTCTACCAGAGTCCATCCTCTTTGGATTACAGGAGGCGACTTTAATATGATTACTAAACTTGAGGAAAATAATGGAGGCTGAGTCAAATTAGACATTGAAAGTAGCCACTTCAAGGATTTTATACAAAATAACTAGCTCATTGATTTGCCCTTTAAAAATGGAATGTACACCTGGAACAATAGAAGATCAGGCTCGCAACAAATAGCCTCACGGTTGGATCGATTCTTGTTATCTGACAATGCCATTCATTTAGGAGGAGACTTTACTGCCTCAATCTTGCCTCTATCTGGGTCAGATCATTGGCCCATATCTCTTCAATGGCAAAGACCTAGCAACTCCACAAGGAGACCCTTCCGTTTTGAAGAATTTTGGATTACACACCCAGAATTCAAAAATATGGTCTTCTCAGTCTGGAAAAGCTTCATTCCCCCTGAAGGATAAAAAATATATCAATTTCAAGAATGGCTCAAATATCTCAAAATGCATATCAAGCAATGGAATCGAACGACCTTTGGAAGTATCTTTCAAGCCCAAAAAAGCTCTAGCACAAGAAATGAGGGACCTTCAGCAGAAAATTATTTATGAAGGAAGGATAGAAGCACTAGTATAAAAGGAACAAAACCTTAAGAATCAGTTGGATGAAAGACGAAAGAAAGAGGAGATCCTCTGGAAGAAGAAATCCAGAGTGAGATGGCTAAAAGAGGGAGAGTGAAATATGAAATTCTTTCATCACACCACCATACAGAGAAGAATGCACAACAACATCACACAAATTCACAATCAACAGGGAAAAAGGCTAGAAGAACACAATGAAATCGAAAGAAAGCTCCTCTAGCATTTCAAAAACGTCCATTAGGAACCACAAATCAATAAACAACCAGCTATAGACTAGATTCTCCAGCATATCCCCAAAATCATAAGTGAAGAATATAATCAATTACTCCTTCGACCGGTTACTCTACAGGAAGTTGAATCAGCAATGAAACAGTTCAAGGAGGGCAAAGCTCCTAGACCAGATGGTTTTACCTCCAACTTCTTTCATAAATTCTGGGATCTCATCAAAGTTGATGTATGGCAGGTTGTGGAAGAATCTAGGATTTTGCATTGGTTGCTTCCATATTTAAGTGCCACCTTTATTACACTCATTCCTAAAGAAGAGCGTTCTATAACTCTAGACAAATTCAAGCCAATAGCTCTCTGCAATGTTATCTACAAAGTCATCTCCAAATTCATCACTTCCCGTTTGAAACCACTTCTTCCCTTGATCATATCACCAGAACAATCGGGATACATAGAAGGACAACAAATCATTGATGGCATCATCTTCACCCATGAGATCATTCATTCATTAAAGCACAACAAGAAAGTAGGTATGATTCTCAAAATTGATCTCTCTAAAGCTGTTGACAAGTTAAGCTGGATCTACATTCAAAAAATGCTTATTGCCTTTGGATTCTCTGCTCCCTCGGTTAAATGGGTAATGAATCTTGTCTCCTCTACTTTTTCTCCATATTGGTAAATGGCATTCCCTCATGTCCTTTCCACCCCTCTAGAGGCATTCGTCAAGGAGATCCCCTCTCTCCCTTTCTTTTCGTGCTAATGGCTGAAGGGTTAGGATGTATAATAAAGAACACTCTTCAAACTCAGCAGCTCAAAGGCATTTCACTCCATGACTTCCCAACCATCACACATCAACAATTTGTGGATGAAAACATGTTATTTGGGCACCCTTCAATTCAAGAAGCATCAATGTTTAAATCCCTGCTTGATGAATATTCAGAAGCATCTGGAGCCAGCATTAACACTGCAAAATCCCAAATTTTCTTTTTTCACACTCCCCCCTCCACTCAATCCTCTATAACCTGCATTCTCGGATTCTCTACAACCTCTCTACCCTCAAAGTATTTAGGCACCCCTTTGACCGATTCAACACTTAAACATGCCTCTTAGCATTGCTCCTTGAAAAACTTGAAGCCTACCTTTCTTCCTGGACCTTTAGAGCCCTCAATATGGCTATTCAGTTGGTGCTGGTTAAATTCATTTTACAATCGATGCCTTTATATCTTTTCTCTGTGTTAGAGGCACCAAAATGGGTGCTTAAGAGAATAAAAAATATACAACATAACTTTCTATGGGGATCCTCAGGCCAAAATAGTAAATGGGCATTGGTCAAATGGACGACAGTTTTCCTTCCCAAAAAATATGGAGGTACGGGTCTCCAAGATCCTCAACACAACAATGCAGTTATGGGAGTAAGGATATGGTGGAAATGGCTCTCGGCTCCTTACACTCCGTGGGCTACACTTTGGACTGCTAAATATGAAAATAACAGACCACCAGAAGATTTAATCAGACTTCTGTCCACTAAAAAGGGCTCCTTAATATGGAATGCAGCCAGACAACATAGTGCCATGATACAGAAGCACAGTTTCTGGGAAATCAGAGATGGCAGCAATGCTCGTTTCTGGGCTGAATCTTGGCAACAAAGACCACGGCTCAGCAATTTGTACAATCCTCCACATACAAATGATTGGGCCATGAAACAGAAGGAAAAAGTCAATCAGCACTGGATTCCAGCCCTCAATCAGGGATATAGACAATGGCTAAAAGCGGCACAAATTATCAGACAAGGAACAGAGCAAATCCACAATGAGATTGACACAAAACTCACGAATAGGAAAATTAGATTCTCAGACAAGAAGGATATTCTGAGATGGGGGTACACACCACGTGGGATTTTTACCACTAAGGAGGCGTACAACCTTTTGATTAGCAATCAGGCTTCAAAAGACCCTATTTGGGACAAAATCTGGTCTCTTGGCATTTGGCCCAAGATTTCGACATTTCTCTGGCTGCTATGTCAAAAAAAGGATACTCACCTGGGACAATCTAAGGAAAAAAGCTTCCACGGGCCCTCAAGATGCCCCAATTGCAACCAACAGGAAGAGACAATACAACATCTTATGGACTCGTGCCAATTAGCCAATAAACTATGGGAAAAAACTGACTTTAGATGTTAAAAAAGAGGCAGAGTAACAGGGGATATTACAAACACCATCCGTAACTGGGTAATCGATCCTTACAAGAGCAGGTTGCTAAACTCTCTATGGAAAATTATTCTAGGCCTTCTCATCTGGACTTTATGGAAAGAAAGAAACAGACGCATTTTTAAGAATCAATGCACACCTCTCGATAACATATGGAGTAATTTCTGCAACAATCTTCAGGAAACCTTGGCACTTCAAAAATGGCATGAAGAGGACTTTCCTACCCTTCCTCAGGAGAAGAACATATGGGAGAATTGGCATCTTCAGATTACCCAAACACATGAGCACCCCAACAACCTTTCTCAAAATCCCAAAGCACCAAGTAAATGGCAGCCTCCTCCCCAAGGAATGATACAATTAAACTTTGATGGAGCCTCCAAAGGAAACCCAAGCATGGCAGGTTATGAAGGCATCTTTAGGGATCACAGAGGCAAACCAATCCTGCTCTTCCTTGGCTCAATAGGTTGGGACACGAACAATCTAGTTGAACTAGAAGGACTGTGGCAAGGAGTTTTCTTAGCTCAACAGCATGGATTTTTCCTTATTGTAATCGAAGGAGACTCACAACTCATTATCAACATGGCAAATCAAATTCTCCAAGGAACACCTACTCACAAAGTAGCCAGCAGCTGGAGATTAGCATCTTGTTTAGAGCTCATAGAAAAATGGCTCTTAACCAATAGAGAAATCGCATTTCAACATGTCAAAAGGGAAGGCAATAAAGTGGCGGATCTCCTGGAAAATCTGGGCGTGGATAGTGATTGAGTTCTAAATGCAGGCTCTTTTGATATCTTAAATGACAGCTCTCATTTACAGGGATGCATTGACTTGGTGCAGAACGATGCAAAACTCCCAGATGAGGGTGTCTAAAAGCATTGGTACAACGCAACAAATTGAGGTTGGCAAGTGGCACGACCACCTGGTCACCCATGCTTCCACCCAGAAGATTAGTGCCAACATTAATGGCTTTTTAATGTAGTGTGCGGGTTGAGGAAACCTCAATCTAGTTCTTAATATGGCATATTAGGACTACCTTCCCCTTGTTTCGTCTCCTCTAAACTGCAATTGTCTCCCTATTGCTGCAGAGTCAAGCTTGTGCACGTCAACGGGGAGATGATGCCAAATTATTTCTTGTATTGAGATGGTAGATGGTGCCCATTTCTTGCAGAATCTCCCTTGCTACCTTAAAATTGATGCTTCAGCCTTGAATCTTGGTTCTGAATCGCGGATAACCAGTCCTCATGATCCCACTGGCCATTCAATCCCTGGAACTGCTCCTATTCGTCCTCGTCTGCCCAATTTCGACCAGGTGAACATGCCTCGTCTACATCAAAGGATGCGCTGCAGGAGGGGCAGCAGTAGAGGAAGAGAAATTCGCCCCCCTGTCCCTCTCTGACGCGACCCCTTTAGACTCTTCCTCCCCCTCGATGACGGCTCATTTCACGGGACGTTATCCAGCCACCCGCAGCGGTTAGGGGCGAGCTCAGTCGACAAGTTCTCGACGTGTTGAAGATGCTCCACCTCCTCCTGCTGCCTTTGTCCTGTCCTGGCAACCCTATCACTCTATCCAATTCCAGTTCCGCTGCATGTTGGAGCACTCTTGCATAATTGCAACCATTTCAGTAGATTTTAGAGAGGATCCTCAAAGCATTGAAGTCCTAGCTCACAGCTTTCAGGAAAGGACTAACACCAACAAGAGAAAAGCCCCTAGGAGTAGCTCAGGGATGCATAGAAGCCATTAAGAAGCTCTGGATGCTTAGGTGCAGCTCAGGGACGCAATAAGTCAGGCCGCTTCAAGACTATGGAAGCAACACCGAGAGATTAACAGGATGAGGAAGATGACATGGAGGTGTACAAGGTGTCTGATAGTGGAAGAACCTCCTCCTACTACTGAAACCTAGCTGGCCAAAGTTTTTTTCAGGTTTTGGGTTCCCAACTCCCATCCTTAGGGGTCTATTTTGTTGTCTCTTTTATATTTTTGTTGTTAATTTTGATGTTTGTTCGACAAAATATACTACCCTGGCATTACAGGCTGCTACCCCTGCGTAGGCAGCAAACACTTCTAGTTTCGGATTGGTTTCCCCAGTGCAACAGTCGCTTTCAGTTATTGGTTGTTAAACATGGCATAATCTAAGGATTCCTCTGCAGAGGCCGGTGCCTCCTTGTACCATTTGTGTTACATTAATAGAATTAGTCTTATTTAGAAAAGAAATAATAAAAAAATCTTCATCATTCCCAATATCCATAATTCCACTTCCTTACCTTTCTTGAGATCACCACAAATTGTAGGAGGCTTAATATGTTAAAAGTCTCATTTAAGATTATTAATCCCAATTTTATCTTTAAAAATAATCTTGGCTTAGGATCTCGACATAGTTCTCCACAAATGTGCTCAATTCCTCTCCCTTTCAAACTTCAATGAATTTTATGAGGTCAATGATATCTAGCTCCATGTTCTTGACCAAGTCATGGGATTGATCCAAGACACTCTCTAAAATGGTTAAGTACATGGGGTGGGTCATCAATGAGGAATTAGGTGGCTCAATTTGGGTTTGCAAAGGTGGATCTTTGTCCATCATTTTGATTTCAGGGGTTGGCATGGTCACAAGAGGGTCTGAATTTCCTATAGTGGGGAGGGGGTCAAAATGAGTGCTAGTAGATTACTACTTCTCAATGTGTTTGGGTTGAGTGGGGGTGGGTTGGGGGGATGTTGAGCACATTTATTTTCCCCCATATTTGGTGAAGTTTTCCTCATCAAAAGTGGAGATGGGGTTACGGTTAGAATTTATATCAAAAATAAGGAAATGCCTATATGTATGGCCACACACATGACATATTTAGCATTGAAAGGGGATATGCTTGTAATCAAATGTTTGTTTCTAGAGTTCACCATAATAATAAATATCAATGTATGCTGGGAGAAACTTTGAGATATTTCTATAAGCGTTGATGTAGACATAAGCCTATACCTGGATTTATTTGTAGCTATGGAAGCTTTTACAAAATTTCAAACAAACATGCCGATGTTGGAAACGATTTTTGCATCCCAGATTTCCAATAGAAATGAGTACATTCTGATCCAAATTAGATATGCGATGAAATATTCTTTATCGAGTACAAATATCTCCATCCGAAAGTGAAGATATGGTGGACACCTAATCCTCTGTGGGTTAGTGTGGAAGCAGAATAGACTAAGGAAGTCAAAGAGACCTTGGGATGTGGAACCCAACGGTCACATAATGTACTATAAATGTATATCATTTGTTAATAAAAAATGTACTCTCATGTTTTATCTTTCATATTCTGTTGTTGCCTATGTGTGTGTTTAACATGGTATCAGAGTAGGCGTATTCCTACCCTACATAATTACTTTGAGTCATTTTTTTATGGCCTTATTGTGTAGATCATTTCTACCATCAGTTCTGCATTTCATGAATATTTTCTCAGCTAAATTCTAGCTGTAACCTTTGTCATTTCTCCAACACCATTTTTGGGTTCCCTCTACTTTATAACTCCCTATTCTGCCTATGTTCTGCGAAAACACTGCTCTCTTTCTATTATTCACCTGCATATAAAAGCGTTGCACCTCTGCTCTGCTCTGACATATAATACGTTGATGGTATCTACTCTGACATATAATACATTGCTGGTACACTACCCACATTGATTTAGTTTCCCATAACTGTTATTGATCCTATTATTCCTAAAGGTATAATAGCCGACACTATAGACGATGATGAGGAAGATAATCATTACTATATTCACAACCACCACCTTTCGCCAGTCGTGCTTTAGGTTTGCAAGAACCCCGGCCTTGCACGAGTTGCAGTCATAGCACAACTGGGTCGAGTTGTTGCTCCAAGTCCTACAGTCAACATCAGACGTGGCGTTCGCTTTACCGGTCCAGTGAATCAGGCTCACATAGGTGAAGTCACACAAGGAAGGGGACCTTTGTGTTTGTTGCCTCCCGCCTCAATTCTGATCATGGAATATATTTTCCAGGGGTCATCTTCACTCATTTCAGGGGCTGGCTAGCAGAGTTGTCGGTTGTTGTGCCAGATGTTTTTGCTATTTTTTGCAGAGGAAGATTCTTTTATCTTATTTCTCATGTGCCTTTCCTGATTTACGAGAATTGAAACAATATCAGTACCTTTGAAGATCATCTCCGAGAGAACAACAACCATATCACTGCCGCTATGCTTCTTAGTCCCCTGCAATGATAACAACACACCAACGATGTTAGAATCCCCTTTGTCTATGTTCGCAGGAGTAGATTTGTGCTCTTCAATGATATGGGTATATATTATGGTCATAATTGTGGTTCTACGTTAACCCTTGATTCAACCTATAATTCCTTGTGCTCTCCCATGGAATGATGTCGAATTGGATAATTTATTCCAGAATTAAAATATCAGTGAGTCATATAATTGTAATAGGTTGTAGCAAACTCATCAAAGTATTTATCCATCTCCTATCTTTGTCTATAAGAAAAGGATTGTATCATTGAACAGACTAGAATAGTATTTTTTTATTAACCAAGAGGAGACCAAATTCGAAGGAGTCATTGGTTGTTTATGATACAGATTTGAAGTTCCTCTTGGAACCATTTTTTCCTGTAGCAGGTTAATTTTGGAGAAGTCAATACCTGAGTGCTAGAAAATGATGTTGTCGTGTTCAACTATGTAAAATTCCAATGCGTTGAATGGTTAAGGTATGTTCACTTTTGAAGACCGAAATATGTTAAGTAACATGCTTTTAAAAGAGACCTGTGCTTAGTTCGGTGGTATTAACTTTTAATAAGGTCGATACATATATTAAATTGTGAAAGAATATGCGTTGGTCATTTTTGTTAAAGAGGATGTGTTGGTTATGTGAAACCCATGAGGCCATGGTGTATATATGAGTATTGTTTCATTACTCACTGCTGAACTGAAGATCAATAGTTTCATTTCATGGAGAAAAAATTATTATTTCCTGTAAGGGATGACATAGATGTCCTCCTAAATATGCTAAGTTTTTGCATGTTTTTTTGAGTGCTGCCATTGACTACAGTCTTGCTTATATTATATGAAGAAATTGATGATATTGAAAGCAATTGTTTTGGAAAAACTTGTAACAAAGTTTCACCCCAAGGTTTCGAGGGTGAGCACTTCATCATCTGCCATTTCAAAATTAGCAAATGTAAGGCACTTCTTATGTGCTTTCAGCTTTGCAGTTTATGAGATTATGTACAACTCTTTCTCTAATGATCTTTTATCCCACAATTACAATTGTTCCACATGCTATCATACATGGTTACAAGAATGTATTAACAGTCATTATTGAACTTGACTATTCTTTTCCACTGGCCGAGAAACTGAAGGAGTATTTGAAGGATCCAACCAAGTTTGCAATTGCTGCTACCCCAGTTGTGGCATTGTATTTAAAACTCATTATAGTTTTTATGTTCAGTGTTGAAGTTCTCGTAGAGTATTAAATTATATAGAAGTGATCCCCTTATTCCAGAAGTTGTATAATTGCACCATTAAGCTAAAACCTAGTGCAAATTGAAATTGGACCAACTTCTAATATCTTTGAAATAAGTGTATTTAATAGAGTTTGATTTGTTGATAAAATGGGAAGAATTTATGGAGCATTAGAGTTACTGAATACACTAATACATTCTAGTGTTGAAAACATAGTCGAAATCAACAAAGACTCTCTCTTTGAAATTCAGGCATGTGTACAATATGCACAAGAACAAATTGATTTTTTGTAGCTTGAATCTCAATTACAGCAGGAAGAATTACAGCAGTGGATTCATCATTCTGAACTTGTTTCTGTTCAGAAGATTGAAACAGACTCCCATAAACAACAATACAATAATGCTATAGTTCATTCAGATTTAGTACCTAATAAGGCAGCAAGGTTACATATAGATGCAGAAGTTTAGCGTGAACCTCCCAAGCCCATCATCAGACCTTGGGAAGAGCTTGTCCATAACAAGCATAGAACTGGTCTTGGATATGACAAGGACTTGTCCTTTCATATTCCAGACTACTCCAAACCAATCCAATTTAAAAGTGCTGGATTTCTTCAGGATGGTTCATCTTCTCCTGCTCCTCATGACAGTTCTCCTCCAGTTGTTCCAGATTTTGCCCCTCTTCAACAGTAATAGACTGTGAAATGCCAACACTGTGACTGAGTTGGCCATCTGAAAGATCACTATTTTGATCTTCATCTATGTAAGCACTGTCATAAAACCAATCATTCTTCAAATAGATGCTTCAGAAACAAACCTCTTACAAGAACAAAGATTCATCTTGGATGGATCGTTTCTTGGCAATGGGCATCAATAGCCAAGAAGATATTCTAGTCACATGTCAGAACTTGTTCAAGAGTATTGAATAGTCTTGCAGTTGAGTTTTCTCCATCATCTCACCTTGTATCTGACAGGGGGGAAATGATGGTCATATACAAGCTTCAAAGCCACATCAAGCAAGCCTGAGCCACAACCTGCCACACAAGTTTCACAGTTGTATCCAGAGACAAAGATGCCCCTGAGCATGCCTTCAGTTGGTAATCTGGGACACTTCCTCTAGCAGAAGACTTCAACTTCTTACCAGTTTTAGAAGAATTCCAGTAACAAAATTGGGGACACTTCCTCTAGCAGAAGAATTCAACTTCTTACCAGTTTTGGAAGAGTTCCAGGAATTGCATTAAGCATTCCAGAGTTGTTGGTCATCCTTAAACCATCAGAGGTTGAGACTTCCCTTTTCAGGTTGAAGTTATCCCTTTTATGCGGGGTGAGACCTTCCTTTCATGGTTGAAGGCTTCCCTCTTCAAAACATCAGGAGCACTTCCTCTAGTAGAAGACTTCAGCTTCTTGCCAGTTTTGGAAGAGTTCTAGGAATTGCACTAAGCATTCCAATGTTGGTGGTCATCCTTAAACCATCACCCTTTATACCAACATTTTAGAGAGCACATTCAACCTAGTGTTACCATGCATTTTAGCACATTTTGTATTACAACTCTCTTCTTGGACTGATACATAACCCTTCGGATTAGGGGGGAGATGTTGGACACTTAATCCTCTATGAATTAGTGTGGAAGCGGAATAGACTAAGGAAGTCCAATAGACCTTGGGATGTGGAACCCAATGGTCACATAATGTACTATAAATGTATATCATTTGCTAATATAAAATGTACTCTCATGTTTTATCTTTCATCTTCTGTTTCTTCCCATGTGTGTGTTTAACAAGATAGAATCCAACATAGTTTAAGAAATAAAAATCTTTTCAAAAAATTGTGTTTTCTCTTCAATGCTTCCCAATATTATAGTAAAAAAGCTGTTGGTGCCTAGTTCCAATTTAATTTCCCCTTTAGGTTTCCACTTTAGCTAGATCCAATGGCAAAGTGCCTTCTTTGAGGGCAAAATACCGAAGAATTTCCCAATGAGTGTGTGATCTTGTATATATTGGATATATTACCCAATACGACTTGATTGCACTTCAATTTTTGGCTCTATGGTAGCTGTGGGGAGGCAATTCCTCGAAATTCATTTCCCATCTAGGGACTTTGTGGAGAACTATTTCGATTAGCCCTAAGAGTTTTGCCAGAAACCTTATGGTTTGGGGGAAAAGATTGTCCAATCTAATCGTAGCTTGCTGCAATTTGACACTATGAAGGGGCTCCACTCCCTCTAATGGCACTAGCTCTGGGAAGAGTAGTTGAAAGGCCATGCAAGAATCAATAGTTAAGGTTTTAATCCAAAACAAAAATTTGTAGAGCTCTCTTCTTACCAATCATAAAATATCATAATCTTAAATTGAAAAAATAACATAGGATGCCTAGGCTTGGCTCAAACTTTGGGGGATTAAGGAGGCGATCATCATGGGAAGCAAGGATAGTATCAAAAATACTATTACCTCCAATTTTAAGGACAAAATGTGGGATGGTAAGGAGTTGGAGGGTAAAATGAAGCTAAGATATTATAAGGAGGTGATCAACCCCACCCTTGATAACCAGAATTATCACTCTAAGTTGACCAAGACTGAGAAGAAAATGAACATCGCTAAAATAAAAACTAATTCTCATGAGCTTTGAAGTGAGACTAGGTAGTGGCCATTATCATCATCATTATTCTCTTCATAATAGATATAAAAAATTACTAAAATGAATAAATTAAACCATTATTCCAATTATATAAAAAAAAAAAAAAAAAAAAAAATTAATTAAGTAATCTAATTTAAAAGAATTATAATAATTAAAATCACTTAGCATAATTTAGTATTTATTATAATTAACATACAAGAAAATTTCGATTGTAAACGAATTTAACTAAACTAAAAATTTCTTACCATGGTATATTCATTGGTCTATTAAAAACTCAAACAAAGTTTGAAATGACCATGAAATTTATTTATAATCAATTAAATAATTTAAATTTCGAATAATATCAAAATTCATGGAGACAAATAAATGTGGGATTTAATAACTATTTCGAATTATATCAAAATTCACCAAATGAATGCGGGATTTAATAACTATTTGGAATAATATCCAATTTCATCAAATGAATACGGGGTTTAATGATTATTTCGAATAATATCAAAATTCATCAATTGTATAAGTATTTTAATTTAAATAATTTAATGTGAAAGTACTATTTAATTTTATAATGGATAAATTCAGGTAAATTTTTGTTTTTCTCATATAAATAATTATGAATTAATAGATATTATAAAATAAATACAACACATACTATTAATTATAGTTAAATTATAAAAATAAATAAATTTAAGATTTTAAAATAATTTTTGGATCGAATCTTATAATATAATATTTAAAAATAAATAAATTATAATAATAATATATATATATATATATATTTTAAACAGATATGTTCTAAATTTAGAGTAATACCAACTTTCGTATTGAATAAACGAATATCAAATAAAATATTTAAAATATTGATGATGATGTTGATGGTAAAATATTGATGATAATGTTGATGGTGGTTAATGTCTGCTAAGACTAAACATTGATTTATCGGACGTAAAGAAACAAATTATTTATTTTGATTTAAGATTTTATTCCTATGCTAAAAAACTTAGAGAGAAACAGTTCACTATAATTTTGACATTGTAAAAGGCTAAAAAATAAGTATTATAAAATTATAGATAAAATTTTTATATAAGCAAATTTATTTTTAAACAAAATCAAAATGAAAAACAGAAAACGACGCTACGCTTCTAAGTGCAGAGAAGTTACCGATATGTGAGATTTGGTGAATATGTGGCAGCGCAGACAAGTTACCGATATGTGAGATTTGGTGAATATGGGGCAGCAAGATGATGGAAACCCCCCTATAACGCTAAACAAAGAATTCTTCGAAATAAAATGAAATATGGAAATGCGCATAGGGCACTCTAATATCAACGAAAACCCATAACAATCTCGCATGCTACATTTCCCACTTTTTATGTTAATAAAAATGCGTTCCACTTTTTTTTAAATGCGAAAGGAATATATTGGTGAACCAACCAAATAATTAAAACAAATATAATTAGTAATTTTTTTTGAATAATTTGTTTTAATTTTAAGTAATCTGATTGAGTGAATAAAACATTATATTACATAATGTTTTACAATGCCATTGCCGTTTTGAGTTATGGAATACTTTGAGACTTAATATATGAATTTATATTTTATTTGCGAAAAATATTTTTTTGTTTATTATATAAATTTAAATTTGATTTGTTACACATTTTTGAAATGCAAAAATAAAATATTAGTTAATAAAAATTATTTTGATTTCAAATCTAAAAAATTCTACAATATCACTGCCATATTGAGTCATAGAATACAATGAGACTTTATATATGAATTAATTATATTTTATTTGCCATTTTTTTGTTTATTATATATAAATTTAAATTTTTTAAATTTAATTTGATTTGTTACGAATTTTGGAAATACACATAGTAAAATATTAATTAATAAAATTTATTTTGATTTCAAATCTAAAATATTGTAACTGATCAAATATTTTAAAATATAAACTTTTCAAAAAATGAAAATAAAATAAAATTAATACTTATCTAAATTTCAAATTAAAAGAGATCTATCTTAATTCCTAATAATACTACTTATATTATATATAAATTTCATATCCTTATACATAATACAATTCTTATTTTACAATTTATTAAAATCTAACCGCACATATGGTTCCATACTTATAAACATATTTATAATTTGTTTAATTTTAATTTTTGAAAATTACTATCTAATAATAAAAACGACAGTTACATTAATATGCAAACTATTAATCTAAAACACCGATTAAAAGAGAATGTAATTTTCGAAAAGCTTCGAACGAGAACAATAAGAATACATAATATATCCATGCACTAGCGCCCTACAACCCAGTCATGACCACTTCTCGATCAATGATGAATTATTTGACCAAAACCAGTGAACAAAAGCGTCGAAAGAAGAGGATTCACGGATATTATTATTTACAACAACGGTTCACAACATCTAAACCCGTAACATAACGTTTGGCTGCAAAATATCTGGCATAATGTTTTTGCCGTATACATCTGTTCATTTGATATTGAATATACCTTACGCCAAAATAGATCATAGTTGGGTTTGAACTTGAAATTAACTAATCACTGGTAATTACTCACCGGTCGCATGGCCTCTCTATTGCCTTAACAGTTTCAGTTATCTTTGGATTATTCTTTTCATCTGCAATCATTGAACAAAATAATAAAACAAAACAGAATACATATATGCGTGATGATTACTGTACAATTATCTTTAAAAAAATTGTATACCTAGAGTACCCCGCTACGGTAAAAAAAAAGAGGGAACGGTGCAACAAACCCCATCGAAACTACAGAGCTTTCTTTTCAATGAGGTACAAAACACATGAATGACTGGAAGCAAGGTGGATCATAACTAAGATGGATCAAAACTTAACATGAACAAAAGCTACCTAGAAAGCAAGGAAGAATACACGAATTCATCCTAGCGTCGCTTTAGAGGAGTCCAACTCCCATTGCAAAACGAAAAGAAACAGAATAGGGCTCTGTTCAAAACCTCATAATACTAAATTCCATATAATTGAACATTTAGACTATGCACGCTCCTTGTAATGGTTATTTGCTCTAACTGTTCCACTGACTCCCACTCCTTTGGATTCGCTTGCTACTGATTAAACCTTCATCATCCCTTCGGCAGAGATCGACCAGGAATTCCAAACTTTTCGGAAACGAAAATGAAAAGACTCGGAAGAATCAAATCAAAAATGGGAAATCAGACCAACCATGGACTGCTTAACTTAAATCTAAGGAAAAGAAAAAAAGGAGTCGGAGGGTAGAATCAAATCTTCAAACACCGAAATATCGACAGTTATCATCACAGAATAAAACTAAAACCCCACAATCTCGCGTCACCTCGCCGCTCCTCTCGTCTTTTCTCATTTCGTCTCCCGGTCAGCTAAATGAAACCGCTCCTATCTCCCATCTAACAAGTGCAATAACCAGAACGAATTCCAATAGATTTCCATCGTGTTTATTACATTTGAATTCTGCCACCTGTCATCCACGATGACAAATAGTACCGTTATATGCTCCGTCATGCCGCCCTCTTGAGTTTTGAATTTTTCCATAGGTTCATGGTATGGCATTTTAATTTAATGTTCTTTATATGTTATTTTTCAAAATATTTTTTAATTAGATATTCATATATGTTTTTTTTCTTTTATAGATTATTTTTTAATTATATATATATATATTCTTTTACATGTTACTTTTTAATTAAATATTCACATATATGTTTTTTTCTTAAATTTTAATTCGTTGCAAGAAATTTTGAATAATGATAAGTGAACAATCATGTACACTTAACTAAATGGTTCTCTCTTTTGCACCTAAAGGCTTGACCACATAGCCAGACACATGTTCAAATTGCTCTTAACAAATCCGACATACCAACTTTGATTTCAAAATATTGGGAAAACCACAATTATTTCCAATTGTGTCGAATAAGTATAACTAATTAAATAATTAATTATGAAAAGTTGTAATCGGGCTTTTAATGCATCCGATAGCGGCCTCACCATACATACATGCCCATGCTTTTCCATTCCGCATCCATCGTTTCTCCGGGAGCTCGACTGCCCATCGCATCAAACTTTTTCTGGGAAAAGGTGACCCACCATCTCCGAGCTGGCATCCGCTGTGCTGGCCCATTTTCAAACCAACGCTCGCGCCCAAAACCGTCGAAGCTCCTCTGCAACCCCTCTCCAGCGTACACTCCATCCTGTTCACGGTGCTGGCTCACCTCGCAGGTCCGCTCACGGTGCTGAATCCCGGCAGGCTGGCAGATATACTGATCAGGCGAAGTATCAGCAAAATGCACAAGCAATCAAGCCTGAATCACCGCCGGGACGAAGAAGTCCAGGCCCCAGCAGATTCAGATCTCTATTCCCCCAAATCTGAGAAGCCTAAATCACTGCCAAAACCGATGCACTATGTCCTGAAAGAGCAGCGTTGGTTGTTTGTTTTGGTGGGTATATTGATAGCCTCTACGATCTTCATTCTCCAGCCCAGTCTTGCAAAACGAGACATAAGGAAAAATATAGGTGGCGCCGAGAAATTTTTGTCCAACAGAGCGGGGAATTCTGGAGTTCAGAAGACAACCACTGTTTCCAGGATCGTGGGTGGTGTGAAGAGGCAGCCTCTGAGAATAGTTGTAATAGGGGGCGGCAGGATTTGTGGGCAGCCATCTGGTTGACAGGCTACTGGAGAGGGGAGACAATGTGATTGTTAACATCGAGCAGAAATTGAACAACGAAGGCCTCCATTTCAAATACAGTTTATAATATTATTGTTATCCATTTCCATCTATGCGATACGTGTAGAAAGTTATTATGTTACTGTTATCCATTTCCCGTTATGTATTCTTGTTCGGCGTGTTCTCCTTGATTTGTTTTTCTCCTAGCGAAATATCTTCCGAGTCCGATATCTCCATAATCTGCGTTACTAAGTGTATCATTTAAAAAGATTATATATCAATTTATTTCTAGATTTTATGTTTATGTGATTCATGATATAATATTATATATTTTGGTCAGTTGAACTTACTCCTTATTCCGGTCTTAATGATGAACTTAGATATAGATTTGAATAATTTCTCTTGAAAATATGAAAATTATATCAACCTGTTATAAAAAAAAAAACTCGTTTTCTTGTAAGGCTATTAATCATGGAGTTTGATCCATGGTTATTTCTGCACTGCCCAGTTATTGAGTATAAAGATCCTTTATTACGGATACATCATTTTATGGTTTTGACATGAAACGTGTTGTATGCAATTAAAACATGTAAATTCAGGGGGAAATTATTGTTCCAGGGCTCAACTCACTTTTATTGAAAGTCTTGCAAGAGTGTTAACAATTGGTTTTGTAGCTGCTTTGATTGCTCTGGCTTCCAGAGCAAAATATCCCTTGCATATAAGATATTTCTTTTAAAAAGACTTTGAAATGTTTTGATTTTCTGCTCTTCAAATTTTTTTACCGACTTTCAATGAGATAGGAATTCAACATTGAAGAAGTTTGCAATGTTAGGATGAAGAGATAACTTACATGTTGTGAGAGTAACATATGTTAAAAGTAACCATGATTGAATGGAAAATTAAAGCTTACGTGTTTACACTGTACACCAGTGGACTGTTTTGGAAGAAATCTGTATAGGATAAAAAATTGTAGCTTTCAAAGATTATCATTTGGATGGAAACAAGGAAATAATAGCTATGGAAGTTGGAGTTATCAAAGTATCTGACTCATGGATTTCTTGATATCTTACGAGAGAGGTAGTTTAGAACTCTAGGTTATGCATTTATGATCACTTCTTTTCAACATTATTTTGTTCATTGGAAAGTGAAGTTTTTGGCCTTTAAATTATATATGGTTGTTTTCCTTAATGAGGCCCACGATAATTTGGCTTGGTTGTTTTCCTTAATGAGGCTTAGGATAATTTGGTTTTTTCTGATTATTTTGATAATTTGATTTTTTCCAATTACTCTTGACTATTTCAATTATCTTTATTTTAGTAACTTCATTTCTCCTCACAACATCACCTAAATGCTACATCTACATCTACCTCTCTCTAGACGCTACTAGACTGACATGAAAATTGGTACATCCAAAGCATTAAGGTTAGAGGTACTTGAAACATACCACACCCCTTTCAAATTTTCATTTTGCTTCCGGTATCTCCTTTTATCCCTATTGTTTTCTAACTACATAAACCATTTTGCATCCCTTTCATTTCTTTGTTATTCCTCCCATACCCACTTTTAACTCCATTTTCTAATTGGATTCCGGTAAATCTAAAACATGAACTCTACCCTGAAACCTACTTACAAAGGGCCATTATGTAATTACAAAGGACCATTATGTAATGAGAGAGGTATTAGTTTAAAGTAAGACTACATGGTATAATTAGATGGTAGGGTGTCACAAGGCATCAGGACGTGGGTTTAACTTGGCATATTGAAATTCATTCACATGAGGAGACATTATTTATTTCTATTCTTTTTCATTGCAAGGAAAATAATGACAATTTTATGGTATTGGAAATTATGTTGGTAATCAAAGGCTAAGAAGTTCAAAGCTTCTTTTTATTTTTTCTTATCAAAAAGAATTAATTGTGTTATTTTATTCTTATTAATGATGTTATTTTATTTTTATTAAGGAAAACATTTCCGAAGGTAGAGTGCTTTTTTTTAAGGGATTGTTTTAGAATAGTCCAATTAGTTCCACGGAAAAGATCTATACCTTTTTATAAATTTCTATATGAATCAAGCCAAACAAAAATTTCTTTTAAATTATGTTGAGTTAGAGTTAAATTTATCTATATGATTGATTAGATATTTTAAGTTTGACAATTTGGGGGCCTTATAGCTAATCAATTATGTTTTATGTATGGCTAAATACCAAGTCTTGAACATGTGAACTATCTATACACTCAACGGAAGGACTCCTTATTGTTATTATGATACAATTGAATGTAAAATCTAATATGGATTCCATTTCTAACCCAAATTTGTACTTTTACAATATTGATTCTTATGCCTACATTACAAAAGGAATAATTTCAAATAGTTTCCATATGAGGTTTCTAAACATTTATATTGAATGTTGAAATAAATATGTTTTTTTTTTTTCTATTTATTTTTATTTTTATGTTAGTTACACTAAATATTATTTGTTTATTTCCTTGTTACCATGGTACCACACCTTTTGGTATGAATAGAAAAACCACTCTTCAAAAGCATCTATGATTCTTAAAACATCTTAGCTATGTTATCATTTATGGAAGATACATATCTTAGAGAGCATGAGTTCATTCTTAAATCGACACCTTGTTTCCAAAGGGACCCTAACTTCTCAATGACCATGACTGAGGTTATTATAATTACTTTTCAAGTCTATTCAATGCCTTTAATGGATTTTTGGGCTAAATGCCTACAAGATATCAAGCTCAATATTATTGTTTGTTTTCTTCTTTTTGGTGTTCTTGAAATTTCTTAAAAAGTTATGTTTTATCAACCTCAATATTATTGTTTTGTTTTCTTTTCCTTGGCTTTCTTGAAATTGTTTAAAAAGTTATGTTTAAAATGGTTTTTTTTTTTTTTTTTTTCAAAATGAAAACTCTCTTTAGCCATAAAAATGAGATCGGCCTTTCAAGTGCTTTCTTCTTTTAATATTCAATGGATTTCTCTCTAACCATTTAACCTTGTTTTCATTTATATTGCTCTCTAACCATTTAACCTTGTTGTCATTTCCATGCTTTGGATTATTTTTTTACAACAATTGTCTTGCACAGATTAATAAAATTTATCAATAATATATGTTTCTCTTTTAGCTTTTGAATACACTTTTACATAACACTAACCCTTTCTATTTGTAAATATCTCTGTGTTTGTTTAATTGCAACACTGGCAGAAGCCATTCACAGATACACTATTTTGTTAATGTTATTTTTGTTTCAATCTCAAAAGAAGTCATTAAAGCTTCTTAGATATGATAATTCACATTATTATTATGAATAGAAAAAAGAGATAGTTATGTTTTTCTTTCCAAGATGATGTGATTTATTTTAAGAAGACTTTATTCCCTAGGCTAATTCAATGGTATTGAATTACTCAAGATTGATAATGATTAATATTATATTATATGTATGGTTTACAATTGCAAGTTTGAAGTTATCATTATTTAAGTTAATTTTAGTGAGTTTATAAAATATCCACATGTATAACAAATTTAACATTAAATTTCTCTATTGCACACTATCTATATTAAAAATATTGCAAATTTGCAAATTAGCTTTCTCATGCAAATCTCCATGTTGTGATAAAATTCTCCTTTGTAATAATACAAATATATTTAATACAACATGACATCCTCTTTAAAATTACTTCCCTTATTTTAATAAAGTGTTATATTTTTTTTTTTGGGTAATCACAAATATATCTGACGGGTTCCTCTACAATTGAAGTTAGAAAACATAATTCCATTATAAGTCAATATGTGTTTTTTTTTTTTTTTTTCCTTTTTTCAATATTAAGAATTCCAAATGTGGTCTCAAACACATCACATCTTATTTATTTTATTATGAACATCATTCTCTAATCCATTTCAATTTATTTTTTTCTAAACACACCAAATCTTATTAAATTTATTATAAATGTAACACTTGGTGACAATAGGAATACATGTGATTAATATAAGAATGCAATATAAAAATATCAAGGTAACAATCCTAGTTCTTTAACAAGGTAGACATACTGACTGAATGGCCATAACATATTGCTCGAAATAGAGGGAGGAAAATGTTATAAGATTTGGTCAATGGTAATATAGTTATTTTATGACTAGGAGATGATTTATCCTAGAGTGCAAGCTTGATAGTTTCTTTTCGAGTTTCTCAGTGTTGGCTACTACAAATCTAAACTAAAACCTTGGCTTTTGTGAACTTAGAGAATTGAAAGAAAAAATAATGAGATAAATTCAGTAATTACTTCCCAACTAAACATAAATATGCACTTTATGGTGTCTTTCAAACAATGGGATAAACTTTTTTCATTTTTTATAAGAGGCATTAGAACCTAGAATCTACTCTCACAAAAATAATTTTGGTTGGGTGTAAGATAATGATGGTCTCACATGACACCTTAGTGATAATGCAAACATGTAAAAACAATAATAGATTAATTTTGATCGACGATTCGAGGTAATTCCCTAATGAAATTGAATATAACGTAAAAAGATGAAATGTAGGAAAATGAATTACCTTTCTAAATATATACAACTTTTTATTTATAGAACATGTGTATAGCTCTCTGAAGTTTGAGTTTTATTAAGAATGGTATGTTATTTTTATGCAAAATATAATGCATGTGTTTCCATTAATGCTACTTTTAGATACCTAAATGATAGAATTTCACCACAAAATTTGTAGAATTGTAGAGAACATGATTTGTGTGTGTGTGTGTGTGTATGTGTGTTAAATTATGAAAGTCATTGTATCTGTGACATCTCCTATGGGTTAATTTCCCTTGTAAGAATTGTAAATAATTCCCCTATAATTATGTAATTATAAAATTAAAATGGTTAAGAAAGGGAGACAAATTCCATTGTTTGAGGGAAATTGCTTTAGGAGTTAGTCTGAGTGGTGTTAATGGAGCTAACTGTGTTACTAAATTCAACTGGAAAAATGAAGGACATGCCCATGTGTCTTTTAAGAATGACTACAAGAAAGAAATGGACAAGCAAATATTAAGAAGATGGGCCACATTGCCTAAGGCAGTTAGACCATGTAGACCACATAGGGAGAGGACTCCTTCATGGAGGGAGAATAGAGAATGAAGGAGGAAGGTATGAGTGCTAAGAAAATCCTCTCAAATGATGAAGGAAGGGAGGAGGGGTGAAAACTAAGAAAAAAAGAAAAAGAAGAGGCCAGGGAAGGCTTCTGGGGGTGTTGATCATACAAAGGTCACATGTGTAGGAAGAGAAAGGAGAATAAGACAAGAGGAGGTTGAGAGGTTCCTAAGGACCAACCATATTGTTCAAAGGGTATAGAAGTTATGAGAACTAAGAGAATTCATGGAGAAGAGAAACTATGATCATAGTCAGCTGAGAAACCCATGGGGCTTGTTGACTCATAATCATAGAGTAATGTTTGTGCTTGATAGAGCTAACAAGTCCACCAGAGACCTTGTTGGTTGATAGCCATTGAAAGGTGGAGGCACACAAGGCTATTGGTCTGATAACGCTTTATGGTAGTTCCATGGGATTTGGGATGAAAACACAGGTGGAAGATTCCACTAAGCTGCTAGGTTGTGCACTATTATTACTTCAAAGTTAACATGGTTGATAAATCCTCATGACTGATAAATACTCTGTCTCATTTACTATATATATATCTCTTTGTATCTAAATTGAGACTTTGTGACAAAATCCCTATAGAACTGAACACATGAAGCATGTTATAACATGAGTAGACATTTAAGGTGAATGATATTACAAAATGGGGAAAAAAGTACATTAACGGGTTCTTTAGTGAAAGAACCATGGTATGAGAGTCCCAAGAAAAATGACAACCATAGTGTATACACATAGTCGAGACCTATACTGATGCTGATCAATGTTTGCCAATGGAATGAACGGTGATGCTAAATCATCTCTAGCACCTACATCTACACTTGAGATTGCTCCAACCATTAGATCAGTAGACATTTTATGGATCTCCGCAAGGTGCTTTATCGTAAAAGAATTAAATTGAGCACTCCATATTTTTGCCTCTGTAGAGGGGCTTCAAATTGTTTGCGCGAACATTGTAGATGCCTTCCATGTGATTACAAATTAAATATTTGTTTGTCAATACTGTTATGTAATTGACCCCATTGTGTTTTGCCTCTTTTAATCCCGCAACAAGTGTAATGTAGTATGCTTCGTTATTGGTTGTCTTTTCCTGCACTTCTCATATTCTATAAACCACATGATTTTTTACCCCATTTTGAAGGAGAAATTTTTAAGATGCTTGACCCGGATTTGGGCAGCATGATACTTCAATGCACAGTGTCCACTTTTCCACCATTCCGTGAGCTTAGAAGCACTGCATAGTGACAACAACAAAATAGATTCATGTTAGAATATGAAATATGATAAAATATCCTGATTGAAATTGATTATTTTTATTCTACCTCAAGTTTGAATGCACATCCTTGAAAAATAACACAAAATCAAATATCAGTGATAAGACTTTGGGCATAAAGAGAGCATCTTTATTTTTCTATTAGCATAAAGAGTTAATAATGCACGCTCATGTTAATAATGCATGCATGGTCATGAAAAAGAGTATGTAGCATGACAAGAAGAAATGAACCATTTAAGACAAACCTTGTCATGCTATCTAGGATTCTAAGGATTTCAAAATATCATCTTTTAGTAAGATTGACTAAAGAAATCCTGGAAAATGGTTTTTACTGTTACATTTTCAAAAACATTGCTATATCCAATGATTCCAATTGCAGTTGATTGTTAGTGTTTTCCAAAGCTACTGCTCGCATCTTGAAAGAGGGATTGGATTGGGTGGAGGGTTCCAAATAGAGAGAACACTCCTATGCTTATCCAGATCTCCATCAACAAGAGGCAATATCCAGGGAAGTCAAATCATGTAGGCAAGACAAGTCCAAGAAGGAGAGATTGGACACCACTTATAGCTATGATGGATGTTGAACTTAATTATCAGAGCTATCCAATTGTTTAAAGTCCAATGAAACAAAACAATTTTTTTCTAATTCTGCTTCCATTGTTTTGATAGTCATTCAACCTCCATTGCCTTTGTACATAAGATGAGAGGGCCCAGTTTAGATTGTATTATAACATGAGAAGGCCCTGACACCAGATAATTAGCACTCAGATGAATTTAGACAATGTATAACATGACGTGATTGTTCAGTGATCAAAGAAGAGGAAGAGCAAACTACTCTTTAGAACAGGCATAAAAGAGCAGCCTAGACTGTTCTACCATACTATGTACTAGACTGGACTATGAATGTCTAGACATCTTGGATGAGTTTATGATATATGTGATTGCTGTTGCATATATCTCTAGGTTGTTAGTTTTTATCAACCATGGTTTTCTTTTAAAAAAATATAGAAAATATTAATGTGAGCTTGTCCATCTTCCAAATTCACAATTAAGTTAATGTGAGCTTGTCTTTAATTATGTTATCAATCACTTATCACATGAGGGAATAGTTGCTTTCAAGTATGTTTGTACCTTATGTTTCTACTCTTCATTGAAATTCTTAGGTAACTCTTAGTAGCTTTGTCCCACTAATGGAGTTTGAACTTCTACATATAGAAACTTAGCTCTTTTTTATCCTTTTGGCGAGTAACCTCAACTAACACCATTACAAATGTCATTTACCTCAAGTTCCAGCAATTATTTGAAGATTCTCCATAACAGCTTTTCTCAATTGTATGTTAGCATCCATTTTCCTCCCCATTTGAGCTTGACAGCCTAGGCCCTCTATATTGTAGTCACATTTAACAAAGCCGTGCACTCATCTCTACAACAAGTACTATGAGGGCATGAATGATTTTTTGCACCTGCTCAATTTGTTTTTACTTTTCTACACACAATGTACTCATCCACCCTTAGTCTTCACAAACAAAAATAAGCATTGGTTAACCAAGAGTCTAGAAAGGATTCTTAGTACAGTTCAGTCCCAACGTTTAGCTTCCTTACAATCCTTTTGAAAAATGCTGAAAACATTCTGATCCCCTTGAAGACTCCTGGACTTACAGACTTCCTACTACAACCCCAGTTATTAGAGCTAGTGTGACAATAGAAATAGCATTATGCGTCTTTAATAGGCTAAAAAGGAGAGTATGTATTCACAAGAAAGGACATTTATGTAAGAAAATTGGGCCGACCTAATGGCAAAAGCATGCTGCTGAAGAATATTGGACAGAACCAACCTTAATACTCTGTAATGTGAATTACTAGTGTCAGCGTACATGAGAATACTAGGTCAACCAACATGGTTGTGGGAACAGTGATTACGCTCAAAACTATGAATGGATATTTTCTAATTCTCTTGCAAGGAAACTACTTGTGTACAGAAAACCAAGAACTAAGAATAAGGCACATACAAATTATATATCTCACTTAGAACATGGAGATACCGAAAACAAAGTATCTAAGGATACATTTCTTTCAAGTAGGTAATATCCATCCGAAAGATTATTTTTAGGTAGCAGCTAGAAACCCATTCACACTACAGAGATAAAGGAGTCGATACCTCCACATTGGCCCCCCGGTGATAGTCCATCGTCAAAGTCTCAGCTGTACATTTGCCCTCATCATAACAGCTTCTAACACCTGAGCATAAATCCTCTTAGTAAAAATAAAAATATAAATGATACAAGTGGACAAAGGATAATTAAAGCCTTAAACAGGAATACAGATGTTAGTTGTTCTAGGAACCAAAATTATGGGAATCACAGAAGTTACAATCAGGTCTGGGATTCCTGAAACGTTATAACCCATAAACATAGTTAACAATTGCATATCGTGCTCCTGGATGCTCCCATAATACATGACAGTACAAAGAAACAGTTAACCTGTACATTTTGTTTTATTTCTATGTATGTCTGCGAACTGAAAAAAGGCAAATACAGAACAAACAGAAAACTATAGAAGACACTATAGACCACACAAATGGAAGCAATCAATCCATACCTATAGGATTGACATTTCCCCAATATGTCTCCGTCTGTGGATGCTGGAGAGGATCCCCATATACCTCACTTGTACTGGTAAGCAAGAAGCGGGCTCCAATTCATTTTGCCAGACCCAGCATGTTCAATGTCCCCATCACATTTGTCTTGTATAAAGAATATTAAGAAAAACTTCAAAAACTGGATAAAGTGAAAGAGAACAGCAAATTTAGGAACCCTCCCAGAACAAGACATCCTAAGATTCACTCCCAAGAATGGACTTGAATTGAATTATTATTAATGTCCAAAAGACCAGAAGTGCAGACAATGGGACTGCCAAAAAGATCCCATTATAAAGTATTATGGAGGAGTTGCCTAACACGAAGCTAATAGCTAAAAACTAGGCAATAACCCCACTCCAAAGGAGTTAACAGCCTAAAATTAGGTAATTTTCGTTTAAGATCCAAAGGCAAGGAGGATAATCTATAGCCACACAACTCACATCCTTAATGTGGATCATTGTAAGTTGGTCACTGTCAGTAATCAAGGCAAAATATGAACATATCCTGCCAATATTATTGGAACCTATTATGTGTGCAATAGATGATTAAAGACGTGTGTGCAGGTGATAAATTCACCAAGATTTATCTTAGGACGACAAGTTGGGAAATTGGTGCAAACCGACCTTCTAACCTAAAAGCTCAGCCCATATTTCAAGCTCAAATCCATTTCTATGCAAATATTTCATAGGCATAGGTTGATCCGTTTACATAAGCATGGTAATATAGCAGATTAAGCAATTTATGGCATCGATGCAAAATGACCTATAACAGTTGATACCAAAATAAGGAAAAATAGTGAGATCTCCTGCACAGACATAAAAATTAAAGCCAACCAAAATAGCAAAAGATGCATAACAGGGCATTGTTTCAATAACGAGATCGAGAAAGTATGAGCTGGACCACCTCGGATCCATTCTCACTGTGGTCTGCCCCGCCCATATGGCATGAGTTTCAAAGGAATGAGACCAGTTGCATGTCACCAGCAATTTTGCTAGAATAGCAACCCTTCAGACCTGGGACCTAAGCCAAAGGATGTCCGTTGTTGCTTTAAGAACTCAAAAAAAAAAAAACAAAACAAAACGACGGACATCAAGCAGAACTTCAAAATGCAGAGGAAGTCAAAACTTGCCTACAAGGTGTGGATGTGATTGTCTTCACAGGATTGAACTTGTAGTGAACGGGAGACGCAGGGCATGCCAGATGGTAAATCTGATCGACCTCCAACAATATCGGCTCAACAACATCATGCCGGATGAGCTCGAAGCGAGGATTATTGAAGTGATGCATAACATTCTCCTTTCTAGTAGTGAAGAAATTATCGATAACAATCACATTGTCTCCCCTCTCCAGTAGCCTGTCAACCAGATGGCTGCCCACAAATCCTGCCCCCCCTGTTACAACTATTCTCAGAGGCTGCCTCTTCACACCACCCACGATCCTAGAAACAGTGGTTGTCTTCTGAACTCTAGAATTCCCCGCTCTGCTGGACAAAAATATCTCGGCGCCACCTATATTTTTCCTTATGTCTCGTTTTGCAAGATTGGGCTGGAGAATGAAGATCATAGAGGCTATCAAGATACCCACCAAAACAAACAACCAACACTGCTCTTTCAGGACATAGTGCATCAGTTTTGGCAATGATTTAGGCTTCTCAGATTTGGGGGAATAGAGATCTAAATCTGCTAGGGCCTGGACTTCTGCGTCCCGACGGTGATTCACGCTTGATTGCTTGTATATTTTGCTGATACTTTGCCTGATCAGTATATCTGCCTGCCTGCTGGGATTCAGCACCGTGAGCGGACCTGCGAGGTGAGCCAGCACCATGAGCGGGATGGAGTGTACGCTGGAGAGGGGTTGCAGAGGAGCTTCGACGGGAGCGCGAATGGAGCAAATGGAGTTTTGGGCGCGAGCGTTGGTTTGAAAATGCGCCAGCACAGCGGGTGCCAGCTCGGAGATGGTGGGTCACCCCTTCCCGGAAAAAGTTTGATGCGATGGGCAGTCGAGCTCCCGGAGAAACGATGGATGCGGGATGGAAAGGCATGGGCATGTATGTATGGTGAGGCCGCTATCGGGTGCATTAAAGGCCCGATAGTAGGCTGGTTAGCTTTTCCCCTAAATTTACAACAAAATTGCAACGAGATATCACACGGTTTTGTCAGCTGGAAGTCCTTGAAAAATAAATGCCAGGACTGAATTCAGCCAATGAGAAAATGAGTTGACACCAATTGCAACTGGATGGTAACTACAGTCTACGGTGCAATTGCTGTTGGAATTTAATTCCAATTGCAACATAAACAGCTGGACAGAAATCTGATTTGCTGTAGATATTCTAGACTGTTGGATGCCTCAAAGTCGTGCTTGATATTTTGCACATTACTGCGCATTAAATTTTCAGAATTAAATTCCCCTGCAACAGCCGACTTCATTTCTTCAAAAGGCATCACTGCTTGCTGCATTCAATACGCAGATAAGCTTTAGAAGATATTTTTATTATCTTATTGTTTAAAGTCAAATAATGAACAACAATTCTTTTTTATGTTAGAAGAATGTTAGAGAGTTTGAGAAATAGAAAAGACAGAGAAGAAGGCAGAGCAGAGAAAACAACAAGAAAACAGAGTCGCTGTGTTTTGGAGCAGCAATGCATTCTACAGGCTGTTTCAGCAACTGTCTGTGTGTTTCAGCAACAGACTGTGTGGCTGAAACTGGTGTTTCAGCAACTGTCTGCTAGATGCTGAAACACGAATCTGTGTTAAAAACAGAGTTTGTAAAAACAGAGTATGGAGTTTTTAGTTATTCCAGAACTGTAGTTCTGAAGAAGTTTGTAATTTTTATTGTCATTTTTATGGTTAATAAAAACAAAGCTTTTCTCCATATCTTCTTTGTCCAGATTTTTCTGATTTATTTGTGTTGAGTTGCTTCCTCTGTTTTGTTCGAAATTATCAGAAATTTCCATCATGGTATCAGAGCTGGTCTAGGCACTCAGTGAGTAAAAAACAGAGTTTGTTTTTTCACTGTAGGAGCTGTAAGAAGCTTATTGAGCAGATTTTCTCCAGCAGAGAAAGTTTTTTGCTTGTTTTTAATTATACAGTCAGTATCTCTTCTTTACTTATACAGGTTAAGATGGCAGATGCTGGAACTGGTTTGACAAATTCCCAACTGCCACAGTTTAATGGGAAAAATCACAGTTATTGGTCCATAACAATGAAAGCATTGTTTGCTTCTCAAGGAATATGGGAGCTGGTTGAAACTGGCTATGCTGAACCTGCAGATGCAACAGCATTGGCTGCTTTGACAGTAGCAGAAAGAGACCAGTTGAAGAGCGACAGGAAGAAGGATGCCAAAGCCCTCTTTTTTCTCTTCCAATCAGTACATGAAAGTGTTTTTCCACGGATTGCAGCAGCAAGTTAATCCAAGGAGGCATGCGATATTCTCAAAAATGCCTATCAAGGCATCGAGAATGTGAAGACTGCAAAGCTGCAGATGTTGAGGAGAGACTTTGAAACACTCAGCATGAAGGAATCTGATACAATAGATTCATTCTTCACTCAGGTTATTGGGTTGATAACCCAGATAAGATCTCATGGTGAGATTCTTGAAGAAAGAAGGATTGTAGAGAAGATCTTGAGAAGTTTACCCTCAAGGTTTGAAACTATTGTGGTAGCAATAGAATAAACAAAGGATCTCTCACAGTTCACAGTAGATGAACTGAGTGCTTCTCTTATGTCTCATGAACACAGACTGAGTAGAGGAACAGATTCCTCTTTTGAGCAAGCATTCAAGACTCTGATGTCTTTCAGCCAAGAAAAAGGTCGAGGCATAGCAAATAACAGAGGTCGTGTAAGAAGCCAAAACAAAGGCAGAAATAATCCTTCAAGCACAAGCGGAAGGAGCTGCAATCAGAACCAAGATGAAGGTTCAAGCAAACAGCAAGCTCATGGACAAAGGTATGACAAATCCCAAGTCCAATGTCATTATTGTAAGAAATATGGGCACTACGCCAATGAATGTAGGAAAAAACAAAATGACATGAATAGTAGGCAGAATACTAATTTTGCAAATGAAGAAGATAAGAATCCAAAGATTGTGCTATTAGCATGTAACATTGCACAAGACAAACAAGAAGATTTTTGGTTGTTAGACTCAGGTTGTAGTAATCACATAACTGGAAATATTGCAATGTTTGCCAATCTGGATGAAAATGTGAAATCTGAGGTAACAACAGGAACTGATAGTAAGATATCTGTCAAGGGTAAGGGCAGAGTCAGTATCCGAGCAAGAAATGGAGAACAGATGATTGTGCCAGAGGTATACTATGTACCTGGTCTGAAATGTAATCTTTTGAGCATTGGACAGCTCATTAACAAAGGTTACAATGTGTTCTTCAAAGATGATATGTGTACAATCAGAGACATACCTCCAAGTAAGAAGATCATTGCACAGGTGCAGATGACCAGCAATAGAATGTTTCCTCTCAAACTCAAGGTAGATTTGAAGGAAGGAAGAACTATTGCAGCTGTAACACAAGAAGTCTTTCAGGAACAAGTGAAAGGTGAGAATTGGTTGTGGCACTTGAGATTTGGACATCTCAATTTTGGAGGCTTGAATCTGTTGCACAAAAAGGCAATGGTAAAGGGATTGCCATTGATCGAGAAACCGGACAACCTTTGTGAAGGCTGCATCTTGGGCAAGCAACACAAAGAAAACTTTCCAGCAGCAAAGAGTATAAGGGCAAAAGCACCCTTGGAAATTGTTCACTCTGATGTGTGTGGACCGATGCAAATATCATCATTTGTTGGAAATAAATATGTTTTAACTTTCATTGATGATTACACTAGAAAAACATGGGTGTGTATGTTGAAACAGAAGAGTGAAGTGTTTGAGAAATTCCGCCACTTCAAAACTCTTGTTGAGAAGCAGTGTGGGCATTATATCAAAGTGCTCAGAACAGATAGAGGAGGAGAGTACATCTCCAAAGACTTTCTGCGTTTTTGCAGAGAGAATGGCATACAAAAGCAGTTCACTGTAAGGTATACACCTCAGCAAAACGGTGTTGCCGAAAGGAAGAATAGGACCATTCTTGACATGGTCAGAATTATGCTGAAGGCAAAACACTTGCCGCATGAGTATTGGGCAGAAGCTGTTACTTGCGCAATTTACATCTTGAATAGATGCCCAACTAAAGCTGTCATGAACAAAATACCAGAAGAAGCATGGAGTGGTCAAAAGCAAATTGTCACTCACATGAGAGTATTCGGTTGTGTAGCATATGCACATGTACCAAATCAGCTAAGGAAGAAGCTTGACAGTAAGGGGGAGAAGTGTGTCTTTATTGGCTATTGTGATGAGTCAAAAGCATACAAACTCTATAATCCATCCACCAAGAAATTGATAGTAAGCAGAGATGTGCAGTTCATTGAAGATGAAGCTTGGGATGGAAGCTTAGAGAAGACAGTGAATGTGAAGACAATTGTGTCTCACGAAGAAGAAGAGGAAGGGACAACAACAAATAATCCTTCCTTGGTGGCTCCTCCTCCACCACAGCAAGTACAACAAACCACACCACAAGCTGGAATTCGAACAGCCTTGAGAAGTCAAGGAAGTGCTTCTCCAAGCACACCACAGGAATCAGAAATACCCTCAAGTTCGGATGGAACTCCAAGACTACCAAGAAGACCAAGATTCAGAAATCTGAATGAGATTTATGAACAAGGAGAGGTAAGTAACAATACCGGTCTGAATTCATTATTCACTTTGTATTGTCATGTTGATGACCCAGTTCATTTTGAAGATGCTGTAAATGAAGATAAATGGATTGAAGCAATGAATGAAGAAATTGGTGCAATTGAGAAGAGTAAAACATGGGATTTAGTGGACCTCCCTGAAGGCAAAGATGCCATTGGAGTTAAGTGGGTTTATAAGACCAAAAGCAATGCTGAAGGCAAGATTGACAGGCATAAAGCAAGACTTGTTGTGAAAGGCTACAAACAGCAACAAGGCAAAGACTATGATGAAACCTTTGCACCAGTAGCGAGGATGGAAACAGTCAGAACAGTGTTGTCTATTGCGGCACAACACAAATGGAAGATTTATCAGATGGATGTTAAATCTCCAGTCCTGAATGGAGTGTTAAAAGAAGAGGTTTATGTTGAACAACCTCCAGGCTATGAAGTTGAAGGCCAAGAGCATAAAGTCTGCACACTGAAGAAGGCTCTTTATGGGCTGAAGCAAGCTCCAAGAGCATGGTACATTAGAATAGATGCTTATCTGATTGAGAATGGGTTTGATAAGTGTGATGGTGAACCCACACTCTACATAAAGGAGAATGACGGTAAGATTCTTATTGTTGTTTTATATGTAGATGATTTGATTTTTACTAGCAATGATGCTTCTCTCATTGCTGTTTTTAAAGCAGTCATGAAAAGTGAATTTGAAATGACTGACTTGGGCTTCTTAAGATATTTTCTTGGAATTGAAGTAGACCAAAGTGAAAATGGTGTTTTCATTTCTCAAGTTAAATATGTAGAAGCAGTGTTGAGGAGATTTAACATGCAGAACAGCAAGGCAACTGTGACTCCAACTATAATGGGGTTGAAATTGACCAAAGAAGACAGCAGCAAGGATTTTGATCCAAAATTGTACAAGAGCATAGTTGGCAGCCTTATGTACTTGACTGCAACTAGGCCGGACATTATGCACGCTGTGAGTTTAATCTCCAGATTTATGGAAAGACCAAAAGAGACTCATTGGTAGGTAGCCAAGAGGATTCTAAGGTATGTGAATGGAATGAAGGGGTTTGGTATTTTATTCTCCTTTTCTGAAAGTTTCATGTTGACAGGTTACACTGACAGTGATTGGGCTGGAAGTGTTGATGATAGGAAAAGAACATCGGGATATGTGTTTCATATGGGATCGAGAGCCATCTCATGGGCTTCGAAGAAGCAACCAGTTGTGTCTTTGTCAACAACAGAGGCAGAGTATGTGGCAGCAACAGCAGCAGCATGCCAAGCAGTGTGGCTGAGAAGAGTTCTCAGAGATTTGTGTCATGAACAAGAAAAGGGCACAACCATTTACTGTGACAATAGCTCGGCAATAGCATTGTCTAAAAACTCTGTTTTTCATAAAAGGACAAAGCACATAGACACCAAATTTCACTTCATACGTGAATTGGTTAACAATGGTGAGATTGTTTTGCAGCACTGCAGAACAGAGGATCAGTTAGCTGACATCTTGACAAAACCATTGGGAAAGAAAAGTTTTGATCATTTCAGGAAATGCCTGGGTATGCAGAAAAACCCAGCAGTTGAAATTAAGGGGGAGTGTTGGAATTTAATTCCAACTGCAACATAAACAGCTGGACAGAAATCTGATTTGCTGTAGATATTCCAGACTGTTGGATGCCTCAAAGTCGTGCTTGATATTTTGCACATTACTGCGCATTAAATTTTCAGAATTAAATTCCCCTGCAACAGCCGACTTCATTTCTTCAAAAGGCATCACCGCTTGCTGCATTCAATACGCAGATAAGCTTTAGAAGATATTTTTATTATCTTATTGTTTAAAGTCAAATATGTTTTTAACATATAAATGTAATGAACAACAGTTCTTTTTTATGTTAGAAGAATGTTAGAGAGTTTGAGAAATAGAAAAAGACAGAGAAGAAGGCAGAGCAGAGAAAACAGCAAGAAAACAGAGTCGTTGTGTTTTGGAGCAGCAATGCATTCTACAGGCTGTTTCAGCAACTGTCTGTGTGTTTCAGCAACAGACTGTGTGGCTGAAACTGGTGTTTCAGCAACTGTCTGCTAGATGCTGAAACACGAATCTGTGTTAAAAACAGAGTTTGTAAAAACAGAGTATGGAGTTTTTTAGTTATTCCAGAACTGTAGTTCTGAAGAAGTTTGTAATTTTTATTGTCATTTTTATGGTTAATAAAAACAGAGCTTTTCTCCATATCTTCTTTGTCCAGATTTTTCTCATTTCTTTGTGTTGAGTTGAGAAACTTTGCTTCCACTGTTTTGTTCGAAATTATCAGAAATTTCCATCAATTGCAACGGGATCATTACTTGGTTTTGTCGACTGAAAGTCTTTGAAAAATAATTGCGAGGACTCAAATCAGCAAACGAAAAAATGAATTGACACCCATTGCAAGTGGCTAGTAACTAGAGTCTACAACGGAATTGCAATGTTATCATTATCATCACTTTGTCGGCTGAAATTCTTTAAAAAATAATTGTCAGGCCTGAAATCAGCCAACGAAAGACTAAACGAGATTGTAGCGGGAAATTAACCTCATCAAACAAATTTAGAATAATATAATTAGAAACAGAACGTATTTATACTTTAAAGTCATTTTCAAAAAGCCTTCAACTAAGGAGAATGTGTAAAGTGAAACCCAAATAATCACCATAAACCCTAGGTAAAGAGCCTTTCCCAGTTTTCCTCCATCGAAAAGCTTGAGAGAAAAAAATATCGGAAAGGAAATCAGCTAAGTTAATGAAACGCGACTAATATTATTATTCCCACAACCATCACCGCAGCATGTGAAATATCAAAATCGATTGCCTGGCATTTTCACTCCAAAAGCGGTTATTCTTAAAAAGTATATTAACAATTAAGACCCCATGCAATTTTCTATAACTAGAGACAATCCAAAATAATTAAATCAGGGTAGTAATTACCAGTAATAAGACTTTCCTGAAAAAGAGGGTGAGTAGGAGGCAACCAGATCATTTCAGTGTTTCCGCAGCTGAGGTGCTTGGAGATCAACTACCTGAAAATTTCCGCAAAGTGGGTGGACGAAAATTACTATTTAATAAAAACTGACAGGTAAATTGATATGTAAACCATTAAGCTAAAGCAACGATTAAAAGAAAATGTAATTTTCGTAAAGCTTCGAACTAGAACAATAAGTAATACGTGCACTAGTATCCTACAACCGAGCCATTCCCAGTGCCCTACAACAGTTGCACTTATATTTGGATTCTTCTTTGCATCTTAACCAATAAAACAAAACAAAATAGTGATGATTACTGTACAATTATTTTTAAAAAAATTGCATAACTACAGGAACCCGCTGCAAGATGGATCATAACTAGGATGGGTCAAAATTAAAAATGAACAAAAGATACCTAGAAGGCAAGGAAGAATACACTAATTCATCTTAGCGTCGCTTTAGAGAAGTGCATCTGCCATTACACAATGAAAAGTAACAGAGTAGGGCTCTGTTCAAAACCCCGTCATACTAAATTTCATAGAGGTCAACCTTTAGATTTTACGCGCTCCTTGTTATAGTTATTTGCTCTAACAGTCCCAGTGACGCCCACTCCTTTGGATTCACTTGCAAATGATAAAACCTTCATCATCGACCAGGAATTCAAAACGTTTTGGAAATGGAAAAAAGTAACAGACTGGGAAGAATCAAATCAAAGTCGAAAACGCCAAAGATTAAAAGAATGCACAAACCAAAAATACAAAAAATAAAATGGAAAGGGCAAACAGACCAACCATGAACTGCTTAAGTTAAATGTAAGGGAAAGAAAAAGAGGAGGCTAGAATCAAATCTACGAACTCCAAAATCTCGCACTGATTAAGTTAAATCCCTAAGGAAAAGAGGGTAGAATCAAATCTTCAAACCCCGAAATCTCGACAGTTAAGATAATAAAACAAAAACCCCACAATCTCGTGTCACCTCGCCCCTTCTCATTTCGTCTCATATCTCCGATCTAACAAGTGTAATAACCAGAACGGATTCCAATAGATTTATATCGTGTTTATTACATTTGAATCCGCCACCTGTCATCCACGATTACAAATAGTACCGTTATATGCCCTCTCTCATGCCTCACAATTGAGTTTTGAATTTTCCCTGTATGGGCACGATGCTTCATGCTTACGCGTTTTAATTAAATGTTATTTTATATGTTATTTATTAATTAAATATTCATATGTACATGTTTTTTTCTTAAATTTTTTTCGTTGAAAAAAACATTTTGAATAGAGATAAGTAAAAACAATCATGTACAACTAATTAAATGGTTCTCTCTTTTTTGCACACACGTAGGTTTGTTATTGAAGCAAGCGGACATCCCAACTTTGATTTCAAAATATTGTGAAAACCACGAGGCACCCTTCTCCTAATGAAGACTGCGCGTTACACTACACTCCTTTTTATGTTACGAAAAATACATTTCACTTTTTTCTTACGTGAAAAATAGTATATTGGTAATTCATTAAATGAATAAATCAAATATATTTAAACAAAATTAATATTCACGGTCACTTTTAATTCATTTAGCTTAAATATAATTATATGTGAGTAAAAAACAATACACATATAGTTTTATATTAATAAAAATTACATTTAAAATATCAAGATATTTGATGGTTGTATTATTTTTGGCTACTCAAAAATAATAAGATTTTTTTTAATGGTTTTTTATAGGCTATAATATTATATTTTTTCATTTTAGTACTGCATGGAAAATCTATATTTTTTCACCAGACCTTATCTATACATGTGAATGAATTATTATGCATGGATGGCAAAAAAGTTTTAGAAGAATCATGCTAGGCTATTAATATTGAATGGCGTTGTAAATAAAATCAAGAAAAAGATACATTAAAAAAAATAAAATACATATAACATTTACAAATATTTTTAAATGCAATAGTATATATCCATTTTATAAGAAATTTATTACCTTACTTTCAAATTCAACAATAATTTGCAGTGCAATGTTTGGAACATATTGAACATTTATTCTAGTATTATCACATGATAAATGATGCATATTAATATGTTTAAGTAATTTTAGTACATTGTTTTCTCAAATGCATCAGGATGAATTCAGAAACTATCTAAACACTTTTCCATAAATGGAAATATAAAAAACGATAAACTAAAAAGTTAAAATTAGAGGTTCACTTGCCATGTTGCATAAGTAGAGAAAGAAGAAAAAGAGTCATATTGGGAACAAATGAAAACCACCCAGACGCTTGGCTATGATTAGAAATAATTAAAAATATAAAAGAAAAAACATTTAAAATTAAGATTAGATCTTAATCTCATTCACTTATTTTTAAGTGACGTGATGATTGAGTTTAATCTCATCCTTCCCTATTACTTAGCACAAGGACCCTGGAAAATATTCCATAGGTAATATAAATAAATTAATTCTAGAGTTTAAAATTTAAAATTTTAAAAACAATGAACCATCAACAATAGAAAGAAAAATAAAACAATGAGAATCATTATAATAAAATAAATTGGCACAAATTCATCTTTGTTCCAAATTAATCAAATTGTAAGATAAAATGTACCAATGCTACTTGTAACGCTTTCAAATGCACAAGCATGCTTAAGTTAAAATCAAATTAATTTTTAATATATTATAAAAAACAATTTCATCTCTTTCTTTTTTTATATTAATTAGGTATAATTTTAATGATTCTTTATGCAAAATTAATTATATTTGAATATGCTTAAAAGGTTTTTTAATTTACATAGTTTTAATGGCCGCTACAAATACTCGGCGATAGTTTTAATGGCTGCTACAAATACTGGGCATTTTTTTCTTCCATATTACAATTATCCAAAAGAATGACAAAAAAATCATATTGATCTTTGCTAATTCATAACCTTGTATTATGCTATTTAATGAAAATTACATTTTGATATTAGAATTAATATTTTGAAGTGATCAAATGAATTTCAAAATATGGGACTTTAATTTTTTTTTTTTTATCTAATAAATCTTTCTTCATTGAAAATTCAATGATAAAAAAAAATTGCAATAAAATATTCCAGTATGAAAATAAGATTCTAAGAAGATAAATTAGTTAGTTAATTATAGAAAACACCAATAAAAAAATTTGTATACATTCAAAAATATATATAATTTACTAATTTAAGTAGTGTTTATTTTCTAAATCTATTATAATTTAAATATTAATAAAATAGAATATCATTATTATTGCTTCCTATATAAACAATTGACTTTTATTTTTATTAAATAATTTATTATTATTTAAAAAAATGTGTTGGGTAAAATGATTTCGTAATAATAAATAAATAAATAAAGATGCAACGACGGATATATTTGAGTATTCTACCACTAACTCTTTTTTCTTTCTATTTTACGTCAAAAAAAATTCCTATTATAAAAAAAAATCCTCAAGAAATTAATTAATTAAGTGAATAAAAAAATTATTTTAGACGTGGCCATGCATATTAACGAAATCTTCAATTCGGGAAATTCTAAATCCTATAGAAATTAATTAATTAATAAATTGAAAAAACTTTTAGACGTGGCGATGCATATTAACCAAATATTTAATTCGGGAAATTGTAACACTCATCAGCGCTATATAAAAAAGAATTGTTTGCATTAAATAAAAAAAAAATTCCTATTATAACACAAAATCCTAAAGAAATTAATTAATTAAGTGAATAAAAAAATATTTTAGACGTGGAAATGCATATTAACGAAATCTTCAATTCGGGAAATTCTAAATCCTGTAGAAATTAATTAATTAATAACTTGAAAAATCTTTTAGACGTGGCGATGCAGGTTAACCAAATCTTCAATTCGGGAAATTGTAACACTCATTAGCGCTATATAAAAAAGAATTGTTTGCATTAAATCCTTATTAGGAATATTATAATAAAGGGACCCTCTAAGACATTTAAGTCTTATCACACACGTATATATTCACAAGGTAACCACACCACTTAACTATGATTGGGAATTGCAATTACGTTCTTTTCTCTCCTCGATCATCTTAATATCAGAACTATTTTCTTTCCCTTAGTAACTTCATCGGGATTATTTGTACGCATCAGAACCCCTAGGTTCAAACTAAAGTTAATATTAGTTTTGAGGTTGCTCTTTGTCTAGCTCAAGAATACCTTATGGCTTTCTGTCCAGCTCAAGAATACCTTCTGGCAGCAGCGTCCTGCCTCATCCTCAGAGTGTCGTATATAGGTTTCTGAATCTAATTCCTTTTCTCCTTATGCCTCTTGCTTCATTTCCTCCTTGTGCCTCTTCCTTTGTCTAGCTCAAAAATACCTTATGGCAACAACGACAACCTCCTGCCTCATCCTTAGAGTGTCCTATATAGGTTTCTGAATGTAATTCCTTTCCTCCTTATACCTCTTGCTTCCTCCTTCACTGCCTTCTTTGGCTATCCTCTTTTGAGATTATATTTTATCTCAAAGGAATGAAATATAACTAATTCTTAATTATCTCGTAAAAAGAGTTTTATCTTAAGGTTCCCTCTAGTGAATTCCAATATTCCCCTTAGTTGTTATTTGTTTTAGAATAAACATAACAAAAAGCTATTCTCATTAGGCTTTCGCTCAACCTATAAATCCTTTAGTCTTAAACGGTAAAAGTAAACGAAATAAGTCACAAATATTCATAATGTCTGGAGGAGTGTTACATCTTCGCCCCTGGAGCATAGAATTGTCCCTAGTCTCATCTTGTCCTTTGAATAAGTCAGCATAACCTTCTTGCATAAAGTTCTCGTCCTCCAAACTAGGCTTTTCTGGGCTAAAGTGTCTCGACTGCACTTTAACCTAGGTGATGGCTCACCTCTGTAACATTATTTCTCTCTACTCAAGAATACATTAAGGGTCTACCAGGAACTTTGCACCCTGTTCGGCCTATTATAGGAACATACAATGTAATTAACTCATGCTTATCATTACATCAATATTACTTATACAAAATTAAATTTTCCTTTTTAAATTTTACTTCAATATCTTGCCAATGAATAACATGTCTAGGGTCATATATATCGCTTCAGCAATGAAACATGAAATACATTATGAACTATTATATCAATGCGTAATGCCAATTGATATGCTAATCGTCCAATTCTTTCCAATATTTGGAAAGGACTACAAAATGAAGGGGAAGGTTTTGCGCAATCACTCCATCTCAAGGTACTTTTCTTTGCTTTGATCCATTCATATACATGATCCCCAACATCCAATTATTGATAGGTTCCTTTCTTATCAGCATAAGCCTTTTGTCTATCTTGGGCAGATTTTAAGTTTTACCAGACATTCTTCATTGTTTGCTCCATTTCTGCTAACATGTCTGGCCCTAGCATTATTCTATCTTCAAGACTATTCCAATTAGTAGGTGTTTTACACCTTCTATAACACCTCAAAATGGGCTTATATTTAAATATTCATGTTAACTATTATTATATGAAAATTCAACAAATGTAAATATTCACATTTTCTAGGTTTCTACATAACATACATTCTTAACATATCTTCCGGTACTTGGTTCACCTTGCAGTCTGCCCACCTGTCTCTAGATGGTACGCAGTGTTGAACTATACCTGGGTTCCCAATCTCCTGAAAATAGCCTTCCAAAATGTAGATGTGAATTTTACATCTCTATCTGATATAACTACTTTAGGTACACCATTCAATGGAAACACTTCTTCCATAAAAAATATCAGCAATTCGAATAGCCTTATAAGTAGATTGCACCATAATAAAATAAGTAGTTTTATTGAGTTTGTCTACAACCACCATGATTGAATAATTATGTCTCTTGGATCTGGGTAGTCCTCTTATAAAATCAAGTGTAATGACTTCCCATTTCCACTCAAGAATGGGTAGTGGATGGAGAAGTTTGGTGGGGTGCTGGTGTTTAGCTTTTACTTGTTCATACTCTAGACATTTTGCTAAATATTCTGCAATATCTCTTCTCATTCGTGGCCAAAAGTAATCATATTTTTATTGTTGATTTTTTTTTTTGGTAACCGGGGTGAGAAGTATAAGGACTTCTATGAAATTCATCCAGAATCAGTTATGTAACTGAAATCTAGTTAGGGACATATTCCCCCCCTTAAAAGTTAACAACTAATCCTCATTAATGCCATATTCATATTGTTTTCTAGAGTTGTTGGTCTGATGGGCTTCATGTCATAAAAAATTATATTCAGAGTCTTTTTGGGTAGCCTCTTTGATTGATTCTAAAACTTTTAATTCTATTTGGTTATAGTGAAGTTCATATACAAAATGCAACCTCTTGCTTAATTCATCCTCTACATGATTTTATTTTCCCTTTATATGATTAATGTCGAATTTGAATTCACTAAGAAATTCACACCACCTAGCTTAACGTGCATTCAAATTAGGCTACTTAAAATAACACGTTAGACTACTATGACCTATCATTAGTAGAATTTTTTTCCGAGTAGATAGTGTCTCCAAATTTTTAGTGCATGGACTACAACAGTTAATTCCAAGTCATAGGTAGGACAACTCTGCTCATTTTCCTTGAAATTTCGGGACTCATATGTTATCACTTTCCCATATTGCTTCCACATTTCCCCTATCCCTTCTTGACAGACATCCATGTACACAACAAATTCCTTGTTCGGGTCAGGAATCTTTAACATGGGGGCAATGGTTATTATTTTCTTTAGCTACTCAAAACTTCGATGGAAATATGTTTTCCACTTGAAAGTTCTTCATTTCTTTTGCAGAGAAGTAATAGGGTAAGAAATTATGGAAAACCCCTCAATAAAAGAAATAGCAAATCCAATTCATGGTATGACAAAGATTTTAAAAGTGCAAGGAGAGAAATTAAGGAAGCTGTTAATGAATCTCTTAAAATGGACAAGATAAAAATATATAAAGCCCTAACTAAAAGGAAAAAGAGGCAGTACATTCGTCAAGGACAGGAGAATCTCTTACACCTCTCTAAGGTAGCTCCTAAAAAATTTTGGAGGTAGATTATGAATGGGAAGACTAAAGACAATAATAAAATTGCTCTTCACGATTGGAATTCCTATCTTAAAAATCTTAATGAATCTCCAAATGTCATGGATAATTTCGAAACCCTGCTCACAACGAAAGAAGTTTTCTCTTTAGAAGACATTAAGTTTGGGGTTAATCACCTCGCTAATGGGAAAGCTAATGACATTGAAGGTTGCCATGGGGAAATCTCAAAAATTCGTGGTCTTGTCCTCATCCCTCACATCAAAAAGCTTTTCAATCAAGCAGTCAAGCAAGGGTTCCCTAAACCTTGGACTGAGAGCCTCATTATCCCTATTTTTAAAGTGGGGATACAAATAACCCCTCTAATTATCGGACAATTATGATCAGCCCTCTCTTAGCCAAGTTATATGGTAGTATTTTGCAAAAGAAGTTAAGCATATGGCTTGAAAGTGAAGGTAAGCGGGCTAAAGGCCAAGAAGGTTTCAGAAGGCATCACTCATCAACAGACCACCTCGTTATGCTTAGGATCATTGCGGAGGAATGTCGTAATGATAAATCCAATTTATTTTGTTGCTTTGTGGACTTTAGAAATGCTTTTGATACGGTTCCTAGATACAACCTTTGGAATAGATTAGAAGAGCTAAAGGTTCCTCTCGAGTTGAGAGCTGCCGCTATAAGGTTATACGAGAATGTAATTGCCAAGCTAAAGAGAAATGAGGGGTGGTCGAAGGATATTAAGTGTAACATCGTAGTTAAACAAGGTTGCCCCCTGTCCCCTACCCTATTTGGCATTTACATCGATAAGCTCAAAGGCTATTTAGAGGAAGCAAGATGTGATGGCACGATCTTAGCTGGTATAGTCGTCATCCTTCTTCTCTATGCTGACGATATTGTTCTTTTGGAAAGGTGCCCATCTGATCTTGATAAGAAACTCAGGCTTCTTAAGGATTTCTGCTCTACCATGGGTATGATTGTTAACACTAACAAAACAAAAGTTATGATTATCAAATCCAAGAAGGACACTTACGCTAATTTTATGTATGACAATAATAACTTGGAGGAAGTGTATTCTTACAAGTACCTAGGAATTGATATTCATCACAAGCTCAATTGGAACCATAGCATTGAGAAAAGGATTAATGGGAGGTGGAAAGCTTATTTTGGTCTTGAAAATAATTGTAAAACAACAAACCTTGTAATGTGGGATAAAAAGAAGTTCTTCTTTGAAACTTTAGTCACTCTCGTTATCTTATATGGTTGTGAGGTTTGGGGTTGCAGCATCTCCAGATAATCATGGAGAAATATTGAGCAAATCCAGAAGCGTTTTATAACTTATAACCTAAAAATTAAAAGTAATACACCCAATCCTATTCTCCTTATAGAAGCAGGTATTTCCCCTATTGAGAGCCTAGCTATGATTAGGTTTCTGTTGTACAAGCACAAACTCAATAACATAGACGATCATAGACTTCCTAAGCTAGCTTTAAATTCCAGCCAAAACCACCTAAGGCTCAATCGGGGGTGGCATAAAGACATAAGCGCCTAATTAAACTATTGGGAGATCAACGAGAATGATGCATTGCAAAACATAAATAACATTAAAGATATTGTTACTTCTAAGTTCAAAGAAAAAATGTGGTGTGAGAAAGATTTAGCGGCTAAAAGAAAATTAAGTTATTATAAGAAGGTCATCAACCCCACCCTAGAAGATCAAAAGTATGTCTCTATTTTAACTAGCTCAAAGAAGAAAATTAATATAGCAAATATTAGAACAATTTCTCATGAGATCCATAGTGAAACAGGTCATTGGGCAGTTCCTAAAATGCCATGGATGGAAAGGATCTACCATATATGTGAGAATAGGAACATCGAGGATGAAAACCACTTCCTCTTAGAGTGCCCCGCGTACAACCACATTAGATCTCAGTTTCACAATCTTTGTTACAATACTGACCTTCCTATCCTTTTACAATGTCAAAATTATAGTGAGCTCGTGAGGCTTCTCTCCAAGCTTTTTTAGCATAGGAATAAAATCTTAAATCAAAATAAATAATTTGTTTCTTTAGCTCTGATATACCAATGTTTGGTCTCAGCAGACGTTAACCATCATCATCATCATCATCAAAATGGTGGTAGCACCCTACCAGAACCATGAAGGATTGTATATGTGCTACATTTTTTTATATAGGTCATTCCGTAATGGTTCTGATCTTTTCAGAATCAACAACTATACCCTCAGCAGAAATTACATGTCTTAAATATTGGATTTGATCCTTGTAAAAATAAAACTTTATAAATTTAGCATACAATTGACACTCCCGTAAGACTTTCAACACTCTACAAAAATTTTCTTTGTGTTCCTTTAAATTTTGGGAATAAACTAGAATATCATTTATGAATATCAAGAATATTTTTTCTAGAAACGAGTGGAAGATACCATGCATTGGACTCATGAACTTCGTTGTCGCATTGGTTAGTCCAAAAGGTAAGACCATAAACTCATAATTTCCATAATGGGTTCTAAACGCTATCTTATAAATGTCCTCCTCCTTCAATTTAATTTGATGGTAACCCGATCGTAAATCGACCTTATAGAAAATTGTAGCGTCTTTAACTTGGTGAAATAGATCATCAATTGACAACAATGGGTACTTATTCTTGATAGTTAGTTTATTAAGTTTCCTATAATAAATGCAAAGTCTTAAAGTTCCATAATTTTTCCTTATGAACAACAATAGAGCTCTCCATGATGACACACTTGGATAGATGTACCCTTCATCGAGGAGTTCCAGTAATTGCATCATGAGCTCTGTTAACTTAGGTATACTCATATAGTATGGAGATTTTGACACTGGGAATGATCCAGGGACTAACACAATTGTAAATTCAAAATACGATTTTGGGGATAGTCCTAGTATTCTCTCAGGTAACACATCAACAAAATATTGGATTATCTATATGTTCTCTAAGGAATTTTTCTTCTCCTTAGTATTAGAATACCCAAACTGAAAAACATATATCACATAGCCCTTTCTAACATATTTTCCTAACTGATAGGCAATAACGGGGCATATTTTTATTGGCTTTTTAACGCCTTGGATTTCATGCTTGGAGCCATCTTCAACAAGGTAACTAATAGAATTTTCTTTGCAATTCACTGAGGACCAATGCCATTCTAACCAGTCCATTTCAGTCAACATGTCAAATGATACTAATGGAAATATATTCAAATTATCCTTACGTCATTGTCTTCCTATTTTAGGAGAACAATTTGGTATCTTAGTCGTCACTCTTCGCTTTGTTCCACTAGATAGTTGTACCAACCAGGGATTTTTAAATTTATGAATTTATAAATTAAAATTTTCCACTACTTTGTGGTTAACATAACTTAAACTTGCTCCAAGTTCTACTAAAATAGACACAATATGGTTAAAGAAATTACCTTGATAAGCGTTGATCCTTGGCATACTCCTCCTCACCTCATCGACTTTAGAAGCTTCCTGTACATTAGTAGCTTGCTCAGGCCTAGAATGATGGGAGGAATTTTTATAATAATGGGGTTCCTTACAACCCTAGCACTATAGAGGGGGTTTTTGCAATTGACTGGGCTCCAACTTGGTTGATGCTTCCATTTGGTTTGGTTTAATTTTCCATTTAGTTTTTTTTATTATTTATCCCAAACTATTTATTTGGTTGGCTTTTCTGTGAACTTTTAAAACTTGAAGTCTTAACCTCTTTCTCTTCAATTCCTTGCATTGTCTTTACCTCTTCCCACCATAAAGTATATTTTATTGAAGCTGGTAAATAGCCAACCTGGACTTAAGGTTATTATCTTACTGATAGATTTGAAAATATTTATTCATATTAATAATCCAGAGTTCTGCGGCTTCCTCCACCTCAAGATCAAATGTTGGGGGTTTAATTTTTTTAAATTCCCCCCGCAATTAGGCTTTTCGTTTCTTTGTTCTCCTTTTATCAGAAACGTTTCCATATTTCTCTTTTTTATCATTCATATCTCCTTTAGTTCTATGGGTATGACTTCTTTCTAGCATATTATCATTCCTCTGTGTAGGTTCTTCATCCCTCACTCCACTTTCGTGGTTGGGCATAGAAGTCCTTTGATTTTTCTTGTCCTAAATATTCTTTGGGACTCGTTCTTAATATTTTTCAATTGTTGGATGATTTCTAACAACATAGCAGCCGGGTTTTGTCATTCTTCACCCAAATGCACTCACATTTACGGATTATCTTATGTGATTGATATGGGACCAGATTCAATAGTTGGCCTCATTAGGGGTAAACTTCTAACTTCCCTCCTCATCCTTATTCTCCCCTCTATGCACATTAACATGCTTTGTTATTACTCCACTTTCCCAAACAGGCCAAAACATTGAAACTACACTCTGATACCACCTATAACACTCATCAACTCTATATGAAAAAAATGTTTGCATTAAATCCTTTCTAGTAATATTATAATAAAGGGACCCTCTTAGGCATTAAGTCATATCACAAAATTCCATTAAGGTGTAAGAAAACCTAATGAATCTTAGTAAGCGAATATGTGTGTGTGTGTGTGCGTGTGCTCGGATGAACATAACATAATATTTGATAACTAAGTTCTTATCATTGTGTTTATCTGAACTGTATACCCTTTATACAACAAGGTTATTGATTTTATGTTTGATATTATGGAGGTGATTATTATATAGCTAATCATGTTCCCTGGTGTTAAGTGGGCACCAAATATCTAGTGGCACATTTAATAAGGTGAACTTTCTCGAGAACTCTATGGATCATACTTGGAGAGAGACATGCCTTCAATCAGTTAGGGTTTCAATCCTACTACTATGTCTTATTGCGAGGAGATAAGGAAATCTACTCGATTTTCCACAGGTTATGCCATTCTTTCGTGAAGGAGGTGCGTCATGAGCGCTCTGCTACATCCTTGGTAGGTCGACCTTCCTTCTCTTCACTTGTAGACCTTAATTTCAGTAGTTTCTATGAGGGTAATCTCTCCGACCTGCCAACACGGCAAGTTTAACGGTGGTTCTATAATCCTACAAGTTTGCTTAACCAATGGTTATGTTTTCTCCAATTTCTATCTAGACTTACCAAGACCTTTAGGTAAGGAATCAATGTATTAAAATTTCCAAATTTATGTATAATCAAATATTGAATTCAATAAACTCTATGGTTTCCCTAAATTATTTAGGGTTTACTGATTATTTTTGTAGGGCTCTCGGTATGGGTTCAATGTATTTCTTCTCTTAAGTATGGTACATGTTCATTTCAATTAGTTTATGTCTCTTCCTTACATTAATCTTCGTTCAATAAAAATTATCTTACTATGACACCCTTGATTGTAGGTTTCTTACATAGGTAATGTATCAAATTCACCAATGCAATGCCTCTTCATGAATTTCCACACATGAAGGTTTCTCGGCGTGACCTCCTAACAAAGGGTTTTCATTTACAGGTTCTTAAACTTGACCTTGCTCCCTTCCAGAGCATTCTATTAGAGGTGTGTTATATGCTTATCTCTCCGAAATTCCCCGTCTAAATACATCAAATAAACTATAGTCCATGAAAGAAATTGTGGGATTTTTAATACTATAATGGTTATCATATGTGTAAACCTTGTTCATATTTTTGTTCAGGATTGGCAACCTTTTGCTAGACTCAGAATAACCGAGGGAAGTTTTGTTATGTTATATTTAATTTTCCCCTATATTAAAGGACGTGCTCGGTATAAATTCTTATTTCTTTTTGTTGTATGCACTTTGGCGATGGAACATGTTGAGTTTAGGTTCCATGTTTTTTGAACTCAATTCCTTACTTAATATGGGTATGCAATTATTTTTTTTCTTTCTTTGATTAATAGTTCACTTCAGAGAATAGTCGAGTTGTTTTGTTCTTCTGCATGGAATATTTCTAAGTTACTAGTTAATAAAAATTTGTTTTAGTCACGGAAAAATCTTAATCTAACGTACACTTTAAGTGATATTTGAATCTCCATTCTAGCATTTTTAATGTTTAAAGCATAGTTTTGGCCTCTCTTTCAGTGCACAACAATTACATGAATTTCGTTGTGGAATTGAGTTTTAGTGTCTCGGCTTATTTATACATTGGGTTTGATGTAGGATTGTTCTGAGCTGGTAGTTTGGGTCTGGCCTAGCTAGGGAACCAACTTGAGCAGTAACCCTCAGTCACTGTTATTTTTCTTTTTCTTCCATTCAGTTAATACATGATCGTTCATATAATGTTTTTAGTATTTATTATTTTAATTTAAAATTCCTTGAACACATACAGAGCCCTACTAAATCCCTTTTAGTTTCCCATTTTGTGTTGACATATTAGAATGAAATATCTTGAAATATTAACTTAACCATATAATTAATGCTTGTGTTGACTATGTTTATTCTCAGAAACCCCAATTTGCACAGCACATATAAAGCACAGATTATTACTGCTTAGATTACATACACGTTATGTAGCTACATAGTTACAAAATATAAGTACATGAACATATTCTAGTCCAATACATATAAACCACATATTATTACTGTTTAGATTACATACACGTTATGTAGCTACTTAGTTACAAAATATAATTGCATGAACATATTCTAGTCCAATACATTTAAACCACATATTATTACTGTTTATATTACATACACATTATGTAGCTACTTAGTTACAAAATATAATCGCATGAACATATTCTAGTCTAATGTATGTCAGTGTATAGATCATAAACAAATTTCATAACCAAGCTATCTAAAATTGACATCAAACCAAAGGTTTTAATTGTGGATAGAGCTTATACATTATCACTATTATTTAGTGTGAGTACTTATTTGTTATGTTGGGTCATTTAGGAATTCACAGGGTAACCACACCAAACAATTACTTCATTTTCTCTCTCCCAGCATCTTTATATTAGAACACTTTTCTTTTCATTACTAACCCTATCAGGGTTACTTCTCAGACATCAAAACCCCCATAAGTTCATCTTTGGTTGTCTTCCTTGGTTCTTTTCTTTATGAAATTATCTTTTATCTCAAAAGAAAGAAAGATAATTGGTTGTCGCTTCCTCCTTGGTTTCTTTCCTTGGGTCTTTCCTTTATGAGATTATCTTTTATTTTGAAGGAAAAAAAGATAAATGACTATCTAGTAAAAATAGTTTTATCTTAAGGTTCTCTCTTGTGAATTCCAGGATTTCCCTTGGTTATTATTTGTTTTATAATAAACATAACAACAAAATTTAACCATCCAAAATCTCCATTAGGATTTATTTAGTCTTAAACGGTAAAAATTAAATGCAAGTAACTCACAAATATTCACAAAATTCATTCATTTCTTTCATTTGCTTCATAGTATCTAGTACTTTTCGCTTTGTCTGAATTAGCTAAATTAAAGTAAAAGAGTTGTCTTCATCTCACAAACAATTTATAATAATGTGAGCTATAGCCAATTCTAAAGTCCCCATAAAACCACTATGTGAAATGTTATATCAATAAGTACAATAGGGAACAAAAAGGAAAAATGTCTGTACTCTTAATAATTCATGAATATAGCAAAAAATTCAAGTTATATGTGAGCTTAATATAAATTTATATAAAATATAAATAATAAATTGGAAAAATAAATCATAATCCTCAAGTTTTTATTAAAAGTCCAAATATAATAGCTATAATGTAACATCCCAACGAAAATTTCTTATATAATGTTTTTTTATACATTACTATTATCAAACTAGTATAAATCCACAACCCAAATAGACATATTAATTATTGAAATGAATAAAATATAAAGGTAAAGGTTTACTCTATCGAAATATCTGTACATCAGGCTTTATTAAGCATGTGGATAGGTGACATTGGAGTACTCTACTATTACTATCACACTTAATTCACATTTAGTTATATGTGATTTGTTTCGCATGAATCAACGCGTGGCTCCGATGTCCCATTCTGCCAAGCATCTTAGCTCAGGAATATTGATCTCCAACCCTCAATCTAACAGCCTACACAGTCTCGAAAACTGATACCCTCCTTACTTCATACCCTCGAACCCCGGATGGCTCATTGTTGCTCCTACTTCACCCTATTTCGTTGTTTTGCTATGGCGATGATTTCCTCCAGTGATTTCTCGGACATAAGGTATGCCTTGGATCGCCAGAGGTTGAAAGAGACTCCATTGACTTACAGGTAAGTTTCACATTTGGAGTTCTAGTTGATTTTAAAAGCTCAGTAATAAGAAATATAGAAAATCCATGGTTGTTTTGTTATAAGCTATGCTAATTTTTATCGTTGTTTTGCAAGTATGGGCTCACAGGAGTCAAGGTTAGTCGATAATGGCCAGCTCCCTGTCGCACCAAAGAAGAGGTATAAGGGTTTACCATGACCTTACAACTTGTTCACTTCAAATTTAATATTGGTATCTTTTCCTCTTATTCGCTCCATACTTAATTTAACAGTAACCCCCCTTGATCTCTGTAGATTCCTTTTTGTGGCATGGAATGTCGTGATAACAGGTAAGGGCAATAAACTCACTTTCTATTGTTATTCGTCGGGAGGTTTCACCTGAATCATGTATTACTAACACCTTATGGCCCTCTTGTGCATGTAAACCCTAGTATGGAAATCTAAAGCTTTTGGTCGATAATTTCCAAGGATGTATGGGTTTATACACTCTCAAATTTTGTATAGGTTAGCGTCCAAAACTTATAGGTTATGTATTCGTGTCGATACCGGGTTTTACTCTCTAGGGTTTTTAATTTACATTTTGTAAGCCAGACATCACTATCCAGCTATCTTTGCGACAAGTTTGATTATCAATTACTGAATATGAACCTTGGTTTAACGATTGTAAGGGTATTGAAATGTTATTGTTCTTGAGACTCAAAATTCTCTTTTAATGGCCTCATAGGCTATACAATGTCGTTGGGAAATTATTCATGTACTGTTAAGTTAAATTCAAACTGTTAGTTTTCTCTGATTGGTCATTATAATGGTTGCTGTAATTATCCTATCTAGCGGTTGTTATTCGTTCATTTAGTTCGATGTATAATGCACATGTTTTAGTCTTGATGCAAGGGTTTTCTGCATTTCGGTTATATTTTGGGTTATAAAATTCCAAGTGTTGTGATTTTATTTTCACTTGCACCATACTTTTGAGTCATTTTGATGTAAATGGATATGTTGAACTAGATGTGAGGCTTCAACGGAAATGCCTAGAAGCTCTTATTGTATACTGAACATTTTCATTTATCTTCATTGTGAATTTGATGGGAAAAGTGTTATTCCGAGATATTACAGTCAATTAGGTATATGATTACATTGATAAATTTTATTTATTTATTTCATCGAAAGGAATAGGGTTTAACATGTAATCAGTTATTCAAAATATATTTATGTAATGTGTTGAGAATGATTTTTATAGATTTGTATATTTCCTATCTAATGCGTTAGAGTAAAACTCAGAAATTCGGCATAAAGGTCATCCCTCTGCTTTTGTTTCTTTGTTTAATTTGTTTACTTATTCTGTAAGCGAGAAATAACTTCTAAGACTCATCATTATCAATAGTATTCTAGGGTTCGATTTATACATCTGTTGGTCATTTAGTCATAATAACTACAATTTGGCATTCATAGTATACTCACATACTACATATTTAATATCTTATATTTCTAAAATCATGTAAATAGACTAACTAAAACACTGAGACTCTCCATATTACTTACCTATTACCCTGCAGGCAATAAGGCTAATATAATATTTTCTAGAAAGTCTCTCCTCCCAACAACGAGTCTGTCCATCACGTCTAGACTCCCCTCAAGCACCTTATTTTTCCCATGCTGCAATTTATCCAGTTACAGTTAGTGCTAATGGCCTTAGGACTACTGTCTAGCCTTCAATTTGTGCTTTTGGTTGAGTGTCCTAAGCAAGTTTCTTCCGCTGTTTTATTCCACCCAGTTCGAGGAGCGTCTTTTTCTTTATGCCCCTAACTATATTACCTCTCTCAAGAAGAGGGTAACCACTTCTTGGAAACTATTCTTCTAAATGAATAAATAATTTTATTTAAAGTATTACCACCTATAATTTAGGTAATTGTCACATGTATCTCTTTTTCCTTCCAATAAAAATTCATATTCCTTATCAAATTAACTAACATTCTAAAATATTCTTTTTGTGAAAACAAACCTAATAAAACTCATGGAATTTTATGCGACTTGGGGGTGTTACATCCCCCCCCTCGTGCTAAACACCATCCCTGGGGTTCTCTTCCTCTTCGGAAAATAATGCGGGATAAGCATTTCGCATGAATTCCTCCTCCTCCCAAGTAGCCTATTTTGGGCTGAAGTGCTTCCTTTGCACTTTAACCTGGGTGATGGCTCACTTCTGCAATTTGGTTTCATGTTGATCGAGAATACGAAGAGGTTCGGCCAAGAACTGTCCTTCCAGTTCCACCTACACCATAAAAAAATTCTCAATTACACACACACATACACACACATATATAATATGTATATGCATCTACATACATAAATATGTCCAGTGTTTACCCCCTAATCGCTTTGCCTGAATATTTCCCCAATTAATAATGTGTTGAGCGTTATACACATATTTCTTCAGTAAGGATACATGAAACACATTGTGGACCCGAATGTGGCTTGGCAACGCTAGCTTATAGGCCACCGGTTCAACTCTTTCTAAGATCTAAAATGGTCTACAGTATTGGGGTGCTAATTTGGCACAACCTCGCCAATGTAGGAAACTTTTCTGAGATTTCACCCTCAGGTAGACATGGTCTCCTAGTTGAAATTCCCTCTAAGTCCTTTTTTTATCCGCATACACCTTCTGTCTATCTTGAGCTATCCTTAGATTTTGTGAGACCTTCCTAACAACCTCTTCCATTTTTGCTAGCATGTCAGGACCTAGTGCTAGCTTATTTACTGGGTTATTCCAGTCTATGGGTACTCTGCAGTTTCTTCCGTACAACACCTCGAAAGGGCTCATGCCTAGTGATTCGTGATGTCCGTTATTATATGAAAATCCCACCAGATGTGGGTAGTCCTCCCACTTATGTGGTTGCTACATCATGAAGATGTGTAACATGTCTTCTAATACCTGATTTACTCGTTCAGTCTGTCCATCCATTTGAGGATGGTAGGCACTACTAAATTGGACTTGAGGACCTAGTCCTGCAAAAGATTCTTCCAGAAGGTAGACTTGAATTTTACATCTCTATCCGAAATCACTACCTTTGGTATGGCATGTAAACGAAATATTTCCTTTATAAATATTTCTGTGATTTCTATTGTTTTGAAGGTGGATTTCACAGGTATGAAGTGGTTTGTTTTACTCAACTTGTCTACCACAACCATAATATAATCATGCTTCTTCCTTGTTCGGGGTAAACTAGTAATTAAATCTAAGGATATAGTCTCCCATTTCCATTTCAGAATGGGTAATGGCTATAACAATCCAACGGGATGCTGGTGTTTTGTTTTAACCAGTTGACACTCCAAACATTGGGACAAGTATTCTGCAATATCCTTTCTCAATCCAGACCAATAATACCCTCTCTTAATAGATAAAAACATTTTTTTGGTAACTTGGGTGACCATCATAAGGACTTTTATGAAACTCATATAATATCAATAGTTTAATCGAGGTCTGATTTAGCATATAAATTATGTTTTTAAAAGTGAGAAGATTATGGGAATTTATTCCAAATTTTGATTTTTCCTCTTTCCATAGGTCTTATTTTGTTTTTTTCCATAGAAAGGTATATTCCAGGTCCTTATTAGCTACCTCCTTGATGATTTCCGGAATATTTGATGTCGCTTGGCTTATTATGATCTCATAGATACAATGAAAATTCTGGCTTAGTGCATCGGCCACACAGTTTTCTATTCCCTTTAAATGTTTCATTTCAAAGTCAAATTCACTTAAGAAAATCATCCATCAAGCTTGTTGGGTGTTTAAGCTAGATTGATTGAAGAAATTGGTAAGGCTGCTATGATCGGTTAGCAACAAAAATTTCTTCCCGAAAAGGTAATGCCTCAACATTTTAAGTGCATGCACTACTGTTGTCAATTCAAGGTCATAAGTTGTCGTATTACTTCAATTTTTTAGATTCATAAGCAATCAATTTTCCGTCTTGTGTTAGCACTCCTTCAACACCTTCCTTGCTTGCATCCGTGCAAACTACGAAGGTCTTCTCTGGATCTGCTACTTTTAGTACTGGAGCGGTAGTAAGAAGATGTTTTAATTTTTTTAGGCTTTGCTAACAAGTTGTTGTCCATTAGAACGTACATCCCTTTTCCTACAAATATGTCATTGGAAAAGCGATCTTTGAAAACCCCTCAATGAATCTTCGATAATATCCGACTAGTACCAAGAATGATCTAATATCAGCAACATTCTTACGGGTTGTCCATTCCATGACTGTTTTGATCTTTTATGGGTCTATTCCAATGCCTTCTGTGGATATAATGTGACCCAAATACTGAATTTGATCTTTGAAGAAGCCACACTTGTTGAACTTGGCATACAACTGGTTTTCACTTAATGTCTGAGACACTATTCTCAAGTGTTCTTTGTGCTCCTCCTGGTTCTTTGAATATATTAAGATATCATCTAGAAAAATCAACACAAAATTATCGAGGTACGGCTGGAAAATCCCATGCATTAGACTCATGAAGGTGGCTAGACCATTTGTGAGACCAAACGACAACAGCACAAACTTGTAATGAACATAACAAGTACAGAACATCATTTTGTAAATGTCTTCATCTTTTATTCTTATCTAGTGGTAACTCAATCTTAGATGGATTTTTGAGAATACCTTAGCTCCTTGTACCTGATCAAATAGGTCATTAATACATGGTGAAGGATACATGTTTTTGATGGTTAGCTTGCTCAATTGTCGATAATCAACGCATAATCTGAGGGTCCCATCCTTTTCCTGTACAAATAATACGGGAGCTCTCTAAGGAGACACGCTGGGGCAAATATAATTTTTTATCTATAAGTTCCTGTAGCTGCATTTTGAGCTTTGTCAATTCAGGAATGCTCATACGATAAGGAGATCCAGATATAGGGGATGCACCCAGAATCAGCTCAATGGCAAAGTCAATATCTTGCTTGGGCGATAGACCATGAATATTTTCAGGAAATACATCCATAAAATCCTGAATTATAGGAATATTTTCTAGCGAGGTCATTTTATTTTTAGAATTTGTAAACCCCACCTGCACTGTGTAAACTTGACACCCTTTTCTAATTCGTTCCCAGTTGACTAGCAGTAATAGGGCGGAGCTTGGTGCTGGTTTTTATTCCTTGTAATTCCTTACGTTGACCTAATTCTAAGACAAAACTTACAATTTTATGTTTACAGTATACCAAAGACCAAAATTTTTCAAACCAGTCCATCCCGGTTAGTATGCCATAAGATCCCAAAGGTAATACATTAAGATCAACATAAATAGCCTTCCTAGAAATGGTTATGGGACAATGTTATGTCTTGGCAGTAACTTTCCTCTTTGTGTCGGTGGCTAGATGTACCAACCATGGTTTTGAAAATTTCCTACCTACTAAATGACATTTTTCAACTACTTTAGGACTGACATAGCTTAGCCTAGTACCTGGATCAAATGAAATAGAGACAAGTCACTTAGTAATCTTACCTTCACACTCGATCATTGTGGGCTGGGATTCATCCTGATGATCATCCAAGGTAGCATTAATCTTTGGTATGCTTCTTTCCACTTCGCCAACTATGGACGCCTATTTCATGTGTGCTAACTGTTCTGTTCTAGCTCTTTGTGGACAATTTTTGTAGTAATGGGGTTCTTCACAACCCCAACATTGTAATGGAAGTTTTGATTGCTAATCGTTGGCGGATGTTGTGACCCCTTCAGCCAACCTATTCTCAAAATATGTAGATCTAAGTGGATTTCTAGATGGGAACCTACTGAATGACTTTGGTTGTGCATTCCTACGATTAACAAATTTTGGGTGTCTGCTTGGGATCGAGCTTCTACCCTTCTTACTAGATCCTACTTTTGACCCTTCATTCCTTTGTTTCATTTGTTGATAGAAAATGTGGTCCTTCCTAATAGCATCATCCATTGTCTTAGGATAGCAAAATTCCAATTTCTCCTTCTTAAAATTTGGTAAGGTGCTAATAAAACACTGAATTTTGGCCTTTTCTTCTTGCATGTAAGGTATGTAGTGAAGTAATGATGTGAATCTGGTCATGTATTCATCCATGGTTAAGGTTCCCAACCTCAACTCATGAAATTCTTTTGCTTTCTCGTCATAATAATGTTCAGTTAGATATTTATCCTTTATATGTTTTTTAAATTCATTCCAGGTGATCTGTTCTTCATCCGTTTTCCTTACTATCTTGATTTTCTCCCACCAGAGGGTTGCTTTTACCCTCAAGTGGTAAACTACCAATCGTGCCTTCAGTTTATCAATATATTCATAAATTTGGAAATATTTGCCCATATCAATTAACCAGGCTTCCGCAGCTTCTTCAGATTCTCCCTCAAAAAGGGAAGGCTTAATATTCTTAAATTCTCCTTGTGGTTCTTCCCATGGCTCTAACTTTTGCTTCTTAGTTTTTCGTTGTTCAAATATGTTGTCTGAATGCCCCTCATCTTACTCTCTATTTCTTTCAGCGGATTCAATGTTTTCTTCCCTTTTCTGAGAGGTCGACGTCTTTTCCAGATCCTCCACGTTGGGATCAGGGTGATGCTAATTTTGTCAGTTGGACAAAGTCCTTAATATTCTTTCCTACTCTACACTCAGGCGTTCATTATCTGTTCTCAAACTAGTCGTTTTTGCACACAACTGCTGCACCGTTTTGAGTAATACTGCATTGGCTTGCCGAGATTCTTCACCCAGCTGAATCCACATATCTGGGTTAGCATTCACATAGGTTGTTCCAGGTGATTTAGGTGGTCCTGAGTTCCTCTTCATGTTGTGCTTAATGTTCTTTTGTTTATAAGATCCCTTTTCTATTATCTATTTCACGCGAATGGTTTTAACTAAAATTTAAGCACACAGTTCCTGTATATAGCTACTCTTAGAGGGCCTCAGTGTACAAAACTTGGCTCTAATACCATTTGTAACATCCCAACAAAAATTTCTTATATAATTTTTTTTTATACATTACCGTTATCAACCTAGGTATAAATCCATAACCCAAACATACATATTAATTATTGAAATGAATACAATATAAAGGTAAAGGTTTAATCTGTCAAAATATCTGTACTTCAGGATTTAATAAGCATCTGGATAGGTGACTGTGGAGTACTCTGTTATTACTATCACACTTAATTAACATTGAGTTATATGTGACTGGTTCTGCATGAACCAACGCATGGTGGATAGCCTGGCTAAGGCCTCGCTCCATGTCGCTTCCTTCTAGGCGTCTTAACTTAGGACCGTTTATCTCTTGCGCTTAATCTAAAGGTGTGCACAATCTCAAAAATTGATACCCTCCTAGATTTCACACCCTCGGACCCTGGATGGCTCATTTTTTCTCTTGCATGGCCCTGTTTCAATGTTCTGTTATGGCTATGATTTCCTCTAGTGCTTTATCAGATGAAAGGTATGCCCTGGATCGCCAGAGATTGAAAGGGAATCCATTTACCTACAGGTAAGGTTCACATTAGGGGTTCTGGTTGATTTTAAAAGCTCGGTAATAAGAAATATAGAAACCCCACGATTTTCTTGTTATAAGCTATGCTAAGTTTTATCATTATTCTACAGTATGGGTTCAAAGGAGTCAGGGTTAGCTAACAACAACTAGCTCCCTGCCACACCAAAGAAGAGGTATAGCGGTTTACCATAACCTTACAACCTATTCACTTCAGATTGACTATTGGTTTCTATTCCTCTTATTCGCTCCACATTTAATTTAACAGAAACCCTCCTTGATCTCTGCAGATTCCTTTTTGTGACATGGAATGCTGTGATAATAGGTAAGGGCACTAAAACTCACTGTCTATTTTCTATTCGGTGGGAAGTTTCACCTGAATTAGCTATTACTAACACCTTACGACTCTCTCGTTCGAGTAAACCCTGGTATGGAAATTTAAATCTTTTGGACTACAATTTCCAAGGTTGTATGGGCTTATTCACTACTCATTCTTATACAGGTTGGCATCCTAAACTTATAGGCTATGTATTCCTGTTGATACCAAGTTTTGCTAGTGGGTTTTAATCTCTAGGGTTTTTAATTTACATTTTGCAACCTAGACATTACTGTCCAGCTATCTCTGTGACAAGCTTGGTTTTCAATTACTGAATATGAACCTTGGTTTAACGACTATAAGGGTATTTAAATGTTACTGTTCTTGAGACCTGAAATTCTCTCTTAATGGCCTCACAGGCTATACAACGCTGTTGGGAAATTATTCATCTATTGTTAAGTTAAATTAGAACTATTAGTTTTCTCTGATTGGTCACTATAATGGTTGTTGTAATTATGCGAGCTAGCGGTTTCTATTCCTTCATTTACTTCGATGTATAATGCACATGTTTTAGTCTTGATGCAAGGGTTTCATGCATTTTGGTTATATTATGGGTTATCAAATTCTAGTTGTTTTGATCTTTTTTTCACCTGCACCATATTTTCGAGTTCATTTTGATGTAAATGGATATGTTGAACTAGATGTGAGGCTTCGACGGAAATGCCTTGAAGTTATTATTATATACTGAACATTTTAATTTATCTTCGTTGTGAATTTTATGGGAAAAGAGCTATTCCAAGATATTACAGTCAATTAAGTATATGACTACATTGATATATTTTATTTATTTCTTTCATTGAAAGGAACAAAGTTTGACATGTAATCAGTTATTCAAAATATATTTCTGTAATTTGTTGAGAATGATTTTATAGATCTGTGTATTTCCTATCCAATACATTAGGGTAAAACTCAGAAACTTGGCACAGAGGTGATCCCTCTATTTTTTTTCTTTGTTTAATTTGTTTACTTATTCTATAAGCGAGAAATAACTTCTAAAATTCATTATTATCAATAGTATTCTAGGATTTGATTTATACATCTATTGGTCATTTAAGTCATAATAACTACATTTTGACATTCATAATATACTCGCATACCACATATTTAATATCTGATATTTCTAAAATCATGTAAATAGACTAACTAAAAAACTGAGACTCTCCATATTACTTACCTGTTACCCTTCATGAAATAATGATAAAATAATACTTTCCATAAAGTCTCTCCTCCCAGCCACGAGTTTTGCCATCATGTCTAGACTCCACCCGAGCACTTTCTTCTTTCCATGCTAGAATTTATCTAGTTAAAGTCAGTACTAATTGCCTCAGGACTATTGTCTAGCCTTCAATCTGTACTCATAGTTGACTATCCTGAGCAAGTTTCTCCCACTGGTTTATTCCACCCAGCTCCAGGAGCCTCTTTTTCTCTATGCCCCTAACTATATTACCTCTCTCAAACAGAGGGTAACCACTTCATGGCAACTGTTCTTTTAAATGAATGAACCATTTTATTTAAAGTATTACCACCTATAATTTAGGTTATTATCACATGTGTTTCTTGGTTCCTTGCAATAACACTTCATATTCCTTATCAAATTAAATAACAATTTAACATATCCTTTTTGTGAAAACAAATATAATAAACCTTGTGGAATTTTATGCAACTTGGGGGTGTTACATCTCCCCCCTTCGTGCTGAACACCGTCCCTAGGGTTCTCTTCCTCTTTGAAAAATAATGCGGGATAAGCCTTTCGCATGAATTCCTCCTCCTCCCAAGTAGCCTCCTCTGGGCTGAAGTGCTTCCATTGCACTTTAACCTGGTTGATGGCTCGCTTCCGTAAGTTGGTTTTCCGTTGATCGAGAATACAAAGGGGTTCAGCCAGGAACTCTCCTTCTAGTTCGACCTGCACCATAAAACAATTCCCAATTACACGCACACACACACACACACACACACGCACACACACACACACACACATATATATAATCATACATAAATATGTCTAGTCTTTACCCCTTGACCACTTTACCTGAATATTTACCCAATCAATAATGTGCTGATGGTTATACACATATTTCTTTAGTAAGGATACATGAAACACATTCTGGACCCAAATGTACCTTGGTGGCGCTAGCTTATAGGTCACCAGTCCAACTCTTTGTAAGATTTGAAATGGTCCACAGTATCGGGGTGCTAATTTGGAACAACCCCACCGCTGCAGGGAACTTTTCCGAGGTTTCACCCTGAGGTAGACATGGTCTCCTAGTTGAAATTCCCTGTAAGTCCTTTTTTATGCACATACATATTCTGTCTATCTTGAGCTGCCCTTAGATTTTGTTGGACCTTGTTAACAACCTCTTCCATTTCTCCTAGCATGTTAGGACCTAGTGCTAGCTTATTTATTCGGTTATTCTAGTCTATGGATACTCTTCACATTCTTCCATACAACACCTTGAAAGGGCTCATGCCTAGTGATTCGTGATGTCAGTTATTATATGAAAATTCCACCAAATGTAGGTAGTCCTACCACTTATGTGGTTGTTGCATCACGAACATGCATAACATGTCTTCTAATACCTAATTTACTCATTCATTCTATCTATCAATTTGAGGATGGTAGGAAGTACTAAACTGAACTTGAGTACATAGTTCCACAAAAGAGTCTTCCAGGAGGTGGACGTGAATTTTACATCTCTATTTAAAATCACTACCTTTGGTATCCCATGCAAACAAAATATTTCCTTCACAAATATTTCTGCAATTCCCACTGTTTTACTCAACTTGTTTACTACAACCATAATATAATCATGTTGCTTCCTTGTGCAAGGTAAAATAGTAATGAAATCTAAGGATATAATCTCCCATTTCCATTACGGAATAGGTAATGGCTATAACAATCCAGCGGGATGCTGATGTTCCGTTTTAACCAGTTGACACTCCAAACATTTGGACAAGTATTCTGCAATATCCTTTCTCAATCCAAGCCAATAATACCTCTCTTAATAGATGAAAACATTTTTTTGGTAACCTGGGTTACCAGCACAAGGATTTTTATGAAACTCATATAATATCAACAGTTTAATCGAGGTCTGATTTGGGTTATAAAATATGTTTTTAAAATTGAGAAGATTATCAGAATTTATTCCAAATTCTGATTTTTCCTCTTTCTGTAGGGCTTCTTTCGTTTGTTGCCATAGAAAGGTATATTCCGAGTCCTTATTAGCTACCTCCTTGATGATTTCCGGAATATTTAATGTCGCTTGGCTTATTTGGATCTCATAGATATAATGCAACTTCCGGCTTAGTGCGTCAGCCACACGGTTTTCTTTTCCCTTAGGAAAGCCATCCATCGGGCTTGTCAAGAGTTTAAGCTAGATTGTTTGAGGAAATTGGTAAGGCTGCTATGATCGGTTAGCAACAAAAATTTCCTCCCCAACAGGTAATGCCTCCACATTTTAAGTGCATGCACTACTATGTCAATTCAAGGTCATAAGCTATCATATTCCTTCAATTTTTGAGATTCATAAGCAATTAGTTTTCCATCTTATGTCAGCACTTCTCCAACACCTTCCTTGCTTGCATCTATGTAAACTGCGAAGGACTTCTCTGGATCTTCTACTTTTAATACTAGAGTAGTAGTAAGTAGATGTTTTAATTTTTCAAAAGCTTTGTTGACAAGCTAATGTCCATTGGAACGTATGTCTCTTTTTCTACAAAGATGTTATTGTAAAAGAAATCTTTGAAAACCCCTGAATGAATCTTCGATAATATCTGGCTAGTCCGAAGAATGATCTAATATCAACAACATTCTTAGGGGTTGTCCATTCCATGATAATTTTGATCTTTTCTGGGTCTACTGCAATGCCTTCTTTGGATATAATGTGACCCAAATACTGAATTTTATCTTTGAAGAAGTCGCACTTGTGAAACATGGCATACAACTGGCTTTCCCTTAATGATTGCAACACTATTCTCAAGTGTTCTTTGTGCTCCTCCTGGTTCTTTGAATATATTAAGATATCATCTATAAAAATCAACACAAACATATCCAGGGAAGGCTAGAAAATCCCATGCATTAGACTCATGAAGGTTGTTGGAGTGTTTGTGAGACCAAATGGCAATACCACAAACTCGTAATGACCATAATGAGTATGGAAGGTTTCTTTGTAAATGTATTCATATTTTATTCTTAACTGGTGATAACTCGATCTTAGATCGATTTTCGAGAATACCTTAGCTCCTTGTACTTGATCAAATAGGTCATCAATACGTGGTAAAGGATACTTGTTTTTAATGGTTAGCTTGTTTAATTGTCGATAATCGATGCATAATCTGAGGGTCCCATCCTTTTTCCATACAAATAATATGGGAGCTCCACAAGGAGACACACTGGGGTGAATATATATTTTATCTAGAAGTTCTTGTAGCTGCATTTTGAGCTCTGTCAATTCATGAATGCTCATACGATAAGGAGCTCTAGATATAGGGGATGCACCCAGAATCAGCTCAATGGTGAAGTCAATATCTCGCTTGGGCAGCAAACCAGGAATATTTTTAGGAAAGAAATCCATAAATTCCTTAATTACAGGAATATTTTCTAGCGAGGTCATTTTGTTTTTAGAATTTGTAAACCCCACCTACACTGCATAAATTTGACACCCTTTTCTAATGCATTTTCCGATTTGACTGGCAGTAATAGGGCAGAGCTTGGTGCTAGTTTTTGTTCATTGTAATTCCTTACGTTGACCTGATTCTGAGACAGAACTTACAATTTTTTGTTTACAGTCTACTAGAGACCAATATTTTTCCAACCTGTCCCTCCCAATTAGTGTGTCATAAGAACCCAAAGGTAATTTTTTAAGATCAACATAAATAGGATACCAAGAAATGGTTATGGGATAATGTTCTATCTTGGTAGTAACTTTCCTCTTTGTGCCAGTGGCTAGCTATACCAGCCAAGGATTTGAAAATTTCCTGCTTACAAAATGACATTTTTCAACTACTTTAGGACTGACATAGCTTAGGCTAGCTCCTGGATCAAATAAAACAGAGACAGGTTGCTTAGTAATCATATCTTCACACTCGATCATTGTGGGTTGGAATTTGGCCTGATGATCGTCCGAGGCAGCATTAATCTTTGGTATGCTTCTTTCCACTTCACCAACTGTGGCCGCCTCTTGCATGTGTGCTAATTGTTCTCTTCTAGATCTTTGTGGACAATTTTTGTAGTAATGGGGTTCTTCGCAACCCCGGCATTGTAATGGTGATTTTGGTTGTTGATTGTTGGCAGATTTTATAACCCCTTCAGCCAACCTATTCTCAGAATATGCAGATCTGGGTGGCTTTCTAGCTGGGAACCTGCTCAATTCCTTTGGCTGTGCATTCTTGTGATTAAAAAATTTCGGGGGTCTGCTTGGGATCAAGCTTCTACCCTTCTTCCAAGATACTACTTTTGACCCTTCATTCCTTTGTTTCATTTCCTGATAGCAAATGTGGGCCTTCTTGACAGCATGATCCATTGTCTTAGGATAGTAAAATTCCAGTTTCTCCTTCACAAAATTTGGTAAGCTACAAATAAAACATTGAATTTTTGCCTTTTCTTTTTTCATGTAAGGTATGTAGCGAAGTAATGGTGTGAATCTGGTCATGTATTCATCCATGGTTAAGGTTCCCAACCTTAACTCGTGAAATTATTTAACTTTCTCGTCATAATAGCGTTCAATTAGATATTTATCCTTCAAATTTTTTTGAAATTCATTCCAGGTGACCTGTTCTTCATCAACTTTGTTTACTGTCTTGATCTCCTCCCACTATATGGTCTCTTTTCCCCTCAACTGATAAACTACCAATCGTGCCTTCAGTTTATTAGTATATTCATAAATTTGGAAATATTTGCCCATATCAATTAACCAGGCTTCCGCAACTTCTTCAGATTCTCCCTCAAAAAGGGAAGTCTTAATTTTATTAAATTCTCCTTGTAGTTCTGCATGTGGCTCTGACTTTTTCTTCTTAGTTTCTCACTGGTCAAATACGTTGTCTGAATGCCCCTCATCTTCCTCTCTATTTCTTTCAGCAGATCCAACATTTTCTTCCCTCTGCTGAGCGGTCGGTGTCTTTTCCCGATCCTCCACGTTGGGATCTGGGTGATGCTAATTTCGTCAGTTGGAAAAACTCCTTAATATTCTTTCCTTCTCTAGACTCAAGCATTCATTATCTATTCTCAAACTAGTCATTTCTGCATGCAACTATTGGACCGTTTTGAGTAGTACTGCATTGGCTTGCTGGGATTCTTCGCCTAGTTGAATCGACATATCTGGGTTAACATTCAAATAGGTTGTTCTGGGTGATTCAGGTGGTCCTAAGTTCCTATGCATGTTGAACTTACTATTTTTTGTTGATATGATCCGTTTTCTATTATCTGTTTCACACATGAATAGTTTTAATTAATATTTAAGCACACAGTTCCTATACTTAGCTACTCCTAGAGAGCCTCAGTGTACAAAACTTGGCTCTGATACCATTTGTAACATCCTAACGATAATTTCTTATATAATTTTATTTTTATACATTACTGTTATCAACCTAGGTATAAATCCACAACCCAAATATACATATTAATGATTGAGATGAATAGAATATAAAGGTAAAGGTTTAATCTATCGAAATACCTGTACTTCAGGATTTATTAAGCATGTGGATAGGTAACTATGGAGTACTCTGATATTATTATGACACTTAATTAACATTTAGTTATATGTGATTGGTTCTGCATGAACAAACGCATGGCAGACAGCTTGCCTAAGGCATGGCTCTAATTTCCCATCCTGCCAGGTGTCTTAGCTCAGGACCGTTGATCAGCTTCCCTCAATCTAACGGTGTGCACAATCTAGAAAATTAATACCCTCCTTGATTTCGTGCCCTCGAATCCCAGATGGCTCACTATTGCTCCTGCTTGGCCTTGTTTTGTTGTTCTGCTACGACTATGATTTCCTCTAGTGCTTTCTAGGGCATAAGGTATGCCTTAAATTGCTAGAGGTTGAAAGGGACTCCATTGACTTACATGTAAGGTTCGCATTTGGGGTTCTGGTTGATTTTAAAAGCTCGATAATAAGAAATATCGAAACCCTGTGGTTGTCTTGCTATAATCTATACTAAGTTTTATCATTCTTCTGCATGTATGGGCTCGGAGGAGTCAGGGTTAGCTGACAACATCCAGCTCCCTACCGCACCAAAGAAGAGGTATAAGGGTTTACCATAACCTTACAACCTGTTCACTTTAGATTTACTATTGGTTTCTTTTCCCCTTATTCGCACCATACTTAATTTAAGAGTAACCATCCTTGACCTCTATAGATTCCTTTCTGTGGCATGGAACATCACGATAATATGTAAGGGCATAAAAACTCATTGTCTGTTTTCTATTCGCAGAGAGGTTTCACCTGAATCAGCTATTACTAAAGCCTTATGGCCCTCTCATGTAGGTAAACATTGGTATGGAAATCTAAAGCTTTTGGTCTACAATTTCCAAGGTTGTATGGGCTTATACACTCTCGATTCTTGTACAGGTTGGCGTCCTAAACTTGTAGGCTATGTATTCCTATCGATACCAAGTTTTGCTGGCGGGTTTTACTCTTTATGGTTTTTAATTTACATTTTGCAAGCCAGACATTACTATCCATCTATCTCAGCGACAAGCTTGATTGTCAATTAATGAATATGAACCATGTTTTAACGATTGTAAGGGTATTGAAATGTTATTGTTCTTGAGACTCAAAATTCTCTTTTAATGGCCTCGAAAGCTATATAGCGTCGTTGGGCAATTATTCAAGTATTATTAAGCTAAATTTGAACTATTAGTTTTCTCTTATTGGTGACTATAATGGTTGTTGTAAGTATGCTAGCTAACAATTGCTATTCATTCATTTAGTTTGATGTATAATGCACATGTTTTAGTCTTGATGCAAGGGTTTCATGCATTTCGGTTATATTCTGGGTTATCAAATTCCAGGTGTTGTGATCTTATTTTCACTTGCACTGCATTTTTGACTTCATTTTGTTGTAAATGGATATGTTGAACTAGATGTAAGGCTTTGACGGAAATTGTATACTGAACATTTTCATTTATCTTCGTTTGAATTTTGTGGGGAAAGTGATATTCTGAGATATTATAGTCAATTAGGTATATGATTAGATTAATAGATTTTATTTATTTCTTTCATCGAAAGGAATAGGGTTTGACATGTAACCAGTTATTTGAAATATATTTCTGTAATCTGTTGAGAAGGATTTTTAAAGATTTTTATATTTCCTATCCAATGCATTAGTGTAAAACTCAAAAACTCGGCACAGACGTGATCCCTCTATTTTTGTTTCTTTGTTTAATTTGTTTACTTAATTTGTAAGTGAGAAATGACTTCTAAGTTTCATCATTCTCAATAGTATTCTAGGGTTTGATTTATACATCTATTAGCCATTTAAGTCATAATAACTACAGTTTGACATTCATAATATACTCCCATACTACATATTTAATATATTTTATTTCTAAAATCATGTAAATAGACTAACTCAAAAACTGAGACTCTCCATATCACTTACCTGTTACCCTACAAGCAATAGTGATAAAATAATACTTTCTAGAAAGTCTCTTCTCCGAGCCATGAGTCTGGCCATCACGTCTAGACTCCCCCCAAGCACTTTCTTCTTTCCATGTTACAATTTATCTAGTTACAGTTAGTACTAATGGCCTCAGGACTACTATCCAGCCTTCAATTTGTACTCTTGGTTGACTATTTTAAGCAAGTTTCTCTCACTGGTTTATTCCACCCAGCTCCAGGAGCTTCTTTTGGTCTATGCCCCTCACTATATTACCTCTCTCTGGCATAGGGTAACCACTTCTTGGCAACTGTTCTTTTAAATGAATAAACAATTTTATTTAAAGTATTACCACCTATAATTTAGATAATTGTCACATACGTTTCTTGATTCCTTCGAATAGTTCATATTCCTTATCAAATTAAATAACATTTTAAAATATCCTTTTTGTAAAAACAAATATAATAAACGATGGAATTTTATGGACTTGAGGATGTTACATATAATTTTTTAAATTTAACTTTATACTGTGATATCCATAACAAAGATTGTATTTAAATATATAAAAATTATTGTAAATATTAAACATTTACACAATTATTAACTAAATTTGAATTTTTTCTCATTTTATTAAAAAAATATCTTTTAAAACAATTAAACAACGAATTAAAAATCTTAATTATAACTTTTGCTGAAGGGAATACAAATGAATAATTATCTCTCTTCTTTTTTTGACAATAATTCCTAAAACAATTACAAACTATAAAACTTACTATACCGGTAACATAAATTAATAAAAAAAAAACCTAAAAACAGCCTTTCTGATTCTTGGTGCAAAAACTATTACAAAGTATAAAACTTACTATACCGGTAACATAAATTTAAAAAAAAAAAACTAAAAACAGTCTTTCTGATTCTTGGTGCAAAAACTATTACAAAGTATAAAACTTACTATACCGGTAACATAAATTAAAAAAAAAAAAAAAACTAAAAACAGTCTTTCTGATTCTTGGTGCAAAAACTGTAGGTGGACTTAGCCAGGGTGGTTGGGAGTGACATTATTAACCTCCCCAGCCCGGTTCGAAAAACCAATAACATGGAAAAAGAAAAATTATCGTGTAACGACACAACTATGATGCATCAATGAATGTTGATATATTCGAGCTTTCTCTTAAAAGGTCCACCCCTATCCAAATTAATTTATTTAACTTGTAAATGACTCATCGATAACATGTTATTCGTAAATTTAACTTACAATGAATGCCAGATCTCCTTTAATGTTCATTGCAAGAGACAACGCCAATTTGGTGGCCTCCGGGAGATGAATCCAGATCTCATTCAATTCTGCCATGTAGCCTATGTGAGTTGTCATTCAGTCCTTGCTGTTTGCTGAAGGTGTAGAGCATTTGTTCAAATCTGTGCTTCGACTTTTACTCCCGTCTGTGTGGGGTCCAGTCGGACTTACTCGAAATGGTGTTCAAACAAGAGAATTGATACCGACGCCCTACCTATGGAGGGAACCCTACTCGAAATTATATAAGGAAATGCTTAAAGGGATTTTCAAATTCATTTCTGTGATCAAACTCAAGTCCGGAGAAGTTACAAACAGACCCTGCGCTTCTCAATCTTCCTCCATATTGCACTTTTATCAAACTCAAGTCCAGAGAACTTACAGATATGTCAGATGAAGTGGAATGGGTAGTTGAATCGGTGAATAGGGTAACAAAATGATGGAAATCCCCATAAAATTCTAAGCGAAGAAGAATCACAGCAGCGAATTAAAAAACAATTATAAAAAGATTCAAACTACATCGCCAATCCCGAAGGAAAGGGAAGAGTCTAGCTCAAGCAAGCACTTTCCAGTAATAATGCTAGTCCAAAAGACGCAGAGACCAATCAGTAAACCAATGATAGAAGGTCTCGTGTAAAATTATTGAACAAAAGGTTTAAATTACTGTGGTTATGTATTAAATTGTTGGGAAATATTGATATGTGAAGCTAATCTGCAGTAAACGTGAGAGCACTTCACCATGCAGGTTAGTGGTTAATATTAAAAATTATAAAAATTAATTAAATTATAGTTTTGTTATTATTATTATAATTTAAAATATATATATATGTTCAATTGTATATATTTATTTTTTTATTATGAATATTTTTAAATTTTAAATAATTTTTATTACAATAATATAATTTGTCAATATCATATGTTAAAAAAATAATAATTTATTTGAAAATGAATTTTTTCATATTATATTTTTAATTAATTAATTTAATTAAAAAAAAAATTACTTTGAAAATAATTTTTAATGTTCAGTTTGAAAATATTACTAAAAATATTCTCCAATATTTTATAGATATTAAATTTCCATTATAAATATTTATCATCCATTTAATGATTATTAATAATTCAATTAAAATTATTAAATCTTTATATTAAAATAAACTTATTATAAATTAATATTTATTCTTATTTACCAACCATTTAATTTAAATAACTATACTAATTATACACATTATACACTAATTTAACTTTTCCTAAAAATAATCAATTATAAATCACCCATAAAACTTCTCTTAAAAAACACCATAAGTCACCAATAAAAAGTGAAGCGACTTCTCTACAAATAACACCAAACATATGGAGCATTAATTCGTAGGCCTAACCATCCTAAATGACATACAATTCTGACTTCCACTGAAAAGCTATAAAAGAGTTGACGTCCATCGCAAGTGGACAGTAACCAAAGTCTGTAACGGAATTGCTACGGGATCATTACATTGTTTTGTCGGCTGAAAGTTTTTGAAAAATAATTGCGTGGACTCAAATCAGCCGACGAAAGTCTAAATTAGATTGTAGCGGGGAATTAACATCATCAAACTAATTTAGAAGAATAGTATTAAAAACAAAACCTATTTGTACCTTAAAGTTTAAATTAATTTTCTAAAACCGTTCAACTAAGCACAATGTGTAAAGTGAAACTATAGCCATTATAATCACAATAAACCAAGGGGAAAGACGACTGTACATAGATGTGTGAAGACTACTGTACAATTATTTTAAAAAAATTTGCATACCCAGAGGAACCCGCTGCGGTTAAAAAAGGAGGGAGCGGTGAGTCAAACCCCATGGAAACTGCAGAGCTTTCTTTTCAATGAGGTAAAAAACATATGAATGCTTGAAGCAAGATGATTAATAACTACGATGCATCAAAATTAAACATGAAAAAAATCCACCTAGAAAGCAAGGAAGAATATGTTGGAACTACTACACATTTACATGAGGACTCTTAGTTAGAGCATGGGACTACATGTAAATTTTTTTTTGCATGATTTACTCTTTTTTAACTCTGCCACTGGTTAGTTCTTTGCATGATATACTCCCTGATTTTCTCCTTCTTTCACTCCGCAACTAGCTCGTTTTCGGAACTTGTTGTAGGTGTTAGAGTCTTCTCATTGATGACCACTATGGTGCATTACCTTGGGATCTTCACCCAGTAATGCTATATCATAAGCATTATAACCTATTTTCTAATGAAGCATTCTTTTGTTCTTTCGATTTTTTTTTAGTGTTTTTGCTTTGCAAAGCTGTATGTTCAACCTTTACTAGCTAGAGTCATCTGTGCAGGTTTTCTAACACATTTACAGAATACACGAAGTCATCCTAGTGTTGCTTTAGAGAAGTGCATCTTCCATTGCACAATGAAAAGAAACAGAGTAAAGAGATGTTCAAAACCCATAATACTAAATTCCATAGAGTTGAACCTTTAGATTTTACCAGCTCCTTGTAATGGTTATTTGATCCATGAGTCCTAGACACGCCCACTCATTTCAATTCGCTTGATATTGATTAAATCTTCATCATCCCTTCCGCAGAGATCGACCTGGAATCCCAAACGTTTAGGAAATGGAAAAGAACAGACCGGGAAGAATCAAATCAAAGTCCAAAAAGCCAAAGATTAAAAGAATGCACAAACCAGAAAAACAAAAAATAAAATGGGAAGCGCAAACAGACCAACCATGCATTGATTAAGCTAAATCTAAGTAAAAGAAGAAAAAATATATATATATGAGAAGGTTAGAATCAAACCCTCAAACCCCGAATTATCGACAGTGCTATCCTCACAGAATAAAACAAAAACCCCACAATCTCGCGTCACGTTGCCGCTCCTCTATTTTTTTCTCATTTCGTCTCCCGGTCAGCGAAATCAAATCGCTCATATTCCAATATATTTCCATCATGTTTATTGTGTTTGAATTCTGCCACCTGTCATGCACGATGGCAAATAATACCGTTATATGGGCTCCGTGATGCGCCCTATTGAGTTTTGAATTTTTCCTTAGGTTGGGCATTTTAATAAATGTTATTTTATATGCTATTTTTCAAACATTTTTTAATTAAATATTTATATAAATATGTTTTTTTTTGTTAAATTTTAATTCGTAGCAAATTATTTTGAATAATGATAAAGTAAACAATCATGTACACCTAACTAAATGGTTCTCTCCTTTCCACCTAAAAGCTTGACCACATAGCGAGACACATATGTTCAAATTGTTGTTAAACGTCCCAAATTTGATTTCAAAATATCGGGAGAACCACAACGAGGACCACTTTTGCTTCTGTTGTCCAACCAGAAATCAAGGAACGCTGCGCATTACACTTCACTACTTTTATGTTACGAAAAATACATTTCACTTTATTCTAATGCGAAAAAAATTATATTGCTAAACAAATTATATTGCTGAAGCATCAAATGACAAAATCAAATATATTTCAATAGTTACTATTTTAAAATTTTACGTTTATTTTAAACCATTTGTTTTAATTTTATTTTAAATAATTTAAATTGGAAAACCTATCATTTTATTACAATATTGTATCATATTGAGCTGTAAGGTGTCTATGAATACAAGACATAAATTTAAATTTCATTTCCAAACATTAACTTTTTGGTTTATTGAATGTGAATTTAACATTAATTTAATTTTTGTATTATTTAATTTGATTTTTTTACAATTTTTTAAAATATTAATTAATATAAAATTATTTTAATTTTATTTTTATAATTTTTTTACGATGGCAAATAGTACCCTTATATGCTCTCCCTCATGCCGCACTATTGAGTTTGGAATCTTTTTTTTTGTGTAGAGTCACCATGATATGATTACATTGAAGGTGTTCCTATAACAGGTTTGGCTGTGCAGATGTAACCAATCACAAAAGTTTATTTTCATCCTCTTTCGTCGAAAGATTTTCTACCAACACAACAATTAGATTTTGATTTTAGGCCTGACGAGCGGTCGATCATGTGAAGGTTTAGTATGTTGACCTTATAATTAGAATCCAAGTATGCGTCACCTCGTTTTCTGACTTTTTTTTTCCATGGAACGAGGTTTTCGTCTTCACGCTCATTCTAGAACAATCGCTCGTTAACATGTCCTCTCATGATGCTCCTCCTTAAAACTATGCCTTGGCAGATGCACAGGGATTCCAATTATAGGAGAGGGCCACTGGAAGCTTCCTAAAGGAGATCCCAAGGGGAGGATTCCACTTACAGGAGAGGGCCATTGGAAGCTTCATAAAGGTGTTCCGAAGGGGAGGATTTGGGAAGGTATACAAATAAATGTTAACGAATGGCACTCTCGTTGCCATTAAATGTCTAGCCAATAGGGTCAGGCAGGGACAAAGGGAGTTTTGTTGAGAAATTGCCACCATGTCGTCCCTTAATCATTCCAATCTCGTGAGTTTGCATGGTATATGTGTGGAGGGCCACCATCGTATTTTGGTGTACGAATTCATGGTCAACATGTCTCTTAATAAATGGTTGTTCACCTCAGACAAGCTTATAGATTGGAAACCTAGATATTCCATTGCTCTGAGAATTGCCTCGCGACTTGTGTACTTGAAGGATGAGGCTAAACTTTGTATTCTGCATTTGGATGTAACATGAGAATTCAAGGTGAAAATCTTTGATTTCGGCATGGCGAGATCTCTTAACAGGGATTTGAAAAACTGTGTGGTGACCGAGGTGAGAGGGACACCCAGATACATGGTGTCACGCCCCCAATTCTTTTTTCCTTAAATTGGCCGGGTGCGGCACCGCCTAAGTTAATAATTTGTTCTGTCGTTAATTAACTTTACGAACTACGCCTTAACAATTCATAATAAACATGAATTCATATTATTAATGTGCGGAAACCATTAACAATATACAATAATAACGAACTACGCCTTAACAATTCATAATAAACATGAATTCATATTATTAATGTGTGGAAACCATTAACAATATACAATAATAAAATCAACTCGGCAATAATAATAATAATCAATCTTTTATTATATATGCGAAGTTACATGACCGGGAGCCGCGCTCAACCGGCGTTCCATAAACGGGAGGGCGCCCGCCCGTGCAAGAGCGCACGGCGGTCTGCCAAAACTCCACCAAAATATAAGTTACAATAATACAAGAGCGCACAAACTCGGCGTTGGGCGGGCGGGCGCACCCGTGCACGACCCTTGCCCAAGCCACAACCCACTCCAAGTGCGATATTAGTGTGGGGGCCTGTGCGCACCACCGGCACCTCTACACAACCCTCGGCCGGCTCGGCGGGCTCATCCACCCGAGCTGCGCTAAACCTGCGCCTTCTCCAAGTGCGCACTACCTTTGTGCAACGAAGGGCGATGTGAGTTTGATGTCCAACTGATCATGCGATCCTCCAAGTTTATATGCGCTCCATGGTGGTTGCCTTCCCATCTAGCCGACCTCCGAAACGCATAACCTTTCGCCCACCAACCGCCCCATCCATCGTCGGTTCGCCCAACATGGCTTGCTCCTTGGTCGGCTTAACACTTAACCGAGCTGTCCATTCATCGTGTATATATGTGCGATCATTCCTCCATACCCGCGCGCGCATGTCGTTATGGATGGCTCGCACTTATACTTAGTCATTTTTCATGGTTGGAGGGAGCGCGTGTCTTCACACGAACCTGCGAGGCGTTACATTCTCCCCCACTGGAAATTGTTGTCGTCCTCGACAACATACCATCTCAGTAGCCATCCACCAAGATCATCACCATCCATGATGTTGACTTCTCCACACACTGCAACCCTCATCGCAACATATGTAGAACCACCGTCTCCACCATGTTTCGCCTTAGCAACCAACTATCACCAAGATACTCCATACCAATGTATGTCGTATATCAGATGTCCATGATCATCGACCACCCTGTCACAATCTCCACATGCTGCTCTCCACCACGGAAGGTTGATCCCTCCAGCTCAAGCTACATGTCCACCGCAACAATGTGTCAAACTCCATCATGTCATCACCACCATGTGCAAAACTGCCCATGATATGTCAACAAGTGCTAACACACCTCAAACATGTGCCAACATCTCATCTCAACAATATGTCATATATCGGAAGTCATCTCAATCCATGATCATCAACCACCATGCCACAATCTCCACATGCTGCTCCATTGTGGAAGGCTGGTCACTCCATCTCAAGCTACATGCCCGCTGCAACATATCGTGTCAACCTCATCATGTGTCGTCCTCATGTGAACCGCTGCCATGATACTCCACAAATGCTAACACATCTTTGCACACTGCTAGCCCTCATGCCTGAACTAGTTGGGTAGCTAATCCAACTATCACGCTCAAACCATGAGAATGCACATCCTCATGCCACCATCAGTTGTTCCTCAAAGCATCCTGCCACATCCTGAACTCGATCAAGAATCCATCCATATAAGTGTAAGCCATGCTCAGGTCCATGAAGTAGTCCTCATCCCATCTGCAACATGTTGTCCATGATGTTTGGTGTCGATGTGCTACATGAAATCAGCCACATCTATCCCAACATCATCCATATGTGTGCCTCCTCCATATGAAGAGACCATCTCATCAAACTCCAACTCTCGGTATGCCATATCCAAGTCCATGAAGCTACCTCCATCACATTTGCAATGTGTCAACCCTCAAGTCTCCATAGAAACAAGTATACACCTGCCTCATCTATCCATGTGATGCCCATGATCATAGATCAATCAGCTCTCATGTGTCAAAAGGTAGTTGAGTCTCGGCTCAACTCATGCCCCAAGTGTTGCTACCAAGGCATCATCATCATCGTAACTCCATCACTCCAAAGTGTCTCATATCGACCCTCCACATCAAGTCACTCTTTCAAGTCACACCCATGCATGTACTTGAAAGTATGCACCTGCATCAAAGTCCCTGACCTCAGCTCCTCAATGCATCAGATCCTCTAAGTCCACCATATATGAAGTCCCCAAAAGTCACAACAAACTCATCTCATCATGAGCTTCATGAGTCATCTCCAACCAACATCTCCATGTAGTAGGAATGCTCCATAATCTGCTCACAACTCCATCCAAGTCCATGGTCTTGTTGTACAAGAGTGTACAACCTCTCCATCGGCTCATAAGTGATAAGTCCCCATGTCACATCAACAAATCCATCTGCACAACATCTTTGCTTTGGCACTCTTCCTTGGATGTCCATGACACCTCTACAAGTGCTCCACATAATGTCCCTGCATAAGACTGCCATGCTCCATGTCTCCAACCTGATGTCCATGACTAAGTTGCCCATGTAGTCCAACCAAGTAGACTCATCACAACCATCGACCATCCTCATCCAAGTCTACAATCTTCGGTCTAGTGAACTCGGTCACTCAACCATATCATCATCACATCATCACGAGTCCCTTCCATCATAGCTTCTCCACCAAAGTGTCCACCAAGACTATCTCTTGGTCTCGGCCATGAGAAGTCCACCCAAGCAACTCAAGTGTGTGCCCTTCAACCTGTCCATGAGTCATGCCGGGCACTTAGCCAAAGTGGCTAAAGCATGACCCAATCATCCACAATGATCATCAAGTTCCACCCTTGTCACGGGCCTTTGTACCTTCTACCATAAGGTCACAAACAACCCCAACAAGTCCTGCAACAATCAACAATCCTTGCTTCTCCATACAAGGTTCCATCATAGTCATTCATGGTAAGATCCTCCCTTGCCTTGGCAAACTGGCTTTGCCCTTTCCTGCACACGGTCCATCTCCCAAATGCCCAAATGAAACACAAGTGTCAATACTTACTTCATCATCAACGTCATGAGGTTCCTCCATATGAGTATCCTCATCCATCCATGCTGGCAAACTCCACGATCCTGGTCCAACTTGATCAATCCCAAGTTCATCCTCCATCATGGTCATGTCTGCAACATCTTCAATCATCATCATTTCCTCTTCCTTGATAGCACAATCTGCAACTTCACCTTGCTCCATTGTCCAACCAAGTTTAAGAAGCTCTCCTTCAACATTCTTTTCCAAGACATCAAGCTTATTTCGGATCCGGGGATTCTCTTCCTTCAACCTCTTCAATCTGTATAAGGTAAGCAAGAGCTTCCCTTCACCTTCTCCCAAACTTGCCATGCCTTGTACTTCGTCTTCCCTAGTTCGTACTTCGTTTGGTCCACAGACGCCCAAACCGTGTATACCTGCTCACACGCAGTCCCACTTTCCCATCTGACAAATGTCCAAATCGTATGACCAGCACGTAGTACCGCCTGCCCAATTCTACGACACCCAGTTCCAACCTTTACCAGCTTCACCAAATTCCCTGCAACCATGAACCAACACTTGTTCCACTTCGTGTGAAACGGCTTCCTTCACCTGCAAGTACCCTTGTCACTGTCGCGAGCAACCCTGCTCAAACCGAGTTTTGAAACTACCTTCAAATGTTTCAACACCTGAACCTTGTTCAAGCCTCAATATCACCTGTCATCAACTTCCAAGTGTATACACACTTGCTTCACCCATCTTCCTGCAAAACTTCTCCAAGTCTTCAGACCTACTCTGATACCAACTTCACTTCGGTGAAGTTGTGTAGCAGCTTCAATACCCGGATCAGTTGCTCTGATACCAACTGTCACGCCCCCAATTCTTTTTTCCTTAAATTGGTCGGGTGCGGCACCGCTTAAGTTAATAACTTTTTCTATCGTTAATTAACTTTACGAACTACGCCTTAACGATTCATAATAAACATGAATTCATATTATTAATGTGTGGAAACCATTAACAATATACAATAATAAAATCAACTCGGCAATAATAATAATAATCAATCTTTTATTATATATGCGAAGTTACATGACCGGGAGCCGCACTCAACCGACATTCCATAAACGGGAGGGCGCCCGCCCGTGCAAGAGCGCACGACAGTCTGCCAAGACTCCACCAAAATATAAGTTACAATAATACAAGAGCACACAGACTCGACGTTGGGTGGGCGGGCGCACCTGTGCACGACCCTTGCCCAAGCCACAACCCAATCCAAGTGCGATATTAGTGTGGGTGCCCGTGCGCACCACCGAAACCTCTACACAACCCTTGCCCGGCTTGGCGGTCTCATCCACCCGAGCTGCGGTAAACCTGCGCCTTCTCCAAGTGCGCACTACCTTTGTGCGACGAAGAGCAATGTGAGTTCGATGTCCAACTGATCATGCGATCCTCTAAGTTTATATGTGCTCCATGGTGGTTGCCTTCCCATCTGGCCGACCTCCAAAACGCATAACCTTTCGCCCACCAACCGCTCCATCCATCGTCGGCTCGCTCAACATGGCTTGCTCCTTGGTCGGCTTAACACTTAACCGAGCTGTCCATTCATCGTGTATATATGTGCGATCATTCCTCCATACCCACGCGCGCATGTCGTTATGGATGGCTCGCACTTATACTTAGTCATTTTTCACGGTTGGAGGGAGCGCACGCCTTCGCACGAACCTGCGAGGCGTTACACATGGCATCTGAGTGGCCTTCAGAATCGGGAATCTAGAGAATGGAAATGGAACCCTTGAGATTTTCATAGCAAGGCCCAGGGACTTGTGTACTTGCATGAGGAGTCCAGAATTGTATTCTACATCTTAATGTAAAGCCTCAAAACATTACGTTCGATGAGAATTTCAAGGCCAAAGTCTTTGATTTCGGCATGGTGATGTCTTTGAATAGAGATTTGGAAATTTGTGTGGTGAACCAAGTGAGAGTCACTTGGACACCAGGCTACATGGCACCTTAGTGGTGCTCAAAATCGGGAATCTAGAGAATATAAATGGAACCCATGACCTTTTCGCAGCAAGAATCTGTCGATCTAGGAGAGTTTCGGATGATACCTTGTTCAGTTTCCCTTTCGAAGAAGATCATGTTAAGTAAACCTTCGGGATTGTTATTGTATAATATGTAATTAGTTTTACTTTCTGTTTTTACGGTTAATTAGTTACCAAGACACAACTTTCTCTTACCTAGATTGCACAGGTATAAATAAGTAATTTTATCATTAATATGATGCTCTTTTATTGTGGATTTTATTTGGGCTTGTAAAGTGGTATCAAAGGTCCGGTTGAGTTGTTTCTAAAATCCATGTATTTGAAGTCTATGGCGAAAAGGAGACGCGGAAGATAAAGAATGTGAGGATAGTTGAGTGCAGCAAAAGGTTAGCCTAGTGGGACACTCAAACTACTATTGACTGGAATGCTCAAATTATTGACTCTTTGTAAGTTTTAACTCTTTCCATCATAATGAAACATAATTGGAGAAATTTGTATAAAGTTTTTTTTTTACATATCCTTGGAAGTTAGAATACATGTTGGAGTTTTGAGTGGTTGTTGTTCTCAATAAAGATTGTCAATATTGAGTCGAATACCAATAATTGCTGGATTGTTTGCTAAAAGTCTAAGTTCCATGCATCCAAGGGCCACTTGTTGTTTTAATTTTGGAAGGCTTTATTTGCATTCACTGCATCAAAGGGGAGTTTACTTACAGTGAAATTAATAAAAGATAGTATTTTCATTTACTACGACAAAGAAGAGTTTAATCACAGTAAAATTTTTGAAGGACCAGAGTTTAATCACACTAAATTTTCTAAAGGACCAGAGTTTAATCAGAGTAAGATTTCTTCAGGACCAGATTTGAAAGTGATACTTAAAATGAAGGATATATATTTGGACACTAATAAGATTTGAATCTAGCTCTTTGCTAGGCTATTTTTGAAACTTACCATTAAACCACAAATCCAACTTTGTTTGAAACAAGAGGAGAAAAGAAATTTATATCTTTTCAGAGGTATTACATATATTTTGAATTTGAAAGGACTTGAAGAATATTTGGTTCCATAACAATTATGAATTCAATAGTTTCTATAGGTTGAGTTGTTGTTAATAGAAATGAAAATTATCAAGAAAGGTTTAGAAAGCTTAAAAGTGCCCTTGTTTTTAACGATTTGTGGGAAGTTTGTCAAGGAAAGAAGGAGAGTGATGGGAAAGAAATTGCACCAGATCCCCCTGATAATGAAAAGCAACATGAAATTTGAGAGACAAAAGACAACAAGGCATATGCATTAATAACTGCATCAGTGACATAAGAGGTAAGACGATATATTTTTTCTTGTGGTACTGCATTCAAAGCATTAAAGAAGTTGAAAGAATTGCATGATTCACACTTAGAACTCAAAATTATTCAGTTATTGTTAAAGTTGCTTAATTTGGAGATGAAGGATAACGATAGTTTGAAGACCGCCTCTAAAAGAAAATCCATTTTTCATGAGATATAAGCCACATGAATTAAAGTAGATTTACAACTTACAACATTTATAAAATTCCTTCACCTTGTCTATTCAAACCATTTGGAATCTCTCCAAGCTAGTCGAAAGTTAAAAGACATTAAATTTGATAAACTAGTAAGAAAAATAGCCAGAGAGAAAAAACCTTTGGGAAGAAAGAGGCTCCACCTAACTCTAATGTAGAAACTTTGTGCCTTGCACAAAAGGATCAGAAGTCTCATGCTAAAACTTCTAGAGGTGATAAAAATAGTAGAGGTCGTGGTAGGAGAAATTATAGAAGCAAGGGGCCCAAAAATAGTCAAGTAGACAAAAAACAAAATGATAGACACAAAGGGATTTTAATGATAAACCAACTATCAAATGTTTTAGATCTGGTAAAATTGGTCATACTACTACTAACTGTAAAATCCCTTGGGAGAAAGTTAGTGAAAGGATGGAATAGTTGAATGAAAAGAAAGATCAGCCACCATTAGATAAGGGAAAATCACTAGAGTCTGCACATTACATTGTTGCTCATTGTAATTTTAATATTAATGATGTTTTCAACACTACATTTTCATCATGGCAAGATAGTTGGATTTTGGATTCGGGAGCCACTTTTCATATGACATTTAGGTGAGATTTTTTTGAAATATTCAATGATGATATTGATGGTGTTATTTACTTTGTTGACAAGTCTGAAATTAAACCATCTAGCATTGGGTCTATTCGTTTGAAAATAACGAATATTGTAGATTATGTTCTACATGATGTACTTTATATTCCACAGTTTCAACGAAATTTGATGTCTCTTATCCATATTCAGCAGCAGGGGCATTCTATTCATATATTTGATGGCATCATCGAGATAAGAAGAGAATCTGATCATGCAATTATTATGAACAGTGTGGAAGAAGGTACACTTTTAAAGTTAAATGGTATTTCATCTACTAATTCTTGTGAAATTTCTACTTTTTTGGTGCAACAAAGTGATATCATGTCTCCTAGCTTGTTGTGGCATGCTCAATTTGGTCACATCAATTATGGCAGCATCAAAATTATGAAAAATAAAGGTATTAAAGGTCTTCCAATAGTTCCAAGAAAGATTACACCTTGTGATGTTTTTATTTTGGGAAAACATTGTAAACAACCTTTTCATAGTTTTCTTAAAGCTTCACGAAAATTAGGTCTTATACATTTAGATTTATGTGGACCTATGCCTGTTACAACTGTAAATGGAAATAAATGTGTCTTGACATTTATTGATGATTACTTTTGAATGTGTTGGGTGTATTTGTTGAAGAATAAGTCACAAGTGTTTGAAGTTATTAAAACTTTTCATTCGTTGATTAAAAATGGAACTTAACAGAATATAGGAATTATCAGAACTAATAACGGTGGCGAGTATACTTCTCAAGATTTTGAACAATATTTGAAGGAAAATGGAATCAAGCATCAAACTACCATACCTTATAATCCACAATAGAATGACTTTGCAAAATTTATGAATAGAACTTTGATTAATATGGTTAGATCTATGATGTTATTTAAGAATGTTAAGTTGATGTTTTAGGGACAAGCAGTACTTTGTGCATTTTATAATCACAATCGTTGTCCTTCATCTGCCATCAATAATAAATCTCCTTATGAAATGTGTTATAATCGTCTTCCTGTTGTTCAACATTTTAGAGTCTTTGGTTCTCTACACTATGCATTAATTCCTAAACATCAGCGTAACAAGTTGGGTGCTAGGAGTCGCAAATGTATTTTCTTAAGATATTCTACTACTTCCAAAGTATACATGTTGTATGATGAAGAAAATAAAGAATTCACTCTCTCCAAAGATGTTAATTCCTTGAATCAGATAAAAATAATTCCACTATCGATAGGCAACTGACTCATTTGGAGAAATTTTCATCTAAAATGTTCTATTTTGAATATGATAATGATGTTCCACATAATAAAGGGGGCATTCCCATTCTAGATCAGGCTACGGTTTTTCCATCTTTGACTCATGAGAATGATGAGGATGTTACTATTGAAGAAAAAATAGAGGATATTGTTGTTTCTGGAGGGTCAGGAAGTGTTCCTAAAGAACTTGTACTTCAATATGAACAACTATCACAACCACTTTAGCAACCTTTACAAAGATATACATGTGCTTGAAAAGTTCCAAACAAGTATGATGATTTTGGAACAGGAATGTATTCTAAAGGTGATTGAGGTAATGTTTCTCATGATTGTGAATTCAATCACTATACAATTAGCGAACCTAATTACTTTGAAGAAGCTGTTAATTCGGATGAATGGAAGGATGCAATGAAAAATGAATATGATGCACTTATTAAGAATGAAACTTGGAGGTTAGTGACTCTGTTTCCTAAAAATATGTCGACCGGACAACCCTTCATCAGCCGAACTCGATCTCAGTGACCTTTCACTACTGTCCAAAATTTCACAGAGCTTAAGGTTATCCTTTGGGAAGCTCGCTCAATGCAATTCTAGAAATGAGAAAGCTAACTGACTCCCATAACTACGCAGAAGATTTCCCAGAATCCAATCCATTGTGCGCTTCCCGTAAGACCTCCCTTTAATCCTCCCGCTGGTCAACCAGAGAAATGACTTGAGTTGTGATCTAGGGCTACATTGATCACCAAAAATGCACAGATCTGTCCTATTAGGCCTTTTCTTCCTGATCTGCAACTAGTTCAGGAATTGCGTAGAGATGCCCTGCCCTGCCCTTCTTTCCTGCTCTGCAACCAGGCCAGGAATTATGCAGAGCTCTCCTGTCCTACTAGCCCTTCTTCCTCGCTCTACAACTAGCTTAGGAATTGTGCAAAGTTGTCATGCCCTACCTTTCTTCCCTTCTCTGCAACCATATGAGTTTGGACTGTCACCTAGGATTACGAAATTTTAACCAGCAGTTCCCGCAACCCAACCTTGTGCTCCTCTGGAAAACTGTTTAAATTTTTCTACCAGTGCCTCCTGCTACCCGCACTATATTCCCCAGTGAAATTGAGCAGATACCAACTGGATGACCTGCCCAATGCTCCCCTGGAAAATTGCGTAGATTGACCCAGTAGCTCTCTGACATCCTACCTGGCCTTCCTCCTGGAAACTACGTAATTCTACATCCCAGCTGGTTTTTTCCCCGCAACTGTCACTGCTGTCTCGAATTACAAAAATATGTCTCCCAGTGACATCTGTGCAGTTTTTCCCAACAGTGCTCTGGAGCCTCACATCCGAGCCTGTGTTGTGCTCTCAGCAGTTTTAGTGCCTTGTCCCTCTCTCGGTTACCTGCACCAAAATGGAAAACAATGCATCATGATCGACTACGAAAGTTTTGGATTTGATGTCATTTCATCATGAGTGATTGTAGGAACAAGTACATCCATGAAACATGGTGCAACGATGAAGGGGATGGAAAAGAGGTGCATGATAGAACACTTGCTTGCGGTTAAACGAATACATGAAGCACATCGAGTAAGCAAGCGAAAGGGACACATTCACATGCACCATCAAACAAAGACCAAGACCATCAAAGACCCCGCACACTTTGCCAGGCGGAGATGAAGACATGTTACACCAAGAGCATATCAGCAGTCAGCAGCACAGTAGCTCGACACAGACACTAGAGTCAGCTAGTACATGTCAGCAGTGTCATGTCATGTTATGTCATGATTTGTCTCAACCAAATCACTACTATGGACCATACTTGTTGTAATCAATGTAATGTAAAGTGGAGTCCAAATGACCAACATATAAGTCGAAGTGTCATGTAAATTTGAAAAGTCATAGGAAGTCAAACAATCATGAGTGAACTCGAAGAGTCATAGGGGTCAGCTAAACCCCCTTGGTTATTTATACCCCTTCATTGTATTAGCAAAGTAATTTTCACCTTGTCTCCTCCCACATAACCTTGAGAGTCTATAATATGTTCTTTGAGGAGCGAGGAATGGCTCTAATGTCCCACTACTAAGACTACTGATGTATGGTGTACAGATGTTTCTTCGATCTTTTACTTAATTCAGAAGCCTGTCTCAGGCAAGCACGTTTTCACGCATGTTTTGTATCTATTCGTAAGACTATTCTTTAAACATTTGTAAGACATGTTTGCTTGACTTGTACTAAGATAATTGAACTACTTCAGTTGTTTTAGTACTCATATTGTTGAATATGTGTTGTATTATTTATCATTTTTGTCTCGTTCGTGTGGACTACTCCACTGGACATTAAACAAACCATCTTTGTGTTTTCTTGGTTTTAATGATCATCACCCCCATTTAGTTTCCCTTGAACTTTTGTTTTCACAACTGCGGCATCCATTTTGGACTATTCTGCTGGATGTTGGATAGACCCTTCTTGTTGTTCGCATGTGTTTCTTCCCGGTTTGGGACTATTACCTCTCATCAAGAGGCTCACTTTACCTCGCCCTTTTGACACTAAGAGAACTCAAAAACAGAGTTACATTACGCACACACAAGGCACACTCACCTCACTTTCTTGAAGTCACAAGCATCACTCTCATGTGTTGAACAACAAGAGTTAAGGAAAATCTCTAAGAGAATGGCAATTGGGCCATCGTACTAGATGGGAATCCTATACCAAACGATGTGAGGTCTTATTGGGACTTCATACCAGGGATGTCCCCTAAATGTTGGCGGGTATAAAACTGTCAAACTTTTTGGCGCTAGAAGGAGCATGGCTAGATGTTTATGGCTAAATATCCTATCAACTCCATGTATCCATTATTTGGTCAAGGCAGTAACACAAACTCCATCTCTCCCACACGCAACTCTACAGTTGGTTACTCTTCACCTCCCAGACCTGAATAAGAAATCTCATATAATCACCTTTTCTCATTCCATCCCATCACCCATAATTTTTCCAAAGCCGTTGGACTAATCCCAGGTGTAGACAACCTTCCATCTTCACAAGGGAAGAAAAAAACTACACCCATAGGACTGGTAGTCTCGTCTGTTGAAGTGGTAATCCTCGCCAGTCTTGAAGAACTGGCTGAAGTTGTTGAGAATGAAGAGGAATCTCTATTTTCCTACAAGGAGAAGAAGTTAAAAACACACTCTTGGGTTCAGGTTCTGGTGGAGGTAGCAGAGGGGAAGGAAACGGAGGAGGTGGAGGTGGAGACAAACCAATAGATTCGGAGGTTGAACCATCCGATTCAGAAGAAGAGGAGGAGTAGGAAGATGAAGACATGGCTAACCAAAATTGTAATTGATGACACAGGGCCCATTGGCACTCCATGGTGTCTTGCACAAGATGTCAAGACATGCAGAGAAGTTGTTAATGAAATATGACCTTGACAGAGTAGTGAAGGCAGAAGATCGTCTAGACATGTTCTACTTACATCTACAGGCACTCGAGGTACATTATGACGATGTTGCATGTAGACTATTTCCATGTACCTTGGATGGCAGAGGAGCTGTATGGTACCACATGCTTCTTATCAACTCCATTCAGAACTCGGGGATGTTCAAGAGATTCTTTAGTTGAAAATTTTGTGATGACAAAATCCCCGTCATGTTGTTGAAAGAATTGGGTAGTCTTAAGATGGAGCCAAATTAGAAAGTGAAAGAATTTAATCATAGGTTTAACCATATCTTGAATAAGTTCACTAGAGTTACTAAACCTCATGACTTGATCATAGTCAACTACTACACATTTGCGCTGCCAACTAGCATTGCACAGTTCATCAAGCGAGCTGCGAAACCAACACTATCTGAAAATTGCCAAGAAGCAATTGATGTGGAGAAGGACCTACAAGTGATTGGGCTCATTGTGGATGATGAATCAGCAAAGGACACCAAATCCATAGGGAAGAGGTCCTAGGATGTTGTGAGTAAGGTGAGGGAAAAAGAAACAAGTGAAATTGATACCCTTACTCGTCCCCTTAATTCATTGACAACTAATGTAGGAGAACTCAAGCAACAGACAAATGAGATAGCAGACCTTCTAGTTTTGCGTACAGAAAGAACGCGACATCAGGTAGCAGTACTATTCACCTAGATAAATCTGCGCAGAGTTCAAATGTTGTGTTCCAAACAAAGCTACTTGATAAGGATAATTTATGCGATTTCCACCAAGCGCGGCACTTAGAGAAGACCTGTGAAGATTGGAACCGAGTCATGGACTCCATGGCTTCAAGGATGAAAGATCATTATAATGCCAATGAGCAGGTTCATCTAGAAGACAAAGATGATGAAGAGGATGGTAGATCTGATGAAGCTCCGAGTTCTGGGCACGTGGTTAACATGTATCAATGTCTAAATGTTGCCTAGAAGAAAACGACCACTGAGAAGGAACCCCCAAAACAGAATGATTGATACAACTTAATAAGTCAAGGGGCTCCTATTTTGATTGAGATACCGAAAGAGAAATTAAAGCAATTGTTTAGAAAAGTTGAAACACTGGTACACTCAACAAATAAAACATAAAGAAAGTCCAATAATATAGCTCCAACGAAAGATACGTCCATGAGCAGCTCACTTCAGAACACTCCATCGGGCAATACAAACACAATTCTTCCGCCAGACAACTCAGTTAGTCTTCCCACTTTGGACTACAATATTGTTAAAGACATTAAGAAAACCCGTGTGAACACCTCTTTGTACAAACTCGCCAAACTCATGGTTCAGCAAGACATTTTGTTGCGTGTAATGGGCAAACCTCCATATACAATGTTGCCTCTTCCAGCAAGTGATCAAGTAAGTCTCTTGGATCACTCACATCTGTACTCAACATGTTTCACAGAGGAGAAGCGAACTCGCTCTGCCCACCATTTTTGTTATCTTTCGAAATATTCAACTTCAATGTCCACAACTATTTGGTTGATTATGGCACATCAATCAATGCCATGCCACTCTCAATTTCTAAAGAAATCAATGTATAATGGAGCAATACAACCACACAGATCATCCAACTGATCGAACATGTGTACCAACCATCAGTGAACTCCGGGATGTGATCATATGGTTATCGTCCAACATACAAGTTCATTAGTGCATCAACATTGTGATAATGGACATCCTAAAAGAATATGGCTTACTACTTAGCAGAGACTGGTCCTACAAGTTGCAAGGATATGTTGCTACAGAGTGGTCACACTTATGGCTTCCGTATCAGGGCAAAAACAACTAGATTCAAGTGTTGCTTGAGAGGTATATGAAGCACAAGTTACTCCCTTGGATGGTCAGAATGAATTGTTTGCTTTCGTAGAACTTTTGTTCAGAAATTTATTTTTGGAAACAGTTGGGGTGCTATCTTGCACAGCTGAGCCCCACCCCACCAAGTACATAGTTGCGTCTCCTTCCTTGCCTAACTAGTGAAAATGAAACTTATGCAATACTTTATAACTGATGCTGCACTCATGGCCTAGGGCAAACCCTCCTTCCAGACATGGTCCTAAAATTTAAAAAACAATGTTTTATCCCTTATACGCGACATTGAGTCGTACTTTTGTTCAAGGGAAGTTAGCCTGAGTCGGCCTTTCTGCGGTGTCTCTTGACTCATTTTTCAGTCGACCATCCCTGGTTGTCAGTATCATGTCTATCATCACATCAGCTATATTGGTCCTTTACTCGTACCGGTTGGAGAAGGTCCCCATTGACTTCTTGCTGGTGGGTCTTGTCCTTATCGACGACGACACCTTCCTCTGAGGACAGGCCGAGAGCTGAACCCTGGCCCTATTTTCATTATTGATAGGTCACCTTGTGCTCAACATCAATCAGTATCATGGGTCTTTGACTGAGTGGTTTCCCTTGTGTTCGACATCAGCTTACATTATCACACATTGGGATTCTTGTAGTACCTTGGTTTCCATTTGACCCTATTGGTGGATACCTCGCCTCTGTGTCAGCTTTCATTATTGGTTAGTTTAGAGGGTTTCTGTCGTGCGCTAGCCACATGTTGTGTACGTCGGAAACGTACTTCGGTTCGATTACTACATCTCTTTCGTCCGATTCCTTCCACATTATTGGCCTACGGGTTACACTCGCGCTAGATTGATGAAGGATGCCTTAATGTCTTCCTTCTAGCGGATCTTTCCCTATCGACTCCGACTCATTGCTCTGGGGCAAAGATCTAGAGTCCATTTGGCAGTACCTTGGGGTTTGCAGTCATTAGTGGCAGATCCTTCACTATCGACAGTGGGAAACCATCATTGTCTCCTGATCGATAGATTCTCACAGGTGTTCGACTCCAGCTCATCTATTCACACTTGTTAGATTGTACTGGGTACCTTGACACTCATTATCATTATCGGTGAGTAGTCTCATGTTTGTTAACGGTATACATCAATGACCGGTAATCAAACGATTTCTCACATGGTCGACTTCAGATCATTTATTCCCATGGTGTAGAAATGTACCACGGCGGTCAGTGAAGACCTCAGGTTGTATCAGCATTCATTGGTTCACTTGAAAGTTGCTTATGTTGCTGCTAGTTGATACCACTCCACATTATATGTTGCAGTCAATCATGGCGACATTCTATATGTTGGCACCTGAGTTTGCAGTGTAGTACCATCCTATTCCATTATGTTCAGTTGGTACCTTTTGGGATCAGTCTTTGATATCAGTGATCCGTTGCATCTTTCAACATCATTGACAATCTTATATGTGATATTCAGACATGTACTTGTTCATCATGATCAGATGATCCATTATGTATTTTCCAGTCATTTATACTTGTATACTTAGTGGATCCACTTGTACATGATATGCGGACATGCTTTACTTTTTCTGAGCATGGGGATGCCCGCCTCTGACAGTGTTTCTTTCTTATCTCCTTTGGTGGTTTGGCAAGCTGAATTCTGGTGAAGTCCTCCTCAGTTTTTGACAGATTTCCTTTCCATGAACTTGCATAATACATTTCGGCCATCATGTACCCCTTCTGACCTCATATATTAGGGGGCATCTGTTATAGCTCCAAATCTAACTCTTATGGTTTGTGATGTTGCACTCATGGCCTAGGGCAACCCGTCCTTCCAGACCTGGTCCTAAAATTTAAAAAACAGTGTCTTATCCCTTATACGCGACATTTCCCTGAGTTAAACGTGTGTATACGTGGGTCTGTGTATACCCAACCCGCATATTTGTATTAAAACACTTAAAAAAATATAAAACTCCTTATTTTCGGGCAGAGATCACGGGTTTTACCTGCTGATCACCTGTTAGTGTCCGTGGCCCAACTGTTCCCAACCAACTCCCAACTAAAAAACTACTTTGGGAGAGGTATAAAAAGACCTCAAAGGGAAGGCCTAAGGGAGGAGAGAAGAGAGAGAAAGGTTATTATGCTGAGATTTTTCCCCTGACCAGGTCTGAAGTCCCTTGTGCCTTCTGCACTCCCCCCATTTGTACAGGAAACCATTGTTTCCTTGTATGTTGATATTCATCCACCATTTATGACATCATGGAGTGAGTCATGGAAGGAGTTTGTTAAAGGCCTGAGGCTGGAAAGGATCCAGAAGGAAGATTTGCTTGGAGCCTGCTGAAGGTGACTCAGGTGAAATTATTCCTTTTTATGTACTTTATTTGTCTATAATAAAAGAAACACATGTCTTGGTTCTTGATATAAATCTTCTTTATGTTTATGATATTCATGTTTAGAATTCATATGTAAATGGTTGTTTGGATTTCATAACTAACTACCTTTATTTATAACATGAAGATGGTTTCCTTATAAGGTTTTGTCCATATACTGTTGTCTTCTTTGGAATTGGTTGTTTTGCAAGACAAAAGAGAAGAAGGGAACTCCAAGAAGGGTTTGGACCCTAAGGGCCTTGTGGACCTAAGGTACGTCCCCTTTACAATAGAATTTTCTTATAATAGCATAATGGCTGTGTGAATGTGTGTTCCTTTGAATACATAACTTTCAGTCTGCTAGGGTTTCAACCCAAAAAGCCCTGGGGGAACATTTCCCTCCAACAAATAGTAGCAGTAGTGTCAGAAGTATTGGTGTAGCAAGAGGTCCTTGTACAAATGACCTGTGGACCTTGTATTTTGATGGACCCAAAACAAAAGATGGCTCTGGAGCCGAGTGTGTTTTGATCTACCCAAGGAAAAGAAAGAATTTAGTCTCAAGCCACTTGGAGTTTGAGTGTACAAACAACATTGTTGAATATGAGGCACTTGTCTTGGGTTTGCACAAAGCCCTTAACCTCAATGTCACTATGCTTGAAGTGGTAGGTGATTCGAAGATTGTGGTATGGAAAGTATGTAACACCATACATTGTGTCTCACCTCGTCTTAAAGTTTACGAAAAAGAGGAATGATGGCTTATTTCTAATTTTGAAGGTTTTTGTTGGGTGTATGAATTACACTTAGACAAACTCCTCAACACTTAAATTGTCAACCCGAGGGATTCGTAAACTTAGAGACGAAGCATAGGCAATGCCAAAGATGGTATGAATGTTTCTAATGTCAATCCCTACTTTCTTTAAAGGAAAGATTGCAGAATTAAACTAAAAAGAGAAAAAGGCAACTTGAACCATCAAATTAATCTAAGACTGGAACAAGGAAGAATGCATTTGCAAAAGGGATTTAGAAATAAAGGGGCAATCACTCTAGCTAACTATTGATTAACTACTGAGTATGTGTTTTTCTTTAGCAGAGACACTTAGCAGTCTCATCAGATGGGCCCTTCAAACCTGCTTATGTGGAGATTTCTTTCTTGCACTAATCTGTCCTGCACTATCGTAGTCTGCTTGCACTAGTGCAGGAACAGAGATTTATGAAGAGGGCATAAATGGTGTCTTTACTAAAATCGTTTTCCCTCGTGTAGGGGCTTGAAGTTTTTCAGGTTTAGAGCTCTCAGATCCCGTGACAACAAACTAGTTCTTGCACCAGATCAGAGCTTCTTGCACTTAGCATTTAATTCTTAAAATAAGTGCTTAGTTACTAAAAGTGTTATTATACTGTTGAATCAAATTGCACACATAAAAATTAATGTTTATTATTTTGACAGAGTGCACAAATAAAAAAACAATACATATAATTTATCATGTCATAAAGTGTTTAATGAAAGCAAGAAAATTGCGGGAAGTAAGCTAGAAAGGTTTGTTGCATCACACCAACGTGCACTAGTGCAGATTCATTTCTCCTGCTTGGACCGGGTAGGGAAAACCAACCAAAAAGTACTTTAGAAAGGGAATAGCACACGAACGTGCATTGGTGTAGGTTTATTTCTCCTGCTTGGACCAGGCGAGAAAACCAATCAAACAAAACTGCAGAAAAGGAATAACATACCCACGTGCACTGGTGCAGGTTTATTTCTCCTGATTGGACCAGGCAGGAAAACCGAACCGAAATTAGGTGTAAAAAAGGAATAGAACATCAACGTGCACTAGTGCATGTTTGTTTCTCCTGGTTGGACCAGGCGGGAAAACCGACTCAAAATCAGGTGCAGGAAAAGGAAATTTAACTACTTCACACGGTGGATCCGCTTTCACTCAAACAGGATTACATGTGCTTGAAATCAAATCACACTTGAAAATATAAACATAAATTACAAGAAACAGGAAATAGGGTAAATGTGCTGGGTTGGTTGGGCCCTAGCCAACCAACACTTTTCCCTTTCAAATAGAAACGTTGCTTAGTACTTTATCAATTCATTAGCTCTCAAACACAGAAGTATGATTTATGAAACATGAGGCAGAGCTCCCTTCTTATTAATTCATTAAGGCAAATACATGCGTGAATACATAGTCCATCCCAGATTTGGGCGATAACAAAATACAAGTTTGTTACCGCCTCTCTGGCTATATCTCCGTTCTATACACACTTCTATCAAAAACTATCTCATCTTATTTACATTCTTCATTATATAGATCTTTGGCCGAAGGCCAAAAATATCATTTAACCAATTACATAATCGATATGCAGAATTTAGCTTCTCGGCCTTCAAAATTAGAGAGTTCAACAAAACTGGTCATAGCCAATCTCAAGTTCGTTCTTCATAAACTCAATCTTGGCTACCTTTGGATTGTTTGTTGTCATGGCTGAAGCTTCTCAAAACGAGGCGGTGATCAAGGAGGTTTGGATCTGCTGCAAGGATTCGTTGTGTTGGCACCGATGCAAGTTTCGATCCTGCACTAGGATCAATGGTTACGGTAAGCACTTGACCACCAAATAAACATTGGAGATATCAATAAGTTGCAAGAGTGATTATAAGCAATAAATCATGTAATAAACATTTAATTAATGTTAAGTTGAGTTAAAAATATGAAATATAAAGTTCATACGAAATATGTCATCGTTCTTGGACTAGTGCAAGATGAGGGTGTATAAGAGAGGTAAAATAATGGTAAATGGTTATAATTTAGGAAGGGGAAAATGGCAAAAACAGAGCAAATTAGGGGGCTAACATCCTCCCATCCCTAAATTGTTGTGTGTCCTCACACAACTCTTTACCTCTACAAAAAAATTCAAAACTTTGAGCATTCTAGCTCAATCCTGCTCTGGCATACTGTCATCAGCTTGCACTGTTTCAGACTTCTTCTTTTTGATGTTCTTTAGTTTCTTTGTCACCTTTTTAAGTCATTTGAAACATTGCATAGCTCGGTACCTCCAAAATTTAACCTCTCTTTTCTTTTTCTGGATCTTCGCCATCAATTCTCATCTACTCTATTCTTTATCCTCCTGTGCTTTGGCTACAAGCTGCTCTAAATTCTGCAATTGAAGCTCTAGTTCAACTACCCGAGAAGCAGGAGTTACCAAATCTTTTTCCTTTTTTGTTTCGGTAGGGGCTTTGTCTTCCTCAAGGACCTCAATATCCACCATGGTTACATCAAGAAACTCTTCTTCCTCTGGTCCCTCTTCTTCTGGTTCTTCCTCCTCTGGTTCTTCTTCTACAGGTTCTTCTCCTCCTGCTTCTTCTTCTTCTTCTGCTTCTTCTTCTGTCAGTTCTGCCTCTTCCTTTTTGAATTCTACCTCTTCTTCTTCGGATTCTTCTCCTCCTCCTCCTCCTCCTTCTTCTTCATTGTGTGGTTCTTCTCCTCCTGTCTCTTCTTCTTCTACTTCTTCATTTTCTTCTTCTTTTTCCAGGTCTTCTTCTCGCACTGGTGCTTCTTCTTGTATTGGTGTAGGAGGGGATTCCACACCCTGTGGGGATTATGGTTCTTTTCCTGCATTAGATACTTTATTCTTTTCTAGGGCTTTTTGATGAAATTGGCCAACAGAGCATCGTCTTCGAGCTCTGCAAATTTTTCCGTGTCTGCAAGGACTGACAGGTTGTCATTTTCGGAGGTCTGTGTTTATATTGGTGGTGTAGAAGGGGTCTCTTCGGCTGGTGCACTAGCTATCTTCTTATTTGAAGATGGGGCCTTTTCTGCTTTTTCAGATCGCTTCCTTTTTACACTAGTGGAAGAAGGACTCCCCTTTTCATTTTTACTCGGGCCCTTGCTTGTGCTGGCGGGGTCCTTTGTCTCCTTTCCAGCGGTTGTCTCTTTGTCTAGCTATTTTAACAGTGCATCCCATGTCATACCTTTAACTTCTAGCTGTTTCAGGACCAAAATTTTTATTAAGTCGTGGTGATATATCCTTGTGTCAGCCTGGTCTATCTGTCTATCCTGCATACTTTTAGCCATTTTCTCCAAGTTCTTAAGCAAAAAATAGGGGAAATTCATTCTCCACCGGATGTGTCGGCTGGCTTCAAAATTCTGCAACATCCTAAAATGATATACCAAAGTGCGGGTGTATCTTCCCTCACAGGTTACAAACTTCTGTAGGATGAAAAGGAGGTCTTTCCATTGTCCCAGTAGGGCACTGCGTGGAACTCCTACCTTCCATTCTACCTCTATCTTCTTATCAACGACGAAACGCTACCATCGCTTCCTTTCCAACTTCTGATTTTTAAACTACTATTCACCAGTGTTCTCCAAGCCTGTCACTGCTACTATAGATTCTTCTGTGACTTTAAATTTGAGAGGTCCAATTTTCACTCGGCTGTTTCTGAAACTCTTGGCAAACTGTAAAGCCACTTCTTTATCGTGCCCATCAAACTTCTGCAAGAACTAAAGAAAACTCGAGTCTCACAATAGTGCAAGACTATTGCGATACTTGGTAGTCTACTCTACCTTACTTAGAGACGAGGGTTCATTCCGAACAGGTGGCATCGCTGCTTAATGGCTATGAACAATTAAGAATTTTATATGCATTACCAGGGAAACCAGTTCTTATAAATAGAGATCCAACTGTCCACCATCCTTTCCATCTTATCACCTGTTCATTTGCCATAGATGCATGGCAACTTTGAGGTCAGGCCGGATTGGTACTTGCGACGGTGTTTTAACGGCTAGGTGAGGTAATCATTATGAGTGAAGGACATCTAGGATTATGGCAGAGAGGGGTAATTATGTCCAAGAAATGGTTAAAACATTTCTGCATTCCTTCATAATTCAAAAAACAATTTAGCATTGATTAAAAAAATGATCATGATTTCTAACTTAAAAACACCTTGTACATTAAATAATTTTCTTCTAGTTAGTATGATAGCATAAGTACTCATCAGCTAAGTGAAATGACTTCATATAATTTTTCATGATGACCACTTTCCTATGTTGTATGCTATGAAAATAATAACTTGCACTATGTTTCTGACAAGGTGCATGGTTGCACTGATCTGCTAGCACCACTTAAATTATACTATTCTGCTGGTACGATTCTAATTTCTTTATCACATAGGGCATTATGCTTGCACTAGTGCAAGCATAATATCTAAAACCAGAGAATTTAAATAAAATATAGGCTGGACTTCCACATGAGTTCCTCAACTTATACTGAAAATTTGCTTCGCCCTTTCTTGATGCTTCAGAGAATATCCTTTTTCTCTTTGTTCCCGAGATCCTACAATAAATTCTTGAGGGAATAAAGAAGTGGGAAAATGGAAATTCCAGAATGGGAAGGAATTCTATTACAGGGATTCCAGGAATAGGACCAAAAGAGGGAATAAACAAAAGTGGGATAGGGAAAAAAAAATTCAAGGGTAAAGTGGGATTTTTTCGAAGCGGACAGGGTAAATTTAGAAGAATGTGGGAAGGTTAATCATTCTGGAATTGAAGAAGAAAACTGAGGGAATATTATGAAAGTGGAATATGAAGAAAGGCATAAAATTTTTTGGAAGGTATGCTTGCACTGGTGTAGGGAAAAAAATAACTGCAGTGAAAATTAAGCATTACTTGAGTAAAAATATCCATGCTAATTACCCCAATTGTATAAAGGTTGGTTCCACTGAACCTTATTTTACTTGGTGGTCGCTAGCATATCTAAAGATCAAGCAAAATTTTCTTTTTATTAGAAATTTTTAATCTTCCTGCCAGCGAGCTGGTTTTCATGTTGATCCTTCTACAATCATGTCAGCGAACTGATTTTTATAATTACAGGAAAATATTTTTTTCTTTACTTTTTTCTTATTTTTATTTTTAAGAAGAAAGAGAATACATGTTTTCAAAAGGTTGGTATTACCATTCACCACTACTGTCCCAAATTGTTGTTGGACTTGTGCAAAATCTTTCTTGGTAGGTGGCTGAAAATACTTTTTTAACCTGTGTCCATTTACCAAGAATATTGAATTTTGTCCATCAATAGTTTTAACTTCTACTGCTCCATTCTCAAATACTCGGATCACTTCATAAGGTTCCATCCAACGTGTATGGAATTTCCCTTTAAAGATTTTAAATCTAGAATCATAAAGGAGCACCCAATCTCCTGGTTGGAATTGCTTTTTCTGAATAGACTTGTCATGCCACCTTTTACATTGCTGCTGACTTAGTATGTTCTGTTGAACAACATCCCTGCGAAATTCATCTAACTCATTTAATTGGAGAAGACGTTGTTGTTGTGCCTCAGAGAGATCTAGTCCTAACTGAACTGCAGTTCTGAAAGTTTTGATATGGAATTCAAGTGGTAATAGAACCTATTTCCCATATACCAGCTCATATGGTGTATGTCCCATGCTATCTCTCCAAGTGTTTTTGTATGCCCACAAAGCCTCTGGTAATCTTTCTGCCCAGTCTTTCTGATGCATATTGACTGTCTTTCTAAGAATGGACTCGATCACTTTGTTTGTGGATTCCACCTGGCCATTTGCTTGCAGGTGATACGATGTGGATTTCCTGTGCTGGATCTTATATTGCTCCATCAAACCCTATACCAGATTAGAAATAAACTACGGACCATTGTCAGAAACAATTTCTCTAGGCACACCAAATCTAGTAAAGATTTCCATAAAAATAAAATCAACAAAAACTTTTTCCGTAGCAAAAGAAACATCTTTAGCCTCTACCCTTTTCGTAACAAAATCTGTACAAACCAAGATATGCTTTTTACTTAATGATGTTGTATTTATTGGCCTTATAAAATCAATAGCCCATGTTTCAAATGGCTCAATCATAACCTAGGGGTACATGGGAATTTCATTGGTTTAATTAGGCTAGCCCATTTGCTGACATCTATCACAATGCCTGGCATACTGTTTGGCATCCTTAAACAAGGAAGGCCAAAAGCAACTAGCACAAAACACTTTATATGAAGTCCGATTATCAACAAAGTGGCCTCCACAAGGTTCATCATGAGTAGATTTCAATATGTCAAACACTTCCTCCTCTCTTACACACCTACGAATAATCAGATCTGGACCAGTGTAAAAGAGATCTCCTTGAATCCAGGATTATGCAGCACTTTTCCAAATGAGCAGACAAATGGGGTGGTGTTTTCCAAGTAACCAAGTAATTAGCAATGTCAGCAAACCACAGGGAATCTGTTGACATAAAAAAAAAGATGTTCATCCGGAAAATCATCATTAACAGGAGTTGCTTCACCAAGATTATCTAAACTAGAAAGAAAATCTGCTACAACATTATATTTTCCTAGTCTATCAACAATAGTAATATTAAATTCTTGTAACAATAGTAACCACCTAGTCACTCGACTGCTATTTAATGGTTTATTCATAAAATATTTAATCACGGAATGATCAGTATGTAAAAATACTTCATATCCTATAATATAGTGTCTGAACTTATTAATTGCAAAACTTACATCTAAAAACTCTTTCTCTGTAACTGTATAATTTAATTCAGTGGAAGAAAAATTATTACTAATATAATAAATAGCATAGGATTGTTTATTTTCCTCTTGTCCTAAAGCTGCACCAATATTCAGATCTGAAGCATCAGAGGAAATGTGAAAAGGCAGGGACCAGTTAGGACTCTCAAAACTGGTGCATGTACTAACTTTTCCTTCAATGTTTCAAAATACTGTTGGCAAGCTGTGGTGCAAGAAAATTCACTACCCTTAGCTAGAAGTTAGAAAAGAGGGGCAACTATATTAGAAAAAAAATTTCAATGAATCTCCTATAGTAACCAACATGTCCTAAAAACCCTCTTTCTTCCATTTGAGTTTTGGGTGCAGGAAGATGTAGAATGATTTTGATATTTGCTGGATCAACCTAGATACCTTTACCAGAAATCAAATGGCCAAGTACCACTCCCACTTTGCACATCAATCTACATTTCTTATCACTCAAGGCGAGATGGGCTTCCTGACAACGAAGAAGTAACTTTTCCAGATTTTCGAGAGCTCCCTGAAAAGAATCACCAAACACAGAAAAGTCATCCATATAAATTTCTACAAATTCTAGATCAGCAAAAATGGCCAAGACTTCCCTTTGAAAGGTAGTCAAGGCATGACATAAACCAAAGGGGAGCACTCTATAAGCAAATGTAGCCCATGGACATGTAAAAGTAGTTTTATCTTGGTCTTCGGGTGTAATATGTATTTGGTTATAACCACCGAAGCCATCCAAAAAGGAAAAATATTTCTTTCCTGCAAGGGTATCAAGCACATGGTCAATGAAAGGGAGAGGAAAGTAATCTTTGAGAGTGGATTTGTTTAATTCTCGATAATCAATAGAAATACGCCATCTTCCATCTTCCATCTTTCTTAGGTACTAGCACTAATGGATAGACCTACTTACTGTCGGAAATAGGATAGATAAAACCAGCATCCAAGAGTTGATGTACTTCTTCCTTCACAATATCTCTTAGAGTAGGATTCATCCTCCTTTGGGGTTGTCGGATAGGTCGGGCACCTTCCTGAATATAGATATGATGTGTACAAGTTTCAGGGAAAATACCCTTCATATCTTCATAGCCCCCTGCGAAGGCACTAATATGGTTTTGCAACAAATTCACAAGCTGCTCTCGCTGAGATGAGTCTAAATCTGAACTAATATACAAGGATTTACAGGGGCTAATCTCAACAAGATTAGTATTAGGCTCACGAGTACTCAAGGGGGTGGTCAAGTTCATCAGTAAAAAAGAATGAGAATCATGCTTATCTTGAAAATCTAGGCTGAAATTCTGGCTCAATAACTCAAAATTAGGCATAGTGTTTAGAATATTCAAGAAATCTTGAATCTCATCTTCTTGTGAAGACCCAATATGCTAATGGATAAGGGAAATGGGTTGAGTCTCCTCATCACTGCTATGATCCAACCATAAAGTATCTCGAAGGTCCTAAATGGATCTGGTAGGGGGGTATGAGGTAACTTTCTTCCTAGAATCTCCATGCAAAATATACATATCACCAGAGTGACATCCAATATATGCATCAGTTGTAGTAAGCCATGGTCGACCCAAGATCAAGGGACGTCCTCCTACTAGGTTCTTTGTCTGAAGCACAATGAAATCATCAGGATATTCCCAAGAATCTAATGAGATGATCACACAATCCAATACTCCTTCTGGCTTAATTTTAGATCTATCTGCTAATTCAAGCACAATGGGAGTAGGGCGAAGATGAGATAACCAAATTTGATCCATGGTTTGCTTAGTCATGACATTAATGGCTGCTCCTAGGTCTATAAGAACATTATAGACAAGGACATTACCAATCTAAACTGAGACAACAGGGTTTCCGGGATTAGTATATTTTTCCATAAACACACATCCTGTCATCAACTCTGCTTACCTACTAAAAAATTGAATGGTTTGGGGTTCCAATCTCTTCCTCCCAGGCTTCTTGAGATAGAGTTCCTTAATAATCTTGGTACAAATAGGGATCTCTTTGATGGCTTGGAGTAGAGGTATCTTAATGAAAAGATTCTGAAGCTCTGATGCTAAGCTAGTGTCAGAAATAGGCTCACTTCTTTCCATTACTAGCCTCTCTAGGAAGGGAGGCTAGTTGGAAGAAGATGGCAAGGATTCAGAGGGTAAGGGATGCTTGGAGACAACTTTTGAAGAATGATTAGGAGTTTCCTCTTCTTCCTTCTCTTCAGTAATCACTCTAGGTTGCTTCTGATTTTCTGATGTTACAGTCCATCCCGATCTTAATTGAATATCATGAACCCCAACTGGAATATACTGGTACTCGAATAAAGGTGGGTTTGTTACATATATCATTTTCACTTCTTTATTATTGTTAGGATTGGGCATAGGTTGAGCAGGAAATTGAGGAGGTCGAAAAGGTGGAGGTAAAGGTAATGGTGGAGTAGACTGACTCGGAGGTTGAGGCATTGAATAAGGTGTATGTGTAGATGGATATGACTACATGGGTGGCTGGTAGGAACATGGAGAATGAGTTGGCCCTCTCCAACCTTGTTTCCATGGTTGAGAAGGCTGCCCATGCTGATATTGGTTCCCATATTGCCACTGTTGATTAGTGTTAGGGTAATAATATATGCATGTGAATTATAACCAAAATAGCGTGGAGAAAATTTAGGAGCCATACCTGCACCTACCTGAGGAAAATTTCTTTTTGCTCCCATATCATACAAGTATTCAGCCTCAGGCTGTCCCCCTGTAAATACAACTTTAAGTCCTGGTATAGAGGGACATCTTTCTGTGGCATGGTCTTTTGCACAAATAACACACTTATTAGTTTCTTTCAAATTAAGAGGACATTATTTAGGCGGATGCTTGTGTCTACATCTACAATAGAAAATACTTAATGACTCTTGTTCCTTCATGATTTTTTGCTAAAATTTTAAAGATTCCAACTATTTGGTAACAATATTCATTATATCAATTTTCATGTTTTCCATTTTATTTTCTAGTCCAATAATCATAGCATCAGTAGTATTGGTTTTTCTACTTCTGTTTCGAGTTCCTCTATAGGATCTATATTGATTTCTTGAAAATTTCTTGCATAATTCACAAATTTGTTTGAAAATTTGCTGAGAAATATCACCTTGTCCTAATAGATTTAAATTATTTCTAGCATTATCAGTAAGTCCTCTTAAGAACAAAGTTCTAATAGTACTAGAATCAAGCTTAAGTTTTGACCTTTGTAAAATATACAAAAATCTTTCTAGATAATCTTCAAGAGTTTCATCATCATCTTGTATGATTGTAAAAATCTCATCCTGCATGTCCCGAGTTTTGCAATATTCTTGATATTTAGATAAAACCACTCTCTTCATCTGATCCAAAGAGGCTATAGTGTTTCCTCCTAACCCCATAAACTAGTGTAAAGCTAAGTCCTCGAGAGTAACGGGAAATAATCTTAGCTTCTGAGCATCAGTTGAATAATCATAACTTCTACACAGAATATCAAACTTGAATAAAAAATAGTCAGGATCTTCATGATCTTTAGCATGGAAATAAGGGAGAGCTGATGGTGGAATATTCTTCATTTGTGCCAAAGTATCGGGGTCCACAATTTGAAACACAAAAGTGGATTTTTCCCCACTTACCTGGTTTTCACCAGTCCCTTCCACATGATCTTCATGTTCTGCCATTATTTCCCTTTTGCTCCCAATAGACTGAACCACACCTCAGCTGTTGTCACTAGAATCCAGGTGGACTGTTCTTGCATGATGGGTTTGAATTGGATTGGGCTTCCTGCTGATTGAAGGAGACCCAATATGAGAATTGTTTTCAGAATTCTTTCAGCCCTTAGTGGGCTTTGAACCCTTGCCCTTTCTAGGCATTCATTTCAAAAAATAAATAAAAATAACAAAACAATTTCTAATAAAAAATGTTGTCAGAAATCAATCAACACCAATAACATTCCTTCAAAGAAGTTTTTCTTGCAAAAAATAAAGGAAAACTTACCTCTATTTTATAATAAAAAAATTCTTACCAAATCAAATCGCCTCCTCGGAAACGACGCCAAAATGTTGGGTGTAGGAATTACACTTAAGCAAACTCCTCGACACTTAAATTTTCAACCCGGGGGATTAGTAAACTTAGAGACGAAACACAAGCAATGCCAGAGATGGTATGAATGTTTCTAATTTCAATGCCTACTTTCTTTAAAGGAAAGATTGTGAAATCAAACTAAAAAGAAAAAAAGGCAACTTGAACCATCAAAATAATCTAAGACTGGAACAAGGAAGAAGGCATTTGCAAAAGGAATTTAGAAATAAAGGGGCAATCACTCTAGCTAACTATTGATTAACTACTGAGTGTGTGTTTTTCTTTAGCATAGACACTTAGCAGTCTCATCAGGTGGGCCCTTCAAAACCTACTTATGTAGAGATTTCCTTCTTGCACTAATTTTTCTTGCACTATCACAGTCTACTTGTACTAGTGCATGAACATATATTTATGAAGAGGGTATAAATGTTGTCTTTACTAAAAGCGTTTTACTTCATGCAAGGGCTTGAAATTTTTCAAGTTCAGAGCACTCAGATCCCATGGCAAGAAACTAGTTCTTGCACCAGATCAGAGCTTCTTGCACTTAGCATTTAATTCTTAAAATAAGTGCTTAGTTACTGTAAGTGTTATTATACTGTGAAATCAAATTGCACACATAAAAAATGAATGTTTCTAATTTTGACAGAGTGCAGAAATAAAGAAACAATCCATATAATTTATCCTGTCATAAAGTATTTAATGAAAGCAAGAAAATTGCGGAAAGTAAACTGGAAGGCGTGTTGCATCACACCAACGTGCACTGGTGCAAGTTCATTTCTCTTGCTTGGATCAGGCAAGGAAAACCAACCAAAAAAAACTGCAGAAAAGGAATAGCACACCAACATGCACTGGTGCAAGTTTATTTCTCCTGCTTGGTCCAGGAGGGAAAACCAATCCGAAATCAGCTACAAAGAAAGGAATAGGGTACCAACGTGCACTACTGTAGGTTTATTTCTCCTGCTTGGACCAGGCGGGAAAACCAATCTGAAATCAGGCGCAAGAAAAGGAAATTTAACTACTTCACACAGTGGATCCGCTTTCACTCAAACAGGAATACATGTGCTTGAAATTAAATCACACTTGACAATATAAACATAAATTACAAGAAACAAGAAATAGGGTAAATGTGTTGGGTTGGTTGGGCCCTAGCCAACCAACGTGTTTCCCTTTCAAATAGAAACACTGCTCAGTAATTTATCAATTCATTAGCTTTCAAACATAGAAATGCGATTTATGAAACATGAGGCGAAGCTCCCTTCTTATTAATTCATTAAGGAAAATACATGCATGAATACATAGTCAAGCCCAGATTTGGGCGATAACAAAATAAAACTCTGTTACCGCCTCTCTGGCTATATCTTTGTTCTATACAAACCGCTATAAAAAATTATCTCGTCCTATTTACATTCTTCATTATAAAAGATTGTTTAACCAATTATATAACTGATATGTAGAATTTAGTTTGTTGGCCTCCAAAATTAGATAGTTTAACAAAACTGGTCGTAGCCAATCTCCAGCTGTTCATTCTTCATAAATTCAATCCTGGCTACTTTTGGATCGATCTTGCTGTCGCGGCTGAAGCTCGGCTGCCTTTAGATCAATCCTGCTCTCATGGCTGAAGCTGCTCAAAATGAGGCAGTGACAAAGGAGGTTCGAATCTGCTGCAAGGATTCGCTATGCTGGCACCGGTGCAAGATCCGATCCTGCACTAGGATTAGTGGTTACGGTAAGCACTTGACTACCAAATAAAAATTGGAGATATCGATAAGTTACAAGAGTGATTATAAGAAAGAAATCATGTAATAAATATTTAATTAATGCTAAGTTGAGTTAAAAATATGAAATATAAAGTTCATACGAAATATGTCATCATTCTTGGACTAGTGCAAGATGAGGGTTTATAAGAGAGGTAAAACATCGGTAAATGGTTATAATTTAGGAAGGAGAAAATTGCCAAAAGAGAGAAAATTAGGGAGCTAACATCCTCCCATCACTAAACTGTTGTGTGTCCTCACAAAACTCTTTAACTCTACAAAAAACTTCAAAACTTTGAGCATTCCAGCTCAATCCTACTCTGGCATACTGTCATCATCCTACACTGTTTCAGACTCCTTCTTTCTGATGTTCTTTAGTTTCTTTGTCACCTTTTTAAGTCACTTGAAACATTGCGCAACTCTGTACTTCCAAACTTTAACTTCTCTTTTCTTTTTCTGGATCTCGGCTGTCAATTCTCTTCTACTCTGTTCTTTATCTTCCTGCACTTTGGCTATAAGTTGTTCTAAGTTCTGCACTTGAAGCTCTAGTTCAACTACCCGAGCAACAGGAGTTACCAAATCTTTTTCCTTTTCTGTTTCTGCAGGGGCTGTGCCTTCCTCAGGTACTTCAATATCTGCCATGGTTACATCAGAAAACTCTTCTTCCTCTGGTCCCTCTTCTTTTGGTTCCTCCTCCTCTGGTTCTTCTTCCTCTAGTTCTTCTTCTCATGCCTCTCCTTATTTTGATTTTTCTTCTGTGGGTTCTTCTCCTCCTGCTTTTCTTCTTCTTCTACTTCTTCTTCTGTGGGTTCTACCTATTCTTCTTTGGATTGTACCTCTTCTTCTTCGGATTCTTCATTGTCTGGTTCTTCTCCCCCTATCTCTTCTTCTTCTGCTTCTTCATTTTATGCTTCTTTTTTCAGTTCTTCTTCTCGCACTGGTGCTCCTAATTTTTAAACCTTTGTTCACCAGTGTTCTCCAAGCCTGCCACTGCTGCTATAAATTCTTCTGTGACTTTAAATTTGAGAGGCCCAATTTTCACTCGTCTATTTCTGAAACTCCTAGCAAACTGTAAAGCCACTTCTTTATCTTGCCCGTCAAACTTCTGCAAGAACTGAAGAAAGCCCACATGATCTTAATGGTCTACCATTGTTTCCCTTTTGCTCCCAACACACTGAACCACACCTGAGCTGTTGTCACCAGAATCCAGGTGGACCGTTCCTATGTGATGGGTTTGAATTGGATTGGGCTTCCTGCTCACAGAAGGAGACCCAATATGAGAATTGTTTTCAAAATTCTTTCAGCCCTTAGTGGGCTTTGAAACCCTACCTTTTCTAGCCATTCATTTCAAAAAAAGAAAGAAAAATAACAAAACAATTTCTAATAAAAACATCTGTCAGAAATCAATCAATACCAGTAAAATTCCTTCAAAGAAGTTTTTCCTACAAAAAATAAAGGAAAAATTACCTCTATTGTATAATCTGAAAATTCTTAACAAATCAAATCACCTCCCCGTCAATGGCGCCAAAATGTTGGGTGTAGGAATTACACTTAAGCAAACTCCTCAACACTTAAATTGTCAACCCGGGGGATTTGTAAACTTAGAGATGAAGCACAAGAAATACCAGAGATGGTATGAATGTTTTTAATGTCAATCCCTACTTTGTTTAAAGGAAATATTGCAGAATCAAACTAAAAAGAAAAAAGGGAAACTTGAACCATCAAAATAATCTAAGACTAGAATGAGGAAGAGTGCATTTGCAAAAGGGATTTAGAAATAAAGGGGCAATCACTCTAGATAACTATTGATGAAATACTAAGTGTGTGTTTTTCTTTAGCAGAGACACTTAGTAGTCTCATCAGATGGGCCCTTCAAACCTACTTATGTAGAGATTTCCTTCTTCCACTAATCTGTCCTGCACTATCACAATCTGCTTGCACTAGTGCAGGAACAGAGATTTATGAAGAGGGTATAAATGGTGTCTTTACTAAAAGCGTTTTACTTCGTGCAAGGGCTTGAACTTTTTCAGATTCAGAGCACTCAGATCCTGTGGCAAGAAACTAGTTCTTGCACCAGATCAGAGCTTCTTGCACTTAGCATTTAATTCTTAAAATAAGTTCTTAGTTACTGCAAGTGTTATTATACTGTGAAATCAAATTTCACACATAAAAAATGAATATTTCTAATTTTGACAGAGTGGAGAAATAAAGAAACAATCCATATAATTTATCATGTCATAAAGTATTTAATGAAAGCAAGAAAATTGCAGGAAGTAAACTAGAAAGGCTTGCTGCATCACACCAACCTGCACTGGTGTAGGTTCATTTCTCCTCCTTGGACCAGGCAGGGAAAACCAACCAAACAGTATTGTAGAAAAGGAATAGCACACCAACATGAACTGGTGCAGGTTTATTTCTCCTTCTTGGACTAGGAGGGAAAACAAATCAAACAAAACTGTAGAAAAGGAATAACACACCAACGTGCACTATTGCAGGTTTATTTCTCCCGATTGGTCCAGGCGGGAAAACCTATCCGAAATCAGGTGCAAAAAAAAGGAATAGCACACCAACGTGCACTAGTGCAGGTTTATTTCTCCTGCTTGGACTAGGCAGGAAAACCAATCCGAAATCAGGTGCAGGAACAAGAAATTTAACTACTTCACACAATGGATCCGCTTTCACTCAAACAGGAATACATGAGCTTGAAATTAAATCACACTTGACCATATAAACATAAATTACAAGAAACAGGAAATAGGGCAAATGTGTTGGGTTGGCTAGGCCCTAGCCAACCAACACATTTCCCTTTCAAATAGAAGCGTTTCTCAGTACTTTATCAATTCATTAGATTTCAAACACAGAAGTACGATTTATGAAACATGAGGCGGATCTCCCTTCTTATTAATTCATTGAGGCAAATACATGCGTGAATATAGAGTCCAGCCCAAATTTGGACGATAACAAAATACAAGCTTGTTACCGCCTCTCTGGCTATATCTCTATTCTATACAAACTTATATAAAAAACTATTTCGTCCTATTTACATTATTCATTATATAGATCTTTGGCCGAAGGCCAAAAAGATTTTTTAACCAATTACATAACCGATATGCAGAATTTAGCTTTTTGGCCTTTAAAATTAGACAGTCCAACAAAACTGGCCGTAGCCAATCTCCAGCTGCTCGTTCTTCATAAATCCGATCTTGGTTGCCTTTGGATTGTTTGTTGTCGTGCCTGAAGCTGCTCAAAATGAGGCAGTGATCAAGGAGGTTCGGATCTGCTACAAGGATTCGTTGTGCTAGCACCAATGCAAGATCTAATCCTACACTAGGATCAACAGTTACAGTAAGCACTTGACTACCAAATAAACATTGGAAATATCAATAAGTTACAAGAGTGATTATAAGCGAGAAATCTTGTAATAAATAAATAATTAATGCTAAGTTGATTTAAAAATATGAAATATAAAGTTAATACAAAATATGTCATCATTCTTGGACTAGTGCAAGATGAGGGTGTATAAGAGAGGTAAAACAACAGTAAATGGTTATAATTTAGGAAGGAGAAAATGGCCAAAAGTGAGAAAATTAGGGTGCTAACACTTTTAATATCATATATGTATCAAGAATGCACAACGCAACTATAAGTGCTCTAGAAAGTGTAGCTGCAAGGATGACACCGCTTAGGGATAGATTTACTACTGAAAGTTTGTATAAGCCATATATTCCTGAAAAAGATAACTAATTTGCGTGTTTTTGATGATGATGAACATATAGTACATTTTATGGCCAATGATAACATTTTCAAAGACGCAGCCATAAATGAAGACATGCACGAGAAGTCTCTGCAAGACACACATGATGACAACAAAGGAAACCCCATCCCCAAGGGTGTGGTTTCACTTGAGAAACTCTATGACTTGCAAAACTGCTTCAAAGGGACTAGGAACACCAAAACCCATAGTTCCACAATGATGCGTTAGCAGATCAACTTGGGAATAGAAATATATCTGAAGTTTGTAAATTTCAGTACGTGTTGCACACCAAAGGAGCGGTAAGCCTTTGTCCACATGTTTAGATAGTACTGTGATGTATTCACATGGAAATATGATTATTTTAAAATATATGACATGTGAATAATCCAACACGTCATTCTAATAAAAGAAGGGGTCAAGTCATTTCAGCAGAAACTAAAAAAAGTCCATCCGTCACTTGAACCCATCAAACAGAAAGAATTAACTAATTTGTTGGATGCTTAGATCATATACAAGGTTCCTCAATCTACTTGGGTTTCAAATTTAGTTCCTGTAAGGAAGAATTCTAGGGAGATCCACCTATGCATAGATTTTTGAAATCTTAACAGGGTTGCGGACAAAGACAACTACTGTGTGCCATCTATGGAGCATATATTGCAGACAATATCTGGAGCTGAAACTTTCTCTCTCCTTGACAGATTTTCTAGATATAACTAGGTTCTGGTAGCAAAACCCGATATACTTAAAACTACTTTTTGTACCAAGTGGGGTACGTTTGCTTATAGAAGAATTCAATTTGGGCTTGTAAACCCAAGTGCAACCTTTCAACACGTTATGGACATCACCTTCTGTGGGCTCATCAGATAGAGTGTGGCAGTCTAACTTGACAACGTGACAATCGTTTCAAGAAAGAGGTTAGACCACCCGCACCATCTCAAGAAGATCTTTGAGTGATGTCTAAAGTATGGGATATCCTTGAATCCCAAGAAGAGCGTATTTTCAATGTCTGAGGGGAACCTCCTTGGGCATATCATTGCCAAGAGTGGGATCAAGGTTGATCCAGACTGAGTTCAGACTATCATGCAGATTCCTCACCCAGTCAATAAGAAAGCTATGCAGTCCTTCTTGGGAAAGATAAAATTCCTCTGGAAGTTCATCTCAGATTATTTGCAGATTTTCAAACCTATCCAAGACATGATCAAGAAGGAGGAAATATACAATTGGGGGAAGAAGTAAAAGGATGTGCTCGCCCGTATCAAGCAGGAAATAGAAGACGCACCTCCGCTGCACATCCCATATTTTAGCAAAGATTTATTTCTATATACATTCGCTTCCAACAACTCACTCGATGCAGTGATCACACAGAAGGAGGAGCTAAACAATGAACATCCCATCTCCTTCATGAGCGCGAGCATGCACGGACTTGAGGTCAACTATCCTTCCATGGATAAACATGCATATGTTGTATACAAGGTAGTGAAACATTTCAAACCCTCCCTGCTAAAAAATCACTACATATTTTTTGTGGCACACCCAGGAAATAGAGCACTACTTGTTCACAAGAGTTGGGTGAAAGACATGCGAAATGGATGACAAGACTACAAGAGTATGATCTTGATATCAATCCAGTTCACACTATCAAGGGTCACGGTCTCTACAAACTTGTAGCAGAAGCACTCCATACTAAATAGGAAGAATAGGAACTCGCTAGTTGGGAGCAAGAAATCGATATGTACAACATAGAGCGAGCACCACCAACTTTGCACAACAACTCTTGGTACGAAGAAGTGCACCAGTACCTTGATAACGACACCTTTCCCTCTCACTTTTCCATGTGATAGAAGAGGGAACTTCGCCTCAAAGCCTTATCTTACTAGATGGTGCACGAAGTTCTTTATGGAAAGAACAACAACAAAAATTTTCTTAGGTGCCTGGAGGCACAAGATTCAGAGAGAGTGTTACATGACAGGCATTATGGACCAACCGGAGGTGAGTTCATGGGTAACACAACTATGTATAAACTCATGAGAGCCAGTTTCTACTGGCCCACATTATTTAAGGATGTACATGCTTATTCACGCAAGTGCCTAGCCTATCAGCGATTTGTCGACAGAACTCAAAGGTTAACAACCCCACTGCAGCTTGTTGCACTGGTCAAACCATTCCAATAGTGGGGCTTAGACATCATTTAGGAAATCTTCCCCCATTCACCAAAGCAAAACCGCTACATTTTGAATGCTATTTATTACTTCACGCAGTGGAAGGAAGAAGTTCCACTCAAATAAGTGAACGACTAGGAATTCATCAACTTCCTTCAACAGAACATCATCTCGAGGTTTGGTGTTCTTGTATTACTTTTTTTTGACAATGAAACTTACTTATATTTGTTGAAACTGTATGATTTTGCATTGCAATATGGTATTGTGCTTAAACATTCATATAACTACTACCCACAGGGAAATGGTCATATTGAATCAACAAACAAGAATCTTATTTGCAAAATAAAAAATACCATTTAATCTGAGCATATAAACTAACATTCTACGCTAGTGAATGCACTTTGGGTTGATCGAGTTACACCCAAGCCCTCTCTGAACACATCTCCATACTTCCTTGTATACGGTAAAGAAGCCATCCTGCCACCCAATATCTAATTTCCTACTCTTCATTTATGCCAAGAATCCTGAGGCCAGTCATGTCTATTGATTCAGCGTAGGATGGACACATTACATAAGTTAAAAGAAGAACGGATGAAAGCAAAAGAAAAATTTACACTCCACGTGAACGGTATCAAGAGATGGTTCGATCGTAAGTCTGCAGGGAACACTAGCTTTGTTGTGGGTGACTTAATCTTTAAATGGGATAAACCCCATGAAGACAGAGGAAAACACACAAATTTACAGTCTCTGTGGATTGGTCCATACACGGTTCATGAAAAACTTGGCCAACATACTTATCACTTACAATCACTTGATGGGAGGATTGCCAACCTTCCTAGAAGTGGCCAAGATTTAAAAATTTATTTTCAGTGATCTCGGGCCACGCCTCGCTCATGTACATAGCATGCTTATTTTTGTTTTGTTGCTTTGCTCTTTTGTTTTTCTATTTTACTTTCCTATTTTTTTCTTTGTTTTTATTTACTTTGTTTTGGTTGTCTTTTCATTTTGTTTTGTAAATAAGTGTTGTGCTATACTCTGTTCTAGATTTTGAATAGGTACGTGGTTGTGTTTAAAGAGTCTTGTGACACTGTAACACTTGGCCAGTTCTTTGTCCATCTTTTCTTTGCTTGGTGGTAACTTTCGACCAATGAAACCTGGATAGAAAATATGAACCGTCTGTAAGGGAAGCTCTAGTCAATCGATGAACCTGTGTCCAAACATGGAAACCCCATACTTGTACTTTCTGTGTTCAAGCTTAATCCAACTAGTAGAAATGGATAAGGGGAAAAATATAAATGAGCAAACCTAAATCATAGGTCTTACATGCTTCTTTGAAGGAACAACCTCTTCTACTCTCAATAGGTTGGGATACCTCTTCTGCCTCAAAAATAAATAAGTGGCTATGCACAATCCACTTTTCAAAAAATACAAAAGCAAAAGAAGAGAAAGGATTCCTATGCAGAGGCATGAAGCAGGAAAGACAACCGAGGTACTAACTATGTTCGCTGGCAGGGATAAATTCTTGTGCTCCTGCATGACTCCCTCGGGGCACTGTTCAGGCTTGTTCCCAGTGGAGAAACACCAGAGATGAAAACTTATCCTCTGCAAATCTTAAGCTCGCGAACCAAACTACCCTTCCTAATTTTGAAATACTGAGATCTAGCTAAAAATTTTGTTGTTGTTGACTAAGTTGGTGCAAGGTGAGCCATGTTTGTCCATGGGGTAAGTGGGGAATCCAAGGTAACTTACACAATGAATAAATACTTCCTAAAAGGCCAAGGCCCTGTGCTACAAATGAACCGAAACAGAGAAGATGGTATTGAACTTGTGTGTCACCAAGTGTTATAGTGACTACAACACCATCCAAAATTTTGGCCCGCATCCAAATTTTGGAACCTTCCTTGGTTTTTCCCTTGATGGTCACAAACACTCGGGCTCATCCAATGAGCTCTTGTTGAGTTTTCACACCCTTTGTGCTCGATCAATCACCAATAGTATTTTGGCATGTTGATCGCTATGTCATCCTTGCAAGTTTGTTCTCGCAATTTTTAAGGTTGTATTTGTGTGTATGAATTTTTTCCTCTATGTTGACATCGGTCGCACTCACACACAAAGTTGTAAGAACTGTAGCACAAGTGTCATCAAGGTCATTCGAAGACATATTTCAACTGTCGCACTTGTTGCTCTTAACCTTAGAGCTAGTCTCACTGAGCACATGTGGTCTTGTTGGTTTGATGTGTCTTGTCGTCGAGTCGTGCTAAGTGTGCGATCACATTTTCATGTATGATCAAGTACACTTGCTTTCACACTTAGTCAATTTTCATAAAAATCTATCGATCAGACAACCCTCCATTAACCGGATCCGATCTTAGTGACCTTGCATTTCTATTGAGAACTACACAGAGGTTGAGGCTATCCTCTGAGCATCCCTCTCTATGAAATTATGCAAATTAGCTAGCTAACTGACTCCCAGAACTACGAAGAAGTTGTCCCAGAAGTAGATCCAGTCTCCGCTTCCCGAAAGACCTCCCATCAAGCCTCCCGTTGCTCAACTAGAGAAATAACTTGAGTTGTGACCCAGGGCTACAATGATCTCCAAAAATGTATAGAGTTATCCTACCAACCCTTCTTTCCCGCTCTGCAACTAGCCCAAGAATTGCGCAGAGCTACTTTGCCCTGCCCTTCTTTCTCGCTCTGCAACCAGCTTAGGAATTGCACAGAGATATCCTCTCCTACCAACCTTTCTTCTCTGCTCTGCAACCAACTCAATAATTGCACAGATCTATCCTTCTCTGCCCTTCTTCCCCTCTCTACAACTAGCTTAGAAATTGCATAGAATTGTCTAAGCCCAGAATCTCTCCCAAGATTGCACAATTTTGACTAGTATCTCCCGCAACCCAACCTTATGCTCATATGGAAAACTGCACAATCTTTTTTAACAATGAATCTTGCTGCCCACATTGTCTTCCTCGGAGAAATTGCATGGATCCCAGCTGGATGAACTTCCCAATGCTCCCCTAGAAAATTGTGTAGATTGGCCCACCAGCTCTTCCACACCCCGCCTGACCTTCCTCCCAGCTGGGTTTTTCCTCGCAGCTATCACTGCTCCCTCAGATTGTGAAAATTTGTCTCCCAATGACATATGCATAGTTTTTCCAGACAATGCTTCAGAGCCTCGCATCCCAGTTTGTGCTATGCTCTCTGCACTTTCAGTGCGTTATCCCTCTCTCGATCACCTACACCGAAATAGAAAACAATGCATCATGATAGACTAACAGATTTTTGGATTTGATGTCTTCTTGTCATGAGTGATTGTAGGAACATGTACATCAATGAAACGTGGCGCGACTATGAATGAGATGGAAAAGAGGCGCATACTAGAATACTTTCTCACAGTTGAATGAACACATGACACACATTGAGAAAGTGAGCGAAAGGGACATATTCATATGCAACATCAAGAAAAGACCAAGACCATCGAAGACCTCGCACACTTTTCTAGGTGGAGATGAAGACATGTTCCACCGAGAGAATATTATCCCTCAGCAGCATAATAGCTCGACATTGACACCACAGTTAATGAGTGCATGCCAGCAGTGTCATGTCGAGTGATGTCATGAGTTGTCTCAGCCACATCACTACTATGGGCCATACTTGTTGTAATAAATGTAATGTAAAGTGGAAGTCCAAGAGACAAACATATGAACTCGAAGAGTCATGTAAAGTTGAAAAGTCATAGGAAGTCAAATAGTCACGAGGGAAGTCGAAGGGTCACAAAGGTCAGTTATACCCCCTCATTTTATGAGCAAATGATTTTTCACTTTGGCTCCTCCCACATAGCCTTGAGAGTCTGTAATCTATTCTTTGAGGAGTGAGGAGTGGCTCCAATGTCCCACTACTGGGACTAGTGTTGTATGATGTACAAATGTGACTTGGATATTTTTCTTAATTCAGAATCTTGTCTCGGGCCAGCACCTTTTCACGCATGTTATGTATATGTTTGTAAGACTATTCTTTAAACATTTGTAATGCATGTTTTCTTATCCTGTACTAAGATAGTTGAACTAGTTCGGTTGTTTTAGTACTCGTATTGTTTAAGATGTGTTGTATTGTTTATCACTATTTTCCTATCCATGTGGACTACTCCTCCATACATTATATACACCATGTTTGTGTTTTCTTGTTTTTAACGACTGTCACCCCCGTTTGCACTATTCCGCTGGATGGTGTATGTGTTTTCCCTTGAACTTTGGTTTTCACGACTGTCGCATCCATTGTGGGCTATTTCATTGGATTCTGGACAAACCCTTCTTGTTCGTTGCGTGTGTTTTTTCTTGGGTTGGGACTATTCCCTATCATCAAGAGGCTCACTTTACCTCCCCCTTTTGACAGTAAGAGAACCTGGACACAAAGTCACATTACACACTAACCACATACACTCATCTCACTTTCTTGAAGTTACAAGTCTAACACTCTAATGTGCTGAACAACAAGAGCTGAGGAAAATCTCTAAGAGAGTGGAAACTGGGCTATCGTACCGAAAGAGACTCCTACACCAAACGGTGTGATGTCTAGTTAGGAATTCATACCAAGGAGATCCCCTGAATGTTGGTTGGTCCAAAACTGCCAAGAGAAGGTTATTACCCTATATTGAATTTATAATGCAACCTGTATGTACATTTGGTCATGGCGCACTTTGGTTATTACACAACATGAAGTTTATATTAACTTAGGTTATTATGCTTGGCACACTTTACCCAGGCTGATGGTTTAATGCATGTTCGACTTATTTATGTTTAGGTCCTTCAACCTTTCATGATGCCTTCATTTGGTTTTCTATGACTAAGGTGTTTTTACGAGGAGACCCATTCACTGTTTTCCACTTCTCATCCTTCACATCGGTTGTGAGGTGGCTTGGGATTTCGCGCAACGGTGAGGAATTTTTTCCTCTAGATCGACGATGTTGAAACTATAAACCCATTTTCTCCTTACCTTCTTTCTTTTTCATTCATTGAGACTACTGCCTAGCCTCATCTACTACTGTGCTTTGTTCATCATTCCCTTGTACTGTATGGCTCATTCGAATTCAGCCTACAGGGCTATTGTTTCATGCCTTAAATGTATTTTTCCAACCACCAATTTCGTCACAGAATCCCTTTGTTGAGAGGGATGGGTTCCTTTTGGTTTAGGAGAGTTTTGGTATAGCATTTTTTAGATGCTCTTCCATTCCTTACGACGACCACAACTAACAACTTCTCTCTCTGCCCCACCAGGTATGAACATTGGTTTGATTTTGGGTTAATTTTGTATAAGGGCTTGGACTCATGGTTTATAGTGTTTTAATAAGTTTTTTTTTTTTTTTTTGCAAGGTCATTCCTCAACCCATGGCATAAATCTAGATTTTGGGCCTATTACCAACCTCCTTCAAGACATTTTTTCTCGGTTGCGCTTCATACTAAGGTTTGGTATTCCAACCCTTCAAGAGATTTTCGCTCAGTGGTGCTCCAAATTGAACCTTGATGTCCCAACTCTTTTAGGTAAGAGAATGCAAGGTTTTTAGTGTTTCATAGCTTGCTTCTAAAATGAGTTTGCCTATCATGTTTTGGGGACGAATTATTGACTCCATTTCCTTGTTTCTCTACTGGATGATTTCGTCTTGGCGAAATAGGTGAACCAACTTTGCCCCTTTTTTCATTAGGTAATTACCTCTGCAATTTAAATATTTTTCTTACAATTTAGGTATGGGAATGTTTCCAACATGTTCTGACCTTGTCTGTTATGTGGTGGTCTAAACATAGGTATTTTCGCACTCCTCAAGATTTACTATCCTGGGGCCTGCACCCTCCTTGGCATATTATTTTCTAATGGGTTTATCGTACAACGCTACTTTCTAGGTCGGTTGAACTTCTATTTTGTTGGCTCTGGAAGTGGGTTGTTGTACCTCTCGATAATGGGTTTGGTTACCACTATTCCTTGCATGTTAATGCCAAGTTGTGTGATATTGTATGGTTATTTCTTTTAAGGAGAACTTATACAGGGGCTTATGATGCACCATTTATATTTACATAGAGCATTGCTTTTAGTGTCTATTTTTTTCATTTGTATTGAGACCCTATGTAATTGAATAGAGATATGATATGAATGTATATATATATATATATATATATATTTTCTTCTCAGTGAACAAATTTTCTTTCCAATACTGTCACCCAGATGATTGTTATCAAACTTGTTTTTGGAGCTTAATGATAGCAATATAGGAACTGTCTACCATTTGAACCTGAATTGCATTATTCAATGATATATATATATATATATATATATCAGGGGTGATTTTACACTATTATATGCTTGCGTGTGGATTTTAAGGTTGTTGGCCACCTAGTGTTTGAATAGACTTTGTAATTTTCCAGTAATACTGCAATGCACCTCGGCCTAGGCTATAAATGCCCTCTAGGGAAATTCCACTTCCCTACAAGCTTTGCATGTGACCTCTTCCACCATAAGAAATGATTTAATCACTTATAATTTTACTTCAGTTGACATGAGCACCGTTGTTCTTCGTATTTCCATTTGTTTGAAAGTAATTAAAAGAGGAAAGAGGTAAATTTATCAGTTATGATCTTCTGTAATATGCATGTCCATAATCTCCGAGTCTCTCATTTTGTAAGTTAGTTATTTTCAGAATTTTGATTCATTGGAATTACTACTAGTTGCTATCTACTTTTATAGTGTTTGTCATCCTATTAGGGTCTCCATTCATGCACCATTGGTTTATTTGTTTCATGATTTCATAGCAGATCTTAATGCTCACCTCCAGTTGTGTATGGTAAAGTCAATTGAAGAATAAATTATACTACTGCATGCCTATTTAAAGTCTACATTCATGTTTTTCATATAAATATTTTCATGACAATTTACAAGTATAGTATCTATGCAGTGCTCTTGAACTTTTGTTCATTAACATTGAAGTCATTAAGCCTCTAATTCTCTTAGTTGATTTATGATTTCCGTATTGCTACTGCCATGGTAAGTAGGGATATTATACAAATTAATGAGTAATTTAGAACCTTTATAAATTTCCCATTCAATCCCTCCATTTTATTTAAAATATCCATCAATCCATACATACAACACCGCTCCTTACATGATAATAATTAGAATAAAATTTGTTGTATGAAAATAAATAAAATAGAGGAATTCATTCATTCAATGACATGCAATTAATATATTCCTTACTTAATTCCTAGACAGCATAAATTATAACATTAAATCTTCCGAGTAACATTCTAGAAATCTACACTAACCCAAAACAATTATACCAACATTATAAGCTCACCCAAAAATTTCTGATGGAATTCCTTCAGAGCTCAAACACTGCTATCCACCCAACCATAGAACTGTATCTTCCCATTTCACCCCCAAGCAGAGTTTTCCTATCCAAGACATACCCAACAGTTGATTCTTGCAATAGGCACTTTTATGCCTTCTTTCCATTTGAAATTTTTTTCTTTTAAAGCGATATCCCACTATATGGGAATTTTCCCTTTTTTATGCCAATCTCAACTTAGCATTTATCTCCAAATAAGTTCTTAGTGGATCTTTCTCTCCCATCCACTATGCTTATCCAGAATCTTTCTAGATTCCAATCATGAAAATATATACTCTTATCTACCAGTGGTCCATTTCTAAGAAATTCTAATTTATTTCCTAAAAAAAAAATTATTACATCATTGTCCTATCGCATACATCATCATATTTTTATAAAATATAAAAATACTAATGTTTTTTTTTTTTGTCTTTTTCAAACACGGAGAGGTGTTAAATATTGTAAGGCATTGGTTGATGGTTTTTTCATATTCACAACAATTTGAATTGGGTCTTATGTAATTATTTTTGCTTCATATCTCTATAATATTTCGGCTTAGAAATCTACAGTTAATGTTTTGGTTTGTACTGCTAGTCTAACCATCTACCGGAAAGGAGCAAGTATGGAGACCATGGAAAAGAAATTGAAATGTATCCTCTGCTATTGGTTCTAAGAAATATGTAGTGATGTATGGGCTGAGAAACATGTAACAATGTTTGTATTTAACTTTAGGGGTGGTTTATGTTTTGGTTGTAATTTTTACATTGTTTTCTTTTTGTAAAAGAATAGTTTTATAAAATGAAAAACACTTTAGAAAGGTTAACATTTCAACATTATTTTGGACTATGAGTAAAACATATATTAGCACAGATCCATCTAAACCCTGGTCGGATATGCATCTTGAAGTTCCATATCTCAAATTCCAACATTTTATGCATTTTCCACGAGTGGACTTGGGAGATATATCCTTGAGATTTTCACCCTTGAGGTGCATATCAAGGTTTGTTTTAGACTGGTTTGTGCGTGTGTTCATGTTTAATTTACATAGTAAAACTCTTAGATTCAATGTACTATTAAACACATCGAATGTTCATGGATTCCTCCATCCCCACCACAACTGCAGATTACCTTATTTCTCTTCAGTGAGGCTGAATTTTCCTCTCTCATCTTCTTGTACAATTAATTTTGATAGAATCTTGTTTTCAGCCTTATAATGGTCATCGCTTTAGTATCTAGAGTTATTAAATAAGTTGGGTCCACGTCAGAAGATGTTTCATCAAATTTGAGGGGCAGAATTAACTTTCTAGATCGCCAATAGAGCTACTGATTTTGCAAATTTGTAGCAGTTTTAATTTTCACTCACAACTAGATTCAGGATATTGCGTCACAATATCATAGGTTTGTGTGGAACACATCTAGACCTTTCTTGGAAGCTGGAACTCCAAAATTTTTGTTTTATTACGATGGTCAAAAAATCATTTCTAGCATTTCTATGATAGGTAACATGAATTCTGAAGACTGTTGAAATCACCATATTTAACGTTGAGGTGTGAAAGAGTGGTGAAAAGGGAGATTTGATATATAAGTGACATCATGCAATGACCACAACTTAATCTACCCAAGCATAAGCTGTGAAATATTTTTCTCGCTGTATAAGCAGTGAATTTTTTTTTGGCGGTACTATTATAGGCCAAAGGGATGAGGAGTTGGGGCTAAAAAAGTTTTGATATGATCTTGTTTATGCCTTAATGTACTTTAGCTTCTTCAAAATTTGAACATGCCAGAACTACTGAATTTCCTTCTCAAATTTAAAATCAAATGAATTCTTGTTTGATGTCAGTTGTTCGTTCAAGCATTCCCTTGATTAGTAGTTCATGTGCTTATGTGGAAGTTTCATGTTTACAATCCATTAACCATGATACAATTCATACTTTTCATCCTCAAATTGTAATGAATATATGAAGGTTATTACCTTTCTCTTGCACTCTTCTTTTGTGTTCAGTTTGTAATGAATGTGTGTAGTTTGTTGTGAACAATTTTGATAATGGTTGGACTATAAGTTAGAGTGGGGGATGGAAAACAATGATTATAACAATGGATCCAACACTCACAACATCACAAATTGTAGTGAGGACATTAATGAACCCCTCTTACAAGATGATGCCTCTCATGAACATTCACATCCATCAAATACATAACAGTCACAACCATATGTACACTCATATTCATCAAATACATAACACTCATGGCCATACCATTGTTTTTGAAATCAGTAAAAAAAATGTGGATTTGCTAATGGAAACAAAAATGTCCTAGCTTTGAAGGATAATGGATATTTGGAAGCAATTAAGTCGGTCACAATGAATCTAGTGCAACCAACAACACCTCCATTTTCAATGTCTCCATCTCCTTCTACTAAAAAAATTGTTTTTGACGAAATAATCTTCTAAATATTGCATTCCTTCTATGTACTTTGCACTTTTAAAGGTGATTGATTTTTTTTATAAAAATGTGTTAGGTCCCTATACTATTAGTGCAAACCCCTTATTATATTTTTGTGCCGATATATTTCCCATATTGTTATTATTGTGCCCCATAGAAGCTCATTATTGTTATTGTTGTGCCCTTACATTATTATTGTTATATTGGCTCTGATTCTATTATGACCCCTTAGACTCATATATATAGAAAGGAGGCATTTTCATTTGTATCATCCAAGAATTGTTCATTTGTGTAATGTGAAGGAGGTTTCCCCTCGAAGAGGGTGATTTCTAAGGCATTGATCTTTCTTTTCTATCTTTTTGTGAGCTGGTTTCATAACATTTTTTATCAGAGCTTTGGATTCTAGGGTTTCGCTGCTCCAAACAAGTCTTCGTGTAATATTCACTATAATTTCTTTTCTGCGACATTGCAGACAATAAAACAAAAACCCATTTGAGAAGAAATTGTTTTGAACCTTGGGTCCGAATTTCAGATGTCTCACTATATTTTCGGAGATATGATCTAAGGACGTTAGGGTTTTTGCAAGCTCCAGAATTCCATCTTAAACAGGTCATCATGGAATTTTCACTATAATTATTTTCTATGAAGTTTTAGATTATGAAATTAAAACAATTTGAGTTGAACTCTTGGTGATGCTTGGGCCCAAATTTCAAATTTTTCTTCATTATATTTTTGGAGATACGATCCAAGACATTTAGGGTTTCTACAGGCCCCCGAATTACATCCCAAGCAGGTGACCTTGGGAAAATCATTATAACTCTCTCTTAGAGCATCTGATTCAAATTTCATAAAATGTGACAAAAAGAAGATGGACTGTAGATTTTTGGGTATTAGTTTCGGAACCTAAGGTCGAAACAATGACATGTGGCACATCATACAAATTCACTCTACTGAACCAATCTATAATTAGGTCATCGCAGGAGATTGGGCATACCTCTTTTTTTGGGAATCCAATTGCGATTAGACGTGCGGGTTAGAAATAGGACTCAGAGGGCTATCACAAGCCAATATTTAAGAACTTGAAGATCCTAAATTACAGAGTTATAGTCATTTCAAGGTCGAGGTCCTAAAATCAAGAAAAAGCGATATGAGGAAGTTTGATGGCAATGATCCAATAAATTGGATACTACAGATGGAGCAATATTTTGATCTTTATGAGGTGAAACTATTACAAAAGGTACATATTGCATCTTTATAATTAGAACCAAATCAATTTGTATGGTATAGAGGGCTTTGTTCTCATAAACCACTTGGCACCTGGTCAATTTTCATGGAGGAAATTATAGCACATTATGAGGATACAAAGAGCAACACCTTCTTTAGCCAACTGAAAAATCTCAAACAAAAGGTTTCAATGGCAGAGCACATTGAATAATTCCAAAAATTGAATATAAGGGTAGTGATATTCCATAGAGGAAAAGGATTGATGTCTTCATAGGGACTTTAAAGGATAAAATTAAACATGATGTTCGTCTTTGGGAACCTGATTCATTGGAGAAGGCATTCAAGTTGGAAAGAAAAATTGAAAGTGAATTTATGGAAACAAGGAATCCTACCACTCACAACTATAAATATGAAAGTGTTTTTGCTCATAGTCTTCCACAACCTACAAGGTTTACACCACAACAATTGGAATTTAAGAGGTAGAAAGGGCTTTGTTATAGTTGTGATAGCAAATACAGTAAACATCATAAGTGTGCTGAGAAGAAATTATTTTACACAGACTGTGAAGAGGAGAAAGAAAAGGACCAAGAAACGTCAAAAGAAGAGGATATACACCAAGAACCAACCCTATAGAAAGAAGAAATGAATCCGACCATATATTGTAAATGATTGGCAAGAATTACCACTCCTCAAAATATCAAGATAGAAGGACATATCAAGAATAAAAAGGTTCAAGAAGTGAAAGATCACATCGAGCATCAAGAAATTAATCCGGCCATATCTTGTAATGCATTGGAAATAATTACCACTCCTCAAACTCTCAAGATAGAAAGACATCAAGAAGAAAAGGGTTCAAGCAGTGAAAGATCACATCGAACATCAACAACAAGTTCTCCAACTTTTAAAGGATAACCCCACTTTGGTGCAGAATCGAATGAAACAATAGGCATATCAACATCTTAGTGAAAGAAGTTTTGATGTAGGCGATTAGGTATTTTTACAAATACAACTATACAAACAAATGTCCCTCAAGCAAACCTAAGAAGGATAATAAATTATCACAAAAGTATTGTGGTCCTTATAAGGTGCTGCAAAATATTGGTACTATGGCATATAAATTGGATCTTCCTGCATCTTCCTGAGTGCCCCCAATTTTCCATGTTTCATGCTTAAAGAAGGTTATAGGTGACAAGCTCCTAGTTCAAACAATATTATGGGAACTTGATGAGGAAGGAAAAATCATATTGGAACCTGAAGCAATCAAGGAAATAAGAACCCAAAAGATACGAAATCGATCAATTTCAGAGTATCTCATCAAGTGAAATAACTTACCCGCTGAAGATTCCACATGGGAGGATGAGAATTTTATACAGAAGCATCCAGAACTACTCAAGCATTGAGGACAACAGTTTTTGAAGGAGAGGGGCATGTTAAGTCCCTATACTACTAGTGTAACCCTTTATTGTTATTAGTGCAACCCCCTTATTATATTGTTGTGCCCATGTAGTCCCCATATTGTTATTATTGTGCCCCATAGAAGCCCACTATTGTTATTGTTGTGCTCTTACATTATTATTGTTATGTTGGTTCTAATTCTATTATGACCCCTTCGACTCCTATATATAGAAAGGATGTCTTGTCATTTGTATCATCCAAGAATTGTTCATTTGTGTAATGTAAAGGAGGTTTCCCCCTCGAAGAGGCTGATTTCTAAGGCGTTGATCCTTCTTTTCTATCTTTTTGTGAGCTAGGTTCATAACAAAATGTTAATATTTTAAAATAATTTTAAAGTATATATATATAACCTTTTATTTTAATTTGTCACAAGTGATTTTGAGTAATGATAAAGAATCATGCATGTATACCTTTTTTTTTTTTCTGAATCAGTATATTTCTATTATAGTACAAAAAAGTCAAAAGTTACATCAGAGTTACAACAAGGCCGTGGCCTTGTAAATCTTGCCATGAGATTGATAGTTTGCCCAGAATTACACATGCCAAAATTGAACACAGTCAAAAATTGGGTGACTTCCTTTTGTTGCGTCTTCTCCTAAGACTCTAAACAGTGCATAACAGAGACATGCTGAGGCAGACAATCATAACGATGATGAACACCGCTTAAACATGGACTTACAAACATACTGACCCATATTGACGACACAAAGACTTTGAGACCCAGACTACAGCCGAACACATACAGAAAAACAAGATTCGAAGACAGAGTAAAACACCTACTTCCGAGGTTGCCGAGAGAGGAATGCCTGACTGGATCAATCATCGTCCGTGGTGTATGGTTCTTCCTCTACCCTGCACCCAAATTGCAGGGAGTCTTCTGAATCTGAGAGTGGGACCACTGAGCTGGTTGGGACTCCTTGAGTAGGCTCGCTTGGACCCGCCAGGCTTACTTGAGTAGCTAAGGAGGAACTAACTGGGCGTTGCAGATCAATTGTGGGCACTGTCCCTTGAACTGGTGGATTTTCCATATTTACTTTTGCCTGACCTCTGAGATTATCACAATTCCATATAGTAACAGAGACAATGAAAGTGGAGTTAGCGAGTGTGTAGGGTATCTGATACCTGACCGTAGGATGCGCCTCATGTCCACATTCTATAATTCTTCCTCTCCCATGACCTCTGCCACGGCCAGCTCTGTTGCCATGGAGGCGGTGCTGCTCAGGTGTTAATTCGACGAAGGAAGAAGGGGAAATGGGGGCAGACCTCTGAGTGGTGGCCCGACCGCGAGAGCCTCCTCGTTTGCTGCTCATTCTAAGCCACTCTCGCCGCATTGATGGATTCACAGGATGAACCAGCGTGCAGATACCCGGAGAGGAGAAATTAACCAAGACGGAGGCCGCAAAATTTGGCGTGCAATGCTTATAAACCATTCGCAGGCTTGGAACAATGTCTAAATTGGGCGCAGAGAATGAATGCCCCTGAGAAATCCCCCACACCACAGAGGAGTGCGTCGGTGTTGCAGTGGTATGCCAAATGATTGCAAAGGAATGCGAAAAGGTGGCAGGAGCTCCAGGGTTATGTAGCTCCATCGCACAGGTTACCAGGAGGCGTATTAAGGCAGAAAATACCAGAGTTAAAACCTGCATTAAAGATCCTGCATGCGACCAGCTAAAACATGTTGTGGGGTACTGGGTGGCGCGCATGGGCTGACACCTGCCCATGTGAAGCGCCACCTTGGAACTGCCAAACTCATTGATCACCGTATCCAGGAGGGAGAGATCTTTCTGCACCAAAGAAATGCAATCCTTTTTGAGTTGGTCATCATCTACCATGTCAAGAAATCCTGAGAAGCGGGGAAGTAGTTGAGTTATGCCCTGGTTAGCTAGTCTTTCTGCTACTTGATTTGCTGTTCTTCGAACATGCTGGAAGGTTATGCTTTGGGCATTTTTGAGCTTTTCCTCCAGTGATTCCAATCTACTGAGCAATCTCTAGCTTGATGCAATCTTGACTGCTGTGGAACCTGCTTGTATTCTTTTAGCAGCGGCTATAAGAATGAGAGAGTCTCCTTCGACCTCAAGAGGGAAGAAGTGCTTCTGTTCTGCAATGCAAATCCCTTCCCAAAGACCTTCCAATTCTGTTGCATTGTTAGTGTCTTTGCCAATCGATCCATAGAATATATGCAATATTTCTCTCGTGTGGCTTCTGAAGATTCCTCCAAATACCGTAGGCCCAGGATTACCTTTGGCAGCCCCATCAAAATTCAGCTTGTAGGAGTTGGTTGCCGGTGGGGACCAGAATAGCTGAGAGGCGGTGCTAGTTGTGGGACGGGTACTGACCTTTGCTAAGAAGGAGAGGTCCAGATTCCATTCTTTCAATATGTTGCATTCCTGCTGAGATTCTGGTAGATCTATATCATACCAGGTTCTCACGGCTAGAGTTTCTTGTAATTTTTTTTTGAAGAGGAGCCACAGAGCGTCTATTGACCAGTAGGAATTATTGAAGATTTTGTAGTTTCTTTCTTTCCAGAGAATCCAATATAGAAAGCTTGGTATTAGACTCCACAGAGAGTTAAGAAGTTGAATTTTAAAAGGGTTCTTAGTCCATTTCCTTATAGTTTCTATTACATCCTCCATCCTTGCTTCCGATCTCATGTTACATTTTTCAACTCTCTTCCAGAGTTGCGTAGCTAGTGGACATGTTTCCATTAAATGACTGATGGTCTCAGAGTGGAGATTATAGTTTGGGCATCTTGAGGGCCCAATGAATCCACGCTTTAACAGGTTGTCCCATGTGAGTATGCGCCTTTTACTTAGAAGCCATAAGAAAGTTGAGATTTTGGGCCATATTCCTGGTTGCCAGACGTTTTCCCATATTTGGTCCTTGTCTGTCTGGATATCTGAATAGCGCAGTCGGTGTGCTTCTTTAGTGGTGAATGTTCCTTTGGGCGTATGACCCCATCTGAGTTTGTCCTGCTGGTTGGAGTAACGAATCCTTCTGTAGGTGAGTTCTTGATCTATGTCAGAATGCGTTTCTCCCTGCTAGTCCATCTGCCAGAGGCTAGCGGGTTTCCAGATTTGGAAGTCATGATGTGTGGGTTGTTGCCAGAATTGATGAACACAGGTGAGGTTCGTCTGCTGCATGTGAATTTGCCAAAGTGGCTTTTGGAATAAAGTTGCCAGTTTTGGGAGTTGTTGCCATGAATCCTCCCAGAACCTTGCCGTCGTGCCTGAGTGAATTTCCCAGAAGCTATGCTCTTGAATGAAATTGTTGTGAAGCTTTGCAGTATTCCATATTAGAGATCCTTGGGTTGTGGAGTTGATTCTGATAAGATCGCTCCATTGACTGCCCGGGGCATATTTGGCTTGCCAGAGTCTGGCCCATGGTGAGTGTGGCTTGGAGATCCAATTCCACCACATTCGTGCTCCCATTGTATTGTTGCTTTGGAGAGGATCTCTTAAGCCTAGACCTCCTTCAGATTTGAGTTTGCAGACTTCTTTCCAGTTGACAAGAGCCCATTTTCTGTTCAGGCCGGAGGAGCCCCATAGGAAGTTTCGTTGAAGGTTGCGTATGGCTTTAAGGACCCATTTTGGTGATGCCATGATGGAAAAAAGATACAAAGGCATTGCCTGTAAGACCAATTTAATTAAGACAAGTCTGCCAGCCATGTTTAGAGCACGAAAAGTTCATGACAAAAGCTTGGATTCTAATTTATCTAGGAGAGACCTCCAAGAAGCATGCTTGATGGCAGAGTCAGCTAGGGGTGCTCCTAGGTATTTTGAAGGAAGCTTGGATATGGTGAACCCCAGAATTCTAGCAATATTCCTTTGCGTGGAGGGGGGGGGTGTTGAAAAAGAAGAGCTGAGATTTCGAGGCATTGATGGAGGTGCCAGAGGCGTTGGAGAAGAGGGAGAGAAGGGATTTGAAGACAGAGGCCTCTTGAGAGGATGGATGACCAAATAACATAGTGTCGTCTACAAACTGCTGATGGGACTAGGGATTGAGACCATGGAGGGAGATTCCTTTTAAAGTATGGGAGGAAACAGCGGATTTGAGTACCCTACTGAGCCCTTCTGCCATTAGGACAAAGAGGAAAGGTGAAAGGGGATCCCCCTGCCTGATGCCACATAAGGGACGGAAGGGAGAAGAAGGAGAACCATTCAGCAAGACAAAGATGCTGGGAGAGGAAATTAGGTTCATGATCCATCTGGTCCAAGTTGAACTGAAACCGAAAGCGAGTAACATTTTGTGAATGTAATTCCAACTGAGTTTATCAAAGGCTTTAGAGAGATCCAGTTTTAGAATCATACCTCGTTTTTTAAGAAGCTTTGATGAGTGAATCACCTCGTTTGATAGAATTATACCATCTATGATCTGCCGTCCTTCTACGTATCCCGTCTGTTCTGGAGAAATGAGAAGTGGAAGGAGAGGTTTGAGCCTATTCGCTATTACCTTTGAGATGAGCTTATAGATAACATTGCATAGCGCTATTGGTCTATATTTTTCAGGCTTATTTGGTTCTTCACCTTTGGGAACCAATGCTAGGAAGGTTGAATTGAGGGCAGGAAGAATCCAGTGCATAATGCTTGATTCCTCCACAAGTTCCCATACTTCTGCCTTGATGAGCTCCCAAAATTCATGAAAGAAATTGGCTGTGAAGCCATCAGGCCTAGGAGCCTTGCCATCTTTGAGTTGGGCCATAGCTTCTTCAACTTCCCTCAGTGATGTCGGCTGGAGCAGTTTGTTGTTGTGGTCCTCCGTTATGATTTGAGGAATGTGTTGCGTGATAGTTCTAATTGCCTCATCTCTGTTACCTATGGGCTCCTTGAGAATATCCTCAAAGTAGCCTGTGAACTCCTTCTCCATATCTTCATGTGCTTCTACTCTTTCCCCATGTTGATTGTTGATAAATGCAATGTTATTGTGCATTCGCCTTTGGATGGCGGTTTTATGGAAAAATTTGGTATTCTTTTCCCCCTCTTTTAGCCACCTGATTCTACATTTTTGATGCTAGAGAATTTCCTCTTGTTGCCTGCATTCTTCAATTTGATTCCAAAGGATCTGCTCCTGATGTGTTTGTTCATCTGTTCTGCCTTCTAGGATGAAAGTTTGTTGAAGTGCTTTCATTTGCTGTTCCAGCCTCTTGCGATTCTCCTGTATGTTGCCAAAATGTGTGCGATTCCAGACTTTGATTAATTGTTTTCAGTTTTTCAACTTTTGTTTGAATTGATACGTTTTGGCTCCCTCTGGCGGGATAAAATATTTCCATGCCTTACTTACCACTGTCTTGAAGTTTGGACTTGTGAGCCAGAAGGCTTCGAATCGGAAGGGTCTATTGCTATGAGTGCCTGGCCCGAACCATTCTAACATAATTGGCCAGTGCTTGGATCCTCCTTGGGTTATGATGGAGGTGTGGAAGTCCCCTCCCAGATGTATTGCATTGTCTGAAATGAGGAACCTGTCGAGCCTAGAGGCTATGTGATGAATGCCCCTACGCTTATTGGTCCAAGTAAAGATTCAATTGGAGGTTGGGATATCCATGAGTTGATTGTTCTCAATGAATTCTTTGAGGCCATTGTTGTCACTGTCTAACCTGATTCTGCCTCCTTTTTTCTCCTCCATTGATTTTATGATGTTGAAGTCTCCTCCGCCGATCCAGAGGGGGAACTGCCTGTTCTCATTTAGAATAGAGATTGTTTCCAAAAGATCTAGTTTTTGCTGAATAGACTGCGGAGAATACACATTTGAGAGATGCCCATGGAAGTTGGTACCAATGAGGTGGAAGGACACTTGGATGAGGTGATAGGTAGCACGGAAATCATATAGTGAAAGAGTCTGCGGATTCCATAGAATGGCAAGTCCGCCTGAAGCCCCTGAGGCGTCAACTGAAATTGAGCAGCTACCTGCTCAGATCTTGTTTCGAATTCTTTCTATAGCTGTGTTGCTGCTTTTTGTCTCTTACAGAAAAACTATGGATGGTTTTTCTTGTTGAATCAGGTGTTTTATCATCCGGTGTTTTGAGGGGCTGTTGAGTCCTCTCACATTCCATGAGATGAGCTTCATGGATACCGAGGTTTGGGTTTATAGAACTTTTTCAACTTAGGGAATCGCCCCGATTCCATAAGTATTTCTCCTACTATTATGGTCCGCTGAAGGTCTATCTTGCGTCCCCTTTTCTTCGTTTCTTTGAGAGTTTTTTTTACGTCCCAGGGGCTTCCTCCTTGTATACCAAGACTTTTGTTGTGCTGCACTTTGGTCAAGACACCTTCAAGCCTGTCGATTTTCCAAGGGGGAATTGAGTTATATTCTTTTTGTTTGCAGGTCGTTTCAAGTTTGAAGATATCAAGACCATCTAGGCTGACATGCTCCGGATCTTCCTCGATGATGATAGGGGAGCTCTGGTCTTCCTCATCTGCGTCTTCCTGTAGACTGAGTGCAAGAGCTGCATCTAGGTCCATGGTCGAGGCCTGCTGTTTGAAATCTAGAACATATTTCCCCTGGGAAGAGGGGAAAGGGCTGAGATCTGAAACCATTTTATTTTTATCCGAAAGAGGATTAGGAGAGGGGCGAGAAGAGACTGGATCTGAGGACTGCATGGGGGCTAAGGGGTTAAGGGAAGAAGAAGGCAAAGAAATATTCTCCTTGGGTTCAGAGCTTGGTATATCCTGCGGATCTTGAGTAGCAAGCAGAGTGAATCTGTTCTGGGTATTTGATTTGATGGCGTTATCAGGGGCTACCTGGGTTTTCTTGGCATGCCTAAGATGGTTAGGAACTTTGGTGAATCCATCTGAGTCTTTATTGGCTTCATTGGAGGCGGATTTTGACTGCGAGTTCAGAGGAAAGTCTCGGAAGAGGTGGCCATGCTCATGGCATTTACGGCAGCGAAAGGGGATATGCTCATAATCTAAAGGCTGTGTCCATTCAAATTCATCGTGAAAGAGACTTACCGAGTCAACTAAAGCCTTGGTCAGGTGCATCTGAACACAGATCCTGGCGTACGAGGTGTATTTGCGGGTTTTTGTTTCCGTCGCAACTTTGATGAAGGTCCCTAGTTTGTTGCCAATATCTGCTAGCGTTTCTTCCTTCTAGTATTCCACTGGGAGGGAATACATTCGTATCCATACTGGAGCCTAGCTGAAATATTCTTTATCAGGGTTAAATCTTGGCTTCCACTCCATGAGATAAAGTCCGGAGGAGTTAAAGAAATATGGGCCGCCTTCGAATACCCGCAATTTGTCCTCCACATAATGGAAGATAGCTGTGAAGAAGCCTTTCAGTCCAAGCTGCAGGGTGACCTGTCCTTTGGGGTTCCATTTTGAAGCTATCCAACCCTGCAATGCCCTTTTAGTAGGCCAGAATCCAAGAAACGTTCCTATTAGCGCATGATCCTGTATGTATTGGATCTCACCGTTAATGCGATGGCTTGGAAGATCAACCTTAATGCGCTCTGCAGCCTTCGGGATACAGGTGGCCGAGGTCGCCTTCGGCTGTGACGAAGAGGCTTTCTGGTGCACATCTTTTTCCATGTCCACCGCATCGCTCTGAGCTACGGGTATCTCTTTTCCATTCGTCCTTTGTCCTCCCTGCTCAGATTCAGGGACAGCGCCAAAAGGGGTCAGAGGAGTCGCGTGCTGATTCGTGTTAGAGGCTGGAGGGACGAGAGGAGGGGGGGAGGAGCCCTCCCCTCCTGCAGTCTTAGCCATTGAAGGCCGTCAGAAGGAGTCTGGCGGCGCGAGCTTGAACCGGCAGAGGAGATCTGTGATTAGGGTTCTCAGAAGTTTTGCAGGCGGGATGATCTCTGCATCTCAACTCCTAGCTTCCAACTCAACAAAGTTCAAGCATGAATGTATACTTGACTAAGAGGTTATCTTCTTTTTTTCTTTGCACATAAAGGCTTGACAACATAAGGGGACACATATGTTCAAACACATTCTTATTAGTCCCTACCACACGCAAGGCAAGGACTATAGTAATGGGAATGATGCCACTAATATTACTTTCAGTTGGTCACTATTTAAAGTTATCGAAATTTTTTATGATCGTGATAATTTTTTCATAGTGAAATCTATTTCACCATCTTATTTTGCCTCTTCCCGAGGTAGGGAGGCCAGAACCATAGTTTATATTAGTTTATTTCCTTCGTATTTTCTTTCATTTCCTTAGCATTTTGAATTTCTAAACTAATGTTAGCATTAGTTTTAAGGCATTAAATATGACAGGACAATGAGCCAGGCAAGGATTGGTCTATTCTTTCTGCATGTGTTTTGTATGTGTTCTGCAGAAACAGTTGACACCTGTCACTACCTCTATTATGTAGAAACGCTTGACACCTATAACTGACTCTGAGTCACCTTCACTTTGAACTTTCATCAGAAAGAGACCTACCTTTCACCTTGATTCTTCACCAGAAAGTGACCTACATGGTAGCCCCTCCTTGTGTCGATGACAAGGCAGTTACTTAAGCACCAGCTACCAACAACATGAACGACCTGACCAAGTAGTGAAAAGCCCCACCTTACTGAGCTACACCGTACTATATTTGAAATCCAACTTCAACAATGGCACATAAGTTCCTCAGGGAAGTGCAGAAGGTTAGGGTAGACATTCCTTCTCTTTGTATATCTAGTATGGCTTTAGCAATCTTGCATCTATACTTTGAAGTTTTCCATTTCAATGCATAATATATCTATGCAATTTCATAAAAAATAATTTTCCAAAAGAAAAGACCATAAAACTTACTCCTTCTCATAGATCCAGTGGCTGGTGTTATTGCAACATACAAATTTCTCTAAGGAGGCATGTTTTGATGGTGAGTAACGATACCAATCACAGCTGGAGAAGGTTCTAAATGCATCTAATGTTGTGTCCTAAATCCATATAATGTTGTGTTGTTGTAGTAATAGAGGGCATTGATTCTTTTGCAACCCAAGTGGTTGCCTCTTGATTCACAGATGGGAACTTGGGTTAGCAGGAACTCTAGGAACTCCCATAACCCATGTGCCCATTCTACCACCTCCTTCACTCTGTGTTCATGGGTATCCATATGGCCATGAACCCTATTTTTTTTCATATTTTCCAACCTGAATGACAGGTGGTACAAATCTTAGTATCATAGCATCACTAACATTAACAGCATAGCCAACCCCCTTCTGTTATCTGTAGCAGGCAGGAAAGATGAGACAAAGCAACACCAAATTTCATTAGCAAATTTCCCTTCCTTTTGAACTCCTCCTAACTCAGTCAGGGTTGACCACCAATATCTTCCCTCGTAGGAAGAGAAGATTATATCTGCATAGATGAGATGGTGGTGTCCCAGGACGCCATGGATATTGTGAAGAGGGAGGGCGAGGTATGGGGTCGATAGGTAGCTTGGAGGGGACACCTATTTGTTTTATGCTATAGCGCTAGTGGTTGAAAGATTTGCTGATGAGTCTCTTTGTGTGAATTTTGGGGACCAAGAGTAGGACCAAGAGATGGACGACAAGCAGTGGGGGCACATCTTGATTAAAGCATTCCCCCTCCTTCACCAATTTCTGAATCTGTCCTTGTTGAGGAGTAACTGGTTCAAGCCTTCCTCCTCCTTCACCAATTTTCGAATCTTTCCTTGTTGCGGAATAACTAGAGGTGCCATGGTAATATATTTCCTTTTTGTGTTTTCCATCTACATGTTGGGTTATCTTTGGTTATGGAAATATAGACAAGTGCTAAAATTATGGGTGATAGGGACTTATATTTAATTAACATGTCAATCAATTACGTCAGTTGTACAAGACATAAGAGGATGTTGACACATTGGTAGCATGACATTATGTACCTTGGCTAAACTACTCTCAATAAGTATGTATATTTAGATATTGTGATTGTTTTCAAGTATTAGACCATATTTTGATTTTGAAAAATTATGTACCTTGGCTAAACCATTGTGAATCAGTATGTATATTTCGATACTGTGATTGTTTTGAAGTATTAGACCATCTTTCGATTTTGAAAAATATGTGGAGTTTTTGCATAGAATATTCATGAATAGCATGGGTATGTGTTATTGATATGTGAAGGGATCTATATCCAAAATTCTTCTTGCCTGTCTTGTCTCCATTTTTACATCTTGTTGCATTTTTGGACTTCCTTGGCTTGCAAAATTCACACCTTGTCCTGCATTGGAAGTGTTCAATGAAGAATCTCCTAACACTTATAGCAAATGGACCTTCAAGGAATCCATTGTTTAGACAATGGCCTTGCAAGCTTGATTTTCGACAAAAATGATGGTACTGTTAAAATAATTTTCAGCTCTACCATGGGAAATGAGGTTTGTCAATTATCTATCATGCTTTACTTTGTTACTATTTTTACATTAGGACTGATCACATATGGACTTGCGCTTCCATTGGGTCTGTTCCTACCATTAATTTTGATAGGCTCTGCATATGGCTATTCTATTGGGGAGTTGATTGCATCCTTCATAGGAATTGATGGGTACCTTTTTGCTGTACTCAGTGCAACCTCTTTTCTTGGGGACTCAATGAGGATGACAGTTTCATTGAATGTTTCATTGTGTTTCATCCTTCTGGAGCTAACAAATAAATTTTAATTGATGCCTTCTATTATTTTGGTTATGTTAATAATAAAGACAACAATGCCTTAGCCTTCCGGAGTGAAAGTCCAAGAGTACCTTAAGCACAAGCCTTCTTAGTCTGTGTCAACTAGAGATGCGAGTATAGCATATATTATCTATGCCTATCATATGTATATATCTTTGATTTCGAGATTCTCGATTAGTCCCATCAGAGACTCTATCTTAGTCCATGCACTTAGATCTTCCGTGGACATCTTTTATTACCATTATTCAATCACTACTTTTTACTGGTCATTGATGGATATGAAGAATACAAGCAGTTTCATATAGAGTGTCATTTCAATCTCTAAGTTCATCTATGTTATGAGATAGATTGGTATACTTATTCTAATAATCTATGACATATATGTAAGATACACATGTTTTTTCTATAAGCTCATACTATTACTATGTTTGATCTGTAGAAAGAAGTATGACTACCATTCTATTGATTACTGGTTGATAGAGTTTCAATTAGCTTATGATATGAATGGTATTGTTAGTATTGATCACTAGTTAGTTATGGGCAACCTTAAGCTAGAATACTATACATCTTTAGATTAGGGAAATAGATCTATTATGTTCTTACTGTGATTACGATAAGATGGAGTTAGTCATAGTGGCTAACCTATATAATTAGCATAGTTTTTATGTTCATAGTCAAATATGGAATCAAAGCAGTTATAATAAAGAATGATTACAGAGATAACATGATAGGAGTAATGCGAGCTACATAGTTATAATACAACATATGATGGGAATAGTACTACTTATCTATATTTGTGACATATGAGAACATATATTAAGATACCCTATTCATATGTAGCATATAGTCGTTGTTCCTTGTCCTTTTATTGTCATACAATCACTGGTTCATCTGTATATCCTACTAGGTCAATAGAACTAATACCATAACTTAATGAGATCTAAGACACCAAGCTGATGTAGAAGACCTTCTGAAGCTACCATAATTTTTAACACTATGGGTGGTGAAACTTAGGTAAGTTTTTTCTCAGCCTTTATGATAAAGGAGAACTTATTTGGTGCAATGTTTTAGTACGAGGAGGCATTCATCAGACCCATGGGATCTTGTATTCAATGGAAGGACCTTACCATACAGAAGATATAGTGCCCATCAGTATGTCCCTTTAGTCAATCTTGAGTCGATACACTCTATGTTGTTATTACATGTTGACAATGCCAGCTATGACAGGTTTCTATGCCACAGGAGGTGAGCCAACAGTTGACCCAACTATTTGATCACTCGATACAGGAAGGAGTGGTGCAACAAAGGTAACCCTGCATAGATCTGAATCCTGATAGGCTTTATTGATAGGCCTATTATAAGCCTATGGATCAAAGTGAGTGATCCCTCCTCACATGCTATATGGGAGATGTCTTGGGGAGGTAGGGGTCGAATTCAAATGGATAATATACTGCTTCAAATGCAGATTTTGTTGACTATGTCTTTGCTGTTGTATCTACCACTGTCTCTATTACCGGATATGCTCTCGTTAGTGTTATCCTTGCTTCTGCAACAACCTTGAATTTTTTCCCTATTACTGGTATTGGTGCTTTGTAGTGTTTTTTTTGTGAATGAAGGAGTAAGATTATAGAGAATGACCTATTTAAACAGGACTCAAGATCCAGAACAAAGGTAGAAATATTTCAATACATATTGTTGAAATGGGAATTGGCCTCATTGTAGCATTTGTCAACCTTAACATTGTAGGGTTTAACCTTACAAAGAAGTTGTATTGGTTTGCAATGAATTTCTGCGATATTAGAATTTGATTAATTCAATTCAGTAAAATATTTGTTGAGGTGTTGGTGCAGAGTGCAGTGCATAATTGTATTTCTCAATTTTATTGATTTGACAATTGATTGAAATGAGTTAAACTGCAGGTATATATTGGCCTTTTCAATGTTCACGGGTGCTAATCTAGCAGGACATTTTTTTTACTTTCATAAACTGGTTGTTTGATGTGCATTAATAGACTCTTTAATTTACTGACCTTCTACCTAGGAGGCTGTTGAATGAAGCCCTTAGATAAAAGTATCCTGAGACTTTGAATTTCTTGTTCAAGGTGTTAATGAAGAATTCATTAATTCATGTTTCCGCTTTTCTACTGCTACTAGTGCTAGTGCTGGTGAATAAAATAGTGTTGCAGAAACAAGTGGTGGTAGTTAACCAGATGGTGGATAAGCTAGATCAACAACCACATAAACGATTGTTTCATCTATATTGACTTATTCACCAAACAACATAATCAACAACTTCAACCCCAGAATCTACGACTGGATCTGCCACTAATGACTTGACCTATGTCCATGTCTTTATTCCCATTGCTAGTGGTGGGTTTCAACATGGATATGGTTCTTTTTCCTTAGCTACTCGGTCAACTACTAGCCTCAGATCAACATAATATACTTTTGCTTCATCAACCGAAGCAACAACCGCATAATCTATCATTGTATCCCTGACTTCTGCTTCATATACATAAACAACTATTGTTAGTGAGGAAGTTGTAACTGAGCGAAGGTCTAAGTGTCAATTTCATCTCAACCCGCATATTTCTTTATGAAAACTTAGAATGCACAGATAACGAAACTTAAGGAGCAATATTACACCAGATGAAGGATGTGAGCAGCTACATAGGATCGATCTGAACCAAACCATCATCTTCAACGTTACTCAAACACCTTGGGTATCTATATAAATCCACCTGAGAATATCCTATAGATTATCTCCCGTGTATGGCACTACTCACCATTACACCGAGGGAAGAACCGCATGGACTCTAGATCATTGCCCTTTGAGTTGAACATGAATATAACAAGGGTCTTCTATAGAACTCATGCTATTATAATGGTCACTTGGAAAATGGAGAGCATATCGACTGGATATTTTGGGATCGCCTGCATGTATTAACTATTATCCAGATTCAATATCTCTATTCGCTTCAATTTATGAGGTCCCAATCCCTATCGTTTCCTTCACCTAGAACCTTATCCCTTACCCACATGAATGTTCACCCTTGGAACACTTTTAACACTATCTTTTGTACATGCTAACTTAGAGCTTTGCACCTAGGGATCAACTGCATGGAACACCGTTACCTTGAACGATTTTTTACTAATATTGGTTAGCCCTTTCCTCTCTTTTTTCGTTTGTTCGGGAAAATGGATTTTGTTAGGATCCTTACTACTATAACTACTGCTCAGAAGGCTTTGGACCTTTTGTATCATGACCACCAGTGCATTGTAACTACTATAATACATATTTCCCAAACGCTTGACTTATAGCTGCAAATGATCCTTGGGCCTCATCATCCCATTTCCTATCGTCCTTATTTATCATCTTGGTCATGTGTTTAGTCATCTCATAAAAGTTGGGAATAAACCTCTTGAATAAGTTGATCTTACCAAAGAAAGATTGGAGGGCATTCTTATGCCTGGAAAACAAATAGTCTTGATTTTCTCAAGTTATATATATATATATATATATATATATATATATATATATATATATATATATATATATATATATATATTATATCATTAATTGAGTCCAAATAGTGTAACTATATCAGAAAAACAAGCAAGCCTAGTTAGAAGAGCTGGAACCCCAAGCCCTGGAGCCTAGGTTTGTTATTTCCTATTAATCCTTGAATATAAGCTAAGGAGACCGCCTAGAAGCATTCAGAGATATAGAGCCTTCAGCCAAGGAAGGAAGTTTAGAATAGTTGGAAGCCCAAGAAGGAGGGGAAATTTTTTCATAACCCTAAGACTAGGAAGAAACATTGTTTTTAGTGACGAAAGCTTCTAGCATTTTCAGTTCTATGTCATCGAAGAATAATACATAGAAACACTAAATACTTGTAATTATGGAAAAGTCAAGGGATGCTGGTAAAATTAAGGAAAAATAAAAACAACTGCCATGAACAACAAACAACCTAGGGAAAGAAGAAAGTATCTAAAGCTTACCAGATTTGGCTACTAGCTGCTAATTACTATTTTTCTTTTTAGAGGGCTTTTGAAACTTGTGAGATTTGTTAAACATTTTGGGATTTTGAAACCATAAATATAAATTATGAATATTGTTCTAGTTATCAGGAAAATGAAGCATATAAGAACGATCATGTTATGGTCCTGTGCATATTATAATGATTGCCAACGAGTCTCAAAGAAAATTACTGTGAATGGGTTAAAACTACGGAATGGAAGTTTTCTAGCAGGCTTGATTGTAAACACACCTTGCATTCAAGTATAATGAATAACACTTGACCAATATAGTTGGTGTTGTCTATTTCTATGGTATTCACTACACTGTCTTGACTGTTTATGAGGGAGAAAATTAGGAATCTTGAGCTTATTGCTATTATGAGTTCTTTGTGCTGAATTTTATGGCAGATCCCAATTGAGTTTCATTGTATGGTCTGAGCTAGCGTTGTCTTTGTTTTAGATGTATAGTTAGACTAAGGTAGTATTTTAATATGGAGTATTTCTTGATAGTCTTTCTGGAACAAATGTATTGGATTATTACTTTTTTGTCTCCCAAATAGACAAAATGATTATTGTTTAAAAAATTATTCTGTTAAAACATGTTTCCAATCTTATCGTCAAGTGGTTTTGAACTTGGCCAATTTTTTTAATCTTTTACCTATATGTATCATGTTGGAAAAAGAAGTACGATATCATAGTCTATCGTAGTCTCAATGGCATGTCCCAAATAGGTGTATGCGACCATCTAAAATAAGATTTATGCATGTATATCGAGAGATTTAGAGAGCTAGAATGAAGCATAACTATATTAAATGAGACATTACTTAGAATATTGTTGGCATTATGATGGGTGGTAGGTGATTCGCTACCATTGAACTTCTTGCTTGCAGTGGAGGTGGTCGATACTCAACTCAATCTCGAGTATTCGACGTGTACTTTCCAAGGTCATTTGCTACTCTATTTACTGTGATACAGGACTGATAAAAAACACTTTGTTTCAATGCTAATTGGGACCTCTACATTTCCTTCTTATGACAGAGTCAAATAGTATTGATACACTGAAAAGGGAAAAAAACGTGAAGGCTTATGGTGTTTCTTGCCAAAATTTATGTTCCTGTCATGTGGTTGATTCTAACAACTTGTTATCTAAATGCAAGAGCTAAAATGAAGTGTTTCCAGTTGTGGGCATGATTACTTCTATATCAACCATTTCATTCCTCTGAAATGTTTGACAAGAACATGATTTTCTAGTTCAGTGCTTTTGATACCTCAAAATTTGACACTTGAAAACAGATTCTGGGTGAGTAAAAAAATCCCTTCTCCATCCCTTTTCAAGGGAAAAACTGGCAGCTAGCTCCTTATTGCACATCCCAAATGAGATATCAGAGATCATGAATGACTCATCTATGTGTCATAGCCTGCTTCTACAACTTATCACATTGTTCCATGCTTTGTTGATCCCCATGCTTTGTTGACACACAAAGTAGGAATAATAAAACATTGCTCATAACCCTTTGCTCAGTCATGATTGGCTTTATTTTCGTTTATAATCTAGATCGTTTTTAGCAATTTTTGAATTATTTATTTGACTGTGCTAAACAGTATACTAGTGTTCTCCACTTTTTGATACTGCTTAGATGTAATTTCAATTTTCAAGTACCCAACCAAATTGACTTGCTCATGGCCTCTGCTTCACTATCCCCTCCATTTTTGGTTTGGTCAGGATCATTAGGGCTTTGTCCCATGGATGGGAGCCCTCTCTACCAGCTGCACAAAATCCTGCTAATAACCCTTTGATCATTCATGATTGACCTTATTTTCATTTATAATCTGGATTGTTTTTACCAATTTTTGACTTGCCTTGACTGTGCCAAGTAGTATACCAGTGTCCTCCACTTTTTGATACTGCTTCGATGCAACTTCAAGTAACTGGCCATTGAGATTTCACCAATTCATATAGTAGCATTCATCTTAACATAAGATATAGTAGCAGGAGAAACCATAAAACACCTTCTCGTTGTTCATCTTGAATATCAATAAATACTCTAAGCCAGTGTAGGCCCCGCTGCCCCTTAAGGCAGGGACTAACTACCTTGCACCCAATCTTGTTATTAATGTAAGCAGATATCTCAACTTTGATTTCAAAATATTCTGGTGGAGGCTCACTTTTGCTTCTGTTGTCCACCAGAGTACTCTCCTCTCAATGAATAGACCTCATTTTCTTTTATTGAGGTTAAAAGGAATATATTAAACCCTGAATCAAACATATTTTAATAATTATTAATTTTAAATTTTATTTTGAATAATTTGTTTTAATTTTATTTTAAATAATTTGACCTAGTGAACATCTTATTGCATTACATAATGTTTTATAATACTATAAAATACATCTAGATGAAAGATAAGACTTTGCATTTCATTTCCAAAGTTTAACTTTTTGGTTTGTTATATATAAATTTAATTTCTTATTATTTAATTTGATTTTGTTACATATTTTTGAAATATTACTTAATATAGGATTAATTTAATTTCAAATCTACAAAATTCTAAAAAAATACAAATATTTTAAAATATAATTTTTTTCCAAATATGAAAAAATAGTTTATATTTAATACTTAGTATATTCCAAGTTAAGATGGATCTATGTTAATTCTTTTTTTTTTTCACTTCTGGTTCACGGATACCTGGGTCAATGGGTAGCCGCTACATCCACGGTTGTTCAACGCTGAGTGGACGCACCCGAAGGCATCAACACCCCTCGGCCTATTTACTGACCTAACCCCAAGAGCTTTCGGGATTCGACCCTGTGACCTCCCATTGGCGAGGCACTTGATTTGACCGATTGAGCTAACTCTTGGGGCTTAGGATCTATGTTAATTCTTAATAATACTATTTATATTATATATGAATTTCATATTTCTATACATAAAAATATTATTATTTTTAAATTTATTAAAATTTAACAATATATAAAGTACATACATATAAACATACTTTAAAAAATAAAATTAATTTAATTTTTGATGTGATGTGATATTCATAGTACTAATTATATATATATATATATATATATATATATATATATATATATATATATATATATATATATATATGATTAAAATTAAATTTTATATGATTATTAATTAAGTTTAATATGAAATTCTATACCTGAGTGAATATTAATAATAATAATAATTATTAATATAATATGTATATTATAATTTTTTATGGAAAAAAATAATTTTAATTTTATTAATAAAAATAAATTTATAATCATGATGATGATGATTATGATGGTTAATGTCCGTTGAGACCAAACATTGGTCTATCGGACCTAAAGAAACAAATTATTTATTTTGATTTAAGATTTTATTCCTATGCTCAAAGAGCTTGGAGAGAAGCCTCCCGAGCTCACTATAATTTTGACATTGTAAAAGGCTAGGAAGGTCAGTATTGTAACAAAGATTGTGAAACTGAGATCTAATGTGGTTGTACACGGGGCACACTAAGAGGAAGTGGTCTTCATCCTCGATGTTCCTATGCTCACATATATGGCAGATCCTTTCCATCCATGGCGTTTCAGGAACTGCCCAACGACTTGTTTCACTATGGAGCCCATGAGAATTTTTTCTAATCTTTGCTATATTAATTTTCTTCTTTGATCTAGTTAAAATAGAGAGATACTTTTGATCTTCTAGGGTGGGGTTGATGACCTTCTTATAATAACTTAATTTTCTTTTAGTCGCTAAATCTTTCTCACACCACTTTTTTTCTTTGAACTTAGAAGTAACAATATCTTAAATGTTATTTATGTTTTGCAATGCATCATTCTCGTTGATCTCCCAATAGTTTAACCAGGCCCTTGTGTCTTTATGCCACCCCCGATTGAGCCTTAGGTGGTTTTGGCTGGAATTTAAAGCTAGCTTAGGAAGTTTATGATCGTTTATGTTATTGAGTTTGTGCTTTTACAACATAAACCTAATCATAGCTAGGCTCTCAATAGGCTCTAGAGTATTATTTTCTGTGGGAACTCTCTGACTATGATCATAGGCCTTTACTTATAACTCTCAATTTTGTCATGCATAGAGTTCCCACAGAAAACAATACCTATAGCCAAAAGAACTTAATATTTGATAGAAATAAAAATGATCTCTTTCTAAATGAATTAAGAACTAATTTGCTTCATTTATCTAGTATAGACAACATAGAAGACCTCTATCATAATTTTACTACAACCCTCTCATATTCTATTAACATGTTCTCAATTGAAGTTTCAAATAATAAAAGAAATAGAAAAACCAATCCATGGTATGACAAAGATTGTAAAAGTGTGAGGAGAGTAATTAAGGAAGCTATTGATGAATCTCTTAAAATGGACAAGATAAAAATATACAAAGCCCTAACTAAAAGGAAAAAGAGGCAGTACATTCGTTAAAGACAGGAGAATCTCTTACACCTCTCTAAGGTAGCTCCTAAGAAATTTTGGAGGCAAATTCTGACTAGGAAGACTAAAGATAATAATAAAATTTCTCTTCACAATTGGAATTCCTATCTTAAAAATCTTTATGATCTCCAAATGTCATGGATAATTTGGAAACCCTAATTTGGAAACCCTGCTCACAACGAAAGAAGTTTTCTCTTAAGAAGACATTAAGTTTGGGGTTAATCGCCTCGCTAATGGGAAAGCTAAGGACATTGAAGGTTACTAGGAAGAAATCTTAAAAATTGGAGGTCCTGTCCCTCATCCCCCACATCCACAAGCTTTTCAATCAAGCAGTCAAGCAAGGGCTCCCTAAACCTTGGACTGAGAGCCTCATTATCCCTATTTTTAAAAGTGGGGATACAAATAACCCCTCTAATTATCGGACAATTATGATCAGCCCTCTCTTAGCCAAGTTATATGGTAGTATTTTGCAAAAGAAGTTAAGTGTATCGCTTGGAAGTGAAGGTAAGCGGGCTAAAGGCCAAGCAGGTTTCAGAAGGCATCACTCAACAGCAGACCACCTCGTTATCCTTAGGATCATTGCAGAGGAATGTCGTAATGATAAATCCAATTTATTTTGTTGCTTTGTGGACTTTAGAAAGGCTTTCGATATGGTTCCTAGATACAACCTTTGGAATAGATTAGAAGAGCTAAAGGTTCCTCTCAAGTTGACAGCTACCGCTATAAGGTTATACGAGAATGTAATTGCCAAGCTAAAGAGAAATGAGGGGTGGTCGAAAGATATTAAGTGTAACATCGGATTTAAACAAGGTTGCCCCCTCTCCCCTACCCTATTTGACATTTACATCGATAAGCTTGAAGGCTATTTAGAGGAAGCAGGATGTGATGGCATGATCTTAGCTAGGATAGTTATCATCCTTCTTCTTTATTCTGATGATATTGTTCTTTTGGCAAGGTGCCCATCTGATCTTGATAAGCAACTCAGGCTTCTTAAGGATTTCTCCTCTACCATGGGTATGATTGTTAACACTGAAAAAACAAAAGTTATGATTATCAAATGCAAGAAGGACACTTACGCTAATTTTATGTATGACAATAATAACTTGGAGGAAGTGTATTCTTACAAGTACCTAGGAATTGATATTCATCACAAGCTCAACTGGAACCATAGAATTGAGAAAAGGATTAATGGGGGGTGGAAAGCTTATTTTGGTCTTGAAAATAATTGTAAAACAACAAACCTCGTAATGTGGAATAAAAAGAAGTTCCTCTTTGAAACTTTAGTCACTCCTGTTATCTTATATGGTTGTGAGGTTTGGGGTTGCAGCATCTCCAGAGAATCATGGAGAAAGATTCAGCAAATCCAGAAGCATTTTATAACTTATAACCTGAAAATTGAAAGTAATACACCCTATCCTATTCTCCTTATAGAAGCAGGTCTTTCCCCTATTGAGAGCCTAGCTATGATTAGGTTTCGGTTGTACAAGCACAAACTCAATAACATAAACGATCATAGACTTCCTAAGCTAGCTTTAAATTCCAGCCAAAACCACCTAAGGCTCAATCGGGGGTGGCATAAAGACACAAGGGCCTGGTTAAACTATTAGGAGATCAATGAGAATGATGCATTGCAAAACATAAATAACATGAAAGATATTGTTACTTCTAAGTTCAAAGAAAAATGTGGTGTGAGAAAGATTTAGCGGTTAAAATAAAATTAAGTTATTATAAGAAGGTCATCAACCCCACCCTAGAAGATCAAAAGTATCTCTCTATTTTAACTAGCTCAAAGAAGAAAATTAATATAGCAAAGATTAGAACGAATTCTCATGAGCTCCATAGTGAAACAGGTCATTGGGAAATTCCTAAAACGCCATGGATGGAAAGGATCTGCCATATATGTGAGAATAGGAACATCGAGGATGAAAACCACTTCCTCTTAGAGTGCCCATGTACAACCACATTAGATCTCAGTTTCAAAATCTTTGTTACAATACTGACCTTCCTAGCCTTTACAATGTCAAAATTATAGTGAGCTTGAGAGGCTTCTCTCCAAGATTTTTGAGCATAGGAATAAAATCTTAAATCAAAATAAATAATTTGTTTCTTTAGGTCCGATAGACCAATGTTTGGTCTTAACGGACGTTAACCACCACCATCATCATCATCATCAAAAAGATTTTGTAATTTTAAATTAATTTAAATAATAAAAATTATAAAATAAATTTTCAAAATAAAATTATTGTAAAATTAAATATAATTAAATACTTTTTTAATATTAGTAATAAAATTATTTCTATTAAAAATTAAAATTAAAATTAATATTATTCATTCATATCATCTAAAATAATTTGATTAAATTTTAAAACTAATGTATTTTTAATAGAAACTTATACTAAAAATAATTAAAAATATATTACAATATATTTTTAAATATTATTATATTTTCATTTTCATTATATAGGTTATTTTTCTTGAGGGGGTGGAAAATGGAAAAGGTGAAAGCTACCATATGGGCATTAATGTTAACTCCATGTGTCATTAATGCATTAGAAACATGCTAGGAAAACCTCATTTGTGATTCGACGGAGAACGTTCTAGAGATGACTTTGAGTATAAACGGTATGGTCTTGGCGGTTAAGTCCATTTGCAAGTGTTGGGAGATGAGGGATAGGATTGCTAGGTGAGTAGTTGATTCAAGAAAGTAAGGAGGCTTTCCAATCGAGCCATTCATGTTCTTCGTCCTGTTGATGTGCAAAGTTAGTAATGGATGATGGAGCATTGGCACTGTGTTGGCTCCATAGATAATGCAGAGCGCTTGGAATCTTCGTTCGCGGTAGCTTTATGAAAATAGAGCCAATTTTGTGCTAGTTAGGTGGATGTTGTTGCATGTAGCTGGGTTCTTAATCGGCCTCGGTGGTGGGGATGCAACCCTCACTTTGTCGTAGTTATTTCTGTATTTTTTTTCTGTCGGTTTCTCAATTTGGTTTGCTCATTTTGGATTAAGCCTTGTTGTTAGCAATTGTGGTGGATAAGGTAGTCTTTGCGGCCCACTGGTGCCCATGGCGACCTTTTCTCAGTATTCACTCTTTTCGTTTTGATTTATCGACTTCAATATCTTCCTTTTAAGTTTCTATATTGTGTTTTTTATCATTTTTTGTCCTTGGAGGGAAGTGTGGGTAGAGTAAGGAGCCTGGTGGCGAGGTCGGGGTGGTCATTTATATATTTCTAAGTTCCCATTGGAGGAAAAGTTGCTAAGTAGTTGAGTTCTTTGTGTAGAGAGGTGTCATCTTGATGGGTTGGAGGGAGGAGACCCTTATGTCCTTGGGGAGTCAGTGGGAAGTGTTCGGCTTGGATGGGGTGATTGTGGTCGGGTAAGTAAGTGGTGTTTCTGTTTTTTGCAGGATTCTCTCATAGGATAGTGTAAGGCCTTCGAGCCTTGGTTGCGACGGACGCCGAGTGAGGTCGTGCACGAGGGCGCGCGGGTAGGCACGCGGGCGCGCGAGCGGGCGTACGAATGCACATGCAACGGAGCGACGATGAAAATGTGACGATATGTGATGATATAAGAAACACTTAATTTGACTAAGTGTTAGAGCGAGCTTTATATGCAATGATGAAAGGATGTAAATCCGACTTGTTAATAGAGCTATTGGCGTGCGTGGAGACTTTTGGGGGTCGGCCTAAGGGCTGCACACCCCTTTGCAAATCAACGCATGAGATGGTATATATAAGGGAGCTCCAAGTTCATTTGGAGAAAAGCAATTCGACTTGCATTCGCTCTTGGCATCTACGCAAGGGAAGTGCGCAGTTTGGGTTGAGACATGCGCTTTGACTTGGAGAAGTGCGCAGGTGAAGTCTTGGTTGATGGTTGGAAGAGTGGGTCGTATGTTGGTCGATGAGTATGCAGTTTTGTGCAGAACTTAAGGTGGAGTTCTAGGTGACTCGAGTGAGCATCCTCCTACCGTATGAGGTTGGCACAAGTATTGTAAAGGCTGTTCTATGCCTTGGTTGTAAAATATTCTAAGTATAGACTTGGCGTTTTGCCAAGTATACTTGATGATTGTATTATTGAAGAAATACTGATTATAATATATTGTTGGGTAGACTTGTTCGGGAGTTGCCCCTCCCCTTTATACTTGTTTGCAATTGTTGATGTTCTTGGTTAATTGCATGATGATAATGAATGAGTATGGGCTTCATTAAGTATAAAGGATAAATGCATTTTACTTGGTTGCGAAAAACAAACTAAGTAAGGACAAGTGAATTAGGCGTAGTCCACGAAGGTGAGTATTGGTGAAAAGAAAGCGTTTGGTGGTGCCACACCTCGCTATAAGCAGTTGGAAGACTACCGCAGGTGTAGGGGCGTGACAGGTGGTATCAGAGCAAGGTTTGCTCGTGAAGGTTTGAAGCTGATGAGCAGGGTTGCTCATGACAGGTACTTGTTGTTGGTCAGGTAAATCCCCTCTGCGGACAGAGGCGATCCCACTAGCCTATAACAGAACTAGCCACAATCAAACCACGCTGCTACGCAAGTTCCTAGTTATGCATCAAAGGTGAATCAAGAAGACTAACCTGGAGTCCAACGCTATGATTGAAGCAGAGTTGATATCCCCGCTCCCTTGCTCCAACAGATCACAAACGAACACCTGCACATGCAAAGGAAGAGACAGATACCAACATAAAAACTACCAAGGCACAACTATATTTCAGTCAGAAAGGAAATAAATCAACACATCACCATGATAGATAATGAGATTGGAACTATAATAGCAGTCGCTCATCAATTAATAAACAGGAAAAGTTACAACCATTGTTCTGACGTCGACCCTTCTCCTGGCTGGGCGAGTAACTATATGTGTCTTGCAATGCATCTCCTCTCCGGCAGCATAACCTCTCTAGCACTCACTAGCATTCCTCCAAGAACTCAAGAACTCAACATCTAACACTCCATGACCAATAATCATCACTACTATCACTCAATCACTAAATCACTAGCACTAGCTTGTCCAATGCATAATGACAAGCTTATATAGATGAAGAAGGGAGGAGGATACGATGAACCGGGACACCTTTCGCGGATTAGCATTATCCTCAAAAGCCATAAAGATGGATAAAGCTCGACAAAAGACTGATTTTTTATCCTCAGAAAAGCTCCATGTAATGAAGGAAACAACAGTCGGACGTGCGTTAAGGCAAAAAGCACGACTAAATTTGGTTGGCGCGACTGTTGCTCTAAGACAGAGCGCCAATGGTCGCGCCCTCTTTTGAGGATCTCCACCATTGGCGCGGGTAGAATACTGTGGACTTGCGCCAATGGAAAAAGATCACTTTTCAGGGATAATCTACAGAAGATGTCTTCAGGGAACATGGAGTACATACTCAGGGGAACATAATGCAAGTGTTTTTAGACTTTGTCACTTCTTATAACTCCCGGGATGGGTCCTCCAAGGTACGACAAGAGGAGTAACAGGGATGGTGACAAATTACTGTGTAACACTTGCAGGTGAAGGAAACCATTTCACACAAGTGGAACAAGGGTTGGTTCTAATTGCAGGTGACTTGGTGAAGCTATTGGATGGTCGAAACTGGATTGCAAAGGAGAAAGAAGCTGTTAGAAATGGCAGTCGAATCTCAGGCTGGGTCTAGTCACGTTATGAAGGATACTACTATTGGGTTCATTGAAAAGGTGTTGGAAAAGATGGAGAGTATGGAGACTTCTTGGGATAAGAAGATGGACTTGTTTGCTAAAGAACAAGAGGCCAACTTGAAGACAAGGGAAGAGCTCGACGAACCCCGAACACAACATGATGAACTTCAAATGAGTACACTGATCTTATGTGTACACAAATTGAAGTAAGGGTCAAGGAGGTTGAAGAAGCAAGGGATCAGGGTCTTGCAGAGATCGTGAACTTGAAGAAAAATCTTGACGAAGCCAAGGATGAGATAGCGGTGTTGAAAAATGCAGTGAGGCATAACTCAGGTGGAGGAGTACCTCATGTGAAGGTCAAGGAACCAGAATCTTATGATGGCACAAGGAATGCAAAGACTCTTGGCAAATTTCTATGGGATATGGAGCAATACTTCGAACGGTTGGGTCTATCTGATGATGAGACAAAGGTCAAGGTAGCTGCTCAGTTCTTAACAAAGGATGCTAAGATGTGGTGGCGAAGGAGGTTGGATCAGATTGCCAATGGTAGTGTTGATGACATTACTTCGTGGGATGACATGAAGAAGGCTTTGCAGACTCATTTTAGTCCTCAGGATGAAACATGGGAAGCAAGGACGAAGATTAAGTACATAAAGCAGACCAGAAGCCTACAAGCATATCAGCGGGAGTTTGCAAGTGCAGCTCTGGAACTTCCTGACATGGCGGAGAGGGACAAGGTGTTCAACTTCATTATTGGGTTGAAGCCTTGGGCACGCAATGAAGTGAAGAGGCAGAAGATTAGAACACTTGAAGAAGCTTTTGCTGCTGTTGATAGGTTGGTAGAGCATTATGATGAGACTTCTGATGATAAGAAGAAGAAGTCCGATAAACCAAAAGATAAGAAGAAGGAAGATGCTTCGAAATCGGATGATAGTTCAAAGACGAAGAAAGCCTTGAAGTGTTGGATATGTGCTGGACCACATACGGTGAAGAATTGTCCTTCTAAACCAAAGGTGGTTGCTATTGCACAATCTGATGCGAAGAATGAAGGTGCTTCTATGGGGATGATGCAGATACTTGGTGCTTCTGCTACTACGGAGGTGGTCTCTAGAAGGGATCCTGAAAGGAACAGATTGGAGTATGTTCAGATGAAGGTTGGAGGTGCTGATGTGCTCACTATGGTGGATAGTGGGGCTTCTCACAACTTCATGGGTGAAGATACTGCGAGAAGAATTGGGCTGAAATTTGTACCGGCAAAGGCACAAATGAAGACAGTGAACTCTCCTCCTATTGAGATTCTTGGTATAGCTGAGAGGGTGGACACTACACTTGGTGAATGGACCGGGAAGGTGGACTTCACTATAGTGCGGATTGATGACTATGAAGCTGTATTGGGGATGGAATTCATGAAACAATTTGAGGCTATGGTTGTTCCACATTTGAGGAAGCTCTACATTTATAATGGAAGGGAAGATGTACCCATTGGTGTGACAAGGCTTGATTGTAAATTGGGAGTGATGCAAATGGAGGATAAGGAAAAGGTGAATAAGATATTGTCTACTATTGAGGCAAAGCTTACCGAGCATTCATTGGTCATTAGATCACTTTCAGTTAGCATCTTGGATTTGTCAAGAAGGCTAGAGTTGGTGGAGGATGATGATGATGATGATGATGAGGTGTATGTGAGACTGGATGTCCAGAAGGAAGACCGAGATGCTTATCTACAAAGGATGGAGATTGAGGATCCTGATAGATGGATTGAGTTGATTAGTGAGGGAGAGCCTTCAGGCTCTACTCCCTCTACATCTTCTTAGATGGATAAAGAAGATGGCGCTCATTGTTAGCTGCTCATGGTAGCGAGTCCTTAAACATGTTTGAGCAGGTATGATTGATGGTGCAGGGATGGCTTGGCATCAAGCATCATGACCAGGGAAAATTTTAAGAACCCCCCCTAGATTTATAAATATAATAAATGGGCGAATCTCCATGGTATATAGGAAAAATGGAAGGCGATTTTATCAATAATATAATATGTATATATAATTTTTTGGCGAATCTCTCACCAGGCATGGCGAATATTTTACTCAATTATAAAATCTTGTAAGATCTTGGCGAGTCTTTCACTAAATAATAAAACTTTGTAAAGTCGTAGTGAATCTTAGCATAGGCTACATCCTGGTTTAATTCCCCCATTTAAATAGGCTACATTCTAGGTGAATACCATGGGTCAATACCATGTGCCATTTTGGTGAATACCATGGGTCAATACCATGTGCCATTTTTATTTTTATTAATTCTAATATTAGGGTTAATAATGGTTTTTTGCATGGTATTAATAACAATCTAGTCCATTGTATTTGTCCCATAGTATTTTGGCCATAGGTTTCACCTAAATATAACCCATTTTTTGAGTGTTCGTAAATATAATATGACTTATGGAGTAAATATAAAAGAATGTTTTATTTGTTTACCATACCTCTCATTTATTTATATTTTTATTAATTTACCATACCTCTTTTACAAATATGGTATTTGGCCCATAAGATTCACTTAAATAAAACCTCTTTCTTGAGCCTTCATAAATAGAACAAGGGTTATGGAATAAATATAAAAAGAGGTTTTATTTATTTCCGATACGTATAGTTTATTTATATTTTTATTTATTTACCATGCCTTTTGAATAAGTATAAAAAACGTTTTATTTATTTACCATACCTCCACTTTACTTATATTTTTATTTGTTTACACCCTTACATGTATATAAGGTGACTTATGGAGTAAATATAAGAAAAGTTTTATTTATTTACCATACCTCTCATTTATTTATATTTTTATTAATTTACCATACCTCTTTTATAAATATGGTATTTGGCCCATAGGATTCTCTTAAATAAAACCTATTCTTGAAAATGGGCGAATGGAAGGTTGTAAGTCCTAATTTCAAGGGCTAAATTTAACTTTTTTACCCTCTCCCTGAAAATAAGGTGGGCTATTTGAGGTGATTTGTAAAAATGTACTATGATACAAAATATTCGCCCACTAAAAATTTAAAACCCTTTAATTTCACCAAAGGGCGAACATTCGCCCCTAAAATTATCCTTGATCATGACATGTTGCAGATGGATGGAGATTCCATGGACCTGAGCATGGATTATGGTGGTAGATTCTTGATGAGTCGAGGATGTGGCAGATGTTTGAGGGACAACTGATGATGGCTTGAGGATGTTCACTCTCATGGATTGAGCGTGATGGTTGGATTAGCTACCCAACTAGTTCAGACATGGGGTCGCGAAGTGTGCAGAGGTGTGTTGGCATTTTATTGGAGTATCATGACAGAGGTTCACATGATGACACATGATGGGGTTGACATGAGATGTTGCAATGGAGATTGTAGCAGAGGAGACGATGATCATGGATCGAGATGATATCTGATGGGGAAACATACCGTAGAGGTGCATACCTTGGTATGGATATCTTGGTGACAGTTAGTCACTAAGGTGAGACATGATGGAGATGGAATCCTATATATGTTGCAGGGATGTTTGCCTTATGTGGAGGAGTCGACATCATGGATGATGATGATCTTGGTGGATGGCTGCCAAGATGGTATGTTAGTCGAGGACGACAACGATTTCAGGTGGAGGAGGATGTAAGGCCTCCGAGCCTCGGTTGCGACGGATGCTGGGTGAGGTCGTGCACGAGGGCGCGCAGGTAGTCACGCGGGCGCGCGAGCGGGTGCACGAACGCACATGCGATGGAGCGACGGTGAAAATGTGACGATATGCGACGATATAAGAAACACTTAATTTGAGTAAGTGTTGGAGCGAGCTTTATATGCGATGATGAAAGGATGTAAAGCCGACTTGTTAAGAGAGCTATGGGCGTACGTGGAGACTTTTGGGGGTCGGCCTAAGGGCTGCACACCCCTTTGCAAATCAACGCATGAGATGGTATATATAAGGGAGCTCCAAGTTCATTTGGAGAAAAGAAATTCGACTTGCATTCGCTCTTGGCCTCTACGCAAGGGAAGTGTGAAGTTTGGGTTGAGACATGCGCATAACTCATGCACATTGACTTGGAGAAGTGCGCAGGTGAAGTCTTGGTTGATGGTTGGAAGAGTGGGTCGTATGTTGGTCGATGAGTATGCAGTTTTGTGCAGAACTTAAGGTGGAGTTCTAGGTGACTCGGGTGAGCACCCTCCTATCGTATGAGGTTGGCACAAGTATTGTAAAGGTTGTTCTATGCCTTGGTTGTAAAATATTCTAAGTATAGACTTGGAGTTTTGCCAAGTATACTTGATGATTGTATTATTGAAGAAATACTGATTATAATATATTGTTGGGTAGACTTGTTCGGGAGTTGCCCCTCCCCTTTATACTTGTTTGCAATTGTTGATGTTCTTGGTTAATTGCATGATGATAATGAATGAGTATGGGCTTCATTAAGTATAAAGGATAAATGCATTTTACTTGGTTGTGAAAAAAAAACTAAGTAAGGACAAGTGAATTAGGCGTAGTCCACGAAGGTGAGTATTGGTGAAAAGAAAGTGTTCGGTGGTGCCGCACCTCGCTATAAGCGGTTGGAAGACTATCGCAGGTGTAGGGGCATGACAGATAGGGTTGGAGGAGGACCATCTATGCGTCTGGGAGAGGGGAGTGCCTACATTTTTTATTACAAAAGCGGGGCTATGGAATTGTTGTGATTGAAATCTTTAAGACCAGAGGTCGACTCACTTATGGAGACATAATGCTACTTGGCTAGCAGAAAAGGCGAGGGCCAAGGGAAGCCCTTAGTGGAAAACATATGCTTCGTCAAAGAGGATGGCCCCAAATATGGGTGGGCCCCCGAGGATAAAGAGCTATGTACCAAATAGACCCATATGATGACGGGCAGGAGTTGGATTAGTTGCATGGCGTCTCCCCTAAGCGCATGAACCCATCACCCTCCTTTGACTCCTTGGAGGCCCAAATTCGTGAATTGACACTATTAGTTGATAGACATAATGATAGAAAATGATGTCACTAGTTTCATAGCATATATAGCATAATTGGTGGCATATTTTATATCACCTAGTCTCCCTTCAAAGAGGTTAGAAGGGGTTTCACCAGTAATTGGACAACTTTGATGGGAGAATGGCACACATGGAGTCTCATATACATGAAGCATTTTGCCCCCTTGGAGATAGTAGGCTTGACAATTAGGTTCCGGGTAACTTGGATGGTTAATAATGAGGGTGGGCCATATTCTCATTTTTCAGTAGTTCTTGTCCATCTGGGCAATCAGTCTTGGGTCTTTTAGTTTTCTTTTAATGTTTGAGTCTGTTTTCTCATATTTGATAGCGAACAAATCCCGTATGAGTGAAGCCTTTATGATATTTGCTGGCCAACAAATCCAGTAAGAGTAAAGCCTTTACTTGGGCAATCAGTTTTGGGTCTTCTAGTTGTTTTCACTGTTTGAGTCTGTTTTCTTATATTTGATAGCGAACAAATCCCGTATAAGTGAAGCCTTTATGATATTTGTTAGCCAACAAATCTAGTAAGAGTAAAGCCTTTACTATTTTAATCGGGATGTAAAATTTTCAAAAATAAATAAAAATAATTGATTAAAAACAAAAAAAAAAAACAAAAAATTTATAAATTATCTAATCGAAATTTATTTTTTTAATATTAATCTAAAACCTAAAATTAATTATACGTGATCAATTGTGTATACTAATATCAATTATATATGATAAATTGTGCATATGATAATTGTGGTATATAGTCCCACCTTTCAATTATATATGATAAATTGTGTATATCATAATTGTCCCACCGTTATTATTTGATTAGAAATTTTTATATTCAATTATATTAACAAAATTGTTATAAAAGTTAAATCGTTATTAATTTTATAAGAAAATAATTGTTATTAATATTATTAATTTTAATTTTAAAATTTAATAATTTAAATATTTTGATTTGATTATATTTAAATTTGATTTATAACCGATAATTTTAACAATTGAAAGTAAGAATGATAATATGATCTACTTTAATTGGAATTATGAATGTACGGATTGCAAATTATTTAAAAAATAATAATAATTTTATTTATAAAAAAAAAAAAATTTAAAAATTATGATGATAATATGATTACTTCAATTGAAATTCTGAATGTACCGGTTGTAAATTATTATTTAAAAAAAAATCGTATTTATACCATAAATAGAAATTTAATAATAAAATTAAGTAATTGTAATTATAAATTATTGTTATATGATAAATTTCTTCCCTATAACCAAAAACATATTTGAATTTTACCAATTCAAAATAAATATTATCAACAATTTTATTGAATTAATCCACAAATTTATTAATTCAATAAACTCGATTCACTAAATCTTATCCCATGTAAAAAAGAAAATATATAGCCTTCCATAATTTAAAATGATAAGATTAAATTTAAATATAAAATCATTGATTTGCAAAACTCAAATTCATATGGCCAGAGTGATATATCAACATATAACGGCATCAGGCCATAAAAATCCGGAGTACTACCCTAAAACGACTGTGGTAACCTTCGATTTCCCGTCACTGTCGTTGCTAACTGTTGCAATGTCAACATCATTTCAAACGCTTCCAACCGTAACACCTATGGTCGCCTTCTATTTTCGATTTCCGTTACTGTCGTTGCCAAGTATTGCAATGTCAACATCATTTCAAACGCTTCCAACTGTAACACCTATGGTCGCTTTCTATTTGCTGTCAGCGTCGTTACCAACGATCGGAACGTCAACATCATTTCGAACGATTCCAACAGCAACGACGCTGACGCAAACCGGAATCCTCTACATTTCGTAGTCTTTCAACTTCACCCCCATCAGATATGAAATAAATACATATGGAAGCAAATGACTCCATGATCAATTCTATGTCATTGCAATTTGCTCATTTGCTCTGCGATCACAAAGATACAAGAAACTAGGCTTCGTATTCATTTCACTTCACAATTTGCAGAGGGCGATCGTGTCAATGGAGTGGCCGCTGCGACGTAAGCTTTCTGTGGCACTATTTCTGCTGTTACTGTTCCTCGCTTTCTTTCCAACGATGGTATGGGCTGATAATCTCCTAAAGGACGAGGACATGCACGCAATGATCAACACGCTCAGAATATCAGGCTACCATCTCTTCGCCAACGCCCTTCTGACGGCCGACATTCTATCCTCGCTCTCATCTGCAGGCACCTCCTATACATTCTTTGCTCCGCCAGACGCAGCTCTCTACGACTTGGATTTGGCCTCCAAATCGTCGCAAGAGTACCTGGACGCCATAAAGTACCACATTGTTAGCACCAAATTATCGTATTACAATCTGAACGACCTCCCTAACGCCGCGCGCCTCGACACGCTTCTGCAGAACCGGAGCCTGACGGTTACCACCTTCGGTCCCGGAAGAAACGACAACGCGCCTGTCATGGTTAACAGTGCAACCGTCTCCTTCCCCGATATCTATTACGATTACCACGTTGCCGCTCATGGAGTCCCAACAGTTCTCAAGCCGACCGTGGTCGATGTATCGTCGTCTCCCAGATTTTCAATGGATGCGCCGATCTCGTCATCTCCCGAAACCGTAGAGAGTAAGGTCAGAGATCTTCAGTCGGAATCGAACCATATGCCCGTCTTTTCTTATAGGTTGCAGACCAGGCCTGTTAGTCCGAAGGAGGTAGAAGAAATATTCAAAGAAGCTACTGTGCCAAATCAGGGGTTCTCGACCGAGCGTGTGGTTCCTCTTCCGTTGGTGGCCGTCTTATCAGCGCTGAATATTCTCGCCACCCGCGTCACGCACACCACCTGCGCCACCGCCATGTGAAACACTCCGAAGCTCACTCTGGCCGCCATTCCCAGAATTCTTTGCATGCCAAGAAATCTTCGGTTGATGTTCTTGATAGTGATGGCGCAAGACCCCACGCCGCTGCATCCAGCGCCTTATCACTTCCTTGGAGAGACAATCTGTGATGTTTACGAAGGCTGTTGGTTTATGGTGAAACGATGTATATAAAAGAAGAGCGCAACTGATTTCAATATAAATTACATCCATATGAGATATTTTTTCTTTCTTTGATTTTTTGGAAGCCTAATAGTGGTTGGCCAGATCGTATCAAAAGTAAATTAACAAATTCACTTTGTTTTTTGCTTTCGCTCTATTTGTTTTCTAGGTAAACAACAGAATTATCTGCAATGCGAGTTTTAGTGAATCAGCAAGAATTAACAACGATAATAATAAAATGAATTCGCAATAAATTCTGGCATGGACAGAGGTTTTTCCATTTCTCTGACTTTAGAGCTTTATGATTTTCGATTGGCTTGGATTTTTTGTGCCAATATGTGTTATATTGAGTATTGAATAATCAACGAGAATCGACAGCTATTAAGATGAAAAGAATGTGCAACAAATTCATATCCAGAAACTTCTCGTTGTATTTAACTGAATTTCCTTATACATGCTTTTCTGTTTCTGTAGTGTGGTTTGGAATGAGTAATAAAGCTTCGGCGACTTTTAATCACTATTATTTTTATTTTTACAAAATCAAAGCATCAGAGAATTTTAACAACGATTAACTTTAAAATAATGTCCAATAAATTCATATCGTTATGTATGTTTGTTTCTATCGACCTCCCACTTTTATATGAAAATCCTTCTAACTAAATAGGATTTATCGTGCTTGTTTCTAATCATTTTGGGTATTTATTTGAAATCCATTTTGGAAATTTATTTGCAATCCTCGAAATAAATTGGGATTGTCATTCACGGTATGGTTCTCCACTTAAGTTATATGATCAAACGTCTGGATTTATGCATTACAAACCGAATGGTCATCAGATAAATTCAATGCCAAATGAAAATCTAAATTTAATCTATATGTACACCTCGACCGCCTGCGGTTGTGGCCGTATTAATGAAAGGAACTACTATAAATTTTGCATCTCCGTCCACACATATGCTCGATTTTTCCACTCAAAATGAATGAATGCAGATGTAAATCTTAGCATTAATTTAGACATGACACTCTCCTAATAAAAGATCTACTTTAAAAAGTTTTATGAGTGTATTACATGATCTGTGTTTGACACTGATCCGAAATTGATCTAAGACAAACAATAAGGTATTAAAGGCTCATGTGCATGGATGTGCCTATGTTATTTTGTGCAACAGATAGTTAAGATTACGAAATACATAGACACTGAAGTAGTAAAAGAAAACATAACAAGGAACACATATAAACACAACAAGTTTAATAAGGAGTTCACCCAATACTCCTAGTCTAGCCTTCAGTGGTGGCCTCCCTATTATGTTTTCAAAGCATAGTTTTTACAACAGTGAGCTTAATCTGAGCCTCACTCCGTAGATACAAATCAGTAAAACTGTCCTTGAGCCTCACTCCGTAGATACAAATCAGTAAAACTGTCCTTGGATCCCTCAAGTTTCTGGAGTACACAGACTCTCCTTACTGACTCTTGGCCTCTATTGGTCACAATAGTATTAGCCCAATCTAAGACTCAATACATGACAGGCGTATATAGAGGAGTTCGCTTGAACCTCTGAAACCTCGAGCACACAAACTCTCTGACTCTCTTTGTCTCTATCCTAACTCAGGCTCGATGCTGCCTTTGCTTCTGTTGGTAATCTCGGCTTCTCCTCTCTACTTTCTGCTTACTGCCTACTACTTTTAACTTTCTTCTTGCTACTGTCAGTTTGTGGCTTTAAAGCCAATCTGATTCTTGACTGTTCCTTTCTACTTACCAGCTTTCCAGTTCCCCTCCCTTTGTTTGTTTGAATCCCTCTGTCGTTTTATCAGTCACTATATAATGCCTCACACGGAGGTGCCCACCTATTTTGTAATGGATGAGTGTGAGTTATCTTGGACATACTTGAAATGACTATTTTTACTGTTAAATCTAATAATGCCCACGAAACACGAGCTTCTGCCAACGCATCATCCATATCGGACTTCAAATCCTATACAACTATGTCTGTTAACCTCGTCAAATCTGGTCATCCATCAGAACGCATCTCCACTATTGATCTGGGGCCTCCAAATCGTACGGTCATCGTCCATATCGGGCGGATAAGGAACATGATGTTTACCCGTCCGATGTGAGCCTTCTGTCGGACGCGTGGCAACCATTGTATGGTATCGGGCGGGACTCGGTTGAAACTGCTTACTGCTCGAAACCCTTCCGATATCCTACCGGTTTTTATCGGACCCCGCTTTTGACGGAATTGGAACGATATCCGTTGCATTTTATGATTGTCCGGGTCCACGAGCTTGCGGCCTTTCCTTCTTTGATGGGTTTCCCTGCGATATGCAATTAGAGACCCCTGTTTCTTGAAATGACCTCTGGATTTGCTAATTTGCGATAGCGCGTTACCATGGGCCAATGGTCTGCGCGCTTGACCAACGGTCCTCGTTGCTCTGAGCTGATCACCAATTGCAATTTTTTCGAGGATACCCATGATACATTTGATATTCACAAGATTTGTAGCCTTTGGCATAATTTTTTAATAGTTCATGAAAACTTAAAGAGTGTTTTAAGATCCAATTTGGATCAGACACAAATATATGAACACAATTGAACTAGATGAGTAATGTCAAGTAAACATATTCTAGTCTAAGGCTTAATTAAAATTTAATAAGAATGATGTGAAATATGAGTTTGAAAATATAATTATAAGCAATATGTTAAAAAGTTTAATTTATTTTACAAGGCCCCATGATTCGTATTGGACTTAAAATACATGAACACATTTTAACTAAATAAGTGATATCACCTAAAATACTCCAATTTATTCAGGATGCTCCATCCGCTAACATTCAGGCGATCTCCCCAGTATGAAGTCCCAGCTAGACTTCACACCATTTTGTGTAGGAGTCTCATCGAGTATGATGGCCCGGTTGTCATTATCTTAAAGATATGCCTTAGTTCTTGCTTGTCAGCGCATGAGAGTGGTATACTAAGTCTTCAAACAACGAGGTTCGTGTACTTGGTGAATGCTTAGTGTCACTTGTGTCTAAGTTCCTTCACTAAAGAGGGGGGAGGGTGAGTGAGCCTCAAGTCGAAAGGAAGTAGTCCCAACTTAGATAGAGACATAGAACACAATAGGATCTGCATAGCTTCCGGTGGAGTAGTCCCAACAGATGTGGTAGTCACATACACAAAGGTGAACATATAGAACGTACAAAACCCAATGGAGTAGTCCACGTGAGTGTGGTGGTCATTATAACAAGTTTACAAGAATGAGTCTATCTAATGTCCGGAGACGTAGTCCACATGGGCGAGAGAGCAATAACAACTCATACAACACATTTCCAACAACATATGCACTAAAACAATTGAAATAGTTCAACTATTTTAGTACAAGTTAAAGAAACATGCATTACAAACATCCAAAGAAAAGTCTTACAAAAAAATACAATACATGTGTGAAAACCTGCCAGTCTATGACAGGCTTCTGAATTAAGTGAAAGTCCCAAGACACATTCATACACCATACATCACTAACTCTAGTGGTGAAGTGTTAGAGCCACTGTTCACTCCTCAAAGAAAAGATTATAGACTCTCAAGGCAATGTGGGAGGAGCCAAGGTGAAAAAGTCCTTTGCGTGTACAAATGAGGGGGTATATATAGCGAGCAGTGAAACTAGCCCTTATGACTCTTCGACTTCCCTCACGACTATTCGAATTACATGACTCTTTAAATTCATCCTTCGGTCTCTTGGACTCTCATGTTACATTACATTTATTACATAAGTATGACTCGAAGTAGTGGCAACTCATGACACAACTCGACATGACACTGTTGGTAAGCACATGTTGGCTATGATGTTCGTGCCAAGTTTCTCTGCTACTTAGTGATGTGTGTGCTCATGGTGTACCATAGCTTCACCTCAAGATGGCAAAGTGTACATAGTCTTCAATGGCCTTGGTGTTCACTTGATGGTCCATGCATGTGCATGTGCCTCTTTCAGTTTCTAGTTGGTATGCTTTGTGTGTGAATCAAACTGTGAGCAAGTCTTATAGCATGCACTCCTTGTTTATCCCGTTCATCGTCGTGCCATGTCTCATCCCTGTACCTATTTCTGCAACCATTCATGATGAGACGACATCAAATCCATAAATCCCCTAGTCTACTATGATGCATTATCCGTCGTTTCCTGGTGCAAGTGACCAAGAGAAAGGACAAGGCCCTAAAACAACGCAGAGCACATGCCATGTTGGGATGTGAGGCTCTGGGACACTCTCAGGAAATAATGTGCAGAGGTCACTAGGAGGTTTGGTTGAGTGGTCTGGGACAACAGTGACATCTGCGGGAGATGGCTCAATTGGGAGGCATAATTATGCAATTTTTACAGGAAGGCAATGCGGGCAACAGGGGGCACTGGTATTGAAAAATACACAGTTTTTTAAAGGAGGCCAGGATCGAGATGAAGAAGAACTAGTAGTGAAAATTGCGCCATTTCCTATAGGAGGCTAGGATCGAGCTGCGAGAGCTTGATGGTCAGAACTGCGTAGTTTTGGGAGGTATTCAAGTGAGACATGACTGTGCAATTTCGAGGCTAAGAAAAGTGTCGGGCTATAGGTGGAATCTCAATGAAAATTGCACAATTTACAAGAGAAGTGGAGAGCAATCTAGCAAGGGGACCACTTGGTTGCGCAATTTCCCGTGACAGTGCAGCGAGAGGCAGCAAGTGCCTACCGCTCATATGTGTGTAGTTTCTACAAGTAGTGCAGGTAAGCAGGTTGGAAAAATTATTCTCAGTTTTGGGGATGAATGCAACCCTGGCTTACAACTCAAGTCAAATGCTTTGGTTAATCAGCCAGGGGCTTAATGGATGGGCTTGTAGGAAGCGCAAACTGAAATGGCTTCTTGGGCAACTTCTACGTTGTTTTAGGGGAAACTTAGCTGGCTTGTTTTCAGAATTGCGCAGTGAAAACTGCCTGGAGGACAACCTCAACCTCTGTGCAGTTATGGGCAACAATTTGGGGTCACTGAGGGCTGAGGCTGTGCAGTGCAGTTCAGTGAAGGTCTAACTGATCGAGGGTTGGCCGATCAACAATGTTTTGGAAAAATGACTAAGTGTGTGATTGAGTTAAATCATGTATACATGACCTTGTGAACACACACTCAACATGACTTAATGACAAGACACCTCAAACCAACAAGACAATTATTGGAAGTAATGCTTCCATGTCTTCCAAGTTGTCCTGAGTTGTATTGTGTGAGTTCCTAGGTTAATAGGTGTACTAGCTATTTTTAGTAATCTAGATCCACCATTCTCGGATCTAGAAAGATCATATATTCCTATATATGTAATGGACATGGGATCAATAACACATACTTTGTTTGGTCTTTTGTTTAATGGATCTCTTTTCCTTCTCTCTATTTTCTAATATGGTATCAAAGCTAGATCTGTCTTTTTTCCCTCACGGGAAATCTAGGAAGATGGAGATTCTTGAATATTATTTCTCTGTGAATAAAGTAGAATAGGAGATTGTGTTGCAAGAGTAAATTATATATTTGTAAATCCATTCACGGTATGTTTGGGATAGATTTGTTATGTTGGGATTTATAGATTTGAATGTTGAATGCTTGTTGAGTATTGAGTTGATTCATTGGGAGCCTTCGAAGATATATTTTTTTTGTCAAAGGTTCCCTATGCGGCTGCAAACAATTCAATACGTGAAGGGATTTGTTGTTGTGCTACTTCTGTTGCAATGTGATTGCGTTTGCAACAAATGGCTGGCTCTGCTCATTCGATGCCAAACCATGATCTTAGGTTAGATGTGTGAAATGTTGAAGATGAGATTTGACGACATAACACTGATTCCTGCGGAACCTAGATTTGTGATGGAACTATGCGCAAGCCCATTGATAAGGGTGAATTTCAGGAGTTCATGATGAATTCCGCTGAAGTATCATTTCCCCCTCGTTGTTAATTCTTCAACGTGTAAATCTGGAAAACAATGATAGCTAGTATTTAAATCGTTCTTCAATGATGAGTGAATGAGGCATGGAGAAGATCTGGCATATCAATAATGGACAATTCATTTAGATGGAGGCACTGGGCATTGTGTCTAACAACGATAAGAGCTTCTTGCAAGGAGATTCCTCTCATGGAATTTTTGGAACATGATGAATTCATTGGAGCTACTCAATGGAAAATGCTCTAGTGTTGTCTCAATGAGTGTAGATTTATGTTTGAGTCCAGCTCGATTTCGACATTGTAAAACCATAAAATGTATGTTCTGTATGGATTATCGTGGGTGAACGTCTTTATGTGGAAGCCACTTCATATTTGTCTTTAAACATCCAAGAGGTTGAATTCTCATGAAATAATCCCTTGTGGACAACCTCATGAATTGGTTTCCTTTATTAGTTTTATTTGTGAAAACCTTATTTATTTAAGGTTATTTTAATATTGGTGTGGTTTTTTGGTATATTATAAAGAGGCAGAGAAAGAGTTTTCAAGGTTGGGTATTGTGATTATAATTAAAAATAATAATAACAATCACAATTGTGAAATCGTGTTGATGTTTGTGGTGTGGGTTGTAAAATTATATTTGTGTAGAAAAGGAAGAAAGAAATGTAGAACCACAGAGAAAATTCCAACTATTCCATAGACTATTGTGATTCGTCGTGCTCCAAGATCATTAGTCATAGGTATTTATTGATAAGGTCAAGCGGTGTGACTCGTAGTGCTCTAGGAGCATCAGTATAGGTTATTTTATAAGGTCAAGTTGTAGAATTGTCTCCTTATGACATTCTATATCCAAAATTCTCTCCTAGATAACTGATGAAGGCTGGGCAGGGTCATGGATTCACAGATGGTGGTAGTTCCATAGGATGGTTTAGTATCGAGACTAACCCCTTACGCTCTGGGAGGTTGAGAAGCATCAATTCTACAAACTTCATCAACGATGGTCAGAGGCGGTTATGTTTTAAATGGAGGTCAAGTGACATCTCAAAGATGTGGTGGTGAAAGAGTGGTGTTTGCAAGATTCCAGAGTGGAGGTGGGTGCTAATGATGACCATATCAGACAAATCTGAAAAAGATTTATTTATTGTTATAATATGGGTTTTTTATATTTTCTACATGTAGACATTAAGGGAGGGGTGATGGAAGTAATGCTTCCATGTCTTCCAAGTTGTCCCGTGTTGTATTGTGTGAGTTCGTAGGTTAATAGGTGTACTAACTATTTTTAGTAATCTAGATCCACCATTCTCGGATCTAGAAAGATCATATATTCCTATATATGTAATGTCTGTGAGATCAATAAGACATACTGTGTTTGGTGTTGTGTTTAATGGATCTCTTTGGTTTCTCTATATTTTATAATAACAACATGTCTATGTGTGACTGTCTAAAGGTTGAGAGTGAAAATTGTGACACTTGAGATAGATCATTGAACAACTGTGACGACACTTGGGCGACATTGTTTACAACTTTGTGTGTGAGTGCGATAGATGTTTGCATAGCGAAAATAACTCATACACACAAAGAAAAACCTTCAACATCACTAGAACAAGGTCGCAAGCATGACATAGCAATCAACGTGCTGAAGATGATAGTTGGTCAAACAAGAAAAAAGGAGGCAAGATATGTAGAAAAAACACATGAAATAACTTTATTGTGTTCGCAGACATGGATTTTACTGAAGACCCGATGATATGACAATGACAAGAAGTCCTACAAATTCAACTAAGGGGTGTACCTCAAAAGGTGTTCTTTACATACAATACATACGCTCAAGATGGTAATGCATTCGACGAAGTTTGCATGCAGTCCTGATATTTTTCCTTCACTTCATCCCTTGATACTTCTCCTCAACTCCTTGGAAGTGATCTCAACATGTCACCTTTTCCTATTGTCATTGAAAGATAGATCATTGCAGTCTCAGTGGGTAGTGACTACTATCGGGATGAAGCCCTAGGATGCCCATTTGCACAATTTTTGAATGCAAGACATATTGGGTAGCTTGGACAACACTATGCAGTTTTGAGGCATAGGACACTCTTGTGGGATGGGGTCTTAGGAGTACACCTCCATGCAGTTTCTGAATGCAGTGCAGCCCGGGCAGTTGAGAGGCAATATTGTGCAACTTTTCGATGCAAGGCACTACTGTTGGATGAGTTTTGGGAGGAGACATCTGTGTAGTTTTAGGTTGCAAGGAAGACAAAGTGGCTAAGGGACAATACTGCATAGTTTCTAGAGACAGTGGGTTTTGGATAGGGGAATGACACTAGAGGAAACCACTGCACAGTTTTGTATGCCAAGGGAGGGTGGGTCTCTGCACACTGTGCATTTCCAATAGGAAAGGGAGAAATATTGAGGGTTACAGAAGTAAAGTGCATAGTTTCAAGAAGCTGGATGATGTTAGGCTACTCGAGAAATGGCTAAGTGTGAGATCAGTGACAAATATTTAAAGAGTGATAGGACTCGACTATGATCAGACATGAACACTTAGTGATACAACGTAGATCATATAAAATTTATAAAACATACTCTTCTTGATGCAACAAACTTCAAAAGATTTAAAGAGTGATAGGACTCGACTATGATCAAACATGAACACTTAGTGATACAACGTAGATCATCTAAAATTTATAAAACATGCTCTTCTTGATGCAACAAACTTCATGACAAGAGTGTGTGAAGCGAGTGTGAAACATTTCTATGTCATGATAACAACTCATGTGGACATGCTTTCCCTTGAAGAAAAACAACATCCCCTTTGCATGAAAAATAACAATCCATACGCCCATAGATGACACATGTTGCATAAATATGAGAACATGGAAAACTCTTAAGGTCAAGGAGGGGAGCTAGAGATCATCAGCTTACAAACAAGTGACCAAGGAGCGATCGATCGTAGGATCCAAGGTAGGCTCTGAAATTTGCACGCAAGCCAAAATTTTGGAGGGTGGTTGTTGTTGCTACAGGACTGGTGACACATTGGTAGAAATTCATCTCTATGTATGGACCTTGTTTCATGAAAGGCAAGTCTAACCCTTTCGTAAGTATTGTTTGATTCTTTGAGAGTGATTGCTTCCGCACTAGCTTGTGTGACAGATGTAGCCCCTACCATTCTCTTAGTTGGTGAGAACACATTCCAAGCCAAGTAAACTTAGTTGTTTCGATTGGGCATGAGTATATTGATGCACAAGTAATATAATTGTCTGAGTTCAAGTTTCATCTCTACTGTTGCTCCACTATGAGCAAGCCTGGGTAGTACCCTGGCAGAGTCACGCAAGAACACAAGCATCACTCCACTACCAACAAGACTGGTCATTACCCTGAAGGATTTACTTGTATCACCTCTCTACACAAGAACCCTTTCTCTTCTTTCATCTGATTTTTTCAAAGAGCAATGCATAGGCACTTATTTATTTCAAATTTGAAAGAGGGATCTCGACTTGTTGAGAGAAGAAGAGGTTGTTCCTTCATAGATGCTATATATACCTCTGACATACTTGTTAGAGTTTTTCCCCTCACCTTACTCTACTTCACTGAGCTGACAAGGGTTAACCCAAAAGAACCGATTAGAGTAAGAGGTACTAGTTAATAGTGCAAGAATTGTGTTTTCATTAATATTCACTCTAAGCAAAACGTCTTTTACATCAAGGCATCATCGACTAAAGACAAAAAGGTATTCATAAAGAGGGAGGACAACATATAACCAGATGTTGATAGTTGTACAAGTCCTCTTATATTTTCTTGGCTTGTCTCGAGATCCAAGCATGGTTTCATGAGAGACTAACCTACGGGTACAAGCAAGCAAAGAAAGCAAAAGAAAAAAGTAGAAGTAAAGTGAAAGAAAAAAAAAAAGCAAAGAAAGAAAGCAAGAAAACAAAACCAAGTAAGCAAATAAAGCAAACATGCAAACCAGAAAGCAAAGACTACTCCTACTCCTACACTAAAAAATGTATTGGCTTACTCATGTAAAGCGATATTTCCAATGTAGCCACCAATGCATTGGATGGACCATGTTGGTGAAGGCATGGTAAAAGAGAAATATATGCATGTAAAGTAGTGAAAAAGAATGATAGATCAGTGAAGACCAACATCTTCTAAGTTCTAAAGCATTCACAGAAAAGAAAAGAGTGAATGAAGAAGACACACATTCTATAGACGTACCATTGTGTTGAAACGTACTGCGTGGAGATGGTAAATATACAAACTATGTGGACTGTCACATACAAGAAACATGAAAAAGAAAGACAACTTATGGTTTGCAAAAGTGCTCGTTGTGCAAGATTCCTCCAAGGCATGAGGGATGGGATCATGTGATTTGGGTGGAGGAAGTGAACTCTGTGTATTAGATTTATCTTCGATGTGAAGAGGAGAGTGATGAGGAGTTGTGCGTGTTTCAAAAAATTTCTGATAGGAAGTTGAACTAACCTTACGACTACAAGGGCCTGACATAACCATCAGCTTAGGCTGAAGTACCTTAATAGCCTGTGCAGTTTCCACTTCGTCAATAGATAGATCGTCAAACGCTAGTGGCTTAGAAATATTAACAACGAGTGAATCAACATCATGATCAAATGAAGAAGTACATAGATCATGACAACCATGATCAAAAAAATCGGGATGTTCATCGGCATCCTCATGATTTGATGAATTAGGCAAAGGCTTAGATGAGAAATAAGGAATTTGACCCTCTGTGTTTTCCAAAATGGCAGATGACAGATGGGACAAATTTTTAGAGGAAGAGGTGTCTTCTCTGCAATGTAATGACAAGCTAACATCTGATGTATCCTATAAATGATCAGAAGTAGAAACATCAGAAGATGATTTTTCACAGGGAAACTCAAAAGTCGAAGAATCACAAGAGATGTTAGGATAGAGTGGATGAGGAACAAATGGAAGGGAGTCATCCTTCACTGCGGGTTCTTCTTTAGATTCTCGAATGTACTCATGATGAATGATAATGTAGGTTGACTTCACACCACCAAATTCATCGACAAATTGATCCTTGTCAACGCAAGATGTAGATTCTGAAATTGGAGAACACATGACTGTACAATCAAGAGGATCAATGGAACATGGGGATGGAGGTTTAGGGAACGATTCCATGTGACAACCAATGTTGTTACAAGCCAAATCTACGCAGATATTAATAGAAGGTGGGGTGGAAGTATGTGACAGTTCAACAGATGTGCGCACAACTTCTCCCACCTCGCATTGCGAAGCTAAATCCATTTTATGAGAAGGGGATGGATAATCAGTTGTGACAATGATATTTTTAGTCTTAGATTTTGTAGCTTTAGCACCGAGGTGTGCTGGAGGGGTTTGAATAATTCCAAGAATTATGGATTTTCTGATATGTTAAGAAGATACTTAAATATTCCATTGAGAAATTCCCAATCAATTTCATTTTCAGGAAATCAGTATGCAATATTACGAAAGCATGTGTGAAATTTCTCAATAGATTAATCGGGTGCTTTCCATGATTTGATAATTTCTTTCTTAAGTGATTTGTGGTCAAAATTATTGAAAGCATGGGTTATCTCTAGGATCAAATCAGAGAAAGAGTGAATATATTTCTCGGGTAGCGTGGCAGACCATAGAATTGGGTTCCTTCAAAGCGTGAATGTGAAAAACATGCAGGTCATGTAATATTCTTGGATTTCATGCCTTTCACATGAGCCTGCAAAGGAAATTGCGTGTCTAAGAAAGGCTACTCCACCTTCACCATTGTATGTGTTATATTACAAGTCATTCCAGAGCTTCTCCAAGATTTTGAAGTCCTTTCCATAAGACATACATTTTGGAAGACGAATTATACAATTAGTCATGATAAATGAGAGAAGATTCAAAACAGTTTATCAGAGTTCAGCTTGTCATCTGGCACTCCTTCTAGCATAAGAAATGTTGATATTGTTGGATCCACCAACATTCAGGGCGTCTCCCCTGTATGAAGTCCCAACTAGACCTTACACCATTTGGTGTAGGAGTCCCATCCAGTATGATGTCCCAATTTCCATTATCTTAAAGATATACCTTAGCTCTTGCTTATGAGCACATGAGAGTGGTATACTTAGTCTTCAAACAATGAGTTTCATGTGCCTAGTGAATTATTATTGTAACTTGTGTCTAAGGTCCTTCACTACAGAGTGGGGAGGGTGAGAGTGAGTCTCAAGTTGAAAGGGAGTAGTTGATGAGCCTCATCATTGGGTAATTATATGAGCCTTAATTCACCTCCTAAATTAGTCAAATCAAATCTTCTCACAATTTATTACATGTTTTGAATATATTTTGTTTAATGGGATGTGTTAAAGTGTGATATTATGCCTAGTGGATTAATATGCATTGAATGCAGGTTTGGAAGAGAAAATCAAGCAATTTTTTCAAGACTAAGGTTTCAAACTCAAATGGGACAAGGGAGAGAGATTGTAGGAGGTAAATCCTCCTCATTTACTCCTCCCCCATTTGAATGCTCCTCCATTAATCACAACAACTCGGAGTGCGAGTCGCCAAGTCGTGAAGTTCAAAATGTAGTCGAGCAAGTAATAGAAAAGAGTTAGTTCATCTTGAGTCTAGGAGCTGAGCCTCCCTATATTTAAGGAAGTTGCTGGAGAGTTCAGCTATGTAAGTAGAGAGGCCTACAGCATCATTGGGATTCAAATTTTTGTTGTAAAAACACTAGTTATTTTCGAGCTCCAAACTTGTGGAAGACATCAATGTAATTTTTTTTTTGATAATGGAAATGAGATTTTTCTTCGTCCAGCACTAAGTTAATAGAGAGGACTGAAGCCCTTGGGTTAGGTTCCAACCCTAGCAGAAAAGGCTCCTTTGCTTGTATCTTTATGCTTAGCTTAGTTTGATAGATTCATGGTTAAATTGTCTCTAATAGTATTTCATTGCAACTACTGTGGATTTGCTTAGTTGTTTATTAGTTTGCTTGCATTTGTGCTTTACTTCAATAGCAGGTTAGAAGAGATAAAAATAAGCACCACAAAGTTGTAAGTAGATGCCTTGGCCTCACCTCTTCCCACAAGGCTCATGATTTGAGGAAAAGACCCTTAAGGAGCCCCGAAAAGATAAATTTCCATTTCATCATAAGATTTAGAGTTTACTGTACTTAAACAAGTGTTTGTTCATTTTTTCAAGTGTAGGGTTTAATTTCCATCTCTTACATCTTCAGTATTTCAGTAGATCTCATCCATGTTTCCATTTTATTAAGAAATTTTCCTCACGCATGAAGTAGACAGCTAGTTCATTAAATTCTGCTTTTCTAGCTTGTTAGAATTCTTCTTGTTTACATGAATTTGTGGAAATTATAATTGTTTGATGCAGAGCAGGTGCTTCAAAAATTTAAAGGGATCTCATAGCAAGCAACTACCTTCCAACTTCATTCATTCATAATCATCCTTTGCTTTCACCAAAATCTTCACCAATCTCATCATTTTACATAGAAATTCCTCCGAGCATGTTGAGTAATCCAACCATCTCCTAACCTTGGTATTGAGTTCTTATTTATCCTAGGAATTTTCTCACTCCATTCCACCCATCGACCACCCTCCCTAAGCTTTCCATCACCTCCAACAACCATCGTTTTTCTCTCAGTTGTATCCTGTAGGTTTCTAGTACATCTTGTATGTTTTCCTGTAGTGGCCTGTTTTGAGGCCGAATTGAGGGAAAACCTCTAGGAAGACACACCAAGTCACCCAAGGGTCTCCCAAACCTCCCAACCATCTCCTAGACCTTCCAACCATTCGCTAGCATCGCTAAACGACCTATCACATCACCAACAGAGATTAGGGTACACTTGATTTTCTAGAAAAAGAATAAAAAGATCAAAACACATTTATTTCGGTCTAATATCTTGAATTTCCATGCTTTAGATAGTAGCATTTCATACATGTTGGCTTGGCATTCTTGTAAATCATAGTTTCTCAATAGTTAGTTAGAGAATGGTGTGTTTCCAACAGAGCATTTCAGTCATTTTCCTTACTTGCAGTAGACAAGCTTTCTCCTAGAGTAGATTCCTCTTTCTTTCATCGGTAATCAAGCTTCTTCTAAATCCATAGATGCCTGGCTTGAAAACCCTAGTGGTTTCTCACCTGTTGAATAGTGACAAAATGTAGAACCATCACTTTTACTTGTGTATACAACACTGTCACCTCCAAGTTTTTACGAACCCCGGCTTGATAAAGTAAAGGTTGTAGCTGCAGGAGTTGTAGTATTCTTGCTGCAATACTGGTGCTCATCACTTTTTGGCATCATTGCTGAGGAGGTGTCTGAGTACTATATGAATACTACTTTCTTTCTTCTATTTCTTATTTCTAATATTCCGCTCTTAGTTTCATTTCTGCAAAAGTAATTTAGTTTGCTTCCTTTTTCATTCTACATTCTTTTCTTTCCTTTCCATTCTGCAAGTAAGATTTCAATCAAGTAGTTAATTTTTCATTAGTCAGTAGTTTTCATTCAGTCTCCAATTTGAATGATGAAATCACTCTCAAAGTTAAAAAAAAACACAAAACCAAACAAAAACATTTATTTTCATGCCTTGTAGAAATAGGGATATCTTAGGGAATTTTTTTCCAAATACCCCCACTGCCTCAAACAGCCAACCCTCCCTCTTCTTCAATGGCTGTGAACTGGAGGAACCCTTAGGTGAGCAACCAAACATATTTGAAGAACCTAAAGGTGAAGAAGAAGAAGGAGAACCCATTCCTACTAAACCTATGGGTGAAAATAAAAATGGAAAAGGAAATAGAAAAATAGTTGAGGGTGCCTTCCCCATCAGGGAAACCAAGGGCTAAACTAAGATGAAAAATATAATCCCTTTTGACCTTCCTCATTTCCATTTCTATCATATGCCGAACCTATGACTATACAAATGATGAGCAGAAGTTGAAACTATTTCCATCCACTCTCAAGGATGCAACATTGCGTTGGTTCATGGGTTTACCAGGAGATAGAATCACAACTTGGGCTCAGATGTAACAATCCTTCAACAACAAGTACCATGACTATTATAGGTCTAAAGACACTAAAGAGGAAATTTTTAGGATGACCTTAGGCAATGATGAATACCTAGAGGATTATGAGGAATGATTCCAGCTTAGCTATAAAAGGGCCAGGTGCACACTTGAACCTGAGGCACTGAAATTGGTCCTGCTTACTCACGTAAAGTGATATTTCCAATGTAGCCACCGATGCATTGGCTGGCCTATGTTGGTGAAGGCATGGTAAAAGAGAAAGATATGCATGTAAACGAGTGAACAAGAAATACAGATCAACAAAGACCAACATGCTCTGATTTCTAAAACATTCGCAAAAAAGAAAAGAGTGGATGAAGAAGACACACATTCTATAGATGTACCATTGTGTTGAAACGTACTGTGTGAAGATGTTAAAAGTACAAACTATGTGGACTATCACATATGAGAAAACATGAGAAGGAAATAAAACTTATGCTTTGCAAAAATGCTTGTTGTGTAATATTCCTCCAAGGCATGAGGGATGGGATCATGTGATTCAGGTGGAGGAAGTGAACTTTGTGTATTAGATTGATCTTCGATGTGAAGCCAAGAGTGATAAGGAGCCGTATGTGTTTCTAAAAATTTATGATTGGAAGTCGAACAAACCTTAGGACTGTGAGGGCCTGACATAACCATCATCTCAGGCTGAAGTACCTCAATAACCTACGTAGTTTCCACTTCATCAATAGATAGATCGTCAGAGACTAGTGGCTTAGAAATATTAACAACGAGTGAATCAAGATCATGATCAAATGAAGAAGTACATAGATCATGACAATCACAATCAAAAAATTCGGGATGTTCATCGACATCCTCATGATTTGATGAATCATGCAAAAGTGTAAATGAGAAATAAGTAATTTAACCCTTTGTGTTTTCAAAAATGGTAGATGACAGATGGGACAAATTTTCAGAGGAAGAGGTGTCTTCTCCGCAATGTAATGACAGGATGACATCTAATGTATCCTATGAAGGATCAGAAGTAGAAACATCTGAAGATGATTTCTCACAGGGAAACTCAAAAGTGGAAGAATCACAAGAGATGTTAGGATAGAGTGGATGAGGCGCAGATGGAAGGGAGTCATCCTTCACCGCGGGTTCTTCTTCAGATTCCCAAAGACACTCACGATAAATGATAATGCAGGTTGGCTTCACACCACCAAATTCATTGACAAATTGATCCTCATGAGCACAAGATGTGGATTCTGAAATGGGAGAACGCAAGATAGTACAATTCAGAGGATCAATGGAACACGGGGATTGAGGTTTAGGGAACGAGTTCACGTGACAACCAATAGGCTTGAAAACCAAATCTACGTGACAATTCCACAGATTTGTGCATACCTTCTCCCACCTCACACTCTGAAGCTAGATCCGTTCTATGAGAAGGGGACGGACAATCACTTGTGATAATGATATTTTCTGTCTTAAATTTCACAGTTCTAACATCGAGGTGTGCTAAGAGGGGTTTGAATGATTCTAGGAATTATGGATTTTCAGATATGTTAAGAAGATACTTAAATATTCCATTGAGAATTCCCAATCAATTTCATTTTCAGGAAATCAATATGTAACATTACAAAAGCGTGTGTGAAATTTCTCAATGGATTAATCGGGTGCTTTCCATAATTTCATAATTTCTTCATTGAGTGATTTATGGTAAAAATTATTGAAAGCACGGGTTATCTCTGAGATCAATAGAGAGAAAGAGTAAACAGATTTCTCGGGCAGTGTGGCACACCATAGAAGTGGGTACCTTCGAAGCGTGAATGTGAAAAACGCATAGGTGATGTAATATTTCTGGATTTCATGCCTTTCACACGAGCCTGCAAAGGAAACTACGTGTCTAAGAAAGGCTACTCCGCTTTCACCATCGTATGTGTTATATGACAAGTCATTCTAAAGCTTCTCCAAGATTTTAATGTCTTTTCCATTAGACATACATTTTGGAAGAGGAATTCTAGGGTTATTCATGATAAATGAACAAATATTCAAAATAGTTTATGAGGGTTCAGCTTATCATCTAGCCCTCCTTCTAGCGCTAGAAATGTTGACGGTGTTGGATCCACCAACATTCAGGGGATCTACCCTGTATGAAGTCCCAACTGGACGTCACACCATTTGGTGTAGGTGTCCCATCCGATATGATGGCCCAGTTTCCATTATCTTAAAGATATACATTAGTTCTTGCTTATGAGCACATGAGAGTGGTATGCATAGTCTTCAAACAAGGAGGTTCATGTGCTTGGTGAATGATTAGTGTAACTTTTGTCTAAGTTCCTTCACTACAAAGTGGGGAGGGTGAGAGTGAGTCTCAAGTCAAAAGGGAGTAGTTGATGAGCCCCATCATTGGGTAATTATATGGGCCTTAATTCACCTCCTAACTTAGTCAAATCAACTCTTCTCACAACTTATTACATGTTTTGATTATATTTTGTTTAATGGGATGTGTTAAAGTGAGGTATTATGCCTAGTGGACTAATATGCATTGAATGTAGGTTTTGAAGAGAAAATCAAGGAATTTTGGAAAGAGTAAGGTTTCAAACTCGAATGGGACAAGGGAGAGAGATTCTAGGAGGTAAATCCTCCTCATTTACTCCTCCCCCATTCGAATATTCCTCCATTAGTCACACTAGCTCGGAGTTCAAGCAGCCAAGTGATGAAGTTCAAAAAGTAGTCGAGCAAGTGATAGAAAAGAGTTAGTTCATCTCGAGTTTCAGAGCCGAGCCTCCCTATATTTAAGGAATTTGTTGGAGACTTCAGTTGTATAAGTAGATAGGCCTAGAGCATCACTGGGATTCAAATTTTTGTTCAAAAAACACTAGTTGAGCACCAGACTTGTGGAAGACATTGATTTAATTTTCTGTTTTGATAATGGAAATGAGATTTTTCTTGGTCTGGCACTGAGTTAACTCAGAGCACTGAAGCTCTTGGGTTAGGGCCCAACCCTAGTAGAAAATGATCCTCTTCTTGTGTCAGTATTCTTAGCTTAGTTTCATAGGTTCATGGTTAAATTGTCTCTAGAAGTATTTCATTGCAAGTATTGTGGATTTGATTAGTTGTTTATTAGTTTGCTTCCATTTTTGTTTTACCTCAGTAGCAGGTTACAAGAGATAAAATGAAGAACCATAAAGCTATCAGTAGGTTTCTTGGCCTCACCTCTTCCCTCAGGGATCATGATTTGATGAAAAGACCCTTACGCAGCCCCAAAAAGATAGATTTCCATTTCCTCATAGGATTTAGAGATGACTGTACTTAAACTAGTGTTTGGTCATTTTTGAAAGTGTAGGATTAATTTCCATCTCTTAAATATTTAGTCTTTCAGTATATCTCATCCATGATTCCATTTTATTCAGCAATTTTCCTCATGCATGAAGTAGACACCTAGTTCATTAAGTTATGCTTTTCTAACTTGTTAGAATTCTTCTTATTTACATGACTATGTGGCAATTATAAATGTTTGATGTAGAGAAGGTGCTTCAAAAATATAAGGGGAGATCATAGTGGGAAACTACCTTCCAACTGCAACCATTCATAATCATCCCTTGCTTTCACCAAAATCTTCGCCAATCTCATCATTTTACACAGAAATCCCCCCAAGCATGTTGAGAAAATCCAACCAACTCCTAACCTTGGTATTGAGTTCTGAGTCATCCTAGGAATTTTATCACTCCATTACACCCATCCACCACCTTCCCTAAACCTTCCATCACCTCCAACAACCATCTTTTTGCTCTCGGTTGTATCGTGTAGAAATACATGGAATCCTGTAGGTTTCTAGTACATCCTATAGGTTTTCCTATAGTGGCCTATTTTGAGGATGAATTGAGAGAAAACCTCTAGGAAGCCACACCAGGTCACCCAAGGCTCTCCCACACCTCCTAACCATCTCCTAAACCTCCCAACCATCCACCAACATCACTAGGGCACCTGTCACATCACCAACAGAGATTAGGGTACACTTGTTTTTCTAGAAAAAGAATAAAAAGAACAAAATAAATTTATTTCGGTCCTTTATATGCACAGTAGTGAGGTTTGATGTCTTGAATTTCCATGTTTTAGATAGTATCATTTCATACATGTTTGCTTGTCATTCTTGTAAATCATAGCTTCTCAGCAGTTAGTTAGAGAATGGTGTGTTTCTAGCATAGGATTTCAGTCATTTTCCTTATTTGCAGTAGACAAGCTTTATCCTAGAGTAGATTCCTCTTTCTTTCATCGGCAATCAAGCTTCTTCTGAATCCATAGATGCCTGGCTTGAAAACCCTAGTGGTCTCTCACCTGTTGAATAGTGACAAAAGGCAGAACCATCACTTTTACTTGTGTATACAACACTGTCACCTCCAAGTTTGTACGAACCCCGGATTGATAAAGTAAACGTTGTAGCTGCAGGAGTTGCAGTATTCTTGCTGCAATCCTAGTGCTCATCACTTTTTGGCGTCGTTGCCAGGGAGGTGTCTGAGTACTATGTGACTACTACTTTCTTTCTTCTATTTCTTATTTCTAATATTCCACTCTTAGTTTCATTTCTGCAAAAGTTTAGTTTGCTTCCTTTTTCATTCTACATTCTTTTCTTTCATTTCCATTCTATAAGTAAGATTTCAATCAAGTAGTTAATTTTTTCATTTAGTCTCTAGTTTTCATTCTCTCTGCAATTTCAATTCTGAAATCACTTTAAAAGTAAAAAAAAAAAAAAAAAAAAACCCACAATACCAAACAAAAACATTTCTTTTCATGCCTCGTAGAAATAGGGATATCTTAGGGAATTTTTTGCCAAATATCCCCACTACTTCAAACAACCAACCTTCCCTCTTCTTTGGTGGCTATGAATTGGAGGAACCCTTATGTGAGCGACCAAACATATTTGAATAACCTACATGGGATGAAGGAGGAGAACCCATTCCTGCTAAACCTATGGTTGAAAATAGAAATGATAGAGGAAACAAAGAAAGAGTTGAGGGTGCCTTCCCCATCAGGGAAACCAATGACGATACTAAGATGAAAAATATAAGCCCTTTTGACCATCCTCATTTCCATGGCCTGAACATAGAAGACCCATAAACTTTCTTATTTGTGTTTTCTATCATATGCTGAACCTACGACTATACAAACGATGAACGAAAGTTGAAACTATTTCCATCCACTCTCAAGGATGCAGTGTTGCACTAGTTCATGGTTTACTGGGAGATAGAATCAAAACTTGGGCTTAGATGCAGCAAGCCTTCAATAACAAGTACTAGGAATATTGTAGGTCTAAGGACATGAAAGAGGAATCTCTTAGGATAACCTTAGGAAATGATGAATCCCTAGAGGATTATGAGGAATGATTCCAGCTTAGCTACAAAACAACCAGGTTCACACTTGACCCTGAGTCACTAAAGTTGCTCCTGCTTAAAGGAGTAAGGGAAGACCTTCTAGATACCCTACACTTGTTAGTAGGAGAAGATATCTACTAGTTACCCTATGAGGATATCAAGACTGTGTTTACAAACCATTCTTGGGCAGCTAGGAAAAAGGGTAGGGGTAGTCAACCTATGGTCAGTCCATTCTCTTCCAATTCATCTATCAAGGGTGAAATTGGAAATATTCTGGAGGATTTCAAAAGTGAGATGTTGCAAACCCTTGGCCTACATATGGACACTATGAACATTAAGAGAAAGCAAGAGGAAGCAGAGAGAGCCTTGGCCATTTTTTGTCCAAGATGCACCAAGAGGCACCCTAGGAATGAATTTCCATTGAATTCTATTGAAATTTGCTTAGTCTGTGAAGAAAACCACTCCGCAGACAAGTGACCCTCTTTACCTGGACTCGAAGTTGTATATTAAGGAGCTGAAAGGGTCAATGAGCAGCTCTACTACATAAACCAAAGGAGACCTCATGGGCCTAGAGCATATAAGCAGGGTATGCAAGGGTCATCCCATACATATTAGAACCCCAACCAAACCACATCCCTACCTTCTGGGGGACCCCCTGCTTATCCTTCTTGGTCTACACCTCTTCCTTGGTCCTTTGCACCTTGGTATCATTCCTAGCCAACCAATCAGTGATTTCAAACATATGCTCCTCCACAACCTCAGTGGAATGCACCACCCCAAGGGTGGAGGCTCCAATAAAACAATGTTATAGCTTTATTGCCTTCACTACCTTCCTAACCACAAATTTTACACTCTGCTCCACCTAAACAACCCTAGATGCCTACCCAGCCAAATCTGAACCCAAACAATAGATAGCCACAACCCTACCCAGCCAAATCTGAACCCAAAAAATAGATAGCCACAACAAGTATACAGTGGAGAGACATCATATCCAGCTTATGCTATGAAGATTCAGGAAATCAACCTGAGATCTGGGAGAGTTCTCCCGGACAACCAACCTCTACCTCCACCCAAGGAGGTTGAGGAAGAAAGAGAGGAAAGTATGCTTAAAGTAAATCCACCACCCTTTCCTAAGAAATTAACCCAACCATTGTAGCCTACCCTAGAGGAGACTGAACTTTTGGGAGAAATGAGAAACCTATGTGTCAAAATTCCACTTCCCCAAGATATTAAGGATGTTCCTATTTACAACAAGTTGATCAAGGAGAAGTGCTTAAAGCATCGAGGGAGGCGAAAAGGAGATGAGCCTACCATTAATGTCATTGGAAAACTGTCTGACTTAATGCTGGGGTGGGTAATCTATCGAATGAATTTGGACCCTAGAAGCCTTGTAGTAGATGTGCACATCAATGGCACTATTTTCCACACACTTAGATCGATCTTGGGGCTGCCATTAATGTGATGACCAAGGACACCATGCTCAAGCTCAACCTCCAAGTTTCATTGAGGAAGATCAAAATAGTTTTGCAACTTACAGACCACTCCAGAGTGACCCCTGATGGGATTGTGGAGGATGTGATGGTCTCCATTGATTCTTGTGAATACCCTATAGATTTCCTGATTCTCCAGCCTAAGGCTAAGCTTACAGGTTACCCTCTCATCCTTGGGAGGTCCTGGTTAGCCACTACCAATGCTTACATTAGCTGCAGAGTTAGAAATATGACCCTCCTGCTCAGCCATCTCTAGAAAATGACTTACCTTTATGGCTGGAAGATGAGGAGGAATATTAATTTTATTCTGCCCAACTCTATACCTTAGAAACAACCATGGGAGGGGGACAACAGGATGAAGATTATTTGATCGAATACATACTCCAAAGTCCAACCCCCTGTACATTGTCCTTAGAGGAAGTAGAAAAGGAAACCTAAAACAACCATCAATTGGATATATGCTTAGCCGATTACAACCCTATCTATGTCAAAACCATATAATTCAGTCCCGAGAGAACTTTGAAAATAAATCCATCTCTTTCTGTTCTCCAAGAAGAAAAGTTATGCAACATGTTAAAGGAACACCTAGATGCCTTTTCCTAGAGTTACCGAGAAATGAAGGGAGTTCACCCCTCGGTGTGTACTCACCATATTTATATCAAGGAAGGTTACAAGCTAGTCTGACAACCCATAGGAGGATGAATCCAACCCTTAAAGATATAGTCAAAGAAGAACTTCAAAAACTACTAGATGCATGATTCATTTACCCTATCTCATATAATGAGTCAGTCTCTCGTTTGGTTTTGGTTCCAAAGAAAAATTGTAAGTGGAGGATTTGTGTCGATTACAGGGAGTTAAATAAAGCCATAAAGAAAGACTGTTTCCCTCTACCTTTCATTGACCAAGTGCTAGATGGCCCGGCAGGGAAATTTTTTCTCTTTCCTAGATGGATTCAGCGAGTACAATCAAATCCAGATCAGCCCGGAAGACCAAGATAAAACCACCTTCACTTTTCCTTGGGGTACTTTTGCCTATAGGGTCCTTCCTTTTGGCCTATGCAATGCTCCTGCCACTTTTCAGAGAGAATTCCTAAGTATCTTTGCCGAGTTAGTCCATGATGTGGTAGAAATCTATATGGATGATTTCACACCTTACGGAGGTGATTTCGAGGAGGCATTGTCCAACTTAGGTAAGGTTCTACAAAAATGCGTTCAAATGAACATGTCTCTCAGTCCTAAGAAATGTGAATTCCTTATGACTTCAAGGACCGTGCTAGGTCATTCAATATATCAGCAAGCATTGCAGGCGGACCCAAACAAAACAGCTATCATCCAAAGGGCCCCACCTCCACAAAAGTAGAGAAATGTCAGAAGTTTCCTAGGGCTAGCTAGATACTACCAAATGTTTATAAAATATGTTAGCAAGTTGGATTCTCCTTTATTTGAGTTATTGGACAAAGACTCTGAATTTTTATGGTCAAAAAGTTGTCAAGAGGCCCTGGACACTCTGAAGGATAGGCTAACCACTGCACCGATTCTCAGAGGCCCAAATTGGGCCCTTCCTTTCCATATTCATGCTAATGCCTTACACAATTCCATAGGAGTAGCCCTAGGCCAAATAGATGAGAAATTGCCTTATGCCATTTACTTTATTAGTAAGAATCGGTCAAATGTTGAACGGAACTACACAGTGATCGGAAAGGAGCTCCTAGCTATTGTGCATTCATTGAACAAATTTAGGAATTATATTATAGGCTATCAAACATTTGTACATAATGACCATGTTGCAATCAACTGTTTTCTGAATAAACGTAATGTGAATTCTCGAATTATTAGATGGATACTTTTATTACAATAGTTTGATCTATCTAGTGTTGATAAGCCTGGCAAGGAAATTGTTGTTGCAGACTTTTTGTCCATATTAGCTTTTCCTGCAGGTGAAGGGGGAATGGCTGATGATCAGTTATTGGATAGACACGTATTCACCATTTCAGTTCTCTCTCCATGGTTTGTTGACATAGAGAACTATTTGGTATCTACACAGTTCCCACCAAATCTATCCTCCAAAGAGAAAAGCAAGATTGTGAGGAAGAGTGCCCCCTTCACCTAGATTGGGGGAAATCTCTTCAAAATTTGCCCAGATCAAGTTCTGAGAATATATTTTAGGGAGGAGGAAGTCTTTCACATCCTTTTGTCTTGAAATGATGGGCCTTGTTGAGGTCACCTTGCAGCAAAGAGGACAACATTTAAAGTGTTACAAGTCGGGTATTATTGGCCCACTTTTCATCAGGATGTGAAAAGATATACTAGTCAGTGTGATCGGTGCCAAAGGATGGGAAAGCCTACTCCAAGAGATGAAATTCCTCTTCAACCCCAAGTGACTTTTAAGCAATTTTAAAAGTGGGGCATGGACTTCATTAGACCTAGTAACCCTCCTTCCAAGAAAAAGCAGTATATCATTATGTGTACTGACTATCTGACTAAGTGGGCTGAAACCAAGGCAAGTAGGGCAGCAACACTGGAGAAGGTGGATGAGTTCTTAAGGGAGAATGTATTTTACAAATTTGGATACCCTAGAGAACTGGTCACTAATCAAGGCAATGAGTTTACCTCCAACATGATTGAAGTCTTGCTCTGTCAGCATAAGATCAAGCATAGGACCTCCACTCCTTATCACCCACAAGCTAATGGGCAAGTGGAGGTGACCAATAGAGCGCTAGAGGACATCTTGACCAAAGTTGTTAGCAGCAACAAGAAAGATTGGGCCGATAGACTACTTGAGGCCACCTGGGCCTATAATACCACTTGGAAGACCACGAGTTGATTCAAACCCTATGAGCTAGTCTATGGGAAAAAGGCCCTGTTTTCCACTGAGTTTGAGTATAACACATTGAGGATGGCAGCCCAACTATATCTAGATCTCAGTAATGTACAACAAGAGATATTTCTCCAGTTTAATGGGTTAGATGAATTCAGAGGAAGATCTAACACTATAAGAACATGAAGGATAAGGAATTTCATGAAGGTGATTGGTCCTTCTTATATGACTCCAAATATAAAGACTTAAGGGAAAGTTAAGCACAAGATGGTTAGGGCCTTATGTTATAGAGAGATGTCATGATAATGGTTCAGTGCAGATGAACCATAGATGCAAAGGCTATTCCTTTACTTGCTAATGGGCACAGACTGAAATTTTACAAGAGTCCATTGTCAAATCAAGAGTTCATTGATGGTATCAATAAAACAGTGATGGTGGTGGAGCAAATTTCAACTCCTACCTCATCAAGTCACTCGGAAAAAAGAAATAGGGAGACTCAGCTGAAAACCTCCATGAGGTGCATGAGTCCCACTATTGGACTGAAAACCTCTTGGGGCGGCCCAATGGTGTCAAAAAAAGAAAAAAACAAGAAAAAATGAAATAAAAAGATCCATGGGTGAAAACCTCTTAGAGGCAGATTAGTTGTTTTCAAAAAATAAAAATAAAAATAAAAATAAATAAAGAAAACAAGGAAAAAAGAAAAATCATGGAAAATTTATGTTTGTAGGTCAGTAGGAGGACGATTAAAGAAAAAAGGAGAATAAAAAAGTGACCTATTTCACACATTTTTATTTTTACACCCATCATCATTTAGCACTCCACCATTTGTTTCATTTTTTGCTCATTTGCTTCAGTTTACAAGGGGACTGTGTTTTCTACAGGATCCCCTGTAAACCTACAAAATCCCCTGAAAACCTACAAGATGATCCTGTAGGAATTATAGTGGCTCGGGAATCCTACATGAAGTGACCCTAGGGCGAGAAAATGACCTGCCATGACAAAAAAATAACATTGATACATAACAACTTCATTACCATACATCTCTCCACCTTGATCTCCCTTGCATTCATCATAAAAAAAATCAGTTCTTAAAGAAAAATCATAGTCCTCAAGAGAAAACACAGAGGAAAAATGAAACAGAGGGTAGAAGGGAACATAACCTGAGTGTATTCCTCATTATTCAAACTCCTAGAACTCCTCTCTACCCATATCATCATCTTCAAATTCCCAGTAGAGGAAATGATTAAAAATTATGAGGGAGAAGTAGCTATAGGACATCCTATAGGAAGTACTATAGTAGGCTATCCCATAGAATAAAAATCATGAGTAGCAACAAGCTTCCAACATGAATATCCAAGGGAAGAACAAGCTCCATAGTACAAACAACACCATCATCTTCAACACTAGGTACCTGAACATTAAGGAAATCATCAGAGGGCAATAGAAAAGGGAGGAAAAATAACATGCAGCCAACACATAGCAAGCACCTAATTTCTTCAACATACTGCAACAAGGTATTAGCACCATAGGTAAGTATCTCACTTCACTCTCTCATTTGCATTATGTAGTCAAAAAAATGTAAAGGTTGTGAGCGAGTTGGTTTATAAGAGAAAGGTGGCCAGTTAACTTGGCCACCTTCGTTTACTCGACGAAGGCAAAATAGCTAGTCCTCCCACATGTGGTAGCAGTCAAGTCAAAAAAAGAGAGTAGAAGGAAAAAAACAAGTTAAGTCTATGGATGCATGAAGTGGGAGTTGATTACAAGGAGAAGTCAATGATGAGGTGGTAGTGGGGACCAACGGTCCAAAAATAGAAAATGTACCTCGACTGCCAACACACCACCTCACTCAACTCGACCATAAGAGGAAATAATTGTTGATCCCCATGCACTCATTCATTTATCTCCTCAAGGCTCACTCTAGCAAAGTTTCTCTCCTACGCCGGAAACCTACAGAAGACAAAAATTCCACCTTTCTCCTGCACAAGACTTCCAACAGGATTACACAACAAATCCTAAAGGATCACATAGGAATCCTACACGATGCAATCAGACAGTCTACGGATTACCTGAGAGTAGTTTCATAAGGGGATACACAAGGGTTGGCTACAAAAAAAACCATGAGGAGGTAGGCTCTGTATTTACTTCCCTTTTTCCAAGTGAATTTCTCAAAAAAATATCCTAGTTTGAGTGAATTTGGCAGTTGTGTAAGGGAATTGACTCCACATTTATTTCAGTCCCATTTTCTTCTGCATTAAAATTTGTATCAACCATCTCTACTCCTCAAAATTAACCAACCAAAATGACAAGGGGGTTTAATAGAAGGGAACCCATTAACACTGTGAGAATCCACTAACAAGCTCCTGTGTTAGAAATCTCCACGAGGCATAATTGGATGGGGTATTTTTAGAAATTAAGCGGGTATGATGATGGAATGGCCTGAGATTTTTCTCTCTCTCTCATTCCTCTAACGAGAGCCCATGCCATTGCTGTGGTGAGAGGCCTCTCCATAGAGCTCACCCCTGAACTCAGAAGTAGAATTACCACAATTCCCCTAGGAGTGCCTTGGAGAAAGGAAGACAAGGGTGATAGCCAAACTGCCAAGAAGAAATTCATTTTAGACGGAGAAGAGCCCATTAAGGATAAAAATGAAGTAAGGAGAACAAGCCTAACATACCCCTGGAATGAGGTAAGCTACCACCTTATTAAATATATATCATGTGAAGGTAGGTATAGTGTGGTTTATGGATAACACTTTAGGCTTCTTGAAGAATTGAGGTTTGGAGTAGAAACACCTCCTCAACACAAACTTAGCATACCATACTTCCTTTTGCAATCACTGATAGATAAAAGAATAAAGGCGTAGGATGGAAACCACCAATAGTTATCCCACATGGGATAATTAAAATCATCATAGAATATGCCCTCCACAACCTTAGAATTCCTATCCAATGTGAAATTTTCAAAGACATGCAGACAGAGGAGGATATCAAATCCCTCACGTATGACATTAGTCCTACTGTCAGTGAAAAGGATGAGGAAGAAACCAGAACAAATGGAGAAGAAGCAGAGAGGGATGAAGATGAGATAGATGAGGAGGAAGAAGAGGAGAAAGAGAAAAAGGTGATGAAGAAATAGAGGAAGATGTCAAGGAGGAAACTATCAAACAAGATGAGGATCTAGAAGGAGAAGAAGAGGGGAAAAACATAGGTGAAAAGGGAAATCGAAAAGAGGAGGCAGAAGACAATGAGGAGTCACCTAGGGCATCTCCAGAACCCACTGAGAGAGAAGAAACAACTTCCCTCACTGCCCTTAACCCCGCTATTAAAAAAAAAGGAAAAAGACAGAGGTAGACCCCTTATCCTTCAGAACAGGAAGATCACAAGGATAAGGTAGGGAAAACCCCAAACTCCAACAAAGGATCCCATTGTTATTTAGGAGTCACCTAAGTAATAGGAGAATATGGATCCTCCTATAAAAACTCAAGAAGAAGGATCCTCAGCCTAAACTTACCCTAAGTCTTGTATCACCTATGTGAGAAGGCCTGTAACCATGTCTACCTCATCCAAAGGAAAAGGAATCCTACAGGATACACAGCAGGACCTACCGGAAGCAGAGAAAGTCCTACAGGAAACTCTCCTAAACCTACATGAAACTCAAAAATTGGATGAGGAAAGAAGTAAGCAGCCAGAAATAAAGAGAGAGGACCTAGAGCTAGAGGATACTAGACCTCAACCTAACCTTGACTCCTACTACATATTTATTGAGGGGGGCAGGTTCATTCCACAAAAAATTTCCATTCCATTATTCTTTGAGCTTGAGAAAGAGAGAGCCAGAAGTTACAGATGGATGCAGATTGCCAAGTCCAAGGGAGTAGAGGACATTGGTCACAAGGAGGAGAAGATCAAAGATATGGGAAATTAACTAAGTAGCTTGAGGGACCGAGAGGCCATCATGAAAAATCAGTTAGAGGCAGAAAATACATAGTTAAAAGGATAATTGCAAGAAAGATAAAATCATTGGCATCCATGGATAGTCTCTCTTTGGAAGAAATCCAGTGCAGGATGTCAGCTAAGTCCTTTGAATTATACCTTAAGTAATAGTGGTTGCAGTGCCAAATCAAGACCCTAGCACAAAGGGGCACTATGCCATTCCAGGATTAAAGACAGTTCATTAATCTTTGTGATCAAAGCACATTGGAAGATAGGACCAAGATTTCTGAGTTTTATTTGCATAACATGGACTTGAGAGACATGAATGTATGGGAACCTAATACAAATATAGGGTATTTACAGTTGATGTCTTTGGCATCATGGATTGACCATGAGTAAGAAAGGGATGAAGAAACGAAAGTATTGGAAAGACAAAAAACAAAGCCTCTTATGATCAAAGTTGAGAAGTCCAATCAAATAGTACTCCTCAGTACACATAATTTAATTGCAAATGATCCTCAACTTGCACCCAGTTATCTTGCTACCTAAGAGAAAGCAATTACACATTTTGAGGACATGTTCATATTATGAGGGGATGACAGCATGCAAACTTGCCTAAGGAGATGGAATACATTGCCATACAATTTGAAGATCAGAGAGTACCACTCTCCTCAAATCATGAGAGAACCACTGAACATAACACCCATGTACAAGCAACCCATCCAAAGGCTCAAAGTCAATTGGATTGGCCTGAGACTCAGCCCCCCACTTCTCCTGGGAATGTTAGAAGGAAGGAAGGAAGATGAAGAAAGAAGCTAGTGGGAGAAGGTATAAAAGAAGGAAGGATTCTATGCACAAGAAGAAGAAACCACAACAAAGGCATAAGATGTCAAGGAGGCCACTAGAGCTATGAAAGACATGGACATTGATTGAGTTGCTCAGAGGATGAGCAACACTTTCAGTAGGGGGTTGATGATGAGCCTAATCATTGGGTAATTACATGGGCCCTAATTCACCTCCTAGCTTAGTCAAATCAACTCTTCTCACAACTTATTGCATGTTTTGATTATATTTTGTTTAATGGGATGAGTTAAAGTGAGATATTATGCCTAGTGGACTAATATGCATTGAATGCAGGTTTGGAAGAGAAAATCAAGGAATTTTGGCAAGACTAAGGTTTAAAACTCGAATGGGACAAGGGAGAGAGATTGTAGGAGGTAAATCCTCCTCATTTACTCCTTCGCCATTCAAATATTCCTCCATTAATCACACCAACTTGGAGTGCAAGAAGCCATGTCATGAAGATCAAAAGGCAATCGAGAAAGTGATAAAAAAGAGTTAGTTCATCTTGAGTTTGGGAGTCGAGCCTCCCTATATTTAAGGAAGTCATTAGAGACTTTAGTTGTATATGTAGAGTGGCCTAGAGCCTCATTGAGATTCAAATTTCTGTTGTAAAAACACTAGTTATTTTCAAGCTCTAGACTTGTCGAAGACATTGATGTAATTTTCTATTTTGATAACGAAAATGAGCATTTTCTTGGTCCAAATTTGAGTTAACTCATAGGGCTAAAGATGTTGGGTTAGGGCCCAACCCTAGCAGCAAAGGATCCTCTTCTTGTATCTGCATGCTTAGCTTAGTTTCATAGATTCATGGTTAAATTGTCTCTAGAAGTATTTCATTGCAAGTATTGTGGATTTGATCAGTTGTTTATTAGTTTTCTTCCATTTGTGATTTTCCTCAGTAGTAGGTTAGAAGAGATAAAAGGAAGCACCACAAATCTGTCAGTAGGTGTCTCAGCCTGACCTCTTTCCTCATGGATCATGATTTGAGGAAAAGACCGTTAAGAAGCCTCGAAAAGATAGATTTCCATTTCCTCATAATATTTAGAGTTTACTCTACTTAAACTAGCATTTGGTCATTTTTGCAAGTGTAGGATTTAATTGCCATATCTCCCTTCTTGAGTCTCTTAGTAGATCTCATCCATGATTCCATTTCATTCAACAATTTTCCTCATGTATGAAGTAGACAACTAGTTCATTAAATTCTTCTTGTTTACATGACTTTGTGGCAATTATAAATGTTTGATGAAGAGAAGGTGCTTGAGAAATCTAAAGGGGTCTCATAGCAAGAAACCACCTTCCAACTTCATCCATTCATAATCATACCTTTCTTTCACCAAAATATTCACCAATCTCATCGTTTTACATAGAAATTCCTCCAATCATGTTGAGTGAATCCAACCATATCCTAACCTTGGTATTGAGTTCTAAGTGATCCTAGGAATTTTCTCACTCCATTCCACCCATCCACCACCTTGCCTAAGCCTTCCATCACCTCAAGCAACCATCATTTTTCTCTTAGTTGTGTCCTGTAGAAATACAGGGAATCCCATAGGTTTCTAGTACATCCTATAGGTTTTCCTATAGTGGCCTGTTTTGTAGCTGAATTGAGGGAAAACATCTAGGAATCCACACAAGGTCACCCAATGGTCTTGCAAACATCCCAACCATCTACTAAACCTCCCAACCATCCACAGGAATCACTAAGCCACCTGTCACATCGCCGACAGAGATTAGGGTACACTTGATTTTCTAGAAAAATAATAAAAAGAACAAAAAAAATTATTTCGGTCCTTTACATGCACAGTAGTGAGGTTTTATGTCTTTAATTTTCACGCTTTAGATAGTAGCATTTCATACATGTTGGATTGGCATTCTTGTAAAGCATAGTTTCTCAGCAGTTAGTTAGAGAATGGTGGGTTTCTAGCTTAGGATTTCAATCATTTTCCTTATTTGCAGTAGACATGATTTCTCCTAGAGTAGATTCCTCTTTCTCTCATCGACAATCAAGCTTCTTCTAAATCCGTGGAAGCCTGGCTCAAAAAACCTAGTGGTCTGTCACCAGCTGAACAATGACAAAAGGTATAACGATCAATTTTACTTGTATGTACAGCATTGTCACCTCCAAGTTTATACGAACCCCGGGTTGATAAAGTAAAGCTGGTAGCTCAGGAGTTGTGTCATTCTTGCTGCAATACTGGTGCTCATCAGTGGTTGAGTGAATTGTTAGGCAGCAGGTGAACTATCAATGAAAACTGCATAGTTTTTAGGAGTGAAGAGCAGGCTAATAGGGGGACTGAAAATGTATAATTTCCCAAGAAAGTGCAGTGACGAGCAGTAAGTGCATGCCCCTAATGTCTACGTAGTTTCTACCAGAAGTGCAAGTAAGTAGGCTAGACAATTTCTGCGTATTTTTGGGGATGAAGGTAGCCCTAGGTCACAACTCAAGTCAAATTATTCGGTTAACTAGTGGGGGGCTTGATGGATGGATTTGCGTGAAGCAAAAACTTAAATGGCTTCATGGGAAAATTTTGTGCTATTCTCGGGGACACTAAGCTCGCTTGCTTCTATAAGTGCACAATGCAGATTGCCTGGAGGACAACCTCAAAATCTGCACAGTTCTAGGAAAATGTGCAGGGTCACTGAGGACTGAGGTTGTGTAGCGCAACTCAGTTAAGGTGTGGCTTATGGAGGGCTGTCTGGTCAACATATTTTTTGAAAAATGGCTAAGTGTGTGTGTGAGTGAACACATGTACACATGACCTTGTAAACACACACTCAACATGACTTGATGACAAGACATCTCAAACGAATAAGACAACATGTCTTTGTTTGATTCTATAAAGCTTGAGAACAACAAGTGTGACACTTGAGATAGATCATTAAATGGCTGTGACGACACTTGCGTGATATTTTTTACAACTTCATGTGTGAGTGTGATAGATGTTTACATAGAGAACACAACTCATACACACAAAGACAAACCTTCAACATCACCAAAACAAGGTCGCAAGCATGGAATAGAAATCAACATGTTGAAGATAATAGTTGGTCAAAAAATGGTGGGGGTCAAAGTGGAATTGGTGGCCACCCACAAATTCCACTTTGACCCCCACCATTGTTTCTTTCAGTTTTTCATTTTTCTTAATTGTAGCACAATTTACTATTTTTAGCAGTTTTTCGGGTCCTAAACTTCAGAGCCGTTTTGAGGCCCTAAATGATGTTTTTTTGGCAATCTACTGCCATAATTTTTTTGATAAAATCATGTTTTTTTTGTAGTCCTTAGAGAGATCTTTCCAGTGGGGTATCATGCGCATCAAACAGAGATAATATGACCAAGTCACAACCCTAGGAAGTTGGTTTTCCAACTAACCCCAACGGGGCCCATAAACTCTTGGTGTTATATCTCCTCAGGTTAGTGTTTTTTGTTGTTTAGGGTTTTCTCTTATTTTTCAATAATAAAAATCCCCTTGAGCCTCATTGTAATGCAGTTCAAATAAATGTAGCCGCCGCATCTCTCCTTAGAGATAAGCTACCATTGCCAGAGCTAGTTTATCTCCATTTCTATTTGTAAGCATGTTTCAGTATTTTACATTAATGAAATGAAGTATTATTTCTATTGCATCTCTATATTTATGGTTATCTTTGTAATTTTTTGTGTTCCTGTCTAAATTTGGATCAAGCGAAAAGGAATCAATACATTTAGAGGAAACAATTGAAATGACTTTTTTTGTTTGCAGACATGTATGTTACTGAAGACAGGATGATGTGACAATGACAAGCACTCCTACAAAGTCAACTAAGAGGTGTACTTCGAAACGTGTTCTTTACTTATCATAATTACCCTCGAGATGATCATGCGTCCAATGGAGCTTGCATTTAGTCCTTGTCTTTTTCCATCACGTGGTATCTTGGTCCTTCTCCTCAACTCCTTGGGAGTGATCTCAGCATGCCACCTTTTCCTATAGTCATTGAGAGATAGATCAATGCAGTTTCAGTGGGCAGTGAGTGTTGTCAAGATGAAACCCTAGGAGGCCCATCTAGGTAGCTTCTAAATGCAAGAAAAATAGGGCAACTTGGACAACACTGCATAGTTTTGGGGCACAAGACATTTCTTCAAGATTGGGTCCTAGGAGGACACCTCTACGGAGTTTTCTGAGTGAAGTGTAGCCTGAGCAGCTGAGAGGCAATACTACACACTTTCTAGATGCAAGGCACTATTGTGGGATGGGTTCTGGGTGGACACATTTGTGTAGTTTCAGGTTGCAATATAGACTGAGAAGCTAAGGGACAATACTACATAACTTATGGAGACAATGGGTTCCGGATGGGGAAAAGACACTAGAGGAAACCACATCATAGTTTTCGATGCCAAGGGAGGTTGGGATCTCTGTGCACTATGCATTTCCTGTAGGAAAGAGAGAAATCTTAAGGGTTGTAGAAGCAAAGTGCACAGTTTCGAGAAGCTGGATGTGGCTAGGGTGCTCAGGAAATGGCTAAGTCTGGTATCAGTGACATAATTGTAAACAATGATAGGACTCGACTATGATCACATGTGAAGACGTATTGATACAATGTAGACCATCCAAAATGTATAAGACATACTCTTCTTGATCCAAAAACCTTCATGAAAATAGTTCGTGAAGTGAGTGTGAAACATGTCTATGTGATGATAACAACTCATGCACGCATGCTTTCCCTTGAAGAAAAACAACATCCCCTTTGCATGACAAACAACAATCCATATTCCCACAAATGACACATGTTGAGTAAATATGAGAACATGGACAAATCTTAAGATCAAGGAGGGGATATTGACATCATCATCTTACACACAAGTGACCAAGGAATGATTGATCGCAAGATCCAAGGTAGGCTCTGAAATTTGCATGCCATTTAAAATTTCGAAGGGTGGTTGTAGCCGCTACAAGACAATCTGATATTTAATTAAAATTTAATAAAATGATAAGAAATATGAGTTTGAAAATATAATTATAAATGATATATTAAATGGTTTAATGTATTTTATTTCTTTTATTTATTAAAATTTAATAAAATGATAAGAAATATGACTTTGAAAATATAATTATAAATGATATATTAAATGATTTAATGTAATTTATTTATTTTCCAAGGCACCAATTCTTAGATAAGCTTTCAAAATTGATAGTTATAGTCCAATGATGTTACATTGTAAATGGATGTAAAAGCAGGAGGTGGGAAGGACGAGTAAATCTCGGGCCAGTAAGGAAGGACGCCTACCAAAACAATGATTAGATGATTTGAAAACCAGTATTACATGATTTAAAAATGCATCAAATAAATGCTAGCTATGTTGATAGTCATTGAATATCAGAATTATCTTCCTTTTAATCATCCAGCAAGGAAGGACACCTACCATAACAATGATTAGATGATTTGGAAACCAGTATTACATGACTTGAAAATGCATCAAATAAATGTTGGCTATGTTGATAGTCATTGGATATCATAATTATCTTCCTTTTAATCATAAATTATTAAAATCCTGAGAAGAGATGTTGGTATAACATAGCAGCATTCTATATATGAAGGGATGGAATTTTCGATAAAAATAATTTATTTGTATTTATAATTCACATGTTTATTTTTAATATATATGGTTAGCCCCATTTCAATTAATTATGGAGGTTGATGTGGCATCCACTCAAATTATGGTGGTAATAATAAGAAAGTTAATTTTTGAGTGGCATAACATTTGCATGCAGACTCTAAATGACGTGATTCTTATGTCGTTTGAAAGGTTTATATGTGTAGAATATCAAATAAAGGTGTTCCAATAAAACAATTAAGTTTTAACCCCAAAAATATCTTTTTGATGTCTCAAAATGCTCCTAGAAGGTTTTAGATCACAATATGCCAAATTGGGTCTTGTCAATAAAAGGGGTTTTGTGAGTTGATTCCTCCACTTTTTCCACTCTGAAAGCATAGAGATGGATGACAAACAATACAATGATCTAATATAGGTCACACATCCCAATTAAAGGATATATTTTGTCGTCAAAAAATTTTACTGAATGAGGTGAGGAAATGTTTCCTACACCTTCTCTCATGTGTACCATTTATCTTTTCCTACAAGTTGTCCTTTCAACCCAATCTGCCAAATGTCATGCTACCCCTCTCTTATAGCTTTATAATTGTTCTGCAAAATTATATCTTTTGTCAACTCTGCCTAAGCATCTAGTGTTAGATCCTCTACAAAAGATAGGACTTATTCCTCTTCCTGATATAGCATGGAAGGCTCATAGATTTTCAAATTCTCTACATTAACAACTAAGTAAATGCACACATATCATTAGAGATGGTACTCAATGGTACTATTTCCATCATGCACATGAATTTGACTTTGTAATTACTAAAAAAACTCCTCGAATTCTGCATACTATGAATATACTTCTATGCATGTGTCATGGGTGAATGGCTCCATGTGCATAAGAGTCCCCAATGTTGTGATATTTGATGTGGCTTGCCTTGAGAGCTTGCTAAGCATCTTGTTCATGTTTCCTATATTGTACTTGATCACTAAATGAAAATGTTGCAGAAACCCCATCCACCTGTAATTCCTGGTCTATTGTAGCTTACTCTATGTCTACAAGTACTATAACGACTGGAGATTAGTAGAATATTGTCTCTTTTCACATGAAATAGCGCTTCCGCTTCTTCACAACTTGCACTAAAGCATAAAGGTCCTTGTCTTAGGTAGCTTTTTTAAGAACTTCCCCATGAATTACTTTAGAATGGTTGCATATAGGCCTTCCACCCAACATTAATACTACTCCTATTACATACTTGATCACATATATCTCCACTTTAAAGGGCTGGTATAAGTTTGGTAATGCCATAACTGGTTCGTTGTTAATCTTCCTCTTTAATTCCTTAAAGGCCCTCTACTAAACCTTTCCCCACTAGAAACTCTTACAACTTGTTGTTACAACATGGAGTGGCACTCCTACAACTAAAAATGAGGCTATGAATTTCCTCGAGTACTGTGCTACCCCAATGAAACTCCTGACCTCAGAAACATTAATAGGCACCTTGCATTTCATGATGGCCTCCATCTTGGTAGGATATATCTTCAACTATCCCCCACCTATCACATAACCCAAATACACCAAATATTGTTATGCAAACTCACACTTCTTGAGTTTTCATTATAGTTGGTGCTTCTTTACTATCTCCAACACCTACGTCAAATATGATATGTGCTCCTCCTAGGTACTGATCTATACCAATATATCATCCAAAAAAATAAACAAATGAATCTATAAAAGGACATAGTAAATAATTCATTATCTCATAAACATAGGTTCTGCATTACATAATACCAACCACATGACTAACCACTCATACAAAGCTTTCCTAGTTTTGAAGGTCATCTTCCATGTATCTTCTTCTATGAATCAAACCTGGTGATATCCACACTTTAAGTTTAGCTCGGTGAACTATTTTTCTTGTTGTAACTAATCTAGTAGATCATCTATCCTAGCTAAGGGGTACCCTTTCCTGCGCATGATATTGTCCATTTCCCTATAATCTATACCCATATTCCAAGTCCCATCTTTCTTTGGCACAATAATTATGGGTGACCCACATGGTGATATACTCGGTGAAATGACACACTCTTCTAGTAGCTGGTACAAGTATTCCTTCAAATCAATTTCTTATATAATATACTTCTTGTATAGCCCAATTTTTGGCAATGGGGAGTCTAATAATAGCCAAATATCATGCTCTACTTCCCTCTTAGGTGGTAACCCTTTAGGCTCTCACAACACATCCCTATATTCCTATAGAAACTCTTACCGTTATTATTTCTATTTCTTAATACACTGCTCAAGGGATGCCTCACCTTATGAACAAATTTTTTGACTTGGTTTTCTGTGCATTAATGGTGAATGATTTTCTATCCTTGATGAGATGATATTGGTTGTCTCTCTGTATGAATATTACATATCACACATACATGAAACAACTCCCAAACATCACTCCACATGCATTAAGAGAAGTCACATCTAGTTCTACTTCCTCAATAGAATCAATACAAAAAAAAATTCTAATTTTGCATTCTTTTTGGTTACCTTCAACTGTGCATCCTTATTTACCCACCCCAATGAATATGGTCTTGGATTATCACAAACTTTCAATGCCAACTTGTTGACAAAATATGTTGCAATGAGACTCACCTGCAATCTTGAGTCAAACAGAGCATCAATCTTTATCTTCCTAACTTGTATCTTTATATGGAAGAGTTTGTTCATTTCTTTCCCACCACTGATGTACAAAATATATTCTCATCCACATATGAGGTACTTTCAACTTGGTTTCTTGAATTAGTGGCCATGGGATTCTTCATCTTATTGTATTTCTTTTTGGTCTTTGGATTGATTTTAGGATGCAACTTCCAATATTTAACCTTTATATGGTTTTTAATGTTATGGTGGTTCTATGGGTCGATTAGATATTTACACTGGTGTGCTTTGGTTTTCATGTTTTTACCTTTTTCTCCTTTCTTCTCCTTCTTCCCCTCCTTAGAAGCATCATGTTGCTACTTCTACTACATTCCACTTGATTTCCCTATCTTCGGGCTTATGTTCTCTAGGTACTATGCTTGTACACAGTCCTCATCCATGGATTTGGGCTTGAAAAACACCACTTGCTTTCGAAGATGGTTGTGTAAACCCCTGAAATACTTGATGAGTACATCTGGGTTCTTTTGGAAGATACCCAACATTATCACCATCTTTCTAAACCCTATGGTGTTGTTAAACACAACCATGGCAAAGACAAAAGTATGAAGGATAAAGCTTTGGAGAGGGAGACCCTCAACCTGGAAAATGGAGGTCTACAACCTGTGGTGATTTAAGGATGAACACCAACTATGGAATGCTTATTGCAATTCCTGGAACTCTTCCAAAATTGGAAAGAAGATGAAGTCTTCTGCTAGAGGAAGTGTCCAAAATTATTTGAAAACAGAGAATCTCAACCTAAAAAAGGAGGTATCAACCCTGCATAGATGTTTTAAGGTTGATCACCAACCAAATGCATGCTCAGGGGAATATATGTCTATGCCTACAACTCTGAATCTGGTATGGCAGGTTGTGGCTCAAGCTCACTTGATGTGGATTTTAAGCTTGTATATGATGAGCCTCATAAATGGGTAATTATACGGGCTCATTTCACCTCCTAACCTAGTCAAATCAACCATTCTGTTAGCTTATTACATGATTTTCTGATTATATTTATGCTTATGGAGTGAGTTGAGTTAGTTATGATGCCATGTGGTCTAACATGTGTTTAATGCAGATTATTGGTGAATTTTGAGGTGAAGTCAAGGATCCAATGGACAAATGGCGGAAATAACTTGAAGTTGACAAAGGAGGGGAATTATAGGAGGGAATACCCCTCATTTATTACTCCTCACATCGAATTCCCCTTCATTCAGGTCAGAGTACAAGCAGCCAAATCATGCACTAGAAGGCAGTCGAGCAAGTGGAGGATGACTATTGATTATCTCAAGTTTTGGGAGCCAAGCCTCCCTGATTTTAAGGAAGCTATTGGTAGCTTCATTTGTATAAGTAGGGAGCCCTAGGGCCTCACTAGGGTCACATTTTTTTGTATTTTTTCTTATGTAAACTATGCTCCAACTTCGAGCTTATTATTTGTGACAGTCTCATGTAATCTTGTTATTATTTTGATAATAAAGATGGAATCCTTTTTGAGTTAGCACTAAGTTACCTCAGAGGTATGAAGCTCTTAGGTTAGGGCCCAATGCAAGTATCCAACTCCTCTTTACTTGTATTTGTATATTTTATTTCAGTTTGTAGATTAGGTTGCTGTTAGATGTATTTATGGTTGCTTTTGATGATTCAGTAGTTTTCTTCCATTTGTACTTTCTATAGCAATTTAAGCAGTGATAAAGAGAAGATTCGAAAGGCTAGCAACAGTGCCTTGGTTTCTCTTCCTCCCTTTGGGACCATGATTTGAGGCGAAGACCCTCTTGCTGCTCCAAAAACACAGATTTTCCTCATTCATAGGACTTCTAATGTTTGCATCTTTTTAGTAGGTTAATAGTCTAGTTTTGTTTGCTTCCAATCTTCTTCATCATGCTCACTTATTTATTTGAAATAGTCTTCTTTCATGATTTCATTTCTTGTAGCATTCCTCAACATTTACTTTCGTAGATCATAGTTTAGACTAGTTTGATGCAAAACTCTGTTTTTCTAGATGCACTCATTTCATTGCTTGTTTGATCTTATTGGTTGACTGTCAGTAAATTTGCAGAAAATCTCTCCTAGCAGCAAGTGATCTTATCAGCCATCTGATCCATGCCCTTCAAGTCACCCAAGTCTCACCTCAATTTTGCCTTAGTTTCCTGCATTTTCCATAGAACTTCTTCTTCTCTCCTTGAGAAAATCCAATCATCTTTCTCTCTCTTGGCAGCTCATGGTAGACCATAGTCACCCTAAAACCACACTCCAACCTTCATCCACCTCTTTCACCCACTCTCACACCCTCAAAATAGTGAAAACTGCTCTCGGCCTCTTCCTGTAGGCCTCCTGTAGAACATTGTTTTTCCTCCTGTAGAATTTCCTGTAGACTTCCTTTGGAAGGCTGAGTGTTGGAAAAGAGTCCACAAGGCCACCTGAGACCTCCTAGGACCCATTCCCACCATCCTAAATTGTTTCAAGTCCCAAAACGACCCTTCAATGCCACCTATTCGTTGCCACATTCACACATAATAAATTACATGCATGTCAAATTCACATAAAAATACATAAAAATCCAAAAATATGTTTTTTGATTATTTACTTCCAGAAATAGCATAGTTAGATGTTGTTTACCTCCTTGAATAAGTAATGGTATTCCTTTCATGGTTTTCATAGCACTTTCTGCAAAAGTAGAATTAGTTGGTTAATTAGGCTTCGCTAGTTTTGTTTTACATTCCAGTCTTTCTCCTTTCTGCAGTTAGAGTAGCATCTATCTTTCTTTCCTTTCATCACATATAGAGATTATTCTAGAATCTGTAGAAGTTGGCTTGAGCTCCTAGTGATCTTATGCCTGCTGACCAAGTGACAACCTGCAGTGAGAACTGGTACTTGTGTATATAGCACTGATGCTTCCAAGTTTGTTATGAACTACTGGGTTGATAAGAGTAAAGTAGGCAGCCCAGGAGTAGCGTAAGAGTATTCTATGATTACTTCTTTCTTCTATTTGTTCTTGCAACATTCTACTGATAGTTTATTTCAGCAAAAGTATAATGGTCATTTCTTTCCCTTCAGTTCTGCATTTCCTTGCTTTCTTTCTCAATTCTGCAAATTTCATTTTAGAAAAAGTAGACTATTCATTTCTTTCCCTTCATTTCTTTGTTTCCTTACTTTCCTTTTCAATTCTACAAATTTCCATTCAGCAAGTTTATTTCAGCTAGTTGCAATTTGTTTTGTTCAAATCAATTTCAGTTTCTACAGGTATTATCAATGTGGGGAACAAAATAAACAAAAACCAACCAAAAATATTTCCTTTCATGCCTCATAGGAATAGAGATAACTCAGGAAAAAAATTTCCCAACAACCTACTGCTTCACACAGCCAGCCTTCTCTATTCTTTGGCAGTTTCGATCAACAAGAACCCTTAGGTGAATAGCAAGACATATTTGAAGAACCTATAGGGGAAGAAGAAGAAGAAAACATTCCTTTGGAGCCGATGGTTGAACACAGAAATGCTAGGGGGAATGGAGAGAGAATCGAGGGTAGCTTTCCTATTCAGGAGACCAAAGGGGACATCAAAATGAAGAATATAAGCCCTTCTGCCTACGTCATTCCATGGTCTGACTACCGAAGATCCTGACACCTTTTTGTTTGAGTTTGTTGTTATTTGTCAAACCTATGACTATGCATAAGATGAGAAAAAGTTGAAATTGTTCCCTTCTACTCTCAAGGATGCAACACTGTGCTAGTTCATGGGATTACCTAGCAATAGCATCACAACTTGGGCTCAGATGTAGAAAGCCCTTAACAACAAGTATCGAGACTATTGTAGGTCAAAAGATACTAAAGAAGAAATTTTCCGAATGAACATAGGAAGTGATGAGTCCCTGGAGGACTAAGAAGAGAGGTTCCATCTTAGTCACAAAAGAGCTAGGTGTACACTTGAACATGAGTCTCTGAAGTTGGTCCTGTTCAGGGGAATCCCGGAAGATCTTCTAGACACCCTCCATCTACTGGCCGGTGGAGACATCTACCAACTATCCTATTAGGACATGAAGACTATTTTTAGAAACCATTCTAGATGAATTCCCATTGAACTCTATAAAGGTTTGTTCAGTCTGTGAAGAAAATAATTCTACAGATAAGTGCCATTCCTTAACCGGACTTAAAGTTGTATATCAAGGGGTTGAGGGAGTCACTGAATAGCTCTATTACATAAACCAAAGGAGGTCGCATGGACCTAGACCATACTAGCAGGGGATGCAAGGGACATCTCAGGCATACTACAACCCCAACCAAGTCACTTCCATACCTTCTTGGGGCACTCTTGCTAATCCTTCTTGGTCCATGGCTCCTCCTTGGTCCTTCACATCTCAATATCAAGCCCAACCAGCCACCCATTCATTTCAATCCTATCCTCAGCCACAACCTCAGTGGAATGCACCTCATTAGGGGTGGAGGCCCCAATATAACTCTCTTCCTGCTCTTTTTCCTCCACCACTTGCCCAACCACAATTGTTACCTCCTGCTCCTTCAATTCAACCCCAAATGCCTACCTAGCAAAATCTGAACCCAAACAACAAATAGGTTCAACAAGTGTATAGTGGGGAACCATCATGCCAAACTTATGCTGTGGAGATTCAAGAAATTAACTTGCGATCTGGGAAAGTTCTCCCACATAGCTAGCCTCCACCAAGGGAGGTTTGAGGAAGATAAAGAGGAAAGTGAACCAAACGCAATTCCACCCTTTCCTGAGAGACTATCCGTGATAGTCCAACCTACCCCAGAAGAAAATGAACTCCTCGGAGAATTGAAACATTTATGTGTAAAGATACCACTTCTCAAACCCATAAAAGATGTGCCTATCTACAATAGGTTGATCAAAGAGAAGTGCTTTAGGCATCTAGGAAGGCACAAGAGAGATGCCCCAACCATCAATGTCATAGGGCAACTATCCGACCTGATGTTAGGGCAGGTAATCTGTCCCAAATATCTGGACCCTGGAAGCCCAGTAGTTGTTATCCACATCAATGGCACCATAATCCACACACCTTGATTGATCTGGGAGCTTCCATTAATGTGATGACAAAGGACACAATGCTCAAACTCAACCTCCAGGGCTCCTTAACGAAGACCACGACCGTGCTACAACTAGCAGATTGCTCCACCGTGACCTCTGAGGGGATTGTGGAAGATGTGATGGTATCCATTGAATCTTGGGAGTACCCTGTTGATTTCTTAGTTCTCCAGCCAAAGGCAAAGCTCACTGGGTATCCTTTCATTCTGGGAAGACACTGGTTGGCTACCGCCGATGCCTACATCAGCTGTCGAACTAGGAACATGTCCAAATAGTTAATCCTATATCCTCCCACACAACCCTTGCTAGAACAAGATATACCTCTCTAGTTGGAAGAGGAGGATGAGGATGAAGTCTATTCTACTCCTCTTTGTGCATTAGAAATCACCATGGGGGGGAATCGCAAGATGAGGATCGTATGATTGAAAATTTGATTCAAAATCCACCTCCCAATGTATCACCATTAGAGGACATAGTAAGAGAAACCCAAACAACCCCTCAACTGATCTCTGTGTGGCCGACTCCACTCCTCTCCATGTTAAGAATATAGAGTTCAGCCCATAAAGAACCTTGAAAATAGATCCATCCCTATCCACTCCCAGGAGAAGGAGCTATGTAGCCTACTGAGAAAACACCTAGATGCCTATGCATAGAGTTATAAAGAGATGAACGGAGTGCACCCTTCAGTATGCACTTACCATATATACATCAACGAGGATTGCAAGCCAGTTAGGCAGCTTCAAAGGAGGATGAATCCAACACTTAAAGATACTGTTAAGGAAGAACTGCAGAAATTGCTTGAAGTAGGATTCATCTATCCTATCTTTGACAGTGACTCCTTTGGTGCTAGTGTCAAAGAAAAATGGTAAGTGGAGAATCTGTGTTCACCATCGGGAATTGAACAAAGCCACTAAAAAGGACCATTTTCCTTTACCTTTCATAGATCAAGTGTTAGATGTTCTGGCAAGGAAAAAGTTCTTCTCTTTCCTAGATGGGTTTAGCATGTACAATCAAATTCAAATCAGCCCGGAAGACCAAGATAAGACCACTTTCACTTTTCCTTGGGGTACCTTTACATACTAGGTCCTTCCTTTTGGTTTGTGTAATGCTCCAGCCATTTTCCAAAGAGTGGTATTGAGTATATTTTCTGAATTAGTTCATGATCCATTACAGATATACATGGATGAATTTACTCCTTATGGCTCTAACTTTTAGGAATCTTTATCTAACCTAGGAAACGTTCTAGACAAGTGTATTGAGATGAACCTATCCCTCAGTCTAGAAAAATGTAAATTCTTAATGATTGAAGGGAAAGTGCTAGGTCATGCAGTATCTCAGCAAGGACTGCAGGTGGACCCCAACAAAATTGCCATCATCCAAAGGGTCCCACCTCCTCAAAAGGTGAGAGATGTCAGAAGTTTCTTAGGCTTAGTTGGATATTACAAGAGATTCATTAAAGATTTTAGTAAGCTAGCCTCTCCTTTGTTTGGCCTCTTAAGTAAAGATGTCGAGTTCATATGGTCAAAAAACTATCAAGAAGCCCTAGATACCTTGAAGAGCAAGCTTGTGACTGCCCCAGTTTTGAGAGGCCCAAACTGGGCCCTACCTTTCCACATTCACGCAAATGCCTCGAACAAAGTAATAGGAGAAACCTTGGGACAAATTGATGAAAAGTTACCTTATGCCATATACTTTATAAGCAAAAACTTGTCAAAGGCTGAGTTAAACTATACAGTGATCGAGAAGGAGCTCCTAGCTGTCGTGCATTCCTTAAACAAATTCAGACATTATATCACAGGCTGTCAAACCTTTGTGCATGCTGATCATGAGGCAATCAGATATTTAATGAACAAACCAGATGTAAATGCTCGCATTATTAGATGGTTGCTTTTACTGCAACAGTTTGATTTGACCATTATTGATAAGCCTGGTAAAGAAAATGTTGTTGCTGACTTTTTGTCTAGATTAAATTTGCCTACAGGTGAAGCAGGAATGGTGGATGACCAAATGCCAGATGAACATCTATTTTCTATCTCAATACTCTCTCCATGGTTTGCTGATATAGCAAACTACTTGGTTTTAGCACAGTTCCCACCACACCTATCCTCAAAAGAGAAGAGCAAGATAGTAAGGAAAACTGCCCCTTTCACCTGGATTGGGGGAAATCTCTTCCAACATGGCCCAGATCAGATCTTGAGAAGGTGTGTTAGGGAGGAGGAAGTCTTTTACATCGTCCTGACCTGTCATGACAAGCCTTGTGGAGGTCATTTTGCAGCAAACAGAACTGCCTTCAAGATACTGCAAGCAAGCTACTTTTGGCCCACTCTTCATCAGGATGTGAGGAGACATACTATCCAGTGTGATCAGTGTTAGAGGATGGGGAAGCCTACTCCAAAGGATGAGATGCCCATGCAACCTCAAGTGACCTTTGAGCCATTTGAGAAGTGGGGCATGGACTTTGTGGGTCCTATCAGCCCTCCATCAAAGTAGAAACAATACATCATTGTGTGCACCAATTACCTGACAATGTGGGCAGAGACAAAAGCAATCAAAGTAGTGACAAAGGAAAGGTAGCTAAGTTTTTGAGAGAAAACATATTCTACAAGTTTGGGTATCCGAGATAGTTGGTCACAGATCAAGGCAGTCAGTTCATTTACAACTTGATTGAAGACTTGCTCACACATCATAGAATCAAACACAAGACTTCCACCCCTTACCATCCATAAGCCAATGGGAAGGTGAAGGTCACTAACAAAGCATTGGAAGGGATCCTGAAAAAGGCAGTGAGCAGTAGCAGAAAACACTGGGTGGACAGATTGGTTGAGGCCACTTGGGCCTACAACACAACATGGAAGACCACCACAGGGTTCACACCCTATGAGCTCGTCTATGGAAAGAAGGATTTTCTGTCAATAGAATTTGAATTCAATACCCTTAGGATGGTAGCTCAGCTGGACCTAGACCTCATCTATGCATAGAAAGAAATATTACTTCAGCTCAATGGATTAGATGAACACAGATTGCAGGATGTTCTCCATACAAAGGTAGTTCAGCTCTAGAGAAAGATATGGTATCACAAAAATATCAAGGAGAAGCAATTCCAAGAGGAAGATTGGGAACTACTCTATGATTCAAGTTACGAGGATTTCAAAGACAAGCTAAGGACAAGATGGCTAGGACCCTACACAGTGGAGAAATTCAATGACAATGGTTTAGTTCTGATTAGAACCATTGATGATGAAGCCACCCCCATGCTTGTCAATAGACATCGGTTGAAAGTATACTAGAAACCCCTCTCCAAGTGAGACTTCATTGAAGATTTGAGTAAGACAGTGATGGTAGTGGATCATGTCTTAGCCTCCGCTTCCCCCACTCATTGAAGAAAAATAAAAAAATAAAAACATAATGACTTAAGTGAAAACCTCCATGAGGCGCTTGAGTCCAATCATTGGGTTGAAAACCTCTCCTTAGGTGGCCCAGTGATGTCAAAAAAAAAAGAAGAAAGAGAAAAAAGAGAGAAAATAATAATATCCCTAGGTGAAAACCTCCCTTGGAGGTGTCCAGGGAAGGAAATTAGGGTGAAAATCTCACTGAGGTGCCCTAGTTGTTTTCAAAAAAAAAAAAGAGAAAAAGAAAAATGAATTTTCATTTGCATTGCAGGTTTGCAGGAGGACTACTAGAAGAAGAAGAAGGTGCCAAGGGAGCTGTAACATCCACACCAACACCTATCCTACCTTTCCACACCTTTCTCCATCAATGTTGGCATTTCATTCAGCTTACTATGCTTCTTTTTCAAAAACTGTGTTTTCTACAGGAGGCTCTTGTAGGAATTACAGAGAGCCATAAATGGATATAAAAGGCAGTTTGATTGACACAGAAGCTTCATGAAGAACCTATAAACCCTCCTACAGTACTCAAACCTCCTTTCCATCATTTCCAAGTTTGCATCACACCCCAAGCATCATTCTTCTCCGTGTCCAAGGAAAACACAGGAAAAAAACAGTTTTTCAGGAAAAGAAAAAAAACAAAAAAATAAGAGAGGAAGAAACACCATCCACCTCACCTAAAGCCTACCTATTACCTGTCCATCTTCATATACATCTATGGCATCATCCTCATATCTCCAAGCATAGAAAGACGCTGAAGTTTCAAGGGGAGAAATAGCTACAGGAGCTTCTGCAAGAATTCCTATAGCAGTTGATCCCATTAAAATCTAGCATCAGCAACAAGAGAGTGCAAACATGAAGGTTGAAGAGACACCTACAGCTTAGATCCAGCCATAGAAGAACCTTCATAAGACACAACCACACATTAGTAAGTATACATCATGCATCAAAATAAATAAAAGCATGTAGCAGTAGAGAAAGAGAGCCACAACACCTCACAGCAAATACATTCGGATCATAGGTAAGTAACTAACCCACTCCTCTATTTGCATTTGTGTAATTAGAAGGCATGCAAAAGAAACGAGATGGTTTAGGTTGAACGAGGGAAAGGTGGCTAGTTAACTTGGCCACCTTCATATATTTAATTCCACTCATCCGAGATGTCACCCACACGTGCGCACAGTCAACTCAAGAAAGATGTCAAGTACAGGTAGTGGAGGAAGTGTGAACTCTGATGCAATCATGAGGGATGATTATGAGGATGGGGGCCATGATGACAAGGTATGTGGGGACCAATGGTCTGAATATGTCCAGCGTATACTTTTCCAGCTCACCCCCATCATTGGAAATATCCATAAAAAGTAATAAGTATTCCTCCCCGAGCACTCACACCACCTTTTCCTTCATTTCCTCCTCGAAGCTCAACTACAACAATTTTCTTCTACCCCCATAGCTGTGTAACCATCGTCCTCCATCAATCTCTCCCATATTCCTGCCCTCGGTGTTTTCTATAGGAGCACTTACACGTTCTACATGAGCACCTATAGGAATTCTACAGGAGGGGCAGTGATCTATTTTGAAGGGAGAAAACACAGGTTTTAGCACGATTTTTGGTCTGAGAAGGTAGGTTCCATGCATGCCCCTATTGAATATCAACATATGCAAGCAGTGGTTTCAATTTGAAGAGAAGATAAATCCTTTAGGAGGAGAAAACACATAAAGGAATTTCTGCTTTAAAAAAAAAAAAAAACACAGTCTCCTCTGTTTCTCTGTTTTTCTCAAAAATTGTTGTCTCCATTTCCACATTTTGTTTCCCAAAAGAGTATCAAAAAAATGCTAGGAGGATTTATGAGAAAGGAGACCACCAACTCCACCAGTTTCCATGCACATCCCCAAGTAGTGGACATATTCACAAGAGCAAATTGGATGAATGTTTTTGAGAAATTCTGAGGGTTTGATTAGGAAATTGCCCAAGAATTTGCCCACTTTTTTATCCCTCACACAAGAATACATGCCACTATAACCTTTAGAGGTCTTTCCATCGAGATAACCCTTGAATTTATCATTAGGGTCACTACCCTTCCTCTTGGGCTGCCTTGGAGTAAGGATGAGAAACGAATTGGCCAGGCTGCCATGAAAAACTTTTTCCAAAACAATGAAACCCATGTAGAGGATAAAAATGGCATTAGAAGGGCTAGCATACCATATCCTTGGGATGAGGTTAGCTACCAAATAATCCAATACATTTCTTGTGAGGGGAGGTACAACATTGTCTATGGTTATAACTTTAGATCCTTCATGAATTAAGGTATGGCATGGAAAATCTAGCACCTCAGAAGCTCAGCAACCCCTACTTCCTTCTATAGTCCCTCATTAACTCTAGAGCTAAAGTTCAAGCAAGGAATTCAGAGCAACTAGCTCACCATGGGTTAATCAAAATCCTAGTGGAAGAAGCCCTCCATAAATTTACACTCCCTATAGCATGGGAAGTCTTCCGAAACATGACAGTTGTGGATGACATAAAGACCCTAACCTATGATATCAGTCCTACTGGCAGTGAGGAGGAAAAGCAGCAAGGGGGAGAAGGTGAAGCAGCTGGTGACTTAGCAGAACAAGACAGGGAGGAGGAAGAAACTAAGATAGTAGAGGAGAAAGCTGAAGAAACAAAGCAAACAAAGGCAGAAAAAGAGACAGGAGGAGGGGAAAAAGAGGCAGAAAAGGCAGAACAAGGAGAAGGGTCCCCTGAGACTCTGGAAAGGGAGGCAACAACTACCCTCACTACCCTCAGAATTAAGCCAAAGCAAAAGAGGAAAAGGTAGGCCTCCATGCATTTCAGGGCTAGGAAAAGCACAAGAATCAAAACAGGCAAACCTCAGCCCTCTTCAAAAGTGCCAATTACAATTGAAGATTCACCCTCTGCCCAAGGAAAAGAATCCCCTTCCAAGGCACCTATCACATATGAAACAGGGACTCCTAAATCTCCAACATGGAAAGAAAAGGTAGAACTACACGACCCAAAAATAGTCTTACAAGAGGCTCAGATAGTTCTACAGGAGACACTATCCAAACTACAAGAGACCCAAAAGCTTGAGAAAACGATGGAAGGACAACCACAGGTAAAGGAGGAAGAAGCAAAGCTACAAGAACTTGATCCCCATCCCAGTCTTGCCTCCTACTACAATATTCTTGAGTGAGGAAAGATAATTCCACAAAAATTTGCAATTCCACTATTATTTGAATTAGAGAAAGAGAGAATAAGAACACATAGGTGGATGCAAATAGCCAAATCCAAAGGAGTTGAGGATATTGGCCATATGGAAAAAAAACTCAGAGAAATGGGCAGAGAGTTGAGTGGTATCAGACACAGGGAAGCAATTACAAGAAGCCAACTTGAAACTGAAAATAAATTGCTAAGGAGGTAGCTGTAAGAGAAAGAGACCCAGCTGGCATTCATGGCCAACTTATCCATGGAGGCATTGCAATGTAGAACACCAGCAAAATCCTATGGCCTATATCTCAAGGACCAATGGTTACAATTTTAGATAAAGAATTTGGCAGAAAGAGGCACAATGCCTTTCCAAGATTATAGGAAGTTTATGGACTTGTGACCAAAGCACATCAGAGGATAAGGCAAAGATGGCATAATTCTACCTACATAACATGGCATTCACAGACATGAATGTGTGGGATCCCAGTGCTAGGCTAGGGGACCTATAACTAATGGCCATGGCCTCATGGATGAACCATGAAGAGTTGAGAGCAGCATAAATACTAAGATTGATGATAAAAGAGCAGAATCAACCATTAATGATAAGAGCTGAGCCATCAAATCCCATGGCACTCATCAGCATACACAACTTACTTGCTAATAATCCTTAGATTTCCCCTAGATATATAAGTGGTCAGCCAAATGCCATTTCACACTTTGAGGATATGGAAAGGCTACTTGGGGATGACTGTGTGCATGCATGTATGAGGAGATGGAACACCTTACCACACAATATACAGATCAGGGAATATCATTCCCCCATGAGGATGAAAGAGGCATTAAGGAAAGTGCCAATGTACAAATGCTCCATGTAGAGGCTGAAGGTCAACTGGATTGGCCTCAAACTGAGTCCTCCACTGCTGTTAGGCATGTTGGAAGGTAGAAGAGAAGAAGAAGAGTAGGAGGAGTGGCAAGAGATAGACAGAAAGGCGTGATTCTATGACAAGGAAGAGGAGACCACATCAGAAGCTTGGGATGCTAAGGAGGCCACCAGGGCCATAAAATATGAGGAGATGGACTAAGTTGCTCAAAGGATGAGCAACACCTTCACTAGGGGAGTGATGATGAGCCTCATAAATGGTTAATTATATGGGCTCATTTTACCTCCTAACCTAGTCAAATCAACCATTATCTTAGCCTATTACATAATTTCTGATTATATTTATGCTTATGGAGTAAGTTGAGTTAGTTATGATGCCATGTGGTCTAACATGTTTTTAATGGAGATTATTGGTGAATTTTGAGGTCAAAGTCAAGGATCCAATGGACAAATGGCAGCAATAACTCGAAGTAGACAAAGGAGAGGAATTATAGGAGGGAATCCCCCTCATTTATTACTCCTCACTTCAAATTCTCGTTCATTCAGCTTGGAGTACAAGCAACCAAATCATGCACTAGAAGGCAACCGAGCAAGTGGAGGGTGATTGTTGATTATCTCGCGTTTTGGGAGCCAAGCCTCCCTGATTTTAAGGAATTTGTTCGTAGATTTATTTTTATAAGTGGTGAGGCCTAGGGTCTCACAAGGGTTGGATTTTTATTTTATTTTTGCTTATGTAAACTCTACTCCAACTTCGAGCTTATTATTTTGTGACAGTCTCATGTAATCTTGTTATTATTTTGATAATAAAAATGGAATCCTTTTTGAGTTAGCACTGAGTTACCTCAAAGGTCTCAAGCTCTTGGGTTAGGGCCCAATCCCAGCAACCAAGCTCCTATTTACTTGTATTTGTATGTTTTATTTCAGTTTGTATATTAGGTTACCGTTAGGTGTATTCCTTTTATGGTTAATAATAAGTTGCTTATGATGATTCAGTGGTTTGCTTCCATTTGTGATTTCTATAACAGGTTAAGTAGTGATAAAGATAAGATTCAAAAGGCTAGCAATAGTGCCTTGGCCTCTCTTCCTCCCTTTGGGACTATGATTTGAGGCAAAGACCCTCTTGCTGCCCCAAAATCACAGATTTCCCTCATTGATAGGACTTCAATTGTTTGCAACATTTTAGTAGGTTAATAGTCCAGTTTGTTTGCTTCAGATCTTCTTCATCATGCATACTTCTTTATTTGCAATGGTCTTCTTTTATGATTTACTTTCTTGCAGCATTCCTCAGTATTTACTTTCATAGATCATAGTTTAGACTAGTTTGATGCAAAACTCTATTTTTCTAGATGCATTCATATCATTGCTTGTCTGATCTTATTGGTTGACTGTCAGTTCCTTTGCAGTAGATCTATTCTAGTAGCAATTCATCTTATCATCCATCCCATCCTCCATCTGATCCACGTCCTATAGGTCGCCCAAGTCTCACCTCAATTCTCCCTTAGTTTCCTACATTTTCCATAGAACTTCTTCTTCTCTCCTTGAGCAAATCCAATCATCTTTCTTTCTCTTGGTGGTTCATGGTAGACCATAGGCACTCTAACACCTCATTCCAACCTTCATACACCTCTTTCACCCACTCTCACACCCTCAAAATTGTGAAAACTTCTCTCGGCCTCCTCCTGTGGGCCTCCTGTAGAATGTTGTTTTTCCTCCTGTAGATTTCCTGTATCCTCCTGAAGACTTTCTTGTAGGCTTCCTTTTGAAATTTGAGTGTGGGAAAAGCCTCTAGAAAGCGACTTGAGACCTCCTAGGATGCATCCACACCATCCTACATGCTCTCAAGTCCCAAAACATCCCTTCAACGCGACCTATTCACTGCCACATTCACACATAATAAATTACATGCATGTCAATTTCGCATAAAAATACATAAAAATCCAAAAATATGTTTTTTGCTTATTTACTTCAAGAAATAGAATAGTTAGATGTTTTTTACTTCCTTGAATAATTAATGGCATTCCTTTCATGGTTTTCATATCACTTTTTGTAAAATTAGAATTAGTTGGTTAGTTAGGGTTCACTAGTTTTGCTTTACATTCCAGTCTTTCTCCTTTCTGCAGTTAGAGTAGCATCTATCTCTATTTCCTTTCATCACATATAGAGCTTCTTCTATAATCCATAGAAGTTGGCTTGAGCTCCTAGTGATCTTGCACTGACTGACTAAGTGACAAGCTGCAGTAAGGACTAGTACTTGTGCATACAACACCGATGCTTCCAAGTTTGTTACAAACTACCGGGTTGATAAGAGTAAAGTAGGTAGCCCAGGAGTTGCAGCAATATTTCTGCAATACTGGTGCTCACCAATATATGACCATCACTTCCCCCTATCAGATACAAGGTGAGAATACAGCAAAAACTTAATTGCAAGATTGTTCAATACTCTAGAACAAGTTTGGACATATGACTGAAATATCTTATGAATGGTGAAGCCCATTGTCAAGAAGCGATCCATCCAAAATGAATCTTTCTTCTTGCAGGAGGCTTGTTTTTCAAGAATTTGTTTAAAGAATGAGTGGTTTTATGGTATTCCTCACATGGATGAATATCAAAACAGTGATCTTTAATATGGCTAACTCGGTCATAATATTGGCATTTAACAATCTATGATTGTTATTGTGGAAGAGGAGCAAAATTTGGAACATCTAAAGGTGAACTATCCTGAAGAAATCCAACACACTGAAACTCAGTGGGACTTGAGTAATCTAGAATATAAAAGAACACATCCTTGTCATATACAAGACTAGTTCTATTTCTATTATTTACAAGCTCATCCCAAGGTCTGATGATGGGCTTGGGATGTGCAAGCTCAATTTATGTGTCTTTATGCACATCCTCTCCTTCATTGGGTACTATATCAAAATTATTATTTTTCTATTGATGGGAGTGTGTCTCAATGTTCTGAACAAAAACAGGTTCAGAACGATGACTCGATTATTGTAATTCTCCTCATTGAAGCTGATATTCAAGCACCAAAAATTCTATCTTCTCTTTTGTATTTTGTAAATAAATTTGAATGTATGTGAGAGAATCTTTTCTGACATTCAATTTATCATGAGTAAAATACAATATTAGAGCTTTTAGAAACTCTAATACTTCATTAATTATGGCCATTTTTATTGAGAAAGTAAGGTGAATGTCACAAATACTACTCCCAAGAATGAAGAAATTACAGTAATAAATGCATTCACAAAAAATTTACAACCAAATATGAAATGTTGGAATACAATTCACCAGTATTACCAACATATTTAACTTTAAGGTCTACTAGATTCTTGATCTCAATCTATATATAAATATGCCAAGTCATAGATATATATAATTAGCTCAAAACCACAATAGAATATGATTGAAGATATGGAATACGCAAGCCTTCAACGTATTCAAAGAAACATACAACAATTCCAAGCCATGGAATTTCAATCGCCCCAAATCAATTTCGAATATTACAACACCAACTAGATTTCCTTATGAAATTCTCAATGCTCAACATTAAAATTCTCATCCCAATACACTAATACCCTCCACAACTCATAGTCATGTAATAGCTAGATATTTCCTTTGTAACAAGGTTGATGAATTCACTAAATTCATGTTTCAATTCTAATGCATATAACAACCTCAAAAAGCAGATAATATATATACACCATCTTCAATTAAACAAAAATAGTTCACATCAGGCTAGCAAAATATCAATGCACAAGAAGCATATAATGTATATAGATCGCACTCTCAGCACACCTGGGCAGCATGACCAACGATACCAACTCTAGGAAAAACAATTTGCCATTGCATTCAACCATGATATTATGCACTACAAGACCATGCTCGAACACATGAGGGAGAAATGTGAAGCTCCTACAATGCTCCCTTCACTTTCCTCCACAATGTCATTTCTGCATGTAGTGTCTCTCACTTTGTTTCTTGCCTTCTCCCACAAGCCTCTTTTTTCTAGAAAGCCAACTACCAGAATTTTGCATCGACAGCTATTTGATCCCATCGTTCTTGTCGAGGCCGTTGAACCAGGTTCAAAATGTGATGGATTTGTCACATTTTGGGTTTGAATGTTTAACAAGCTGATCGTGTAGCATCAGTTACTTGGGTTGCAGCTAATTATGAATGACTCTAGCCTCACCATTATCTTCTCCAAGGGTGAATTGTCACCTTCTTCGATCCCTTTTATTAGATAATTGGAATCTACATGTAGAGAATGCATATATCAATAAAATAGGAGTCCCCCTACGTGGCACACTAGAGTTCATTACTGGTGTTTTAAATTAACGAATGAACTAGTGTTCATGTGAGGACTTTAATCGTTGAAGAGAATTGCTCTAGCATTCAATAATACAGATAATGAATACTTTAATCCATGAAGAGGGACCAACCTTCAATGCCTCAAACCATATAATATACCATTATAGAGAGAGACAAAGAAAACATACAACAATTCATATGGAAGCTCTCCAATGCACAAAACTATTATACCATACACCATTCCAACGAACTTCAAGGACTCAACTAATCTCTCATAGGGTTCAATGGAATTTGATATTCAACCAATCTCCAAAGTTTGTAGCGCACATAGAGTTCAAAAGTTACACATTGACCATGGCTCCATTCCAATTCTTTAATATAAAAACAAACTAATGAACCTATTTGCATGACCTTCATAACAAATACATAGCATCAAATTCGAGTTCGTATTGAATAAATTTTAGAACCAACACAATGCATATGAGCACACATTACAACAATATGTATACCATCCCTTCTTCACTCTTGTTTAACATAATCTCAATGGAAAGGTACACACACTTTCAAAGTGGATATTGGCTTCAATGACATGACACAATACTTTATAAAAAAAATTGCACAACTTAAATGTCACGGGCTTCCACTCTCTTCAAAGAGGAATTTCAAATTATCTGCAAAATAAATAAATACATTCCACAAAATATTGGGCGACATGAAACTAGTCTATACAAAGTCTTGTCGATCTAATTGAAGTTCCTCCTCAAAATATATTAACAAGATTGCAAATGTAAAACCCCGAACACACTTCCAATTATATGGGACATAAAATAATGGCACGCCGAGAAATTGTAAGAAAGAGAGAGTGTTAGGCATGCATGGATTCCAAAGTTGGTGATGTGTTCATAGATAGGTAAGGAAGGGGAAGAGTGATCGTCTGTGTAACAATAGAACCTTAGAATTTCAATAGAGCATATGACATACCTAGTAACGTTGGCTGATAGAAAACACTTGAATTTTTAGACCTGGGATTCCATATTTTACTATTTTGGGATTATGGCCACAGGTGTAGGACTGACATGCAGATAAAGGCCACAAAAAGTAGTGGCTCAAATTTGGGCAGGGCAAGAGTACACCTTCTTTGATACCATGTTAAACACAACCATGGAGAAGATGAAAATATGAAGGTGTTGTGGCCAGCAACAACCCCCCTTTTTATTTAGTTTTATTACTAATACTAAATAAGTGGGGACCCTTATAAAAGATAAAAAGTAGCACTTATATTCCCTTTTTGAATAAATCTTACTATCATAAACTTAGGAGAACACCTGCAAAATCCAAAAGGACTTAAGTTTTATGACAAGTTCGAACAAAATCGTTCACTCAATAATAAAGCATTGCATCGCAAAAGGTAATGGATGACACCATATAAGAAAACTACTAAGATTGCAAAATCATGATGCAAGATCACACACTGAAGAAGCTCATCATACGTTGCAGTTTTCATATGCCTCAAGTATCACTTAAGGTAAAATATCTCGACCCGGTGATATGCGATAGGAAATCTTGCAAATCGCATCTCATGGAAAGATTTGGTGATTGATGATTGTTAAACACAACGGATTAGTGATATTGCAAAGAAAATTGCAAAATCGCTTTATCGCAAATTTGCAGGGCTCATCGTTCAAAAAAGTTTTTTTCGTAATCTGATACCAAGTTATGCGCATTAATGGAAATTTAATGGGTTAGTTGATAATCATTAATGAGATAAGGTTTGGATCTGATCGAAAGGTCATTTCACGTAGGGTGGTATATTTTATGTGATTTCAGTGTTAAAAGCCTTTCTCATCACCTTATTTCCTATCATTACTCTTTCCTTACTTGTAAATTGCAGGACTGGAAAGCAGAAAGATATATGCAACATTGTTCATAGTATAATGGGAAAGAAGGGAAAAGCTCCAATTTCTGAAGACAAAGAAATGATGCCCTTATACACAGACACCACCTGTAACAGAGACACTGGCATAACTACTTGGGAAGGCATGTACAGTCTACTCGAAGAAGAAAATCCCAGAGTAATGGAGGTTAAAGCAACTACAGACTCATGCAGGTCGTCTGAGGCGTAAATAACAGAACTTGCATGTTCATTCTTGCACGAGATAACAGCGAGACCTAAGATTCTTCCATACATAGACATGGTCAAATGGGTGCCAGATAGTGCTGATATAATAGACAAACAATTTAAGACTCAGAGCCAAGAACTCATTGGGTCATTCACTCCACAGAATTTAAGGTTTATATATCATCTAACAAAAATGCGCAAGAGGCAAAAAACTGGTACCAAGGAAGCCCAGATCGAGAAATAGAGATAGTTTCCTAAGTGCTCGCTGGGAAAAACCCCTTGAGAAGGCAAGCCTCTAATCACTCAGTCGTCGGTAAGCCCAGAAAAATATAAGAAAAAGTGCTAAAGGCTAAAGGCGAAACCCACACTCTCAAAACTAGCAGTATTTATCGAGGATATCCTTAGGTGGTATGTAAATTTCTGATTATTTGATTTAGCATCTGCAAACAAGCTGGAGACAAAAGGCTAAAGAAATAGTAGAGTCCATCAAGAAGTTAACTAAGTTGAATTTGGATTCTTACTGGCAGTACCTGGTTAAACTGCATAGTCAATGCATGACTCTCAAATGCCTTACAAATTCTGCTGAGAAGATAGCGCCAGCACTTGCTGGTTTTGTTTTTGGAGGTCAGCCAATTGACGCTCCTCAAGCCAATGCTAAATGCTTGCAACCATAGAGAACAGTTACATAGATAATTAATTTCCAGATTCAGTTTTAGTTTTAGTTTTGATTTATTTTTTCCTTAGATGAGGACAGTCATTTAAACCTCCTCCTATATTTTTGTAATAGACTATTTTAGGATTTAACTAGTAGTATTTCAACCCCTCTCATGCATTTAGAGAAGGGTCCTAAAATTTGTCAAAAACGTTTCCTTAGAACATGCACTTCTGCACCCTCGGAGGAGGTTTTGATGAATGAATGGAACAAGATTTATTGATATCTGTGTTTAATGTCTACTACTAAAATGCACTTTTGTACTTTAAGTAGATGTTGAATTAGGAAGAGATAAATCATTATTGCTGAAGCTCATGAGTAGAACTTGTTATCAATGGTACTTTTATCTCTTAATGATTTCTACTTATGTGTTAAAGTGATATTTATATTCAGTTATTTATATATGAATGCTTGAATGTTTGAGTTATTGATCCAAATTGGATCCATAGAAGACTGTCAAAGAACCATGACTGTATCAGGTTGGAACAAATCTCTAAAGAATCTAAAATAGAGATGAAAGACACCCTGAACCAATGGAAATGGTAGCCAGCATGGAACGACAAGGACCTCTATCAAATTGCGCTGACCGAGGCCCATGGAGACTGCATGGGAGGTCAAAGTAGCCCCTGGGAGCCCTGGATCGGGAAACGGAGGTGGATTTTGATGTGCGATTAGCTCCTAGCACTAATCTCACATTGTTGAGAAAATAGGGCTGAAATGGAGGAAGCTCGAGCACTCGGTCACATTGGGAACCAGAGGACCACGGGCGGAAAAGGAAAGCACTAAACGTACAAAGAAGGACCCACACTATGGAAAACCGACAATTGTGATCGGGGCACCCATGAACGGTAAGAGGTTTTGGATGAGAGCAGAGCGATTCCATACATCGTTCGACGTGTGGCAGGTTGAGGTGAGAGAAAAGTGCCTTTGATCATGTGCTATTAGTCGACCAAGTCAACTGCGTGAAACGTGCATATGGCGTCAGATCTGGAGGGCTCAGATGGGATGGCTGAAATCGCGCCCGATAGAGGAAGCGAAATTGACAAGGGAATACATTGCATTTTAGAAGGGATTTGGAATCCGTTTTGACCGCCACGATGGAGGAAAGATTCATCCACAACGTAACTAAAGAAATGAATCGACGAAGTATGCTGGCACCGTTTAGAGGAGGACAAGTGGCCACTCCCTGAGCGTTCATGATGATGTCGACCCAATATCTCCAAGCACAGATATAGAAGGTGAAGAGATAGAGGTGGAAGTGGAACCGAACAAGCATAGAGTTTGAATGGCTAAAGCCATGAATAGAGACAGTTGAATCAGAAGCAGGAGGTAAGAAAACAAGAGTCGAGAGATGAAGAAGTGGAACAATGAACCCAGAGAGGAGGAATGAACACAGAGAACAGTAAAGCAAAGTAGGAGAGGACAGAGGGCCGAGCTAACCAGAGGCAACATCGAGCAGCAAAGGCTTGAGAGATTCGAGTCATCCCAGAGAGGATCTGTCTGAGCTGAGCACCACATTGGGCTCTCCCCTGTAGACCAGAAGGTCATAGAGCTGGTAGTAAGAAGAAGTCTATGTACTCAAGTGGCATGGGGAATCTAAGAACGACCCTGCCAATCAAAACCTACTTCAGGAGAACACACATTCAGTCCCTGTATTATAATTTCTCTGCTCAAAGTCACAATAAAATAAGGCCACCACTGAAAGCTGGACCGAAGATGTAGCCCTGGAGAATAGGGTGAACTCCTTATTAGAATTGCTTGTGTCTTTATGTATGCTTTCTGTGTTTCTCTGTTGTCTTTCCATTCTATTGTCTGTGTATTGGCAATCTGATCGATCTGTTTCTACAATAACACAGAACACACACACCAACACATGAGTATGTAATACCTTATTTTAATAAAACTTTCGTTGATTTTGCTCATAGGGTGAATATCAGTTCAAGTGGTATCAGAGAACTAGGTTATAAGGTTAGACAAGCTTGTGTTGGTTTAGCTATGAATGCTCACAAGATCAAAGCTGAAATTAGGAGAAGGAGAGTTGGTGGAAACTAATCCTGAAATTGGGAGAGTCTATCCTTGGAAGACAATGTCATAGAAAGATTCTGTTGGGCCAGACCCTCACTTCATAGAGAGTTTCCTAGCTATAAAGTGTATTGTATAAGAAATGTATAGAGACTTTAGAGAGAAAAAGGTTGAAGATTCATTAGGTTCTAAAGAAGATAAAGAAGAAGATGAGTCTCACTACCATGACCACTCCAAAGGAAAGGGGAAAGAGGAAAGCTTTCTCACGCCTCCTAATAGCCCTGTGCATAATAAGAAGGCATCTTTGATTAAGCTAGATGTTAAATTTGATTTTCCTATATATGACGGAGAGCTAAATGCTGAAAAGTTGGACAATTGGATTAGACAAATTGATGTGTATTATTGGGTATAGAACATAAACTAGACAAGAGTAAGATCCAGCTGGAAAGCCTATGCCTAGGAGGCACTACCTTGGTTTGGCAGGAAGGCAGAACCCAAGCTGATATGAAAAGACATGGCAAGACCATCTCTGTCTAGAGTGACTTTTTTTATGCGATAAAAAAAGATTTCTGTCCATTGGCCTACATGCAACAAGCCATGATGAGTTGGCAAACTCTTCAATAGTTGAAGGGGCAAAGTGTGCAAGGGTATACTCAAGAATTTAGAAAGAGAGCATTGATGTTGGGTATCTCATTAGACTCACCAAAGACTCTTTTGAAGTACATTGGTGGTCTACACAGATACATGAGGCATACCATCCTCATTTTTAATCCCACTAGTATAGATGAGGTATCTGTACAAGCTACTCATCTAGAAGCTAGAGGAAAGAATGGAAATATAGAAGTTGGGGAACCATCCCAACCCACTGTAAGCAAGAGAAAGGAGAAAATAAAATAGAAGTGGAAAGCAAGGAAGGCTAACACTACACAGAAAGCCAAAGCTTCATGCACTCACTGTAAAAATGAGGGGCATGATGATGAGCATCGTTGGATTCTGCATCCAGAGCTGAGAGCTAAGAAGTCCGAGGGCAAGAAGAAGAAGATAGCTGCAACTATTCAGAAAGATTTGGGGCCAGACTCAAGAGATGAAACAGCTATAGCATCCATAGGTATAAAAGGTAAGAATTATGAAGCATCTACTAGTAATTCTGCTCATTCTGTTCTTGATGAAAACAATGAGAGAAAAAGACATGAGCTTTTCCATATTTGAGTTATTTCCAAAAATCAAAATATTGATACTTTGTTTGATAGTGGCTCACAAGTAAACTTGATTTCTGAAGAAATTGTAAAGAAATTGGGATTAGCAACTACACCTCACAAGAAACCATACCCATTAAGATGGTTGAATGATAAAGCACAACTACAAGTGACTAGACAGTGCAAACTCAAGTTTTCTTTTGGTTCAGTATTTGTAGATGAGGTTGAGTTAGACATAATTCCTTTGGATATATGTGGAAATTTTTTAGGAAGTCCTTGTATGATAGAAAGGCTATTTTCTATAGAGCTGAGAACAAGTATCTACTTGTTAAAGATGGAATCAAATACTTTGTAAGGGCTCATAAGCTCAAGAATAATTATACTCTCATAAACTAGGGACAGATGAAAAGAATGATAAATTCATGCAAACAATTCTTACTAATGGTTGTAAAGGAAAAGAAACCTGATAAAACCAATGTATTTGAGGGTTGTAATGCTAAACAACAAGCTGATATAGAAAAGGTTGTTTTAGAGTATGATGTCTTGTTTCAAGAACCTAAAGGCATGCCACCCAAAAAGGGAATAGTACATGATATTATTTTGCAGTAAGATGTTCCTTTGCCTAATATTCGGATGTACAGGTTTTCTGCTTTAGAGAATGTTGAAATCAAGAAGCAAGTGAAGGAGTTGCTCGAGAAGGGCTTCATCAGGCCTAGAACATCACGATGTGGGTCACCAATCATTTTGTTGAGAATGAAAGATGGCTCTTGGAGAATGTGCATTGATTACTGAGAACTGAATAAGATAACAATCAAAAATCTTTATCCCCTTCCTCGCATAGATGATCTTTTAGATCAATTGAAGGAAGTTGTTTATTTTACCAAGCTAGATTTGCACAGTGGATACCATCAGGTCAGAGTTGCAAAGCAAGATGCATGGAAGACTGCTTTCAAAACAAAGCAGGGATTGTATGAATGGCTGGTTATGCCTTTTGGCTTAACTAATGCTCCTGCTACTTTCATGAGATTAATGAATGATGCACTCAGACATTTTCTTGATGATTTTGATATTGTGTATCTGGATGACATTCTGATTTTTAGTAAAACGTGGGAAGAAAATTTAAAGCATGTTAAGCAGACATTAGATGTTTTGAAAAGAGAAAAAAATTATGTTAAACTCTCAAAATGTGAATTTGGAAAAACATCTCTAAACTACTTGGGTCATATAGTAGGGGGAGGTGAATTGAAAATAGATACCTCTAAAGTGGCAGTCATTATGAATTGGTCTAAACTCAGGTCTGCTACAGAAGTGATAAGCTTCTTAGGAGCAAAATAATATTGGAGGAAGTTTATTTCTAACTTCTCCTCGATCGCAGCTCCCTTACATGCTTTAACAAGGTTGAATAAGGTGTTTCAGTGTGGAGGCAAACATCAGAAAGCATTTGACACCTTGAAAGAGAGAATTAGTACATCACGTGTACTGGCACTGCTAGATTTACAAAGACCATTTGAGATCTAAATTGATTCCAGTGACTATGCCATGGGAGAAGTGATGACACAACACAGTAAACCCATATGTTATGATTCTGAGACCTTTAATCCTGCAGTAGTTAACTATCCTACATATGATAATGAATTGTATGCATTAGTTCAGAGTGTGAAAAAGTGGAAACATTATTTAATGGGAAAAGAGACAGTGATACATACTGATCATCAACCACTTCAATATCTACACTCCCAAACTAAATTGCAGCAATCAAGACATTACAGATGGATGGAGTTTCTACAACAGTTTCATTTAGTCATTAGATATAAAAAGGGCATACATAATAAGGTTGCAGACATGTAATCTAGACCAATTATAAATGCATCCACCATACTTAAGCATAATTCTGTGCTACATGAGAGCTACATCTAACAGTATGCTCAGGATATGGACTTTAAAGATGTATATGCAACTTTGAGTCAAGGCAAAAGAGTAGAAGAATTGGACTATCATATGAAGGACCGACTCTTATACCATTGTGGGAAACTCTGCATTCCACAAACCGAGGGAGTAAAGATAATTAGGGAAGCACACACTTCTCTAATATCAGGTCACTTGGGGTAAGTAGAATAGTTGCACAGCTGCAAAGGTTCTTCTACTGGCCGAAAATGAGCAAGACAGTTTCTATATATGTAAGAGGGTGTGCCATGTGTACTAAAAGCAAGCCCATCAATAGAAAACTAGGCTTGTACACTCCATCGCTAGTTCCTTCTCACCCTTGGGAAAGTGTTTCCATGGATCTTGTTGGAGAACTACCTAAATCTAGGAAAGGTCATGATTATCTATATGTTGTTATGGATAGGTTTAGCAAAATGTGTATTTTGATACCTTGTAATACATAGATCACAGCTGAACAGGCTGCAAAATTGTTCTCTGAACATGTATGGGTTCATTTTGGATTACCCACTTCCATTGTATCTGATCGAGACACCCGATTTGTGGGGACGTTTTGGTCGAGTCTGTGGGAACTAATGGACACCAAGTTGAAGAAAAGCACAACTTTTCATCCACAAATAGATGGCCAGATAGAAGTAGTAAATAGGACAGTGATCCAATTACTGAGAGGTTATTGCAGCAAACATCCTAAGCTTTGGGATGAACACTTGTGTTATGTGTAGCATGCTTACAACAGAGCCAAACACTCTTCTACACAGAGATCTTATTTTGAGACCTATTTTGGTTTCACACCAAAGTCTCCTTTGGATTTTGTCTTTGGTAAAGATACCATGGTTGATGGACACAGTGATGTGGAAAAGGAAACTAGGTTCATTGAACAGATCCAGAAGATCCACTAGGCAGTACAGGAATAGTTGGAAAAGAGCCAGGCCAAGTACAAGGCTAGGCATGACAAGCATCGGATGGAGCATAGTTTTCAGGTTGGAGACAAAGTCTGGCTGTATATCAGCAAGGACAGGATGCAAGGTGAAGGTAAAAAGCTAAAGCCTATTAGGTATGGACCTTTTAGGATACTTGAGAAGATTTGGGAAAATGCTTTTCCCCTTGATTTACCAGCTTACATGCACATCTACTCAATAGTAAAGGCGGATTGCTTGAGATTGTTTGAACCTTCAATGTTTGAGGACCCTAAAGAGCAGAGTCAATTGCCTTCTATCGATGACCTGCTACCTGAATATCTCAATCAGTTGTAGGAAGACACAATGTTGGATAGGAATGTAAGGACGACGCGTAGGGGAAATGTGGAGTACCTAAGGATTGGGCTCAAAGGTTCAAAGCCGAGCAGCGCAAAGTGGATTGAGATTGGACAAGTGAAGAAACAATATCCTCACTTAGTCGATGCTTGAAAACCAACTTTTGGTGGTCCAAAATATTTTTCAATGGGAAGGCCATGATCCAAATTAGATCCATAGAAGACTGTCAAAGAACCATGACTGTATCAGGTCGAAACAAATCTCTAAAGAATCCAAAACAATGATGAAAAACACCCTAAACTAGTGGCAATGGTAGCCACCGTGGAACGTCGAGAACCTCGGTCAAATCATGTTCACCGAGACCCATGGAGACTGTGCGGGAGGTAAAAGTAGCCCCTAGGAGCCCCAGATCAGGAAACGAAGGTGGATTTTGATGCATGATTAGCGTTAATCACACATCCCTGGGCAAATAGGGCCGAAATGGAGGAAGCCCGAGAACTCGATCGCATTAGGAACCAGAGGACCATGGGCAGAAAAGGGAAAAGTGCTAAACGTACAAGCAGGACCAGTGCTTTGGAAAATCGATGGTTTTGATTGGGGCGCCCATGAACAGTAAGAGGTTTTGGATGAGAGTGGAGTGATTCCATACATCGGTCAACGCATGGCAGGCGGAGGTGAGAGAAAACCACTATTGATCGCGCGATATTGATCGAGCAATTCAACCATGCAAAACATGCGTATGGCGTCGGATCTGGACGGCTCAGATTGGACGGCCGAGATCGCACCCGACAGAGGAAGTGGAATCGACAAGGGAATACACCGCATTTTAGAAGGTATTTGGAATTTGTTTTGACCACCACAATGGAAGAAAGATTCATCCATGACATAACTGAAGAAATGAATCGATGAAGTATGTTGGAGCCATTTAGAGGAGGACTGGTGGCCACTCCCTGAGCATTCATGATGACACTGAGCCAGGAACTCGAAGCGCATCTATAGAAGGTGAAGAGACAAAGGTGGAAGAGGAACCGATTAGGCATAGAGCTCGAATGGCTAAAGCCATGAACAAAGACAGTCGAATCAGAAGTGGGAGATAAGACAACAAGAGTCAAGATATGAAGAAGTGGAACAGTGAACCCAGAGAGGAGGACTGAACACAGAGAACCATAAAGCAAAGCAGGAGAGAAAAAAGGGCCGAGCTAACGAGAGGCAGCATCGGGCATCAGAGGCTTGAGAGATCTGAGCCATCCCAGAGAGGATCTGTTCAGGTTGAGCACCACATTGGGCTCTCTCCTATAGACTAGAAGGTCACAGAGCTGGTAGGAAGAAGAAATCTATGTACTCAAGTGGCTTGGGGAATCCAAGAACCACCCTGCCAATCAAAACCTGCTTTAGGAGAACTCACATTGAGTCCCTGTATTGTAATTTCTCTGCTTAAGGGCACAATAAAATAAGGCCACCACTAAAAGCTGGACCGGAGATGTAGCGCTGGAGAATAGGGTGAACTCATTATTAAAATTGCTTGTGTCTTTATGTATGCTTACTATGTTTCTCTGTCGTCTTTCCATTCTATTGTCTGTGTATTGGCAATCTAATCGATCTGTTGCTACAATAACACAGAACACACACACCAACGCATGAGTCTGTAATACCTTAGCTTAATAAATATTTAGTTGATGTCACTCATAGGGTGAATATCAGATCAGTTATCATTTGGCACTTTTGTACGGTGATGACTATTCTATTTATGTTTAATGTGTGAGTAACTCATTATGAGATATGCTTCTCACAGTTGTTTCAGCTAACTTTTTATATGAAATGGTTCATTTTTATTGAATTATTTTCTTATAGCAATTGAATGATCTTTATTACCAATTATTGTTAGAAATTATTTTAGATCGCATAACTGAAAATTTAAATCCCAGGTTAGTTTTAGAATTAGATATTTCTGTTCATTAGAATACGATTACATATTGTTAAATTAGATTTAGAATAAAAGAATTTTACTTAGGAATTATTAGAAAGGAAATATCAATTCTCATCGCACACACACAAATTGGGAAATTGGTCCCATTATCCCTAGTCAGACCCACCATCTCAAACGGAAAAAGAGCTGCTTTCAAGGTCCGGACCGGGTGGGTATCCCCCTTGTTTTAGACCCGATTTTCGGGGCTTCAACATAATTGGTGCTAGAAGGAGGGCCAAAACTATGAATGGCTAGTAAATCTAAATCTAAATACCATTCTGAGAGTAAATTTCCCTCAACGTCTCCTCCGACTTCTCCATCGCACTTGGAATCTTTAAATATTGAATGAGAAGTTGATAAAACAACAACTACTGCCACAAAGCCAAACATTTCAGAGAAATCTACTATCAAACCTCCTGAAGTTGAATCTTTGATCCATAAGCTTTAAGGATTCTCCATATCACTGCAAAAATCTGAAATATCTCAAGGTAGTGTGACTTCACAATATAATCCTTCTCATCCTCTTACCAGATTGCAGAGTGAAAAGTTTGGTATCAAACCAACTGAATTACCTCTACCTAAAAGGAAAAGAGCAAGGAAGTCACCTAAAGGGTCTGATAGTGAGACTTTTTCATCATCATCATTCATCTCGACCTCTCCACTATGAAGTCAACCATCCACCCCTCCACTTCAAATTGTTGTCCACCAGACTACTGGAACTTCAACATCTACTTCTCAATCATCTGGAACTATAATATCCTCATCTTCCCAACCACAAGGAACATATTCTGCACTTTCCTCTGTTAGTAATTCAACCATGGCCCAAACCCCATGGAATAACCCAGGGCAATATTAATGCATGTGCCCTTGAGTCAAATACTGGCCCATCCTAAAAAATGACTGCCTAAGTTTAATACTGAAGCAAGCATGTTAGAAGAAGAACACATAAAAAACTTTATGTTATCTATAAATCTAAATGGAGTTAGTAATGAAGATGTTGTTGTCCAACACTTTCCTTACACTTTTCAAGGAGCAGCCAGATCCTGGTATTTTTCATTACCATCAGGATCCATCACTAGTTGGGATATTTTCCAAGACCAATTCTTGACTAAGTTCGGTGATGATAGGTATACTGCAAAATTGATCAATGATCTATCGAATCTTAAGACTGAATCAATGGAACCTATCAAAGATTTTAACTCGCATTTCAATAAGCTTCTGAATAAAATCCCTACCGCTTCCAAGCCTAGCAAAGAAGTTTTAAGTGAATGGTACATATCTACCCTACCATCAAACATAGTGATCTTCGTTGATAGGGGAGCGAAAATAACTTTGGCTGATAATATGAAGGAAGCAATAGCGGTAGAAAAACATATCATAGCCTTAGAAAAAAACATTGTCGATGAACAAGAATCTAAGAAGGTCACTTTTAGACACGATCCCAAGAAAAAGCAATCAAAAGACCCGTTTGATTTATAAGGATTGCAGAAAGTCTTAAAAACCATGTCTAATGAAATGGTTGACATTAAGAAACAAGTAGCAAAAACTTCTTCTAAAAGGCCTTACAAGCCTTATAGAAAAAATTCTTCAACTGATTCAAAGCCTCCCAACACTATCACAAATGCAAAATCAGAAGAAGAAGAAGAAGAAGCTTCTAACGAGGAACCTACTGATGAATATGACTTTGTAGAAGTATAGGGAATGTGGGACTTCATCCTCCCAGATGAAGAGGATCAAGAGGCATCACCAGTTAGTACCAGAAGTAGAAATCAACTCGATCCTCCACAACCTAGTCCTAAACAGAAGAACGCAAACTCGATATCTAAGGATAAAGTCGTGGGTATGAAATCATCACCCAAAGCAACTCAAGCAAGCCTAGTCCAATCCGATTCACCAACTCCATCTAAAAAATTGATTGTTTCTGATGAGATGGAGTATAATATCATTGAAGACATGAAGAATACTAGGGATAACATTATTTTTCATGAATTTAACAAATTGAAACATCAACAAAAGCTGCTTTTGAAAGAGTTACATGCAATAACTATTGCACCTATGCCTGTCGTTGTAATCTCGCAAGATTCTCATGAGATGGGAATACCTACAACTAATATGATTAATAAAGTTGATCCAAATGATATCGCTTTAATTGGAGTTAGGTCAAGATCTCATACTCCCCCATTCCTTCTTACTTATTAAGTTTTCAACAAAAACTTGCATAATTGTTTGGTAGATTCAGGAGCTTCATCTAATATCTTACCTAAAACAATATGTGAAAAGTTAAACGTCCAACCTCAAAAATCTGCAGTACACATAGTTCAGCTGGACCAGTCGCAGGTTAAAGTGATCGATGAACTAAATCAGGTTACCATAAGGCTGTCATCTAATCCAAAGGTATTTCAAGTCATTGATATTTTAGTTGCAGACATTCCTGAATTTTATGGCTTAATCCTTAGTAGGGATTGGTCTGAAAAGATTTATGGATACTTTGTGACCGATTGGTCACATATGTGGCTCCATTACAATGATAAACCAAATCAGATAAAGGTTGAGCGAGAAAGACACCAAAAATACATAATGACGGAATTGGAAGGAGAAAATGAACCTGTAACATACAACAACAATATAATTGGCAACTATCCTGTTGACTCTTTCTTAGGAAATTTTAATGCTCATACTTCGCATTACTTAGAACATTTTGTTTTGTCTCAAGTAGAAAACTTTTCTCAAACATATAGTTCTAAATGTGTTAATTTTATAGATAGTCCTGTAAATAAATCTTTATTTTGGAAGCTATTTTTTGATGGTTCTAAGTCTAATGATGGAGCAAGAGCAGGATGTGTATTAGTTAGTCCATAGGGAAACAAAACTATGCTAACTTGTAGACTCGAGTTCGATTGCACCAATAACACTGCAAAATATGAGGCTTTAGTCCAAGGATTATACAAAGTAATCAGATTAGATATCAAGTATCTACAAGTCTTCAGAGATTCTGAAATTGTTATTAAACAGGTACGAAATACTATACATTGTCTATCAGGTCATTTAAAGCATTATCAATCTTTAGTGTAGGATCTAACTGAACATTTTATAGCATTCAATATTTCACCAATTCCCAGATTCCAAAATACTAGTGTTGACCTCTTAGCAAACGTAGCTTCCAAGCTCATTCCCTCATAAGACTATAGCCTAGACAGATTCTCAATCAAATTGATCTTTAGTTCCTCGATTCCTGATAATGTTACAAACTGGAGAATTTTCAACGATGATCCTAATATTGTAAGCTTCCTCATATCAGAGAGATATTACACTAATCAGGTAATTGATGAGAACCAACATGACAAATAGTTACAACAAGAAAGCACTAATAATGTTATGCCAAAATCTGTAGTCAAGTTGGAAGACTTATATGATTTGAAATACCGATTCAAGAGATCTACCAATTCAAAACTTCAGAGTTCAACTTTGAACTATGAATTAGTAAATCTAGGAATTAATACCAAGCTGCAGAATATCAACCTAGGTCTTGGCCTAACCCTTGAAGAAAAATTAGCCTATGTTCGTTTCCTGAAACAATACAAAAGTGTCTCTTCTTGGAACTACGATGACCTTAAGACTTATGACACTTCTATCATTCACCATGCTATCCCAATGGTAACTGATGAAAAAATTTTCCATCAAAAGCTAAGGAAGATCCATCATAATCTAGAAATCCAGATTAAATATGAGCTCAACAAATTATTGAAAGCCAAAATTATTTTTCCTTTTCGACATTCTAGATGGGTTTCCAACTTGGTTCCCGTCAGAAAGAAAAATGGAGATATTAGAAGTTGTATTGACTTTCGAAACCTTAACAAAGCCTACCAAAAGGATAACTTCCCCTACCCCCTATGGAGCAAATATTGCAAGCATTTGCAGGATCAGAATTAATGTCCTTTGTAGATGGTTTCTCCGGCTACAACCAAGTTTTGGTCCATCCTGACGATCAACTAAAGACCACGTTGAAAACCAAATGGGGTACTTACGCATATCAAAAGATGCCTTTTGGTCTGATCAATGTTGGTGCCACATTTCAAAGGGCCATGGACATCGCATTTAAGGGATTAGTAAACAAATCAGTAGTGATTTACTGGGACGATATAACTGTATATTCTAAAAAATGTGGTAATAACGTTAGAGACTTAAACCAAATCTTCCAATGTTGCCAAAGGTATGGGATTTCACTTAATCCAAAAAAATCCTTTTTTGCATTAAGTGAAGGAAAACTTCTTAGGTTTATAGTGTCAAAATCCGGAATCCATATTGATCTTGATAGAATTAAGGAGATTTCCAAAATACCCTTGCCTCAAAACAAGAAAGCCATGCAATCCTTCCTTGGCCAAATTAATTTTGTTAAGATATTTGTTCCAGACTTCTCAAGGATTGTATCTCCCTTACAAGCGATGATCAAGAAAAATTCAGTCTTCAAATGGGGCCAAGAGGAATATGAGGCATTCAATCTGATTAAGCAAGCAATTGTAAATGCACCATCTTTAGCAACTCCAATTTTTTCTGATCCTTCCATCTTATATACATTTTCCTTTGATAGATCATATGCTGCGATACTCACTCAAGAAAATCAAGACAAGGCGGAGGCCCCAATTGCCTTCTTCAGTTCAAATCTACAAGGGCCGAGTTAAATTATTCTGACATCGAGAAACAAGCTTATGTTGTTTTCAAAGCAATCAAGCACTTCAGACCCTTCCTTCTTAAAACCCATACAAAAATCATAGTACAGTTTCCAGCGGTAAGAAATCTCTTAGTACAAAAATACGTGGGTGAGAAAAGAGCAAATTAGGTTACTGCCTTACAAGAATATGACGCTGAAATTAAACCAGTAAATATTGTAAAAGGTCAAGGCTTTTGCAAAATGCTGGCTGGAGCACCACTTATTTCCGAAATTCCATCTTCAAATAAAGAAGTACAAATGTATGAGGTAAGCCTAAATGATATTGAAACAATATATGCTGATATCATATTTTATCTAAAGAATGGATATGCTCCTTCAAACCTAGATTATACAAAGAAAAGAGCTCTAATATTGAGGGCTAAGCAATATCAACTCATAAACGATGTACTTTTTAGGATGAATTATGATTCTATTCTCCTTTGATGTCTTGAGAAATCTGACGCTGAAAAAGTGTTGCAGGAACTCCATGATGGACCAGCAGTTGGACATTATGCTGGAGATGCTACAACATAAAATTTTGCGCACAAGGTACTATTGGCCTACACTATTTAAAGATGCGCATAACTATCTAAGGAAATGTCAAATTTGTCAAACTGCTGCTGGAAGACAAAATAAACAATCATTGCCTTTGCAACCAGTCAATATCAATCAACCCTTTGATCAATGGGGATTGGATATAATAGGTGAGATCGTTCCTCACTCTTCTAAACAACATAGGTCTATCCTTACAGCTACAATTTACTTTGCTAAATGGGTAGAAGTAGTTCCTCTCAAAACAACTAATGCTGAACACATCATTGATTTCATAGTTTAGTTCATAATCACCAGGTTTGGTTTACCCTTTGCTTTAATGTTTGATAATGGATCATATTTTTCTATCAATGCTATGACTGAATTTGCGCTCAAAAGATGTTTTAAGCTTAAATACTCTGCCAATTACTACCCGCAAGGGAATGGGTTGGCCGAATCAACAAATAAAAAATTAATTAGAATCATTAAGCGAACCATCGATCAGAATCATAAGAGTTGGCACAAATTTTTCATGTATGCTCTGTGGGTTGACCGAATAACACAGAAAGCCTCCATTGGCACTTCTCCCTTTAATTTATTTTATGGGAAAGAAGTGGCTTTCCCAACTCACTTAGCAATTCCCTCTTTGGCCTTAGTTCAATTTATTGACGAAACACCAACTTCATCCTTACATCTAAGACAACTACAGATCCTTAAGCTGGAAGAGCAATGAGAACAATCTAAAATAACACACGCTCATCATCAAGCATTAGTAAAGGCTTCTTTTAATTCAAATATGGTATCTGGAAAGGACTTTCAAATTGGAGATTTAGTCTTAAAATGGGATAAGGCTCATGATGAAAAAGGCAAACATACGAAATTCCAGTGAATGTGGCTTGGCCCATTCCAAATTGCAGAAATCATAGGTCCATCCACTTATATGTTGCAAGATTTAGTAGGGAAAAGAGAATCTTTACCTGTTAATGGAAAAATCTTGAAAAAATACTTTCCATAGAAGATCACCACTTCTATTTTGTAGATTATTGTTTATAGCTTTATTTTGATAATAAAACTAGTTGTAAATGGTTACATTTGGAATTCACAAAAAAGGCTAGTGTTTCTTTCAGATTTTGTTTTTCGCTTGTATAAATAGAACTGATTTGGAAAATTGGTCATTATTATTGTAAGATACAGTCAAAGGCTATAAGCTTGGAAATGATACTAGTTTCAACCTTGCGAATTTTGATAGAAAAGAAAAGATTCTCTATAGAAAATCTCTTTCCAAAAGCTCTATAATTGTCATCCAGAGCTATTCTTAAGGAACCAATGACTTCCTCCCCACCTAGAGAATTACAAGCTTCAAAGAATAATCCAATGATACACTATAAACTTAAAGAATAAGAGGTCTCATCACGAGCCGAATTATCATGATCATAGATATTATAGCTTGCTGACTTTGCTAAAACTGCATACCAAAACAGGGCAATGACCCAAGATTGTTGCAATCAAAATACAATGGGTCTCATCACGAGCCAACCTATTTAGCAAAGTTATAAATCAAGTGAGTGGCACTGTCATAAATTGGCTACCAAACCAAGGCATTGTTCTTTAAGAATTAAAGGAAAATAAAAGCAATAAGTGTGGATATGGATTTCCCTTTGAAAATTGTATACTTCTCCAAGTAGGATACAGTGTCATTGTTGGGTAACAGCTAATCCTATCGAGGCTATGAATGCCTGCTGGCAGCAGAGGCTCTACCTATGACAAATGAGCATATTTAAAACTGATTTACAGAGAAGACTTTGTTTTTATCTTTATAAACCAAGTAGTGACTGATGTAAATACAATGACTAGCTTTAGGAAGTAAATAATCAGAGTTAACACAGAAGAAACAAACTATCATTAATAGCTGAAAGCATGATGTACTTTATCTTTCTATAATAAAGTTTGATTTTCCAAAAAAATCTTCTGTTTTGGAAGTTTAGAAAATTCAAAAGATAATAAGAGATAACTGGTTCTTCCAAGTGAATCGCCAAATGTTGTGGCCAGGAACAACCCCCCATTTTATTTAGTTTTATTACTAATACTAAATAAATGGGGACCCTTCTAAAAAATAAAAGGTAGCACTTATATTCCCTTTTTGAATAAATTTTACTATCATAAACCTAGGAGAACACCCACAAAATCCAAAAGGACTTAAGTTTTATGATAAGTCCGAACAAAATCGTTCTCTCAATAATAAAGCGTCGCATCGCAAAAGGTAATGGATGACACCATATAAGAAAACTACTAAGATTGTGAAATCACGATGCGAGATCACACGCTGAAGAAGCTCATCACGTGTCGTAGTTTTCATATGCCTCAAGTATCACTTAAGGTAAAATATCTCGACCCAACGATATATGATAGGACATATCGCAAATTGCATCTCGTAGAAACATATGATTGTTAAACACAAAGGATTAGCGATATTGCGAAGCAAATTGAAAAATCACTTTATCGCGGATCTGTAGGGCTCATCGTTCAAAAAAGTTTTTTTCGTAATCTAATACCAAGTTATGCACATTAATGCCAATTTAATGGGTTAGTTGATAATCATTAATGAGATAAGGTTTGGATATGATCGAAAGGTCATTTCATGTAGGGTGGTATATTCTATGCGATTTCGGCATTAAAAGCCTTTTCTGTCACCTTATTTCTTATCATTACTCTTTCCTTACTTGTAAATTGCAGGAGAAGAAAGTAGAAAGATATACGCAGCAGTGTTCATAGTATAATGGGAAAGAAGGGAAAAGCTCCAATTTTTGAAGACAAAGAAATGATGCCCTTATACACAGACACCACCTGTAACAGAGACGCCAACATAACTACTTGGGAAGGCATGTACAGTCTACGCAAAGAAGAAAATCCCAGAGTAATGGAGGTTAAAGCAACTGTAGACTCACGTGGGTCGTCTGAGCCGTCGATCACAAAACTTGCATGTTCATTCTTGCACTGAATAGCAGCAAGACCCAAGATTCCTCCATACACGGACATGGTCAAATGGGTACTGGATAGTTCTGATATAACAGACAAACAATTTAAGACTCAGAGCCAAGAACTCATTGGGTCATTCACTCCACAAAATTTAAGGTTTTTATATCATCTAAAAAAAATGCGCAAGAGGCAAAAAACTAGCACCAAGGAAGCCCAGATCGAGAAATGGAGACAATTTCCAATGCCCGATTAGTGCTTAGGGCTTAGTGCTAATCATGCATCGCCGGGAAAAATACCTTGAGAAGGAAAGCCTCTGATCGCTTAGTTGCCTGTAAGCCTGGAAAACTATAAGAAAAAGAGCTAAAGGCTAAAGGCAAAACCCACGCTCTCAAAACCATCAATATTTATCAAGGATATCCTTAGGTGGTATGTAAATTTTTGATTATTTGATTTAGTATCTATAGACAAGCTGGAGACAAAAGGCTGAAGAAACAGTAGAGTCCATCAAGAAGTTAACCAAGTTGAATTGGGATTCTTACTAGTAGTACTTGGTTAAACTGCACAATCAATGCATGACTCTCAAATGCCTTACGAATTCTGCCGAGAAGATAGTGCCAGCACTTGCCGGTTCTGTTATCATAGGGAAACTAAAACTGGAGGTCAGCCAACCGACGCTCCTCAAGCCGATGTTGAATGCTTGCGACCACAGAGAATATATACATAGATAATTAATTTCCAAATTTAGTTTTAGTTTTAGTTTTGATTTATTTTTTCCTTAGATGACGACGGTCATTTAAACCTCCTCATATATTTTTGTAATAGACTATTTTTAGGATTTAGCTAGTAGTATTTCAACCCCTCTCATGCATCTAGAGAAAGGTCCTGAAATTTTTCAAAAACACTTCCTCAGAACATGCACTTCTGCACCCTCGAAGGAGGTTTTGATGAATGAATGGAACAATATTTATTGATATCTGTGTTTAATGTTTACTACTGAAATGCACTTTTGTACTCTTAGTAGATGTTGAATTAGGAAGAGATAAATCATTATTGCTGAAGCTCATGAGTAGAACTTGTTATCAATTGTACTTTTATCTCTTAATGATTTATGCTTATGTGTTAAAGTGATATTTATGTTCAGTTATTTATATATGAATTCTTGAATGTTTGAGTTATCATTTGGCACTTTTTTACGGTGATGAATATTCCATTTATGCTTAATGTATGAATGACTCATTATGTGATATGCTTCTCACGATTGTTTCGACTAACTTTTTATACGAAATGGTTCATTTTTATTGAATTCTTTTCTTACAACAATTGAATGATCTTTACTACCAGTTGCTGTTAGAAATTATTTTAGATCACATAACTGAAAATTTAAATCCCAGGTTAGTTTTAGCATTAGATATTTTTGTTCATTAGAATACGATTACATATCATTAAATTAGATTTAGAATAAAATAATTTTACTTAGGAATTATTAGAAAGGAAATATCAATTCTCATCACGCATAAACAAATTGGAAACTGGTCCCATTATCCCCAGTCGAACCGACCATCCCAAACGGGAAAGGAGTTGCTTTCAAGGTCAGGACCGAGTGGGTGTCCCCCTTGTTGTAGACCCAATTTTCGAGGATTCAACAGAAGGATAAACATCGAATGCATTATACTATTCACATGATATACCTTTATAATACATTGGAGTGACTCTTGGATTCATCTTCGAAAATCTCTTATACTTCCTTTGACTATTTAGCTTCCACATCATAACCCTTAGTGGATTAGGTGTCCAACATGTGTACTCATACATGCTTTTCCCATGCTTTTTCCTGAAGTAGCACCTCTGAATCCACTAGTCTTATACATAGCCAGTGTAAAATTGTGACAATGAGGGTTTCAAAGTCCTCTCACTTAGTCATTGGAGGCTCTTCCTTCTACATGAGGGTCTCCGTATGGATTTCCCACTAAGTCAATGCATGACTCTCTAATTCCAATCATGCAAATGAAATATTATGTTCCTCCATAAGATTAACACTAAAATACACTTCCATTTTATGCAACTCAGAGCATCGATATCACCTTGGTACAAATTAATATAGACCTTCGCTTCCATTTTGAATAGGGAGTGTGAAGTACTCAAGACACTCAAACTGGGTTTATCTTTTACAAGTTCTTTCATTGGTTGGTTCTCCCTTTCTTCCAAATCTGGTGATCTCCCCTTTGTTTCGTGTTCTACGTTAGAACTGTCATCTTCTTCAAATATCCCAAGCTTAATGCTCAAGGTAGTCATGAGGAGATTTACATTATAATTTATATCTATGATTTTTTGTTCCAGCTATGAAAACCTCTCCTCTATAGGATCATATGTATTATTCATAAATTTGTTGGCCATGACTAATATTTTACAAATCTTGGCCTAGTCAATCTTGATCCCCTACACATATCCACAATATACCCAAAGAAACCTACTATGATACAAACATGACTTGTAAAATTCCATGGATATTCCATTTCATAACTTGTCACAATAGATTTGTTAAAATTATACTCAAATGTCTAAAATTTACACTATTAAAGTTTTATTTCTTCACATTTATAGATCTATAGATTACTAATAAGACTATACACATGTGAATTAAAATTATGTGGTAAATAGAGAAAAGTGAAATAAAAAATCACACACACACACATTTGACACAAGATACGACCTGGGAAATCCTTTCAGGAGAAAAATCCAAGTCGAAGGTGAGATCAATCTGCTATCTTTCTTTGAATAGAAAATTGCTATGAGTACAAAGAAGTATGGATATGGCCCATGGGATACTAAAGTGCAAAAATCCTCTCAATGTGCTTTATCTCCTATACCATTCTGCTACTTTTTCTCATATATGGAACAAATTCACTCGATAGTATGTAACCTCTTTTTATCCTAGTGATCTGGTAACCACACAACTCAATAGACTACTAGTGGTTAGGTTTGACTCCCTCAACTCTTAACCAGAGTTACAATCTATACACTTCTTCTTAATAATAATCATGTGGCTAGCCCATTTTCCATAAATTATGAGGATTGACATGTTGTCCTGTTGAATTATGGTGGTGAAACTAGGAATGACAACTTATAAGTGGAAAACCTTTTGGATATGAACTACAATTGACATGATTCTTGTGTTGTTGGAAAGGCATTAGTGTGTAGAATAGGAAGAAAAGTTTTTGAGCCACAACACCAAATTTTTACCCCAATAAATTCTCATTTGATGCCTCAAAATTTTCATGGAAGGTTTCAGATTCCAATTTGACAAACTGGGTCCCACTAGGAAAAATGGCCCTATGAGTTGATTCCTCCACTTTTGCTCTAAAATCATTGAGATGGATGACAAACAATACAATGATCCAATTCATAATTTTTCTTCAACTATTTTAAAGTATTGAAAATGTTCCCTTCTAGAACAGGAATTTGTTTTATATGTGTAATTTTAATAACAAGAATCTATCCCCTTCCATCAACTATATCCCTTATGAAAACCTTCATCATTCATAATTAACTCATACAATTAACTATTCTAATGTGAATACTTTACTTAAAGTTGTATAGTGTTTTTTTATTAAGTATTACTTTGTAGAGTTTAAGAATTAACAATTTTTAACATAAATATTAATAAGTTTATTTCCTTTTAGTCATCAACTCATCATGCTTTTCCCTATTTGCTCTTCATGTGCATCCATTTGGGTCATGAAGGATTGAATTAGATCTCAAAATCTATCTAGGTAGCAAGGGTCCAGGTTTAGAGGGTCCATGGCATTACCGCGGCCATTGTTTGTAGTTGTCTAATTATTCCTTCATGCTCCACCTCTTCGAGGGCCAATCTTTCTCACTTGGTTGCCAGTGTAGGGTGTCTTCATCTCTCCAACCCCACTACACTGTCCCAGCTTCCTTCGACTCTGGTCGCCCTATCTACCACTAGGAGGTCTGAGACCTCATCCTATGTGCATGCCAGAACCATCATTTCGAGCCTCTCCCATTGATGCATTTCCACTACCATCCACTATGGTTGCCAAGGTGAGGGTCTCCTCCCTCGCCATCCCTGGCTGCTCCAGATGGTTTGGTCACCCTCATCGAAGAGTAGGTGCCATTTGTCGCCGAGCAATTATACCCAATTCCATGGGGAGAATTTCCCTGTCCACTACACTAGTAGGTGTCCCTACCATTCTCCAAATTGGGCTTGAGGTTGCACTGTTGATGTCATCCCCAGGCTCCCCCTTGCACCAGTCACACCAATGGATAGAGCTAGCAATGAGGTAGAAAATAGTTCTCTAGGAGAAAGATACGTCCAAAGTGCCACCCTCTCTAATGCACTATCGACGTTTTTAAAGGAATTACTTGCCCCAAATGACACAAAAATAGCTCTTTCCTCCCACCACATCTTCCAACCCAATCTAGCTATGTTTGGCCCAAGAAATATCAAGAGTTGGTTGCCCCTAGGTGTAACAACCAGTATCTCCCCAAGGAAACTGAAGGAACAACTGCTTCTGTCACATATCCATTTCCTCTTTCATCATTGAGTAGGAGGCCAATTGTATTTCCACCACCACGCCTACACACTGAAGCAGAATCCCCGCTCCTTCTACATCCCTCTTATCAACTCAACGACCCTTCCCACACCCAAGCCGACGTAAATGCTCACACGTCCAAGAGTTTCTACTCATGTACACCATCCCCTCCTTCACATGGTGTGAGGGGGCCTAGAGGTACAACCAACCTCACCAACCCATTTATCAATCATCAGGGATCTATTGGCCATGTTCACCTCAGTTCTCATCCCCATCGGGGAATAACCAAGTATACTTTCAATGTAATACATGGATGCAAGCATTAAGCTTAGTTACATAGTCTTTAACATATTGATTATTTAATAATTGAGTATTTCTATAAAAACATATATCTTTGATAATATATTTTGTTTAAAATATATATCATAGAAATAAAGCTTTTATATATGTGTGAAAGGTGTGGTATTATCCAATGAATTTAGAAGGTTCGAATTCGAAAGGGGATCCATAATCAGAAAAAAATTTTAAAGACTTCAATTCTATTGAAAACCATGTGTGTGTGTGCGCGCGTGTGCCTGAGATAGAGTAGGTATGTAAGATGGGAGAAGTCAAGTTTGAAAATATAAGTCAATAAACTGAGCAATAATACCTATAACCAATAATAATATTAATAATAAATATTTAATCAAATGTGATATACATATTGGTAAAGTGTTAGTAATATTGATATTAATATTAATATTACACTTATCAACAACAACAATAATAGTAAAAATAATAATGTTGATAATAATAATATTATTATCAATATTATTCTTATATAGTATTATTAATGCATTAATAATATTAATGTTATTATTAAAACCATTGTAAAAAATAATATTGTTCATAGCGTGACAATTTTTTATAACTTTTCTTTGAGAGGTTTAAAAGGTGAAACTTAGAATGGATTGAAGAGAAATTGTGCAACACCTAGTTTAAATTTCAAATCTTGGTTCACTATATTTTCAAAGATATATTTCTAGTCAAGGTACCTGAATGCAACTAAAAGTATTTTCAAACATTTCAGTTCGGAATTTTTACCATAATTTTTTTCTAGGAGATTTTATATAGTAACACTTGGACCATATTTAGAAAAAATTTCAATCAACATCTAGTTCAAATTTATGATCATCGTTCACTACACTTTTAGAGATATTTTCTAAGGAAGTCAAGATTTTTGAATGCTCTTGAAATAAGTATGAAACATGATAGCTTGGAATTTCCACTATAAATTTGATTCTCAGAGTTTTCATATGGTGAAACTTGGAACACATTGAGCACAAATATTGGGGAACATTTGGTTCAAATTTCAAATTTTGGTTCAACATATTTTTGTAAATATATTATGTCAAAGTTAGGACTTGTGAAGGATCTTCAAACTAGTTTCAAATAGAACTTATTTTTATTCTTTTTATAAATTCATTTCTCAAACTTAGTTTTATGTATTTATATCATAACATGTGATGGGATTTGATGTTTTCCACATTTCAACATTTGCAATCTTTTTCTCACTTTGCAACATCATTTGTTGTTAGTGACATTGTGATTTCATTTGTTGTTCATCTTGGTGTCTTGTTGTTATTTTTTTCTCCCTCTACAATGTGATTTTTTTAATTATTAATGATTTTATTAATGTCAAGTAATGAATATATATATATATATATATATATATATATATATATATATATATATATATATATATATATATATATAGATAGATATATATATATATATTCTGTCAAAATAAAAGCATTATGTTATCATCAGTGAAATCCAAAGTACAAAAATACGATGCATGACCCCCTTAGGTTCACTACATTCAAAGGGGAGAGAAAGGGGTGCCAGAGATAATAAAATATGCAACCATACAACCATTATTGCTTATAGGCTTACTAGCATTACATAACAAAAGGATGAAAAAAAGAATGAAGAATGTGGGATAATTATGTTACGGAGGTTAGTGAGGTGGAATTCCAAGAGGACCTATAGGGAAGTCAACTCTCTCATGCATATGGGAATTGATGTGTTCCCCTCGGGCAAACAAATCACGTAAGGTGTCATTAAGGTGCCTCTGATTTCAGTGAATTCTCTCTAGTAGCTCTAGAGTCTCGTTGAGCCATAATTGGATGCCATTAAAGTAGGACACAAATTTGTTCCAGTCTTCATAACAGTGCCCTCTCATGATGTCCAGGTTAGTCTGGATGCCTCTTAGTTGATATACAATGCTTTCCACTAAGGCTAGAGCCTCAACTCTACCCAGAATGTTCTCACGAGCTCGAGCAACTTCATATGCCCATGATCTATTGACCGCATCCTCTTAATTCGAGCTTGAATCACTCTTCAATACCCATGTTGGCAGGGAATGGCTAACCACTCTCGAATACCGCAAACTAGAATGACAAGAGAGGATACATGCTCTAAGGAATAAAAAACCACCTGCACATGCCCAAGCAACCACGAGCAGTGCCACACTCTCCCCACTTTGGCCTTACAACTCTGAATAAGTCAGGCCACCCAAACATTTTTCACAATCAACACTTTTCCAAAGCCCCTAGATGGCCCTATTCCTCTATCAATCATGAACTAGAATAGGGGAAGGCTAGCCACAATTCTCTGCCCAAAAGCACACAATCACACTCTCGATGGCTCACTCAATAAATCAACATATGCAACCAAGAGATAAATTAAAAATTAAATTGTAAATTTCCCCAGTACCAGAAACACCCCCTCATTCATGGAATTTTCTAGAGGGACTCGGCAAAAGCTAGTTCCAGTACAAACCATAACTACCTATAAGAAAATTATCTTCAGAAAGAAAGTGTTCCATAGATAGGGCCACTCCCTCCACAGAGAAATGGGCAAAGTTGACTTACTAACCACCACCAAAAACAACAACATGGGGGAAGACCATAACCAAATGTGTACAATAACCTATAGACTATCGAGTACCCACTAGTCTAGAGCAATCCTCCTTTAGCGGCACCCAAGGTTCCACCTTAAATAAAAAACCTTAATGCAACAATGAGGAGAGAAACATCCAAACAAACCATGATCCCATATAAATGCACAAAATCCCATCAGAGAAGCCATAGTACTAGAGTCTAAACACTTCGCAAAAGTAGAGCTACCTCATGGCCCGATAAGCTCTCTTAGAATTTACCACTCTCATCGACTATCCTACACACTGAGTTCATCGCCCAGGATACTACAACAATTACATTGTCACTTCTACATAATATAAAAACCAAAGGCGACTCTGGAGCATTAAAGCAACCGTCGACCTATCGCATCACCTTATGCTTCATAATGCCTCCACCTACCATGCGCTGTGTTATGTGAACTCTGAGGTGGTCCATCTAAGTGTTTGTGCAATCCCATCAAGGTTTATTAGTGGCTATATTAATATTTAGTAATGATTTTTATTTTTTTGGCCATGTTAAGTATGATGCAACATCAAATTTTGTTTATTAATGACTATATTAATGTTTATTTATTTCCACATAAATTTCTACTAATTTTTATATGTTAGTAAAGGTTTATACATTGGTGTATATCTTTTTCTCTTTTTTGCTAAGTTAAATTATCATTGGTTAACAAAAGAATCATGTTATTCTATCGTGGGTTTTCAGTACTAGCTTTACACACTAGAAACCATACCCATGAAAATATAATTATCCATTAGAATCATGTAGTTTCAAAACCAAAATATACCCTCTTAAAACAAAGTTTTACATCCTTACTAATTCTTGGCTGAAATCACATGTGACCAAATATTTTGATATAAACCAAACCGAAACAAAACAAAAGAGATTAGAGGTGGCTTAAACATGAGAAATTAAGAGGAAGGTGAGGTTACCAACTCTATTAGATTGTCAATGTATTTTTTATTGGTTTGAGTAGCTAAACCAAGACAAGATCCCTATTTAGAGTAGATAAGTCTTCCCTCAATATCCAACAATTGGAATGATATCTCCTCAAGCACCACCAAAATCTTGTCCCTCGCTACATTACACTCAAGCAAGATAATTCCTAGAAATAAACTAGTTTACTGCTATAATTCAATTATATGGGGATATTATTTTTATTACTATGTATCCTATGTATTTGGCACCTAGATAGTAGGTTCCTCCATCAGGTCTGATTTTGAATGATTGCACCACTCCTACCTAAGTTCATCCACCATTCTGTTCATATCCTATCAATTATAAGTAGAATTGTCTATGATATAAAAAAATGAGTATTTGGCATGGAAAAAAACTGTTGAGGCACCTTGAGAGGTATCACCACCTATACCCCTTCCACCCCTAGCTTATTAATAATTCATGGCAACAATGGAAAGGATGAAGTGTATAAGAAACCATAAAGTCTAGGAAAAGAGGAACACAACTAGGAGAGGACTTTGAAGCCATTGATTGAAATTAGGGGTATTATATGTCATCACCAAAACTAGGTCACCACTTAATGTGTGGTAGGAAGAATCTATCAAAAGAGAAGAGTTCTACATGAGGGAGGGCCACAAAGAAAGGCTACGTATAGATAGGATTGATAATTCAAAAAAATCAAAAGCAAGATTATTTCCATCATGAGCTCCATATTTGAGAAAACATGTACAAAATCATAGTGGATGAACCACATGTAGGAGAGACCATCCCAAATTGGTAAGTAATGTATAATTTTAAGGTGAATTAATCCTCATATGCATGCAGGGATTACATAAATTTAATATGACGAGTAGGTTGGAAAATCATGTCTAGCATAAGAACTTCTTATGGAAATGGAATCCACGCCCTTTACCACCTTTATAATGTCACATAACACCCCCATTGGGGTATAAATTTGTGTATAGTTTTTTATTTTTTTCGCTGGGAGAAAAATATTTATAAATTTCAAGATAAAAGTTATGCATTAGATTTCCATCCACTGGATGACTAAAGTAAACAAATATTCTACAAAACACTATCCTCTTTGTAAAATATAAGTTCTAATGTAGGGAAAAAATCTAACCATTTAAAAATAGGACTTGTATCCATTATTTTATTGATTTTTGATATATAGGGAAAAATAAATTATCGTATAGGAGTTGTTCAAAATTAAGAGGAAAAATTAACTAAACACTTTATAATAAAATAGAAAAAAAATTATGATCCTATAGGATGTGTTATAGGAGGCTTCACATGGTCTTCCCCTCTTGTCGATTGGGGTGTTCAATATACCAGAAGAACGAACTAGAAGAGAAGAGATCCATCAGAGAGCTCACTATTCTTGTAAAAAGTTTCTTTGAGAACATGCATGAAGAGATAATAGAGAAATATTAGATCAACGTGACTATCTACTATAGAATCTCTCTTAAACAAACCAAATCCATCCCTACTTCCTTATGAACCCAATATCTCACTACCTTTGAATCACCCATAACTTGGACTTTCTCAATGTCCTTTAATGAATTAATGTGTAGCAAGGCCCACATCCTAGACAATCATGTTTTTTCATTTGACTCTCTACTAAGATAGTACCTAATATGGAAATAGTGGTTTTTATTGGTAAATAGGATCAAACCAACACCACATATTACTGTATCTCCTTAGCCGAATCCTTTGGAAAATTCCCATGAGACTTCGTAATATATATTCATCGTCGTATAAACATTGATTTTTGGCACTTTTAGGTACATTCTATATAAATTATCCAATTTATCAACTACTATAATCATTATTTCGTTGAAGTTCCACTTATGTATAAAATTTCTAAAGATTCTATCACACCATATACTATGGACTAGGATCCCATGCATAACTATGAATTCCTTCAATAACCTATTTTAAATAGTGAGATCTCAATGAGGGATTTAAGTAGAAGGATGCTATAGATATTTTCCACACTTAAACTACAAAAGAATAGTAAATAAATACATGAGAGACAATATTAAATGATGGTCTCATGTAAGAAGATTGATAAAAAAGGATTGCCACAATGTGAGGTTGCACTTCATTGTATTGTGGATCTTCCTTAATTTATTCCACCACAACTAGTTATGACCTCAAAATAGAGAATTCGTTTGCACACTATAGCCTAATTGTAACAATTCCTCCCAGCCTCTTAGATTTCCCAAACCTTTTGGGAGGTGTTACTTTGTTCTAACTTGACCTCCACGATCTCATTATGCAAATGAAGTTGTAAAATTCCTCCTTTCCCAAAGTTTGAATAATTAACCTTGGCTAGAACCACGTGGTTTTCATGTGTCCTATGTGGTGTTTCCACATCATTCGTGGTCCAATGTGCTTCCCACCATGTCACCACACTATACCTCCATCACAAAGTCCCTTCATAATCTATCCTGATGGCCCCCATTGCGATAATGTAATGTTCACATCAACTTCCATAAATATTTCCCATTTGTAGTTCCTACCAATCGTGGCCTCCACTGCTAAAACCAAATCTACCACGAATAGCCTCTGTGACATGACAATAATATCTCTATCAAGGGACATGGATGACCTCCCATCTCATGACTTACATTGACTCCATGACACCCACTTATAAAACTTCCTTTTATCAATGATCCATGATGACATGTTTCCAAACCATGTTAGTGTTATGTGGCACCTTCCTAGCCAAGTGGAATCACAAGAATATTTCCATGTGTCTCTCATATGCCATGTCATAAATTTTTCTTGCCCCAAAGGTTTGATCAAGAGCCTATAGTACATATATATTGCATTATAATGAACTTTAAAGTATCCAAACCCACTATTTGTTCTATTTCTTGAGCAAGGACCACACCCCAAAACTTCCATTTTATGTAGTCCACTTGTCCCTCGTATGTATTTTAGTATGTTACATTCATGTCCAGCCTAATGATGATCATTATATCTCCCATCGTTCCAATGGCGCGGAGTCCACTTATCCCTTGTATGTATTTTAGTATGACACATTCATGTCCAACTTAATGATGATCATTATATCTCCCCTAGTTCCAATGGCTCGGACCTCTAGAGCTTTCGATGCTAACCCATGTTTTGCCTCAATTATAGAATAATTCTTCTACTTTTTCACCACAATTACTTTTTCAATTTCCATAGATTAACTCTAGGAGTTAACTAACCAACCCACACAAACTTCGTTCCAACTAGACATGCTCAATCACAAAAATTCATATCCATGGATCAATGCAAATGAACTACAAGTGTTAACCATGAATCAAACACACCTGTGACAGTACAAACATGGCCCCTACTCAAGAATTAAGATCAAGCCATGGCCATGTCTACTATACCCTTTCAATTCAACTACAATAGCACCATGCATCTTCACACAAGTCCTTCACAATTTCTCATGCCCCTTGGCATATCCAAGCATAAGTACATTATTCCAAACATTGATAAAAATCCAATAAATAATAGTTAAATATAGAACTAGGATATATGTTAACTTATATTAAGAAACACACAATTCTTAAACATTAAATGAAATTTTAGACTGAAAGTTCCCATGAAATTTTCATGTAATTTCTGTGTCATAATATGTAAACCAATCAAAACATTTTACATTAAAAAAGAATCACATGTAAATATTTGGGACGGAAAAGAAGAAAACTACCTTTTTTAATTGTATTTTTGGCTTATCTCCTTATAGGTTTACTCAAATTTCAAGTGTAGACGGTCGTTCAATTTGGAATTAAATTCCACATCCAACATGCACCCATTATCTATACTTATGTGAAGACCCACATTAATAAAAATTGAAGATACATTGAAAAATCATGTTCAACATACTTTTTTAATGTATCATCATGTTTTATCAATGTGTGTCTTCTCAGAAGTATTGATAATGGGTACTCATTGGATGTGGAATGTAGTTCCACATAGAACAAGTTTCTACACATGAAATTTGATTTAACCTATAAGGAGATAAGCAAAATATACAATTAACAAAACTGGTTTTCTTCTTTTCCCTCCAAAATTCAACACTCTTATTTTATTATTTTTCCTTAGGAGGTCACTTTTGGGATGAAATTTTTTCTAATGCAACAACCTTCTTATGCTCAAACATAGATCTCTTATAGTAGATATAATATTTAACCATGGAATTTTAAGCACCATAACAATTTAACTTAGATTGTGAATAATGAACACAAGTCATGCAAATAGCTTTGTATAGCAATAAGTATACCAAAACATACATGGAGCTCCAATCCCCTCATAATATTGAGAATGGTCATTAAGTGCATACCATTGCTAAAGCATTTAGGAATACACATACTTTATTTTTCATTGTTGATACAAATCAAATGTTTAAAAAAAATAACATTCAACATTCAAGTGCAACAATATATAAGTAAAAAATTATCTTATTATCCTTGCACGACTGGAAAATTAAGGAGGCATTTTGTAATGCCATCCTCCCACAGTTACCGAAGATTATAGTTCCACTGGGGTAAATATCTGACAAAGACTTACTATGATATGTTTTATCTCCCTAGCTACAGTTAAGGAAATGGAACGAATGAACCAACACTTTATAGACCTCCCTCAAGTGCTACATGACCCCCATGAGCTAATCCACCACTCCAGGTGCCCCAAACCTAAGTTAAATTTCATTTTCACTGAAAAAATCCCCAATCCCTCCAATGAAAGGGGAATTCATGCGACTGGGAGCCTCCAGTCGCTCTGATAATGCATGTAAGGGAGAGACTGTAGTCCTTTTTAGCGAGTTCTATGTCAGAGAATACGATATTTAAACCACACTTTTAGGGCTAGTGTCCAACCACTACCCAAAACTTGATGACACTTTCCAATAAAATAAATGACACAAAAAAAACCTCTAACAAAAAACTTTATCAAGTACTTGACCCAACCAAGACCAACCATGACATACATTTCATCAAACATGTCACAAATATGTATTCTATAGGTCATAACAACATATCTGAGCATAGGGGTCTCATAGTTATCTGATAATCACTAAGAAGCATTGGTGCCTTATCACATTGGTTGCATTATCATCTATTAGGTCACATATTAATTTCTCATTCATTTACAAATCAAGACATAATGAGATCCATACTTCATCACTGCTATAAAACATGCTCATAACGAACATATAACCAACATAAATAACAAGAACATAGCAACCATAAAAACAAAATATAAACAAGTATATTTACTCATCAATATAAGAGGAAAAAAAATCTTATTAACATATACAAAATGAAACTAGGTCTAGGACTTCCACATTCCACCCGACCATAAATTGGCTAAAATAAATCTCCCTTCAGCCAATCACCCCCTTGCCATATTCCAAGCATGAATGTGGGATCTCATGAAACAAATCCATGAAAACTGACTAGGGCTTCAAGAGGCAAAAGCACTGCAAACCTCAACCAGTGATTCCACGTCTCTGTCGAACATCACTAACCATCACCATATTGGTCTCTATCCAAGTTGTCCAGGGCTCCAGAGCAGTTGTTCCAACCAAGTCTCTAGGACTAGTAACTCAACCCATAATTATTGTCAGGCTCCATAGAATTTATCCAACTAAGGCTCCAGGACTAGTAACTCAGCCAACCAAGGGCTCCAGAGTGTTTGTCCAACCAAGGCTTGAGGACTAGTAATTCAACCCAATTAATTACAGGGCTCTAGATCATTGTCCAACCAAGGCTACAACAACTAATAACTCAACCTAGAGCCAAAGGAATATGAGAGCCAACCATAAAAAAAGGGAAAGAAAACAACAAAGCCATGGCTCTCTATGAAATGCAAAGGCTAAGAAAATCCACCATCAATTCAGAATTTCATGTATGCCAATGACAAATCATAATCCAGAAACCACATGCAACTTGCTACCTATAAAGAAAACCCACTATAGATGTTGATCTTGATGTCCTATTGTGATTTCCTTCTCTTCATTTGACTTGCTCCAAATCGCAAGTACTCCACACTCCTCCAAGAGTGCTTAAAAAAAAATCTAAGCGTCCAATAGTATGAGGGGGAGAGAATAGAGAGAGAGCTCCAAAACTAAATTGACAAAATTCTGAGAGAAATATTTCCAACTAATCTTTAGAAGACCTTTTATTAATGAGACCTCTATTTTCTTCATGCCTTCAATTTCCTCCTCACATGCAACTTGTGATGTTTCGTCTTCCTTTTCTCCTAATTTCCATTATTTTCATAAATAAAATTCCAATTAATGCCACATGCCTTTCCAAAGACATTTCCATTTCCTTTCCCAATTTCCTTTATCCATAATAAACCAAATGAATAACCACTAGGATGTTTTCCCCGCCATTCAAGTTGGAATATGTGTCTCATGACCTTGGTGTTATTTATTTTTACATGGATTTTTAACCAGGGTTGTTAGATAACCATCCTCCTTGGGGGAACACTGTCATCGGTGTTCAATGACACCTACAACCAACATAACTGTTGAAAGCAAAACATACTTCCCATGAAGATTTATAACACATCTCATTGCAGTATTTACAATGACCATTGCTGAAAACATGAAAATAACACTGTTTGTTGGATCTTTATAACATAGATCATTATGTTATTTACAATAGCATCCACATATACTCATGAAAATTTTTCTTCAACCATAAAATAACCATAATATCTATTGTGCTTTATAAATCTAGCTCGATACAGTATTTATGATAATATACACATATGCACATTTTCTAAACCAACAAATAAAGGATACCATCCTTGCATCAGTAACAAGGGAATCCAGAGGCTCGCACCTCCACCCTCAAAGTAATACCAATATTCACCTCATTCCCAGGAAGTCCAGAATCCACTCCCAAAGTCCAAGCTACATCCAATGTCCAACACTACAATCCTACATCACTTGTCCTCTAAGTGAAAAACTACCGACTCATTGTTCCAGGGCATAGTCCCAATGTGCATATGATTCCATATGGCAATGCTAATGAACAAAACAAATCCATCCCCAAACTTCCCTTCTCTGCTACACAGTACCTTAGGAAGTTTGGTCACTCCCTTCCATGAAATCACACACCTTCAAGGTTTTGCGGGCATCCCCTTCTCTATTACACACTCCCTCACACAACCCCTCCCTTGGAAATTTTTCCTCACATGAGAAGTCAAAAAAAAAATCCATATCCCTACCTCAGAACAATCATACCTATTATAACATGCTCATGGCAATCAATGGACAATGTTGGGTACGAGGGTCCCACAATGGCCCTACTTCTGAAGCGCTTTACCAATATATTAATGCATTTTACAATTCCTTTCACTCACGCTGCTAATTCTTCCAGTTGATTTCAACCACCCAAACCAGGAATTGCATGATTTCCTTTACCAAGAAAATAATTTCCATTAGATTCAAAATAAATTTAAATAAACTCAAATCATACTTCATTGGTGGCTTGTCAATAAGGTACACCTACAATTCTTTTCACTTCCTATCACAACAAGTGAAGTTAGTTGTTTGATTAAATCATCATATACAAACATATCACATCTCATTAGTTTAAAAATTAGCCATCATAAATCAATAATCATAAATAACATGTAACCATGATAAACTAGAGTCGTAGGTCACCTGCCTAATTAAAACTAAAATAAAACACTGGTACGTATCCTTCAATCGGTCCTTACTTATGCCTTTGTTCTTTTTGTACACATACCAAGTCAATTACCACAACCAACAAGCACCCAATGCCTTTGCTTCTCTTCAATCATGTACACATACACACAGTGTACATCATAATATGTACATCTACACACAACGTATAACACACATAGACCCACACCTAGCACACAACACAACACTTACACCTACATCTGATGTACAACAAAACACATACACTTATACTCGGTGTAAAATAAAACACAACGCCTACATCCAGTGTACCACACAATATATACAAGTACACAAAGTACAAGAAAATTAATACACGTGCCACGATACCATGACTACACAATGCACAGACACAGTACCACATGTACACAACATAACATGTATGACATGCATAGAATACCACATGTACACAATATCACCTGTACATAACTCAACCTACACAACATCACATGTACATGACACCACCTTCACAATGTGGACATAGTGCCACATGCACACCGCACCACTTGTACAATGTGTAAACAATACCACATGTGCACAACACCACATGCACGACATGTACATGACACCACATGTACACAAGACCACATGAATGACATGTACACAATACCACCTGCACATAGTACCACATGTACAACATGCACACAACACCATATGTACATAGAACTACATATACAACATGTACATAGAACCATAGTTACTCAACACTTCATATCCAACATGTGCAAAACACTGTATACTCACAACATCACATATCCATAATGCACACAATACAATATGTACACAACACCACATATCCAATATGTACATAACACCATCTATACCCAATATTGCATATGAACTATACACACAACACCATATATACAAAAGGCACACAACATCATATATACATAATACTACATATGCTACATGTACACAACACCAATCCTGAACATCCTAAGACCACACTGTCCTTACCAAATAACATTTCTTCTGTTGTCTTATCCATGCTTTTCATGGTGCAAAGCACACTTCTTTCATTGCAATAATTATCTCTCAACATTACCTCTCTATAACGTAAACATAGGCATAGTATAAATGCATAATATCAACTCATATCCACATGATACTAGCCTCGTAGATTTTTCAGGACACTGTTCCCACTTGATTCCCATAAGACGAAGAACCTCTTTCATGCCATTCACATGGATATGCAATCATTCCTCCACAAGAATGATCCCTGATAACCCTTGTCAGGCAGTGACATAGATACTTAGATACATACATATATATAAACATTAGCATAAAGCATCCATGATCCTATTAAGCAATGACATACATACATACATATATACATATAAAAATTAGCATAAAACAATCATGATCCATGATGACTTTATTAGACAATGGAATAGATACATATATACATATATAGACATTATCATAATCATGATCACAATATAATTACCATATATCATAAGGTCAAGTTTAAGAGAACTCCCTTTATCTAGGCACAAAATTCATAACATTGAGAACAATAGTTCCCAACATAGCTAAGGCATATGATGCCTCGAATCCAGTTACTTTATCTTTCTAGTTACCTTTCTCATGTTTGTACTACCACCATGCATTTACCACAACGGACCCAACTAGTATAACCGACTATCATATTCTTACCTTTAACTACCCTTACTCATGCATCGATCTTTATTCAGGTCTTACAATACCTACTAGGTTTCATTCATATCTCCTTGAGATCCATTAACTTACCTCCTTGCCAAATAATTTCCATTACCATTAAAAAATAAAAGGCAAGAACAAATGCAAAGAAGAAGAGAATGACGAAAATCAATAATAATACGACACTGCAAACAAAGTGGTATGGCCATACACTAGACATAATCAGAATTGCCAATCAAGCACAAACAGATCATAAAAGATCAAAAACACAAGACTAGCAATAAACATCATGACTCAATCCCCATGACTCCTAGTGCTTCCAAAGGAATGCTCAACTTGAGCCATCTCAAAGCTTTCACGGAAGTCTCTTTTCCATGCAATCCCTTGCAACATAATACCAAAACATAATTGCCAATGCATAAATAAACATAACAATACGCTAGTTACCTTATCTTTTTTTTGTCAAGCACGCTGCCTTGTACCTTAACACATCCATGCCATCTCTCAAGGGACTACAATTCCTTGATAGATCTAGTTATAACTAGAAGCTAGTTGTTATAACTGTCAAATACATGTTCAGGAATATAACACATATCCACATAATGTAAAACAAAATCAAGTTTAAGAAGACTTCCTTTATTCAAAGCAATGATTTGTTTGAAATTGTGGTTTTCAAACATAGCCAAACGGATTTTCACCCAATTCCTTTCTTTTACCTTTTCCTTGTTGTAATTGAGTCTCACTATGTGTTCTCACATCACTCAGCTATTAGTAATGTAAACATATCAATTTTTTCCATGTCACACTAATACCAAGCATGTTTCTTGCAATTGTTTAGACATGTGAGTCACATGTTCCACACATCAAGACATTGTGTCTATGAATTTGAAATCAACCTTTACCAAGACTAACAACCATGTCATACTAAACAATCAACTCACAATCATCATTCATAATACATTAGGGGATTTTTTAGGTCTCAAATGGGCCTCCTAAGAAAAATGTACCACCAAAATAAACTTTATAAGAACTAATAGGATTCAAGATGATGATGTCAACCATGGGGGATGATTCACCACTTTTGGAGTAAAAAAGTTAAAAACTTTAAAAATAATAAAATAATAAAACTATTTTTTTAACTCGTATTTTCAACTTATACCACTAAGGTTTTACTCAAATTTCAAGCGGGAGTACTCATTGGATGAAAAATTTAATTCCTCATCCAAGGAGTACTCATGTTGCATACTTTCGATGGACCCTGCTACAAAAAAATGAGAAATAGATGAAAAAATGTGATTGCAATCACATTTTTCATGTATTTCTCATTTTTCATGTAGTAGTATTCATCAAAAGTATGCAACGTGGGCACTCCTTAGATGAGGAATCAAATTAGGCATTCAACAAGTGTTTCTGCTCAATATTTGAGTAAATCCATAGGGAGATAAGTTGAAAATACGAGTTGAAAAAATAGGTTTTTCATTTTTCCCTCTAAAATTTTATGATGTAATCTAATATTATTTTATTATTTCCACTATTATTTTATAATTTCCTTAGGAGGCACATTCTAGACCTCAAAAATCCCTTAATGTAAAATTCTACAACTATCACCTATTTACACTCAACTACATATCAGTCGTCTCAACACATAATGTGTTAGTACACCAATCTTAAAACGCGACCATTAAATCATGAAATTACAAACACATACTCATATCATGCAAGTAATCAAACATTCAAACAATAGATAGGTGACATAATAAAACATTCAAGCACCAAGTAGATGACATAAGAAAACTCATACCTTAATATATCTTAGAGGAGGCTATCTTGTATGCACAATCAATCTAGCTTAGCACAATATAACTTCATAGCTTCATAACACATCAACTCAAACATAAATAAGGTTATGATATCCATAACAGTAAATAGCTAATATGTTGACATCATAGACTCATAAACAATTGTCATTCATGCATAACAGTCACATATCCATAGTAAGTCTAGACTAGTACAAAACAATATCACAAATATATCATCCCATACATGAATTTCATAACCATAACCATCTACACAAAAAAAATCCATTTCAACATGATATCCTAATGAAATAACCCTAATCATCAAGTTAACTAACATGACAATGAAAAGTTAACATATAACATACTCCATAACAACATATAACATAATCACCTACCATGCATGTAACCAGAATAACAACAAAATGACAAACATGTATATAACCCTAATGCATATAACAATATATTAACTAACATGTACCTACAAGCCAAACATACAATACTTGTCTGAAGATCATCTCTTACCCAAAGGTCTAGTGCTGCAATCTCACTCTTACGATCTTCATCTCCTGCTCTATCTCAGTCAGCACTTTAGAAGCATAACATAGCAACAACATCATAATGACATAACTACATACAATGACCTCACAACGAGTAATAATCTTTTTTGGGAGTTTGTGTTAATGTGGAGATATTCCAAGAAGCCTCTTTAAATTAAAGTAGGTTTAGATTTTAATGGAAAATGCAATTCCTTTTGTGGCTTGAACTTGTTGGTGTTTTTGTTAGAAGTACATAATTTGACTTCATTATATGTAACATTCTATATAATAAATAATAATAATTATGTACATATATAAAATTTGGAATATGAATTTTAGAATTTTAATTTAATTATTAATAGTTATAAGTGAATAGTAGATATTTAACTTCCATTTAATATTTTAAAATATTTATAATAATATTCATAAATTTACTTATAAAGTAGATATTTGTTTTAATAAAAATAATTAATTTTAAAATTTTTGACATTTATTAATTTAAAGGGCTATTTTAATTATTAATTGATCATAATTAATAATCACTTTAATTTTATTTTAAACTTTAATTAGAATTAGTTTAATAGAACAATAAGGTTATTCTCAATACACATAGGAAATTGAAGCATTGTGTATGTGAAAACATACTCTCAATAATTTATCATTACTTACAAAGGGATAAAAAAATTATACATATATTTCAAAAGAAATATATATATATTAAACTAATAAGGTTATTTTCAATACACATAGGAAATTGAAGCACTGTGTATGTGAAAACATACTCTCAATAATTTATCATTACTTACGAAGGGATAAAAAAATTATACATATATTTCAAAATATATATATATATATATATAACTAACAAACTTGGATATAAATAAATGAGTGTTTATTATGATGCATGTTAGTCAAATTTTATTACTTGGAGGGAATGAAAACATATTATATGCATTTTTAAAGAAATTTTATATCCACGCACATCAGAGCATAGTCCGCTATGTTAGAGAGTTCTTTTTACATAAGATAAACAACAAAGTATGTATATAGGCTAGTCACTCTACATCAAAAACTAACTTTACCCACTAATAACCAATAATATAAGTAATTAAATACACATGATCACACATTCATAAATCCTTTAATATGAATGACAAGGACATGGCAGCACCACTCTCACATTAAGCTTTCTTTCATGTTTCAACTCACTTTTCTGATTGGAAAATGTACTTCAAAATATTCTAGATAATTCCCATAGCCACGATCTCATTGTTGAAATAAAAATCCAAGGAAATGACGTTGCAGGTACATTAGGTTCATCAATCAGATGTTGTGGTTACAAGTCCTACTTAGACGAGGAGGCTCTATTAATTTGTTAGCAATATGCTCTCTAAGGGGAACAACTAGTCATTCTCTATCTTAATGGATACAAACCACCTTCATTATTCTCCCTGATACATGTGAAGTGAATGAGATCGGTGTTATTATAATTAACACATACTAATTGTTCTGCAACCACCAAGTCTATAATCTTACAATTTACGATTCCCATCTCTGTTAATTCGACTTGCAAATCTTCTATAAATCAATTGTTATATTGAAATATATGGGGTTGTCATTAGATATTTGACTTTTCATATGGACCTATTGTAGAGAAAACCCAACACCCCCCATTACTTCAAATAATGGGGACTCTTCACATTATTTTTTGCAAAACCCTTTTATGATTTTCATTTGAGTTAATTGTCTTACAATTTTTCTATTTTCTTTATTTTCGTCGAATTTATATTTTGATTGTTTCTTTGAATTCAATTTTTCACTAACTTTCCATTGATACTTGTTTTGTTTCATTTGGTCAACCTATTTGAAAATGACGCTCCTTTGAAGTTTGATCATTTTTGTCACGAAGGTTTAAAAATGTATAAAATATATGATATTTCGATGTTTGCAATTAAAATAGTCTCTCATTGTAAATATTAACTCTTAGTTAAATTTTACTATTTTTTTCATTTTCTCACTAAGCGTCCTACAAAATGACCTAGCCAAATTATAGAACATTGAAAAACATGTTTAAGTATCTCGGTAATTTAGTCCAATTTATTATTTTAAAACAAATTACTAAACCCGAAATCTTAAAATTGCAATATAGTTTTAATTCAATTTGAAAAATATTTAATTTCAAATAAACCCCACTTCTCATAAGAACATCTCTTCTAAAATCCCAAAATTTTAAAAATCCGATCAGAAAATGCGATGCGATATATCGCATATCACATATCGCAATTTTAATTGTGCATTCATTTAACAATTCACGACTTCGCGATTTTGAAATTATGCAATGAGGTTTTTAATTTTAATATAAAGTTTTTGGATTAATCTCCTTATGACTCCTGTCCTCCTCCCTACCCATGCTTACATCACCTTATCCCTCCATCATACTCCACCTCCCCTCCTTATCACTCCACTTACTCACTCCATCCTCCTCATTAACTCCATCCTCCCTCCATGAAACTCTCCTCACGTGAATTCGTATGTTATGGTTTGAATTCGTGTGTTATGGTTTGAAGTTATTTGTAATATGTTCTTTAATTATATAAAACCTCTTATATTAATATTAATATTATAATATTAAATTTTAATTTTAATATAATTATATTATAATATTAATATAATATGTTATAATGTTAATTAATTTTTAGATATTTTATATTAATTAAATTTTGTGGTAATTAATTTTACAATTAGTTAAGATTAATAACATAAAGATAATTAAATTAATATTAATTAATAAATAATTATAATTTAATTTAGGATTAGAATTTAATTTAGAAAACCTAATTTTTTTTAGCCGTGGCAACCGAATTTCCCAAATTTTGGCAGTTTTGAATCATTAACTTTGGAGGCTCATAAATTGAGTTTTATTTGGCAAAAGGAGGCCCAAGATGGCTCATTGGAGAGATAAAATAATGGATATTATTTATGAAGTAGCTTAAAAACCATATTTGATCATTTAATGGTCTAAAATTAGGCAGAAGATCAAGCTCCGAATTTTTAAACAAAATCGATTTTCTGAGTTTTATTTTCTGCATTCTAATTTGTTCACAACTTTTTCTGAGTACAGATCCATTGGTCTATCTTCTCCATAACCAATTAAATCATCATAGACAATAACAGAAATGTCTGAATTTATTTTTAAATTATTTATTTACTTAAATTTGATTACATATGTTTTTATTCCAGATTTAGTATTTTGATTTTATGTTTGCATTTTAATTTATTTTTGATTGGTTTTTGTAAGGGAATAGTTGAAGAAATTAAGAGATGAAAATCTTAATCGGTGAGAAGGCTCTAACAAGAGAAGAATGGGATTTTGGGCCAATGAAAATTGATGGATCTGATTTATTCTTCAACAAACTTTCTTATTCAGAATTATTTTTGTAAATAGTATAAATAAGAGATTGTAAAATATAATAGGGGTTTCTCTTCTCTGCAATTTTGGAATTATTAAAGAACTATTGTAATGATGATTTAGAGTTGTAGATGAGAGGATGGAAAATCTCGTATTTAAGGATTATTGAGGATTTTTCTTCTACATTCTGAATTATGTATGGAGAACAGAGCTTGTATTACTTCAACTCTTGTTCTAAAAGCAGAAGTTCAAAGCATTGTAAAAGATTGTTGGAGACTAGAGCCAAACAAACAGATTCAATAAATTGATATTTATAGTAGTATTATTTTAAATACTGGTTTCATTTTATGATGATAGAAATGCTTCATTTTATTCATATTTATGCGCTATTCTCAGTATGAGTAATTTGTCTCAATTATATGTTATTATTTGTCTCTGCTCTTGTGGGTTTGAATTATGATCTCTGAGTAACTATTTACTCAACTACCTTTTAATATTGATTTAACAAATAGTAATATCATGTGAACTACTTCCTTATATTATTCTTTAATCATTTGAATTACTGATTTAACAATCAATATCATTTTGTGAAGTACTTCCTAAACGTTATTGATCGATTATCTCGGTTAGGAGGTCTTTGAACATAATGTGTTTTGACATTCATAATGGCAGTTAATTAAGCCACTTCGTTATCTTGATATTCCTTATAAGCCAAACATATTTAAATCTCAATCATTTAAATATCTTGCTCTCAGTTGGGTTAGATCTATATCTGCCTAATTGAGAAAGGCTTAGGATTTATTTCCTTTTTCTTTTATTTTGGGAAAAATTTCCATTTATATTTAATTATATATTCCTAGAAGTCCTCTTCCCAAACAGAAAAACTTTAGTTATGGCTTGGATGAGCCCCAAATCAAGTTAAGGATCGTTTTATTGCCTGATAAGCAAGAGGGTTGATCTTATGTATCTTCTCTATTGGTAGATGAAAGTCATATTTTAAATCATTGGAGATAGAGAGAGGGTAATTGGACCCATTTTAACCAGTCAAAACTACCATTTCAACGAAAAATGAGCTTCTTAAGATCCGGACCAAGTGGTCTCCCTTATAATGTTGTAGATAGAGAATTTCGAGCCTTCAACATTTTTGCGCTAGAAAGAGAGTCAAAAACCTGTTTTCTATTGGAGTCTTTTCATTTTGATATTTTATTTTTATTCCAATGGCTCCTCTTAAACTTCTAATTTGGAGTTGTATTTGTAGACGCGCATCTTTCAATAATCCACCAAAAGTGGTAAGACTCTTGTCTCAAGTAAAGTTTAGTGGTAAGAGGAATACTTTTGCCTTTAATCATGCTATACAATTCATTCAAATTTTTTGAAATCATACTTTTCATGATATTGATGAAAGCATTTTATGCAGGATTTTTACTCTTACATTCTTGAAAAAAGCCTGAAGTTAGTGTCAATCGCTTCTAGTTTCCTCAATTCACAATTAAGATCAATTTATTGCAGTTTTTCTTTGTATATTTGATGGCTAAGTCTATGAACATGTATGTGATGATTTTAAAGATTTACGAACGTTCAAAAATGAATCTTTTATTGCTTTTTCCATTTGATTTCATTTAAATTGCTTGAGATTTAAAATTAAAGATAAATCTTCGAAAGAGGAATTATTAGATTGGTTTGAATATATTTACTCTCATCCTCCCATTTATAGTCCATGTGAAATTACTACAACCTTTGACCAATCCTCTTCTAATTTTATTAACATAATTGAAAATTCCAACTTACAGGTGCATACCAATCATGTTGCAATAATGCTATTTTAGAAAAAACGGAGGTTGACATAAATGAATTTCCAATTAGTTTTTATGAAGATATAGAATAAATTATTGATCATTCTTCTCGCATTAATGAACATGTGCTTAATATTCCTTTTTGTTTTGAAACATGGAATAAGATTGGAGGGAATCCTAGAGAATGTTCTGAAATCATTTATGATAATTACTCTACCATTGAGGATGTTGATTTGTATTTTTCTCAATTGAATACTAATAATAAAATTTGAATCACATGTAAAAATGAAGAACACGTTAACTAAAATTATTTCAAATAGTTCTCATTTTCAAATAATCAAGCATACTCATGATTTCACTATTCAAAAATCCATTCCAATATATGATTTATATGGCGATCAAGCTCTCATTCCTATTCATAGTCGTAACCATCTCTCTAATTCACAAATTGGTATTGGAAATAATTATAATTACATTATGCTACCCAATCCTTGTGAAAGGAAAATCATTTCAAATCAGTCCCAATTGTGTTGTAACAGTAGTTGTATCAATGATTTAATTTTACTGTTTTTTCTTCATTTATTTCATTTAATTTCATATTTGTTTTATGTTTTAAGTTTTCGACTTTTAGATACTTTGTGCTAGAATACTGATCAGTTGAGTATTAAACACTCAATTGATGCGTTTCCTGAATGGAAAAATTCAAATTCAAATTATAATCATGAAGATCAAGAGTTAATTCTCCTCCTATTCCAACTGATATTCATTTCTCATCAATTACTTCCTTCTTCACAAAATGAGTGCCAAGAAGAGAGTGTATTTTCACAATATGACCAACCATAAATTCAATTAATAATCTTCCATTGTATCTAACAAATTTCCATCCATTTTTTATCGATCCATTTGGAAAATATTTAGAGAATTTTCTTACATAGAAGATTGTTAATAATTTAACACTTTCACATAACATTAACAAATTTATGCAAGCAATTGTATCTAAAAAATCATTTCCACAATATGAAATTTTATCTTCTTGTTTCAACTTCTCCCAATCAATAATGGAAATCCATCCATATTTCTATGATCCAATTGAAATTCAACTGGAAAGGACATTTCAAAAGAAGGTGATTGTAAATAAGCTTATTTCTGTAAATATATTAGCAATAAATGTACATTCTTCTTCTAGATTTAGTTTTCTTAGTGTAATTATATTTGTATTTTTGGTACTAATGTTTGACCTATACATACATGCAGGAAACAAATGTGTGCATGGTTACATTGGAAGTATGTTTTTGAAATCATACTTATAGGGGGGGGGTGAATCAGTATTATTAGATCAATAATTGTATTTCCCAAACAAATTTATCTATGCTACTTCAGTGAAGTGAACTAGCGTATACACGGGACTATGCTTAAAGAAACCAATGTATATGTAGAGAACTTGTGATTTAGACAATTTATCATGTGTTGAGCTTAAACCAGTATATCAAATATTTATTAGATAGTGCAGTAAAAGCAGAATAAAGCATTACACATAAGCAACACACATGAACACCAAGACTTAAGGAGGAAACCCAATGTGGGTAAAAACCACCTACTCTTGTCATCTCTATCTTCTTTTAATAATAATAAAATCTATTTACAATCTTGTACTAGTGCATACTTATACCAATATGCAGGCTTCTACCTGCAAAAGATTACAACCTTTTCTCATTTTCCAGCTTCCACTGGAAGGGAGCTACAATCCCCTAGCTCTTGTACTAGCCAACATATTTACTAGTACGCAGGTGCCAGCCTACAAAAAACTTCACTCTTCCACCAGGGACAACATTTCATGAATTTTCAGACTAGATACTCCTGGATCACAACAACAAAATTTGAAGGCCATGTTTCATCAAATTTTCATACTCGACCAATCAAATATTTTAAACTTAAACTGCATCAACCAATATTTAGTTAATCTGGACAATCATATTACTGACACCAGAACACTGTGCTAAACCCAAAACCCTACATCATCATCTAGAACAAGTTGTGACCTAAAAAATCATGCATTAGAGTGTATACGCTACTTGGTTGAACCCAACTTGCGTGTATACGCTACTTCCTTTAACCCAACTTGCGTGTATATCTCTAAAGATACTGAACCATAAACTTCTGAACCACAGATTTTACCAATCAGTGACATTCTGAAGTTCTACTATCATATTACAGAGCTCAAAATAGATAGAAACAACGATCGCCCTTCATTTTTAATCAATCAATCAAACTCAATTTCCTTATACAACAGTTCTATGTTTAGATCTAAGAAGACTTCAGTGACAGAAAATAGTAAAACAACAGAATTTGACTAGACAGATCATTCAAATCCAAAAAGAAGTTTTTCTTTTTGTATACGCTACTTGAAAGAGCCGAACCTGCGTGTATACACCCTTTGGCCGAGACGAACCTGCATACAGATCTGCAAATTTTGACTCAGAACTTTACTGCAATTTTAGAATTTAGACAACCCAGATCATGATAGATAAAAAATAGAACATGTGCAAAACATCAGATATGGTCTCAACCAATATTAGATCATTTGAGAATAAGTCATTTCAAGTCTCAGGATTCCTGATCCAGTGTTGAACTCAAGGTGTACATGAATATTTCAGATCTAGTCCCAAACATAACCCTGCAACATAATATATACTTCAGAGAGAATTATTCCTTAGAATCTCATTGCTTGCCCACCCTAGCCTAATGATCTCCTCCTCCTTATATACTCTTACGTCTTTCTCAATACCTTGGACCAAACCCACTTAGGACCAATACCTTGGACCAATACCATGGACCAATACCTAGGGTCAATGCCTTGAACCAAATGCCTCAAACCCATTACCTTGGACCAAAATACATTGGATCAAATAACTTGGACCAAAAAATTGGTTTTCCAACATTTACGGGCTTTTCTTCCTGTGAAAGTGCGTGTATATTTTATACGCTACTTTTGTTCTGTTAAACCACGTATATACACACCTTGGACAAAGTGAACCTATGTATACCTCTCTTTCTTCATTCTTTGGAGTCTGATCTGTAATCCTTTGCTATTGACCTATTGCAATGTGAACTTTCATCTGAGTGAGTTTCCATCAAGGACAACACCTGTTCATAATGCTAACAATCTCCCCCTTTGGACTTCATGGCAACAACAACACCAAGACACTCTCCCCCTTTGACATTAAGGGCAAAGGACAGACCAAGATATTCTCTCCCCTATGATGTTCATGCTGCCCCTGAGTACATGCTAAATTGTCTGATTGAGCTCCCCTTTGTATATGTTGAGATGCACTGAAACCATCCATGCTCCCCCTGAGCGCAAGTAAAGTTTGCAAAAAAAATATTCTCCAAAAGAATAACATGACTCTATAATTCAACTATGTGAGTATGACCTTCCTATCACTAATGACTCATACATACATCCATCTCCCAACCAAGTGGGGATATACCAAATTTGACTCACCCACCCAACCAAGTGGGGCTATACCAAATTTGACTCACCCACCCAACCAAGTGGGGCTATACCAATTGTTTATACATGACAAAAATATAATTACATCATCCATCCCATGCAAAGTGGGGATACAAATTACATCATTTTTCCAATAAGACCCATTCAAATGTATGATAAGACATATCACACCCTAGAATTTTATATGACTTAAACAACAAAAGGTATAAATATCATAGCTAGACACACCAACCATAATGCCAACAACACAAAATGTGAGTGAAGGCTAATGCTCCCCCTAAACCTGTGCTACCTACGCATTGTTAACAAATCAATGATCAAGGCATATTTGTTAGTTAGATAAAAATAATGAACAAAGTATATCGATAGACTGTAATCATCAACATTTGACAGAGCACCAATATCAGACACTGCCCCACTGTTTTCTTGTCTGATAAACATATACACTCCTTGACCCACAGAAACCTGCATGTGTACGCTACTATACTTTATGAAACACGCGTATAATAACCTTTCTCTGAAAAATTGGATTTAACAGTAAGATGGTGAAAAAACTACTCCCAACTTTTGTCTGAGATATTCAAATGTTTCTCTGGGTAGTGGTTTAGTAAATATATCATCAACATATTCTTTGGAGGGAACATACTAAAATTTGACCCTTTTTCCAAGCACTTATTCACATAGAAAATGGTATTTAATGGGTATGTGCTTGGTCTTGGAGTGCATGACTAGATTCTTTGAAATACTGATGGCACTTGTATTATCACATAGAGTGGATATGGGTGGAGTACATGTGATCTAAATATCTTGCAAGGTTTGCATCATCCAAATTAGTTGTTTGCAGCAAGATGCAGTAGCCAAATATTCTGCTTTAGATGTAGATAACGCAATTGAAATTTGTTTCTTGTTGAACCAAGAAACTAACCTGGAACTCATATAGAATGCACCACCACTAGTGCTTTTTCTGTCATCAACACTTCCTACCCAATTTTCATTTCTATATGCATGAAGAGTAATATATGCATCTCTAGGATACCATCAACCAAAGTCTTGAGTTCCTTGAATATATTTGAAAATTCTTTTGGCTGCTTGAAGGTGTGATTCCTTTGCATTTTCTTGGAATCTTCCAACCATTAATACTGCATGCATGATGACAGGTCGGGTACCTATTAGATAAAGAAGACTGCCAATCATGGATCTATAAGTTGGTTGATGTACTACTGTTGATTCATCATTTGAGCTGAGACTACATCCTGTTACCATTGGGGTACATACAGGTTTAGAATCTTCCATTCCATACCTTTTCAAGATCTGTTTGAGATATTTGGTTTGTGAAAGAAAAATACCATCTTTACTTTGTTGAACTTGTAGACCAAGAAAATAGGTAAGTTCACCAAGCAAGGACATTTAAAATTCTTACTGCATTACTGAAAAAAAATTTTGACTAATGGATTCTTCATTGCTACCAAAAATGATATCATCAACATAAACAATAATAATTAGCAATTTATCACTTTCAATCTTTATATATAGATTGTTATGTACTAAACCTTTTGTAAAACCTTATTGGTGTAGATATTTGTCAACGCAGTAATACCAGGCCCTTGGAGCCTATTTTAGACCATAGAGGGTCTTTTTAAGTCTGCATACAAGTTTTGCATCATTTCTAGGAATTAATCCTTCTGGATGTTCAATATAAACTTCTTCTTCTAAATCTCCATCCAGGAAGGTTGATTTTACATCCAATTGGTATACTTTGAATTTCTAAAAGCTAGAAAGAGTAAGAAAAATCCTTATGGCTTCAAGTCTGGCAACAGGTGCAAAAGTTTCTTCAAAATCTATACCTTCTTGTTAAGCATACCGTTGAAAAACAAGTCTAGCCTTGTTTCTAATGACTTCTCCATTTTCATTCAGCTTGTTTTTGAATATCCATGTAGTTCCTATAATATTTTTTTCATGAGGTCTAGGAACTAATTCCCACGTATCATTTCTTTCAATTTGCTCAAGTTCTTCATCCATGGCCTTGACCCAACATTCATCTTTGCATGCTTATTTTACATTTTTAGGTTCAGTGGAGGATAGTAATGCTAGATAGCTTGAGGTCCCTACCATAGTTCTTCTTTTTTGTACAACTGCCTCTTTTTCCCCCTAAAATTTGAGTTTCTGGATGATTTTTCTGAACATACCTGGACAACGTCTTTTCTTCTACCATTTTATCTTCTTCTAGTGCCTCATTGGTTTCTTCTTCAATATGATTTTGATTTGATGTGGGAAAATAATCCCCATATTCTTCATTATCATAATCTTCTCTTGATTTTATCTGTTTTGGATTTTTGCATGTTTCATCAACTACAACATCAATGCTTTCAACAATTTTTCCAAGTCTTTTATTATAAAATTTATATCCTTTACTTTTGGAAGAATAACCAGGAAGAATTCCTTCATCTACTCTGTGTTCAAACTTACCAAGTTTTTCATCAGTCCTTTTGATATAACATTTGCTTCCAAAAACTTTAAAATATTTTATAGTAGGAGTCTTACCATACCAAAGTTCATGTGGAGTTTGAGTGTTGTTTACCCGAACATTTTCTTGGTTGAGAATAGTTATGTCAACAAATGCATCTTCACCCCAGAAGGTTGTAGGAGTTCCAGATTCATCTAGCATAGCTCAATCCATTTGTTGAAATGTTCTGTTCATTCTTTCTACCACACCATTTTGCTGAGGATTTCTTGTATTGGAGAATTGCCTTTTTATTCCATGTTTTTCACAAAAGTCAAAGAATTCATTTGAGGTAGACTACCCTCCTTGATCGGATCTTAGGCATTTGATTTTTCGATCTGATTCATTTTCAACCAAAGCTTTGAAGGCTTAGAAATTTTCAAAAGCTTCATCTTTATGCTTTATAATACCTATCCAATAGATTCTGAAAAAATCATCAATGAACAAAATAAAGTATTCTTCTCCATGAGGTGACATTTTCCTTGATGGTCCACATAAATTAGTATGGAAAAGTTCGAGAGGCTTACAAGCTGACCCTTCTTTTTCCATGAAGTGAACTCTAGTTTGTTTGTCGTTTTGACATGGTTTGCATATTGTATTTTTTGGGATGTTGATATCTAGAAGATCACGAACACCTTCAGTCTGCATGCTTTTCTTATTTGAGAAAAGCTTAGATGTCCAAATCTTCTATGCCACAACCAGTTTTCATCATTTTTGCTTACATAGCACTGTTGTTGTCCTCCCTTGAGTATGTATAAGTTGTTTGGAGTTCTTGTACCTTTGATCATGGTCTCTCCTGTATCAAGCTCACGAAAAGCACATCTGTTTGATTAAAACACCACTTCATTTCCTTGATCACACATTTGACTGACACTCAATAGGTTATGCTTTAAACCATCTACATATATAACATTTCTAGATTCAACCTTTTCTTTGAAGAAAACAAAGCCTTTACCTTTTATGATAGCAGGAGTGTCATTTCCAAATGAGACATTCTTTTCCTTTTCTAAGGCAATATATGAGTGAATCTTTTCTTTGTCACATGTGATGTCTTTTGAGCATCCACTGTCGATGTACCACTGATTTTCTTGTCCTTTTGCATACAAGGATATACCACATATTTCTATTTGAGATTCTTTCCTTCTCCATATCTTAGGATATAATGGAGTTTTCTCCTTTTGAGATGTTTGCCAAAATTTTCTCCTGCATTCCGATTCTTTATTACCAAAGTTGTTACAAATTGAGCATTCTATTTCATTTTCAAGAAGAGAAAAGTTATTATAAGAACTTTTCTTGATCCTTTTTACATTCCTTTGATTTCATGCTTCTCTAGTCATGATGGTTTTGTAAGCAACACATTGAGCAACTTTGTGTCCAAAATTATGACATGAAAAACATTGCCCATTAAAGATTTTCCTGCGACTATCGAATCTATTGACCTGGTGATTGTAGTTTCTATTGATATTCATCTTTGGAGAAAATTGAGTATGATTTACCTGAGGTTGGTTGTGGCTTCTATTCATCCTTGGAGAAAATTGAGTTTGATTTACCTGATGATTTTCTTTATGCCTTTGCTAACGATTGTCATACTGTTCACTGGTGATTGATGCATCAAGATAGCTTTTGGTGGAGGTTGACAGCTTCTGTGATTGATATGCTTCTTCAGTATATCCAAGACCTTTCTTTATTAGAGGAGAATGCTGAACTTTGATAATTTCATTTAAAGTTTCTAATCCTTTAGCAAAACTAAGATTGAGAGATTTCGTTTTCTCAAGATCCTTTGTTAGACCCACAATTTGACATTCTAGTTTTTCATTGTGTTTTTCTTTTTCAACAAGTTGGTATGTCAAGGTATCTATAATTATATTCTTTTCTTCTAAACATATTTTGAGTTTAGATATTTCTTCATGAGTGTCTTCCTCTTCTAGAGCATCCCAAAAATTATCATCATCATAAGCCATGAGAAGTTTGTAATCTTGTCCAGTTTCATATTCATCACTATTAGATAAATCATCACTATCTTCATGAGTATAGTAGCTCCTTTTATTAACAACTTGTTTTTTATTCCATTTTCCATATTCCTTACCTTTCTCAAATTTATCTTTATGAAGACATTTGGCAGCATAATGACCGACTCTACCACAAGAAAAACATTTGAAGGGTAACTTACCTCTAAACCTTCCAGAACCCCGTTGAAGCTTTTTGACAAAGTTTACATCATCTTCCTCTTTTGAAATATGTCCTGATTCATTGTGTTCTTCCTTTCCTTTTGTTGAAGCTTTGAATGTGGCTTCTCTCATATCTAATGGTCCTCCTCTTCTCATCTCAAAGGCTGTTAAGATTCTGTGAAGCTATGTCATAGTGATATTCTACAGATCCTATTTTTCTTCTATGGTAGACACTTTGGATTCATATTTAGAAGAAAAGGATCTCAAAACTTTCTCAACTAAGGTAAATTTCTTAATTTCTTCACCTAGATTCTTCATAAAATTGACAACTTCATCTATACGTAGGAAGTAACTAGCTATACTTTCATCACTATGCATCTTAAAAGTTTCATATTGAATTCTAAGAGTTTGAAACTTAGCACGTTTTACCTGAGAGTCTCCTTCATATCTCAAAATGATTTTGTCCCATATTTCTTTAGCTGATTTGAGCTACATGACTTTGACAAACTCTAATTGTGACAAACTTCCTAATAAAGTATTGAAAGCTTTAGCATTATTTTCATATTGCTTTTTGCCTACCGTATTTCTAGGAATTGTTATTGGAAATGTATATCCTCCTTCCACAATTTCCCAGACATCTATTCCGAGCGATTGTAGGCAAGTTGTGGTTCTTATTTTCCAATAAACAAAGTTTCTCCCATCAAAGATTGGCGATCTAATGGATCCCATGCTCTCTTGATTATTCATGATGATGGATCTCCCTTCAAGCGATCAAGATTCTTCTGAAGGACATGATCTGATACCAATTGTTGGAAATAATACTAAGAGGGGGGCTGAATCAATATTATCAGATCAATAATTTTATTTCCCAAGAAGATTTATATACACTACTTCAGTGAAGTGAACTAGCATGTACACACGACTGTGCTTAAAGAAACCAACGTATATGCAGAGAACTTGTGATTTAGACAATTTATCATGTGTTGAGCTTAAATTGATATATCAGAGATTTATTAGACAATGCAGTAAAAGCGGAATAAAGCACCACACATAAGCAACAAACATGAACACCAAGATTTAAGGTGGAAACCCAATGTGGGTAAAAACCTCCTGCTCTTGTTGAATCTGTCTTCTTTTAATAATAAGAAATTTTATTTACAATATTGTACTGGTGCAGACTTCTACTAGTAGGTAGGCCTCTACCTACAGAAGGTTACAAATTTTTCTCGTTTTCCTGCTTCTACTAGAAGGGAGCTACAATCCCCTAGCTCTTGTACTAGACAATATATTTACTAGTATGTAGGTGCCAGCCTACACAAAACTTCACTCTTCCATGAGCGACCACGTTTCATGAATTTTCCAACTGGATATTGCTGGATCACAACGCCAAAATCTAAAGGCCACATTTCATCAAATTTTCATACTAGACCCATCAAAGATTTTAAACTTAAACTTCATCAGCCAATATTTAGTTAATCTAAACAATCAGATTACTCACACCAGAATATTGTGTTGAACCCAGAACCCTGCATCACCCTCCAAAACCAACTGTGACCTTAAAAATCATGCATTAAAGTGTATACGCTACTTGGTTGAACCCAACCTACATGTATACGCTACTTCCTTTAACCCAAATTGTGTATATATCTAAAGATACTGAATCATAAACTTTTGAACCATAGACTATACCAATCAATGACATTATGAAGTTCTATTTTCATATCACAGAGTTCAAAACAAATAGCAACAAGGATCACCCTTACTTTTTAATCAATCAATCAATCAAAATCAATTTCCTTATACAATAGTTGTATGTTCAGATCTAAGAAGACTTCATTGACAGACAACAGTAAAACAAAAGAATTTGATCAGATAGATTAGTCAGATATAAAAAGAATCTTTTCTTTTTGTATACGCTACTTGAAAGAGTTAAACTTGTGTGTATACGCCTTTGGCTGAGACGAACCTGCATACAGATCTATAAATTTTGACTCGGAACTTTGCTGCAATTTCAGACTTCAGACAACCCAGATCATGATAGATAACAAATAGAATAGGCACAAAACATCAGCTATTGTCTCAACGAATATCATATCATTCGAGAATAAGTCCTTTCAAGTCTCATGATTCCTGATATAATGTTGAACTCAAGGTGCACATGAATATTTTAAATCTAGTCCCAAACATAACCCTGCAACATAATATATACTTCAGATAGAAGTATTCCTTAGAATCTCATTGTTTTCCCACCCTGGCCTAATGATCTTCTCCTCCTTATATACTCTTAGGTCTTTCTCCATAACTTGGACCAAAACAACTTAGAACCAATACCTTGGACCCAATACCTAGGGTCAATACCTTGGACCAAATGCCTCGCACCAATTACCTTGGACCAAAATACCTTGGATCAAATACCTTGAACCAAAAACTTGGTTTTCCAACATGTATGCACTTTTCTTCTTGTGAAAGTGAGTGTATACGTTATACGCTACTTTTGTTCTGTTAAACCGCATGTATACATTGCTTGGACAAAGTGAGCCAATGTATACCTCTCTTTCTTCATTCTTTGGAGTCTGATCTATAATCCTTTGTTGTTGACCTGCTACACTCTGAAATTTCCTCTGAGTGAGTTGCCATCAGGGACAACGACTGTATCATAACGCCAAAAGTATTAATATACCTAGTAAGGTTTCTTTCATTAAGTTAGAAATAGGAATAGATTAATTTAGATTAAATCTTTTATGTTTGCATTTATTTGATTTTTGCAGATTTTTAATAAGCAAGTAATCAATTCGGCTTCTTCTAGGCATCCCCTTTCATTTTTGGAAAATCAACTTAGAAAAATTTAGAAGCTATTGAATAGTAAATCATACATATTTGTAAAGCCCTTAATTGTCTTGTTTTGCAAAAATTCATCACATTGAACATCCATCAAAAAATTCCAAGAAATTTCCACAACTTGATAATTTTTTATTCACAAGTGTTTCTAAAAAGAATCTCATATTCACCACTCCTTTCGTTTGAATTAAATTTTAGGTGGATGCAATTTTAAAATTCATCTCTTAGAATTTTTAGATTATATAAGTAGGTGATGTTGAACATATGCAAATTGGGGAGAACTTGAAGATTCATGAGGTACAGTTATAATCAAAATTATTCCAGGTATGTGTTTACATGTTCATCATCATCTATTTCTTAGTTTTACCTTTTTCAAATATTATTTCTTATTTCTATTTTGTTCCTTTTGCAAGTCTTCGTTGACTTGATTGTGGAGACCTAAAATAAGCAAGCAACCCTTTTCAAAACTGCAACATGATTCAGGGAAGTATCATTTGTTATTCATCAGAATTTGAGTATCGCTTAATTTTTTTTTTCATTCATTAAAACTCCAATAGGTATTTAAAACAATATCATAAGATTCATATAGGAGCATTCTAATAGCACAATTATCGTCATTCGAGAGCTTCGATAAAATTATTCCCCGATCCAATATTTCTGATAACTATTAAAAGGGGATTTTTTGTTTAAAAAATGAAATTAATCCGGGCACTTCATTTTGAATTTAATATTTTAAAAAGTTGTTGACCATACAAAACGCCATGTAATATATTGCAGTTCGTATATCGAAGGTTCTCAAATAAGCATATTCTAAATATTCTTTGATATACAAAACCCCACGGTATTCCCTTCTTGCTCATTCTCCGAAAATGACTTTGCCAATATTGCGATATCCCTAAAACACTTGGACCCGATAAGATATTTAAATCTAGTTTTAAAATATATCACGTCTATTCATAAATTGCAACTTTGGTTGGGGCATATGTTTAAAATTTATGATGTCCTGGATCTGATATGAAATTAAGTCCATACAATAAAACTATCAGGTTCATTCTTCATCGCACATCGATGTATGAACGATGTTACATCCCATACTCAAATCTTCTGATCACCAATTTCTTATAAAATCGAAAGCTGGTCCCACCAATGAGCCATGCCATCTAGCACATTCCCACTCTCATAATATTAATATCGATGTTTCCTTTTATTAACAGCTCTGATCTTCGATATGACTATTCTTTGATATCGCAATTTCTCCATCCCATTTTCCCATCACATATGTTCATATAGCAACCTTTCTATCTCAATGCTTTTATCGCATCACGAAACTCAAATAAAGTCTTTCCTTAACATCCTATGATATGTTAAACTCTGATATATGTCTCTATAACATTATTTTTTAACTATTGTATAACATTCAATCGCATATCGGCAAAGGTGAATATCACAACTTGAAAGTTATACAGGGCAAAGAAACTTGTGTTGTGAAAAATTTGACGAGGCGTTGTCTTGTATAAAAGACTTTAAGGTACCCTTGGGCAACCACTATGCTAATGAAGCAATTGATAAGAAATTTGCAACCTGGTTAACTGAACAATTTATGAGAATCATGGAGTCAATATGAAAGTTGTAATATTATGAGAACAATCATCACTACAATTCAAGATTCTAAAAGAAACATCATTCATTCTCATTTCTTTGGATTTCTTTTATTTTCAGATTCCTTGGAAATAAAGCATTGAATTATTCTAGTTTACTCCTCACTTTAGATTAAATTTAATAAACAATAACTTTGGGTCAATAAAACTTCTTCATGCTTTTAATTCTAATTAAAGGAAGAATGTATCTTTTGTTGGAGAAAATGATACCTCTTAGATAAGATTAAATGTAATTATCGAATGGTAAGTTTCGTGTGCCAACTCTCATTTATTTTCATTACTTTACTTTTGGTTCAGTTTTGTTTTTGCTGATCTTGAACTTTGTTTTTACAGGTCTTCATGAACCTTTTTCACCTCTACCAGATCTATTTTCAAGTTCAATCTCTTTTGTTCATATTTTTTTGAAATCCTCAAGAGAGGAAGTAATCATCATAATTGAATCAGCCAAAGTGGGGAGTTTTCTGAACCTCTAGTCTATTTCTTTAAGCATAACTTTTATTAGAAAATGGTTAAGATGCTTTTTTGCAGGAGTTTTCTTTGAAACAAGAAAGTTTGGAGCAGAGAAAGACTTCTCATTTAGCATAATGTTTATATCATCATTGCTATTCACCCTCTACATTTTGAGAGCTTCATTTCTTATAACTCTGCAAGATAAAAAAAATATGTAAATCTCAACATAGGAAAGAACATGCATATGCTTTTTTTTATCTCTTTTGTTGAGACATTTGTATAAGTAGTCTTGTTATCATTTATCTTTTAAATTTGGATTTTTCTTTCACATTTCACCTTTTCCATTTTTATTTTTGTTTGTTGATTCCTTTTCTTACTTTAGTTTAGAGTTCTTTTCCTTTTACTTTCAGTTATGGTTTGACTTTGGTGACTCTTCCACGATTTATGCGAAAGGCTTTTTCCTCACCCTATAGTGATTGGCATACATGGAAATATTTTAATTCTATCTATTACAATGAGTTTCGTTTATCATTAAAGGCATATATTTATGGAACCATAAAACCATCTTACTTTAAATATTTTTTATGGAGGAACACACATCCTTATTAAGTGATATAGTTTACTTTTTCAAGGAAAGAACTGATTTGAGTTTAAGACAATGAATTCCTCCCAGACCTCCACATAAAAGCCTTTGATTGATAGTCTCGGAGAAAGAAGTTAGAGTCATCATTATGAGAATATTATATCCATTAAAAATAAATCTCTATTACCATCTCACCTCTTTTACTCAAATACATCGTAAACTAAAAGCTTGCAAATATGCTTATCAAAATTGTGATTAAAAGAGGAAGTATGGGAATACAAGTAAACTCGTCGAGTCTATGGATGTTTGCTTGCAATGGTTCCAGGATTATATGGCATAAAAGACAACTTCACCGAAGCATTGTTCATGCTTGCTGGCAATGAAGTGATGTCAGAGACCAATCATAAAATGGATATATGTTTGATAAAAAACTCCTATCTGTACCTTATTCTATTTTTCATATGAGGTAGTTTTAAAATAAATTTTCCCTAATTTGGATTCATGAATTTTACTTGAGTCTGTTTCGAGTACTTATCTTTGCAAACTCATATTTCTTTATCCATTTATGTAGGACCTATGGAAATGTTTTACTGTTAGACAGTTTCCTAAACTCCATTACCCTTAACCTGTGGGTAAATTAAAGTTCATTATATTTAACTAGAGACAATTGGTTCTTCCAAGTATGTTGCCATTGTTTTAGGGAAAACCCAACACCCCCATTACCTCAAATAATGGGGACCCTTTACATTAATTTTTGGAAAAACCCTTTTATGATTTTCATTTGAGGTGATTGTCTTAAAATTTTTCCATTTTTTATCTTTATCGAATTTATATTTTGATTGTTTCTTTGAATTTGAATTTTCACTGGATTTCCATTGATAATCGTTTCACCTCATTTTTTCAACTGGTTTGAAAATGACATGCCTTTGAAGTTTGATCATTTTTGTCAACACGGTTAAAAAATGTATAAAATGTATGATACTTCAATTTTTGCAGTTAAAATACTGGCCCATTGTAAATATTAACTATTAGTTAACTTTTACTATTTTTTCATTTTTTCACTAACGATCCTACAAAATGACCCAACCAAATTATAGAACGGTTGAAAAAAGTGTTTCGAGATCTTGGTAATTTACTCCAATTTATTATTTTAAAACAAATTTCCAAACTCAAAATATTAAAAATGCAAAGTGGTTTTAGTTCAATTTGTAGTATATTTAATTCCATATGCGCCCCACTTCTCATCAGATCATTCCTTCAAATTCCCGAAATTAAAAAAATCTAATAAAAAAAAAATGCGATGCGATATATCGCATATCACAAATTTAATTTTGTATTCATTTAACAATTCACAATTTACAATTTTGAAATTATCCAATGAGGTTTTCAATTTTAATATAAAGTTTTTGGATTAACCTTCTTATGACTCCCATCCTCCTCCCTGACTTACGCTTATATTACTTTGTCCCTCCGTCACACTCCACCTCCCCTCCTTATCACTCCACCTCACTCACTCCATCCTCCTTCCATTAATACTCCTCCCTCCATGAAACTCTCGTGTGAATTCGTATGTGATGGTTTGAAGTTATTTGTAATATGTTTTTTAATTATATAAAAAAGATTATATTAATATTATAATATTAATATTAATATATTTTGATTTTAATTAATTTTTAATTTTTTTATATTAATTAATCTATGTTGTAATTAATTTCAAAAGTGATTATGATTAGTGATATAAAAATAATTAAATTATTATTAACTTATTAATAATTATAACTTTATTTAAGATTAGAATTTAATTTAATTTTTTATTTTTTTTAATCGAGGTAATATAATTTCCATAATTTTGGCAGTTTATATCTATTAACTTTCAAGGTTCATAAATTGAGTTTTACTTGGCTAAATGAGACCCAAGACGACTTCTTGGATAGATAAAATCACATAGATTATTTATGAGGTAGTTTCAAAACCAAATCCTCTCATTTAATGGTCTAAAATTAGGGAGAATATCCAGCTTTGAATTTTTAAACAAAATCAATTGTCTAAGTTTTATTTCCGACATTCTCATTTGTTCACAACTTCTTCTGAGTGTGGATCCATTGGTCTATTTTCTCCCTGACCAATTAAATCCTCATATGCATCAATAGAAAGCTATGAATTTCCTTTTAAATGATTTATTTAATTAAATTTGATTAAATATGTTTTAATTTCAGATTTTTTTATTTTGATTTTATGTTTACATTTTAATTTATTTTTTATTGGTTTTTGTAGGAGAACAGTTGAAGAATTTAAGGGAACAAGATATAAATCAATGAGGAGGCTCCAATAGGAGAAGAATGAGATTTTGGGCCAATGAAAATTGATAGAGAAGATTTATTCTTCAACAAACATTCTTATTGAGAATCCTTTTTGTAAATATTATAAATAAGAGTCTGTAGAATGGAATAAGGGCTTCTCTTCTCCCCAATCCTGGAATTCTTAAAGCACTATTGTAGTGGGGATTTATAGTTGTAGATAAGAAGAGATAAAATCTCAGATTTGAGGATTATTGAGGATTTTTCTTTTACATTCTGAATTAGGTATGGAGAACAGATCTTGCGCTACTGCAAATGTTGTTTTAAAAGTAGAAGTTTAAAGCATTGTAAAATATTGTTAGAGATGAGAGCAAGAGGAACAAATTCAATAAATTATAATACTATTGTTTTAAATACTGACTTAATTTTATGATGGTAGAAATGTTTCATTTTATTCATATTTGTAGACTATTGTCAGTATGAGTAATTTGTATTAATTATATGTTATTATTTAGCTCTACCCTTGTGGGTTTGAATTATGATTTTTAGGTAACTATTTACTCAAAATTTTGTCTTTTAATATTGATTCAACAAACAGTAATATGATGTGAACTACTTACTTTTATTATTTCTTAATAATTCTAATTACTGATTTAACAATCAATATCATTTTTTGAACTACTTCCTAAATGTTATCGATTGATTATCTCAGTTAAGAGGTCTCTGAACATAATGTGTTTTAGAATTCATAATGTTAGTTAATCGAACTACTTCGTTAGCTTGATATTCCTTATAAGCTACACATATTTAAATCTCAATCATTTAAATATCTTGCTCTTGGTTGGGTTAGATTTATATCTTCCTAATTGAGATAGGTTGAGGATTTATTTCCTTTTTCTTGTATTTTAGGATAATTTTTTATTTATATTTAATTCTACATTCATATAAGTCCTCTTCCTAAAGAAAAAAAATTTAGTTGTGGCTTGGCTGAGCCCCAGATCAACTTAAGGATCAATTTCTTGTCTCATGAACAAGAGGGTTGATCTTATGTCTCTTCTCTATTGGTAGATAAAAGTCATATTTTAAGCCATTAGAGATAGAGAGAAGGTAACTGGACCTAGTTTAACCAGTGAGAACCACCATTTCAACAAAAAAAGAGCTTCTTAAAGTCTGAACCATGTGGTCTCCCTTATAATGTTGTAGGCAGAGAATTCCGAACCTTCAACAGAACTAAAGAAATCTTGGACCATGTGGGCAAGAACATGGGACTCCTTTTGAAACAAAAGAAAGGGAGAAGATTGTGGGCATCTTTGGCTCATGTGGACATTGTGGGCATATATGCTAAAGCAAAGAAGTATTAGAGATGAGGTGAGTGATGGATTTTGAGAAAACAAAAGTCATCAAATTATTTTCATTTTCACAACTTGAAGGATGAAATGAAGATTTCCAAATAGTTTTCTTTTTAACACATAGGGCATGTGCGCAATATCCACTTTTGTATTACATAAATTAAAAATTTAGTGGGTGCACCTAGTCTCCACTTTTGTATTACATAAATTAAATGATGCTTAAGTATTTTGATTGAAATGACTATGCTATTCTATTTTACACATGTTAAATTGTATAATTTGGAAAACTATCTGCATCCATCTTCCCAGAAAAACATTTTATTCTAATTTATATTTTATTTTTATTTTGGTATACATAATATTTAAGTCTATAATACATAAAACTATCCATATTTATCTTTCTTTTAATTGGTGTTGTTATTCTATAAAATCCAACATTTTTCTTACAACAAGAGTTTTACTGCTCTCCATTATTTCGTGGCCATGGAAATGACTGGACGGATGGAAAATATTCAAGAAAACAAATGAACATGCATTAACTTCATTTTAACTTCATTTCAAGTTCATTATGGTCTCAAATGCGATGACAATTTCAAGGATATAAATTTTAAAATTTAACTATGAGCTTATTTTTTCTCTATTCTTGAGGAGATTTTATCTTTGCACTTTTAGAACAATTGATAGTTATAAGATCTTATCTTTGCACTTTTTTAGAACCATTGATAGTTATATTTTATTTATATGAGATAATTTTCATCATTGAAATGTTAATAATACACACATACAACAATTCTACACCTAAATTCTAAAATGTGAGACAACATAAATACCTAAATGAAAACAAAAGAGACACATAACATGACTAATACATCTCACTGTGGATTACAAAGTTGAACGAAAATGCAATGCTTCTATGATTTTCTAGGAAAATGCATGAGAAGTTTAAGAATGGAGAATTCTTTTTGTATATTGTTTCATATCTTTATCCATAATAAAGATAATTAAAAATAAAATTATAATAAAGCATAAGTTATCAAAATTGTTTAATCAAATAATAGTATACACTTTTTTTTTTTTTAAGAGATTTTTGTTTTTTCTTTGGTATGAAATAGTAATATTATTTTTATTTCTTAAAAGATTGAAAATTATAATTTGAAGAAAAATAAATAATAACATTTTTAATAATAAAATTAGTATTTTATTTAATATATATTTTTTAAGTAATTAAAAGCATATTAGCTGGTTTGAAACATGTAGGCAAAAAAATTATCCTATATGATTTCTACCGAAAATACTCTTCTTAAAGTAATATGGATCATAGAAGACTGAACTCAAAAAGATAAATTATTAATAAATTTATCAAATTTAAAAATAAATATTATAAAATAATAAGTTAATGATATTTTTTGTATTTTTTTATTTTATCAAAATATAATCTATAAATTTAAAATTCTAAAAACATTATTGAAAATTGATATATTTAAATTATAATTTAAAAAATCATTTCTTTTTTTAAAGCATATTATTTAAGATAGTTTCAATAATACTTATAATAAATATTAACTTTAAGGTATATTGTCAAATTGTTAGAGCCTCCACATGGAAGGATTTAGCTGTAGAGTAGATGTAGTATAGTTCGATAAACTTGCAAGAATTGAGGAAAAAATGGAAAAGAGAATGAATTTTGTAGTTTCATTAATGATGAAATAATCAATACATAAACTAGCTAAGTTAAGCTTAATTGTTTGCAATCACTAAATCTAACAAGGGATAAGCATTATTTATGCTATGTTAATGTGCATGTATACTACCATCCCCCCCATCCCCCCCTTAAGCATAACTTAGAGTATGGTGCAAGATGGATGAGTCCTGACAACAAGGCTGTTTTAGGTACCCATGTACAATGCATGAAAGATGAAAGAGGAAAAAAGTAGTGGGAACAACCCTACCCCCACTCCCCCACCGCCCCCCTCCCCACCCTGCGAAAAATACATTGCAAAACTAAAAAAAACAACTACTAGGAAGTTGTGTTTTTCACCATGAGACAATTCTAAATAAATTGAAACTTCTACTCAGTGAAAGCTTTGGTAAATATGTCGACATTCTACTGAAAAATGGGACAGTAATTTAGACCAATGATCCTATCATGATTCAATCTTATGATGTAGTCCATGTGGATCTCGATATGCTTGGTCTATTGCCACTATACTAGATCTCTGAACTTCAGTGTACTCTAATTATTTCACCATATGGAAGTGGGACAATGAACAATTATAACAAGCTTAGAAAGGAAATGGTACAACCAAATGGCCTAAATGGTGGCATTGACTACTCCTTTGTAATTGAGCTCTATTAATGATAAAGCAATGGTAGTCTAGTTCTTGCTTGATCAAAAAATGGGGCCAAATCCTAAACTAAGTACATAATCGAACATGGACTCATTCTCTGCAAATGAATCTAGAGGAACAAGCTTCCTTTCTGAAAGGAAAGGTATCAACTCCCATGTTTGGATCAAGGATAAGTTCTCCTTATCCACGATTGCATGCCAATATGGATTATGTGTAACTTTATCATGTGCTTGATGATAAGGTACATCCAACATATATGCATGCATATCTCTAGGGGTGTGTCCATGTGCATGTATGGTGTTATAGATGGCTCCTTGGATGCATGCATGGGAATTCATGGCTCTACGAGTATGAGTGTAACACCCTCTTCTTCATGTAAATATTTATATAGTTACATGTTTTAGAGACTAGTGCTATAACTCACTACGGGCCACCATAAAGAAAAATTGAATTTAGATCAAAATTTTTATAATAAATAATTGAGATGTTAAGTTGGAAAATGTGGGAAAGCGAAGCTTGTGCATCTGAAAATTAGATATTCAAATAATTATCCACTCAATTGAAGATAAATACTGAGGGAATAAATATGTGGGAGAGAAAAGCATATTTTTGAGTTGTTGAAGAAAAAAAACATAATTTCTTACTTTTAATAAGGAAAAGAGGAAATAGCCTAGGCTAAGGGGATAAGAAGACCCCTAAAATAAAGGACATCGCCATATAAGCATATGTTGACAATAATTTATATGAGACATGAATTGGGAATCGAAAAGAGGTTACTGAAGGAAGAAAACAATTTTCTCAGCTTGAGGGGAACTAGAGAGCAGTTGGTTCATGGTTGGGAGGAAAATATTTTCGAACATTCCATTTCCAACAATTTCATCGGTTAGATGTTACTGTCATGATCAGTTATCTGTAATTCTCATTTTATAATTATGTTGTAAATAAAAGGTTTAAGTAAATAATAGGTAATCATGTTACATGTTATTTTGAACGACTGTAAATTTTGAAAGGGTGATAAATTTAGGAAAATGAAAGTGATTGGTTTGTATTAAATTGTACTGTAAATTACCTTGGACATAAGTGTAATATTTTGATTGTATTTCATAGAATGTTACAGTTTCATGCTCGCTGGTAACCTAATTTGAGATGAATAGTTTGTGAGTGTCCAAGGCAGAGGGTATGTGGAAGGTAAGGTAGAGGTCCCAGGGGAAAAATCCAAAATTGATTTATTAGAAGAATTTATGGTTAGTAGCAGTAAATTTTCAGGTCTAATGAATAACACGTAGATGAATTTATGTTATAAATTCATACAATGAATAACATATAGATAATCCTATTTTATGTAGTTATATAATAAATATTATAAAGAGGGCATCCTAGAATGCCATATCATTCACTCAGTAGCTCCTCTTTCCATTTGGGAATGAGGCTTAAGGCATGCCATGCTAGCACAACCGAGCTTATTGTCTAAAGGCGACATGAAATGAAGTTAGGACAGAGTCACATCTTAGAACCATAAACAGTAATGTCAAAAGGAAGCATGGAAGAAAAAAAAAAGTGTCAATTGCAATGCATGTAATAAGAATAGCATTACCATACAGTCAACCAGGACTCTCTTTCACTCAGGATTGGTTTTCGTGGAAGTAGGACTTATTGCAAGATAGTTGGAGAAAAGAAAATACAAGTTCACATACATAGTTGACCAAACACCATGGAAATCACATGTATCCAGAGTATATAGAAGTCGCAAGATATCATCCCTACTCGGCATGAGCGAAAGTCACTAAAAACGCGATGAAACTAATGCCATTATTAAACTATAAGATATACAAATTGGTAGCATGAGAAAATAGTAATTAATTACACTATCATCACCAGATAAAAGCAGTGAATACTTCTCTTGCAAGAACAACAAAGAAAACACGGTAATGTACAATACTATGAAGCCATGAATAATACAAATGCATGATAATCTAGTTGTGGTTATGAGAAGCAAATTTATTGTCTGTTACATGAAAAACGCTAAATAAGAACTTATCTTCATCACAATGAATCTACCAACAATTTTAATTACATTTTACAAAACTCATTACTCTACAAGAGGCGTATCGATATTACATGAAATTCCCATCTCATCTGTTATGAAACCAGCTCACAAAAAGATAGAAAAGAGAGATCCACGCCTTAGAATTTAGCCTCTTCGAGGGGGAAACCTCCTTTACATTACATAAATGAGAAATTCTTGGATGATACAAATGAAAAGACCTCCTTTCTATATATAGGAGTCTAAGGGGTCATAACATAATCAGAGCCGAAATAACAATAATAATGTAAGGGCACAATAATAACCATAGAGGGATTCTATGGGGCACGGTAATAACAATATGGGGATAATAGGGGCACAACAATATTAATAAGGGGTACAATTACAATAGTAATGGGGTAATCACTAGTATTATAGGGACCCAACATGCCCCTCTCCTTCAAAAAAGTGTTGTCCTCAACGCTTGAGTAGTTTAAGATATTTCTGTATAAAATTCTCATCCTCCCATGTGGAATCTTCAGTGGAAAGTTCTTGCACTTGATAAGATACTCTGAAATTGATCGATTTTGTAGCTGTCGAGTTCTTGTTTATGTGACTGCTTCTGGTTCCAATATAATTTTTCCTTCCTCGTCAAGTTCTTGCAATATTGTTTGAACTGGGAGCTTGTCGCCTATAACCTTCTTTAAACATGAAACATGGAAAACTGGGTGCAATCGAGAAGCTGCAGGAAGCTCCAAATTTTATGCCATAGTACCAATCTTTTGCAACACCTTGTATGGACCATAATACTTTGGTGATAATTTATTATCCTTCTTAGCTTCCTTGAGGGACATTTTCTTATATGGCTGTAGCCGTAGGAATACCCAATCACCTACGTCAAAACTTCTTTTGTTGCGATGTTGATCTGCCTATTGTTTCATTCTATTCTGTGCCAACAAAAGGTTATCCTTTAAGAGTTGGAGGACTTGTTGTTGATGTTCGATGTCATGTTCCACTGCCTGAACCTTAGAATTTTCTCTTAAATATGATGTGATGGATGGTGGCTGATACCCATAAAGTGCCATAAATGGGGTCATTTTTGTTGCTGTATGGAAGGAAGTGTTATACCACCATTCAGCGAGAGGCAACCATTTGACCCATTGTGTATGTTTATCAGATACAAACCAACGAAGATATCCTTCCAAAAATTTGACTATCCCAGTTTTCCCATTAGATTGAGGATGATAAGATGAGCTATGAGCTAACTGAGTACCAAGACAAGAAAATAATTCTCTCCAAAAATTTCCAGTGAAAATGGGATCTCTATCACTTACAATAATCTTTGGGTTTCCATGTAGCTTTTGAATTGTTTCCATAAATGCAGTAGAAACTGTACTGGCTTTAAATGGATATGATAATGCACAAAAGTGTGCATACTTGGTAAGTCTTTCAACTACCACCATGATGACACTCTTACCCTCAGACTTGGGTAAACCTGTGATAAAATCCATTGAAACCTCCTCCCAACGTTGGCTTGGAATGGATAAAGGTTGTAATAGACCCAATGTCTTAATTGTTTCAACTTTATTTTGTTGCCAAACCAAACATTCCGCCACAAACTTTTGAATATATAATTTAAGGCCATCCCAAAAAAATTCCTTCTTAACCCTGTGGTAAGTTTTTTAAAATCCTGAGTGCCCTCCTAAGGGAGAAGTGTGCAATTCCATAAGAATCTTTTGTTTTAGAAGGGAATTCTTACAGAGGTATAAGCGATCTTTGTACCATAACGAATCATTTTTCCAGCTAAATATATCAAACGTACTAGAATCTTGTTGTAACTTTTGAATAAGTGCCCACACTTCTTCACCATTCTTCCATTCCTCCCTTGCTTCATTTATCCAATATGGTTGGATAATAGAAATGGCGCACAACAATGCTTCCACATCCTCATCCTTTCTTGAGAGTGCATCTACCACCACATTTTGCTTCCCTTTTTTGTAGATGATTTCAAAGTCATAATCCAACATCTTTGTGACCCACTTTTGTTGCTCTTCAGAGGATAATCTTTGTTCTAAAAAGTATTTAAGGCTATCATGATCCGTTTTTACCTTGAAGTGTCTTCCCATTAGGTAGGGTCGCCATTTCTTAAGTGCATGGAGTATTGCCAACATTTCCTTCTCATAAATAGCTTTGTGTAAAAACTTTCCCTTGATTGGACGACTTTCAAAAGCAATGGGTCTTTCATCTTGCATTATAACAACACCAATTCCCTTTCCTATGGCATCACATTCCACAATAAAGGTTTTTGTGAAGTCCGGTGTAGCTAAGACCGGTGCTTGGCACATTTCCTATTTAAGATGTTTGAAGGCCTTTGTTGCTTCCGGAGTCCATGAAAATGCATCTTTCTTCAATAATGTTGTTAGAGGTGCTGCTATTCTCCCATAATTCTTAACAAACTTGCGATAATACCCTGTCAACCCAAGAAATTCTCGCAGATGCTTTATGGACGTGGGTATTTTACATTCCCTAATGGCTTTAATTTTTCTAGGGCTACCTTAACCCCTTCATGAGATACAATATGACCCAGATATTTCACCTCTTGGACTCCAAAGAAACATTTGGACCTTTTTGCATATAATTGTTTTTCCTCCAATAGTTGTAGCACCCTGTCAACATGTTCAACATGATCCTTCCAAGACTTGTTGTAGATTAGTATATCATCAAAAAATACTAACACAAATTTTCTAAGGAATGGTTTGAAAATTGAATTCATCAAACCTTGAAATGTTGAAGGTGCATTGGTAAGGCCAAAAGGCATGACCAAAAATTCATAATGAACCTCATGAGTTCTAAATTCCGTTTTCAGAATGTCTTCAATCTTCATTCTGATTTGATGATATCCTGAATGAAGATCCAACTTGGTGAAGTAAATTGATCCATGCAATTCATCCAGTAATTCATCAATGACACGAATGGGAAACTTATCTTTAATAATGAGCATGTTGATCTCCCTATAATCCGGACACATGTGCCATGATCCATCCTTCTTGTGCACCAATACTACTGGAGCAGAGAAAGAACTTTGACTCGGTTGAGTTATACCAGCCTCTAGCATTTCTGCAACCATACATTCAATTTCACTCTTTTGGGCATAGGGATATCTGTACGGCATGATGTTTGGAGGAACACTTCCTGGAATCAGATAAATAGCATGATCATGATCACGCATAGGTGGGAGAAATTTAGGAGTCTCAAATACCTTGGAATGATTGTCCAGGACTTTTTGAGATCTGGAGAAATAGATGATTTCAATGTGGAAACATCTAGCGAACATAATTGTGCAATTACACCTCTTTGTTCCTTTTTTAGAAGCTTTGTCATACTATTAGAGCTGATTATCTTTCCTGGTTTCCCTGAAATACCCCTGAATTCAACTTCCTTTCCTTAAGTAGAAAATTTGATGAAAAGTTCTTGAAAATTAAAAGCTATTGTACCCAAGGATTGTAGCCATTGGACTCCTAGTACAATATCATCACCTTCCATTGGAATGGAAAGCATTGGGCTAGTCAATACATATTCTCCCATGGATAGCTTGATATTATGGCACTTTCCAGAGCAATTTACTGTTCCTCTATTTGCAACCATCACTTGACACTCTGGTGCTGGATAGAAGAAGCAATTCAATGCTTTTGCTACCTTACAATGAATAAAGTTGTGGGTACTTCCTGAATCAATCAACATTATTACCTTTTTTTTCTTGATTTGTCCTTCTATCTTGATGGATTGAGGAGTGGTAATTCCCGCCAATGCATTACAAGATATGGTCGGATTCATTTCTTCTTTATCTAGGCTTTGTTCTTGGAGTATATCCTCTTCTTTTGAGTCTTCTTGCTCCTTTTCTTCTTCCTCTTCACAATCTATGTAGAATAATTTCTTCTCAGCACACTTATGACCTTTAGTGTATTTTCTATCACAACTATAACAAAGCCCTTTTGCTCTTTTTTCTTCCAATTGTTGTGGTGTCAACCTTATAGGTTGTGGAAGACTAGGGGCAACAACACTTTCGTCTTTATAGTTGTGAGTGGTATGCTTCCTGGTTTCCATAATTTTGCTTTCCATTTTTCTTGCTAATCTGAATGCCTTCTCTAATGAATCAGGTTCCCAAAGGCGAACATCATGTTGGATATTATCTTTTAGATACCCTATGAACACATCAATCCTATGCTCCTCTAGAATATTTTTTACCCTTATGTTAAATTTTTGGAACTCCTCAATGTGCTCCATTATTGAACCCTTTTGTTTGAGACTTATCAATTGGCTAAAGAAAGTGTTGCTTTTTTTATCCTCATAATGTGCTATCAATTCTTCAGTAAAAATTGACCAAGTGATAAATTGTTTACAAGAGCAAAGCCATTGATACCATACAAACTGATTTGGTTCCAAATATAAAGTTGTAGTACGTACTTTTTGTGTGTTTTTCACATTATTGAGATCGAAAAATTGCTCCATCTATAATATCCATGTTGCAGGATCCTTTCCATCAAACTTCCTCATATCGATTTTTGGAATATGGTGGGTCTTCGATCCAACATTAGAGTCTATGAAATCATGATTAACATTTCTTTTGTTCTCATCATGAGTTTCCTTTACTACCCTTTCACCATTAGTAAGAATTTCTTGTAGAAACTTTGTTAAATCTATCTTCAAATCTTCCATGCCTGTCTTCAAATCTTCCATGTTTGTCTTCAAATCTATCTTCAAATCATCGATCTTAGCTTCCACGTCAATCATCTTAGCTTCTACGCCTTTCTTTAAATAATACATCTTAACTTCTACACCTTTCTTTAAACCATCCATCTTATCTTCTACATCTTTCTTTAAACCATCCATCTTAGATTCTGTTCCTTTTTGTGCAAGGGATAGTTGTTGCACTTGGTCTTGTAATTTTGATATATCATGTTGCATTTCTTCCTCTTCTTCATGTGTCATGCTAGAGCTTTCAGGTTCCTTACTAGGTGTTTGCATTTTCTTTCCTCGAGGCATCAGTTACCGATAATAATGCTCTACTATGCCCTTTGAATTCCTTCAAAATAAATTTGAAACCAATCTTAAGCAAAAATTTAAAAGAATCTACACACCTTTTTTCACTTTATAGGAGCTCAATATTGCCTCTGATGTATCTCTGTACATTCAAATCATCCAGTTCTAAGATTGTGACCTACAGTAGCCCTCTTTGTCCTCTTTTCAATGCCACCAGTCTGATCCAAATTGGATTCTCCAACGAAGAGTTATGTGAAATCTCCCACAATGACTTGATTATAGACTAGTTCAAAAGAGCGAACTTGTACGACGTGCCACGAATCACTATTTAGACGTTTTTCTCTACAAGATATATAAAAGAAACTAAAGTCTGTCCTATTTCTATACCTTCTTACAAAATTTCAATCCGATGCTCAGAGCGAAATTTATGAAGATTTCCCCAGGTCCCCTGTTTGGAATGTAATTCAGGAGTCTGCAAAAAGACCAAATTCCTCAGATCATATCTCTGCAAATATAGCTCGAAAAGATTTGAAATTCAAACTCAAGCTTCAGTGCGATGTCTTCTCAAGTGGGTTTTTTTTTTAGCTTCTAAAATGTCGCAGAAAAGAAGTTATAGAAAAAATTCCACGATGATCTGTTTGGAGCAGCGAAACCCTAGAATCCAAAGCTCTGATACCAAATGTTATGAAACCAGCTCACAAAAAGATAGAAAAGAGAGATCCATGCCTTAGAATTCAGCCTCTTCAAGGGGGAAACCTCCTTTATATTACATAAATGAGAAATTCTTGGATGATACAAATGAAAAGACCTCCTTTCTATATATAGGAGTCTAAGGGGTCATAACATAATCAGAGCCGACATAACAATAATAATGTAAGGGCACAATAATAACAATATAGGGATTCTATGGGGCACAGTAATAACAATATGGGGATAATAGGGGCACAACAATATTAATAAGGGGTACAATTACAATAGTAATGGGGTAATCACTAGTATTATAAGGACCCAACATCATCCCAAACTATAAATAAACGAAAATTGTGCCACCCAGAAAGAGAAATTAATTCATAAACTTCAACTATCACAAATCATGTTGGAGATATGAGGCATTAAGCCTTTTAAAGTATCCATTTAAAATTTTTTGACTAAATTCCATCACAGATACTAGTAGCATAAACACCAGCGTAACATACACTTACATCAAAACTAAAGAAAATTTCAAAAAAATAGTTTAGCTAACACTGAGTGAAAAAGTAGCTAGATTCATAATACATATAGGGCTAGGGTGAGGACATTGCCTCTTAGAAACCCCTTTGAAAATAAAAACCCAAACAAATGTCCCCAATTCATACTAAGGAAAACACAACAAGCCTAGAGCGAAGTCCACAAGGAATTAGAGTCACGATGGCACACCAAGATTGTTAAGTCAGTAAGAGCCATATTAGACAAGAAGAATTTACTTTGAGAGCATCCCATGTGAAGGGTACCCACCTAGGAAGAAAAAATAGGCACATGAGGACCCAGGGTATGCTACTGTCTGAAAAACCCACAGAGAAGGAAGATTCAAAATGTTACCTCGCAAACCAAAAACCAACAAATGTTAATAAAATAACATGAGAAAGGGTATAAAACAACCTATAACTCATAGAAAACTATGTAATAAAGTGACCATTGTTATCTACGAGTCATGTCTAGAGGAGAACGATACTTTTTCATACTTGAGTTCCAGCCACTAGAGCCAAACCAAAAAATAAAAAATGTTACCCAAGAATCATATTGAGGGTCTAAGTAAAATTATACTAAGAAGGTTGAAGGAAAACTATTTTACTTGTGCACACGAATGACTATTACACCCCACGTCGACAAAGTTCATTGGGCAAAGCACTACCAAGGAAGGGGAAACCTTGTTTTCCTTGAAAGAAAAAACCAACCATGCCTCAATAAGGTAGGTGTACAGGTGCTTAGAGACAAATAAAATAATAGAGATGGGAGGCTCTTGCAATCAAAAAACCTGGGAAGTGAGAGAAGCAACCCCGTGAAAAGTAGTGATCAACATTTCATCTCCATAAGGTCCTTCACCATGATAAAAACATAGAAAAATGAATGAAAACCTGAATCTCATAAAAATAATAATAATTTAACCCTAAATATATAAATGCAATCTCAACAAAAATCACCCTATCATCTGAGTAAAGTAGCATGTGAAGAGGACACTCAACGAAAGAGCTAGGTATGCAAGGAGTGCCACCTCCATAGCCATGAAAAGGCTAGGTAGCCAAGGTTCACCTCTCGTCGCCATAGTGAAATAGAATACCTTCCTCAATGCGAGTTATAAGGCCAAAAGAGGGTTAGGGTATAAGTAAGGATACAAGGACTATGGATTTGGGGGTAGGCCACAAGCACCATTGATCTCGTTAGCTTCGAGAAGAGGAAAAGGGCAGAGGAGGAGCATGACAGCCACGTGAAGGTCATGAGTTGGCAAGCATTGAATGGTTGAGAGATAGGTAAGTACATGCACAAGTAAAGGAGGGTTTAAATCCTTATAAACATATACACCTTGGAAACACATATATCATAGAAAAAAATACACCTTAGAAACATATCCACCTTGGGAGCGCATACACCTAGCGCCATAAGAGCCATAAAATGATGGTATGGTTAGGGAACCAAACTAATACCATTATAATGACATATATAAAATAAACCAAGGATACAATTGAAGGATGACCATGGGAAAAAATAAAATATAACATGGAGGTATGCTTCCATATACTTTAATAGAAGGGCCATTACCAATGGTAAGAAAAAAATGTTACTTTTAGCACTATTGCAAGTTCATGTTTTATAGGAGTATTTAGAAAAGGAGGTGTGACAAATGGTATTAGAGCCTAAATACTACACTTGGCCTTGACGACATCATCTCTAATGAAATATATTTAGAAAAGAAAAAAAGAAAAAATATATATATAGATATAGATATACAGTAGCAAAAGTAGACCATATAAACTGTTAATGACTCTTGTGTGGGTTATAAGGTACCAATGACCGAAGAACTAAAAGATGATGGAAGATACTCCAACAAATAGGGAGGGCGAGAATTTGTATATTGAGTTAGGGGAAGGAAGTACTTCACTTCCTTCCCAGCTGGTGGATTTGGTGAAAATTTTGCAACAGGAAATATTACAGTTATGAAGTAGTAATGAGAAATTACTTAGAGCTAGTGCAGAACAGGAGAAGATGATCTGAGAATGGACGGAGAAATCCAGATAGAAAAGTCTTGAACTTGAAGCGAAAAAGAGAAAAGAGGGAAAATAGATTTGGAGAAATCAGAAAGTGGAGTAGAGTCGGGTCAGATATCTCTAAATGCGCAAAAGGGAAAGAAGAAAGTGGAGTTTCATGGTGAGTTTAGGAAGATTAAACCCCCTACCTTTGATGGGGAAAAGGAAGAAGATGTAGAGGCCTGGTTACTAAACATGATCAAATATTATTAGGTGTACGAATATGAAAGTAATTTAAAGGCTCAATTGGTGATATATCAATTGTGAGGGAAATCTACCTTGTGGTGGGAAGAGGTCAAAAGTGTACATTAGTTAGCAGAAGAAATTGTATCTTGGGTAGAATTTTAAAATCATTTCAAGGCCTGTTATCTAAGCGAACGTTATTATGATGATCGTGCCAAAGAATTCCATGAACTAAAGCTGGGACAACATTCCATGGATGAATTTGTGGCAAAGTTCACTAATTTTTTATGCTATGTACCATATATTAAGGAGGAAAAGGTCAAAATACAATTTTTTTTGAGCTATTTACCAATTTCATATAAGGAGCAAATTGATTTTGATCAGGAAAAAAAATGGATGAAACAGTAAGGAAAGCTGGAATGTGTTACCAACAATTCAGGAACATAATGATAATGGAAATAGTTGGAAAAATGAGGATAAAAATAATCTAGCAGGTAGTTTTAAGAAGAAGAATTCTTCTTACGTGAAAAAATTTGTTAAATATCACCAAAAGAAGAAGGTTGGACGAGGAAATGTCACTCTCCTAGTAGAGTCTTATACAAGATCGAAGCCTATGGAGTTAAATAGTAAGAGGAATGGTGGTACCAAAGAGCGAGAACCATTAAAGTGTTGGGGTTATGGGGAGCCACACTTACTAAGATACTACTCACATAACCCCAGATCAGTGCAGAATATTCATACCATTCAAGAAGCATCAACTGTTAGTAACATGGCCAGGAACATTCCTAGAATTAGTGTGGCATTGGAAGATAAGAAAGATGAATACCAATCCACCATGATTGAAATTGAAGGTACTATTTTGAACCATGTTGTCTCTGTGTTAATAGATCCTTGGGATAGTCTGAGTTATATTAGCATGCAAAATGGCTAGTCAAGTTAGCAACTAGTACTAACCGAAGAGTCACTAGTAAAAAAAAAGTGTTGTATTAATCTAAATGGTTATTTCATAATAAAATATCTAAATATTCTTCCTTTGGGATCGTATGATATACTAATAGGCATGGATTGGTTAGAAAAGAAGGGTGTTGTTATAAACTATATAGAAAAAACAATTGAATGTGTAGATCAGAGGGACAGAATTGGTTAATTAGAGGGAAACCAAAACTTGTGTCAGTCCATTAGATCACAACCTCATAGATAAAGGGGAGTGCGAGAAAGGATGCCATATGTATTCGGTACAAGTAGAAACTAATGAAAAACTGACTAAAAAAGAATGACTAAACAGGTTACCTGTGATTAGGGAATTTCCATATTTCTTTCTAGAAGAAATTTCAAGATTACCCCCACATAGAGATATAGATTTTACCATTGAATTGGTACCTGGTGAAACTCGATTTTCGAGAGCACCCTATAGAATGAGTACCCCAGAATTACTGGAATTAAAAATGAAATTACTGGAAATACTTTATAAAGGGTATATATGACCTAGTGTCTCACCAGTGGGGGAAACAATACTTTTTCTTAAGAAGAAGGAGGCTATCTTGAGAATGTTCATTGATTACCATCAGTTAAATAAGTTAACAGTTAAGAACAAATATCCACTGCCAAGAATAGATTATTTGTTCGATCAGGTGAGAGGGGCAAGTATCTTCTCCAAGATCAATCTGAGAACTGGTTATCACTAGTTACAAATCAAGAATGAAGACATATACAAGACAACTTTCAAACTAGATATGATCATTATGAGTTTGTGGTATTTCCTTTTGGCCTCACAAATGCACCAACAATGTTTATGTGTCTAATGAATAGCATACTCCATCCCTATTTGGATAAATTCATACTAGTGTTTATAGATGACATACTAATTTATTCCAAAAGTGAGGAAGAACATAAGGAACACTTGAGAATAGTACTCTAAACCTTAAGGGAGCATTGATTGTATGCAAAAATCAACAAGTGTAAATTTTACCAGGATAGAATTTAGTGTTTGGGGCATATTATTTCCAAGGAAGGATTAGTTGTGGATCCAGAGAAAGTCAAATCTATTATGAATTGGTTGGTACCCAAAGACGTATCAACAATGTGTTTCTTTATGGGGATTGCAGGTTACTACTGTCAATTTATAGAAGCTTATTCTAAACTACCACATCGCATCACTTCCTTGTAAAAAATAGGTGAATTTCAAGTGGACAGCGATGTGCCAAGAGAGATTCGATTTGCTGAAGCTACTGTCGAACACAACCCCTATACTTAAAATTGTAGATCCAAATAAACCATTCATAGTATATACAAATGCATGTTTGGAGGGGTTGGATGGATTGTTGATGGAAGAGAATCCAGTAATAGCTTACGGATCTAGAAAATTGAAAGTACATGAAGAAAATTGTGTGATTTATTATTTGGAATTAGTAGCACTAATATAGGCACTTAAAAAATGGAGACATTACCTCTTGGGGAGGAATTTTACCTTGGTGACTGATCACATCAGTCTAAAATATTTTTTTAGTCAGTCGAATCTAAATGCAAGACAAGAAAGGTGGATGACATTCCTTAGTGAATTTCATTTTGAGATCAAGCATATTCAAAGGAAGGAGAATAAGTTGGAAGACACCCTAAGTACGAATGCACATCGAGTGCTCAGAGTGACTGTTATTAAAGTCGAAATTTTGGGACAAATTAAGCAGATTATACCCCAAGATCTTTAGTATCAGGAACTTCAACAGAAAATGCAGCAATGAGGGGTATCTGGATATGCAGAATCTGTATAAAATTTGCTTGCATACCAAAATATGATATATGTACCTCATGAGAGTACATTGAAAAAAAAAATATTAGACGATTACCACATGAATCCCTATTTGGCCATCCCAAACACCAAAAAAAGCTGACTACATTATGAAAAAAATATTTTGACTCGGCATGAAAAGGGATGTGGTAGAACATTTAAATAAATGCATAGAATGCTAGAAGGTTAACATGGAACATCAACACCTTGCGGGATTATTGAACCATTTATCCGTACCCGAGTGGAAGTGGAAAACCATTTCAATAGATTTTATTATAGGTTTACCCAAAACAAAACTTCAACATGACTCTATTATGGTAGTAGTATATGTGTTGATGAAGGTAGCTCATTTAATACCCGTAGAATCCACTTTTGGGACCACTCAAATAACTAGTGTTTTATGAGGGACATTTTTTGACTACACAGAGTACCAAAAGCTATTGTATCAGACAAAGACCCAAAGTTTACCTCCAATTTCTGGAAGGTTCTCTTTAGGGGACTAGGCACACAACTGAAATTCAATACCACATATCACCCACAAATAGAGGGCCAAATAAAGAACAAACCAAATCCTTGAAGATATGTTGAGAGTGTATGTCATCCACCGTCCTAGGAAATGGGAAGATTTTATGAATTTAGCAGAGTTTGCCTACAATAACAACTAGAAAGATATCATTAAAATGAGTTCTTTTGAAGCCTTGTATGGCAAAAAATGTCATACACCTCTTCAAATGGAACCAACTAGAGGATAGGCTATTGCTAAGACCAGATGCAGTATACAAGATGGAACACTGGGTGAGTATAATACACTAGAATATCAAAGAAGCTCAATACCAACAAAATATTTATGCATACAAGAAAAGGGTGCATAAGGAATTCAAAGTTTGGGATCGTGTATTTTTGTGGGTAAAACCTGAGAAGAGCACAATATGAATCGGAAATTGTACCAAAATAGCCCCACATTAATGTGGACCTTTCAAAATCCTAGATAGAGTTGGACCTATAGCTTATTAGCTAGCTCTTCCCACTCATATTAAAGTGCATAACGTATTTCATGTATCATTATTAAAAAAATATGTCCATGATAATTATCATGTGGTTGATTGGAATGTGATACAGGTGGAACCTAAAGGAGACATCCTACAAGAGCCACTCCATATTCTAGATTGGAGAGGGATCGTGTTATGGAATCAAATCATCACTCAAGTTAAACCAAAATTGATGTAATTTAACCCTGAGGAGGCTACGTGAGAGCGGGAGGACTCTATGAAGGAACTATACCCAGGGTTTTTTTTGAAATAATAGTTGGACATGTAATAATAAACTAAATAGTGAGGACAGTGTTATTTTTTTTTTTGGGGGGGGGGGGATTGTAACACCCTCTTCTTCATGTAAATATTTGTATGGTTATATGTTCTAAAAACTATTGTTTTAACTCATTGGGGGCCACCATAAATAATAACTGGATGTAGATTAGATCCTTTTATAATAAATAGTTGAGATGTTAAGTTGGAAAATGTGGGAAAGGAAAGCATGTGAATCCAAAAATCTGATATTCAGACAATTATCCACTCAGTTGAAGATAAATAATGAGGGAATAAATTTGTGGGAGAGAAAATACTAATTTTGAGTTGTTGGAGAAAAAAATATCATAATTTATTACTTTTAATTAGGAAAAGAGGAAAAGTCCTAGGCTAAGCGGATAAGCAGACTTCTGAAAGGTAGGATGCTTCCAAAGAAACTTGTGTTGACAATCATTCTTATGAGACATGACTTGGGACTCAACAAGAGGTTGTTTAAGGAAGAAAACAATCTTCTCAGCTCGGGGGGAACCAAAGAGAACTTGGTTCATGGTTGGGAGGAAATGCTTTTCCCATGCCACATTTCCAGCGATTTCATCCGTTATATGTTACTATCATGATTGGTTATCTATAATTCTCATTTTATAATTAGGTTGTAAATAAAAGGTTTGAGATGGATTTCTTCTGCATGGTATGAATTATGGATGAATGTGATTTTAAAATAAATGAAGTAAATAATAGGTAATCATGTTACATGTTATTTTGTATGACTGTAAATGTTCAAAGGGTGATCAATTTAGGAAAATGAAAGCGACTGATTTGTATTAAATTGTATTGTAAATTACCTTCAACATAACTGTAATCTTTTTATTGTATTTTATAGAATGTTACAGTTTCATGCTGGCTGATGAATTAATTTGAGATGAATGGTTTGTGAGTGTCAAAGACAGAGGTTATGTCGAAGTTAAAGTAGACATAACAGGGAAAACAATCCGAAATTGATTTATTATAAGAGTTTATGGTTGGTAGAAGTAAATTATCAGGTCTAATGATTAACACATAGGTGAATTTATGTTCTTAAGTTATACAACTAATAACATATAGATAATCCTATGCTCTCTAGTTATATAATAAATGTTATAGAGAGGGCATCCTAGAACCCCAAATACTTCACATAGTGGCTCCTCTTGTCATTTAGGTAGGAGGCTTAAGGCATGCCGTGCTAGCAGCGCTGAGCTCGTTATCCAAAGGCGATTTGAAATGAAGATTAGGAGAGAGTCACATCTTAGGACCAGATCTAGTAATGTCAGAAGCAATAATTGAAGAAACAAAATAAGTCTTAACTGTAACACGTGTAATAAGAAGAGCATTGCCATACAATCAACCAGGACTCACTTTCACTTAGGATTGGTTTTCTTGGAAGTAGGTCTCATTGCATGATGGCTAGCATAAATAAAATACAAGTTAACATACATAATTGACCAAACACCATGGAAATCACATGTAACCATAGTATATAGAAGTCACAGGATATATGTCCTACTTAATAAGATAAAATGTCACCCAAAACGATATGAAAATAATACCATTATTAAATTGTAAGAGATAGGAATTGATCGCATGAAAAAATAGTAATTAATCACATTATGATCGTGAGATAAAAGTAGTGAATACTCTGCTTGCGGGAATAGAAAAGTAAATGAGGGAATGTACAGTACTATGAAGCCATGAATAATACAAATGCATGATAATCCAGTTGTGCTTATGATAAGAAATTTTATTATCTATTACATAAAAAACGCTAAATAAGAACTTATATTCATCACAACGAATCTACCAGCAATTTTAATCACATTTTACAGAACTCATTACTCTACAAGAGGAGTATCGAAAACTACATGGAAATTCCCATCTCATCACAAACTATAAATAAATGAAAATTGTGCAACCCAGAAAGAGAAATTAATTCATAAAATTCAACTGTCAAAAATCATGTTGGAGAAAAGTGGCATTAAGACTTTTAAATTATCCATTCAAAAGTTTCACACTAGAGTACATCATACGTACAAGTAGCATAAATACCATAGTAGTATACGGTTAGATAAAAAGTAAAGAAAGTTTAAAAAATATAGTCCATCTAATGTTGAGTGCAAAAGAGGCCATATTCATAATACATATAGGGCTAGGGCAAGGACATCCCCTCTTAGAAACCCCTTTGAAAAGTGGAACCTGGGCACAAGTCCCCAATGCATATTAAGGCAACCACATCAAGCCTGGAGAAAAGTCCACAATGAACCAGAGTCACGCTGGTGTACCAAGATGGCTAAGACAGTAAGATCCATAGTAGAGAAGCAACAATTACTTTGAGAGTGGAGCATGTGAAGGGTTCCCACCTGGGAAGAACGAATAAGCATGTGAGGACCCAGGGTATGCTACTATCTAGAAAACCCACAGAGAAGGAAGAGTCGAACTGTTACCTGGAAAACCAAAACCCAACAAATGTTAATAAGAATAACTTGAGCAAGGGTATAAAACCCCCCATAAATCACATAAACCTATGCAAGAAAGTGACCACTATTACCTACAAGTCATGTGCAGAGGAGAATGATTCTTCTTCATACCTTAGTTCCAACCACTAGAGGCAAACCCAAAAATGAAAAATGTTGCCCAAGAATCATATTGAGGGCCTAATTAAAATTATACTAATAAGGTTGAAGGAAAACGATTTTACATGTGCACACGAATGACTATTACAACACAAATCGATAAAGTTGACTCGGCCAAGCACTATCGAGGAAGCAGAAAACTTCATTTCATGCAAAGAAAACCAACCACGCCTCAATAAGATAGGAAGACAACTGGTTGGAAACAAATAAAAAAATAGATTTGGGAGGGTCTTGTTATCGGAAAACCTAAGAAGCGAGAGAAGAAGCCCCACGAAAAGGAGCCATCAACATTTCATCTCCACAAGCTCTTGCACCATTAAGAAAACATAGAGGAATGAATGAAACCCTAAAACTCATAAAACTAATAATTCATTAACCCAAAATATATAAATTCAATCTCAGTGAAAATCACCCTATTACTTGAGAAAGGTGGTGTGCAGAGAGGACCCTCACCGGAAGAGCTAGGGATGCACGGTGTGCCACCACCATAGCCAAGCAAGAGGTCAGGTAGTCAAGGCGCACCTTTCGTCGCCACATCAAAATAGAATACCTTTTTCAATGTGAGATATAAGGCCAAGAGAGGGTTAGGTTAGAAGCAAGGATACGAGGATCGTGGATCTTGGGGCAGGCCATAAGCACTGTGGATCTTCTTAGCCTCGAGAAGAGGAACAAGGCAGAGGAGGAGCATGAAAACCATGTGAAGGCTGTGAGTTGGTAAGCATTGAATGGTTGAGAGATAGGTAAGAAGAGGCACATGTATCCACCTTGGAAAAACAAACATTGTAGAAACATATCCACCTTGGGAGAGCATACACCTAGCGCCATAAGAGCCATAAAATGATGTTATTGTTAGGGAAAAAAGCTAATACCATTATAATGACATATATAAAATAAACCAAGGATAAAATTGAAGTATGGCCATGGGAAAAATGAAAATATTACATCGAGGTATGCTTTTATATACTTTAATGGAAGGGCCATTACCAATGGTAAGAAAAAAATTAAATTTGTTACTTTTAGCACTATTGCAAGTTCGTCTTTTATAGGAGTATTTAGAAGAGGAGGTTTGACAATGAGTGCATGTGGGGCATCATAAAAATAATACCTTGTAAAATATGCATCAATAATATCATTAATAGTAGAGAAACCAATATCCTCTTCTATGTTTTCGAAAATAGTGTGGAACATGTCAATCTTATTACACATAAATTTATTTATTTTTGCCTTTACTCACACTAGAAACACTTATAAGTGAAGCTACTAAGGAGTTACCCATGACTTTAATTTACTTTTAAACCCTAGTCAATAAAATTATTATTAGAGGAAATTCCTTATATTCTAAGTTTCATTATGTGCAATTACAAGTTCATAGTGGTTGAATGAATTAATCCTCTTAATACTCTTACTGTCTAATTTTATCTTAATTCGAAAATTTTGTTTTAATGTCATTACCGTGTTGATGATTTGATATGTGAATGGTTAAGTTATGTCACATCCTTTGTAGATCCCTCATATGTTTGATCCTACCTCTAACATAACAATGGTTTAATTAATGAACATGATATTGTTCCATTTCCTACTGAATTCTTTGGAAGGTATTTGTTGTCATAAATTGACTTTCCAGGCTGGAACTCGTGCCAAGTAATAATGTTGGTAAGTTGTCACCAGATCCACGGTGGCCACATTTAGGTCTAATATCAATGGTGGGAGTTTCAATAGTTGGCTATGGCGGTAGCCACCCCTCTCCCATTGCTCCCTACTTCCATCATATGTGTTCTCTTGTCTTTGGTGGAAAATCTGCAAAAAAGGTTTAGAGACTGACATACCAACAATTTTCTAATCATTATTACTATTTGTTGTTGATGGAATTTGTTGGGTTATCGAGGCTCACTTGCAGGGATGCAAGGATACACTTGTTTCTATGTTTTCCAATAATGAATACCTTATATTCTATAATGTTCTCACAACTAATCCCTTACATTTTGTTTCCTTCTTGATTCTATGCACTTCTTGGCGTGAAATACAAGGTTTGGTTCCATTTTTAGTCTTTTCCTTTTTGCAAATTTTATCTCGAAGTTTGACTTGTTCATGCAGTGTGGTGCAAGGTTTCATAAGTTTTCTTGTCATATCCAAAGCCATGCTATCACGTAATAATTTCATTGTCCCTATAACTTCTTTTATTTGGGTACTCAATTAAGTTATCATTCCATGCTTCATGTTTACCTCGTTTGGGAATTCTGGCAGGTAATCTCCTTCCACTGGAGCGTATCTACAATTAGAGTTGTGGCTCTGGATGCCCTTTTTTATGAAATGATCACATCATTTAGGTTTTTTAATAAAGTTCATTCTTCTTATGTTTCACACCACACTAGGCTTCCTCTTGACTCCACATCTTTCCAATAGGTATCAATTGTAAGATTTCACATTGGGCCCTATTTATTTGTTCATTTCTATACAGTTCATCATTACCCTAATCATTGTTGGGAAAATTTCTAGACGTGGGTATTTCTATTCATATTGGAATAGTAAAATTGTAGATTCAAGTGTTCAATTTTATCAGACCACTTAATCCAAGGCTCTTTACTTATCCTCTCTCTTTTTTTACCAGGTAGACTCCATAGGATTCTACGCTCAGTTATTGGCTTACCTTTGCATAGGGTTCCAACTATTTTGATTAAAAAAAATGTGAAAGTAGCTATGTATCTTAAGGAATTAGTAATGGCCTCTCGACCTTGTGAATTTCAAATTCTTATTCAGAACATTGACTTAGAACCATCCAAGAAATTTGTTGTATGAGGGGACCCTTTATAGGGAACCTGTTACAAATTGAAACAAATTTGATATAAATATGTATATATATCATCCGATTTATACAATGTTGTTTGGAGTTCAATTGTTCTATCAATATGGTCTAGTTTTTTTATATATTGGTTACAAAAGTCTATATTCAACCTTCAGCCTAACCTTGAAATTTGTTAGTTGGTCAGTGTTAATACTTACTCAAACTCTTAGGGTTTCCCAATGTTGAAATTATTATTCTTGTGTGATTTTTAATACCTTAATAAATGAAATCTCTTTCTAGTACATTAAATTATATTAATTTTGTTTTTTTTGGCAAGGAAAGGTTTAGAATAATATATATATATATATATATATATATAGAGAGAGAGAGAGAGAGAGAGAGAGAGAGAGAGAGTGTGTAGTTAATAATTTGTAGATTCAATTCCAGATTATTACTGTCATCATTTTTTTCCTTGCTACTATTTTATTACCCTAGCCCTTCTCTAAATGCCTTAACTCTGTACCAACCTTGAATACTTTCAACATACTCTCAACCCTAACACGTTCTACACAAATTCTCCATTCTAACCTTTCTTTCTTACAATGATTAAAAAAGGTATATTTTTTCCTCTCTAGGAAGGTTGTGCTAGAGAGATGCGACCTGTTGTATATATATTCAGTACTTTGGTTCATTCCTCTATGTTGTAGATTTACTTATTCATTTAGTGTGAAGGACTAGGTCGATCCTAGTCCAGGACCTATCTTTTCCTCTAGTATTATTTTTTATAGCTAAGAACAATCTATGGGCTACTGATATTTATCTCGATGGGCCTAGAGACTAATCTATCTCACTATAAAATTATATACTCTATTAGTTTTGCTTCATATCAGATCACAACCAGACCTTTAACAGTTAACAAAATCATAACACAATACTCATGAAAAACCATTTAGTTATGGAGGTAAATAAATCATAAAACATAAGCTACACATAAACACTTATCTATTTAAATTGGCTAGGATTCCATTCAAATTCTAAGGGAAAAAATAATGCTCCACTGATCCATTTGAGAACGGGTACCATCTACCAGAACTCTCCCCAACCCAATTTTATTTCCAAAATAGAATTATTGACATGGAGCACACCAAATCCATTTAGTCTTTATCTGACCACACTAGGTCTTACCCATAATTTTCACAGACTCACAAGTCTATACAGAAATTCTAGTATCCAACCAGCTCAGGAATTTCTCTCTGAAGTGTCTTTCCTTACCTCAAAAGCATCATGTCTAATATAATTAGTTACCTTCTCCTCTTTCTTGATTTCCTTAGGTTCCCCTGTACCCTCTTCACTCTCTTTTTCACAACTAAGGTATTTATCTCTGGGGAGAGGAGTAGTTTCCTTGTAGCTATCTCGCATGTGAAACCCTCATTTAACATCTTGTCATACCTTAACTTTCATGGCATACCGTAGTCCAATAGTTATTAATTCAATTTAAGAAATAACATTTTCGTTATCACCTATTCACATACGGCCTTCAACATGGTCCACAGCTTGCCAAGTAACTTATTAAGGGTAAATTAAAATATTTAAAATTCAGTGAGAGGTATTGCACAATGTCACCAACTATAGCAGAGTTTTCATCACCAGTGAAGGAAGATATTTCCTCATGTATGATATTTTTGTTATTGGATAGGATAAGAATCTTATCTGGAAAAATTTCATTAGTAACAAAATAAGTAGAGTCTTTATGTGCAACACAGTATCCATAATATTTTTCCACATTGTTGAAGATGTTTTCACCAATATCATGACTGTTATGATAGATCAATCTCTTTGTCTCCAAATGGTGTCTTTCTAGACTATCTTCACCACCATATAATCATTTCAATGTAGTCCAAATTTCATGTGGTGATTTGGTATCTATGATCCAATAAATAATATCATGAGACACAAATAGACACAATATTCCATAAGCCATGTAATATTTGTTAAGCTAATTAAACTTTGTATCCTCTAATATTCGTTTGGTATCAATTCCCATGACTATCCTTTAAAAGCCTTTGATCCTAATATGAAGCAAAATCATATACTTCCATTCCATTCATAGTAATTATGGAGTAATAATAATGGAAGCTCTAAGTTCCATTCATTTACCAATTCAATTCACCAACAACTTTCAACACTTTCAATTTAGGCACTTTCAATCCCTGAGTTGTTTCCAATGTTTTAATCTTCAAACATACAAAAAAAAATCATGCACCTTCTCAAGGCCTGTAATTTCTCCTATAGACTACACATAGGTAAAGAGGTAAAGACATGGCTGGAAAATAATTATATAAACTTACCAGAATTAAGAAAATTTGAAAACAAAAATGAATTATGTATACTCACCACAAATGAAATAATCAATACATAAAATAACTAAAATATGTTTAACTCAAACACTAAAACTAACTAAAAGTAAGTATTTTTTATATTATGTTAATCTACATATCCACCCGCCTATACGTTTTGTCTTCAGAAAACCTAAAAGTGATTCTAATTAGTTAACAAAAAATTAGTTTGTTAGTATAACCACCCCAAACCTAAAAATATGTGACAAAAGTGCAAGTTTGGAAATAGCCAAAATATGTCACTCACATTGCATCAAAGTTTAATATCTCAAGAAGTATGGTTTTCTTGAATTACAATACTCGAATTATTACAATGGCATAGAAGAAAATTTTGATTTTAGAATCCCCTTTTCAAACAAATGAAAGAATTATTTTTCACAATCACAATTATAATTATGAGGGAGACGGGTGTGACGGCTCGCTTTACAAAAGCCGCATCAACGTGACATGTTGTTAGCGAAGGTCGTTGCTTGAGGTGCTGTCGATTTTATCCTCAAGTAGCGTTGTTGTTCATAGATTACATGTTCCTGAGGTGGTATGCCTATGCATGCGTTTAATTTTATATATATATATATATATTCTTCCCATTGTCATATGTTGCCTATGCATGTGTTTAATCTCATATATATATATATCCTTCCCCTCTTCGTCTGCTGGGAAATTTGGATCGCTCGTAACTGTTTCATATTTAAGGAAATCGCTCCTCATTAGCCCACCAAATTTGGATGACTCGTAACCATCTCATATTTAAGGAAATCGCTCCTCATTGGCCCACCATCTGTATTTGACTTCATGCAGACTTTAAAAACATTCCTGATGACAACGATAATCCTCCTCCCAGGAAATTGTCATGGAAACCATTGACCACAACCAGACATGGGCTTTTTTTTATGGATCTTCTCAAGAAGCAAGATGGGGCGTCGGTTGCATCCTATATCTGTCTGACTCCCATCTCTTCCAAATCAAGATGGACTCCCATATCTTCCAAATCCAAATGGGGCTTGGAGGGGGCACAAACAATTATGCAAAGCTCATGACTTCCAAATATCTCATACAATTTGCATTAGAAAAACATTGCAAGAACCTACAACAATTTGGGGACTCAAAAATAGTGTGCAATTGGATCAATAAATCATCAAAATGTCATGTATACACTCTTAGGCCTATCATAGATGAGGCCCATAGACTCGTCTCTTTATTTGACAACTTTTCTTGTCGTCATATATAAAGGGAACAAAACACACTCGGTGATATGCTATCCAAGGAGGCAGTGGTAAGGACACATGACACATGGTTGATACATGAGCGAGGGATGAGGCACACTACCATTACTACGATCTCCCTTTCATGGACCATATAATATAGGCTCAGTAAGAGCTTGTGCTTTTTTATGTTATATGTTAATATTTCTCACTTTTATATATTACAGTTGTTTTTACAGACAATATACACTCTAGCAGAGTCATGTTTTGATAACATGATATGAACTCTACTGATGGTAGAGCCTCCCTGCATGGAGCGCTGATTATATTTCTTGTATTACCTCTTTTTGACAGGCACTTAGCCTCATCTACTACATATGCGAACAACATCTACAACATGTAATTTTCCTTAATATAATTAAAATTAGGACTTTTCCAGGGGGAAAAAACAAAATCAATTTTTTATTTAATTGTTGGAAAGTTTTTTATGTGATTTTCTGGTTTAATTTCTTTAAAATATGACGAAAATTTATTGAAAACACAAGTCTGATGACTGATCTCCACACAATAGAAATACCCTAAAAATTTTTCAGGATGATATATATATATATATATATAAATGAATTTAAATAACACAAATCGCACAAAAACAACTTTGTAACAAAATCTCTTCACCACGGTTATAGAACACTTTCCTCGTGACATACGAATTCTATTGCTTTTATATAATGCAGCATTAGGAATGGAAATTGCAGAGTATTACACAATATCGATTTGTGATTGCAATTTTGTTTTCTTTACCTTAATGCCTTTTGTTTCCCTTCAACGTCACTGCCAACGATTAACAATCAACATCATTGGCAATGATTCCAATAGTAATTCGGCTGACGTCAAAGTAATTTGTTTGAAGTCAACATCATTGCCAAACTATTGTAGCAGAAAATAGGCCCACGCTAACGATAACCCTCTATTCATCTTCCCAATTTCCGATACGAAATAAATAAAAGCGGAAGAAAAGCACACAACCGAACGAGGACTTTTATCCCCCAATTCCTGAGGTTAAAAATAACAAAAATATTAGAGGACAACTTGAAAAGAATAACTAATTAATTAATTATATTTTTGTTTATTCACTTTTAATCTTATGATATTAAAAAATGTTATTAATTAAATTAAATAAAAAAAAAATTAGAAATTATATGAGAAAATTTTCAAACCAATAAGTGTGGTTCATCATGAGAACCAGAGAAAGAGGCAAACCATGGCAAAGACTTAAATAGAGAGAAATGTAGAAACATAATTTCAAGTAACGGCTATATTTAAACAATAATGTTTATATTATAGTATTAACTTGTTAATATATTAAAAACAAATATTCTGAAGTAATGGCTAATATTTAAATACTAATATTAGTTTATTAATTTATTAAAAACAAATATTAATAAGTAATCGCTATATTAAATAGTTAGTTTTTGAGAAATAATATTTAAAATAAATAATAAAAGCCAAAATTGGAGGGGAGTCAAAGATTATAAAAGCCAGTAAAGACCCTAATCGAGATTATTTGATAAATAAATTAACAAAATAAAATCAAATAAATTAAAAATAATTAATAAAAAAAAAAAAAAATGAAATAAAATTTGTTATTTGTTTAATGAACCTAATCCCCATATTTTATTGTTGACCCCGTTATATATATATATATATATATATATATATATATATATATATATATATTGACTATGCATTTTTTTGCCATTAATTATTTTTAATTTATTTTATTTTATTTCCATTAGTTAATTTATTTATCAAATGATCTTCTTTCGATTAGGTTTTTCATTAGCTTTTATAATTTTTGACTCCCCTCATTTAAAGTTTGAATTTGATTATTTATTTATTTATTTATTTTAAATATTATTTCTCAAAAACTGCTTGCGGTTACTTACTAATATTTGTTATTAATAAATTAATAAACTAATATCACAGTTTAAATACTATTTTTCAAAAACAAGTAATAATTGGTTTTAATAAATTAATTTAAATATTATTTTTCAAAACTAGACGTTTAATATAGCCATTCATATTAATATTTTAAAAAATTAATAAACTAATATCAATATTTAAATATTATTTTTCAATAACTAGTAATATTTTGTTTTAATAAATTAATTTCAATATTATTTTTCAAAACCTAGCCATTTAATAAAGCCGTTACCTAATAATAATTTCTTTTAATATATTAATAAATTAATATTATAATTTATTACTTGAAATTATGTCTTTACCTTGCTCTCTATTTATGCCTTTGCCATGGTCTGCCTCTTCATTTGGTCTTGGTCCTAAAGATGAACCACACTTGTTGTTTTGAAAAACATAGGCCAAAAAATTCTCTCATGTGATTTCTACCAAAAAAAACTTTATTTAATTCACTATGGATCACAAAAGCTTGAATAGAAAATGTTATTAATGTTACACTGATATATCAATATTAAGTAGACATCTTATAATAATTTATCTACTAAAATATCAAAATATATAACTCAAATAAATAAATACTAATTTTACATATATAGGATAATAATTTTATGATTATAATAATTTTAATAATTTTATGATTATAATAATTATAATGAAATTGTTTTCTTAAAAATACTTTATGATTATAATAATTATAATGAAATTTTTTTCTTAAAAATACATAATAATAATTATTAACAGTTATACGCTAACTTTTTCATAAAAATTTAAATGGACGATTATGATTATGATTATATATAAACGCATATTAATAACTTGATGTAAATAAGTTTTAATTGAGGTTTATAGGTTTTAGTATTTAGTAGATATATTATTATGTACTATTTATTTTATATATCAAATATTATTGAGCATTTTTTTGGCATATTGTAATATAAAATTGAATAAAGATTTGGATTCAAATTTTTGTAATCTATATCATAATGTATAAAGAGTTTTTTTATAAAGAAGTCACATTGAAGATTTAGGACGAGTTTCGAACCAGCAAGTGTGCCTTGAAGATGAACCACACTTGTTGGTTTGAAAGGCCTCGACCCAAATCAAGTGTGCCATGAAGATGAATTACACTTTTGCTTTGAAACGCGTAGACCCAAATCTTCAATGTAACTTGTTCCAAAAAACTCTCTATACATTATGAATAGAGATTATTAATTGCATATGTGAAATCAATTTTTTTATTATAAATATTTAATTTTAATTAATTTTGTTATCAATATAAGACAATAAAATTTTAATTTTAATTTTAGATGAATTAATTAATGTGTATAAGTTTTATGAATTTTAAAATAAAATATATATCTTTATATCGCTTAAAATTGTAAAATCATATTTTTAAATTTAATAATATATTGATAGAGTATTTTAATTTCTTTTTATTTTTTCTAGTTATATGGGATTACGTTTTAGGAAACATGTTGTAATGGGCTGACTTAAAACATTTATAAAATAATTATACTACATGCAGATATGATGTAGATAAAATATGTACAAATAATATTTATATATATATATATATAACTTTTTTTAAAATAAATTCGTTAGAAAGTTTCAGAGTGTAAAGATATAATCGAGACTTATAATCTTTTCCTATATATTTGGAGATTCTTATTTAAAACAATTGTCCAGTAGTCTAAAAATATAAGAAGGTCCAAAAACTTAATAATAACATAAATAGTACGTCGAAGCCAAATCCTCGTTCTCCTTTAAAAACATGGAATGTTCCACCGCAAAAGCTGGTGGAAGAGTTGTGATTGTGTTGGAAGGCAAAAACAACCTTATATCCTTTTTATCAGTAAGATACCGAATATACCTTTAGTTGTATCACCTTCACTTTAATATATTATATTAACTTAAATATATAGATTGATGAGCTGATGTGGAATTTAGTGATCAATATTTTAGTTTAAATCAAATGATATTAGTTTTAGCCTTTATAAAATATATTTTTTTCAGTTTTTTAACAAAATAATAATTTTCTGTTAAATAAATAATATTTTTATTATAAATTAAAAATAGCATTTTAGGATATATTTTATAAAATTCAATTTTTTTAAAAAATATAGATTTGATATAGATTTTGAAAACTTTAATCTATTAAAAAGATTTTTTAATTTTAAATTGATTTAAAGCGTTGTCTTTCGTAATGGGCAGCAACACCAAGATGTTTGGGAGTAGTGTCAGGTTCCTTTCGAGAATAATCATGCAAGTGGGAGGACATTTGAGAGCGTGGCAGTAACCGAGCCATTTTGTTCGTAGGATGAAAATCCCCGACAGAGGAAGGCATTCAAGCCAACGTAGGTGGTTTACGCAATATATAAGTTGTAGCATGTATACCCTCATGGCGATATTTTGTTTAGGGTGGAGAGGAGTCGAGCACCATAGTGTGTACAAAGTAACGCCCTTCCGAAGCTGCCAGAGGTTGAATTGGGAGGCCAGGTATGACCTTGTTGGTAAGTGGAGAGGAAGGAACTCGCAAAAGTTTGCTCAGAGTATCTCCACTCCTCGTCCCCCCTTGTAGTCTCACTGGCGTCAACTAGAACCTCAAGCTAACTAAGTATTCCTCCAGTGTTGGGTGTGGTATGGAAGTTTATTTTGGATTTCATATGCTTGCCATTTCATCCCTTTTGGTGTGTTAATCAGTGGTGCTAGTGGGATAGAGAACCTGCAAGCCGGTTGAACTAGATCAAAGGGTAGCACGCTAATTTCGAGCTTGGATCCGCAACCTCATTTTTGACTGTGTTTCGATAGTATGTCGCTTATGGTTGTAGTTAGTTTATGAGCGATTTTTGGTTGTACGATTCAAGGTCTAAAGAGAGAAAGTGATTAAACACACAAAACCAAAAAATATTATATTTATTGATCACACAAAGTAGTTACATATATAGGAATTAGATTACCGATTTTTAGATGATAAAATTCGAAGAAGGTGGATCTATGATTTATAGACAACTCATACCCATAGGGAAATAACTATTGGTGGAATCACACCTAGAGACTCACAAAGACAACTCACTACAACTTGGAAGTCATGGAAGCATTACTTCCAATACCCTCCCTTAATGCTTACATGACAAAACTAGAAAGTAGACATTACAACAATGAATAAATATCTATCAAATTTGTCTCGTATGGTCATCACTAACACTCATATCCGCTTTTAAATCTCTTGGTTTCACTCATTTCTTCCCCAGCTTCCCAATTGATCCATTTAAGACATAACCACTTCAAACCATCGTTGACATGCTTTGCATAATTGACTCTTCTCAACCTCTTGAAGCACAACAGGCCAGCCTCAATAGTGAACCATCCTATGGAACTGCCACCATCTGCTGAGTCCACGACCCTCTGTAGCCTTCAACAATTATCTAGGATAACATTTTGGATATAGAATATCTTCAACAGAAAATTCTACAACTTGACTTTATAAAATAACGACACTCCCGAAGCATGACAGATCACACGAACTTAACCTTATTACGAACTACCTGTGACTAATGCTCCTAAAGCACGACAAGTCACATTACTATGTTAAATAATTAGCGGGTTCTTTATGGCTATCCATCATTTTCACATTACATTTAGATAATATCACACCACAAACCCACAAAATCCACCACACTAATTTAAAAAACTAGGAACAAAAAACATATGCGGAGGTACAATGTTTTGGATGGCTACCAACGTTGTCTACCAATAATTCAACTGAAATCTTCCACGGCTCCACACAAAGTCATCACTTTCCCGTTCATATTTTAAGTCCCCAATATTGGCACAACGTAACCATCGCTCACGGTGTTCACCATGATGGATAAACGCAACAGCTGGAGTGAAAGTCAATTTGACTAAAAGTTTTGCAGGTCTGATGGATAACGGCCGAGTTCGTATGGGCTTCCACTGTGAGTAGCGACCCTTGAACTTGAAAATGCTGTGCATACTTGAAATTTATGGGGAGATCGATAAAGCCTCCATCCACTTCTACGACAGAGGACGAACTAAAACAAGTTGAGTAAGCTCTGCACATGTTTCTTCCCCTTCGCTCCTTCCTGCAATTGTTCTGCTCCGAACGCCATATTGGACAGCCCTATCCCTGCCGAACCGAGAGGAGTAAATGCGACATACAAAATCAGAAGCGCAAAATGCCCCGCGGAGGCACTCTTGCGTGTGTTCAATTTCTTCTAGAGGGCACTGCAGAAAGATGGCTTTGCAAAATTTTGGAGAAACACACGTCTTCTCTTGGATGTCAGATCCAAAATTCATCCACCTTAGTACACTATCGCTCCACAATTTAAAAAAAATTCCAAGTGTTCATATCACGTTGGATCTTTTCCCTTTTCCATACAGCTAATTTGATCCACAGCAGAAAGAAAAAAGTTCTCCACAAGTCTGTTGCTAAACAAGCAAATCGTAACACCTCAACACCACAAAACAAACAACACACACTAACACAGTCGCGTTGGCTCTTCAACATATCCTCTAGTCGACTTAGTCTTTATTACTGCTGCAGTTGGTTCTTTTTCAAAGCCTTAATTTAACGGAAAATAGAGCGACTGCAACTCGACTACGCTTCAGTGAGTGCCCCTCTGATCTTGTCTTCAGAATTTTGTGGCACCAGCAAGCTCCACGACTTTCAAGCTCATGAGAAGGGCAGTAAAAATACATGGGATACAAACTACTTCCATAATTTGATAGCAGGAAATGCAGTGGTCGAATCTGAGCTTGTAAACAGCATGGTCGTAGTGGTGAGCTGAGGTTACCGGTTTGTTGCATGTGAATCTACTTACGGATCTGAAAGCGAAAACAGAGATCTATAAGAAAAGAATAACAAAATTTACTCGTACAAAAACTAAACACAACACGATTTCCTACCTTATAGAGATAAAATTCAAGGCTATCTCATCTTCTTGGCCTTCCATTAAGAGAGTCAATTCAGAACAAGCTCTGATACCATGTCAGAAAAAATAGAGAGAAACTGATTAAACACACAACATCAAAACACACTATATTCATTGATCACACAAAGCAGTTACATATATAAGAATTAGATCACCGATTTCTAGATGATAAAATCTAAAGAAGGTGGATCTATGATTCATAGATACCTCTCACAACATCAAAACACACTATATACATTGATCACACTGTTGTACGTTTGAGATAGTAGTAGGTCAGGCTACCAATGCTAGAGCATCTAAAATAACTGTTTTGGGAGTTTTTCATTTAGGTTTATAAAAGACCAACGAATTAAGACAGATGTAGAATTTGAAGTAATTAATCCTTTGGGGTATATTAATAACTCAGCAAAGGGCTACTATAGAGCATTACACAGTGATGTAGATCAAAATAGTGGTGAGTAGAAAACAGTAAAAATGTGATTATCACAGTTTCCAGACTGTAAAACAGAATAATCACAACTTGAAAAACCTCCTAAACTATGTTCCAGAGGTTCAAGGAAGTATGCTTTATGCTTACACAAGATGCTGATGATTTATTGATTAGAGAGGATTAGCTACACAAACAGTTTCATTAATCCAATCTCTTAATAGATGATCACTTCAGGAGCTTATAGGAATCAATTGAAATTCTAACTGTTCCTACCTAGATATCTCTGCAAGTCACAAGCATATGAAGAAATACAAAATGATTGAAAAACTGGAAAGACTTACAGGATAACACAAACTGTGCAAGACCATATTCAGAATCCTTTGCTTTGTATTAAGGTTCCAGAAAGATCGATTACATCAAGAGTCTGCAAAAGCGTCTTGCAAAGGTGGCTTCTAGGTTCAAAGCAGTACAAATAGTTACAACTTTACAAGAAATAGATTGTGAATCTTGAACTCCAAACCCATAACATCTCAAAAAGAGAGTTATTTATACAATTATAAAACTTGGGAAATATCCTAAAACTGATTAAGATTTATTTCAGGAAAAAAGAAATCTTTATGGCAAGAAGATAGGGGCAGATATTGAACTGCTTCTTGCTGTCTCCTTTTATTCAGGTTGTGCTGGCTTCAGTTGTCTGATATTTTTCTCCTTTAGCTGAGCAATTGTTTGAATCCTTAACGCTGGACGATTGCTTCTTTTAACCTTTAATTTAATATATTTTCAACTTTGTTTAAAATGCTTTTACGCTGGCTGAATGACCTTTATTGTGATCGCTTTTACTCTTCAGATTTTAACTGTGTTTTTAAATAGTAAATCACCTTGGATTTTATGCTATAGGGTGAAGCGATTTGACATGGTGGTGATATTTGTCTTCACACTGTTATTCGGCTTTTTATTTGTAATCTTAAAATAGTAATCTTCCAACCTGCAAAAACATAAACATGTTAATAAAAATATGGCGATAGAGGAGGTCGTAATGGCTCAGCTGAGGCTTGAAAGGTTATCGGAAGGAGTCCGGGGCATATCGGAGGTGAAAATGATAGCTTTAATGGTCGCAGAGGCATAATGGAGCTGCGCTATGTTAAAACAGGGAAACATAGCAAATGGCGTAAAGTGTGTTTAATGGATAAAAAGTCTTGCTTTTAACTATCAGGGGAAAAAATGAACTGTGGCGGAAAGATTATGGAGGATTAATTAAGGTGGGAATGGCTTAATCTTGTTTAAAACATTGATTAGTGGTGAAATGGTTCTTTCAGGTCATTTCTAGGTTTAAATCAAAAAATGGATTTTACACAGAAAACGTTAAAAAATCGCATATGGCGGACTTGAAAAATTATGGACCTGAGCGGATAATGATATCAGGTCTGGGTGATATTGGCTATCGCAATCGGAGTTGGAGAGTGGTAGGCCTATTACAAAGGATCGCGATAAGGGTCGAACGTAATATAATACTGAACTGCAATATATATGTATCGGGTCCGGGCATCTTATCACATATCGGTGATCGCAAGAGGTGGAGGGTTGGTGCTTTAATGGGGAAATGTGATGAGGTGGATGCGATGTGGTATAAACTATGATATATATAGCGTTGGGTCCGGGGCTATGACATATCGCAATCGGGGATTAGAATGCACTAAGGGTTAATGCTTTGAGCAGAATGCGATGGATGCGATATGGGTAATATATTATGTTATATATGTGGTAGGGTCCGGGCCCATCAAAATTGCAATGCGGGGGGTGCATTCATATGAAAAGGGTTCATTGATCGTGCCGATGTGATATATGCAAAATACATAGTTTTATTAATAAAACTATGGTATTTGCATTGTTTAAAAGTCCCGCCAATAGGCGATGCGATTTTATTATGAAATACATAGTTTCTATTGAAACTTAAGGATTTCGGGCTATTATTTAATAAATGGAGCTATATAATATGGGAAAAGGGGAAAATATTATAGATTTGATACATTATGTTAGTATCAATATGAACAGAAAAGGGAAAATGACTAAGTATTAATGTCTCTATTTGATTTTCATATTTCATGAACACTTAGGGTAAGAGTATTTGTGGGTTTTGGGTAAAAAGTGTTTTTACCATAGGAAAAGGGGATTTTATGAAGATGAATGAATATGAATGTATGAAGGGGCAATTAGTCAATATAGGAATGAATGAGGATGATTGGGAAGTTAATTACTTGATTTTGTAAACCTTCATTTGCCTTGTTACAATTGTCTCCTAGACATAGAACCATGATAAATGTACATTTTTTTCAATAACAATTAAACTTTTGCAAGCTTTCTCTACTTAGCCTTTGCTTATTCTATCAATTTTCTTCACTTAATGGGTGCATTTAAGCTGACAAACCCTTATCCTTTCTTCTTATTTATTAGAAACAAACTATCTAAATCTACCCTTATAACTTCCAAGGGCTCAGATTAAATGAGCACCTTATTTTTCTCTACCTAACTACTAATCTGCCAAGATTAAACAAATTAGAAAAATCTTTATTCTCTAACTATAACATGAAATTTAAAGCATGAAGCAGTCAAGATTAAATAGTTTGACTGTCATGGGTTATGGAATTTAAAACAAGTTTCACACAACCATTATTTATAGAAACTGAGTAGTGGCATTTTGACTTGCTCACTTTCAGAGTTTATTTGTTTTTTTTTACCTAACATTTTCTTTTTGTCTTTATTTTTTAGAGTAGCTACCCCAACATTTTCTTTGATATGGACATCATTATCAAAATATTTTTTAAAATAACATTTTATTCAGTACTGTATGTCCATATCCTAACTTAACATTTTTTGAAATATTCTATCTAATCAAAACCAAAAAATGCCACAACATTGGCTCCATCTGGGGACTGCTTTCTCCTGTAGAATGCAGAGAACTTGCAGATCCATGTGCCTTCTCCTCAGGCTATGGAGTCTTTGCTGTAAAAAATATCACACTGACATCTTGGAAAGGAAAAAAAAACCAGAGTTATGTACAATGAAAACTATTTCACCTTCTTAGTACTGAATATAACATTTGAGAAACCTTCCATTTACAAGATAAGTGGAATATTGTCCCTCAAGATTTTGCAGCACAAAAATGTTGTTACCCTTTACTTCAGCAATTGTTAAAGGTCCAAACCATAAATTGTCAAATTTTCCATGCTTTCCTTTCTCTTATCTCGTGGCATCCCATCTCAAAACTAGATCAGCTTCCTTAAAATCCCTTTCCCTGGCTCTTTTATCAAACAAGACCTTCATCTTATTCTAATATTTCTACAATTTGTTTTGAACTTCATCTCTGTTTTCATTAAGTTCAATAATCTGATTGATTCTTCTTGAAAAATCATCAGGTTCATCTATTTCATCCTGCAAAAATTTTAAAATAGGGAAAACCCAATTGGTAGGGAAGATTGCATCTTTACCATATACTAGCTAAAATGGAGATGTTCCAGTTGACCTCTTTGGAGTAATTTTGTTTGCCCATACTGCATAAATCAAATGTGAATCCAAACTTTTTCTTATGATCAGCTAGTGTCTTTTTTATTACCATTACCAAGCTTTTGTTTGATGATTCTGCAAGGCCATTACCTTGAGGGTAATATGGAGTTGAATGATGTAGTAAAATCTGATATTTCTGGAAAAATTCAAGCATTTTAACACTAGAAAAAGATGTTGCATTATCAGTTACAATTTGAGTTGGGCAACCAAATCTAACTAAGATGTTCTTCTCAATAAACTTAATTACTACTACATCAGTAGCATTTCTGACTGGAAAGGCTTCCACCCATTTAGCAAAGTAAGTTGTTGCAGTGAGGATCCATCTATGCTGATTACTTGAAGTGGTGTGAATCTCTCCAGTAAAATCCAATCCCCGTTGAGAAAAAGGAGTTGAAACTATTGATGGAACACGTGGAAGAGTTGCTAATTTTTGTTTTCCAGCAAACATTTGGCAAGGAACACATCCTCTTACCTTTGCTCCTACTTGTAAAAATAGTGAAGGCCAATAAAATCCTCCCCTCAGAATCTTGTATGATGTAGCTCTTCAAGCATAGTGTCCCCCACAAAATCCTTTATGAAACTAATCAATGATTTCTTTAGTTTCAGATTTTGTTAAACATAATAAAAAAATGTTAAATGGATCTTTCCAGTATAAATTTGCATTAATAATGCAATACTTGACTGATTTTAACTTAAGATTTTTACACTGGGTTTTGGAGAATGATGTTGGACACTCAAAATTGATCAAGAAATTTACAATATCTTGATACCAGTTTGACAACATGTATTTTTCATCAATGTGTATTGGAATGATCTTCTCTGAAAGTGGAGGTTCTTATGGATTCTCCCCTTGTGCAAGGACAGAAGGTTCTTGTGTATTCTTCCCTTGAGACTAGAAGGAAGGTTCTTGAGTATTCTTCCCTTGAGACTAAAAGGAAGGTTCTTGTGGATTCTTCCCTTGTATTTCTAAAACAGAATTGATTCCAAGTACTTTGCAGTTCGATTCAGCTAGAATCTTAGCTAATCCTTTACCTTTTACTAGCTTGGTAGTCTTGATAGTTAGATCAAATTCCAAAATTTGAGTGATCCATCTACCTCTTTTCCCATCGGTATCTAGCTGGGTTAGGACAATTTTGATAGCACTATTTGGGACATAAGCTATAATAGGTTGGTGTAAGACATACATTATGAATGATTTCAGAGCTTGAATAAGGGCATAAGCTTGCTTCTCAATGATGACATACTTCAGCTCATCATCTCTCATAACCTTACTGAAAAATGTTATGGGTTGGTCATGGGAATCTTCATTTTTCTGTAATAAAATAGCAGCGAGGGTTGTTTCAGAGGCAAAATAGAAAATACTAAATGGCTTGGTATAATCAAGGTTGGTTAAGGTGGGAGCTTTAGAGATGGCTCTTTTTATTTATTCAAATGCATGCCTAGAAGAGGGAGTCCATTTGATTTCGTGATCCTTTCGGAGCATGCCTGTTATATCTTTCACTATCTCTGCATAATTGGGAATGAATCGCCTTAGAAAATTAATCTTGCCCAGAAAAGCTTGAATCTCCTTTTTGTTTCTAGGCAAGGTCAATGATTCTATGGTAGATACTCATTTGGGATCAATTACTACACCCTCATTTGAAATAATATGGCCCAACAATTTTCCTTCTTTAACAGAAAATAAAGACTTCTTTGGGTTCAGTGATATTGCAAATTTTTTACACTTGTCAAAAACTTTCATCAAGTGCTTTAATTGTTTCTGATCAGACTTAGAAAAAACAATTATTTCATCAATATAAATGACCATAGATTTATTTATCTAACCCATGAAAGCGATGTCCATTGCTCTCTGAAACGTTGTTCCAGCATTTTTTAAGCCAAATCGCATCCTTGCATACATGAATGTACCCCAAGGTGTTGTAAAGGTTGTCTTCTCTCTCTATTGTATCAACATTTACCTGATTATAGCCTAAAAAACCATCAAGCATAGACAGTCTTTGTGACCCTGAAACCATTTGCAATAATTGGTCCATTTTGGGCAAATGATAATTATCTTTTAATGATGCCTTATTCAAATTTCTAAAATCCACGTAGAGTCTTATTTCTCCATTTTTCTTTCTAATAGGAACCATATTTGCAACCAAATTAGAATATCTAAGAGGAAGGATGATCTGTGCATCTAACATTTTTTAAACTTCTCTTTCTATAGTGGGTAGAAGAGTTGGATTTATCCTTCTAAGCTTTTGCTGATCCGGTTTGGCTTCTGGCTTCAAAGGAATCTTGTGTTGTATTAAAGATGTGTCGTAGGTTTTCAAATCAGTGTAAGTCCAGGAAAAGACGTCTTTATAATTTTGCAACAACTTAAAATACTGCATTTGGATTTCTAGGTCTAAAGATGCGCATAATTTGATGTTTTTAACATCGTTATCAGTTCCAACGTTAATTTCCTCTACGTCATCTTCTGAAGAAATGGACTGCGGGTTTTGGAAAACATCATTCTGATCAAATAATTTTTCAAAAGGAATGAGTCCCTTTGGTATAAAATTATTCGACAGTTCAATAATGTCGCGATTAGCAATCCGGGCTTTAAAATCTGAAGTGTCATTTTCTTCTGCATTTTCACTTATTTCAACTCTATCATCATCAATTTGCATAAATGAAAAATCATCTATTACCTGTAAAAATGATTTCAGCTATTCATCGTCTTCAAATATTTGCCAATGTTTGAGGTTATCTGGGATAGAAGGTCTGTATTTTACTTGAATCATATATAATACATCAGTATGATCAGGGATTTTAAAAGCGCTAGCAGAGACAACCAAGGCATCTGCGTGAATGTTATGAATTTTGGGAATGTCAATCAAATTAAAGGCATCAAAAAGATTTTCAACTGAATCCCATACCTCATTTCGGTAGGACCGAAGTCTTGGGTTCTTGGTTTGGCAAGCATTTTTTACTTGTTTAACAATAAGTTCAGAATCAGTAAAAACACTTAATTTCTGAACTTTCAGGCTTTGAGCTAGCTCCAATCCTAAAAGGAAAGCTTTGTATTCAATAACATTATTAGTAACTTCAAAATCTAATTTACATGATAGTGTTATATTTTCCTTTTTAGGAGAAATTAAACAACACCAGCTCCTACCCCATCTTTCGTGCCAGAGCCATCAAAGAACAATTTCCAAATATCAGTTTGTTTTGGTTCAGGATTTTCAACTTCTTCTTTAATTTTGACTTGAGTTTTATGTTGGTTTGAAGTGAGCTAAAAACAACGAAAATATTGATCTATTGCATAAATTGGATGGTTCCTTGGCTGGTTAGTCTCATAAACAGTATGTGAAAATCTTACCTCTCTATATAATCTTCATTGCTCTCCTCCATAAACAGGAATAGTAACATATGACATGTTGATCTGTAGAGTTCCCCCTAGTTTGGCACAACATGACCTAGAAAGGAGCATTCCAAACTTGGGAGGGATATCTATAACAACAATGTCAAGCACTACATTTTTAACTCGGATTTGGGCAAGGGTAACCAGTAAATCCTTGATCAATCCTAAACATGGCACTCTTTTGGAATCAAAGGTGTACAGGTCATGGTAAGATTTAATGATATGTAATTTCAAAAGTTCCATGATGGATTTAGGCATAAGTTTGTGTGATGCTCCTGAATCAATTATATAATTGTATAACATGGAGTCATATATTTTAAGAGTTACATAGGAGGGAGGCACTACCTCATTTATCATGTCTGAACTAGGGCCAAAGACTACTGCTAGTTTTTCATCTTGTAGACTTATGACATCACCTTCAGCATCAACCTAGGTGTTTTATATCCATTTTTCCACTTGGCTTTTGTAACCATGGTTTTTAGAAAGTTCTAACAATGGAATTGGGATCTTAACCCTCTCTAATTCCTTTTCAACATTAAATAAAGTAAAAATGTTTTTACCAGCTTGGGTAGTATCATTTGATTGGTCTAATGGCTGAATAAGAGTTGTTTGAGCTTCAACAGTCTTGTTATGTGGTTCAATCACTGGAGTTTCCTTTGGAGGTCTCCCAAGAACAGGCCTAGGCCTAAGATCATACCTTATGTTTTATTCTGCAATTAAAAATTCTGAAAAAGCATGATATTTAGATACCTGTGAAGTTTCCTAATCTTCTTGTGCATGATTTTGTTGTGAGAGAGGAATGATGGTTGTTTGAGTGGAAAAAGAATCCATACTATTAATATCTTTAGTAATTGTCATAGTATTATCATGAGGTTGTTGTTCATCTCTCAATAGAGGAGTAGGAACCTATTGACAATTCGTAGGTCTCTGAAGAATTTGTAGTGGTTGGTTTCCATTATACTGACCTTGATTTTGGTTTTGAGGTCTAGCAACTATTTGTTGTATGGTCCTAGGTTGGGTCTCAATCTTAGAAATCCTATTCAATAGGTTTCTAAGAAGAGATGTTATTTCATCTATTTTTGAGTCTTTTGACTTAGTCTTTGTGGAACTAGAGGCTTCTTGAGCAGATTTAAGCTTTCTTTGGGTTTTTTCTTCCTTGAGTTTCAAAGAAGTTGATGCTATCCTATTTGCTTATACTTTTATGGCATTTGTTTGCAGGTCTTAAAGAGTTCTTGAAGTTCTCTCACGTAACATAATAGAAAAGTCATCATTGAAAGCTTTAGAAAAATTAGACTTAGATATTGCTATAGGGGGCTTACAATCAGCAGGCATTTTGTGATAGAGTTTGTTGAATCTTTTGATAAAATCTACTACTGGTTCACCATAGTTCCTTTTAAAATCTTCAATTCTGTGAGGAAATAAAGAAGATCCTTTTTGACACCCCATTGATTTTTGAATATGGTTGTAAGCTCTTCCCAATTTCTAATGGAAGATGCTTGTAACTGTCTAAACCAAATGCTCACTTTTCCTTCTAATGATTGTACAAAAAATCTCATATAAACATTCTTTGCTTATATGTTCATGTTGTCTGCAAAGTGAAGGAAAGGTTGAAGACGGTCTTCAACTGAGGGACCCGTTTCTCCATTATATTTGAGAAGGTATTTTAAATAACCAGTTGGGAATGCATCAAGGTTATTAGGTAAGACTAAGGCAGCATATTTGGCCTGTAGAATAGATCGGAAAGCCATGACAAGAGCTGGTGTATGAGGTTCTTGAGGAATATGAGATTCTTGAGGTGTATGAGGTTGTCCGGGTGGAGTATGAGGTGTTTATGTGGATGTAGAGGATGAAGATGAAGAAGAGGGAGAAGATGATGATTTAGGAGTTGGTGAACTAGTTGGAGGTGAAGGAGGAGGAGATCTCCTAAAAGACTTCAAAGGAGTCATAAGAACTACTTTGGGACCTGAAAAGGAATACCTTCTTTCGATTCATAAAGAGGATTGGTATACATAGAAAAGGTCTCTTCAGGTTGTTTAGAAGAAGAGGCTTCATGTTGATCAAAAAGTGAAGGAAATGGATAGATGGTAGGGGATATGAAATCTGTGGGTTTATATTCAGGTAGATTAACACCCAAATTAGATTCAGTGATAGGTGATCCTAGTGGTAGTGTGGGTCTAGGATGAGATTCTAATGAGTGAATAAGGTATGCTGACTTGAAATCAACTCCTCCGTTTAGAAGTTCAGCAATCTAGGTGATAAATGGGAGTAATTAGTATCAGCTGGGATATTACTAAAGGGGTAAAATGATTCTACTTCTTCATATTGTAGAACTAAAGAGGAAGAAGAAGATGATCGGTGGTGTCCCCTTTTAGATTTGGCTTTTCTTAAAATCCTTTCAGGATCTGACAGAGGTTTAACTATGTCAGCTTGTGAACAAGATCTAGTATGTCTATAAGGTGCCAGCTTGGGAGTGTGGAGTCCCCAATGTGAATTATTTTAACCTTCTAAATCCTTTAATCACCTTTAAAGGAAAAGAATGGATGAATATCATTGTCCCAAAGGAAACTTAAATGAAATTCGAATCTCTGGCAATGGTGCCAGTCTGATGTTGTACCTCTGAGATAGTAGTAGGTCAGGCTACCAATGCTAGAGCATATAAAATAATTGTTTTGGGAGTTTTTGATTTATGTTTATGGAAGACCAATGAATGAAGATAGATGTAGAATTTGAAGTAATTAATCCTTTAGGGTATATTAATACTTCAGCAAAGGGACATTATAAAGCATTACACAGTGATATAGATCAAAATAGTGGTGAGAAGAAAATAATAAAAAAGTGATTATGACAGTTTCGAGACTGTTAAACAGAATAATCACAAGTTGAAAAACCTCCTAAACTACGTTCCAGAGGTTCAAGGCAGTATGCTTTATGCTTACACAAGACGCTAATGATTTATTGATTAGAGGGTATTAGCTACACAAACAGTTGCATGAATCCAATCTCATAATAGATGATCACTTCGGGAGCTTATAGGAATCAATTGAAACTCTAATTGTTCCTACCTAAATATCTCTGCAAGTCACAAGCATATGAGGAAATACAAAATGATTGAAAAACTAGAAAGACTTACAGGATAACACTAACTGTGCAAGACCATATTCAGAATCCTTTGCTTTGTATTAAGGTTCCAGAAAGACCGATTACATCAAGAGTCTGCATAAGCTTCTTTCAAAGGTGGCTTCCAGGCGCAAATTAGTACAAACAGTTACAAATTTACAAGTAATAGACTGTGAATCTTGAACTCCGAACACATACCATCTCAAGAAGAGAGTTATTTATAGAATAATAAAACTTGGGAAATATCCTAAAATTGATTAAGATTTATTTCAGGAAAGGAAAAGATCTTCATGGCAAGAAGATAGGGGTAGCTATTGAACTGCTTCTTGCTATGCCCTTTTATTCAGGTTGTGCTGGCTTAAGTTGTCTGATATTTTGCCCCTTTAGCTGAGCAATTGTTTGAATCCTTCACACTGACCGATTGCTTCTTTCAACCTTTAATCTAATATATTTTCATCTCTATTTAAAATGCTTTTACTCTGGTTGAATGACCTTTACTGTGATCGCTATTAACCTTCAGATTTTAATTGCGTTTTTCAGTAGTAAATCGCCTTAGATTTTATGCTACAGGGTGAAGCGATTTGACATGGTGGTGATATTTGTCTTCAAACTGTTATTCGTCCTTTTATTTGTAAGCCTAAAATGGTAATCTTCCAACTTGCAAAAACATAAACTTGTTAAAAAAAATATGGTGATAGAGAAGGTCATAATGGCTTAGTTGAGGATTGAAAGGTTATCATAAGGGATTCCGGGGCGTATTCGAGGTGAAAATGATAGCTTTAATGGCCGCAGAGGCATAATGGAGTTGCGTTGTGTTAAAACAGGCAAATAGAGCAAATGGTGTAAAATGTGTTTAATGGAGAAAAAATCCTTCTTTTAACTATCGGCCGAAAAAATGAATAGTGGTGGAAAGAGTACGGAGGATTAATTAAGGCTGGAATGGCTTAATCCTGTTTAAAACATTGATTAGTGGTGAAATGATGCTTTCAGGTCATTTCCATGTTTAAATCGAAAAATCGATTTTACATAGAAAACGTTACAAAATCTCATATGGCAGACTTGAAAAATTATGGACCTCAGTGGATAATGATATCGGGTCCGGGTGATATCGGCTATCGCCATCGGAGTTGGAAGGTGGGATCCCTATTACAAAGGATCGTGATAAGGGTCAGACGTGATATAGTATTGAACTGCAACATATATGTATCGGGTTCGGGCCTCTTATCACATATCGACAATCGCAAGAGGTGGAGGGTTGGTTCTTTAATGGGGAAATGCGATGAGGCAAATGTGATGTGGTATAGACTGTGATATATATAGCGTCAGGTCTGGGGCTATGACATATCACAATCGAGGATCAGAATGCACTAAGGGTTAATGCTTTGAGCGAGATGCGATGGATGGGATATGGGTAATATATTATCGAATATATGTGGTCGTGTCTGGGCCCATCGCAATCATAATGCGGGGGTGCATTCATATGAAAAGGGTTCATTGACCCTACCAATGTGATATATGTAAAATAAATAGTTTTATTAATAAAACTATGGTATTTGCATTGTTTGAAAGGCCTGCGGTCCCGCCAATATGCAATGCGATTTTATTATGAAATACATAGTTTCTAGTGAAACTTAAGGGTTTCGGGCTATTATATAATAAATGGGGCTATATAATATGGGAAGAGGGGAAAATATTATAGATTTAATACATTATGTTAGTATCAATATGAATATGATCGGAAAAGGGAAAATGACTAAGTATTAATGTTTCTATTTGATTTTCATATTTCATCAATACTTAGGGTAAAAGTATTTGTCGGTTTTTGGATAAAAGGGGATTTTAGATGGAATTTTACTTTTCCTAGGTAAAAAGGGTTTTTACCATAGGAAAAGGGGATTTTATGAAAATGAATCAATATGAATGTATGAAGGGGAAATTAGTCAATATAGGAATGAATGAGGATGAATGGGAAGTTAATTACTTGACTTTGTAAACCTTCATTTGCTTGTTATAATTGTCTCCTAGACATAGAACCATGATAAATGTACATTTTCGTCAATCAACCATTAAACTTCTGCAACGTTTCTCTACTTACCCTTTGCTTATTCTATCATTTTTTCTTCACTTAATGGGTGCATTTAAGCTAAAAAACCCTTATCCTTTCTTCTTATTTATCAAAAACAAACTATCTAAATCTACCCTTATAAATTCCAAGGGCTCAGATTAAATGAGCACCTTATTTTTCTCTACCTAACTACTGATCTGCCAAGATTAAACAGTTTGGACAGATCTTTATTCTTTAACTATAACTTGAAATTTAAAGCATGAAGCAGTCAAGATTAAATAGTTTGACTGTCATGGGTTATGGCATTTAAAACAAGCTGCACACAACCATTATTTGTAGAAACTGAGTAGTGGCATTTTGACTTGCTCGCTTTCAGAGTTTATTTGTTTTCTTTTTACCTAACATTTTCTTTTTGCCTTTATTTTTTAGAGCAGCTACCCTAACATTTTCTTTGATATGGACATCATTATCAAAATATTTTTTAAACTAACATTTTATTCACCATTGTATGTCCATATCCTAACTTAACATTTTTTTTAATATTCTATCTAATCAAAACCAAAAAATGCTACAACGCACACAAAATAGTTACATATATAAGAATTATATCACTCACTTCTAGATGATAAAATCTGAAGAGGGTGGATCTATGATTCATAGACAACTCTCACACATAGGGATATAACTATGTCTGGAATCACACCTAAAGACACACAAAGGCAACTCACTACAAATTGCAATTCATGGAAGCATTACTTCCAATATGTTAATCAATGGTCCAAGAGAGGGTAGAGAACCTGCGAGCCGGTTGAACCAAATCGAAGGATGGCACACTAATTTTGAGCTTGGATCCACACCATCATTCTTGTCTTTGTTTCGAGAGTATGTCATTATGGTTGCGGTTAGTTTATGGGTGGTTTTTGGTTGTAGGATTCAAGGTCTAATATTGGGGTGGTTTGGCTTCTAGTTATGGAATTTTAGGGTGTTGGTAGAATTGTGGTGGCTCGGTATTATTCGGTGGAGGCTTGAAATTTCCGATTATAGTTTTCCCATTTACGGTTAGGTCCTTCTCAGTGGGGTGAGATCTTTGATGGTTTATAGGATAGGCCTATTTGGTGTGGGACATAGTAAACAATTCTTAGTCTCAACGTTGGTGTGGTGCTATTCATGGAATAAGGGTGATCCCCTCAAGAAAGAGGCACCACCATCTATTCAAATTGGGAGGTGTTGTAGGGACCTAAGCACATAGCCTTCTTTGGCAATCCTTTCTGGATATTACTTTCATGGCTTCTAGATGGAGGGCTCGCTTGACACTTGATGACAACAAAAAGGACTCTGAGGCGGCCACAAGACGACGTTATTAGGGCAAGGAAACCTAGTCTAAATTAATATTGATATTTACAACTAATAGAAAGTTGTGATTTACTAAAAAAATTGATTTAAATTATAAAAATTATAAATTGAATTTTCAAATTGAAATTATTATAAAATAAAATTTAAAAATAGTAAATAAACTATTTCTATTAAAAATTAAAATTCGGATTCAGATTAGTCTTTGTTGTAATGTAAAATAAATATATTAATTTTTAAAATTAATGATGATGATGATGGTTAACGTCCACTGAAACCAAATAATGGTCTATCGGACCTATAAATCTAATAGAAATATATCTCAATAATAATTAAATAAATATTAATTTTATATATATATATATATATATATATATATATATATATATATAATTAAAAATGTATTTCCTTAAAATATAAGAAAATAAAAAAATAGTAAACAACCAAAAACCTACATTCAACCATAATATCAATTCATTATTGTTATCTTTACTACTATTATCAATTATATGTGATAAGTTTTGTATATAATAATTGTGGTATAAAGTCTCAGTGTTAAATTTTTATATTTAAGCATATTAGATAAATTTATCTTATGAAAAATTAATAATTAATCATTTTATTATTAAAATTAAAATATTTTTATTTAATGACGTTCAAATTTGGTTTATAACAGATAACTTTAGTAATTCAAATACTAATAGTATAAACTTGTAACAATTCTATTCCTAACTTTTAAAATGTGAGACAACCAAAATACCTTTATTAATAAAAAAGTGAGACCACTTATACACCCGAGCTTGGATTACACAGACGAACGAAAAGGTAACGTAACTATCATTTTCAAGGAAAACGTATGAGAAATTTAAGAAAGGAGAAAATTTGATTTATATTTTTATATATATTTATCTATAATAAAGATAATTAAAAATAAATAAATAATAAAGCAATAGTTATGAAAATTATTTAATCAAATCACAGTATATAAGTGATAATTTTTTTAAGGGATTGTTGTTTTTTATTTTATATGAAATAGTAAAAGGCATGCTTTTTCTATCGGAAATAAAAAGCTTTGATTTTTTAAGGTAGATAATAACATCTTTAATAATATAATTAGTATTTTAATTAATAAATATATTTATGAAAACAATTTAATCAAATCACAGTATATAAGTGATAATTTTTTAAGTTATTGTTGTCTTTTATTTTATATGAAATCGTAAAAGGTATGATTTTTCTATCGGAAATAAAAAGCTTTAATTTTTTAAGGCAGATAATAACATCTTTAATAATATAATTAGTATTTTAATTAATAAATATATTTATGTTAAAGTATTCAATAAAAAATTAAATCATTACTAAATTTATAAAAAAGTTATATAATAATAAATTAATAATATTTTTTTAATTTATAACTAGTATATAAATTTAAAACACTCTGAAAATTATTAAAAATTGATATATTTAAAATGTAATTTAAAATATTATTTTCTGGTTTTAATATAAAGGTAAAGGTTAAGTTTAGATAATAGTATAGATGATTTTATTTAAAATAATCTTAATATTGATTATGAGAAATATTAACTTTAAGATATATTGTTAAATTATTAGAGCCTTAATATCTAGTTTGAAAATCATTTAATTGAGAAAAAAATGAAGAGATAATGAATTTTTTATATCTATTAGTGATTAAATAATCAATACATAATCCAGCAAAAGTTAAGCTTAATTGCATGCACGCACACACTAAAGCTAACTAAAACTAAGTGTGCATTACGCTATGTTAATGTGTGTGTATACCACTACTCGACCTTAAGTGTAACTTGAGTATGATGCGAGATGGATGAATCATGGACACAAGGCCATTTTAGGTATCCATGTAAAAATGAATTAAAGCAAAAAGAGGGAAAACCCAATGGGAACAAACCCCTCCCTCAAAATACAATGCAAAACCAGAAAAAATACAACTACTGGGAAGTTCTGTTGTTCACCCCAAGATGATTCTGTACAAAGAAAAAATTCTTTGGAGTGAAAATCTTGGGAGAGATGGTGACAATCCACTCATAAATGGCATAGTACTTTATACCGATGGTCCCATCATGAATCATCCTCCAATGTAGTCCATGTGGATCTCGATATGTTTGGTATACTACCACTGCACTAGTTCTCAACAAAACTTCAATGTGCTATGATAGTGACATAATATGACGGTCGGAAGATGAATAATGATACCAAACATAGAAAGGAAATGCTTCAACCAAATGGTCTGGATGGTGCCATTAACTACTCCTATGTACCTAACCTCTATTGATGATAAAGCAAGGGAGATTCCAAAATAAATACATAATTGAAAGTGGTCTCCTTATCGGGAAATGGATCTGGAGGAACAAGCTTCCTTCTCAAAGGTAGAGGTATCACCTCCTATGTTTGGATCAAGTACTGATTCTCCTCAGCAATGGTTGCATGTTGATATGGATTCCATGCAACTTTAGCATGTGTTTGATGATAAGATGCATGTACAATACATGCAAGCATTGGCATGCACGTCTCTAGGGATGTATGCATGTGCATGCATGGTGTTATAGATGCCTCATTGAATGCATGTATGTCTCTACAACTATGAGTGCATGTGGGGTATCATCAAATTAAGGCCTTGTCAAATTTGCATCATCAACATGATTAATAGTAGAGGAATCATTGTCCTCTCCTATGTTTTCGAATGCAGTGTCATCATTTGTAGTAGAGTTTTTATCACCAATGACGGAAGAGATTTCCTCATGTGTGACATCTTTGTTATTGAATAGGATAAAATTATCTGAAACAACTTCATGAGGGACAAAAAAAGTAGATTCTCTATGTGCAACGCTATATCGAAAATATTTGTCCACATTGTTGAAGAAGTCTTCATTTCTATCACGACTGTTATAATAGATCGAGATCTCCGTCTGCAAATTGTGTTCTTCAAGATTATTTTTATGGCCATATAATCCTCTCAACATCATCCATATTTCATGTAACGATTCAAAATTTACGGTCTAATAAAGAATATCATGAGACACAAATAGACACATTCTTCCATAATCCATGTCAGATCTTCAAACTTCTCATCCTTTGACATTGGTTTTATCTCAATTCCCATTACTATCCATTAAAATTTTTTGCTCCTAAGATGAAGCAAAATAATCAACTTTCATTCATAGTAATTGTATGGAGTGAAATTGGCAGAAGCGTTGAATTCCTTTCATTCTCCAATTCAATTCTCCGAACAGTTTTCAACACTTTTAATTTGTGGAAAATGCCGACAATTTCAATCTCTAAGCAGTTTCCAATGTTTTGCTCTTCAAACATGCAAAATCCAATCCCTCGTCGCTGTACCATGTTAAATTAGTATATCCTGCGTAGATAAGGATCTAGATACATATTAATTTCATAAACTGGTAAGATTTAAGAAAATTCGAAAAAATGAATGAAATATGTATATTCACTACTAATAAAATAATGAATATGTAAAAAATAATGGTAAGTTAAAGTGCATGCCACCACCAAAACTAGCTAAAATTAAATGTGTTTTACCTTACGTTAATGTGGATGTCCACCAATATATATTTAGTCTTATCGTAAAGCCTAAAAGTGATTCTAATTAGTTAACAAATCTGACTTAGTGATTCTAACCGCGCCAAACCTAAAAATATGTGGCAAGAACACGAGTTTGGAAATAGCTAAAATCTGTCACTTACATTGCACGAAAGGTTAATCTCTCACCAAGTATGGTTTTCTTGAATTACAATACTCAAGTTAGAACAATGCTACAATAGAGAAATTTGACATTTGAATCGCTGTTCAGTACAAATGAAAGAATAAGTTTTCACAATCACGATTACAATTACGAATGAGATGGGTGTGACGACTCGGTTTACAGAAGCCGCATTAATGTGACATGTTGTCAGCTATGGTTATTTCTCGAGGTGCTGCCCCTTTTATCCGCTCGTGGATTACAGGCTGCTGAGGTGGTACCTCCATACCTGCGTTTAATTATATATACCAAAAGAAAAATTATAACAAAATATCTCTCCCCCACAGTTATAAACTTCTTTTCTAACGTATGGATTCTATTTTTTTTATATATAAAGAAGGGTTAGGAATGGAAATTGCAGCTTATCACGCAACGCGGATTTCTTATTGCAATTTTGTTTTCGTTACCCTCATTCCTTTTGTTGGCCGTTAACATTGCCAACGATTTGAACATCAACCTCTCAACCTCACTGGCACGGTTGGAATTTGAAAACACAGTCACCCATCAAATATGACAGTTTTCACGCCTCTTTGATCTGTTTTCTTTGATCTGTTTTTACAATTCTAAACAAAGATCTTATGACAGTTTTCACGCCTCTTTGATCTGTTTTTACAATTCTAAACAAAGATCTTAACAATTTTATAAACATTTTAACTGTATTTCACGAACAAATCACCCTGTGACGAACAATTCCCGTCAAATTCCATCCCTGCTCACTGGAAACGATTCCCATGGTAATTAGGCTGACGCCAAAGTAATTTGTTTGACGTCAACATCATTGCCAACGATTCCCATGGTAATTAGGCTGACGCCAAAGTAATTTGTTTGACGTCAACATCATTGCCAAACTGCTGCACCGGTAACTAGGCAGACGCTAACGGTAACCCTCTGTTCATCTTCCCAGGTTCCAATACTAAATAAATAAAAGCGAAGCAATGCAAACAACTGACGAGAACTTGGTCAACCATTTCCTGATTTTAAAAGTAACAAAAATATTAGCGGACAACTTAACTTGAAAATGAAGAATAATTAATTGATTAATTAGCAATATTTTTGTTATTATAAATTTTATATTTATTCAATTTTAATTTTAGTTTTAATTTTATAATATAAATAAATAAATAAAAAGTCATTAATATTTCATATGGTATATCAGCACACAAAGTATAATAATATATGTACTAAATAGCAAAATATTTCATTCAACTAAAATATTATATATATAGAAACTAATTTTATATATAATTGTTATTATAAACGTTTTTGTTAATAATTTTATGTTTACTATTGTTATTATGAAATTTATAGTAACAAATTGTTCCAGTAAAAATTTGTAATAATAGTAAAATAAATAGTAAAGCCAACCCATGGTATGACAAAAATTGTAAAAGTGCCAGGGGAGCAATTAAGGAAGTTGTTGATGAATCTCTTAAAATTGGCAAGAGAAAAATATACAAAGCCTTGACTAAAAGGAAAAAAAAGCAAAGTATTCTTAAAAGACAAGAGAATCTCTTACACCTCTCTAAGGTAGCTCCTAAGAAATTCTGGAGGTAGATTCTTATTAGGAAAATTAAAGATAATAATAAAATTTCTTTACACGATTGAAATTCATATCTTAAAAGGCTTTATGAATCTCCAAATGTCATGGCTAACTTTGCAACCCTGCTGACAATGAAAGAAGTTTTCTCATTAGAAGACATTACTTTTGGGGTTAATCGCTTGGATAATGGGAAAGTTAATGACATTCACAAGATTTTTACCTTGGAGGTCGTGTGCTCATCCCTCACATTCACAAGATTTTTATGAAACAGTCAAGAAAGGGTTCCCTAAACCATGGACTCAAAGCCCCATTATCCCTATTTTTAAAAGTATGGATACAAATAACCCCTCTAATTATCAGAAAATTATGATCAACCCTCTCCTACCAAGTTATATGGTATTATTTTGGAAAGGACGTTGAGCATATGGCTTGAAAGTGAAGGTAAGCGGGCTAAAGGCCAAGCGGGTTTTAGAAAGCAGCACTCAACACAGACCACGTCGTTACACTTAGGATCATTGTGGAGGAATGCCGCAATGATAAGTCCAATCTCTTTTGTTGCTTTGTGGACTTTACAAAGGCTTTCGATAGAGTTCCAAGAAACAACTTTTAGAACATATTAGAAGAGCTAAAGGTTCCTTTTGAGTTAAGAGATGTGCTATAAGGTTATACGAAAATGTAATTGCCAAGTTAAAGAGAAATGAGGGGTGGTTGAAAGATATTAAGTGTAATATCAGAGTTTAACAAGGTTGCCCCCTCTCCCCTACCCTATTTGGCATTTACATGAACAAGCTCGAAGGTTGTTTAGAGGAAGCAGGATATGCTGGCACAATCTTAGCTAGGATAGTCATCATCCTTCTTCTCTATGCTGACAATATTGTTCTTCTCGCAAGGTGCCCATCTGATCTTGATAAGTAACTTATACTTCTTAAGGATTTTTTCTCTACAATGGGTATGATTGTTAACACTGACAAAACAAAAGTTATGATTATCAAATTCAAGGACACTTACGCTAATTTTATGTATGACAATAGTAACTTGGAGGAAGTGTCTTCCTACAAGTACCTAGGAATCGATATTCATCACAAGCTCAATTGGAACTATAGCATTGAGAAAAGGATTAATGGGGCATGGAAAGCTTATTTTGGTCTTGAAAATAATTGTAAAATGACAAACCTCGTAATGTGGGATAGAAAGAAGTTCCTCTTTGAAACTTTAGTCACTCCAGTTATCTTATATGGATGTGAGGTTTGGGGTTGTATCATCTCTAGAGAATCCTGGAGAAAGATCGAGCAAATCCAGAAGCGTTTTATAACATATAACCTCAAAATTGAAAGCAACACACCCTATCCTATTCTCCTTATATAAGTGGGTATTTCCCCTATCGAGAGCCTAGCTATGACTAGGCTTCTATTGTACAAGCACAAACTCAACAACATAGGAGACCATAGACTTCCTAAGCTAGCTTTAAATTCCAACCAAAACCACTTAAGGCTCAAACGAGGTTGGTATAAAGACACCAGGGCCTGGTTAAACCATTGGCAAGAATGTTGCATTGCAAAACATTAATAACATTAAAAATATTGTTACTTCTAAGTTCAAAGAAAAAATGTGGTGTGAGAAAGATTTAGCCACTAAAAGAAAATTAAGATATTATGAGGAGGTCATCAACCCCACCCTAGAAGATCAAAAGTATCTCTCTATTTTAACTAGCTCAAAGAAGAAAATTAATATAGCCAAGATTAGAATGAACTGTCGTGAGCTCCATAGTGAAACGGGTCGTTGGGTAGTTCCTAAAACACCATGGATGGAAAGGTTCTTCCATTTCTGTGAGAATACGAACATCGAGGATGAAAATCACTTCCTCTTAGAGTGCCCCGCATACAACCACATTAGATCTCAGTTTCAAAATATTTGTTGCAAGACTGACTTTCCTAGCCTTTTACATTGTCAAAATTACAATGAGCTCGGCAGGTTTCTCTCCAAGCTTTTTGAGCTTAGAATTAAAATCGTAAATCAAACTAAATAATTCATTTATTTAGGTGCGATAGGCCAAAGTTTGGTCTCAGTGAACGTTAACCTCCATCATCATTATCATCACTTAAAATTTGGCATGAAAAAAACAAAATTCAATAAGGATTATTGATTGCAAGTAAAATGACTTTTTTATCCTAAATATTTAATTTTTTTATGGATATAATATGAGAATAAAAATTTAATTTTAAAATTATTATATAAGTAAATAAATTAATATATAAAAATTTTATAAATTTTAAAATAAAATATATATTAATATTGATTATACTTATAAAATAATTATTTATTTTAAAATTTGATAATATCCTTATTTGTAATATATTAATTATATATGTTATTTGTAATATATTTATTATATATGTTAAAGTATTTTAATTAGTTTGTTTTTTATTATATTAATTATATATGTTGAAGTAGTTTAATTAGCTTATTTGTCTAAATATATAATTAATTTTGTGGAGATATGTTATAATTGGCTTTTTTGAAACATGTACCAAATAATTGTATTAATTATTTATGAAAAATGTGATCTATTGTAATAGTAACCATCGATGAAAAATTAATAAAAATATCTATATATTAATATTTTTTTTAAATAAATTTATGGGAAAGTTTTACGATATAAAAATATAATTGAGACTTCTACTATCTTGGTATATATTTGGAAATTTTTATTTTAGATAATGTAAAGTAATCGACCAATAATATAACCAGTAATTATATTACATGTTTCAAGAGAAACTTAATAAAAGAGTAGCGTTAAAAAAAAAGAGAGTAATTTTTATTGATTGGGACTTGAATGAGAATGAGAAAAACTTTAAAATTTAAACGCTGCAGAATTGAACTAAAACAACTAGGAAGCCTCATATTTAGATCCACGGAAGGGTTCATTATATGGACATGAATGACTGACTTAGGAATAGAGTATTTGGACCCACTGAAGGGTTCGTTATATGGCCATGAATGATTCTAAAGGTGCTACAGATACTGTTTGCAGTGAGGGCTGTGACGAGACTAGTCCAGTATCCATGAAAAACAAAACCCTTCGATCCCTCAAAATGTGAAAAAAGGCTTTAAGAAAATCAACAAGAAAAGAAAGTAAAAATCAAACTTGTTGGGGAACGAAGGAAAAGAGGAAAATCCCTAAAACGGAGGGGATAGATTTTAACTTTCCCTAATATGTTTCAACATATTGTTAAACAAGTGGCTGGAAATGAAAAGTTGAGAACTTTTCACAAAGCAAGCGGTTTATAAAAATGAAATTTGTGCTGGAAAAATTGTTACAAGTAAGGCTTAATTAAGCATTCATCAAAGCAAGAAGCAAAGAGAAATATGACTTACCTCACACAAGACAGAGAAAGAAATTTGTAGGAAAAAACAACGAATATGCTCTCATCAATTCACCAGTCGCCGCAAAACAAAAACCTTACAGAAAAGAAAAATCGAAGTGCGCGCGCACACACACACATATATATTAATTATATAGGTTATCTTTCCTGATGGAGTGGAAAATGGAAAACATGAAACTCAGATTTGGGTATTAATATTAATTCCACGCGTCATTAGGGATGACCCTGAGTATAACTAGTATGGTCTTGGTGATTGAGTGCATTTGCAATTGTTGGGAGATGAGGGATAGGATTTCTAGGGAAGTAGTCGGTTTAAGGAAGTAGTGAGGTTTTCAAATCAAGCCATTTAGGTTCTTTGTCATGTTGTTTTGCAAAGTTAGTAATGGATGGGGGAGTATTGATGTGGTTTTGGCTCCATAGATAATGCAGAGCGCTTGTAACCTTGGTCCGCGATACCTTTCTTAGAATAGTGACAATTTTCATGTTGGTCAAGTGGATGGTGTTGCAAGTAGCTGGGTTGTTAATCGTCCTGGGTGGTGGGGATGAAACTCTGACCTTGCCATAGGCTATGTTACCAAAAACAGGAAATGGAAAATAGAACGAGAAACGAAAACGAGACGAGAAACAGAGTTTGCAGGTTTCGTGTATAGGAAATGAGGAGAGAGAAAAAACAATATTAAATGTTAACAATATAAAACACAACTTTAATCATAAAAATCTAATTTTTCCACATGTGAAGTTTTAAAGAAACATTTATAAAGAGTGATTTACTTTTAATCATAAAAATCTAATGTATCCACATGTGAAGTTCGAAAGAAACATTTAAAATGAGTGATTTACTTTTAAGAAATATGTCATAATTTTCCAAATCCAAAAATTTAGCTAATCATTAATTCCAAAAACATAGCAAACATATATGATAATAAGAGATTTGAAATATAAATAATTAAACGTATCTCTAAACCCGCTTCTAGCAATTCATATGCAAAGGACAAATAAACTTAATAATCTAGACTGTCAAGTTCATTTTCTAGAATGGTTGTTGAGCTCGACCCAATTCCAAAAGCATAATTAAGGTCACTAGACTTCTTGGTACTATCAAGCATGTCTTCAACATTGTCTTGTGTCACCTCAAGTGGAAGCTCATCATCTCCGTCATCTTGTGAACCACCATAATCCCACATTCTAGTAGGTCCAGTTTTATCTAGTTGTTGTAGAGACAACAAGCGTAAATTTGAATGTACAAACACCAAATCTTGTGCCCTTTTTGTACCTCGGTGATTCCTTTTTGATGAATGTATAAAGGCTTATTCACTCCAGTTTCTTTCACATACAGATGAACTAGTAACCTGTAAAACAAAATTAACATAATTTTAGCAATAAACATTTGAAATATTAAAAGGAAAATAATAAAAAATGAAGATTAGACTTAATTTCTTAAACAATAAATCAATACATTAAAGGTATTCGATATTGATCATACCTGTGAAAGCAAAGGGATAGCCAAACTATAAAGCAAGGGAGTCCATGTACCATATTGCATCCAAAAGTCTATGGGTCCAAGTTGTTCTCTATTGTATGCACATTCTTCATTTGCAAAGTGTTCTTTTGATCTCAAGTACTTTCCCAACTCAAGTCATAAAGTAGTGAGATCCCAATGATCGTAACACCTACTTATGAAAGTGTTTCAATTTTGCATCACCTCCACATCTGTAGACGGTTTTTTGTGAAACCATTTAGGATTGAGCAAGAATAAAATTGAATGAAGAGGACTATGAAGCATTTTCCACCTTGTCAAACTAAGTTACCACACTTCATTTCTAGTGTGTTTTTCAATCCTAGAATTTTCATCTTCCATTACATCATGAAGTTTCTCTCTCATTTGATCCATACTGTCAAAAACATTCCCTAATCATGGTTGATCACTATCAAATATGCGAAGGGTGGAAACAATAGGTGTGATTAAGGTGACAATATCCTCCACTCTCTTCCAAAAATCCTCTGAAGAAACGCCAATAATAATGTCTTCAACTTTTGGGCCATATCCAATATGAGAACCCTTCCATCTCTGCCAATCCATTGATACCACCATCTCTCTCAAATATTGATGCATTTTAATAAGACGTTGAAGCATGATGAATTCAGATGGAAATCTAGTCTCAACGCATCGAAGAAGCTGAAGATCTGCATATTTCCTATAAATTTCTATGGATGCTACATGATTGACAATAAAATTTTGTAGCATCTTTGCCTTATTTATAGATTTCCCAACCCATCAATGTTATTAATATCTTTTAGGAGCAAATTCATGCAGTGCACAGAACAAGGAGTCCAAAAGCTATTTGGATATTCATCTTCAATCAACCTCCCAGCAAGGACATTATTTGAGGCAGTATCTATAATAATTAGGACCACATTTTCTCTTCCAACCTCCTTTATTGCCTCTTTGAAGAGACCCATTAGGTATGAGCCATATTTTGTCTTTCCTGTGGTATCATGGGATTTTAAGAACATAACTCCCTTCAGGAAAGATACCAAAATATTGATAAGGGGACGATGGTTGACATCTGTCCAACCATATGAGACAATGGAGACCCTGAATACTTTCCAACTATCTTTAATGTCATGACGTCGAGCTTCAACCCGAGCCTTCTCTTCAAATAACATTGTCGTCCTCATCTTTTCATAACGAGGAATGTAACCTTCAAGGGCAGTGTTAACTAGATCCCTCACCATTTCCTTCCAATAAGGAGATCTACAAACATTGAAAGCTATGCCATTTGCGAAAAAAAGTCGCCCAATGGATGCATCGAGATTTCCCCTCCCTTTTACATCCCATAAATTTTCAAGGTGGGAAACTAAAACTTGATGTTGAGAATAAGAGCATTGACCACCAACTGCCAATCCACTGGGATTGTTGTTGGTTTGAATTTAACCTTCAACAATATATCTCAATTTTTCAAGTTCATTAAATTGTTTATGTAGAGATTCTTTCTCTGTTTTAGGTACATTCATACATATAATTGTTTGTTCTCTTTTCCCCATTCCAAGTAAATGCCATCGAACTCTTGCTACACTCCCTGTTTTTTGTGTTTTACAATAAGGGAAAAACCAAGACTTTGAACCACTTGATCCACTTGCTCCTCCACTATAAGATTTAGTGCATTTCACGGCCGCCCATAACCTTGCTTCAAAGGCCTTTTTTGCTTCTTGATATTCTTTGCTTCAGAATTTTTTTATACTCCTGCAGAAGAATTCTATTGGGAAATGGGTGGTCTACTTTGTGAAGTTGGTGAACTTTATTCCATTGTAATGAAAAATGAGTGGAATAAAGAATAGATAATTCTCTCCCGCAACCAATTATAATCTACATGATTTATATTTGAAAACTAATTAAAAAATAAAAAGAAAAATAAAGTTGATACTTAATTAGAAAGTACAATTAAGAAAGAGTTTGAAGAAATAAATTTTCACATGCATAGTTTAATGTATTGCCTGAGAGAATATACTCATACAACAATCATAATTTCATTTGATGTAAAATTAAATTCAAAACCACTAAATTTCATTACTATATTTAAATTTTACAATGTGATATGTAGTAAGTGTAATTCTATTAATTATTTTAACTTCAAGATTAAAGAAAAACATAAAATTCCATTAGTGGTACAAAAAAATATATTTAGTGCCTATTATTCGATTATTGTTCACTTCAATTTTTTTTTCTGTTATTTCTATTTGACCTTTATGGCTGGAAAAAGTAGTCCCTACCAAATTTTAACATAAATTTGAAACATAAAAATTAATTAAGTAATTAACAATTGTGAAGGCTAAATTTATGTGCATTTGATACTATCCAAATGAGTTAAACTAAAGTAATTTTGTGAAAACTGAAAAATCTATAACAATGCATACAACTAAAACTAAAGAAATTGGAAATGATAAATATGTAATTACTTAAAAAAAATAAACTAAAACAATTGTGGACACTTCAATTTTTACATCACTCAAGTTCTTGTACGAGAAGTGATAAGTGCTTGTACTAGAAGCATGTACAAGGAGCATTTGAGTGTAACAACAATTAAAAAAAGTATGAAATTGCTTGACAGAATCTGGTACAAAGAAAATCACATAAATTTATCTTAATTTGATGGAACTAAAATAAAGTGGCCCTTACATGTTGAACATGTGTTTACACTATTTATGAGATTACTATTTATTAATTTATAAAGGGAAATAAATTATATTGTTTCAAGAGATTACTATTTATTAAGTTATAAAAGGAAAGAAATAATATTGTTACAAATGACCTGGTCAAACATCAAATATAACTAGAGAGCGCCTAAGGCTATGCAAAATTTGTTCTAACACTCTGGAGACATTACATTCATTTATATTATTTTCTAACCAATGAATCATTTGTTTTCAATAAAACTAAAAAAAAATTGCATCAGACAACACGTTCATTATATTATTTTCTAACGAATGAATAATTTGTTTTCAACAAAACTAAAAAATAATTGCACTAGACAATGCATTCATTTATATTATTTTCTAACAAATGAATCATTTGTTTTCAGTAAAAGGAAAAAATAACTTCATCAGACAATCCATTCATTTATATTATTTTCTAATTGATTTCAGTAAAATGAAAAAATAATTGTATCAGACATCACTGAAAAATATTTTGTTCTTAAGTGTTTAAAAATGCATAAATGTAGGAGGCAACTGGATTACATGGCAAATGATGATTGGCAAGGGAGTAGTCTTCGCCCAGGAATAGTCATAGTGATCTTTTTGGAGTATTTGCAGGGCAATCCTAAATTATATTTTTGGAGTATCTGTAGGGCAATCCTAAATTGAAAAAGGTGTCAATTGATTGACATACTGTCATGGTGAAATGAACAATGAAGTGATAGAGTGGTGGTTTTGGATTTCTTGGAAATGATTCTGTGAGCACTAATTATTGGTTTTCATGAAATGTGAGAATTATTTTGTGGATAATATATATAGGACGTGAATTTTACTCTTGTTGTGTGGGTACTAGAGTCTCCCACCAAGGATTTGAAGCTCTGGTGAATTTGGGAATGAGGCTGATGATTTTGAAAAGACAAAAAAAATCCAAGGATTTGAAGCTCTGACGAATTTGAGAATGAGGCTAATGATTTTGAAAAGACAAAAGAATCCAACTTGAATCCCTAATTAAATATTTTTAATTGATACAAATTTACACAGTTTGACTATATACACAAGTTAAATAAATACTCAACAAATGACTCATATTGTTCGGGAAAAAATGGAAAGGTTTAGGGATTTCGTTGATCAAAGCTTGGTTTATATACAAATTTCCGTAGCCATACAATATTGTTAATGACCTCAACCTTATAGTATCTAGACATAGGAATCAAAATTATAGAACTATACTTCTAAACAAAAAATGTTTCTACCTTATTCCTTCTAGGCCTAGGAATCAAAATCATAGAAGTATGTTTCTGAACTAAAAAATATCTAAAGAATGTTTCTACCTTATTTCTCCTAAGCCTAGGAATCAAAATCATAGAACTACGTTTCTAAACTAAAAAATATTTCTACCTTATTACAGTTCTTCTACATTAAATTCTTATATTGATTGATTAAATTAATAAACTTAATATTTTTATTTGATTAAAAACCAAGCAATATTTTTATTTGATTAGAAATTCTAAATATATATTTTTTTTATTAAAGACCATATGTTATTTTTATTTAATTAAAAAATTAAAATATATTAATTTAAAGAGTGTAGGCTTCTGTGATCAATATCAAGTTTGTGAGACATTTTTCGGCGAAAATCACATGAAATACCATCATCATGTTTGTATTGAGGAGGCTAGTGTTATTGCTAAGGTTTCGCACTTCCATCATCCAAAATTTAGGGAAGCGCTTGAGATTGAAAAGAGGCCAAGCAATCTCAATAAAGAGGATGGCTGGAAAATCAGTAGGTGTTGGGTCCAGCACTCTCTTCCTAGTCGTTTTTCCTCCCTCCTCTTGGGTTTGTTTTTTGTTTATTTGATAATTTATTTATTTTTATTTTTATTTATTTATTATTCTCATCATTATTTTTATTATTATTTTATTATTATTATTTTTAACTCAATATTATTTTTCTGGTTTTTATTTACTTTTATTATTATTATTATTATTATTATTATTTTACTTTCTTTTTTTAAGTTAGTTTTCTCATCTCATTATATTTATTAATTCTAACTAACCTAACCGCCTATTAATATTACTTTATATATTTATATTTATGCATATAATTTATTCATTTATTATAAGGTCCTTTTTGTAACTAATTTTCCATTTAAATACTAATTAACTTATAATTTTTAATAGAACTTTTTAAACAAACACCCATTAAAATTATTTTATATATTTCTATATATTTTTTTAAATCTATATATTTTTAAGGGATTGGTCCTTAATATAACTAATTAAAATTATTAAAATAATTTTGACCCCAGTCCTAAAGTCAAACTAGCCGTTGGTCAAGTTAGCTGTTGGAGGCTCTGCTTAGACTATTTAACATGCTAAGTGGTTGGTTCGAAACGCGTCGACAAATGGTATATATTAATTTTTTATTAAAAACCACGTGTTAGTTGCAACTTATACTTATGATGTGCATAGTTGGTAGGAATTTATTGATGTAGGTATGAAAATGACAATGTAAAGGAGATGGGGCAATTGAGATGATAAAAAGTGATAATTGAGATGTCAAAGTTACAGGTCCACAGAATACCATAATAAAATTATCTCATCGAAATTGCAACTGACCTTTTTCTATATATGTAAGTAATGGATGGGAGTTTTAGTGGTTTTTATGTATCTCACAACTAATTTCAATTTTGTTTAGATAATCATTTTATAGATTTAATTAATTAGTCTAATGTAATCTCATATCATTATTAACATTCCAATAAAGAGGAAATGAATATGTTATATATAAAAAATGAATGATATAAGAAAAAAATATAGATAATGATTTTTTATTTCTATTAAACTAACTTATTTTCTTGAGTTAGCAAAAAAAGAAATTGTTACAATTCATAAGTGTGTAGATGAATTTTTTCAATTTTCACTTATCCTTCTTCCCCTCTATATCTACTTTTAAAAAGATATATGCAATTAGCTTCTAGTAAAAATAGCTTAATATTTGAGTCAATATCTATTTTTAAACAGATATATGCAAATAGCTTAATATTTGAGTCAGATGCATTAAACATGCATGCATAGATATTTAGAAAAAGAAGTTAGTAACATTTATTTTTCTGGTAAGTAATGTGCTTGTGTTAATATATGAAAACTGTAAAAATATTTTTGGACATTGAATATTTTTTGAAATACTTTTACACATGGGATTTCTTTAAAGGAAAACTTAGGAAATGAAATAATTAATGCTTATTTCTAAAATCACATCTTTTATGTACATATGAAAACTGTAAAAGTGTTTTTACAAATAAGATTTTTTTTTTTTAAATATCTAAATAAAATCTTTCTGTTAAGAAATGAAATAATTAATACTTATTTTTAAAATCACACTTTTTATGCAATGCAGTATTAAATGTGATTTTAAAAGAATCAAATCAAAATCAATCACAACATATCATACGTACAAGGAGTATGAGTTTTAAATGTAAAGTTAATTGCAAATAATACTATATTTAACAGATCACAACGTACATGCAATTAATATGGAAAATCTCCACGGAATAGTTGACTACATCACCATAGTACACGTTTTGAAGTCATAGAACTGCCATGACTATAAACCAGTACTGGCATGACCGTAAACCACATCATTGTAAAATAAAAATAAGCATTATCAACCAACAAAATTTCAAATAAATAAAATTGAAAAAAAAAAAAAATTGATTTTATGAAGTTAACATGGTCTATAGTCCTCTGATTTTTAAGTCAAATAGGTAATAATAGATAGTCAACGCAAAAACGAACAGGCAGGCTCGCAGCAGGGATAATAAATACTCAGCACTTGATTCATATTGTTTGGGGAGGGAATTGTTACGGGAAAAAATTGAAAGGGCTCGCAGCAGGCATAATAAATATTCACAGTTGATTCATATTGTTGGGATAATAAATATTCAACAGTTGATTCATATGGTTTGGGGAGGGAATTGTTTCGGGGAAAAGTTGAAAGGTTTAGAGATTTTTTTATAAGGGTTGGTTAAAGAGAATATATAAATATTGTTTCAAATATATATATTTTATATTTTCATGTTATCAATGTTATTTAAAAAATACTAGCTCATGGTTTGGGGAGGGAATTGTTTCGGGGAAAAATTGAAAGGTTTAGAGATTTTTTTATAAGGGTTGGTTAAAGAGAATATATAAATATTGTTTCAAATATATATATTTTATATTTTCATGTTATCAATGTTATTTAAAAAATAGTAGTCTAACCAGTTTGAGGCATTGGTCGAAAAATTATGGAAATTCTAGAAATAAAAAAGAAATAGAGTCAATCAAATAAGTTGTACTTGATATTTATTTGTCTGAGTAAATGTTAAAAATGAAAATGATACGGGTTGTGAGAGCATATTTAAAATAATAGCATAGATGCATTGGAGTGAATTTGTTGATTGGAGTAAACTTTTGAAAATAGTAACTTTTTTTAGTTTTATAGAAATTTCAGAATAGTTTTGAAAAATATTAAAAGTTACATTTAATTAATAATTTTGTTTTTTTTTTAATTAATTTTAAGATTTTTCAATATAATTGATATCAATTTTTTTATTAAAATTTGTTTAAAAATATATAAAGATAAAAAAAATTAAAGTTTCTAAACATTTTATTAATGTTTTATAAAGATTTTGAATTTTTTTAACATAGTACTTTTATATATTAAAAAGAAAAAAAAAAATTATATTTGGACACAAAACCATGTTTTTGTTCTTCTTTAAAGACTTTAAGTAGGGAGATCTATTATCTTCTTTCCTTGAAGACTTTAAGTGTGTGTAAAACTGTAACAACGTGATTTTGTTTGGAATTTAGAGACTATTATAGTCTTTTTCACTGAGAAATGGGAAGAGAGCTACTTTGTCTTGAAGAGTAATGCGTTCTCATTGTTTAGAAGGCACTTGTTTGGATGAGTTCCAGCCTATGCCTTCTGTTGTGGAGATTTATGAGTGGGTTCAATCAAGTCATGCTAAAAGAAAGCCATAAAAGACTATAACCTGAGTACAAGATTTTAAAAGAAATCCATAAAAGACTATAGCCCAAGTATAAGATTTTATTTTATTTGCTGCAACTTAATATGGTCATGGAGAAATTGCTCGGTTCCTCCGAGCCTTTATAAGGCAACCACCAAAACACAATGGCAGCAAGGCATCTATTCAAAGGCCTATATACCCTATACCTCTTGATGGCAATGGGCATGTTATGCCCAAATGATAAATCCTCTCCTACAATGGCAAAAACATGTTATTCTCAAATTCGAAAAGATTTTGTTTTTTGTGAACAATATCAACTACCAGATCATGATCGTTGGACACTGGGATTAAATAATAACCATATGCATATGTCCATTTAAGCATGTTCCTGCATTCTACTACCTACTACCACGCATCTACCACACATTTGAACTTTGTTAAACCATATCAACTCCTTCTTGTTTGTATACACTCATTCAATGTTTTAATCACTACCTCTCAGCAGGGGCATTTTGTCTTTGTTTGAAAACAGATGTTACCTACTACGGGTTATTCTGTCAAGAATTCTTCCCCCTCATTTAAGAAATGAATATATTTCATGGTATCATATTTTTTAAATTTAACAAAAATCGAAACCACAGCTAAAATAAGAACACCATTTACAGCCAAGCCCACCATAAGCATGTTAATGTTCTTCCCAATTGTGCAAACTATATTCAATTTTAGTAACAAAAATCCATTATCAATGCAGGAAGAAAGCAATCGAAATGAGAATTTGTTGCATCTTAAAGATCAATTGCTAACTTAGGTTCATTGAAATAATATGAAAAGATACCGGGGAATTGGGAATTCTCAAACAAATCCCGAATGTTATGGACTGTGTTGAATGCGCTCCTCTCTACTTAAACTGTTCTTGACCAGTGTCTCTTGAATGGCAAATCTACCCTCTGCTCCAGCTTAAATTGTGCTCAAACCTTTCTTTACAAGCACGCACAGCCACTGACCGACAGAACTCAACTTGAAAACTGTTATTTTTGAAATGGACCAACTCGGAAACTTTTGTTTTTTTAAATGGGATTTAACACCAAGCTAGGAAAAACGGAGACGGAACCAAAACGTTGTAGCGAAAACTAATAAACGTTTTTGCATAAAACGTTGTGGGAAACGATAAGTTTCTCCAGAAACCAGTTTACTGTCAATAAAAAGGAGAACGCCTGTATAAAACGTGGTTTCCCGTCCCGTATCATTTCTGAAGCTGTTTTTCGCAGGAACATTGCCAATCGTTATGTTTGTGGTAACATAGGTCGTAGGTATTTCAGTATTGTTTTTTCATTGTTGGTTTCAATTTTCGGTTTGCTCAATTTTGATTAATCCTTGTTGTTGGAATTTGTGGTGGATAAGGAAGTCTCTACGACCTGTTGGTGGCCATGGCGACCTTTTTTCAGTAGTCACTCTTTTCATTTTGGTTTATTGGCTTCAATATATTCCTTTTATGTTTCTATATTTTGGTTTTTATATTTTTTTTTGTTTTTTGCCTTGGAGGGAAGTGTGGGCGGAGTAAAGAGCCTATAAGCCATGGAATTCTTTTCATAGAGAGGCGTGGTATTCATGGGTTGGAGGGAAGAGACCCCTATGTCCGTGGGGATTCAGTGGGCAGTGTTCTTGGAAGGAGGAGACCCCTATGTCCCTCGGGATTCAGTGGGCAGTGTTCGGCTTAGACGGGGTGACTGTGGTGAGGTAAGTAATGGGTGGTTCTCTTTTTGGGAGGATTTCTCATAGCATAGGGCTGGTGGATGACCGTTTGTGCTTTTCGGAGAGGATCCCAATGGGTCGGTGGGGATAGGTTGAATTATGGATTACGGAAGCGTGGTTGCGTCATTGTTGTGATTGAAATCTTTAGGGCCAGAGGTCGACTCACTTGTGTAGATATAACAGTATTTGGCTAGCAGAAAAGGGAAGCTCTTAGCGGCACACCTATGCTTCGTCAAAGAGGATGGCTCAAGAGACGGGTGGGCCCATGGGGATAAAGAGCTATGTACCATATAGACCCATGTGACAATGGGACAGGTTGAAGCAGTTGCGTGGCATCTCTTCTAAGCGCTTGGATCTGTCACCTCCCTTTGACTTCTAAGCGTGTGGACCTGTCACCTCCCTTTGACTCCTTGGAGTCCCAAATTCGTTAATTGATAGTATCATTTGAATAGTTGGCTCAAGATAGACATAATGATAGAAAATGAGGTCATTAGTTTTGTTAACGATATAATATAATTAGTGACATTTTTTAGATCAGCTAGTCTCCTTTGGAAGAGGCTAAAAATGGCTTCAGGAGCGATTAGATAATTTTGAAGGGAGAATGCCACACATAAAGTCTAATATACATAAAACATTTCACCACCCTCGAGACCGTAGGCCTGATAATTAAGTTCCAGGTGACTTGGATGGGTAGTGGTGAGTATGCGTCATATTCTTATTTTTGAGTAGTTCTGGTCTATCGGGACGTGAGTCTTCTAGTTTTCTTTTAATAATGTTTGTGTTTGTTTGCTTGTATTTGTTAGCCAACAAATCCAGTACTAATGAATTTTTTAATATATTTGCAAGCCATCAAATCCAGTAAGAGTGAAGCCCTTATTATTTTGAAGTTGTGTGGTGCTTTACTATTCTGAAATTGTGTTAACCACTATGTAAATATTTCAAAAATTAATAGAAATAGAACAAACACCTATATAGATTATCTACTTGAAATTTACTTTTTAAATCTTAAACTCATACCTAAAATTATTTTTATTTTTAATTATGGTTGTTTTTACTACTATTATCAATTATATGTGATGAATTTTGTATATGGTAATTGTGGTATATAGTCTGACCGTTATTATTAATTATATGTCATAAATTTTGTATAAGATAATTGTGGTATATAGTCTGAGCGTTATTATTTGATTGGAGAATTTTATAATTAAGTATATTAGAAAAATTGTTATAAAAAACTTAAGAATTATTAACTTGATATAAAAACCAGTAAGATAATTCAATTCTGAAATTTAATCATTTAAATTTTTGTATTTAATTATATTTAAATTTTGTTTATAACATATAATTTTAGCAATTGAGAGTAAGAACGATAATACCATCCACTTCCATTGGAATTCTGAATGTAGGGGTAGGAAATCATTATTTATAAAAAGTAATAATCTTATTTATAAAAAATAAATTAATAATAAAATTGTGTAATTGTAATTATAAATTATTGTTATATTATAAAGTTTTTCTATATAACTAAAAAAATATTTAAATTTTATCAATTCAAAATAAATATTATCAACAATGTTTTTGAATTAATTTACAATTTTGTTGGAAATAATAATCCCAACCACCACCTTAAACATTCTTATAAACACCATGCTTTCCCACTTAACTATTGCATGGTTGCGATTTTGTTTGCAAGCTAAAGGATTGAGCAGAGGTAAAGTGCAGATTATTCTGCAACACATCACGGAAGTTAAGGCGTTTAATGAAGTTTAGTAAATAAGTATCGGCAAGCATTCACGCTGCGACTGTTGCCCACACTCCACAACACCTGCAAATTTGTAGTGTTTTTCACTTGGATCTACAACCTCCATTTATCACATGAATGTATTTCCTTATGTTTTGCCATGAATGAGTTTTCTATTTTATTAAGCCTATGTGTAGTTGTGATTTCCTTGCTGAAGTTGACTTCCCAACGGAATTCTAAGTGAGACTCCTCTCCTCTACCCCTGCAAAACTTTCCTAACATGGTATGAGAGCAGGTTAAATATTGTTAGTGTAAAAAACAAGCGTTTTTGCTAGCAATTTGAAATTGTTTTGAGGGCAGATTGTTCTTTCCTTTTGGAGCGAACTTATCAGCAATTAGATATTTTTTTTACACTCAGAAATGGAAACATGAAGAACAAGCGTGACTAATCCTCAAATACCTCAATTTAATGGCAAACATTATGATTATTGGGCTATTACAATGAAGGCCATGTTTTTGTCTCAAGGCGTTTGGGATTTGGTGGAGAATGGTTTCCAAGAACCAATTGATGCAACAACATAATATGCCTTGTCTCAAGCAGAAAGGGATTTGTTGTCTCAAGAAGAAAGGGATTTGTTGAGGGACAACATGAAGAACGATGCAAAAACCCTCTTCCACATTTTTCAAGAAGTTCATGAAAGTACATTCCCAAAGGTTGCAGGAGCAACAAAGTCCAAGCAAGCATGGGACACCCTCCAGACAGCCTACCAAGGCATGGCAAAAGTCAAGACAATAAAACTCCAAATGTTGAGAAGAGAATTTGAAACACTTTGTATGAAAGATTCTGAGAACGTAGACTTGTTTTTTACACATGTGATTGGGTTGGTTACTCAAATTTGGTTACTCAAATCAAGTCTCATGGTGAGAGACTTGAAGAAATGAGAATAGTTGAGAAAGTTTTGAGAAGTTTGCTAGCAAGTTTTGATGTCGTTACTGTGGCCATAGAAGAGACAAAGGATCTCTCACAGTTCTCAGTGGATGAGCTTCATGCATCACTGATTCCTCATGAACATAGACTGAATAGAGCAACAAGCTCCTCATTGGAGGATGCCCTCAAGACACAAGTTTCATTTGGTCAAGGTCGAGACAGAGGAAGATCATATGCTAGAGGAAGAGGAAGAACCCCACACAGAGGTGGAAGAAGTAGCCTTTCAAGCTCAAGTGGAAGGGGCAGCAATCAAAACCGAAGACAAGGCCTAAGCCAAAATCAAGCACAAGGTCAGATGTATGATAAATCTCAAGTTCAATGTCATTACTGTAAGAAGTATGGTCATTATGCAAATGCATGTATAAATAAGAGATAGTAACGAACAAAGTGTAAATTTCACAAAAGAAAACTAGAAGCATGATACCATGTTTCTAGCTTGTAATGTAGCACAAGGGAAACAACATGATATACGGTATCTAGATTCAAGGTGTAGCAACCACATGTTAAGGAAAATAGAAATGTTCTCCACTCTATATGAAAGTGTGAAATATGAAGTGACATTAGGGACTGATAGGAAAGTCTTTGTCATGGGAAAAGGAAGAGTTGATATCCTAACAAAGAAGGGGGAGAAGAAGTACATCTCAGATGTTTACTTTGTTCCCAGTCTAAATCATAACCTCATAAGCGTTGGACAGCTCATGCAAAAGGGCTACAATGTATTCTTCAAAAATAATGTGTGCACAATTTTGGACAGGCCTCCAAGAAGATAGTTTTCACACAAGTGAACTATCAAGCAGAAGTTAAAGATGAAAATTGGTTATGGAAACCATTATTTATTGACCTTCGTAGATGAGCACACAAGGAAGACATGGGTCTATCTCCTAAGAAAGAAAAGTGAAGTGTTTGAGCACTTTCACCAATGCAAAGCTATCGTTGAGAAGCAAAGAAAACACTACATCAAAGTCCTCAGGACTAACAGAGGTGGCGAATACATCTCAAATGACTTCCTTCGATTTTGCAGGGAGCATGGAATTCACAGACAATTTTGAACAAGGTTTACACCTCAGCAAAATGGTGCAGCGAAAAGGAAGAATAGGATCATTATGGAAACGGAAAGGAGTATGTTGAAAGCAAAACATTTTCCAACTGAATATTGGGTTGAAGTTGTTGCTTGCGCAACATATATCTTGAACAGATGTCCAACCAAAAGCGTCCAGAACATAGTTCTTGAAGAGGCATGGATTGGAAGAAGCATAGTGTGACTCACATGAGAGTCTTTGGATGTGTGGCATATGCACATGTACTAGATGAGTTGGGGAAGAAGTTGGACAACAAGGGAGAGAAATGTATATTTGATGGATACAATGATGAATCCAAGGCATACAAAATCTAAAATCCTTTAACCAAGAAGGTCATAATCAGCTGAGATGTGTACTTCATAGAAGAGGAAGCATGGGATGGAAGTTTAGAGAAGACAGTCAATGCAAAAGCATGTATACCACATGAGGACAAAGAGGACTTCACAGCAACAAACAATTCCTCAACAGTGACTCCCTCTACTCCTATTCAAGCACAACAAAACAGGCAACAAGGAACGTCATCAACAAATAATAAGACAATGTCACACAGTCAAGCAAGTGCTTTTCCAAGCATGCTGCAAATCACAACACCAGGTGACATATTAAGCCCATCTTCAGCAAGCATAAGAAGATCAAAATTCATAAATTTAAATGAAATTTATGAGCAAGATGAAGTTGATAGCAGCGTTGGTCTGAATTCCTTATTTGCATTGTTTTTTCATGTACATGACCTAATCAATTTTGAATATGCAGTCAAAGGAGAAAAATGGCTTGCGACAATGGAGGAAGAAATAGAAGCAATAGAAAATAATGACACATGGGAGTTACTGGACTTGTCACAAGGAAAAGAATTCATTGGAGTGAAGTGAGTCCATAAGACCAAAAACAACATTGAGGGAAAGATTGACAGGCACAAAACAAGACTAGTTGTTAAAGAATACAAGAAACAACATGGAAGAGATTATTCGAAGAAGTTTACACCATTCGTGAGGATGGAGACAATGTGTATAGTTGTGGCGATTGTCGCGCAACATAAATTTGAAAGTGTATCAAAAGGATGTAAAATCAATGTTCTTAAATGGAGTGCTGAAAGAGGAAGTGTATGTTGCGCAACCACATGGTTATGAGGTAGAAGGAAAAGAAGACAAAGTGTATCGGTTGATGAAAGCTCTGTATGGGCTGAAGCAAGCACCGTGTGCATGGTATAGTAGGATAGATGCCTACTTGTTGGACAATGGTTTCCACAAGTGTGATGGTGAGCCTACTCTCTACATCAAAGAGAGCAATGGTAAGATTCTTATTGTCGTCTTATATGTAGATGATTTGATTTTTACAGGCAGTGATGCTTTCCTCATCATTGATTTCAAGGAAGTCATGAAGAGTGAATTTGAAATGACTGACTTGGGGTTGTTAAGATATTTTTTGGGCATAGAAGTGAAGCAAACAGAAAATGGAATTTTTATTTCTCAAGAAAAGTATGTAGCAAACATTTTGGAGAGGTTAAGTATGCAGAACAGTAAGCCTGCACAATAGATCGTGAAGCTAAGACACCAAAGGAAACACAGTATGCAGTAAGCTTGGTGTCGAGGTCCATGGAGACACCCAAGGAAACACATTGGTAAGCAGTGAAAAGGATTCTAAGGTATGTCAATGGGACAAAACAATATGGCATTTTGTACACCACAACAGATGATTTCAGGCTGGTCGGTTACATTGAAAGGGATTGGGTAGGAAGTGTCGATGACAGAAAGAGCACGTGAGGATATTTTTTTCATTTGGGTTCCGAAGCCATTTCATGGGCCTCCAAGAAGCAACCAATAGTGTCATTGTCAACAGCAGACACTGAATATGTTGCTGCAACAATAACAATGTGTTAGGCAGTTTGGATGAGAAGCTTGTTGAGGGATCTTCGCCATGACCAAGAGGGAATGACAACTATTTTCTAAGACAACACATCCGCAATTGCTTTATCAAATAATTTTGTTTTTCAGAAGAGGACCAAGCATATTGATGCTAGATATCATTTTATCATAAAATTTATTAACAATGATGAAATTGTGTTGTAGCACTGCAGGTCACAGGGACAATTTGCTAATATTTTCACAAAGCCATTGGCACGTGAATGTTTTGTTTATCTCAGAGATAGTTTGGGAATTTCCAATGGCGACAATTGTTATTAAGGGGGAGTGTTGGAAATAATAATCCCGACCACGGCCTTAAACACTTTGACAAACACCATGCTTGCCCAGTCAACTACTGCATGGTTGCAATTTTGTTTGCAAGAGAAAGTCAGAGTAGAAGTACATTGTGGACCATTTCATAACACACCACAGAAGTTAAGGAATTTAATGAAGGTTAGTAAATAAGTATCGACAAGCATTCACTCTGTGACTGTTGCCCACACTTCACAACACCTAAAAGTTCAGAAAACCAATTACTATGTAAAATCACCTATGTTGCGTATTACTTTTTTTTTTGTCATGTATTAATGTCAAATTTGTATGTTGAGATAAATATGGATGTAAAAGTCATTTGTGTTGTTGGGAAGTTAGGGAGCGAGAGTTGTAGTGAGGAGAAAATTGTGGAGGAAATATTGGTGGGCATGTGAAAACTAGTTTTACAAAATTTTGCAATAGATTTGCATGGCGAATCTATTGTAAAATCTCTCACCAATAGATTTTGGCGAATCTCTCACCAGGCATGGCGAATATTTTACTCAATTATAAAATCTTGTGTTTATTTAATACACAAATGAAATCACTGCATTTCTTTAAAATATCTTTTGAAATCAAAATTACCAAAATTACATATCGATAACCTAGTGGGTGTAGGATAAAATTCACTCGTGCCGTTCGGCGGTGATTTGCAACTTCAGCCCTTCTTTGTTTTCGCTTAAGCGGGATTCTATTTTCGCTGGCATGTGAAACTTCCACCCGATGTTGCGCGGCTTCTTTCGAGGGATCGCCTTCTTAGTGAGGGATAGCTGCGGCTTTCAGATCTGCGGTGAAGATTTTTGATGCGGTGATCTGTGGCTTTAAGATCTGCGGGCATTCTTCATTGGTGGATATTATATTACGTGCTCTCTTCGAAGATATGTGGTGATCTGCGGCTTTCAGATCTGCAGGGATCTACGGCTTTTAGATCTGCCATGATATGATCTGTGGCTTTGCGGCACATTTAATATACATTCTCGGTCTTGCTTCCCTCGCCTGCTAAGAAGAACAAGATGGCTCCCAGCTTCGTGAAAATAGCTGCTAGTTCAGTTCCATCCACCTCTGGGGGGCCAGCTCCTGCCCATATCTTCAGTGAAGCCCCAACGCCCACTATCCAGGTGGTCCAAGCTTCACTCGATGAGGCTTTGAAGTTCTCTGAAAGTGTCCTAATATGTCGATTCAATGGTTTTTGGCCACAGCTAACAGCTCTCCACAGTTGGATTTCAGAGGTATGGAAGCCTCTAATTCCTGATGCAATTAATATCTACCCTTGTGCTAGGGGTTTCTTTATAGTAGATTTTGAAAACCGTGAAAGCAGACAATGTATTCTAGATTCTGGCCCTTGGTTTTGGGATAAATCAGGGCTATTTATGAGGCCATGGAACCCATCATTCGATCCCTCAACAATAGTCATAACCTCAGCATCAGTTTGTGTGAGATTGCCAAACCTACCCTTGCATCTCTGGAATTTCTCTTCGCTAGAAGCCATTGGAAATGCAATTGGGAAATTTTACTGCAGGTGCCCAGAAACAGAGGAATATGCCAGAACCATGTATGCACGCATCTGTGTGGAAATGGACTTCAACATTGGATTCCCAGCTGAAATACACGTAACAAGTAAAGAGTATGTGTGGAACCAGAAACTCGATTATGAAAGTGTCCTCTTCAGATGTCGATCCTGCTTTGAGACAGGCCACCTAGCCAAAAATTGCCCAGAAGCCTCCCAGAAATATTCTGCTAGAAAATATCACCACAGATCTACATGGTGGGAAGGAGCACAAAAAGAACACTACACTGTCATCCAAGAAGAATACTCTCGAGAAAACCCTGAATTACAAGAAATCGGGCAAGATAGAAACAACTCTCAAGACAAGCAGGGGGAAAGCCTCACCCAACAACAAAAGAGTGAACTCAAGAACCCCTCAAGCATCGACAGTTATGAGGTTTCGAATAACGCGCAAAATAAATCTTCATTTAATAGCAAAGCAGATCTCCTAGGCCAAACTTCTTCTCCGACTATCTCCAAAAGGACGAACACAATAGATCGCGAAGCTGAGACACCAATGTCCCAAGAACTAGAAGATATGAAGGAGATGCAAGATAAAGAAAGTTGGAAGACCATAGAGAAGAAAAAGAAAGTTGCATCACCAATCTCACCAAGGAAGACGAGGAGCCAGACAATAAAAAATTAAGAAATTATAGGTCCGATAGACCAATTTGGTCTCAGTGGACGTTAACCACCACCATCATCATCATCATCATAAAACCAAGAAAAATTCAAATTCATCACTTCTAGGGACCTCGTAACCACCCTGCCAATACACAAGTATGTTCCTGTTTGCAATTAGAAAAATTACCCAAATTACAATTTGTTTACTCCACCATATGTTGGAAAGTTATAGAAGGATGACTAGTGCAATCAATCCATTCCTTTTAGCCTTGGATTTGTTTCAGTTTAAAACATAATTATACAAATATACTTGTCCAATGTCTATGCTTTAACCATTCACCTTAAGATGTTTTTACAATATAATTTCCTAAGTCTATTTAATATCTTCATTATCATAAAAACCAACCTATATCCATCTTAACTCCACATCTACTACTCTTAGGGGGATGAAATCTATTTATCCCTCTGAGCACTTGGTAGACCCAGAATTAATATGGATCTAAGATGATAGAATTTCCCCTTTAAATAGTCTATGCTCACATGAATACCATGGTATTACCATGGGTCAATACCATGGGTTATCACAAACCTGGAGCTTAAAAATTACTATTAGTAATTTATAAAAATTAATAAAATTAATAGTTTATTTTTATTTTATTTTTTATTTTAACCAAGCTAAAATGTTTAACATACATTAAATTACAACATCCATTTTTACTCTTGATCGGATGAAATATTTTTTCACTCTATGCTAGTTTGCATATCACGATATTTGATACCTCTCGGGGGTTAGTAGATCCAGAGTAAAGATAGATCTATGCTGGTTTAATTCCCCCATTTAAATAGGCTACATTCCAGGTGAATACCATGGGTCAATACCATGTGCCATTTTGACCCATGTGCCATTTTTATTTTTATTAATACTAATATTAGGGTTAATAAAGTTTTTTTTGCATGGTATTAATAACAATCTAGTCCATGGTATTTGTCCCATAGTATTTTTCCCATAGGTTTCACCTAAATATAATGCATTTTTTGGGTGTTCGTAAATATAAGGTGACTTATGGAGTAAATATAAAAAAATGTTTTATTTGTTTACCATACCTCTCGTTTATTTATATTTTTATTAATTTACCATACCTCTTTTACAAATATGGTATTTGGCCGATTCACTTAAATAAAACCTCTTTCTTGAGCCTTCATATATAGAACAAGGGTTATGGACTAAATATAAAAAGAGGTTTTATTTATTTACCATACCTCCACTTTACATATATTTTTATTTGTTTACACCCTTGCATGTATATAAGGTGACTTATGGAGTAAATATAGAAAATGTTTTATTTATTTACCATACCTCTCATTTATTTATATTTTTATTAATTTACCATACCTATTTTATAAATATGGTATTTGGGCCTTTGGCCCATAGGATTCACTTAACTAAAACCTATTCTTGAAAATGGGCGAATGAAGGTTGTAACTCCTAATTTGAATGGCTAAATTTACCTTTTTTACCCTCTCCCTTAAAATAAGGTGGGCTATTTGAGGTGATTTGTAAAAATGTACTATGATACAAAATATTTGCCCACTAAAAATTTAAAACCCCTTAATTTCGCCAAAGGGCGAACATTCACCCCTAAAATTTTCTATGTTGCCCACACTTTACAACACCTACAAGTTCAGAAAACCAATTACTATGTAAAATCACCCATGTTGCGTATTACTTTTTTTTTGTCATGTATTAATGTCAAAATTGTATGTTGAGATAAATATGGATGTAAAAGTCATTTGTGTTGTTGGGAAGTTAGGGAGCGAGAGTTGTAGTGAGGAGAAAATCGTGGAGCAAATATTGGTGGGCATGTGAAAACTAGTTTTACAAAATTTTACAAAAGTTTACTCCGAAACCCAGTAATGCGTAAATTGTAGTAAGTTTGTAGTGTTTTTCACTAGGAGGTGCAGCCTCCATTTATCACATGAATGTATTTCCTTATGTTTTGACATATAATATAATTGCAGTAAGTTTGTAGTGTTTTTCACTAGGAGATGCAGCCTTTATTTATCATGTGAATGTATTTCCTTATGTTTTGACATATAATATAAAGTGTGGCTTGTTGCCTTATGGTATTAATATTTCACATGTGGATTTACCGCAACCTCTTTTGTTTTACTCTGTTTTTCCATGAATGAGTTTTGTATTTTATTAAGTCTGTGTAGTTTCGATTACCTCTCCCGCCGTTAAATTTTCCTCTTTTGTTTTACTCTGTTTTGCCATGATTGAGTTTTGTATTTTATTAAGCTGTGTAGTTTTGATTTCCTCTGCCCCGGTTAAATTTTCCTAACATGGTATCAAAGTAGGTTAAATATTGTTAGTGTAAAAAACAAGTGTTTTTACTAGCAATTTGAAATTGTTTTGAGGGTAGATTGTTTTTTCCTTTGGAGCGAATTTACCACCAGGTAGAAATTTTTTTTACACTCGGAAATGGCAACATCAAGCAATTGACTAATCCTCAAATACCTTAATTTAATGGAAAAAATTATGATTATTGAGCTATTACAATGAAGGCCCTCTTTTTGTCTCAAGACATTTGGGATTTCGTGGAGAATGGTTTCCAAGAACCAGCAGATGCAACAGCATACAATGCCTTGTCTCAAGGAGAAAGGGATTTGTTGAGGGACAATAAGAAGAAGGATGCAAGCCTTGTTCTACATTTTTTAAGCAGTTCATGAAATTATTTTCACAAGGGTTGTAGCAACAACAAAGTCCAAACAAGCATGGGACACCCTCCAGACAACCTACGAAGGCATGGCAAAAGTCAAGACAACAAAACTGCAAATGTTGAGAAGAGATTTCGAAACACTTTGTAGGAAAGAGTTTGAGAATGTAGACTTGTTTTTAACACATGTAATTGGGTTGGTTACTCAAATCAGGTCTCATGGTGATACACTTGAAGAAAGGAGAATAGTTGAGAAAGTTTTGAGATTTTTTCCAGCGAGGTTTGGTGCCATTTTTGTGGCCATAGAAGAGACAAAGGATCTCTCACAGTTCTCGGTGGATGAGATTCATGCATCATTGATTTCTCATGAATGTGGACTGAATAGAGAAACAAGCTCCTCATTGGAGCATGCCTTCAAGACATAGGATTCATTTGGTCAACGATGGGGCAGAGGAAGATCATATGCTAGAGGAAGAGGAAGAAGCCCACACAGAGGTGGAAGAAGCATCCCTTCTATCTCAAGTGGAAGGGGTAGCAATCAAAATCCAATACAAGGCCCAAGCCAAAAAGAAGCACGAGGTCAGAGGCATGATAAATCTCTAGTTCAATGTCATTACTGTAAGAAGTATGGTCATTATGCAAATGAATGTATAAAGAAGCAATATGACATTAGTGACAAACCAAGTGTAAATTTTGAAAAATAAAATCAAAACCATGATAACATGTTTTTATCTTATAATGTAGCAGAAGAAAAACAAAGTGATATATGGTATCTAGATTCAGCGTGTAGCAACCACATGTTGGGGAACATAGAAATGCTTTCCATATAGATGAAAGTGTGAAATCTGAAGTGACGTTGGGAACTGATAGCAAAGTCTCTATCATGGGAAAAGGAAGAGTTAATATCCTAAACAAGAAGGCGGAGAGGAAGTACATCTCAGATGTTTACTTTGTCCCTGGTCTGAAGCATAACGTCATAAGCATTGGACAACTCATGCAAAAGGGCTACACTGTCTTCTTTAAAAATGATGTGTGCACAATTTTAGATAGGCCTCCAAGTAGACAGTTGATTGCAAAGGTATAGATTACAAACAATAGAATGTCTCCCCTAAATATAAGATTAGATTTGAAAGAAGAGGGTGCATATGCACAACTATCAATGAATTAAAAGAGGATGGAAGAAAATAGGTAGTTGTCACACAAGAGAACTATCAAGAAGAAGTTAAAGATGAAAATTGGTTATGGCATTTGAGATTTGGTCATTTCAACTTTGGAAGTTTGAATTTGCTACATAGGAAATGCATGGTGAATGGTTTTCCACTCATAGAAAAATCGAATAGCCTATGTGAAAGATGTATCTTCGGCAAACAACATAGAGAGACATTACCAGCAGGAATGTCAGTGAGGGAAAATGCACCTTTGGGGATTGTCCACTTAGATTTATGTCAACCAACGCAGACACCATCAATTGGTGGCATCGTTTATTTATTAACCTTCATAGATGACTACACAAGGAAGAGATGGGCCTATCTCCTAAATTAAAAAAGTGAGGTGTTTGAGCGTTTTCGACAATATAAAGCTCTTGTTGAGAAGAAAAGCGAACACTACATCAAAGTCCTCAGGACTTACATAGGTGGCGAATACATCTCAAATGACTTCCTTCAATTTTGCAGGGAGCATGGAATTCACAAGAAATTCACAACAAGGTATACACCTTAGCAAAATGGTGTGGTGGAAAGGAAGAATATGACCATTATGGAAATGAGAAGGAGTGTTGAAGGAAAATCTTTTTCCAAATGATTATTGGGTTGAAGTTGTCACTTGTGTAGCATATATCTTGAATAGATGTCCAACCAAAATCATCCAGAACATAGTTCCTGAAGAGGAATGGAGTGGAAGAAAGCATAGTGTCACTCACATGAGAGTCTTTGGATGTGTGGTATATGCACATGTCCCAGATGAGTTGAGGAAGAAGTTGGACAGCAAGGGGGAGAAATGTATATTTGTTGGATACAATGATGAATCCAAAACATACAAACTCTACAATCCATTAAACAAGAAGGTCATAATCAGCTGAGATGTGTGGTTCATAGAAGAGGAAGCATGGGATGGATGTTTAGAGAAGATAGTCAATGTGAAAGCATGTATACCACATGAGGACAAGGAGGAATTGACAGCAGCAAACAATTCCTCAACAGTGACTCCCTCTACTCATATTCAAGCACAACAAAACAGGAAACAAGGAATTCTATCAACAGATAATCAGACATCGTCACGCAGTCAAGCAAGTGCTTATCCAAGCACGCCACAAAGCACAACGCCAAGTGACATATCAACTCCATCTTTAGCAAACATAAGAAGATCAAAATTCATAAATTTAAATGAAATTTTTGAGCAAGATGAAGTTGATAGTACCACTAGTCTAAATTCCTTATTTGTATTATTTTTTCATGTAGATGACCCAATCCATTTTGAAGATGTAGTCAAAGAAGAAAAATGGGTTGAGGAAATGGAGGAAGAAATAGAAGCAATATAAAAGAATGACACATGGGAGTTAGTGGACTTGCTGCAAGGAAAGCAAGTCATTGGAGTGAAGTGGGTCTATAAGACCAAAATCCACATTGAGGGAAAGATTGAAAGGCACAAAGCAAGGCTAGTTATTAAAGGATATAGGCAAAAGCATGGACGAGATTATTCAGAGACGTTTGCACCAGTCATAAGGATGGAGACAGTGTATACATTTGTTTCGATTACCGTGCAACATAAATGGAAAGTGTATCAAATGGACGTAAAATCAGTATTCTTAAATGGAGTGCTAAAAGATGAAGTGTATGTTGCGCAACTGCCTGGTTATAAGGTAGAAGGCAAAGAAGACAAATTGTAATGGTTGAGGAAAGATCTTTATGGGCTGAAGCAAGCACCACGTGCATGGTAAAACATGATATATTCCTAGTTGTTGGACAATGGTTTTGACAAGTGTGACGGTGAGCCTACTCTCTACGTCAAAGAGGGCGATGGTAAGATTCATAGTGTCATATTATATGTATATGATTTGATTTTTATAGGCAGTGATGATTTCCTCATCGTTGATTTCAAAGAAGTCATGAAGAGTGAATTTGAAATGACTGACTTGGGGTTGTTAAAATATTTTTTGGGCATAGAAATGAAGCAAACAGAAAATGACATTTTTATTTCTCAAGCAAAGTATGTAGTAGACATTTTGGAGAGGTTTAAGATGCAAAACAGCAAGCCCGCACCAACTCCAACAATCATGGGGTTGAAGTTGAGCAAAGAAGATTGCAGCAGCAATGTCAATCCGATGTTATACAAAAGCATGATAGGCAGCTTGATGTATTTGACCTCCACTAGGCGAGATATAATGTATGTAGTAAGCTTGAGGTTGAGGTTCATGGAGACACCCAAGGAAACACACTGGCAAGCAACGAAAAGGATTCTAAGGTATGTTAATGGGACAAAACAGTATGGCATTTTGTACACCACAACAGATGATTTCAAGATGGTTGGTTACACTGACAATGATTGGGCAGGATGTGTCGATGACAGAAAGAGCACGTTAGGATATGTTTTTCATTTGGGTTCCGGGGCCATTTCATGGGCCTCCAAGAAGCAACCAATAGTGTCACTCTCAACAGAAGAAGTTGAATATGTCGCTGCAACAACAACGATGTGTCAGGTAATTTGGATGAGAAGGATGTTGAGGGATCTTTGCCACAACGAAGAGGGAACGACAACTATTTTCCGCGACAACACATCTGCCATTGCATTATCAAATAATTATGTTTTTCATAAGAGGACCAAATATATTGATGCTAAATATCATTTTATGAGAGAGATGATTAACAATGATGAAATTGAAATTGTGTTGCAGCACTACAGGTCACATGAACAATTTGCTGATATTGTCACAAATTCATTGGCACATGAAAGTTTTGTTTATCTCAGAGGCAATTTGGGAATTATCAATGGTAGCAGTTGTTATTAAGGGGGAGTGTTGGAAATAATAATCCCAACCACCGCCTTAAACACTCTGACAAACACCATGATTGTCGAGACAACTATTGCATGGTTACGATTTTGTTTGCAGGCGAAAGGACTGAAGTCAACAAAAGCACAGTGCTACCATTCACTCTGTGCTACGGTTACCCCCACACTCCACAACACCTTCAAGTTCAGAAATCCAATTACTATGTAAAATCACTCTTGTTGTGTATTAATTATTTTCTGTGTATTGTATTAATGTCAAATTTGTAAGTTGAGATAAATATAGATGTTGTTGGGAAAATTGAAGAGAAAATCGTGGAGGAAGTATTGGTGGGCCCCTGAAAGCCAGTTTAGGGAGTTTTACAGAATTTTACTTTGGAGCTAGTGATGCATATATTGGAGTAAGTTTGTAGTGTTTTTCACTTGGAGCTGCTATCACATTAATCACGTGAAACCCAATTTTACCGAATTTTACAGAAGTTTACTTTGGAACCACTCGCAGTAAGTTTGTAGTGTTTTTCACTTGGAGCTGCTATAACATGAATGTATTTCCTTATGTATTGACATATAATATAAAGTGTGGCTTGTTGGATTAGAGTATTAATCTTTAACAATTAGATTTACCACAACCTCTTTTGTTTTACTAGGTTTTGGAATGAGTTTTGTATTTCATTAAATCCGTGTATAATAGCGATTTCCTTACGGAAGTGAAGTTGAATTCGCTGCAACCGAATTCTGAATGAGACTCCTCTCCTTTGCCCTCTTAAAATTTTCTTAACAAATTTTCTTTGCCCCTTAAAATGTTCTTAACAATTTTTCTTAATTCAATACATCTTATCCAATGTAAAAAAGAATATATAGCCTTCCATAATTTAAAATGATATGATAACATTTTAATATAAAATCATTGAGTTGCAAAACGCAATTCATACTGCCATAGCGATATATCAACATATAACAGCATCAACCCATAAATTTACTGAGTACTACCCTACCAGGGCTGTGGTAACCGTCGATTTGCCGTCACTGTCGTTGCCAACAATTGCAATGTCAACATCATTTCAAACGATTCCAACCGTAACACCTATGGTCGCCTTCTATTTGCTGTCGGCGTCGTTACGAACGATCGCAACGTCAACATCATTTCAAACGATTACAAGAGCAATGACGCTGAAGCAAACGGCAATCTTGTTCTCTCATCTTACACAAACGGTAATCCTCTTCATCTCGGAGTCTTTCAGCTTCACCACCACCAGATATGAAATAAATACATATGCAAGAAAATCACTCCATCACCAATTCTATGTCATCGCCATTTGCTCATTTGCTCTGGTATCACAAAGAGAGAAGAAAGTAGGCTTCGTATTCATTTCAATTCACAATTACAAAGGGCGATCGTGTCAATGGAGTGGCCGCTGCGCCGTAAGCTTTCTGTGGCACTATTTCTGCTGTTACTGTTCCTTGCTTTCTTTCCAACGACGGTATGGGCTGAGAATCTCCTAAAGGACGAGGAGATGCACTCAATGATCAACACGCTCAGAATATCAGGCTACCATCTCTTCGCCAACGCCCTTCTGACGGCCGACATTCTATCGTCGCTCTCATCTGCAGGCAGCTCCTATACATTCTTTGCTCCGCCAGACGCAGCTCTCTACGACTTGGATTTGGCCTCCAAATCGTCGCAAGAGTACCTGAACGCCATAAAGTACCACATTGTGAGTGAGAAATTATCGTATTACAATCTCAACGGCCTCCCCAACGCCAAGCGCCTTGACACGCTTCTGCGGAACCGGTGCCTGACGCTTACTACCTTCGGTCCCGGAAGAAATGACAACGCGCCTGTCATGGTTAACAGTGCAAGCGTCTCGTTCCCCAATCTTTATTACGATTACCACGTTGCTGCGCATGGAGTTGCAACAGTTCTCAAGCCGACCGTGCCCGATGTATCGTTGTCTCCCCGATTTTCAATGGATGCGCCGATCTCCTCATCTCGCGAAACTGTCAGAGATCCTCATTCGGAATCGAATCTTATGGCCGTCCTCTGTTATCCGTTGCAGACCGGGCCTGTTAGTCCGAAGGAGGTAGAAGAAATATTCAAAGAAGCTACTGCGCCAAATCATGAGTCGTCGACCGAGCGGGTGGTTCCTGCTTCTTGTGTCGGTGGCCGTCTTAAAAGCGCTGAATATTCTCGCCACCTGAGTCACGCACGCCACCACCTGCATAAACACCGCCTGCGCCACCACCATGGGAAACACTCCCACGCTCACTCTGGCCGCCACTCCCAGGATTCTGTGCATGCCAAGAAATCTTGGGTTGATGTTCTTGATAGTGATAGCGCAAGCAAGCACGCGGCTGCATCGAGCGCATTATCACTTCCTTGGACAGACAATCTGTAATGTTTTCGAAGGCTGTTGGCTTATGGTAAGATGTTGTATATAAAACCAGAGAGCAATTGATTCCAATATAAATCATATATATGAGACATTTTTCCCTTCTTTACTTTTTTGGAAACCTAACCAGTGGTTGGCCGCATCGTATCAAAAGAAAATTCACAAATTGACTTTGTTTTTCGCTCAGTTTGCTTTCTAAGTAAAAACCAGAATTATCTGCAATGCATTTCTTGTCAATATTGTTGGGTATTTTTAAATGGGGAAAATACCAAAAACCAAACACACAAACACCACAGAGCCAATGCTCTGTTTCCACTGTTCCAATGTTCCAGGATCTTTTGCACAGGGAAGCCTTTTAAATAAATTAACTCAGAACAGTCCATTACACAGCCATAAAATATTTCTATTCATTAAAACAAGATTTCTAAAACAACATTCATCCTCTTTCACTCAGAGGGATTTACCAAAAATTACATTCACCTAAAACTCTGTTTTCACCTGAGAAATTACTGTACTGGGTTTACTGCTGTAAAACCCCTTTTACATTCACTGCAGTGAAAAACACTTTACTGCTGTAAAACAAAATTTACATATGCATACAAATGCGCTCCACCATTTTCTTTATGCACTGTTGTGCAAAACCACACATGGTTTTTCTTACACCTCTGTTTTACAAAAATGCCACACAAAATTTTACAACATATTCAACCATTTTTCTTTATGCACCACTATGCATTCACTTCGCTGTTCCTTCCTTTTTATGATGGCCAATCACATAAAAAAAATTCTATGCTGCTCTTTTTCATGCACTGCTGTGCACACACTTCTTTCGCTCCCCCAAAGCTCTCATATTACAAAAAAAAAAATGGTCGACGCATGTTACAACACTACGCAGCCATCACACACAATTTCTACACTCTAAAACTACCGCACATAAAAAAAACTACATAACTCCTGCCTCACGTAGGCTTACATAGTATATATATAAAACATAAAAAAACGTTCCCATAACTATATTAAAGACATATAAGAAATATGGGACGTATGCCCATCCTCTCAATAAAGCCTCCACCTAAAAACTACGACCAACCAATAAAACCATTAATTCTTCCTACGGCGGTCAACCTTTTACTCCACGCAGAAACTTGATTTGACGCGGGCGGAGGGCAACTTCGGAGAGTCAACGGCTGAGATCACGCGCCCAGATCACTTGGCTGATCCAACGTGGTTCGCACGCCAACCTCCAGCAAACCAAACGACCTTTACCGTCCGGGGAAAGTGGTTTTTGGGCGTTCGTACATGGGACGCGTGGCGGCAAGTGAATGTGTTCGGAGCCCCTCCGGCGGATACAGCCTTTTCCCAAAGGCGGTGCGAACAAGAGGGTGGTTTCGTTCTGGCGGTTTCGGGTGCAGCGTGCTGGCTGAGTTGGCTGCCCACGTCCGCCTGCCGCTGTGCAGTTGGAATTAATATTCCAACAAATATGAGTACTAATGAATTAGCAAGAATTAACAAATATTAGAATAAAATGAATTCGCAATAAATTCTGACATTGACAGATGTTTTTCCATTTCTCTAAATTTCCTGCTATACGATTTTCGATTGCTTTCAATTTCCTGTGTCTTCCTGTGTCAGGATTTGTTATACTGAGTGTTAAATAATCAACCAGAATCAACAGCTATTAAGATAAAAAGAATGGGCAAAAAATACGTGTTGTTGTATTTAACCTGAATTTCTTTATACATGCTTTTCTGTTTCTGTAATGTGGTTTAGAACTAGTACTAAAGCTTCGGTGAATTTTAACCTCTATTACTTTTATTTTACAAAATGAAAGCATTTTAGAATTTTAACAATGATTAACGTAAAATTAATGTCCAATAAATTCATAACAATATATATGTTCGTTCTTTCCACCTCATACTTTTATTTGAAAATCCTTCTAATTAAATGGGATTTATCATGCCTGTTTCTAGCCATTTGGGAATTTATTTTAAATCCAGTTTGGAAATTTATTTGAAATCCTCCGAACAAATTGGGATTGTCATTCACGGTACTGTTCTCCACTTAAATTATTTGATCAAACGTCTGGATTTATGCATTACAAACCGAACGTTCATCGAATTAATTCAATGCAAAATGAAAATTTAAAAATAATCTATATGTACACCTGGGCCACTTGCGCCGGTCGCCGTAGTAATCAAAGGAACTACTTCAAATTTTGCACCTCCCTTGGAAATATGCTCGATTTTTCCACTGGAAATCAATGAATGCAAATGGAAATCTTAGCATTAATTTAGACTTTACACTCTGGTAATAAAAGATTTATTTTTATACTTACTTTTCGAGTGTATTACATGATTTGCTTTGGACACATTTCAAGTAGATGAGCAATCTCAAGTAAACATATTCCAATCTGAGGCTTAATTAAAATTTAATAAGAATGATGTGAAATATGAGTGTGAAAATATAATTATAAGTAATAAGTTAAAAAGTTTAGTGTATTTTATTTCTTTAATTTATTTTCCAAGACACCGATTTATGTGATTCGTATTGGACCCGAGATACATTAACACATTTTAACTAGATAAGTAATGTCAAGTAAACATATTCCAATGGGAGACTTAATTAAGATTTAATAAAAATGATAAGAAATATGAGTTTGAAAATACAATTATAATTAATATGTTAAATGGTTTAATGTATTTTATTTATTTTCCAGGGCACCGATACTCAGATAAGCTTTCGAAATTAATAGTTATAGCCCAATGATGTTACATCATAAATGGATGTAAAAGCAAGAAGTGTGAAGGACCCGTAATATCTGGGGCCAGCAAGGAACGACGCCTACCAGAACAACGATTAGATGATTTAAAAACCAGTATTACATGTTTTGAAAACGCATCAATGTTGATAGTCATTAGATAGAAGAATTATCTTCCTTTTAATCATAAATTATTAACCAGAACAACGATTAGATGATTTAAAAACCAGTATTACATGATTTGAAAACGCATCAATGTTGATAGTCACTGGATACTAGAATTATCTTCCTTTTAATCATAAATTATTAAAATCCCCAGTCAAGATGTTGGTATAGCATAGTAGCCTGCAATATATGAAGGGATGGAGTTTTCGATAAAAATAATTCATTTGTATTTATAATTCATATGTTTGTTGTTACTATATATATATAATTTTATTATTATTATTAAATTTTTTAATTTTATTATATTTATAAATAACCAAGGCAGTTATATAAACAAATGTTTGGCAGATGTTATAAATATCTATTGATGAAACGCAACTGTCTGATGTCTATCCTTTTCAACAATATAATCAATTTATTTATATCAAAATTGAATTGAAAAATAAAAAGGTGAGTATAACTACCTTCTCAAGCCTCTAAACCATTATTCCAAAAATTAAAAGAAATAGATATGCCTATACATGATTTATAAAACTACTCTGGTGCAGATAGACATGAGAAATTGGCACAGTGGATTTGCGTGCATTTTCTTGACCGTAAAACCCAATTTGCAAGCGTGTACACAACAGTAGTTTCCTGTCTTTCATTGCCCATAGGTCCTTTACCTGTTGCACAACCCTGATTATCGAAGGTTCTCTAGCTAATTGTAAGTTTCTATAACCCCAATAGGTTCTCTCACTGCCACAAACTGTCACTGCCCATCCGCATTTATCAGGAACAAATTAAATGGCCCTGCAATTTATATATTTACGTCAAAGACTGTTTCAGGCGATCACTTATCTTTAAACCGTTTGTTACCAACCTTGTTTGTAAAATTTATCCATTTGTTAAACTCTTTGCCTTGCTATCAGATAGAACGAACAATTTCAAATAACTGTGGACGGGCATATGAATTTTACAGATCATTGAAGCTCCCTCTTTTTCCAAACAAAGATCATTTAGGCTCCTTTGTAGACGCTCGGAGATGACAATCAAAGTATAGTAAATACGATGATCGAGAATGGAATTCAAGGGTAAGTTGAAAATCTGAAAATCTGTCAGTTGGGAGCATCCATTTCTTGTCACTCTTTTATAGTAGCTTTCTTGTCACTATTCTATAGTAGATGAGCCGGAAATGAGAGTCCTACATACACACAGTTGGCATATATTTCAAAAATCCCTTTTATAAATTTTTTGTTTTGATTTATAAATTGGTGCTCCATATATTTTAAAAGTCTTTTATTTTTTTTAATTATTATATTTAAAAAAATATTTATTTATAAATGGCTGTTTGCATAGGTCTATCTTAATCACTATTTTAGAATACAAAAAACAATGTGTAATTTTTTATTGATGAAATTATATTTTTGAATGTTATAAAGATTACATAGCATGTGCATTGATTCATTTTATCATGGTTCATTAAACTGGTTTTTTCATTATTATTTTTAAGTATAAGTCAATATTTATTCATATTAAAATATTTTATTCATAAGCCACATTGGATATTTTTTTAACATGTTTTTATTATTAAAATTCTTTTGAAAAGTATAAGGTTTAAACATCTTAGTCACATATTTTTTTTTACTTCTAATTACTTTGCATTAAATTATATTAGGTTATATGGAAAACTAATTAAATATGTATATCATATATATATATATATATATATATATATATATATTTTTTTTTTTTATCATAGCTGACATTGCTTTCCTATTGAGAGAATATTTTATGTTTATTTTAAGAGGGAGACATATACTTCTACATCACCTTCACACTAGGTTGTAGAATGAATAAAAATCCAAAATCTACAATATCACTGTTTTATTTCTCTCCATATTTTGTCACAATTGATCTTATAAAATTATGCATAAAAAACAAAATTCTACAATATTATTGTTTTATTTCTCTTTAAATTTACAGATTTGTTGATCACTACTAATAACATGCATGTGGGTCAAAACCATGCCGAAAATAGATAATAGTGAAATAAAACTTCTCACACATGCAAATTTGACACAAGATATGACTTGGGAAACCCTTTTGAGAGACAAATCCACATGGCAGATGAAGTCTCTTTTCACTCTTTCTGTGAATAGAAAATGACAACGAGTACAAAGAAGCATGGTTTGTGGCCTAAAGGGTGACTACATTGGACAAAACGTCTTTGTTTGTTTTATACCCTATCTCTCTTGGTTGTTTTTGTTCAACTCTGGAAAGGAACTTGTTTTCCTTCTAGTGGCCTGGTTATAACACAATTCTATAGCCTACTAGTGGTTAGGTTCAACTACCTCAACTCTTAACTAATGTTACAATATAGACTCTTCTTGATTCTTCTTTATCATAATCATACGGTTAGCCCCTTTTCAATAAATTATGGAGGTTAGGGTTGCATCCTCTCAAATTATGGTGGTGAGAATAGGAAAGTCAACTTTTGAATGGCATAACTTTTGCATCTGGACTCTGAATGATGTGATTCGTGTCGTTGGAAAAGTGTCTATATGTAGAATAGGAAATAGAGGTGTTGGAGTAAAGCGATCAATTTTTACCCCAAAAAAGAGATTTTTGATGTCTCAAAATGCAACTAGAAGGTTTAGGACCACAATATGCCAAATTGGGTCTCGTCAATAAAAAGGGTTTTGTGAGCTTATTCATCCACCTTTTCCACTCTAAAATCATTGATATGGATGAAAAACAATACAATGATCTAATTTGGATCACACATCCCCATTTAAGGGGACATTTGGTCCCCAAAATATTTTGCAAAATGAGGTGAGGAAATATTTCCTACACCTTCTCTCGGATGTACCATTTAGCTTTGCCTGGAAGTTGTCCTTTCAATCAAATATGCCAAAGGTCATGTTGCACCTCTCTTATAGTTTTAGACCTCTTCTCCAAAATTGTATATTTTGTCAACTCTGCCTAAGCATCTAGTGCCAAATCCTCTACATAAGGACCTATTCCTCTTCCTAATCTAGCATGGAAGGCTCATAAATTTTGAGATTCTCTACATTCACAAATGAGTAAATGCAGACATGCGATGGTAAACTAAATAGATACGCATTATCATGAACCTTTTGCAGTATCTTGAAGGGACCATGCTCTTGTAGTCTCTTCTTGTTCAAATATAGCCATACTATGTCTCCCACCTTTAACGATTTCTTTGTTCTATGTAGATGATGTATCACCTTATATTTATCCTATGACTTCTGCAATGTCTCTTGTCCCTATATATAGATCTATTTAATCTACTCCCACAATGTAGTCCATAATGCACTATGAGAACTTGTGTCCTTTTCTAAAATGTTTCTCTTTGGTATTTCAAAGTGCACCGAGACCTGTCTGAAAAACAAGTTTTCTACTTCTTTCCCATTGATTATATTTTTTATAGCACATCAGAACACACACCTTGTTGAATATGTCAACTATCATAAACAGTCATGTCCCTTCCTGATTGTTCGTAAAACTCTGACAAATTCCAGGGAAACGCTCTCCAAAATATGAGTGGGTAGAGGTAGGGGATGATATCGACCATGTTTCAAGCTTCTAGGCTTACTGGTACAACAAACCATGCATCCTCATATGAACCTACCTACGCGTTCTTGTATCTTGGGCCAATACACGCACCCCTACAAATTAGCCATCGTCTTTCGTACACCAAGGTACCCCTCAATATTAGAGTTGTGAGCCTCTCTAACCAATTGCTATCACTTACCTATAGGAACAAATAACTTATCCAACCTATAGAGTAACCCATATTGGAGATGGTATTCAATGGTTATTTTTCCATTGTGCACATGAATCTAACTCTGCAACTATTGAAACACCTCCTTGAAGTCCTCATCCTCTAAATATACCTGTCTGCATGCATCATGGGTGAATGGTTCCACGTGCATAAGAGTCCCCAATGTTGTGATATTTGACAGGGGTGGCCTTGAAAGCTTTCTTAACAAATTATTTATGTTTCCTTTCTTGTACTTCATCACTAAATGAGACTATTGTAGAAACCCCATCCACTTGTAATTCTTGATCTATTATAGGTTAATCTAGGTCTGCAAGTACTATAATCAATGGTGATTGGTGTGGATTATCCTTTCTTTTCCCATCAGATAGTGATTCCACTTCTTCACAACTTGCACTAGGGAATAGAGCTCCTTTTCATAGGTAGGGTAGTTAAGAACTTCCCCATGAAATAATTTAGAATGGTAATATATAGGCCTTCCACCCAACATTAATACCGCTCCTATAGCATACTTTCTCACATCTGTCTCCACTTAAAATGGTCGGTGCAAGTTTGGTATGCCATAACTGGTGCTTAACTAATATTCTTCTTTAACCCCTTAAAGGCCCTCTACTGAACCTTTTCCCACTAGAAACTCTTGCAACCTGTTGTTATAGCATGAGTGGGATTGCTAACATTGAAAGAGAGGTATGAATTTCCTCGAGTATTGTGCTACCCCAATGAAACTCTTGAAATCATAAACCTTAGTAGGAACCTTCCATTTCATAATGGCGTCCATATTGGTAGGATCTATCTTTAACTCTCCTGCACCTATTTCATTCCCTAGATACACCAAACACTGTTGTGAAAACTCACACTTCTTGAGCTTTTATTGTAGTCGGTGCTTCTTTAATGTCACTAACACCTGCGTCAAATGTGAGATGTGCCCCTCCTAGGTATCAATTTATACCAATATATCATCCAAATAAAAAAACAAATGAATCTATAAAAGGGCATAACACATCATTAATTAATCTCATAAACATAGTTGGTGCATTACATAGGACAAATCACATTACTAACCACTCATACAAACCTTTCCTAGTTTTGAAGCTCATCTTACAGGTATCTTCTTCCATGAATTGAACCTGGTTATATCCACACTTTAATTTTAGCTTGGTGAAGTATTTTTCTTATTGTAACTGATCTAGTAGATCATTTATCTTGGCTAGTGTTATTGGGAAAACTAGTGTCCATGCAGAGCTGCTAGTCCCACTAAGACCGGTAGCTATCTTAGAAACAAACAAACTAAAACTACTTTCGTTTTCCTTTATGAGAAGTAGATAAGAGGGGAAAAAAGGAGACCAACCTCTGTCTTGCGCTTGGTTCCTTGCTTGGTTCCTCTCCCTTCTGATAGACCTTTGCCACTCACTTCCTCGTTTACCCAGCTTCAAAGAGCACCTATGGAATCAAAGCAGCATAACACTATCCAAGAAAAGAGATCTACTATCATAAACAATATAGGCCCAGATATATACTGACCACACAAATTCATATATCATCAACCATACAAGAATGCGGAGGAAAACTTGAATAGCTTTATTAATATCAAGAATAGCAAAGAGGATTACAACCAATTGTTTTGACCCAGCGTCATCCTCTCAGCAAGAAAGCCCTTCTTCACCTCATGAATAGCTTAGATCACCCAACACTATGATGTCACACCAAGAAACCAATAGCACTTCCTTACAAGATACAAAATTCTAGCCTCTGGATCTCTGGGATGAGGGATCCATATATAGATGTTTGTAAGGGGGGTGAGTCAGCTTCTGAGATTTGATTAGTGTCCTCTCTCTGATAGTTCTTGATTCCACTTGGAGATTGATGATCTCTTACTCATCCCTGGGTGAATGCAGAGAGGCAAGTGTCATAGGAGAAGTTTCTGGAAGATTCCATGATCATCCACGCCGCAAATTGACTTTGCCATTTGTCCACTCTCGCCCATCGCACCCCATAGAAGGGATTTTCAGTATGCATCGCACCTCCCATGAGCATTTAGGTGGGATGCATCACACTTTGACCATGGAGAAGGTGAGATGGTCCAGTTTTGACCAGTTCTGAGTAGCTTTTCATGGAGAACTTCTGGGAGAGGATGTAATCAGTTGACCTTGTTATTTTAGGGGATGGAACAACACTTTTAGGGACTTAGGAGCCCTTGGTTTATGGACATGTTTGATTGGGGTTGCAGTGCCCAAAAATTTCTATAACAGTTGCCCCCTAAAGCATGAGGTCGTTAATCTTTTGATGTCGGGTGAAATGCTTTATCATGAGGATCCGAAGTTTTTTCAAGCTAGAAGGCGACCTGTAATAAGATACAATACAATAGATTATCTTCGTAATATTTTCATGATCTAGCTGAGGCGGGCATTCCCATGCTCAGCTTTATAAATTCATTTCCATGTACATAAGATAGACAATCGTCTAAGTGCAGACTGATGATTCTGGTAGAGGCACCATCCCTTTGATTGGATGATTATCTGTGTAGCAATGATGTACATTTGATGTCTTTATTCTCCTGAATATATATCGCATCCCGGATGGATGAAACTAGGTTTGGGGTCTTCAATCTCGTTCGATCTTCACTCAAAGTACAAGTTGATCCATGTGAGAGATGTTCTGGAGTCGAACATGGAAAGACATCTCCTGATTACCAACCAATGATGTAAGCTGTTAAGAGGTGCGAGAGGAATCACTGATAATGATGATGACCCTCAAGGTACTACAGTACAATTCACGTGCTGTGAATAAGGGACTTCGCGTCGAACACCACGTAAAATCTTTCGGTCGAACGCCATTGATGTAAACCTATCGCCGGAAGTGAGAAACTTGTCATTGAGGCATGCAAGCTTCAAAGTAATGAAAGGGTTGTTCCTAGATCAACTTCCTGGATAATGAGCTAATGTCGACGAGAAGAGATCCGTCATAGGAGGGCCTTAGTGAATCCCACATCTATGACATGAAATGGAGCGAATTATTTTAATGGAGGTGAAAACAATTCGATGATATAAGGTTCAGGGTGGCGGTCATGAAAGAATGGAGCGTAAATGTATTGCAGTGGATGAGACACAGATGAATTCTCTGAGCGACTTCTCTTGAACATATCGGCGACACTGACATGATGGATTGGTAGTGTTAACCCCAAATGTGGATGGTGTGATGGACCAATGGTGATATGACCAGTGAATGGAACAACCCAACCCGACTCGGATGCGGAGTGAAATTGTCATGTTCAAGAGCGACTTGCTACAAATAAAGTTTCTTCAAGTTTTCTTCCCAATTTTTCTCCAGTCATTGCTGACCAGTAACTCTTTATTTTTGTCAAGCTTGAGGAGGATAACATATGATTGTTCTATAATTTGCCGTTTGGGCAAACCCATCACTATGTTTTAACGAGCCTAGCGATAGTGAAACTCGTTCTTGTCTGTATGGACAAGTTTGTCGCTATTCGGTTTTAACGAGTTTAACGACAAAGATAACTTGGTCCTTTTCAATTTTAGAGAGTCTGAAAGGGACGTAAACAAAACTCCCACAATGATTTTTCGTCATATAATCCCTTAAGTCTGAAAAAGTATAAAATAATACAAAAGGGATGAATTTTCGGTAATTTTAACGAGCCGAACAAACAAGCGCTCGATATTTTTGTGTAATAATCCCTCAGGTCCAAAAAGATTAAAATCTAAAGGAGGGATAGCACTTCCGGTCACTTTAACGAGCTGGAGAGGCCAATTACTCGGCAATATTTTCATATTTTACGAGTCAGATGAAAAGAGCTTAAAGGAGACTCATTTTTCAAGAAACGAGTGATAAATTCTGGTAGCAGCTAATTCCAGGTGAGGTTTGGAATTTTCCAATCACGGCAGTGTCACAAGGATGGCTAACAGGATCACTCTTCGTAGTTGTTCCTCAAAAGGGATAAAAAATCAAATGGAGGTGAATGATCGGCCAGTACAGAGTGGAGGTGATGATGAGAACATGACCAAGGCTTCAAAGGCTGATGATAATGCATTCACGATGGTTATTTATTGGAAATTGGTTCATTTTTTAATGAATGAGCTTAAACTCTGGGGGAAACATTTGCTCACTGCTTATGTTTAATTTTTAACGAGCCTGAACTCCACATAAAAACTGCTCGTGGCGGGTTTATTTTTTACCGAGCTTCAACCCTGCGGTAACACTACTGATGATAAGTTTGCATGCCCCCAGAATAATAACACAAATCGAGGTGCATGCCCCCCAAGCTTCATTGCATTCGTTTTGGTGGTTGGAATGAAGGTTTACCTTCGAGATCTTCGAAAGACTCAACTTTTATTTTACGAGATCGTAATCAAAGACTTGATTTGGAAAGGGAGTCGTTCCATTTTTTAATGAGATTGACACAGTAAAAGAACTATCCTTTGACTCCTTGTTTCATTTTTTAACGAGGTCGACACGAGATAAGAACCATCCTCGACTCCTTGTTTCATTTTTTAACGAGGTCGACACGAGATAAGAACCATCCTCGAAATCCACCGTATTTACAGTATTTGATAGAAAATAAAAAACTGAAGGATGATTAAGGTTGCTGGAATAATCTTCATGGTAATCTGGAAGATGGGAGCCATGGTGGTAATCTTCCCATGGTGCCTCTCCTATCATTATTGATTGAGTGATTCCTTCATTTGTAGAATGTACATGCGACCAAAGATCTGAAGAGGTGCCATATTCCTTAGACCTATCTATCTAAACACTCGATGAGCGTTTATTTGGGTTTGCCCCCGAGGCCAAGAAAATTGATTGCGACAATATTTCTAAAATGGTGATGATCCATGCTGACAAAATGTTTAGGAATCTTCCGAGTCCATTAGATATAGAAGATATCATATTGCATGTTTCCACTGTGGCCACTTCTGCCAGATTACTCGAAGGCGGTAGGGAAAAAGTACCCATTAAGGCAGGGTCTTTTAGGAGGCCTACTCCAATATTTTGAAGCGAATGATTGCTTCCATGGATCATTGAAATGCTTCCCATAACTTGTGAACTGTTGGGGAGAAATGTTTGTTGGTCGACGATTGTAATTCCTCCTTGGAAGGGAAATGCAATCTTCTGGAAGCAGGTTGACGCAACTGCGCCATGGCATATATCCAGGGCCTTCCCAGTAGGACGTTGTAATCGAGGTTTCCATCGATTACTTCAACATCAATTTCTACTGTTTTTCCCCACAGTTCAACTTGTGAGTTACTTAAAATCTCGTATGGAGTGTATGATCGTCCGTCAAATGCTTTTAACGTCATTGACGATCTCGACAAGGGTGGTGAGCCTAAATTTTTCTAGCAACTCATCGGCATAATACATGTAGATGCCCCCTCATCAATAATTGTTCGATGAAGAGTTTTGTTGAGGGCTTTCACTTGAATAAGGAAAGCTAGTTGAGCTGGTAACTGAGGGTCATATCCTTTATGATCAAAGGACACAAGATTGGAATCCATTGGGTCAATCCCACCTATTGTTGATAATAAAGCTTGCTTTTGGGAGGGGAAATTTTGCGGTACCTCAAGTGTCGACATAGCGGATGGCGATTGGGCCAGATCTTCCACTATATTATAATGTTGTGCTGCTCTGGCACGAGGATTAAATGTCAACTTGTGTACTACTCCCTTTGGCTTTATCGTTAGCTCAGGCATGATGGGTGGTGCAACTTCTGTCGAAGTCATTGTCGAACTACTATGTTGATCTTTATCCTTGTTATTCGACAGGTGTGGATTCCCGTAATATTTATTTCTTGTCATTATCAAAGCATCATTTTGTTGCTTCGAAACCGACAACATCAGCACTTGGGACAGGGAAGCATTGTCACCGGCAACCAGATTTGTTCCTGGATTTGGAAACGGATCAGTTAATACCGCCAAGGTTTTTGAATTCTTGAAGAATTTCTTAAGTTCGGCTTTATATGGACTATCTTACCCAATGATCCTCATCACATATAAGACATGGACGATTTGATTTCTTATCTCCAGAAGGGTTTGTAGAAGATTTTTTAGGTGATGATTCCTCCTGTTTCTTCTTCTTCCCTTTGTTTTTCTTCTTGCCTCTTGGTTGCTTGGTTTCTTTGCCTTTGTCTGTTGAGACGACATTTACTTCCAAGGCGAGAAGTTCTTCTTTTGCATTTTGACTAGAAATCTTACGCGCCTTTTTAGATGTAGCCTTTGTTGATTTCGTGTCTGTCGTACCAATCGCACCATCACCGGAATGAGAGTAATTGTTTGATTTAGGAGGAGGAACAGAAAATTCTGGTCTAGGAGCGTCAGGGATTTCATCATAGAGCGTGCCAGACTGAGTATAAATCAAGTCTAATTATTGCGCACGAGCAATAACTTGCTCTTCAGTGACGACTCCTCCCTTTGCCACATCTTCTGTAATGGAAGGTAATAATGACTTAATAAACCATTCAGCTAAAAGTTGATCAGGAACATACGTTTTTACCATTCTACGACGATGTCGCCAGTCATGAATATGATCGGATATGTGAGTGGCTGTTGTTTTCTCTTGAAATTGGTAAGAAGTTCTGTTCCCGTTTCATACCTTATGGGTAACTGAAAATGGGTTAAAAAGGTTGTGGCTAGGGTATTGAAGTTATCAAATGAAGCTCTAGGTAATTCGATATACCATTTTGCTGTCAGACCAGTTAACGTTCTCTGAAAAGGGCGAAGCCTAATCGAATCATCGTTTAGGGTGTTTGATGAACACCACAGATGAAAGGTCATCACATGATTCGATGGCTCTTCACCCGGATTTCCATTAAATTTAGGAATATCTAATGGACGTTTATGTGGAATCGCTGGCCACCAAGGGGCGTAAGCAATTGGATCGTTTGTTAGCCGATTTAGATCTGGTAACTGTAAAGTCGCCACGAAGGGTAACTGTTGATTCAGGTTTGGCGAAGCATACCCAGGATAAGATGGAATTGCCTAGGCAGTTGGTCTTTGGATACCAGCATAATGAATTTGATGCTGGTAACTTTGGTAAGGTTGATGGGCATAACCATTGTAGAATGGTTGATTTTGACCGTTTTGAATATACGGCTGCCCATTATTTGCAAAGATTTGTTGCTCAGATCCTTGGTAAACTTGTTGGAATTGCGGTTATTGATATTGCACTAGCCATGGTTGTGAAGCCATGTGTTGTTGTCTAATACTAGCTGTTTGACCAAGATGAGGGGTAATTGTACCCGTTTGGGCCTATGTCATTCCACTAGTTGGCGATTGTGGTTGAGTCGCAGGGATAAGAGACTGCTGCATTACAACCTGAGAAACCTGAGGTTGGCATACAACAAGCAACGCTTGTACTTGCGACACCGTCACAATAGCCGGCGTAGTTGGTATATTTGACATAGGTAAACATTGTTGCATCGAGTATACAACTCTTGGTTGTTGAGGCAGTATTGGCACCCAACCGCTAGATGTAATTCCAGCATAACATGAATTTTGTTGTGAACTATCGTATGGTTGTCCTCTCGAAGGAGACAATGAAAGGGTATATTTCCCCCCATACGGTGGTAATCCGGAACTTAAAGGAATGGTTTGCCCTTGAGGACCAGATTGCCCAAATTGACACCGTGAAGGATCAATTTGTCGAGACTCAACATAAGAGTTCCCAGATATTATTCCGGATGAACAAACGGGAATGGACCATACTGTCGAAATAACCCCTGAGTGGGCCCCATCTAGCGATTGAGAGCTAGTTGGGACAGATGGTATGCCGACGAACATTGTTGGAGTGACAGCAGGAAGTTCTGCCGTCGCTGTGTCAGATGACACAGTCCTAGATGTCGACAGTTGTTCAGACATTTCTAGTCTATCCAAAAGATTTCCTAGCGATTCTACAGGATCTTCCGATAATGGTAGAATAATTTCTGATGAATAAGGATATAGGGTGATCCTGACTCCAAATTGCGATGGAGTACTAGATGGAGGATCCTCCACAATCTGTTCTATAACAATCAGACCAGGTGGAAGAGGTAGACCGTCAGGTTCGTAAAATATTTCCGGTGTCGAAGAAGGTATATATTCTGTAGCGACAGATGTTTGGGGAATAACACCTTCAGAATCAGCTGTAGATGGAGCTGGTTCAGTAATACTAGTGTTTATCTTCACACTAGGATCAGCTCTACTGTCCTTTGGTGGCTACGGAACTTCTTCTATAAAGGTAGGGATACTAGAAATGTTTGGAGTAACCGGAGTCTCCGATGGTGTTGGAACACTTGTTCTAACTTTACCAAGGGATTTCGAACCGGTTAAACTAGTTCGCTTCGTCCGTAACAGTTTTGATTCTGGAGACAAAGATGGTTGACTCGTAAGCCTCCGCGAATGATGGGATTTCAATTGACTTTCTTCCACGATTGTGGACTACTCGATCAACTAAAATCAAGGGGAAATATGTTTCGGAATTAAATGAATTTTAGACGCTTTGACACAACTTATTTTTTCAATTTTTAAGAGTGGAGAAAAAACAAAAGATGACTCTAGTCGCCTTCGATTTTTAATGAGCTTGAAGTGACAAGTGCTCAGATGGACCTTTTCCTTTAAGGAGTCTTAAAAGGAACGAAAGAGACTACTCTGGAAATCTAGACAGAGGGATTACCAAACCAATCGCAAAAATGCAGAATACTTTTTAAGGTACGACAGTCAATCTTCCTGAATGCTGTGTTCAGTGCATTGCGATCGATAGGGCGACAGACACGGCTTCCTATGGATAAAGGATATAGCCTATTGTCTTCTCCCAATATATACTCGATGGTACATGGGAGAACAAGTCCATACTGGCACTTATCGTCTCAAAGTGGAGGAGTCACCCAACCAGCAATGAAAACAACCGTTACCAGGCTTTACGACGCTGGAATATGTCTCTAGCCTAGACTTCTAAATGTTGTGAGTTAGGTTCCAAAGCGTTTTTAGATTCATTAAATTTATTTTACAGTTGATCTTGTTTAAGAAATTTTCCTTTCAGGTTGACCGCGTGATGTAGATATACAATTCCTAAAATGAAATCTAAGATGATAAACAATCGTTCAATTTTCTTTTTGCAATGAAAATCCTAGCTACTAAAGAAAGAGAGATGATACTCTTTCAACATAGAGCAGAGAGCACACACTATATGCACTATCCTAAATCAAACCAAAAAATAGTCTAAATACAAATGCACATGCATGTATTTGTTTTCAGCCTTCTTAGTGTGTGAATGATAAAAAGAAAGCTAAGCCAAAATCTGAATTATTTTTCAAAGCGACATTACTAACAAGCTTTTTTTCAAGACAAAATGAAGACAATGACGAGACATTGTGATTTGGAATTGAACACTTGCTTTCGACACTTGAAAAACTACTAATTCCAATCAAATAAGAGAGTAACAGTGTAATCGACTATCAAGAACAATCAGATTCTCTTTTATGACTGAAAACGACACTTGCGACACTTCCAAATCAAGAAACAACAGTTCAATTACATTACTTCTTTGTAAAAGAGAACTGACAATGGCTCAAAATAAATAAAAACATTTACAGTTCTTTGCACAATGGAGGTGGAATAATGGCAAGGAAGGGGGTTTCCAACAGAGGTATACTGACTACAGATAGCAAAACTCTTGAATAGAGCTGAAAAGAGTGAAGAAAAACCAAAGTCTGGAGGCAAAATTAGCCTTTCCTGATCAGCGCACCTCTTACACATGGATTCCAGTATGCATCCCACCTACAGCACATGGGAGGTGTGATGCATACTGATATCCCTAAAGAGAGGGTGCGATGGTACAATGCGAGACTTTTGATCCAGTTCTTGATCACAGTTTGTAGCACAGTTCAGGGATTTAGGCCGAGCAAGTGATAATCAGTAAATAAATCACAGGGGTAGATCTAAGGAGGTTACTAGAGCCACCACAAGGGCAATTAGAGAGTTTGTAAATTGACTGTTCAGTTTATAAACAAAACCCACAGATAGACTGAAGCAGCATCGATCTACTTTGCACTTGGATAGAAAATGCAGTTCGAAGGCTAGCTGGCTTGACTTCAGGCTCCGTTTGTAAGTTTATAAAGCAAACAAATATAGACAAACAAACAATCTATTCGCTCCCCAGTGGAGTCGCCATTTTGTTATCAGGAAAACTAGTGTCCATGCAGAGCTGCTAGTCCCACTAAGACTGGTAGCTATCTTAGAAACAAACAAACTAAAACTACTTTCATTTTCCTTTATGAGAAGTAGATAAGAGGAGAACAAAGGAGACAAACCTCTGTCTTGCGCTTGGTTCCTCTCCCTTCTGGTAGATATTTGCCACTCGCTTCCTCATCTACCCAGCTTCAAAGAGCACCTGTGGAATCAAAGCAGCATAACACTGTCCAAGAACAGAGATCTACTATCATAAACAATATAGGACCAGATATATATTGACCACACAAATGCATATATCATCAATCATATAAGAATGTGGAGGAAAACTTGAATAACTTTATTAATATCAAGAATAGCAAAGAGGATTACAACCAATTGTTCTGACCCAGCGTAATCCTCTCAGCAAGAAAGCCCTTCTTCACCTCATGAATAGCTTAGATCACCCAACACTATGATGTCACACCAAGAAACCAGCAGCACTTCCTTACAAGATACAAAATTCTAGCCTCTGGATCTCTAGGATGAGGGATCCATATATAGATGTTTGCAAGGGGGGTGAGTCAGCTTCTGAGATTTGATTAGTGTCCTCTTTCTGATAGTTCTTGATTCCACTTGGATATTGATGATCTCTTACTCATCCCTGAGTGGATGCAGAGAGGCAAGTGTCACAGGAGAAGTTTCTAGAAGATTCCACGATCATCCACCTCGCAAATTGACTCTGCCATTTGTCCACTCTCGCCCAACACACCCCATAGAAGGAATTTTCAGTATGGATCGCACCTCCCATGTGCATTTAGGTGGGATGGAGCGAACTTTGACCATGAAGCAGGTGAGATGGTCCAGTTTTGACCAGTTCTGAGTAGTTTTTCATGGAGAACTTCTGGGAGATGATGTAATCAGCCGACCTTATTCTTTTAGGGGATGGAACAACACTTTTAGGGACTTGGGAGCCCTTGGCTTATGGACATGTTTGATTGGGGTTGCAGTGCCCAAAAATGTCTATAACAGCTAGGGTTTCCCTGTTCTTGAGCATGATCTTGTTCACTTCCCTGTAATCTATACCCATACACCAAGTCCCATCCTTCTTTGGCAGAATGATGATGGGTGACCCACATGATGATGTACACGATGAAATGACACATTATTCCAGTAACTACCGCAAGTATTTCTTCACCTCACTTGATTATATAACAGACTTCCTGTATATCCCAATATTTGGCAATGACAAGTATGATAATGGCCATATCTCATGTGCCACTTCCCACTTAGGTGGTAACCCTTTAGGCTCTCACAACACATCCCTATATTCCTATAGAAACTCTTACAACTTTTCTTTCTATTTCTTAGTACACCCCTCAAAGGATGCCTTGCCTCTTACTGACTCTTATACACACTAATTTCCTTTTAAAAATAACAAAACATACTTCTTCCTAGACCTAACCATTTTATTGTCCTGGTTAGCCTTTATGTTCCTTAATGGTGAATGATTTTCCATCCATGATTAGACAATATTAGTTGTCTCTTTGCATGAAAATTGCATATCACATGTACATGTAGATACTTCAAAACATGACTCCACACACATCAAGGGAAACCACGTTTAGTTCTACTTCCTCAATAAAATCAACACTAATAACAAATCTAATGTTGCATTGTTTTGTTACCTTCAACTCTGCATCCTTATTTACCCATCCCAATGAATATGGTCTTGGATGATCACAAACTTTTAATGCCAACTTTAGGACCAACATTGTTGCAATGAGATTCACCTCTAATCTTGAGTCAAATAGTGCATCAAACTTTGTCTTCTTAACTTGTATCTTTATATGGAAGAGTTTAGTTATTTCTTTCTCTACATTAATGTGCGAAATATATTCTCATCCACATATGAGCTACTTTAAACTTGGTTTCTTCAATCAGTTGCCATGGGATTCTTCTTCTTATTTTATTTCTTTTGTTCATTGGATTAAGTTTAGGATGCAACTTCTAATATTTATCTTTTGTATGGTTATTAACATTGTGGCGGTTGCATGGGTTGATGGGATATTTACACTACTGTGTTGTGGTTGTCATTGTTTTATCTTTTCTTTGTTTTTGCTCCTTCTTCCCCTCCTTAGAAGCATCATGTTGCTCCTTCTGCTTCAGTCCACTTGATTTCCTTATCTTCAGGCTTCGGGCTTATGTTCTCTAGGTACTATGCACGTACACAAGCCTCATCTATGGATTTGAGCTTGGACAACATCACTTGCTTCTGCAAATTGCTCTGTAGACCCCCCAAATACTTAATGAGTAGATATTCATTCATTTGGGAGATACCCACCATTATGGTCATCTTTCTGAACTCTATGGTGTACTCATACATTCTTTTCCCTTGATTTTTCATGAAGTAGCACCATTATTTCATTTAGTCCTATATATACCCAATAATGTAAAACTGTGAAAATGAGGGTTTCAAATTCCTCTCACTTAGTCATTGGAGGCTCTCCTATCAATGTGAGGGTCTCTGTATGGATTTCCCACCAAGTCAATGCATGACTCTCTAATTTAAGTTATGCAAATGAAATATTATGCTCCTGCATATGATGAACACTGAAATGCACTTCCATTTATTGCAACTAGTGATTTTTCTTTAGAGCATCGATATCACCTTATTATAACTTAATATAGATCTTTTCTTCCATTTTGAATAGGGAGTGTGACTTATTCACGACACTCAAACTAGGTTGATCTTCTACAAGTTATTTCATTGCTTAGTTCTCTTTTTCTTTTAGATCTCTTGATCTCCCCTTCGATATGTCCTCCATGTTAGAACCATCATCTTCTTCAAATATCCCAAGCTTCATGTTCAAGTCCTTCATGAAGACTTTTATATTATAATTTATATTTGCGACTTTTTCTTCCAACTGTGAAAACATTTCCTTTGTAGGATCATATGGATTATTCATAGATTGGTCGGCTATGATTAATATTTTACAATTTTTGGCTCCTACAAATATCCACAATATACCCAAAGAAACCTACTCTAGTACCAATATGATTTGTTCCATTGGTATTCCATTGGACAACTTGTCATAATACATTTGCTAAAATTATACACAAAAATCCAAAATTTACACTATTAAAAAATTATTTCTTTACATTTATAGATCTACTAATAACTAATAAGAGTATACACATGCGAGTAAAAATTATGTGGCAAATAGAGAACAATGAAATAAAAGCTCATTGTAATATCCCTTCATTGTTGTAACCTTGTTATGACTAGATTGAGTAACGAGTGGAAGAAAAGCCATGAAAAACATTAGAATATGTATTTTATTAAATTAATAAATGGAATGTAAGTACTAGGAATGAGAAACTTGGACGATGAGATTCTTTCCGAAGAATCATAAACAAAAATGTCATTAGAAAATGAGATTAGAATATTCCTTCATCAGAAGAATTCTAGAAGAAATTCTAGATAAACTTAATGGGTGGGAGAGAAAGATCCATTAAGTTGCTTAGCAGGAGAAATATGATAAGCTTAGAAAACCCTAAAAGCATCGCGGGAGATAAAGGCAAGATTTTATGGAAAAGCCTGGGCAAGTGGATAGAAAGTTCCACAAAAGTGGGACGTTGCTAAAACAAACTTTCTCGTGAAAAAAAGGTATAAAATACCTGTTAAAAGGATCAATGTGAATATGGATCCTTTCCTTGGCAAGTATTCTTAGCTTTGGGGGACTTGAAGTGCAGTTCATGGTTGGGTGGTAGGTGTTCTCAGTAAGTACCAGTTCCTGCTGTTAGCTACCTATACCAATAGGTTTCATATTTCATGATTGGAAATGAAAAGGTCCAAATATGCTCTGCTTTGATGATGCAAAGATCACATATTTCCAAGAGAATATAATCTGTGCTCATAGCTTGATATGGACTCAAATTTTGATGGATGGTCCAACAGTCTAATCTGGATCATGCCATGTTTTAAATTTTCAGTTGTAGAATAGAGAAAGAAGTCTATCCAAACTGTTTAATCTTGGCAGACAAGTAGTTTAGGTAGAGAAGAAAGATTCCCAACAGCTTAATCTGGGACCTTGGAAGAAATAAGGGTAGAAGTAGATAGAAAAACAAAATAAAAAGTCAAAGAAAAGAAAAGGCAAGTAAGGGTCTGCCAGCCTAAGTGCACCCTCCAAGAAGAAACAAAAAATGCTAGGCAAGTAGATGGGTAGGCAGTTGGGGTTGCAGAAGTATCATTCCTTACAATTGAAGGTATGCTAACCTATTTCACAAAGCAAAGTCAATGAATTGAGAAGGTGTTATTCTTCATCAAGTTGCAGTAAGCAAAGAAGCATGTCTAACCTCCCTTCTTCCCCTTTTTTCCATTTCATTACTAACACTCCCTCATCAGTTGAGATTCATGGAAGAAATTATAGTTTCATGGTGGTTCTTAATCTTTTAGAAGCCACATTTCTTGTCTAAAGTTCTTTTCATTTTGATCTACTCCTTAAGCTAAGTTATTTTCAAAAAAGCTTAGTGTTATCTCCCCTCATCCACTCCTTTCATCCATATTAACCCTAACTCTATTATATAACTCCCCTATATTACCCTTTCCCTAGTAGTATAACACCATGGTGTATAAACCCCAAACATTGTATAAATATCCCTCCCCTTGGCATTATAGCCATATGTCTTCTGTCAGGGATCAAAATGGCATCTGGTCACTTTGTTGAACCTAAGTCTAACCCCCTCCCCTCTTCTGAATCCATTTGGCCCGTTAAACCTTCGTTTGTAAAGAAAAACCTTATAAAAACCCCCTCCTACCCATAAACCCCTTTGAAATTGTGAAATAACCCAAAAACCCACCTTTTGCCGCTTAACCAAAGTATCCGCCCGCATTGTTATATTTCCAAAATACATTGAAAAACATTGTAAAACACCATATCCTAATGTTTTCCGCCGGGCGCAAATTCCAAAACAAATAATAAATTAATCCCGCCCCCCATCCGTATTGTCCGATCACATCACTCTTCCGTCAACCGTCGGATCGGACCCATGTGATCCGACGGCCCTCGTTCATATCGGAGCGGCCCCGACGTCCGACAGATACCTTCCGATATCTGTCAGAAGGTGACGTCAGGCGCCCGCCACGCGCCTTCCCCACAATGCATCGGAGGTACGCTTGACACATTCCACCTCCGTAGCTATAGCGGTGCGATATAAAACCGCTAACCGTTTCCGGTTTCGGTCGGTCCGCTCATCCAACGTCATCCCCACGTCATTGCCACCCCGCCATCGCGTCAACCTTTTTGTCTGCCCCTGTGCCATTGTGTCTGCCACCGCATCATCTCCGTGGACCAATAGTAGCTCACCACCTCACCCGATGACGCCATGCTGACGTCATCCGACCTTGACCCCACCTGATGACGTCATCCAAAAAAACGCGCCAATATGCCAAAAATCCATATTTAGGCCAATTTTCGCGTTTTTCACACTTTTTTCCGCAAGAGTTGTTGCTTTCTCTGCATGATTTTACGTCCAAAGTATACCACCTTTGCTCAAATCGACTCGGAGACGTCCAACGCGCTATTTCCACAGTCACCCGTGACCATTGCTCGCTCTTCACCAGGTATTCTCCATTACAAATTCTTCATATGCCTACTTTGTCTGTGAATTCCCTCAAAAGAGCTTAAACGACAAAAACTTGCAAAATTCACCGGCGAAATCTTGGTGCCTAGCCCCCATTTCCAACTGTGAGCTCGAAAAACACCAGCTGAGCCTTGTTTGCCCATACTTTCACAAAAAACTGTACTTTGTTCGCGCAATCGCGAAACAACTTACTCAAACTGTACCTACCTGTTAAAAAGACAGAATGAGACCATACATTGGTCTTATTGGCACTTCAAGCAGTATTTCAATTGCTGCAGCTGTCTAACTCACCCTCTGTTCCATACAATTCACATTTCTCCCTCACAGAAAACTCTTGGTGTTGCTCTGCATAGCAACTCTATCCATAATTCTAGGAGAAGTCATGGATCCACCAGTAGCTCCAATAGCATTAAACGTTGCTCCATTAAATGCCCCTCAGAGACAATTGGAATGGCAGTCACTGGCAGACATGGACTATCAGATTTCAGAGGAAATGCTGATGGGTACTAAGTTCCACATCCACCTGCTCAATGAATTGAGGGCCAAGCATGAGGCTGGAACAGATGTGCTGGGCATATGGGACTCATTCCTCCCTATTTTTAAGCTCCCTCAAGTTCACCAATTCCCTGATTTGATCCATCTGTGTGCTGAAAACTATGACCCCACTCAGAGGGCAGTTCTTGACCCTTCAGGATCAGCTGTGTTTTATGTCACCCCAGAAGCTATCAAGGATATGCTCTGCTTCAGGACTGAGAAGAAACTGGTCCCTCTATCACTTGTAGACCTGATAAATCAAGGAGCCAGAATGACAGATGCTCAGGTCACCAAACTAAACCAGCTATACATTGGCTCTGACTCTGTGAAGTATCCTCCTATCAATCAAGTATACCTCAACCAACTGGGCAGAGATCTGGCAGACATGATTAGTCCCATTTTGGGCTACAATTCCATTGAATTTGTTGATCAAACTGTGCTAGTAATCATGCTCATGTTTGCTCCTGGCAAGTCTCCTATCTGCTATGACTATGCCACCTATATAGCAGACAAAATACATGAGCAACTAATGAACCTGGCAAGAGAAAGAGTGTTCAGGTATACCTCCTACATTTACCACTTGATCTTATATCATCAACATCAGAAATTCTCTTTCCCAATCAAAAAAGAGGATGCCCAAGGCAATCCAAGATCAGTGGTCTATTGGTCATCTGTTTTCCACTGTAGATTTGAAACTCCTTATACTTATTGTGAGTTCATAGATCAGTTCATCCACCCAGCTATGTCAATGATGATGGGCTCACCTCCTCCGAGGCTCACAGATGAAATGCAAAGGATCCTGCAGTTATCCAGATCATACAGCATTAGGGACTGGTACTTTTACCAGCACCACACCGTCATCAGAATGTATGGGTGTGAACTGCCTCCCTACAGACTACCCAGATATGTGCCTATGAGGCTATTTGCCCTAGAATACTTCAGGCAGTTTGGCAATGTTGATGTGCTTCACTTTTCAGGCAAAGGCAAGAAAGCACAGTTGAAAGTCAGGAACCAACTTGGCCACTTTGTCTATAACCAAAGGGAGGAAGGTTGGAGAGAAGCAGACAGGATGCTTGAGTCCCTTGGCCTTCAAACCAGTTTCCTCTGGAAACCTTATGACCCCAACCACTTCATCACTTTGAGAAGGCTCAGATATAGGCTCTCTGGCTATGATCATGTAAAAATCCCTCACATTGAAAAACAAGCTAACCAAGCAAAATGGAGGAGAGGGACCCTAGAAGAGCCGGTGACACAAGAAGAGCTGAATCAAAGAGCAGTGAGGAATCTTAAAAAGATGGCTGACCTTGAACTTTGTTCACAGGTGTTTTCACTGCCAAGCACACAAGTGGGAGCAGTTGCATCCTCCTCGACTGCAAATCAGCAAGCACCCAAAGGCACTGAAGATATATCTAGCAAGGGCAAGGAAAAAGAGATGGATACTGAACAACCACCGCATGAGAAGGTGCAGCAACAGCAGCAACAGGTACAACAACAACAACAACAGGAATCGCAGCAAGAAGAAGGGCAGCATAATAAAGAGCAGCCCCCACAGCAAGAAGGGGTAGTTGAGACCCCAATTTCCACAGAACAGCAGGCACAAAATACGGTGCCTCCTAGGCAACAAACATCAGTTGATGCATCAATCCTCCAAACTCCACAAAAGGAGGATACTAGCAGAAAAAGGGACAGAGAGACTCCCTTGACCACATCAGAAAGTCATGGTGAGAAAAGGCAGAGAATGAACCCTTTCTCTGATGAGGAAATGCCAACAGGGCAGTCTCTGGGCATGGGCCCACCTAGCAGGGAAGCATCTGCAAGTTCTTTCCAGGAGGAACAGAACAGAACTGTGGGAGGAGAAGTCAGCTCCTCAAGCCAGCAGAGAAGGGGTGAACTCAGCATTAAGCAGCAGTTCATTGAAATCAAGAAAAGGAATGAACCAATAAAAATACAGCTGTATAACCATCTGTTAAATATGGCTCCCACCAACCAGCAATGTCTAATGTCTGCTTTTGATGTCCAGGAGGGCAAGATGATTATGAGTCATTTCTTGACAGCAGTAGCACAGCCCCAGTCGCATGCAGATTATATAAGGACCAATCTTGAGGTCCTTGCCAAAGACATCCACCCAATGGATAAAATTTAGTTGCATAAGCAAACAGGTGAGATGGTCTATGCCTCCTTGGCTGACAAAACACTGGACAATTATAGGGTGGAAAATAGCCTTAATAATACATCTGCCCAACTTGAGTTGGAAAGGGCATCATCACAGGCTAAGGACAACAGAATTAGGTCCTTAGAAGATATAATTATTGAGATTGGGCATGATCCCAAAGATATCAAGGGCATCCAGGAGATATTGAAGTTAAGGGATGCAGACATGGCTGCTTTGAAGAAAAAGATCAAAATGCCAGCCACAATCCACCCTCAAACAGATGAGGTTGCTCAACAAAGGCATGATAAAGATGCCACAACTTTGCTGGTGTCTCTCTATAAACAGCTCATCCAGGCACAAGAAAAGCTGGGAGAATCAGAGGCTGCACAGGCAGCACTACAGGCAGCTTTAAAGCAAAGAGAAGAAGGTCAGACCTCCCAGCCTCCTCCTGAAGTGATAAATCTTGAGGAAACTGCTCCACCTACTGTTCCTCCTCCTCAACAAGCAGAACAAGCAGCAACATCCACCTCAGCAGCACCACCACCAACAGAGCAGGCCCCAAGCCTGGACATGCAAAAGCTGAGGAATGAGATCCAGGCCCTGGAAGCTCAAATGACAGAGCTGAATGAGACCAGGGATAAATTGGCCAAAGTGAATGATAGATATGACAAATCCAAGCAGTCTGTGGTAGAAAAGGGCAGGGAGATAAAAGCCCTCAAAGATAGAATCAAAGATCTAGAGAATGAGCTCAAATTAGATAAGGTGGTGGCTGAGCTTAAAATAGTGCTGTGGGCTAACATTGGCCAATCTAAAAATGAGCAATGGCAATATATTGAAACAATCCATGAGCAGTTAGAGCTCATTCCAAAAGCACAGACTGAGATTCAAAGATCAAGAGTTGCTCTAAGCAACATGCCTTAGATAGCCACCAGGATGATCAATGTGCTTAACAATAGGACAAGCACTCAGTTGGCTGCCATGGGAATTTCAAACAGAACTGAGCACATTCAGTTAATCAAGAGGGTTCTCACACTAAGAAACTTAGTGCAGACGTTGGAAAGAAGAACCCAGGATATGCAAACTGAGGTGAACAGGTTTTTGGAGAAGTTTCAGGTGTTAGAAAACAGAGGGCTCCCTAGCTTACTGAACAGCGCAGGGAGATTGTTCACACATGACCAGTATGCCAAAAGGGTTAACACATTTTCCACTAGTCAGATCAATGAGAAGCCCAGCACCTCAGAGGAAACAGGGCCAGCCATAGGACAGAATCTCTACAACAGAGTAGAAAATTTATTTTTTATAATGAATGAAATCAAACACCTGTTTGAGGCACCTCCCAATTTTTATAAGTATACAGAGGCAGAGGAGACTATGGATGCAATCCTCAGGCATCAATTACCTACACAGGACTGGTGGACCAAAGCAATACAAACGATTTTGTAAACAGTGAGCCATTCACCAAATTTTGTTTATAAAAATATGAATTGTCATGCAAAGCACAGTTTAATAAAATCAGCATGCATTAAAGATGAAAGCTGAGCCAACTCAGCAGAACCTACAGCCAACAAAGCAAGATGAAAAGCTACAGGTGTCCAGGCCGAGAAGCTACAGCAGAGCAGCTCCAAAAGCGCATTTCTCAGCATTTATACAGATCACTCCAACCGACTCAGTGGCCTCCAAAGGCCAAAATATCTTCTGACAAGCATAAAGATGCATTTACTTTGTATTCAATGATGTAATAACTTTCTGATCTAAATATCTTGAAAAGTTGGTGAAGATATTTCATTTCTCAGATGACTCAACGCCTGAGATATTTTGTAATACGTTTTGTATATATTTGCCCCTCGCATAAGCTTGAGGGGTTGTTGTTGATTTCTCCTGAAGAAGTTCTTATGCTGTAATCCTTTCAGAGTTTAATAAAGAAAGTGATGGAATTTCTTGGATTTCTGAAGTGTTGAATGCGTTCTGGTGTCTGTTGAAAACTGTTGGATTCCTGTGTGTTTCACAATACAATAAGTTTCTGTAACTCTCTTTGTTATGTAGTTCGATCTATTAATATCCATATATGTTTCTAATTTCTAAGTGTTTGACAACAAAGAAAAAGAATAACCTTCAGGACTTATTCATGCAATACCCTGAGTTCAATCTGTGTTGTTAATGAATGTTTCTCTTCAGCTATAATCTAGATAAGTGTAATTCTTAATTGCTGCACTTTCAGAATATATCTTTCACATTGACCTTTGTTTCAGGAATTCAAGTTTGATCCTGTGCAACATGTTTCACTTTCACATCACCAGCTCAATAGAGAATTCTTAATTGCTTTCTGTTGGCTGACCATGCATCACCACTTAAGTTTAAATTTGTTTGTTTGAGATACACAATAGGCCCTGCAGTCGGACATCATCACTCCAGCATTTCAAAGCATTTCATAGCTCTAGACTCCATTGCCCAATGATATACTATTCTCTGAACACTACATCTTAAGCCCTGAAAGAAGTCCTTCAACCAAAACATAAACCAAAACCTGAGCATAATAGCTAGCCTAAAACACCATCCAAACAGAGACAAATCATAAAGAGAGAGCCCTCTCTGATTACAGTTTGGCTAGAAGTTGTGATCAAAAGATTGGTTAGTGGTTACCCCGGCCGTATTCCCTTGGGAGTCATAGGGAACAACCTGGGTGTTAACATAATTGGCGACTCCACTGGGGATTATTAGGATTTTCCAATTTCTATACATCTCTCAAAGCTGCAAATCAAGCCTGAAATCAGTCAGGAGGCCTTCAAAACTGTTTCTGTATCACATTGACAGCTTTAGGGAAGAGCTTTTTCAGTAAGTCTTCATCTCAGCTTTGGAATATATATAGCTATTCCAAAATCTTTATCCAGTCCTTGCAAATATAAAAAACTTCCTATAAAATCCTAAAAAAACAGTTAGAAGCTGGCTCCCAAGAAAAATCCACGGCATACTAGGGCAAATCCTGACCCTAATCCACCCATCATTGTTGATAATCCGAATACCATCCCTAGAAAAATTAGGAGGCAGCAAAGGCAGGAACAGCCTGCTGATCTAACCTCAGATTCAGATCATCCCAGCCTTATCTCTACTCCATGCAAGGTCCTTTTCCGGTCTACCCCTAGTTCCCCTAGTTCACCATCCACATCTCAAAGTCCTCCTCTCACATCTTCATCCACTGCACATATCCCCTTGACCAACACTGAAGGTTCACCCTTACCTATAACCCCTGTGGTACCCACTGTTCCTATTATCCCAGCTGCCCCTGTGAATCCTCTAAACCCTGTAAATATGGCTAACAGATATGCACCCTTGCAAATACCAGCTAATGCTGCAGCTCTCCCTCAAGATTACCAAACCAAAATCTCATATTTTGACTCCAATGGCCCTCTGACAGCTGTCCAGCATGCTAAGAGGATGCAAGATCATTTTGAGACCTATGAAATAGATGATGACAGTGTCAGAATGAGGATGTTTGTTCAAAGCCTAACTGGTGATGTAAGAACTTGGTTTAGATCCCTGAATGCAAATTCCATCACAACCCCTGATGAACTGTATCAAGCCTTTACTAGCAGATGGGAGAAGAAGAAAGATCCTCTGCACATACTTGGGGAATATGACACTATCAAAAGAGGTCCCCAAGAGACTGTTTTGGAGTACTGTGCAAGATTTAACAATGTATATAACGCAATCCCACAAAATTTAAGACCCCCTCCTGATTTAGCTTTGTACAAATTCCCTGATGGTTTTGACCCTGACATGGCCTATCAGTTGAAGGAAAGAGATCCGCAATCCCTTGCAGAGGCCCAAAGGGTTGCTGTTACAGTGGAAGCCAACCTAATTGCCAAAAGAAACAGAGCAAGGTTGGAAAAAAGGACTGTTTTCAAAGAGGAGCCCTCTGCCTTTGATCAGAAGCTGGATGCAATACTCACTGGAATGAAAAGATTGGGTGATAGAGTGGAATCGGTTGAGAGAAAATCATCATGGGAGGCACCACAAAACAACCCTCCTAGGAATCCAAATTTTAGGAGAACTCAAAACCCAAATGTTGGCAAGGCCAGTGCTGACCAAGACATAACACCCCCTTTCCAAGAAAATTATGCAGAAACTTCCACATCAACTGAGCCCAATGAAGATCCTGAGATTAATTTAATGGGTCTAGATGGTGAAAGTCAAGTTTTCTTAACACAAAAAGATCATGAGGATGATGAAATCAAACTGTTCCAAACTAAATCAGGTGAATCCTTTGACTTTAAACAAGGCTATGACACTGCTGTCTATGAAGTCCATAAACAATACAAGCTAAGGAGCAGAACTGTGAATGTAAACCAGCCTGAAAAGATAAAGGATAATCAGCAGCCTAAAAGAGTCATAGTCACAGAGCCTAATGACAAAACAAATTCACCTGCAGAAGAAATGGTTATTGAAGAGATCTCTCAACCACTGTCCTTAAAACAGCAGCCTATGGCTACTTCATCCTCTCAACCTAAATTAAATATTACTCCTCAAGAGATGAGTAAAAAGGATAGGTCTCAAAATCAAGATAAAAATCAAGAGGAAGATCTAGTGAACAAGGAACGGACTGTCACCCATAACCCTAAGACCCAATCTGAAAAACCCTTTGACCTAGAAAATGAAATTGGCAAACTAAAGATAGCAATTCCTCTCTCAGAACTAGCCAAGCATGACACCTATAAACTACAGATCAAGAAGTCACTTCAACTCACTAGCAACAAGGATGATGTCAATGTGCTGGATGACACCCCAGAACTCCTGTTTGGCCCAGAAGTGGATGGAAAAACAGTAGTCACAAGGGTATTACCTTTTTATGTCAGCTTACATAGTCATGATAAAATATTACATAATGCAATGTTTGACTCAGGTGCCTCTCACAATCTCATGCCAAAAGCAGTCATGGAGAGATTGAATCTAGATATAACAAGACCATACAAGGACCTGTTTTCCTTTGACTCCAGCCAAGTCAAGTGTTTAGGTCTCATAAAAGACTTATGTGTGTCTCTGGTTCAATACCCAAACAAAACAATCCTAATGGATGTGGTAGTTGCTGATATCCCACCTAAGTATGGGATGTTGTTATCAAGATCATGGGGAGCTAAACTCCAAGGTTCCCTACAATTAGACATGTCATATGCCACCATCTCTGTTTTTGGGCAACCAAAAAGACTGTACAGAGAAACACTCATGAAATATATGGTCAGCAGTGAAGAAAAGCCTCAAAACTTTCCCATATATGCTGTCCATTCAGACATAGACTCATACATTCTCTTCAATAACATCACAATTCTCTCAAAAGGTGAGGTTGAAACCAAGATACTCATACAGGAGGAAGACTCTAATGAAAGAATTATCACCCATGAAACAACAGTCAATCAAATGCTAGACACTACTGCTGCCCTAGCTGTCAAGAATATCCAATCAAATGATGAGACTGTCCTAAAAGACAAGCCAGATGAAAAACCACAACTTCAACTTACATTGCCAGCCCATGAACAGATCATTAAATCTCCTTCCCAACAGGATATTCTATGGTTCCTTGAATTTGACGGCTCAGTCAACAAGTTAGGGGCAGGAGCTGGAGTTTGGGTACACAATAAAGAAAATAGTCATGCAGAAGGCAGAGCCTATAGATTAAACTTCAGATGTACTAATAATATGGCAGAATATGAAGCTCTTTTAATAGGCCTCAAGTTAGTAAAGTTCTTACAAGCTGCCAGGGTTTCAATCATGGGTGATTCAGATTTAGTTATCCAACAAGTGAAGGGAAACTTTGTCACCAATGACAAAAGACTAAGGACTTATAGGTCTGCTGTTGCTGAGGTACTAAACTTTTTCTCTGAATTCCAAATCACTAAAATTCCTAGAACCCACAATCTGTACGCTCATAGTTTAGCCACATTTGCAAGTACCTGCAAGCTGCCTTTTGAGCCCCATCATTGTTTTACAGCTGAGGTAAAACACAGACCCTCCATTCCAAACAATGTTAATGATTGGCAAGTATTTGAGGATGACAAGCAAATAAACCATTTTTTAACTCTGCAACAAGAATTTGCAGGATTAAATATTGACACTGATACAGCAAGTCAATCACAAATACTTGATACAGCAAGTCAATCACAAATACTTGATACAGCAAGTCAATCACAAATACTTGATACAGCAAGTCAATCACAAATACTTGATACAACAAGTCCATCACAAATACAGTTTCAAAAAACTACTCACCCAATATCACCTAGAACAGCAAAACAAATGCTAAATCCAACTATTTTCAACAAGGACAACATTCAGCAAATTCAGTGAATCAATTGTGAGGAAGTGGCCAATGCTGAAACTGAAATCATAGAGCTGAAAGACAATTTTCTGCCAATAGGCTTAACTCCATTAGAGGACATCTTTGACTCAAATGATATTCACAGAAAACCAAAAATGCAGCCCTTAAATGCAGCCATTGAAGAATGCAACATTGGTACCATTGACAAGCCCAAAATAATTAAATTGTCTACTTCTTTACCTCCTGACCAAAAGCCTAAATACATTGACCTCTTTAAAGAGTTCCAGGATGTTTTTGCATGGAGTTATGAGGACCTAAAGTCCTATGACACCTCTGTTATCCAGCATACTATCCCTCTCAAGCCTGATCAAAAGCCCTTTAAACAAAAATTGAGGAGAATCAATCCTATGCTTCTCCCAGCAATGGAACAAGAAGTACAGAAAATGTTCAAGGCTGGCATCATAGCACCAATCAGATTCTCTGAGTGGATCTCAAACTTAGTCCCTACAAGAAAGAAAACTGGTGAAATAAGGCTGTGTGTGGACCTAAGAAATCTCAACCAAGTATCCCTCAAAGACAACTATCCCTTACCCGAGATGGATCACATTCTCCAAAGAGTGGTAGGGGCTTCAAGGATCTCATTACTGGATGGATTTTCAGGCTTCAATCAAATCCTGGTGCACCCTGATGATCAATACAAAACAACATTCACAACCCCATGGGGAACTTTCAAATATGTAAAGATGCCTTTTGGATTGAAAAATGCAGGGGCAACATTTCAAAGAGCAATGGATATTGCTTTTGCCAAGGAGATTCATGACTTTTTAGTCATTTACTTAGATGACCTTACACCTTTCTCAAAATCAGACCAGGAACATATAAAACATTTAAGGCAGATTTTCTTAACATGTAGGAAATATGGAATTTCCTTGAACCCCAAGAAATCTCTCTTTGGTTTGGAAGAGGGTAAGCTCTTAGGACACATCATTTCTAAAGATGGCATTAGAATTGATCCAGACAGGATACAAGCTATCCTACAAATGCCTCACCCAAGAAATGTCAAAGAACTGCAAGGATTCTTGGGAAAAATCAATTTCTTGAGAAGGTTTATCCCAAACTTAGCAGAACTAATCAGATTATTAAATAACATGCTAAAGAAAGATTCAAAAGTCAAGTGGACTGTTGAAGCCAATCAAGCCTTTGAAGGTATAAAACTGGCCCTTACCCAAACCCCAGTCCTGACCAATCCTCAATTTGACAGAGAATTTATCATTTTCTCTTTTGCCTCCCAGCATACAATTGCTACTGTTTTGTTACAGAAAGATGACCAAGGAAATGAGAAGCCAATTGCTTTATTTAGCAGAGCTCTTAGAGATGCACCTTTAAAGTATCAAATCATGGAAAAGCAAGCTTATGCTTTGGTTAAAGCCATTAAGGACTTTAGGATTTATATCCTTTATTCCCATGTTATAGCATATGTGCCAAGTCCTATTGTTAAAGACATTCTAACCCAAGAAAATTTAGAGGGCAGAAGAGGAAAGTGGATTGCAAACATCTTGGAATTTGATATTGAAATAAAACCTACAAAACTAATAAAAGGGCAAGGTTTGGCTAAACTAATGACAGAAGCAAATTTCCAAGCCTTAGACATCAACCAGCTGGACAGTGAACAGGAGCTGGCGACTCCAAAGATCAATGTAGCCTTTGAACAATCCCCTTGGTACTCTGATATATGTTATGTATTGCAAAACCTGTGTGCTCCCCCAGGATTGTCCAGAACTAAATGTAGGTTCTTAAAAATGAAAGCTTCTAAATTCTGTATTATAAATGGAAATCTATTGTGGAAAAACCATGAAGGCATATTGCTAAACTGCCTAATTGAGAATGAAACTGACAATATCATAAAGGAATTTCATGCAGGTGACTGTGGTGGACACTTGTACTGGAAGTCCACTGTGGATAAAATACTAAGGGCTAGTTACTACTGGCCCACCATGTTCTCTGATGTCAAGAAATTCACTACCTCATGTCATAAATGTCAAGTGTTTGAGGGAAAGAGACAGTTGCTGCCACTTCCCTTGAGGCCTATTGCAACAGAGAGACCTTTTCAACAATGGGGCTTGGATTTCATTGGGGAAATTCATCCCTCATCTTCAGGCCAACATAGATGGATCTTAACAGCCACAGACTACTTCACTAAGTGGATTGAAGCTGTTCCATGCAGACAAGCAAATGATTCCACTATCATTCAGTTCTTGGAGAACAACATATTGGCTAGATTTGGCTGTCCTGATAAAATAATAACAGACAATGCTGCTGCTTTCAGATCCAAGAAAATGGTGAATTTCTGCCATAAATTTCACATTACCTTAGGCCATTCTACTGCATACTATCCCCAAGGAAATGGCCTTGCTGAGTCATCAAACAAAAGCCTGGTAAACATCATAAAGAAAGTGCTAGAAGAGAACAAAAAGAATTGGCATAAAAAGCTTGTGAATGCTCTATGGGCAGATAGACTAACAACCAAGAGATCAATTGGAACCAGCCCATATGAGTTGGTTTATGGATTAGAAGCCAAATTTCCTTCATAACTAGGAGTGCCTGTTATGAAACTTCTTCAAGAAAGCCAAGCAGAACCAAATGATATGCAAAGAAGGATCAATCAAATCATATGTTTACAGCAAACTAGAGACCAAGTTTTCAGCAGAGTTCAAGTTCTACAAGAAAAATTAAAGAAGGCCTTTGATAGGAGAACTAAGGCAGAAGATTTCAACATTGGTGACAAAGCCCTCAAGTGGGATTCAAGGAGAGAGGATAAGGGAAAACATGGAAAATTTGATTCCCTTTGGAGAGGACCATTTGCTGTCCAAGCTGTACAAGGAAACAACACTTATTTCCTTAAAGGTCTTAATGAAACTGATCTGGATGAAGGTCCTGTGAATGGCAGGATGCTGAAGCACTATTTTGACTATCACCCATAAGTGCAGCCTGAGTTTCCATTGTACATACTCTAGTGTATATATTACTTTCTGTCAACATGTAAAAATGCAATTTCTCAAAGTTTTCTTAAACTGCCAGCAAAAGGTAAATAAGATCAAAAGGTCTACCAAGAAGGGAAGCACACAATTTTGGCATTTCAAAGCAGCAAACTTCAAGATTGGCAAGAGCAGTAAAGGGGCAAGGCAGTCTGACCTGCTGTTCTTGGTCTTTCAAATGAAAAACCATCCCCATGTGGAGCCACTGTTAGCTACCTATACCAATAGGTTTCATATTTCATGATTGGAAATGAAAAGGTCCAAATATGCTCTGCTTTGATGATGCAAAGATCACATATTTCCAAGAGAATATAATCTGTGCTCATTGCTTGATATGGACTCAAATTTTGATGGATGGTCCAACAGTCTAATCTGGATCATGCCATGTTTTAAATTTTCAGTTGTAGAATAGAGAAAGAAGTCTGTCCAAACTGTTTAATCTTGGCAGACAAGTAGTTTAGGTAGAGAAGAAAGATTCCCAACAGCTTAATCTGGGACCTTGGAAGAAATAAGGGTAGAAGTAGATAGAAAAACAAAAGAAAAAGCCAAAGAAAAGAAAAGGCAAGTAAGGGTCTGCCAGCCTAAGTGCACCCTCCAAGAAGAAACAAAAAATGCTAGGCAAGTAGATGGGTAGGCAGTTGGGGTTGCAGAAGTATCATTCCTTACAATTGAAGGTATGCTAACTTATTTCACGAAGCAAAGTCAATGAATTGAGAAGGTGTTATTCTTCATCAAGTTGCAGCAAGCAAAGAAGCATGTCTAACCTCCCTTCTTCCCCTTTTTTCCATTTCATTACTAACACTCCCTCATCAGTTGAGATTCATGGAAGAAATTATGGTTTCATGGTGGTTCTTAATCTTTTAGAAGCCACATTTCTTGTCTAAAGTTCTTTTCATTTTGATCTACTCCTTAAGCTAAGTTATTTTCAAAAAAGCTTAGTGTTATCTCCCCTCATCCATTCCTTTCATCCATATTAACCCTAACTCTATTATATAACTCCCCTATATTACCCTTTCCCTAGTAGTATAACACCATGGTGTATAAACCCCAAACATTGTATAAATATCCCTCCCCTTGGCATTATAGCCATATGTCTTCTGTCAGGGATCAAAATGGCATCTGGTCACTTTGTTGAACCTAAGTCTAACCCCCTCCCCTCTTATGAATCCATTTGGCCCGTTAAACCTTCGTTTGTAAAGAAAAACCTTATAAAAACCCCCTCCTACCCATAAACCCCTTTGAAATTGTGAAATAACCCAAAAACCCACCTTTTGCCGCTTAACCAAAGTATTTGCCCGCATTGTTATATTTCCAAAATTCATTGAAAAACATTGTAAAACACCATATCCTAATGTTTTCCACCGGGCGCAAATTCCAAAACAAATAATAAATTAATCCCGCCCCCCATCCGTATAGTTCGATCACATCACTCTTCCGTCAACCGTCGGATCGGACCCATGTGATCTGACGGCCCTCGTTCATATCGGAGCGGCCCCGACGTCCGACAGATACCTTCCGATATCTGTCAGAAGGTGACGTCAGGCGCCCACCACGCGCCTTCCCCACAATGCATCGGAGGTACGCCTGACACATTCCACCTCCGTAGCTATAGCGGTGCGATATAAAACCGCTAACCGTTTCCGGTTTCGGTCGATCCGCTCATCCAACGTCATCCCCACGTCATTGCCACCCCGCCATCGCATCAACCTTTTTGTCCGCCCCTGTGCCAATGTGTCTGCCACCGCATCATCTCCGTGGACCAATAGTAGCTTGCCACCTCACCCGCTGACGTCATGTTGACGTCATCCGACCTTGACCCCACCTGATGACGTCATGCTGACGTCATCCAAAAAAACGCGCCAATATGCCAAAAATCCATATTTAGGCCAATTTTCGCGTTTTTCACACTTTTTGCCGCAAGAGCTGTTGCTTTCTCTGCATGATTTTACGTCCAAAGTATACCACCTTTGCTCAAATCGACTCGGAGACGTCCAACGCGCTATTTCCACAGTCACCCGTGACCATTTCTCGCTCTTCACCAGGTATTCTCCATTACAAATTCTTCATATGCCTACTTTGTCTATGAATTCCCTCAAAAGAGCTTAAACGACAAAAACTTGCAAAATTCACCGGCGAAATCTTGGTGTCTAGCCCCCATTTCCAACTGTGAGCTCGAAAAACACCAGCTGAGCCTTGTTTGCCCATACTTTCACAAAAAACTGTACTTTGTTCGCGCAATCGCGAAACAGCTTACTCAAACTGTACCTACATGTTAAAAAGATAGACTGAGACCATACATTGGTCTTATTGGCACTTCAAGCAGTATTTCAATTGCTGCAGCTGTCTCACTCACCCTCTGTTCCATACAATTCACATTTCTCCGTCACAGAAAACTCTTGGTGTTGCTCTGCATAGCAACTCTATCCATAATTCTAGGAGAAGTCATGGATCCACCAGTAGCTCCAATAGCATTAAACGTTGCTCCATTAAATGCCCCTCAGAGACAATTGGAATGGCAGTCACTGGCAGACATGGACTATCAGATTTCAGAGGAAATGCTGATGGGTACTAAGTTCCACATCCACCTGCTCAATGAATTGAGGGCCAAGCATGAGGCTGGAACAGATGTGCTGGGCATATGGGACTCATTCCTCCCTATTTTTAAGCTCCCTCAAGTTCACCAATTCCCTGATTTGATCCATCGGTGTGTTGAAAACTATGACCCCACTCAGAGGGCAGTTCTTGACCCTTCAGGATCAGCTGTGTTTTATGTCACCCCAGAAGCTATCAAGGATATGCTCTGCTTCAGGACTGAGAAGAAACTGGTCCCTCTATCACTTGTAGACCTGATAAATCAAGGAGCCAGAATGACAGATGCTCAGGTCACCAAACTAAACCAGCTATACATTGGCTCTGACTCTGTGAAGTATCCTCCTATCAATCAAGTATACCTCAACCAACTGGGCAGAGATCTGGCAGACATGATTAGTCCCATTTTGGGCTACAACTCCATTGAATTTGTCGATCAAACTGTGCTAGTAATCATGCTCATGTTTGCTCCTGGCAAGTCTCCTATCTGCTATGACTATGCCACCTATATAGCAGACAAAATACATGAGCAACTAATGAACTTGGCAAGAGAAAGAGTGTTCAGGTATACCTCCTACATTTACCACTTGATCTTATATCATCAACATAAGAAATTCTCTTTCCCAATCAAAAAAGAGGATGCCCAAGGCAATCCAAGATCAGTGGTCTATTGGTCATCTGTTTTCCACTATATATTTGAAAATCCTTATACTTATTGTGAGTTCATAGATCAGTTCATCCACCCAGCTATGTCAATGATGATGGGCTCACCTCCTCCAAGGCTCACAGATGAAATGCAAAGGACCCTGCAGTTATCCAAATCATACAGCATTGGGGACTAGTACTTTTACCAGCACCACACCGTCATCAGAATGTATGGGTGTGAACTGCCTCCCTACAGACTACCCAGATATGTGCCTATGAGGCTATTTGCCCTAGAATACTTCAGGCAGTTTGGCAATGTTGATGTGCTTCACTTTTCAGGCAAAGGCAAGAAAGCACAGTTGAAAGTCAGGAACCAACTTGGCCACTTTGTCTATAACCAAAGGGAGGAAGGTTGGAGAGAAGCAGACAGGATGCTTGAGTCCCTTGGCCTTCAAACCAGTTTCCTCTGGAAACCTTATGACCCCAACCACTTCATCACTTTGAGAAGGCTCAGATATAGGATCTCTGGCTATGATCATGTAAAAATCCCTCACATTGAAAAACATGCTAACCAAGCAAAATGGAGGAGAGGGACCCTAGAAGAGCCGGTGACACAAGAAGAGCTGAATCAAAGAGCAGTGAGGAATCTTAAAAAGATGGCTGACCTTGAACTTTGTTCACAGGTGTTTTCACTGCCAAGCACACAAGTGGGAGCAGTTGCATCCTGCTCGACTGCAAATCAGCAAGCACCCAAAGGCACTGAAGATATATCTAGCAAGGGCAAGGAAAAAGAGATGGATACTGAACAGCCACCGCATGAGAAGGTGCAGCAACAGCAGCAACAGGTACAACAACAACAACAACAGGAATCACAACAAGAAGAAGGGCAGCATAATAAAGAGCAGCCCCCACAGCAAGAAGGGGTAGTTGAGACCCCAATTTCCACAGAACAGCAGGCACAAAATACGGTGCCTCCTAGGCAACAAACATCAGTTGATGCATCAATCCTCCAAACTCCACAAAAGGGGGATACTAGCAGAAAAAGGGACAGAGAGACTCCCTTGACCACATCAGAAAGTCATGGTGAGAAAAGGCAGAGAATGAACCCTTTCTCTGATGAGGAAATGCCAACAGGGCAGTCTCTGGGCATGGGCCCACCTAGCAGGGAAGCATCTGCAAGTTCTCTCCAGGAGGAACAAAACAGAACTGTGGGAGGAGAAGTCAGCTCCTCAAGCCAGCAGAGAAGGGGTGAACTCAGCATTAAGCAGCAGTTCATTGAAATCAAGAAAAGGAATGAACCAATAAAAATACAACTGTATAACCATCTGTTAAATATGGCTCCCACCAACCAGCAACGTCTAATGTCTGCTTTTGATGTCCAGGAGGGCAAGATGATTATGAGTCATTTCTTTCCAGCAGTAGCACAGCCCCAGTCGCATGCAGATTATATAAGGACCAATCTTGAGGTCCTTGCCAAAGACATCCACCCAATGGATAAAATTGAGTTGCATAAGCAAATAGGTGAGATGGTCTATGCCTCCTTGGCTGACAAAACACTGGACAATTATAGGGTGGAAAATAGCCTTAATAATACAGCTGCCCAACTTGAGTTGGAAAGGGCATCATCACAGGCTAAGGACAACAGAATTAGGTCCTTAGAAGATATAATTATTGAGATTGGGCATGATCCCAAAGATATCAAGGGCATCCAGGAGATATTGAAGTTAAGGGATGCAGACATGGCTGCTTTGAAGAAAAAGATCAAAATGCCAGCCACAATCCACTCTCAAACAGATGAGGTTGCTCAACAAAGGCATGATAAAGATGCCACAGCTTTGCTGGTGTCTCTCTATAAACAGCTCATCCAGGCACAAGAAAAGCTGGGAGAATCAGAGGCTGCACAGGCAGCACTACAGGCAGCTTTAAAGCAAAGAGAAGAAGGTCAGACCTCCCAGCCTCCTCCTGAAGTGATAAATCTTGAGGAAACTGCTCCACCTACTGTTCCTCCTCCTCAACAAGCAGAACAAGCAGCAACATCCACCTTAGCAGCACCACCAACAACAGAGCAGGCCCCAAGCCTGGACATGCAAACGCTGAGGAATGAGATCCAGGCCCTGGAAGCTCAAATGACAGAGCTGAATGAGACCAGGGATAAATTGGCCAAAGTGAATGATAGATATGACAAATCCAAGCAGTCTGTGGTAGAAAAGGGCAGGGAGATAAAAGCCCTCAAAGATAGAATCAAAGAGCTAGAGAATGAGCTCAAATTAGATAAGGTGGTGGCTGAGCTTAAAATAGTGCTGTGGGCTAACATTGGCCAATCTACAAATGAGCAATGGCAATATATTGAAACAATCCATGAGCAGTTAGAGCTCATTCCAAAAGCACAGACTGAGATTCAAAGATCAAGAGCTGCTCTAAGCAACATGCCTGAGATAGCCACCAGGATGATCAATGTGCTTAACAATAGGACAAGCACTCAGTTGGCTGCCATGGGAATTTCAAACAGAACTGAGCACATTCAGTTAATCAAGAGGGTTCTCACACTGAGAAACTTAGTGCAGACATTGGAAAGAAGAACCCAGGATATGCAGACTGAGGTGAACAGGTTTTTGGAGAAGTTTCAGGTGTTAGAAAACAGAGGGCTCCCTAGCTTACTGAACAGCGCAGGGAGATTGTTCACACATGACCAGTATGCCAAAAGGGTTAACACATTTGCCACTAGTCAGATCAATGAGAAGCCCAGCACCTCAGAGGAAACAGGGCCAGCCACAGGACAGACTCTCTACAACAGAGTAGAAAATTTATTTTTTATAATGAATGAAATCAAACACCTGTTTGAGGCACCTCCCAATTTTTATAAGTATACAGAGGCGGAGGAGACTATGGATGCAATCCTCAGGCATCAATTACCTACACAGGACTGGTGGACCAAAGCAATACAAACGATTTTGTAAACAGTGAGCCATTCACCAAATTTTGTTTATAAAAATATGAATTGTCATGCAAAGCACAGTTTAATAAAATCAGCATGCATTAAAGATGAACGCTGAGCCAACTCAGCAGAACCTACAACCAACAAAGCAAGATGAAAAGCTACAGGTGTCTAGGCCGAGAAGCTACAGCAGAGCAGCTCCAAAAGCGCATTTCTCAGCATTTATACAGATCACTCCAACCGACTCAGTGGCCTCCAAAGGCCAAAATATCTTCTGACAAGCATAAAGATGCATTTACTTTGTATTCAATGATGTAATAACTTTCTGATCTAAATATCTTGAAAAGTTGGTGAAGATATTTCATTTCTCAGATGACTCAACGCCTGAGATATTTTGTAATACGTTTTGTATATATTTGCCCCTCGCATAAGCTTGAGGGGTTGTTGTTGATTTCTCCTGAAGAAGCTCTTATGCTGTAATCCTTCCAGAGTTTAATAAAGAAAGTGATGGAATTTCTCGGATTTCTGAAGTGTTGAATGCGTTCTGGTGTCTGTTGAAAACTGCTGGATTCCTGTGTGTTTCACAATACAATAAGTTTCTGTAACTCTCTTTGTTATGTAGTTCGATCTATTAATATCCATATATGTTTCTAATTTCTAAGTGTTTGACAACAAAGAAAAAGAATAACCTTCAGGACTTATTCATGCAATACCCTGAGTTCAATCTGTGTTGTTAATGAATGTTTCTCTTCAGCTATAATCTAGATAAGTGTAATTCTTAATTGCTGCACTTTCAGAATATATCTTTCACAGTGACCTTTGTTTCAGGAATTCAATTTTGCTCCTGTGCAACATGTTTCATTTTCACATCACCAGCTCAATAGAGAATTCTTAATTGCTTTCTGTTGGCTGACCATGCATCACCACTTAAGTTTAAATTTGTTTGTTTGAGATACACAATAGGCCCTGCAGTCGGACATCATCACTCCAGCATTTCAAAGCATTTCATAGCTCTAGACTCCATTGCCCAATGATATACTATTCTCTGAACACTACATCTTAAGCCCTGAAAGAAGTCCTTCAACCAAAACATAAACCAAAACCTGAGCATAATAGCTAGCCTAAAACACCATCCAAACAGAGACAAATCATAAAGAGCCAAAACCTGAGCATAATAGCTAGCCTAAAACACCATCCAAACAGAGACAAATCATAAAGAGAGAGCCCTCTCTGATTACAGTTTGGCTAGAAGCTGCGATCAAAAGATTGGTTAGTGGTCACCCCGGCCGTATTCCCTTGGGAGTCATAGGGAACAACCTGGGTGTTAACACCTGCAAAAAAATTTGGTGAGGAAAATCTATACATAATTCTTTCAAAAGTTAAGTTTGAGATTATTTTGTTTGGTGCATACAAATATTTGAACTGGTTTGAGTGTGGAGGGACTATGAATTTATTGTGATTTACTTAAGCTTTATAGTATTTCTAATGCTTGGGATGGTTTTATTTATCTAGCACATATAAATGTGCACATATGGTTAAGTATAAGACATACATATATGTAAATAGTATTGGGCGTACCCCTGGTATCGCAATAACCATATATAATATTTTAAGGAATGTGAAATAAGAATTTAACAGAGAATTTACACTATATATTGAAACCACATTAAGGTTTGACCGATATACATATAATTATCATTTATGGGTAGATTCAGTGAATTAGCCCACTGGAAATTGGAAAAACAACGTAGAAGTACAGGTAGAGTGTTGTTACTGAGCATGGTGCATCGAATTCTTGTTATAGGGGTTAGCCTGAGTTAGCATTATCTTTTCAGATACATATAAGTATAAAACATTCCTCATAGACTAGACATCATCTTCGGCAAGGACTGGAAACTTGTGCGAAAATAATTAGTGAAAAAGAGGGATAATTTTAAGTGATAATGATCACATTGAAATTGAAATGGCTGATTCTTGAAAGTATGGGTTGTTGCAGTATGAGTGGTTTGGTTGACACCGATCGTTAATAGGTAAGTGAATCAACATTAGTAAATAAATTATGCAACTAAACTAAGAGATCCATTGTTGTTGGACACATTGTGCCTAAATATGCCTCACCAATTATAGGGCTATTGGAACTTGGGATTGAGTACATTGGTGGTCTGAAGTGGAACATTACTGGTAATAATTTCCTTTAGGCGCTATTTTGAAAATATAGTAAATTAAATAGAGCACTAGTAACAAAATCTACTAGAAAACCAAATATATTAACTATATATATTCCTTCAATCAGAAAATTTGACATACACAGAGGAAAACCATATTTTTTTACCCCTATGAACGGAAGGGATTGACCGAAGGAATAAAACTTTCATCTATGATTAACTACTAAGACCCAAATGTATATAAATTAATACGAGTTAGTCAAACATGTGTAGCGAGAACATAAATACTAAAGTAAAGGGAGAAATTCCTGTGACTAGCATCGAATTGGCCCTTAAAGGAACAAATTCATGTTGATATAGTAAGAGCTAATACCCAAACATTCATATATAGAAGTATTATAAATACGCATGTTTCAGATAATGGAATAAGTCAATTACTATCATTACGAAATTCACAATATATTGCAACTGGTAGTAATTATATTTATATAACTGTTCGTATAATAGTTCAATCATAAAATTTATGATGAATGATTTCGATATTCCAGACCGATGCTGGAAGAAATCCATAGATATTTTTTGTCATCATAACTATCAGAAACACTCCTAAATGAACCTAGAAAATGAACTAATGGCAGATTTGGGACCATGTAACAAGAATGCATGAACCAGAACCAACCTGGAACTATTCAGTAGCATCTTAACATCAATAAAGTTGTTTTATTAAATGCATCTTATAGTAGAGAACCAAGTCATATTTGCAAACAAAATATGAAAATGAACATTACTATGCTAGCACAGAGAAGAAATAGGAGGAATTAGGTGCATAAATTTAAGTGATATAGGGTTATGAAGGTGGTGTTGAAAGAAGGGCGCACGACTCCAGATTTAAGCCGGCGAAGGGAAGTAATTTCTTGTGATAGTGGAAACAGGATTAACTTATTATTTAAACTCTTAACCGAAAGTATGTAAAATTGTGCAAATATTACAAGGGAAGTATAAAGTATACCTTACTTGAATGGTAAAATCCTACTCCCTTGGATCATGATGGCACATGCACACAATGGGATTTAGGTTTTGACCTGTGTTCGGTTACGAAGCCTGGGCAAAGAAAAATAATCAATAGTGGAGTTTAGGTAGTTGAATATGCCCTATGAACTGTAAAATATGTGCATTGCAAAAAATATACTAACACCAATTAATGTACACCCAGAGTAACGCATTGGGTAGAAAAATACCCTAAGGAGTGGCCATAAAGTGATATCCTAGAAAAAGGACTTGGAAAATCAAGTAATGGTAGATTTGGGACCGTGTAACGATAATGCATGAACGAGAAGCAACTTGGAACTATGTGGTAGCATCTTAACATCAATAAATGTGTTTTGGTGAAACACATCATACAGTAGTGAACCAGGTCATATCTGCAAACAATGTACGATAATGGACATTACTATATTATCATAGAGAATAAAGAGGAGGAACTAGATGCATAATTTTAAGTGATACCGGGTTATGAAGGTGGTGCTGAAAGAAGGGTGCACAATTCCAGAGTTAAGCCAGTGAAGGGAAGCAATTTCCTGTGATAGTGGACATGGGATTAAGTTATTATTTAAACACTTAACTGAAAGTATGTAGAATCGTGAAAAAAATACAATGGCAGGATAAAGTATACCTACCTCAATGTTCAAATCCTACTCCCTTGGATCATGTCGGAACATGCACACCTTGGGATTTAGGTGCTGACATGTGCTTGGTCACGCAAATATGGGCAAAGAAAAATAGTGAACAATGTATTTCAGGTAGTTGAAGATGTGAATTTTAATAGATATACTAATATTGAATAATGTACACCTGGAGTAATGCAGTGGGTAGGAAAATCCCCTGAGAAGTGGCCATATGTAAGATCCTAGAAAAATACAAACTTGAAGCATTGTCTCAGCAATACGAAGTCTTAACAAGCTTAGCCCACCATGTTCCATAGTCTCGAACTAGAACCTTGACAGCACCGAAAATACCCAAAATTCCAATTGGGTGCCAACTAGCCACTAAGTGGCTAGAGGTAGAAGTCAATTCCCATATCTATCCATTACAAACTAGTGCCATGTCTAGGATTAATCAGGGATTAAACTAAAAGTATAAACCCTCACCTTGAAGGGGTAAACTTATAAGGAATGGATACTGGACCTGGAAGAGGAGTCTCCATGTTAACGACTTAAGACAAGATGTACAAAGGTACTCTCAGCAATTGTAATATCAAGAACCTCACTGATAAATCACAATCAACCAAAGAAAAATAAGTCAAGACATAGAAACACAGATCTCACCTTTAATCACTGCAAGGAAATCTGAAAGAGAGAATAGGAATCAAATTCTCGGTAAGCTATTGAAAACAGAGGCCTTTTGCAAGTTGAACGATTCACCATTTTTCTAAGTCGTAGCCTTCATATGCTCAATAAAATTTGGAGACCGAGGAAAAAAGTCGGCAAGACCTTAGGTTCAATGTGATTGTATCATGTAAGGACTAAAAAAATAAGCCCATCACATTACATAAGGATATGCTTGTAGGCATCACCATGAAGAAACAATTTCACCCACTTACTCCCATGTGTCTCCAAAATTGTCAATGAAAGAAAGACTTGTTACAGGGCTAGATTACCGTGTGATCCAAAAAGACCAAGGTTACAGGGCTAGATTACTATCCCAAGCATGACAAGCACACTAAGGCACAATTCTCCAAGAGGAAAATGAAATGATTTCAAAAGAATTGGATCAGTTGAAATATTCTAGATAACACAATAATAGTTGAGTAGAGTAAAATCATTTGGCTCGATGAGAGGAGGCAACCGACTCAAAAGGCCGAGCGAATGAGGCATACTATCTATCACCCACAATGAAAAGACAAAAGAATTAGGGTTTGAGAAATGTAATCTCCATCGTTGATTAACATCTCCCATTATTTATGTCTTGCACCTAATAAACCATTAATGAAATAATGTAAAGGGGATAAAGTTATAACAATTTAGAATAGTGGGAACACAACATATGATGAATAAGAAAACAAATTTATAATTTGATAAATACCCACTAAAACACTAAATTCTAGGGTTTGAAGATCAAATATTGTATGATGAATGGTGTAACCATAACCCAAAAGAAACCTTGGGTTAGGTAGGCACGCTTCATTAACTCGCAGTAGAGTATGGTGGTATGAAACATTTACTTCACCCATGTTTCAAAGGATATGTAAAATCCACCTAGGTATATTATAATTGGCTTGCAAGCATAAGGCGGCCTTTAATAATATAAGCAATGCAAAAACCATGCATAACAACTGCCTAAGTGAGAAATGTAAGAAAATAGGATGTTGTAATTTATAGATACATAAGGTGAACATATTCAACGTAGGTTGAATATTATATTTCCCTCAATATCACCCTACATGCATTAAACATGAATTAGCTATCATCATAGTGAATGGGTAACTAAAAGGGAATGAGTAACAGTAAGAGGAGGTGGTTATAGTGTTTAACAAACGAAAATAAATAAATTTTTAGTAGGTGAATTATGGAGACGTGAAAAATGGTATCAGAGCATAGGCTCAACTCTAGGACCTATGGGGCCCATGGTAAAAATGAAGTACTATGACAGTACATAAATGGGTTTGCAAGAAATCTAACTTATGTGTAAATTAAATTATGTATAAATTGATTCTTAATGAGAATGAACAATTAAGTACTCTATATATTTAATAAAAAGGATATAAAGTATTATTGATGGAACAAAGATTTTAGAATTAGATAATGATCTATTATACATTAAGCAAACTAGGGTTATGGATGTTGGTTCTGATAATTATTTCTTTTTTCCACTAGGAAATGTCAGTAGAAAGTCGGTCACGGTAGAAGTAATATCACAAAAATTGCACCAATATATTAGACCAACTCGGTGGGAAGTAATCATTGGGAATCAATGATAACATAAGGAACTTAGTTGAATTATGTGTGTAAAGAGGAGATGGGGAAATAATGATGATCCTATAATGCTTTCAATTGGGAAATCTAAAAGTAACAATCAACTTAGCTCCCTAAATTGATAAAATATGCAGATATCAAGGACTGTAAGTGATCTTCTTTAATAACCTTTGGAGCAGAGTGTAGGAAAAATTGAAGGAATTTGGAAGAAATATATCAAGGGAATTCCTCTAAGCAAAGCTTAGTTATGGTACTCATCCCGAAATGTGTAAGAGTATTGATCTCCTCCCTATAAATTGAATGTTACATCACAATATTAGAAAAAAAATGGGCAACTAAGATCTAATAAATATTTGGGGAAACTAGTTGGATGTTAGCTCAATAGTTTAGGATGACCTATAGATGGATTTTTTTTTAGGATTGCAAAGATAAATTTAAAATTATATGAAATTACTTACAATAAGAAGAGAAATACAAGATGGAATTATGAAAAAGTGGAATCAAACAGGTGACAAATTATAACAGGAGTGGGAATGTTGCACATACCACTCCTCGTCTTATTCTATAAAAATCTCAAGGTGATAACTAAGGATTTCCTAAACTAAGGATTTCCTTTTATGAGAGTGAGAGTGGATTTGAGAAATGGTTGAGACAACATTACAGTTGTACTAGGCCTAAGGAAATGGTGTGTCACTATTTTAAATATATATAAATATCCATAAATTGCTAGATTTTATTCTAAAGCAATTAAAAGTGTATGCACCATAGCAAATTATTAATACTTACAATTCCAAGTGGGCTTAAGATGATCAATTATGACAAGTAAAGTAATATATATAAAGATGAAAAGAGGATAAATTCACTTGAATCAGTGACATTCTGTAGAAAATATGCACCTTAAAGAGGAACGGGTGGGAGAAACACTTCTGCAAGAGGTAAGAAGTTTGGAATATACCTTGGATGCATAACCAATTCTATCCAAAATATGAATTATCATTCAAAGGAGGATGAGAACAATGGTAACCAATAACAAGAACCTGAGGTAGGATAAATGTGGTAAGGGAAATTAGTAACCCTTTAGAATCATGATTATGGGTAATACAGGGAGATCATTATAGGTTTTCCGAAAAGAATGAAGTAGAAAGGTAAGAATTGGATTTAGAAGTCGAAAAGTACCGAGTATTGTTATAAACAATATAGAAAATTATTGTGGTTAGGAAGGAAGAGGCGTGTAGTTGTCTATAAAATATAAGTCATTGTAATGTATCTAAAGATAGATAAGAAATAATATGAATTTTTGCCATACCAAACTAGCAATATTATATATATATATATATATATATATATATATAATAGCATCAGAACCATGTTCCCTATAAGGTATGGTTCAATGAAAAGTAATGTGAACCTACCAACAATAATGGAGATACCCTACCTAGAATATACGCATGAGATACTCAAAATGTACAACGAGATATAAGAATAAAATGGAGGATATAAGTATGAGTCAGAATAATTCCCTCCAATTTGACTATGACCACATAGTTTCAAAGAATTCATTAAACAATCTCCAAGTTCACGAAAATAGTTAAAGATAATTGAACTTTGACACTATTAATATGACTCAAGGTGAGCATATAAAATATTAAAACTTGAGAATAAGACAATCGAGATCAAAGGTATAGTATCTCCATTGGAAAAATAAGAAAACAATACTTAAGTGAATAGTCATAATTCTATAATGAAAAGATATTCACCCCTACAGGATAAAATACTGTTGCTAGCATCCTCTTCAAATATCTACATATGGGAAAAAAGTAGCTTGGAAATGAATGAAAAATCACATATGTCAAGCTCTGCAAAGAGGGTGATATACATGCAGAGATATTGTCATTTTTGTATTCCACAAAACTATAAAAAAGATATAGTTTAAAGATATGCACCAAGTGTGATATGATCATCGGTGAATGCCACATGTTTAAAAAACATGGTGAAGATTGTATAGAAACGTTTTGTTGGATAATAATTTAGATATGTTAGGATAACCCTATCATTCTATGTTCATACTGTAAACTATTTCATCTCGGTATACTCATAATTTTAGACTAAAGTGAAACAAATCAGAGTATGCCTAATTAATTCACTTAGGAGCAAGATTAATAATCATATAGACATCATAAGAATGGAAGATACAATAGAATTTCCTGCATATATCTATACATAATAAACGAAAAAATTATACCATGATTGTTATGAAACCAGCTCAAGAAAAGATAGAAAAGATAGATCAACACCTTAGAATTCAGCCTCTTCAAGGGGGCAACCTCCTTTACGTTACATAAATGAACAATTCTTGGATGATACAAATGAAAATACCTCCTTTCTATATATAAGAGTCTAAGGGGTCATAACATAATTAGAGCAGACATAACAATAATAATGTAAGGGCACAATAATAACAATAGTGGGCTTCTATGTGGCACAATAGTAACAATATGGGAACTACATGGGTACATCAATATAATAAGTGGGTTGTACTAATAACAATAAGGGGTTACACTAGTAGTATAGGGGCTTAACATGCCCCTCTCCTTCAAAAAGCGTTGTCCTCAATGCTTGAATAGTTGTTGATGCTTTTGTATAAAATTCTTGTCCTCCCATGTGAAATCTTCAGCGGGTAAGTTCTTCCACCTGATGAGATACTCTGAAATTGATCGATTTTGTAGCTATCGAGTTCTTGTTTCTGTGACTACTCCAGGTTCCAATATGATTTTTCCTTCCTCTTCAATTTCTGGCAATTTTGTTTGAATTGGGATCTTTTGCAACTTTTGAATATGTGGCCATACTTCTTCATCCTTCTTCCATTCATCACTTGCTTCGTTTATCCAATCTAGTTGGATAATAGAAATAGCACAAAACAATGCTTCCACATCCTCATCCTTGAAGAGTCTTCCCATTCGGTAAGGTCACCATTTTTTATGTGCATGTAGTATTGCCAACATTTTCTTCTCATAAATAGCTTGCTTGAGAGGTAGCAGTAAAAGTACCCAATCACCTACATCAAAACATTTTTCACTATGATGTTGATCTACCTGTTGTTTCGTTTGAGTTTGCACCAAAGTGGCATTATGCTTTAAAAGTTGGAGAACTTGTTGTTGATGCTCGATGTGATCTTTCTCTTCTTGAACATTTTTCTTCTTGATATGTCCTTCTATCTCTAGAGTTTGAGGAGTGGTAATTTCTTCCAATCCTTTACAATATATGGTCAGATTCATTTGTTGATGCCCGCTGTGATCTTTCACTTCCTGAACATTTTTCTTCTTGATATGCCCTTCTATCTTGATAGTTTGAGGAGTGGTAACTTCGACCAATGAATTACAAGATATGGTTAGATTCAATTCTTCTTTCTCGATGTGATCTTTCACTTCTTGCACCTTTTTCTTCTTGATATGTCCTTCTATCTTGAGAGTTTGAGGAGTGGTAATTCTTGCCAATGCTTTACAAGATATGGTTTGATTCATTTATTCTTTCTCTGGGGTGGGGTCCTGGCGTATATCCTCTTCTTTTTATGTTTCTTGATCCTTTTCTTCCTCCTCTTCATATTCTATGTAAAATAATTTCTTCTCAGCACACTTATGACCTTTAGTGCATTTGCTATCACAATTGTAACAAAGCCCTCTTTCTCTTTTTTCTTCTAATTGTTGTGGTGTAACCCTTGTAGGTTGTGGAAGGTTGGGAGAAACAACACTTCCATCTTTATAGTTGTGAGGGGTATGCTTCCTGGTTTCCATAATTTTGCTTTCAACTATGTCACAAAGCCATTTTACTGTTTCCAATTGTTGTGGTGTTGCTCTAAAGAAGGTGTTGCTCTTTGTATCATCATAATGTTCTATCATTTCCTCCGGGAAAATTTACCACGTAACAAGTTGTTTAAGAGAACAAAGCCCTTCATAGCATAAAAATTGATCCGGTTCTAAATATGAAGATGCAATACATACCTTTTGTAATGGTGGCACACCATGTAGATAAAAATATTGCTCCATCTGAAGTCTCCAATTTACCGGATCCTTGCCATCAAACTTCCTCATCTTGCTTTTTCTTGATTTTAGGAGCTTGATATTGAAACGACTGTAACTCTATACTTTCAGATCTTTAAGTTTTGAAATTACGACCTATAGTATCCCTCTACGTCCTCTTTCCAATGCCACCAGTCTGATCCAAATTTGATTCTCCAAGAAAGAGTTATGCACAATCTCCCAAGATGACCTAATTATAGACCTTTCTAGAAGAGTTATGAAGTGCCACGTGTCACTGTTTCAACCTCTGGCTCTAAAAAATATATACAGGAAACTAAAGTCTGTCCTCTTTCTGTAACTTCTTATGAAATTTCAATCCAATGCTCAAAGAGAAAGTTATGACGATTTTCCCCAGGTCACATGTTTGGAATGTAATTCAGGAGTCTACAAAAAGACCAACTTCTGCAGATGATATCCCTGCACATATAGCACGAAAAGCTCTGAAATTCGGACCCGAGATTCAACGCGATGTCTTCTCAAATGGGTTGTTTTGTTAGCTTCTGAAACATCATAGAAAAAAAGTTATAGTGAAAATTCCACGATCACTTGTTTGCAACAGCGAAACCCTAGAATCCAAAGCTCTGATACCAAATATTATGAAACCAGCTAAAGAAAAAGATAGAAAAGATAGATCAACGCCTTAGAATTCAGTCTCTTCGAGGAGGCAACTTCCTTTACATTACATAAATGAGTAATTCTTGGATGATACAAATGAAAAGACCTCCTTTCTATATATAGGAGTCTAAGGGGTCATAATATAATCAGAGCCGACATAAAAATAATAATGTAAGGGAACAATAATAGCAATAGTGGGCTTCTATGTGGCACAATAGTAATAATATGGGCACTACATGGGTACATCAATATAATAAGTGGGTTGTACTAATAACAATAAGGGGTTACACTAGTAGTATAGTGGCCTAACATTGTTATGAAACCAGCTCAAGAAAAAGATAGAAAAGATAGATCAACGCCTTAGAATTCAATCTCTTCGAGGGGGCAACCTCCTTTACATTACATAAATGAGGAATTCTTGGATGATACAAATGAAAAAACCTCCTTTTTATATATAGGAGTCTAAGGGGTCATAACATAATCAAAGCCGACCTAACAATAATAATGTAAGGGCACAATAATAACAATAGTGGGCTTCTATGGGGCACAATAGTAACAATATGGGCACTACATGGGTACATCAATATAATAAGTGGGTTGTAATAATAACAATAAGGGGTTACACTAGTAGTATAGGGGCCTAACTTGCCCCTCTCCTTCAAAAAGCATTGTCCTCAACGCTTGAGTAATTCTTGATGCTTATGTATAAAATTATTGTCCTCCCATGTGGAATCTTCAATGGGTAAGTTCGTCCACTTGATGAGATACTCTGAAATTGATCGATTTCATGGCTGTCGAGTTCTTGTTTCTGTGACTGCTCCAGGTTCCAATATGATTTTTTCTTCCTCTTCAATTTCTTGCAATATTGTTTGAATTGAGATCTTTTGCAACTTTTGAATAAGTGGGCATACTTCTTCGTCCTCCTTTCATTCATCCCTTGTTTCGTTTATCCAATCTGGTTGGATAATAGAAATAACACAAAACAATGCTTCCACATCCTCATCCTTGAAGAGTCTTCCCATTCGGTAAGGTCGCCATTTTTTAAGTGCATGTAGTATTGCCAACATTTCCTTCTCATAAATAGCTTGCTTGAGATGTAGCAATAAAAATACCCAATCACCTACATCAAAACATTTTTCACTACAATGTTGATCTACTTGTTTTTTCGTTTGGTTTTGCACTGAAGTGGCGTTATCCTTTAAAATTTGGAAAACTTATTGTTGATGTTCGATGTGATCTTTCATTGCTTGAACCTTTTTCTTCTTGATATGTCCTTCTATCTCTAAATTTTGAGGAGTGGCAATAAAAAATTTATTTTTATACTTACTTTTTGAGTGTATTACATGATTTGCTTTGGACACATTTCAAGTAGATGAGCAATCTCAAGTAAACATATTCCAATCCGAGGCTTAATTAAAATTTAATAAGAATGATGTGAAATATGAGTGTGAAAATATAATTATAAGTAATAAGTTAAAAAGTTTAATGTATTTTATTTCTTTAATTTATTTTCCAAGACACCGATTTATGTGATTCGTATTGGACGCGAGATACATTAACACATTTTAACTAGATAAGTAATGTCAAGTAAACATATTCGAATGGGAGACTTAATTACGATTTAATAAAAATGATAAGAAATATGAGTTTGAAAATACAATTATAATTAATATGTTAAATGGTTTAATGTATTTTATTTATTTTCCAGGGCACCGATTCTCAGATAAGCTTTCGAAATTAATAGTTATAGCCCATTGATGTTACATCGTAAATGGATGTAAAAGCAGGAAGTGGGAAGGATCCGTAAATCTGGGGCCAGCAAGGAACGACGCCTACCAGAACAACGATTAGATGATTTAAAAACCAGTATTAGATGATTTGAAAACGCATCAATGTTGACAGTCACTGGATAGCAGAATTATCTTCCCTTTAATCATAAATTATTAAAATCCCCAGTCAAGATGTTGGTATAGCATAGTAGCCTGCTATATATGAAGGGGTGGAATTTTCTATAAAAATAATTCATTTGTATTTATAATTCATATGTTTGTTGTTACTATATATATATAATTTTATTATTATTATTAAATTTTTTAATTTTATTATATTTATAAATAACCAAGGCAGTTATATAGACAAATGTTTGGTAGATGTTATAAATATCTATTTATGAAACGCCACTGTCTGATGTCCATCCTTTTCAACAAACTAATCAATATATTTATATCAAAATTGAATTGAAAAATAAAAAGGTGAGTATAACTACCTTCTCAAGCCTCTAAACCATTATTCCAAAAATTAAAAGAAATAGATAGGCCTATACATGATTTATAAAACTACTTTGGTGCAGATAGACATGAGAAATGGGCACAGTGGATTTGTGTGCATTTTCTTCACGGTAAAACCCAATTTGCAAGCGTGTACACAACAGTAGTTTCCTGTCTTTCTTTGCCCATAGTTCCTTTACCTGTTCCACAACCCTGATTATCGAAGGTTCTCTAGCTAATTGTAAGTTTCTATAGCCCCAATAGGTTCTCTCACTGCCCCGAACATTGCCTATCCGCATTTATCAGCAACAAATTAAATGGCCCTGCAATTTATATATTTACGTCAAAGACTGTTTCAGGCGATCACTTATCTTTAAACCGTTTGTTACCAACCTTGTTTGTAAAATCTATCCATTTGTTAACCTCTTTGCCTTGCTATCAGATAGAACGAACAATTTCAAATAACTGTGGACGGGCATATGAATTTTACAGATCATTGAAGCTCCCAAACGACGATCATTTAGGGTCCTTTGTAGACGCTCGGAGATGACAATCAAAGTATAGTAAATACGATGATCGAGAATGGAATTCTGGGATAAGTTGAAAATCTGGAAATCTGTTTAAATCTGTTTAGTGGGAGCATCCATTTCTTGTCACTCTTTTTTAGTAGCTTTGTTGTCACTATTCTATAGTAGATGAGCCAGAAATGAGAGTCCTACATACACACAGTTGGCATATATAGCAAAAATCTCCTACTTTTTCTTCCATTATTATATTTGCTTTCTTGTCACGATTCTATAGTAGATGAGCCGGAAATGAGAGTACTACATACACACAGTTGGCATATATTTCAAAAATCTTTTACTTTTTCTTCAATTATTATATTTTATAAACTTTTTATTTTGATTTATAAATTGATGCTCCATTATTTCAAAAATCTTTTAATTTTTCTTCAATTATTATATTTAAAAAAAAAATTATTTATAAATGTCTGTTCGCATAGATCTATTTTAACCACTATTTTAGAATAGAAAAAATAATGTGTAAATTTTTATTGTTGAAATTATATTTTTGAATATTATAGAGATTACATAGCATGTGCATTGAGTCATTTTATCATGGCCCATTAAATTGGTTTTTTCATTATCATTTTTAAGTATAAGTCAATATTTATTCATATTAAAATATCTTATTCATAAGGCAGATTGGGTATTTTTTTAACATGTTTTTATTATTAAAATGCTTTTGAAAAGTATAAGGTTTAAACATTTTAGTCTCTCTCTCTCACACACACACACACATATACTTCTAATTACTTTGCATTAAATTATATTAGGTTATATGGGAAACTAATTAAATATGCATATCATATTTTTTGTTTTTGTTTTGTTTTTGTTTTATTTTTTGTTTTTCTTTTTTTAATCATAGCTGACATTGCTTCCCTATTGAGAAAATATTTTATGACATTGCTTCCCTATTGAGAAAATATTTTATGTTTATTTTAAGAGGGAGACACATACTTCTACATCACCTTCACACTAGGTTTTAGAATGAATAAAAATCCAAAATCTACAATATTACTGTTTTATTTCTCTCCATATTTTGTCACAATTGATCTTATAAAATTATGCATAAAAATCAAAATTCTACAATATTATTGTTTTATTTCTCTTTAAATTTATAGATTTGTTGATCACTATTAATAATATATGCATGTGGGTTAAAATCATGCCGAAAATAGATAATAGTAAAATAAAAGTTCTCACACATGCAATTTTGACACAAGATATGACTTGGGAAACCTTTTTGATAGACAAATCCACATGGCAAATGAAGTCGCTTTTCCTCTTTCTGTGAATAGAAAATGACAACGAGTACAAAGAAGTATGGTTTTTGGCCTAAGGGGTGACTACATTGCACAAAACTTCTTTGCTTGTTTTATATCCAATCTCTCTTGGCTGTTTTTGTTCAACTGTGGAAAGGAACTCGTTTTCCTTCTAATGGCCTGGTTATGACACAACTCTATAGCCTACCAGTGGTTAGGTTCAACTACCTCAACTCTTAACTAAAGTTACAATATAGACTCTTCTTGACTCTTCTTTATCATAATCATGCAGCTAGCCCCTTTTCAATAAATTCTGGAGGTTGACGTCGCAACCTCTCAAATTATGGTGGTGAGAATAGGAAAACCAAATTTTGAATGGCATAACTTTTGCATCCGAACTCTGAATGATGTGATTCACGTCATTGGAAAAGTGTCTATATGTAGAATAGGAAATAGAGGTGTTGGAGTAAAGCGATCAATTTTTACCCCCGAAAAGAGATTTTTGATGTCTCAAAATGCAGCTAGAATGTTTAAGACCACAATATGCCAAATTGGGTCTCATCAATAAAATGGGTTTTGTGAGCTTATTGCTCCACTATTTCCACTCTAAAAGCATTGATATGGATGAGAAAAAATACAATGATCTAATTTGGATCACACATCCCCATTTAAGGAGACATTTGGTCATCAAAATATTTTACAGAATGAGGTGAGGAAATATTTCCTACACCTTCTGTCAGATGTACCATTTAGCTTTTCCTAGAAATTGTCCTTTCAACTGAATATGCCAAAGGTCATGTTGCGCCTCTTTTATAGTTTTAGACCTCTTCTCCAAAATTGTATCTTTTGTCAACTCTGCCTAAGCATCTAGTGCCAAATCCTCTACAGAAGGACCTATTCCTCTTCCTGATCTGGCATGGAAGGCTCATAGATTTTGAGATTCTCTACATTCACAAATGAGTAAATGCACACATGCGATGGTAAGCTGAGTAGATAGGCATTGTGATGAACCTTTTGCAGTATCTAGAAGGGACCATGCTCTTGTAGCCTCTTCTTGTTCAAATATAGCTATACTATGTCTCCCACCTTTAACGATTTCTTTGTTCTATGTAGATCATGTATCACCTTATATTTATCCTATGACTTCTACAATGTCTCTTGTACCTATATATAGATCTATTTAATCTACTCTATAAACATTTTAGACCTTAAGGAATCCTCTATAGGATCCTCCTTAACTCCTCATTCCACAGATGCAATACCTAGAGGTGAAGGTGGAAAATATCCAAAACAAGTTTCAAATGGGAACTTTATTATAGAAGGTTGGATTTCTCTATTATAAGAATGTTGTATATATACTCGATTTTCATTCTAGGTATTCATATTTTTCTAATTATTTACTCTTAGAAATTGAACCAAAGTCTTGTTAACTACTTTGTCTGCCCCTATGGATGTGGATGGAATGTTGTATACCTCTTCAAATTTGTTTCCATATTCCTTGAAATTGTAGTCCATAATGCACTATGAGAACTTGTGTCCTCTTCTAAAATGTTTCTCCTTGATATCTCGAAGTGCATCGAGACCTATCTAAAAACAAGTTTTCTACTTTTTTCTTGTTGATTATATTTTTTATAGCACATAAAAACACACACCTTGTTGAATATATCAACTATCATAAACAAGTAGTCATGTCCCTTCCTGATTGTTCATAAAACTCTGACAAATTCCATGGAAACGCTCTCCGAAATATGAGTGGGTAGAGGTAAGGGATGATATAGACCCTATTTCATGCTTATAGGCTTATTGGTACAACAAACCATGCATCCTCATATGAACCTACCTACCCATTCTTGTATCTTGGGCCAATACACATAACCCTACAAATTGGCCATCATCTTCCCTATACCAAAGTACCCAACAAGATTAGAGGTGTGAGCCTCTCTAACTAATTGCTATCACTTACATATAGGAACACATAGCTTATCCAACCTATAGAGTAACCCATCTTGGAGATGGTATTCAATGGTTATGTTTCCATTGTGCACATGAATCTAACTCCGCAACTATTGAAACACCACCTTGAAGTCCTCATCCTCTAAATATACCTATCTGTGTGCATCATGGGTGAATGGTTCCATGTGCATAAGAGTTCCCAACGTTATGATATTTGACGAGGGTGGCCTTGAAAGATTTCTTCACAAATTATTTATGTTTACTTTCTTGTACCTCATCACTAAATGAAATTATTGTAAAACCCCATCCACTTGTAATTCTTGATCTATTATAGGTTAATCTAGGTCTGCAGCTACTATAATGAATGGTGATCGGTGTGGATTATTGTTTCTATTCCCATCAGATAGTGATTCCACTTATTCACAACTTGCACTAGGGAATAGAGCTCCTTGTCATAGGTAGGGTAGTTAAGAAATTACCCATGAAATAATTTAGAATGTTAATATTCAGGCCTTCCACCCAACATTAATACTGCTCCTATAGCATACTTTCTCACATCTGTCTCCACTTAAAATGGTCGGTGAAAGTTTGTTAATTCCATAACTGGTGCTTGACTAATATTCTTCTTTAACTCCTTAAAGGCCCTCTACTAAACCTTTTCCCACTAGAAAATCTTGCAACCTGTTGTTATAGCATGGAGTAGGATTGCTACCATTAAAAGAGAGGTATGAATTTCCTCGAGTACTATACTACCCCAATGAAACTCCTGAAATCATAAACATTAGTAGGAACCTTCCATTTCATAATGGCCTCCATATTGGTAGGATCTATCTTCAACTCTCCTGCACCTATTGCATTCCCGAGATACACCAAACACTGTTGGGAAAACTCACACTTCTTGAGCTTTTATTGTAGTTGGTGCTTCTTTAATGTCACTAGCACCTGTGTCAAATCTGAGATGTGCTCCTCCTAGGTGTCACTTTATACCAATATATCATCCAAATAAAATAACAAATGAATGTATAAAAGGGCATAATACATCATGAATTAATCTCATAAACATAGTTGGTGCATTACATAGGACAAATCACATTACTAACCACTCATACAAACCTTTCCTAGTTTTGAAGCTCGTCTTACAGGTATCTTCCTCTATGAATTGAACCTGCTGATATCCACACTTTAATTTTAGCTTGGTGAAGTATTTTTCTTATTGTAATTGATCTAGTAGATTATCTATCTTGGCTAGGGGTTCCCTTTTCTTGAGCATGATCTTGTTCAGTTCCTTGTAATATATATCGATACACCAAATCCCATCCTTCTTTCGCAAAATGATGATGGGTGACCCACATGATGATGTACACGATGAAATGACACAATATTCCAGTAACTACTACAAGTATTTCTTCGCCTCACTTGCTTATATAATATACTTCCTGTATATCCCAATATTTGGCAATGATAAGTATGATAATAACCATATCTCATGCACCACTTCCCACTTAGGTGGTAACCCTTTAGGCTCTCTCAACACATCCCTATACTCCTATAGAAAATCTTACAACTTTTCTTTCTATTTCTTAGTACACCCCTCCAAGAATGCCTTGTCTCTTACTGACTCTTATACACACTAATTTTCTTTTAAAAATAACAAAACATACTTCTTCCTAGACCTAACCATTTTATTGTCTTGGTTACCACTTACCAACAAAATTTTTGACTTGCCTTTATGTGTATTAATGGTGAATGATTTTCCATCCATGATGAGACAATATTAGTTGTCTCTTTGCATGAAAATTTCATATCACATGTACATGTAGAGACTGCAAAACATAACTCCACATACATCAAGGGAAACCACGTTTAGTTCTAATTCCTCAATAAAATCAGCACTAATAACAGATCAAATTTTGCATTGTTTTGTTACCTTCAACTCTGCATCCTTATTTACCCATCCCAATGAATATGGTCTTGGATGATAACAAACTTTCAATGCCAACTTCTGGACCAACATTGTTGCAATGAGATTCACCTCCAATCTTGAGTCAAATAGAGCATCAAACTTTGTCTTCTTAACTTGTATCTTTATATGGAGGAGTTCGATTATTTCTTTCTCTACATTAATGTGCAAAATATATTCTCATCCACATATGAGCTACTTTCAACTTGGTTTCTTCAATCAGTGGCTATGGGATTCTTCTTCTTATTGTATTTCTTTTGTTGTTTGGATAAGCTTAGGACACAACTTCCAATATTTATCTTTTGTATGGTTATTAACATTGTGGTGGTTGCATGGGTTGATGGTATATTGACACTAGTGTGTTGTGGTTGTTATCTCTTTATCTTTTCTTTGTTTCTGCTCCTTCTTCCCCTTCTTAGAAGCATCATGTTGCTCCTTCTTCTTCAGTCCACTTGATTTCCTTCTCTTCGAGCTTCAGGCTTATGCTCTCTAGGTACTTTGCATGTACACAAGCCTCATATATGGATTTGAGCTTGAACAACATCACTTGCTTCTGCAGATTGCTTTATAGACCCCCCAAATACTTAATGAGTAGATATTTGTTCATTTGGGAGATACCCAACATTATGGTCATCTTTCTGAACTCTATGGTGTACTCATACATGCTTTTCCCTTGATTTTCATGAAGTAGCACCATTGGATCATTTAGTCCTATATATACCCAATAGTGTAAAATTGTGACAATGAGGGTTTCAAATTCCTCTCACTTAGTAACTAGAGGCTCTGCTATCAACATGAGGGTCTCTGTATGGATTTCCCACCAAGTCGATGCATGACTCTCTAATTTAAGTCGTGCAAATGAAATATTATGCTCCTCCATGTGATGAACACTGAAATGCACTTCCATTTGTTGCAACCAGTGATTTTTCTTCAGAGCATTGGTATCACCTTGTTACAACTTAATATAGATCTTCGCTTCCATTTTGGATAGGGAGTGTAAATTATTCATGCCACTCAAACTAGGTTGATCTTCTATAAGTTATTTCATTGGTTAGTTCTCTTTTTCTTTTAGATCTCTTGATCTCCCCTTCGATATGTCCTCCATGTTAGAACCATCATCTTCTTCAAATATCCCAAGCTTAATGCTCAAGTCCTTCATAAGGAGTTTTACGTTATAGTTTATATCTGCGACTTTTTCTTCCAACCTTGAAAACCTTTCCTTTGTAGGATCATATAGATTATTCATAGATTCCTTGGCTATGATTAATATTTTACAATTTTTGGCCCCTACAAATATCAACAATATACCCAAAGAAACCTACTCCGATACCAATATGATTTGTAAAGTTCCATTGGTATTCCATTAGACAACTTTTCATACTACATTTGCTAAAATTATACACAAAAATCCAAAATTTACACTATTAAAAAATTATTTCTTTACATCTATAGATCAACTCATAACTAATAAGAGTATACGCATGTGAGTAAAAATTATGTGGCAAATAGAGAACAATGAAATAAAAGCTCATCGTAATATCCTTGCATTATTGTAACCTTGTTATGACTAGATTGAGTAACGAGTGGAAGAAAAGCCATGAATAATATTAGAATATGTATTTTATTAAATTAATAAATGGAACGTAAGTACTAGGAATGAGAAACCTGGACGATGAGATTCTTTCCAAAGAATCATAAACAAAAATGACATTAGAAAATCATATTAGAATATTCCTTCATCAAAAGAATTCTAGATAAACTTAATGGGTGGGAGAGAAAGATCCATTATGTTGCTTAGCTGGAGAAATATTCTAAGCTTAGAAAATCCTAAAAGCATCGCGGGAGATAAAGGCAGGATTTTATGGAAAAGCTTGGGCAAGTGGATAAAATGTTCCACAAAAGCGGGACACTGCTAAAAGAAACTTTATCATGAAAAAAAGGTATAAAATACCTATTAAAGGGATCAATGTGAATATTGATCTTCTCCTTGGCAAGTATTCTTAGATTGGGGGGGACTTGAAATGTAGTTCATGGCTGGGTGGTAGGTGTTCTCAGTAAGTATCAGTTCCTGCAATGAAATTTGCTGAGGAAAATCTATACATAATTCTTCCAAAAGTTAAGTCTGAGATTATTTTGTTTGGTGCATACAAATATTTGAATTGGTTTGAGTGTGGATGGACTATGAATTTATTGTTATTTACATAAGCTTTATAGTATTTGTAATGCTTAGGATGGTTTTATTTATCTAGCACATATAAATGTGTACATATGGCTAATTATAAGACATACATATATGTAAATAGTATTGCGAGTACCCCTGGTATCGCAGTAACCATATATAATATTTTAAGGAATGTGAAGTAAGAATTTAATATATAATTTACACTATATATTGAAACCACATTAAGTTTTGACCGATATACATATAATTATCATTTATGGGTAGATTAAGTGAATTAGCCCACTGGAAATTGGAAAAACAACGTAGAAGTATAGGTAGAGTGTTGTTACCGAGCGTGGTGCATCGAGTTCTTGTTACAGGGGTTAGCCCGAGTTAGCATTGTTTTTTCAGATACATATAAGTAGAAAACATTCCTCATAGGGTGGACATCGTCTTCAGCAAGGAGTGGAAAGTTGTGCGAAAATAATTGGCGAAAGAGATGGATAATTTTAAGTGATAACAATCACATTGGAATTGAATTTGCTGATTCTTGAAAGTATGGGTTGTTGTAGTATAAGTGGTTTGGTTGACACTGATCGTTAATAGGTAAGTGAATCAACATTAGTAAATAAATTATGCAACTAAACTAAGAGAGCCATTGTTGTTGGACACATTGTGCCTAAATATGCCTCACAAATGATAGGGCTATTGGAACTTGGGATTGAGTACATTGGTAGTCTGAAGTGGAACATGACCGATAATACTTTCCTTTAGGCTCTATTTTCAAAATATAGTAAATTAAATAGAGAACTAATAACAAGATCTACTAGAGCACTAAAGAAATAAAATCAAATTAAAAAAAAAAAAAAAAATCTGTGTTTGCTATAAAAATGGTGATTTTACCCATAGTATACCGTGTGATCCAAAAATACCAAGATTACAGGGCTAGATTACTATTCCAAGCATGACAAGCACACTAAGGCATAATTCTCCAGGAGGAAAATGAAATGATTTCAAAAGAATTGGATCGGTTGAAATATTCTAGATAAAACAATAATAGCCAAGTAGAGTAAAATCATTTGGTTCAATGAGAGGAGGCAACCGACTCAAAAGGTCGAGCGAATGAGGCATACTATCTATCACCCACAATGAAAAGACAAAAGGATTAGGGTTTGAGAAATTTAATCTCCGTCATTGATTGGCATCTCCGATGTTTCACAATAAACCACAGTCCCCTATTCCCATGTGAGGGGGGTCATCGTGGCAGTACCAGAGTGGAACACACAAACTGCAGACAGGACGTAATATCAAAAGCATTAAACCTGAAGTTAAAACAATGTACATCATCTAGTATAGGGAGAGATTTGATCACATCACCCATTATTTATTTCTTGCACCTAATAAACCATCAATGAAATAATGTAAAGGGGATAAAGTTATAACAATTTAGAATAGTGGGAATGCAAAATATGATGAATAACAAAAACAACTTTATAATTTGATAAATACCAACTAAAACACTAAATTCTAGGGTTTGAAGATCAAATATTGTATGATGAATGGTGTAACCATAACCCAAAATAAATATTGGGTTAGGTAGGCATGTTTCTTTAACTCGCAGTAGAGTATGGTGGTACGAAGCATTTTCTTCACCCATGTTTCAAAGGACATGTAAAATCCACCTAGGTATATTCTAATTGGCTTGCAAGCATAAAGCGACCTTTAATAATATAAGCAATGCAAAAACCATGCATAACAACTGCCTAAGTGAAAAATGTAAGAAAATAGGATGTTGTAATTTATAGATAGATAACATGAACATATTCAACGTAGGTTGAATATTATGTTTCCCTCAATATCACCCTACATGCAATAAACATGAATTAACTATCATCATGGTGAATAGGTAACTAAAAGGGAACGAGTAATAGTAAGAGGAGGTGGTTATCGTGTTTAACAAACGAAAAAAATAAAATTTTAGTAGGTGAATTATGGAGACGTGAAAAATGCTATCAGAGCATAGTCTCAACTCTAAGACCTATGGGGCCCATGGTAAAAATGAAATGCTATGATAGTACATAAATGGGTTTGCAAGAAATCTAACTTATGTGTAAATTAAATTATGTATAATTTGATTCTTAATGAGAATGAAAAATTAAGTACTCTATATATTTAATAAAAAGGTTATAAAGTATTATTGATGGAACAAAGATTTTAGAATTAGATAATGATCTATTAAACATTCAACAAACTAGGGTTATGGATGTTGGTTCTGATAATTATTGATTTTTGCCATTAGGAAATGTCAGTAGCAAGTCGATGACACTAGAAGCAATATCACAAAAATTGCACCAATATATTAGACCAACACGGTGGGATGTAATCATTGGGAATCAATGATAACATAAGGAACTTAGTTGAATTATGTGTGTAAAGAGGAGATGAGGAAATAATGATGATCCTACAATGTTTTCTGTTGGGAAATCTAAAAGTAACAATCAACTTAGCTCCTTAAATTGATAAAATATGTAGATATCAAGGATTGTAAGTGATCTTCTTTAATAAGCTTTGGAGCAGAGTGTAGGAAAAATTGAAGGAATTTGGAAGAAATATATCAAGGGAATTCTTTTAAGCAAAGCTTAGTGAGGGTACTCGTCTTGAAATGTATAAGAGTATTGATCTCCTTCCTATAAATTGAATGTTACATGACAATATTAGAAAAAAAATGGGCAGCTAAGATCTAATAAATATTTGGGGAAACTAGTTGAATGTTACCTCAATAGTTTATGATGACCTATAGATGGATTTTTTTTTTAGGATTGCAGAGATAAATTTAAAATTATATGAAATTACTTACAATAAAAAAGAGAAATACAAGATGGAATTATGAAAAAGCGGAATCAATCAGGTGACAAATTATAACATGAGTGGAAATGTTGCACATACCACTCCTCGTCTTCTTCTATAAAAATCTCAAGGTGATAACTAAGGATTTCCTAAACTAAGGATTTCCTTTTATGAGAGTGAGACTGGATTTTGGAAATAGTTGAGATAACATTACAGTTGTACTAGGCCTAAGGAAATGGCGTGTCAATATTTTAAATATATATAAATATCCATAAATTGCTAAATTTTAATCTAAAGTGATTAAAAGTGTATGCACCATACCAAGTTATTAATACTTATAGTTTCAAGTGGGCTTAAGATGATCAATTAGGACAAGTAAAGTAAGATATATAAAGATGAAAATAGGAGAAATTCACTTGAATCAGTGACGTTCTGTAGAAAATATGCACCTTAAAGAGGAAGGGGTGGCAGAAACAATTCTACAATAGGAAAGGAGGTCGGAATATACCTTGGATGTAGAACCAATTCTATCCAAAATATGAATTATCATTCAAAGGAGGATGAGAACAATGGTAACCAATAACAAGAACCTGAGGTAGGATAAAAGTGGTAAAGGAAATTAGTAACCCTTTACAATCATGATTACGGGTAATACAGGGAGATCACTATAGGTTTTCCGAGAAGAATAAAGTAGAAAGGTAAGAATTGGATTTAGAATTCGAAAAGTACCAAGTATTGTTATAAACAATATAGAAAAGTACTATGGTTAGGAAGGAAGAGGTGTTTAGTTTCTATAAAATATAAGTCATTGTAATGTATCTAAAGATAGATAAGAAATAATAAGAAGTTTTTCCATACCAAAATAGTGGCATCAGAACCATGTTCCCTATAAGGTATGGTTCAAGGGAAAGTAATGTAAACCTACCAACAATAGTTAAGATACCCTACCTAGAATATACTCATGAGATACTCAAAATATACAACAAGATATAAGAATTAAATGGAGGATATAAGTATCAGTCAGAATAATTCCCTCCAATTTGACTATGACCACATAGTTTCAAAGAATTCAATAAACGATCTCCATGTTCACGAAAATAGTTAAAGATAATTGAACACTGACGCTATTAATATGACTCAAGGTGAGCATATAAAATATTAAAACTTGAGAATAAGACAATCAAGATCAAAGGTATAGTATCTCCATTTGTAAAATAGCGAAACAATACTTAAGTGAATAGTCATAATTCTATAATGAAAAGATATTCACCCCTATAGGATAAAATATTATTGCTAGCATCGTCTTAAAATATATACATATAGGAAAAAGTAGCTTGGAAATGAATGAAAAATCACATATGTGAAGCTCTACAAAGAGGGTGATATACATGCAGAGATATTGACATTTCAGTATTCCACAAAACTTTAAAAATGATATAGTTTAAACATATGCGCCAAGTGTGATATGATCATCGGTGAATTCCACATGTTGAAAAAACTTGGTGAATATTGTATAGAAACATTTTGTTGGATAATAATTTAGATATGTTAGGATAACCCTATCATTCTATGTTCATATTGTAAACTATTTCATCTTGGTTTACTTGTAATTTTACACTAAAGTGAAACAATTCAGAGTAGGCCTGATTAATTCAGTTAGGAGTAGGATTAATAATCATATAGACATCATAAGAATGGAAGATACAATAGTATTCCGTGCATTTATCTATACATAATAAATGAAAAATTGATACCATGATATCAAAATAACGACATCAAATTGAATGCTGCAAATGTTACATTAATTGTTATTACCCTTGTGTAAGGGATATAAAAATAATTGGGTAGCTAGTTATTCCCAAATTACACTCAAAAATCAATATCTTACAATTTAAAATAAGCAGAAGTCCATTCCATTGGCATAGTTATGAATAAATATATCAAAGAATCTTTGTATTTCTATAATACTATACTAATGTATTGATCATGTTGGATGCATGTGGGTGGATAAAACATTTGTTCTATGCACGTGAAAATTAAGAAGCACCTATTCAGTATGTATACAAAGGTGCTAGGAGAGGAACAAGATATAAATGAAAGAATGTGCCTACTTTAGAGACGAGTCGTCTCACTAGATGAAATAAAGTGTGGATTGTAAATATGAAGGAAAGCAATTATTTCCCTTTCGAAAAGATGGAATCTCTCTGATAACACAAAGGGTTTCACGAAATACTAAAACCATACATAATTGACATAATGAATCTCTCTGATAACACAAAGGGTTTCACGAAATACTAAAACCATACATAATTGATAGAATGAGAATTGTAGTTACCAATTTGTGTTTCTAAGTTATATTAAAAATTTAATATTTCATCTCTTGTACTGAAGAGATAATTAAATGATAATTTCAATCTAATTCAATGAAAATGATGCAGACATGGTCAACGGATACTATGTTGTATCTTCAACTAGAAAGAGATTAGGTTCTAGAATCGAGCTTTCGCTTAGGACATAAGTACAAGGATACATGGAAGAAAGAAGACACAAAAAAAAATGATTATTTACCTAGAATTTCAGAAACAAAAAAACTAAACAATGAACACTGATGATGATGTTCATAAAAGGGGAGGAGAATGTAATATCCCTCCATTGTTGTAACCTTGTTATGGCCAAATTGAATAACGAGTGGAAGAAAAGCAATGAAAAATATCATGATATCTATTTTATTAAACTAATAAATGGAATGTAAGTATTGGGAATGAGACACCTATATGATGAGATGCTTTCCAAAGAAGGATAAACAAAAGTCTAATTAGAAAATGGGATTAGAAGATTCTTTCATGAGAATATTTGTAGAAGAAATTCTAGATAAACTTAACGGATAGGAGAGAAAGATTTATTAAGTTTCTTAGATGGAGAAAGATGCTAAGCTTAGAAAAGCCTAAAAGCACAATGGGAGAGAAAGGCAGGATTTTATGCAAAATCCTAGTCAAGTGGATAAAAATATCCATAAAACAGGATGCCTCTAAAAGATACTTTATCATGAATGAAAGGTATAAAATACCTATTAAAGGGATTAGTGGGAATAATGATCTTCTCTGTGGAAAGTATTCTCAACTCGGGGGGAACTGAAATCACAGTTCATGGTTGGGTGGTAGGTGTTGTTGGGAAAAGTATCCAATACGGAATGACCCTATCCCACTCTAAGGGTGATAGTACCTCAGCAACAACCGAATGCAAAGCTATTCAAGATTACTTCTTTATGAGATGTAAGAGAGAGGAGGAAGAGATCCACTAACCGTTATCTTCCGCTAATGATTGATCCAATCTTCCCTCTTTGCTGCTTGCTCCCATCTCCTTGCTCTTTCACTGGCCCAGCTACACAAAGATCCTGCAAAAGCACAAGAAAGGGAAACTACAAGAAGCATACATCCATAACTGATTCAAGGATTAGAATAAATCAAATATACAAGCATCAATACGCCACAAAGACACATGCATATAGAAGAACCTCAAATACTTTATTAATGGAAGAAGTAAAGTTCTGAGAGTGTTACAACCATAAGAGGCCCAATCCAGCAACACCTCCCAGCAGAAAGAAATCTCCTCTTCACCTCCTTCAAGCAAATCACCCAATAGTTCTATACTCAAACCAACAACACTTCCTTACATTCACCAGATTCCAGCCCCCTTTAGACCTCATGAGAGAGCTCTATATATAGGAGTTTTGGAGAAAGGATGAGTCAGCTTGAGGCTGGCATGAAGCCAACTAGTGTCCTCTCCCACTTCAGTTATTCTTCAGTTCTTGAGTCCACTTGGAGTTTCTTACTTCCACTTGGAGATCTAGATCCTCTTACTCATCACAAGGCGAATTTCCTGATCCAAGTGTCGTTTTGGAAGCTTCCTGGGCATTTAACACCTTGCAGAATGACTGTGCCACTTGGCCAATCTTGCCCAGCGCAGGTAGCCTTCATTAGAGTTGACATTCAGCGCAGGTACAGAGTGGAGCAGTTGACATTCAGCGCAGATGCTCAGTGGAGCAGTTGACATGATCCAGAATTAGCTTGTTTTTGAGTGTTTTCAGGTGGAGAACTGATATTTAGTGCTGTGGTTTGCTGACCTTGTTCCTCTAGGGGTAGGAAAATCATGTTTAGGGACTTTGGATCCCTTAGATTATTGACATTTCATGCTTCATGTTGTAAGGCACAAAAATGTCTATAACATTTGCCCCCTAAAGTATGAGGTCGTTTATCGGGTGAAATGCTTTATCAGGAGGATCCGAAGTTCATTCAATCGCTGAGAGGTGTCCTGTAATAAAATACAATACAATACATTATGATTCATTCTGCTTTCATGATCTAGCTGAGGCGGGCATTCCCATGCTCAGCTTTATAAATTCATTTTGGTACATATAACAGACGATCGTCTGATGATAGACTGATAATTCTCTGCTGAAATTATCATCCTTTGAGTAGGATGATCATCTGCTGCAATGATGTACATATCAAATGTCTTTATTTTTCCTGAATATATATCGCAGCCCAGATGGATGAAACTAGATCTGGGGTCTTCAAACTCGTTCGATCTTCACTCTAAGTACAAGTCGATCCATGTGAGAATTGCGCTGAAGTCGAACATGGAAAGACATCGCTTGATTACCGGTCAATAATGTAAACCGTTAACAAGCGCGAGAGGAATCACCGATAATGATAATGACCCTCAAGGTACTGCAGTACAATTCACGTGGTGTGAATATAGGACTTGGCATCGAACACCACGCAAAATCTTCTGGTCGAAGGTCATTGATGTATACCTGTCGCCGGAAGTGAGAAACTTGCCATTGAGGCATGCAAGCTTCAAAGTACTGGGGGGTTTGTCCCTAGATCAACTTCTTGGATAATGAGCTGAAGTCGACAAGAAGCGATCCGTCAAAGGAGGGCCTTAATGAATCCCACATCAGTGACACGGAATGGAGCTAATGATTTTAGTGGAGGTGAAAACAATCTGTGAAATATGATTCAGGGTGGCGATCATGGGTGGATGAAGGATAATGTATGGCAGTGGATGGGACACGGTTGACTTTTTCTGAACAACATCTCTTGAACATATAACGACACTGATGTGATGGATTGGTAGCATTACCCCAAATGTGGATGGTTTGGCGAGGACCATGTTGATGAGACCGGTGAATGAAACAACCCAACCCGATGTGATACGGAGGACAAAGTGTCATGTTCAAGAGCGACTTGCTACCATTAAAGCTTTGAGGTTCTTCCAATTTTTCCCCAATCATTTCTGACCAGTACCTCTTTATTTTTGTCAAGCTTGAGGAGGATAACATATGCTTGTTCTATAACCTGCCCTTCAGGCAAGCCCATCGCTATGTTTTAACGAGCCTAGCGATAGGGAAACTCGTTCTCGTCTAAAGACAAGTTTGTCGCTATTTAATCATTTTAACGAGTCTAACGACAAGGAAAACTCGGTCCTTTTCATTTTTAGAGAGTCTGAAAAGGTACAGAAAGTTAACTCCAAAATTCCTTTTTCGTCATCTAATCCCTTAAGTCCGAAAAAGTATAAAACAATACAGAAGGGATGAGTTTTCGATAACTTTAACGAGCCGAACAAAACAAGCGCTCAACCTTTTTGTGTAATAATCCCTCAGGTCCAAAAAGATTAAAATCTAGAGGAGGGATAGCTCTTCCGGTCACTTTAACGAGCTGGAAGGCCAAAACTCGGCAAACTTTTCATATTTTACGAGTTAGATGAAAAGAGCTCAAAGAAGACTCGTCTTTTGAGGAACGAGTGATAAACAGGGATAGCAGCAGATTCCAGGTACAGGTTGGAATTTTCCAATCACGGCAGTGTCACAAGGATGGCTAAATGAAATCACTCTTCGCAGTTGTTCCTCAAAATGGGTAAACAATCATATGGGGGTGAACGATCGGCCAAATGGAGTGGAGGTGGCAAGTGCAAACACGACCAAAGCTTTTTATGGCTAATAAATTTACGATCACAATGGTTAGTTACCGGAATAGGTTCATTTTTTAATGAGCTTAAACTCTGGGGGAAACTCTTGCTCACGCTTTTCTATTTTTTAACGAGCATAAATTCCGCGGTAAAACTGCTCAATCTTATGTTTATTTTTTAACGAGCATGAACTATGTGCTAAAACTGCTCGGTAATACCAGTCATAAGATAAGAATGTCTCCTGTGAGATCTCTATTTTTTATAGAGCTTCATCTTCACTAAGCTTTGCTCCCTCTCATCCTTTCTTTATGCAAGTTCGGAAACGGTTCATCCAAAAAACAGATAAATAACCACTCCTAGCTTGCACTCCAAAAGGTTTGCATGCCCCCAGGTATAAAGTACAATTTCAAGGCTGCCCCTACTTATCCGATAAAACATTTGTTTTAAAGGGTGAGGCTTGCCTCTTTCTTGTTACCCAAAGATTGTTTCGTTAATCTTTCAAACAAAACATTTCCTCGGCATTGTATACCGAAATAGACAAGGGTGAATGACTGTTGTCAAACACGTGACCTTGATAAAAGAATCCTATTCCAGAACAACCCCTCTTCCATCCACGGACGGGGTACGGACTAGTCATACTCTCTCGCGGAAATTCTACCCTATACCCAAGGTTTCCTCTGCCCGAAGCAGACTAGGATGCATGCCCCCTGGGTTCCAGTCCCATCTTTCCGAATCACTCGCACTCATCGGGAAGGAGGACTGGGGGTGGAGACATTTCTTGGGTGAATAGACCAATGAGGGTTGGTATGTGACTATTTGCGATGCGTGATCCCGGAAATGAAAGTTGGTCTACGAGCTTGACAATTCTTCCTTCGTGTGGAAAACACATTACTCTAAAGAGTGAGGAGACTATAGCTCCCATGCAATATATATAGTCTCGTCCAAGGAGTAGGTTATAATCCAAGGGTCCTTGAACAACCATCACGTTCATCTGAACAGTCTTCCCTTTCAATGTAACAGGTACATTGGGGAGGATCCCTAATGGTGGACTGGTTCCTTTATCAAAACCCGAGAGATTTCTTATCTCAGGCAAAAGCTCCGGGGAACCCAGTGCTTTCCAAGCAATAGAGGAAAGGATACTCACAGATGCCCCTTCATCAATGATAGTTCCAGCCATTACCATTCTATAAATTTGGACTATGATTCTGAATGGTATACTGGCTGGTAACCGGGGTCTGCCTAGTTGGTTCCAATCAAAGGACAGAACCAGGTTGCTTGGTGGTGGGACCGAATACACGGCCGGATATGACCCTGACGATGTTCCTTCCTGCGATAAAGGAATGGGCGCATTGCCCTGATGCTCATCAGAGTCTGTGTTGATGAAAAGAATCTGGATGGTGTCATCCTTATTCTCTTCAGTGAGGGTGTCATTTGAAGATGAATCTTCAGTGACGGTGTCATTTGAGGATGAAACCTCTGAAGGAAGAACCGGGTCAACTGCCGTATCGACCTTTAGACTTTCGTCTGGTCTAGATTCAGTGGGTTCATTTTCAATGACTGACTCTTCAGCTGACCACTTGAGCGGGCCAGCTGTATTTTCAACCAACGAAGGACTTGGCACGAGTTTTTTGTATCCAGGAGGAAGCATTACCGGTGAAACCGGACGATCTTCCAAAACTCTCTTCGCTTCGTCTAAGAAGGGACAACGGTGGATGGCGTGATCGCCTTTACACAGTTTGCAGAGGAATCTTGCTCCCCCTCTTTATCTTGAACCTTCACTTTCGCTGGTTGACGGTGAGCAATCAACATGGCTATCAGAGGTTGATGCTCCTGAATTGTGCAACCGAGGGGACTAGTCTCTTAGTATCCGGGGAATACAGGGACAATCTCTATGGAAGTGGTCTCCTCTACATATGACACATGGCGATTTAGGCTCGGTCTGTGCTGTGTGTGGATTTTTGTCAGATGTCTTTTGCTTGCCCCCAGGCGCCTTAGGCTCCTTCTTCTTCTTCTCCTTCTTCTCCATGGGAGCTTGGCTTTTGCCGGCTCTACCTTGCGAAGATGAAGGATTAGAGGAAGAGTTATAGGAAGTGGAAGGCTGGTGGGCAGCTCTAGACTCATCTAACTGTTGACTCGACTGTTCAGGAACCATGGTGGTTTGAACTACATTGGTTGAGAATAGCCAAATAGGCAGGCCAATTGTCAGTCCTGGAAGCGACAATGTGGCCATGTGGGGCGCACCAACTTCTCCCCAAGAGGAGAAAGGACTAGGATTTCCATCATGTGGAATTCCTTGGTTGGGGCGTTCCATGTTCTCAACCTAAGATCAACGCGCTAATAGGAGGTGATTATGTTCCGTTTAAAATAAATTTTATAACGACGCTTAGACACAACTTGCTTTTTCACTTTTTAAGAGTCGAGAAAAAGCTAAAGATGACTCTAGTCTCCTTCGATGTTTTAACGACCCCGAAGTGACAAATGCTCGGATGGACTTTTTCAGTTATAGAGTTTGAAAAAGGCCAAAAGAAACTGCTCTGGAGTTCTAGGCAGAGGGTGTGCCAAACTTTTCGCAAAACCACAGAATACGTTTTGCGGTACGAGTGGTCGATCTTCGTGAATGCTGTGTTCACTGCATTGCGATCAGTAGGGCGGCCGACACGGCTTCCTGTGGATAAAGGCTTTGTTCCTATAGGGATCTCCCAATATATACGCGACGGTACGTGGGAGCACAAGTCCGTATTGATACTTATCGCTTCACCGTGGAGGAATCACCCAACCACTCAACGCTAAGATATCACGTTTAACGACGCCGGAACACGTCTCTAGCTTAGACCTCTATGTGTTTGCGTTATATTTCAATGCGTTGTTATGTAAATTCAATTTATTTTAAGGTTGATCTTGTTTAGCAGTTTGCCTTTATGGATCACCACGAGATGTATGATAACACTCCTAAATGCAGTCTAAGATGATAAGAAAGCTTTTCAATCTTTCAACTTTGAAAATCTTAACTACTGAGGGAAAAGAAAGATAACACCTTTTCACACAGATCATAGAGCACACACTAATGCACTTTTTCCCTAAATCAACATGCAAACTGTCATAATGCACATGCACAATGCAAGTATTTCTTTTCTCTTTCTTAATGTTTGTGCGACACAAAAAGAAACCTGTTGTATAATTTCGAATTCAATTTCAAGTGAAAGCAAACAAGCTTGTCCAAAATCGAAAGACACCTTAAGATTTACTTGTTTCGACACTAGAAATATATAAATTCAAACCAAATGACGAAAGCAAAAGCTCAATCAGCTATGAACAACAAACAAACTAACTCTTAAGATCAAAACGACGCTTTATCACAGGTCTAGATCTAAGAGGCCACAGCAAGACTAGTTCACTTTCGTTATGGGAAACTGCAAATGATATAAGAAATACACAAAGAACAAATACAGTTTCTTTATACAACCAAGGCGGAATAGTGGCAAGGAAAGTTGGTTTCAGATAGGTACATTGACTGGTAACAAGCTGCAAAAACAAGAGTGAAAACAGGGCAAGAAACAGCAGAAAACCCCAGTAGCACAAGGCAAGACTGGTTCAGCGCAGGTGGTACACAGGCAGTTTGACCTTCAGCGCAGGTAGCCCCTTCGGGAACTGCGCTGAAATGCAGACAGCCTTCACACAGCCTGCACTGAAGAACGAAACTTTCGTTTCTCTTGGTTTCTGGGTCACAGATTGCTCAAAAATTCACAGTTTTTGGCCAAATCAGAAGCTATCAGTCAAGTACACACTAAGGGATGACAAGGAGGATGAAAAGCTATCACTAAGAGCTCATTAGAGTCCTTTTGGATCAGCTCTTCAAATCATAAACTTGCCCAGAAACTGAGCTAGAGTAGCTGCCCTCTACTTTGCATTTGAAAGATCCAAATGCAGTTCGATTCGGTACTCCCTGTGTTTATGAAATGAATAGCAAAAACACAAACAACCAACAAGATACGTTCCCCAGCGGAGTCACCAATTTTTTGTTGGGAAAAGTATCCAATACGGAATGACCCTATCCCACTCTAAGGGTGATAGTACCTCAGCAACAACCGAATGCAAAGCTATTCAAGATTACTTCTTTATGAGGTGTAAGAGAGAGGAGGAAGAGATCCACTAACCGTTATCTTCCACTAATGATTGATCCAATCTTCCCTCTTTGCTGCTTGCTCCCAGCTCCTTGCTCTTTCACTGGCCCAGCTACACAAAGATCCTGCAAAAGCACAAGAAAGGGAAACTACAAGAAGCATACATCCATAACTGATTCAAGGATTAGAATAAATCAAATATACAAGCATCAATACGCCACAAAGACACATGCATATAGAAGAACCTCAAATACTTTATTAATGGAAGAAGTAAAGTTCTGAGAGTGTTACAACCATAAGAGGCCCAATCCAGCAACACCTCCCAGCAGAAAGAAATCTCCTCTTCACCTCCTTCAAGCAAATCACCCAATAGTTCTATACTCAAACCAACAACACTTCCTTACATTCACCAGATTCCAGCCCCCTTTAGACCTCATGAGAGAGCTCTATATATAGGAGTTTTGGAGAAAGGATGAGTCAGCTTGAGGCTGGCATGAAGCCGACTAGTGTCCTCTCCCACTTCAGTTATTCTTCAGTTCTTGAGTCCACTTGGAGTTTCTTACTTCCACTTGGAGATCTAGATCCTCTTACTCATCACAAGGCGAATTTCCTGATCCAAGTGTCGTTTTGGAAGCTTCCTGGGCATTTGACACCTTGCAGAATGACTGTGCCACTTGGCCAATCTCGCCCAGCGCAGGTAGCCTTCATTAGAGTTGACATTCAGCGCAGGTACAGAGTGGAGCAGTTGACATTCAACGCAGATGCTCAGTGGAGCAGTTGACATGATCCAGAATTAGCTTGTTTTTGAGTGTTTTCAGGTGGAGAACTGATATTTAGTGCTGTGGTTTGCTGACCTTGTTCCTCTAGGGGTAGGAACAACATGTTTAGGGACTTTGGATCCCTTAGATTATTGAAATTTCATGCTTCATGCTGTAAGGCACAAAAATGTCTATAACAGTAGGTGCACTCAGTAAGTACCGGTTCATACAACAAACTCTCATGAGGAAAATATATACATAATTCTGCCGAAAGTTATGTATGAGATTATTTTGTTTGGTGCAGACAAATATTTGAACTAGTTTGAGTGTCGATGGACTATGAATTTATTGTGATGTACATAAGCTTTATCGTATTTCTAATGCTTAGGATTTTTTTATTTATCCAGTACATATAAATGGGCACATATGGTTAATTATAAGAACTACCGATATGCAAATAGTATTGCGAGTACACCTGGCATCGTAGTAACCATATATAATATTTTAAGGAGTGTAACATAAGTATTTAATAGGGAATTTACCCTATATCTTGGAACCATATTAAACCAAGATACATATAATTATCACTTATGGGTAGATTCAGTGAATTATCCCACTAAAAATGGGAAAAACAATGTAGAAGTATAAGTAGAGTGTTGTCACTGAGCGTGGGGCATCGGGTTCTTGTTACCGAGGTTAGCTAGGGTTAGTATTATTTTGTCAGATACATATCAGTATAAGACATTCCTCATAGGGTGGACATAATCTTCAATAAGGAGCGGAAACGTTTATGAAAAGAATAGGTGAAAGAGGGATAATTTTAAGTGATAACGATCACGTTGGAATTCAAATTATCAATTACTGAAAGTATGGGTTTTCGCCACATGGGAGGTTTGGTTGACACCGATCGTTAATAGGTAAGGGAATCAATAGTAGTAAATAATTTTTGCAACTAAACTAAGAGAACCACCATGGTTGGGAAGATTCCGCCTAAATTTACCTCAGTAATTATAGGGATATTGGAATTTGGGATTGAGTACATTCGTAGTCATAAGTGGAACATTACTAGTGTTAATTCTCTTTAGGAGCTATGTTTGAAAATATAGTAAATTAAATAGAGCACTATTAACATGATCTACTAGAAAAGAAAATATTTTAACAATATATATTCCTTCAATCTGAAAATTCAAAATACACAGAGGAAAACCATATTATTTTACCCCTACTAAGGGAATGGAGTGAGTGAAGGAATAAACATTTTCTCTATGACTAACTACTAAGACCTAAATGTATATAAATTAATACAAGTATTTACTCAAACATGTGTAGCAAAAACATAAAGAATAAAGTAAAGATACCAATTCTTGTGAATAGCATCAACTTGCCCATTAAAGGAACAACTTCATGTTGATACCATAAGAACTAATACCCGAACATTAATAAATGCATTATTGTAAATACAAATTTTACAAATAGTAGAATAAGAAGGTTACTATCATTATAAAATTCACAATATATTGCAACTAGTAGTAATTATATTTACATAAACCTTAAAGCGGGAATGAAAAATTTGAGTCAACCTCTCCTAAGTTTCGAAAAGGTGACCTCACAGATTGACAGGGGCTTTACTCTGAAGCCCAACGAGGGCTTGTGGCCGGCTTGTTCTAGTCAACCATCTTTGGCATTGTCCTCTGTGTCTCACAAATGCTTTCCTAGAACCATGCTCTCTGTAAGAGATGCAACTTCCGCGGCATCCAAGTTTTCTACATTGAAGCCCATTGGTGACTAAGTCTTGTCCAAGCCTAAGCAGGTGGAAGTAGAAACCCAAGGAGGTATTTGGCTACCCTCCTCATCTCAGACAAGACTCAAGGGGTGTGAGGAAGTGGCTTCAGGCAATACCAGGACTATTGGTAAGACACAGCCTCCATTCTCTGCTCAATAGCTTGCGGCCCCTCGACAACTGTGGTGGACTTCAACCCTAGGTCAGACTCGAAATCAGGAGGCAAACCCAATGGGGGTCTTGCTCGATGACTGCACAGTCTTCTGAACTTCCGAACGGCTGGCTGCAAGGCAAACAACAGAGAGCGCAGTAGGGGCTTAGTGCTTTGGAGAAGGTTTCTAGTCAGATGCCCCCTAGCTTTCTAAACCCGGCTGTTGGGAAGTTGGCCCCTACTTTCTCCAGGAGGTCACTGCTTTTATGAACCCTGTGTTGGCGGATGGCATTTGCCAGTGCCCCCCCTTTCACAAGCCTATACTTTCAGCTTTCAAGAGTGTTGTTTGGCCCAGCATACTTTGTTTGGACCGACCTATGGTGATGAAATCTCTTCCTCCTGCAGCTCGGATAATCTATGTTTCCAAAGAAGATGTTGCCTCGTCGCTCCAGAAGGTTCAAACTAGTCATGGGAACCAGGTAAGCCCAAACTGTTTTCAAATCTTCCTAAAAACTCCTGCTAGGGCTTCTACTGTACTCTGGGTCATAAACACAGACAAAGTGCTTGATCTGAAGCAAAGTATCATGGGGAAACACAGATACCCTCTCCGAACACAGATTTTGATATTCGAAGGAAAAATACTACAGGACCACCAACCCCTGAAGGAGTTTCACATCCATGCTGATTCCACCATTATACTTAACATGAGATTATGTGGAGGGGCTGCAACCAAGGGTAGAACAGGGTTGGGAGGTGGCACACAGTTAGGTTCAGGATCAAAGTAGAAGCAACCTCATGAGGGTCTATCATTCAGAAACATTCTTCAGGGGAAAAAGATAGCCTCTGAGCCATCCAAACAAATAGGAAATTCTCCAAACCCCTATATAGTGGAATAGCTGAACAACAACCCAAAATTAAATATTGATATACCAAAATCTGATCAGCAATGTGCCTCCCTTGAATCTCTAGTAATTATTTGTCGATTTAACTATTTCTGGCCTAAACCAGTATAACTCTTCCATTGGATTTTAAAAAATTGATCATTAGATTGTGACATCCACCTCTGCTCCAAAGGATTTTTGTTGTAAAATTCCCATCCCCTAAAGCTAGAGACAAAATTTTACAGGAAGGACCATGGTTCTGGGGTTTAACCGATCTGTTTAACACCCGATGGTTCCCCGATTTCGATGCAAACATCATGGTCATCTTCAAAATGCCAGTTTGGGTCTACTTGCACAACCTCCCCCTTCATTTCTGGGAGGACAGAGTTCTAGCTGGTATTGGCAACAACCTTGGACAATTAATTAAAAAGAATTCCCAAAGAATAGAGGAAAGGATTCTCACCTTCACACGCATATGTGTAGAGGTAGACCTCAGCAACGGACTTCCGAACAACATCCGATTAATTCACAACCAACTAATTTGGACACAAAGCTTGGATTATGAGAACACAACTTTCAGATGTCGAAATTGTAGACAAAAAGGGCACCTGCACAATGTGTGCCCAGAAGCCAAAAAGGATACCAGAAGGAAAAAGAACATAGGGAAAAAACCCAAAGTCTGGCAATACCCCCCACCTGAACCTGAAGATAAGGAGGAAGAAGCTTTGGATGGACCATCCCCACAAGAGGAAATTTAGGATCCTACGGGACCTGACACACAAGGGGGATCTCCACAAGACTAATCAGATGCCAAGAATCACAGGGTGCAGGCTGACTTGATCCCTGGTGAAGGGGAAATCAGTGGGAATAAACGCTTCCATACATCAGATAACTTAGACTCTGACAAGGACAACACCAAATTGGAGGTAGGAAACCATCTTTCTCTTGTCTCCTTGACGCCATCCCAAGGGGAATGGCACAGGGTAGAGAAAAAGAAAGGGTAGAAAGCTTAGCTTCCCCCACCATGTACATTATCTTGTTTTGTTATTTTCTGCATGTCTCTGCTTATCATTGGTCTCTGACTTAATGATGCTGCTTCTAGCCAGTACAACATGTAATTTTGTTATTCATATAATCGAAATTACACTTTTCTCTCTGGAAAAACATTATAGTTCGATCATAGAATTTATGATGAATGATTTTGATATTCCAAACTGATGGTGGAATAAAGCCATAGATGTGGTCTTCGCTCATAACTATTATAAATGACTCTAAATGAACCTCTAAAATGAACTAATGGTAGATTTGGGACCATGTAGCGAGGATTCCTGAATCAAAACCAACCTGGAACTGTGTGATAGCATCTTAACATCAATAAAGGTGTTTTGGTGAAATGCATCATACAGTAATGAACCAAGTCATATCTGCAAACAACATACAAGAATGAACATTATTATACTAGCATAGAGAAGAAATAGGAGGAATTAGGTGCATAAATTGAAGTGATATCGGGTTATGAAGGTAGTGCTGAAAGAAGGGCACACGACTCTAGAGTTAAATCGATGAAGGGAAGAAATTTCCCATGACAATGTACACGCGATTAAGTTATTATTTAAACCCTTAACTGAAAGTACGTGGAATCATGCAAAGAATACAAGGGCAGGTTAAAGTATAGCTTACCTGAATGTTAAAATCCTACTCCCTTGGATCATGTCGACACATGCACGCGATCGGATTTAGGTTTTGACTTGTGCTCACATACACAAACCTAGGCAAAGAAAAATAGTCAAAAATGTATTTTAGGTATTTGAATATGCCTTACGAACTATAAACAATGTTCATTGTAATAGATATATGAATACCGAAGAATGTACACCCATAGTAATGCAGTGGGCAGACAAATCCCCTGAGGAGTGGTCATATAGTAAGATCCTATAAAAAGACACCCTTGAAGCACTGCCTCAACAGTACGAAGTTTTGAAAAGCTCAGCCCACCATGTTCCATAGTCTCAAACTTGAACCTTGACACTAGCAAAAATACCAAGAATTCCAATCGGGCGCTAACTAGTCACTGAGTGGCTAGAGCTAGAAGTCGATTCCAATATCTATCCATTACAAAATAGTGTCGTTAGGGATTGACTAGGATTAATGAGGGAGTAAACTAGAACTATAAACCCTCAGCTAGAAGGGGTAAGCTTATAAGCAATCGATAGAAGACACGAAAGAGGAGTATCCATGTTAACGACTTAAGACAAGACCTATGAAAATGCTCTCATCAATTTTAATATGAAGAAAATCACTAATAAATCACAATGGACCAAAGAAAAAGAAGTCAAGACATAGAAACACAAATTTTACCTTTAATCATTGCAAGGAAACCCAAAAGAGAGAACAAGAATCAAATTCTTGGTAAGATGTTGGAAAGAAAGGCTAATTGTACATTTAAGCATTCACTGTTTTGTCTAAGTCGTAGCTTTCATATGCTCGGTAAAAGCAAGTGACTGAGGACGACAGTAGGTAACACATTGGGTTCGAGGAGATTGTATCCAGTAAGGAATAAACAAATAATCATAGCACATTGCATAAGGATATGCTTGTAGGAATCACCATGAAGAAACAAGTGCACCCACTTACTCCCCTGTGTCTCCAAAACCATTAATACAAGAAAGACTTTCCGCATAAAGGGAAGAAGAAATAAAATCACATAAAAAATAAAGAAAAATGAATTTAAGTGTTTGGTTTAAAAATGGAGATGTTACGTGTATGTTGTGCAATACAAAAAGACCAATCTTATAGGGATGGATTACTATCCCAACCATGAAAATCGCACCAAGGAATAATGCTCCAGGAGGAAAATGAAATGATGGAAAAATAATTGGACCAATTGAAAAATTCTAGACAAAGATATAAGGGCCGAGTAGAGGAAGACCGCTTGGTTTGATGAGCAGAGGTAACTGATTCAAAGGGTCGAGTGGAATGAGGCATACTGTCTATCACCCACAGCGAAAAAGAAAGGAGATTAGGGTTTGAGAAATTTAATCCCCATTATCAATTGACATCTCCCCTATTGCACAAGAAACCACAGTTACCTATGCCCATGTGAAGGGGAACATCGTGGTAGTAGCAGAGTCGAACCCACAAACCAAAGGCAAGACACAATATCAAAATCATTAAAATTGAAGTTAAAATAATGTATATCATCCATTATGGGGAGAGAGTTTATTACATCACCCATTATTTATGTCTTGCCCCTAATAAACCATCAGTGAAATAATTTAAAGGGGACAAAGTTATAATAAGTTAGAATAGTGGGAACATAAACATATGATGAATAACAAAAAAAACTTTATAATTTGGTAAATAGCCACGAAAAGAAAAGTTCCATAGTGTCTCATGATCAAATATTGTATGATGAATGGTGTAACTCTAATAGCCTCCTCCCACATCCACCAAAGTAACCATGCCAACTAGGGTAAACATGACACGAGAGGCTACTATGATCAGTTCTGAACTCATAGGTGACCTTAAGGAAGTGGAATTGATGGAATGTCACACACAGTCATCAAACATTATCAACAAAACCTTCACAAGTTAAGTCAGCCACTCAGACACCCTATCCCTAGGTCCCATTTTCACTCTCACGTTATGCGTAAGGGAGCTACGAGAGACCTAAAGTTTTTCTCATAGGCCTGAATGCCAGCGACTGTGGACCAAAATTGCTAGTTTTGTGCAAGCAACCTCAGGATTTAAGCCACTTTTTAAAGCCCATAGCTGAGGCCACTTCCCAAAATGGAATGAAAGCTTAGAATTAGGATAAGTACATGAAAGAAAATATTTAAATGAAATAAACTGACAAAGACCTTAAACAGACCCCTACTAGCCATGATGGGCATTTCTCAAACATATCATGAACATATAACCTACAAGTGTAAATACCAGATTTAAGTGTATGGAACACATACTTATCTGAGAATCTCTATGAACCATACTTCCCTCATGCCATTTGTTGCATTATCATCTATTAGGTCATAGACAAAATATCCATTCATGTACAAGTAAATACATGTTGAGAGCCATACATAACTATTGTCACAAAATTTACATATAACCAGTATAATAGGAACAAAAATACCATAAAAATATTAGCCATCAAAATCCATATACACATCAGTACATTTTCACTTGAAAATCAAGGGAATGAATTTCTCATTAACGGATGCAATAAACCAACTGGAGATGGGACTACCACATTCCACTTTACCATGGAATGACTGAGCCAAATGTCTCTTCAGTCATTCACACTCGTGCCATATTCCAAGCATGAATGTGGGATCTCGTAGAGCACATCAACCAAAACTCATCTAGGTCTTCTAGAGGCCATACACCTCAACCCATCAAAGAGTGATTCCACCTCATAGTCAAACATCATAAAACCATCATCAGATTGGTCTCCATCCAAGGATTCTAGGGATTCCAAAGCGTTTTTCCAACCAAAGATTCCAAAACTAGTAACCCAACCCACAACTTATATAGGGCTTCCAGAGCATTTGTACAATGAAGGCTTCGAGGACTAGTAACTAAACCCAAGTTGTTATAGGGATTCTAGAGTGTTTGTTCAGCCAGGGCTTCCAAGACTAATTGCTCAACCAAAGCTAAGGAAACATGAGAACCAACCAAAAACAAACAATGAAAGTAAATTCACAATCACCATGGCTATCCAGGAAATAGCAATGCTAGGAAATTCACTATCGATCTAGGCAATCCTCCATGCCAATGTTTGATCACAACCAAGAAACCAAATGCATATGCCATGCATGCCAAAACTAGTGAAGAAATCATACATGCAACTCTGTACTTGCAAGAAAATTTAATGTAGCTGTTGATGTGGATGTCTTCTTGCACTTTATTTCTCTTCCTTTGCCTTCTTACTCTAGGAATCCAATTATGCCACACCATCCAAGAGTGCTCTAAGGAAAATCTAAGTATCCAAGAGTATGAGAGAGAGAGAGACAGTAATGAGAGAGCTTCAACATTAAACTGACAAAAGGTTACGAATTGATCCTCGGAAGCCTTCTTATGGATGAGGCCTCTATCTTCTTCATTTTGCACTATTTTCCTTAATTTTCCTCCTCACTTGCAACATGTGACCTTTCACCTCCTTTTTATCCTAATTTCCATCATTCTCATAAACAAATGTGCCAAAATTCCATTTTTCCTTTTAATGCCTTCGCCATTGCCATTTCCATTTTCTTTGGCCATAAACAACCAAATGAACACCCCTTAGGATGTCTTTCCCAACATTTATCTTGGAATAAGTGTCCCATTCATCTGTGGTTATTGTTTTCTAACTTTTATTACATGGAATTTTCACTAGGGCTATTACAGAACCCTCCCCATTGGGGGGAACTATCCTCGGTGTTCAATCACGCATATACCTCAACAACCCACTGAAGGAATACATAATACTCATGGAGATTTATAACATAGATCGATGTCATATTTACATCGAAATATCTGCTCAAGAGAAATCATCATGCCAACATACCACACAGTGGAGCTTTATAGAACAACTCATTATGATATTCACAATGATCATCCTACTGAGTGCCAACTCATATGTCATCATAACATCACGATAACATAACCACATGATAGCATAATAACATGACACCCATACACATAGTGGAGATTTATAACATAGCTCGTTATTGTATTTACATCCATACACGGGTGTACATATAGAAACAACATAACATATATATTTAAATATATATATATATATATATATATATATATATATATATATATATATATATATATATATATATATATATATATATATATATATATATATATATATATATATATATATATATACATCCTACTGAGTGCAAACTCATATGTCATCATAACATCACAATAACATAACCACATGACAGCATAATAACATGACACCCCTACATATAGTGGACATTTATAACATAGATCGTTACTGTATTTACATCCATACACGAGTGTACATATAGAAACAACATCAACATATATATATATATATATATATATATATATATATATATATATATATATATATATATATATATATATATATATATAAATATATATAAGATATATATAAAATATTTATAAATATATATATATATATATCAAGACATCATATAGCATATACGCAACCATCATAAATCATATATCGACCACCATAAATCCAATACCAAACCATCGTAAATAAAATACGCAACCATCATAAATCATATACCAAACCACCATAAAGCATATACCAAACCACGATAAATCATATACCACACCACCATATCAAGTTCTTTTGATTCAAGCAAAAAACAAGAAAGGATACTTGGCCCAGTTCTGATCCTCCATCTCCCATGTAGCTTCATGATAGAAAAAGTGTTTCCATTGCACTTTAGCTTGCTCGATTACTCGATTTCAAAGAATGAGAAACCTGTTATGTAATGTACGCTGAGGATCCGACTAGAATTCTCCATCTAGCTCCACCTACAATACATACCAATCAATCACATGGTCAACATCCTTAACATACTTATTAAGTAAAGATACATGGAAAACATCATGTATTGTCAATTTCGGAGGTAGTGTAAGTCAATAAGCTACTAGCAGAATCCTCTCAGTTGTGTTGAAGGGTCCACAAGATCAGGGTGCTAGCTTGGCACATGATCTAATCCACAAGGAGCTCTTCTTCGGTTTGATGTGGAAGTACACATATTCCTCAACCTAGAACTCCTTGAACAACCTGTTCCTATTTGCATAACTCTGTTGCCTACCCTGTGCTTCCTTAGGATTGTTCTTGATCATCTACATCTCTTGTTCCATCTCTGGAAACATATCTGGTTCAATGAATACTCTGTTAACTGATCACTCCAACTTATGGGAGTGTTACAACTCCACCCATACAATGCCTCAAAAGGAATCATCCTCAAAGACTCCCGATAATCATTGTTGTATGTGAACTATACCAAAGGGAGATACTCTTCCCACTTCCACTGCCGATGCATCACATACATTCTCAACATGTCCTCCAATATCCTATTGAACCTCTCTGTCTATCTATCTATCTGCGGATAATAAGCTATGCTAAAGGCCAAATCTATACCCAAACTTACAAATAACTCCTTACAAAACTTGGAAGTAAACTTTGCATCCCTATCTGAAACAATCTTCTTTGGAACACCATGTCGTCTAACCACATCTCTGATGAAGACTTGTACCACATCACTATCTAAGAACATAGACTTCACTTGAATGAAGTGTGCAACCTTTGTTAACCTGTTCATAATGAACATGATGGAATCATGTTGCTTCACTATATTCGGTAACCCTATGATGAAGTCCCTGGAAATTACCTCCCATTTCCATTATGGAATCACAATCAGCTCTAGCAGTCCACCTGGATGTTTACAATCTACTTTGACTCACTGAAAATGAAAACACCTCGCTCGAAGCTCTTAAATGAATAATAATATCTCTTCACTGCTGTTAGTGTCTTCTGATAACTAGGGTGACCTGAATATGGTTTCGCATGAAACTCCCTCAAGATCACCTTCTTGAGTTCACTGCTATCTGGTACATATATCCAGTCTTGGAACCTAACCAATCCATATGCTATAAGACAATAATCCATAACCTGTGCACCTGCACCTGTACCTTTACTTCCACCTGTACCTCTACGACTACTTGTACTTGTACCACTACTTTTGCCTATACCACTACATGTACTTATACCTGTAATATCACCTATACATGTACCATAATCCTGTTGCAACTTGCACACAATCTCCATATACTTGACATCATGATGTCATGCATACATGATCCTATCCTATTAGTCCATCCCATAGGATCTCACGATTGCTAAGTGATCTACCTATACCCATATTCTGAGAGAATCAACCACCCTATTGTCTTTAACTTTGATGTACCTGATATCAAAATCCAAATTGTTGATCATAGCCAACCATCTAACCTACACAGCATTCAGATTCGGCTGGTCAAACAAATACCTCAACCCAATGTGATCACTCATAAGTACAAAATACTTGCCAAGAAGATAGTGTCTCCACATCTTCAATTAATGTATGATCGCTTCTAACTCAAGGTCATGTGTCAGGTAGTTATGCTCATGCTCATTTAGCTTCCATGACTCATAGCATACTACTTTCCCATCTTGCATAAGGACTGCACCAAGCCTTCTCTTACAAGCGTCTGTACATACTGCAAACTCCTTGTTCGGATCTACAATCTATAGTACTGGTGCATGTGTCAACAACTTCTTAAGTTTCTAAAAGCTAACCTCACACTCCTCAGTCCATTCGAACTTCTTACCTTTCCTCTGTGAGGAAGTAATGGGATAAGAAATCTGCGAGAAGTTCTTGATGAACCTCCTATAATATCCTTCCATACCTATGAAATATCTCACCTTGTCCACACTCTTAGGAGCTACCCACTCCATGATGGCCCTTATCTTCTTTAAATCTACTGCAATGCCTTCCTTGGAGACAACATGTCCTAAGTAGTGCACCTCAGTCTAAAAGAAACTATACTTGCTGAGCTTAGCATACAACTGATGCTCCCTCAACAACCTCAACACTACTGCTAAATGCTCGACATGCTCTTTCTCATTCTTAGAATATACCAATATATCATCAATGAACACAGTAACAAACTTATCCAAATATGGAAATGACACATTATTCATAAAACACATGAATGTGGCTGGAGCATTAGTTAAGCCAAATCAAACAACAACAAACTCATAATGCCCATAACTAGTCCTAAACGCAATCTTGTAAATGTCCTCCTCTTTGATGCGTACCTGATGATATCCATATCTCAAATCAATTTCCGAGAATACTGCTTCTCCCTTCAATTGATCGAAGAAGTCATAGATCCTCGACAAAGGGTACCTGTTCTTGATAGTCACTTTGTTCAACTTCCTGTAATCAATGCATAATCTGAGAGTACCATATTTCTTCTTCGCAAATAATAATGGTGCACCCCATTGTGATACACTTGGCCTAATTTATCCCTTGTCTAACATTTTCTTCAACTACAATTTTAACTCAACCAACTCAGGTGTGCTCCTCTTGTAAGGTGCTTTAGATGTTGGAGTTGTCCCTGGCACTAACTCAATAGAAAATTCTACCTCCCTATTAGGGGGTAGCTTTGTAATGTCCTGAGGAAATACATCCTGAAACTACTGCAAAACTGGGAAATTTTTCAACACATCCACATCCTCAACCTCCTTACCCTTATCTCTAGAAATGCGTTTTGAAAATAGCTTGTACCACTTCCTGCAGCTATTCTTTGTTTGCATAGATGTCACCATCGTAATTGATCTTGCTTTATTCTTACCCTGTAGGACTGTTGGTTTTCCATTATCGTCAACACACTCAATATATTTATCATAACATTCTAGCTTGGTTCTATGTAGATACAAGCAATCCATGCCCAATAACATATTGTATGAACCCGTAGGTAATAAATTTAAATGTGTTGTTGTAGGCATGCCATTTATGTCAAATGCACAAACTCTTACCCAATGATGCACTCACTTCTTTGTACCTGTAACCAACTGCACTAACGAAGACTCTACATGAAACTCCTTATTCAAACTACACTTACCCACCGAGTTAGGACTAACATATCTATAATTAGATCCAAGGTCAATCAGAATATAAATAACTTAATCACAAAGCTTACCATCCATCTCAATGATAGATGCCTGGTGTTCTTACTACTTGTTATCCATGACTGCATAGATATGAGGAATACTCTGGCCTACATATCCGACAATATGCACCTCCTATGCACTATATATATGAGGTCTACCACCCTGATTCTATGGAAAATCTTTGATGCAATGATATTTTCCACAAGTAAAAAATTCTATATGCTTCCAGCCTCTGCCCTTATTATTTTTTTAAGATCAATGTCCCTATCCTCTATCTGATGCATTCAACCTCTTAGGTGGTGCAACATTCTCCTTGTTATATGTACTTTGTGGCCTTGCTCACCTTTTATCCCATTCACCTTTGTTCTTTAAATTACCCCTCTAGTCTGGCTTAGTCTCAGTTCTATACTTTGAATGCTGATAGCAATGCTTTAGCTTTCGAATGCCCTCCTCCAATGATCTAGGCTCATTGAATTCAATCCTATCTTTGAATGCAACTGGTAGTCCACTAATGAACCTATGAATCTTAGACTTCTCCTCCTTTATGTAAGGCATATACCTCAACAACTCCAAAAACTTACTGGTGTACTCATCATCTGTCATGGATCCCATCTTTAGTTCATAGAATTATCTTGCCCTGTCATCAAAGTATCTCTCTGAAAGATACTTTTTCTTGAATATACCCTCAAATTCACTCCAAGTCAAATATTCCTCACTTATATCTCTGACATTCTTCAAATCTTCGTACAAATGTCTTCTTTACCTTTAACACCGGAAGTAGCTACTCTAGATTTCATGTTCTTTGAGTAGTTATGCAACCTAAAGAACATCTTCATACTGAGTAACTGAGCCTCTGTATCCTGTGATCACTTTACCTCTTTATCAAAATTAGGTGTCTTTTCTTTCTTAAACTTATTTGGCAAGTATCCCTTATCACTCCTCCTCTAAGGATGATAACAATGACGATCATAATACTTATCTGGATCAGAACTAGAATCATACCTATGTCTATCCCTTCTCCTCTCCAGAGTGTCCAACAATATTCCATCTCAGATTGTGTCGTCTCTATTTGAGCGGTGATCGCCATGCAATCTAATGTCATATGCACCATTAGTTTTGTCCTTTTGCTTGTTGAGCCTCAAAACTGATTCTTTTTTACACCCTTTTTCACCAGTTTTATTCTTGTTTGACCATCATGATCACTCAATGGGCATAAAATCATAGGATTTATGGCATGATAGTTATATAATTTTCTTGTATTTCATAAGTTGATAATGTTCTTTATTATTAGTCCAATATTTTCTTTAGCTACCGAATTGGGATGATTTTGCAGCTAATGTTTGATTATGTAGCCAAGTTCATAGTTTGATAGGTTCCAAGGTGCTATTTGGAGAGGTAAATATTTAGAAAGCTGGTGAGAAATGCACTCAATGACCCCCTCCTACCTTCATGAACCAGACTGATAAAAGAATCTTCCAGTTATGTGGTCAAGGATAAATTCGACTCTATCAGCTATAACATATGAGTGAGGAACGAGATATATGCCTCAAGATTTTCTTTGTTAATAGAAATTTGTGAGTGAATTTTGTTATGTTATCTCTTGATAGATAATTTTAGCATTCCGTTAGCAAGGATAGGCATCGAGCTCTGAAAATTTAATGATCTGGGCTTCATAAAAGACCTCGCAGTAGACACAAACACAATGACTTTTATGTGACAGTGAAGACTTAAAAATCTGTTTTTAATATTTAGTTCATGATGAACCTTTTTGTTTCCATGCATGGATGACTACTTGATTGATAGGGTGATTTCCTATTTGAAGTATGGATTCTTGTTAGTTTTCAATATATAGAATTTTTGTATAATTTCATAAGCTTTGTATTTTGTTTAATTGAGTAGATGTGTTTTTAATTTCTTTGAGATTCAAATTATGAGTGTTTTACTAATCATCTCTTTTGTTTATAGATGCACTTCAATTAATCTTAATAATAGTGATAGCAACAATATGATTTATGCTTAGAAATAACTTTATTTCCCTTATAGAACACATGATTTATGTAGGTTTTAACCTTGTACAGAAATTACCTGCATACGAATTCTTAAACAAAGAAAATAAACAATGCGAGAGCATAACCCATAAAACACATATGCACAGAGATTTTTCCCTGGATCCCAAAACCGGGACTACCAGCTTGATTTTTCATTATGTTCCTTTCAATGTTACAATACATATTTATACATGCCGAAGCATCCAATACCATGGACCGAAAAACCATCGCGTCCAATACCATGTGCGAAAAACATGCACAAAACCATAGGTAGGTTCGCCCAACCTAATATAGGGTCCAAAAAAATTTTCCCGGGGCGCTGCCCCGGACCCCGTAGAGGGGGGCTACCCGCCCCCCACTTCGCAATCGGCGCAACGAAGGGGGGCTCCCTCCCCCCTCTAACCTCCCGTTTAACTACGTAGGTTAGTCGTGGAAAGAATATAACACAACCCAAGAATCTCCCACTTGTTGTTTTCTTTCCACAGGAGAGCTTAGTCATTTTTCCAGCCCTGAAACACCCATTGTTTCTCTACACCAAGAGAACTTCTCAGAGCTCATAGATTTTGTCAATGTATCTGCAGTATTCTTCAAAGTGTCCACCTTTACCAGCAACACCTTTTTGTCTTCTATCATATCCCTCACAAAGTGATACTGAACATCAATGTGCTTTGTCTTTGAATGATAAGCAGGGTTCTTTGCGAAGAAAATTGCACTTTGGCTGTCACAGTCTATTCTTATAGCTCCCTGTACTAACCCCATACTTGAACACAATCTTTGCAACCAAACTTCTTCCTTGCTTGCATGAGTGGCTGCCATGTATTCTGCCTCTGTAGTTGATAGTGCCACTACAGATTGTTTCTTACTCATCCAACTGACTGCACCTCCAAATAGGTTAAACACATACCCACTTGTAGATCTTCTCTGATCCAGATCTCTAGCCCAGTCTGCATCAACAAAACCATGAATATCCAACACTCTGTCTAATCCTAGTCTTCCTTGGTAGCACAAACCATAATCACTAGTGCCACGCAAATACCTGAAAACCCGCTTCACTGCTGTCCAGTGCTCCTTCTCAGGTTTTGACATAAACCTGCTCAATACTCCCACTGCATGTGCAATGTCTGGTCTAGAACAGACCATTGCATACATCAGGCTACCGACTGCACTTGCATATGGAACACGGGACATGTCCTCTTCCTCTTCTTGTGTCTTGGGACACTGTTCAACAGATAACCTCACACCTACAGGAATAGGAACCTTCACCGGTTTACTATCCTGCATATTAAACCTCTGCAGTATTGTCTGGACATACTTCCTCTGGTTTAACCAGAGCTTCCTCTTTGCTCAATCTCTTTTAATTTCCATGCCCAAAATATAGTTTGCAGCACCAAGATCTTTCATGTCAAATTTGGAGGACAATTGGGTCTTCAAATCCTGGATAATTTCTTTGTCATTTCCAACCAGCAACATATCATCCACATACAAGACCAGATAAATAACACGGTCACCAATTAATTTAAAATACACACAATGATCAGCTTTGCTTCTGGTGAAGCCAAGTCCCCGTATAAATATATCAAATTTCCGATATCACATCCTTGGTGACTGTTTTAACCCATACAGAGACTTCTTTAACTTGCATACCAGTTCTTTCTTACCCTTCACTGCAAAGCCTTCAGGTTGCCTCATGTAGATTTCCTCTTCCAAATCCCCGTGAAGAAATGTTGTCTTCACATCCATTTGTTCTACCTCAAAATCAAAAGTAGCAGCAACAGATAAAAGTAATCTAATAGAAGCTACCTTGGCAACAGGAGAAAAAATATCACCAAAATCAATTCCTGGCACCTGGGAATAACCTTTTGCTACCAACCGAGCTTTGTATTTCTCCACCTTTCCTTCTGCATTAGTCTTCTTCTTGAACACCCATTTGCTGCCAATGGGTTTCCTTCCAGCCGGCAACTCTACCAGATCCCAAGCCTCATTTTTGTGCAAAGATGCCATTTCATCAACCATGGCCTCTTTCTAGAGTTTTCCATCCTTGGGATCATCATCAGTAACAGACAAAGCAAAATTTGAACTAAAAGCAGATGGATTATACCTTTCTGGCTGCCTTCTTTCTCGACCTGATCTTCTCACAGCCGGAGTTTGTGGCTCTTCATCTTCTGATTCCTCCTCTGCTGCAGAGTCTGATTCTTCCTCCTTTGGCTCAAACTCTATCTTCTCAGGTTCCTTTGGTTGGACTTCATGTTGAATAACATCTTTTACCTCTCTGAACACCACATCCCGGCTGTACACAACCTTCCGTGTGACTGGGTTCCAAAGCTTATAACCCTTTAAACCATCCTTATACCCAATAAAGATGCACTTTTCAGATTTACTATCCAACTTGGTTCGTTTCTCCTTTGGAACATGTACATATGCATCACATCCAAATACCCTCATATGTGAAAGAGAGGGTTTCTTACCAGTCCATACTTCTTGTGGAGTCTTATCCTCCAACGCTGATGAGGGTGATCTGTTGATCAAGTAACGTGCAGTATCCACCGCCTCTGCCCAGAATTCCTGTCCTAACCCGGCACCACTGAGCATGCTTCTTGCCCTTTCCATCAACGTCTTGTTCATTCTTTCTGCGACTCCATTTTGCTGAGGTGTATATGGAGTAGTCTTCTGCCGTGCTATACCACACTTCTTACAAAATTCTTCAAATTCCTTGCTGCAAAATTCTCCACCATTATCTGTCCTCAGCACCTTTATCTTCTTCTCTGTCTGATTTTCCACCAGAGCCTTAAATTCTTTAAACCTGTCAAAGACTTCAGATTTCTTCTTAAGGAAATATATCCATGTATTCCTTGAGAATTCATTTATGAATGATACATAGTACACAGACTTACCCAGTGATGGAACCTTCACAGGTCCAAACACATCACTGTGCACAAGCTCTAATATCTGTTTCGTCCTCTTACCACTAGAGGGGAAACTCACTCGATTCTGCTTCCCATACACACAATTTTCACAGAAATCAAAATCCAGAGAGCTATCATTCATACCTTCTACCATACCTTTACCATGAAGTATTCGAAGGCCTTTCTCTCCAATATGTCCAAGCCTTTGATGCCACAACATGGTCTTCTCTCCAAAGACCACTAGATTTTCTACTCCATTTTCAGGAACCATAGAACTATTGCACCCATCGACAACAGTGCTACCTTGCAGCGTGTACAGAGTTCCAATCCGAACTCCTCGCATCAATATCAGTGCTCCTCGAACCATCTTGCAGGTATCTTTCTCGAACACCGTCTTTACACCTGCATCATCCAACTTGCTTACAGAAATCAGATTTCTGGCCAATGCAGGAATATGTAGAACACCCGGAAGTGTTCTAACCCTTCCACCTTGGAACTTCAACTTTAATTTTCCCCGACCAATGATTCTAGCCTTCCTATCATCTCCTAAGAAGACATCACCACCATCGTATTTCTCATACTCACAGAACCACTCTCTATGGGGAGTGAAGTGAAAGGATGCACCTGAGTCAATCGACCATGCCTCATGATCTACATGTGTACTTGAAGAAGCCAAGTACACATCCCCACCTTCATCTGAGGTGGTTTTCGCCTCTGCAGAAGGAGCATCATCAGATCCCTTTCCTTTATCAGGAGCTTTAGATTTACAATCCCTTCTGAAGTGCCCTTCCTTTCCGCATTTCCAGCACACCACCTTTGTAGGTTTTCCTGGAGATTTAGATCTCCCTCTAGATTTAGATCTCCCACTCGATGACTTATTTTTGTTTCTATTCTGGGACCGTCCTCGTATAGACAAGGCATCACCATTCTGGTTGTCCATATTCTTCCGTCTCATCTCCTCCGTCAGCAAGGCTGAGACTATTTCATCAAACTGCAAAGCAGTTGCATTGCTACCTATTGCAATAACCAGACTATCCCACGAATCTGGTAGAGAACACAATAGACTGATGCACTTATCTTCATCTGAAATTTTAATATCAACAGATAATAATTGACTTACCACAGTATTAAACGCATTCAGATGCTCTGTCACCGAGTCTCCATCTTTCATCCTCAGGTTATACAACTTTTTCCGCAGGAACAGTTTATTCACCAGAGACTTAGATTGGTACAAAGTCCCTAACTTGACCCACAAAGCCTTTGCCGTAGCTTCCCCTGATACATTCAGCAATACTGAATCTGAGACACACAATCGTATTGTGCTCTTTGCCTTCCGATCCAATTTCTTCCATTCTTCATCGGTCACTCCCAATGGTTTAGTACCCGGATCTACTGTGATCCACTGATCTTTATCGACCAACAGATCCTCCATCTTGAGTTTCCCCAACTCAAAACTCTGACCATTGAACTTCTCAATCTCGATCTTTCCACTGCTCGCCATCTTCTTTCACCACCAGAATCGATCTCGCAGATCTCCCACTGAACAGGGTCTACCACAGGCCCGAGCGAAAACCCTCAGCAACAAAGGCGTCCCCTTGAAGCCAAAACAGCTCTGATACCAAATGTAGGTTTTAACCCTGTACAGAAATTACCTGCATACAAATTCTTAAACAAAGAAAATAAACAATGCGAGAGCATAACCCATAAAACACATATGCACAGAGATTTTTCCCTGGATCCCAAAACCGGGACTACCAGCTTGATTTTTCATTATGTTCCTTTCAATGTTACAATACATATTTATACATGTCGAAGCATCCAATACCATGGACCGAAAAACCATCGCATCCAATACCATGTGCGAAAAACATGCACAAAACCATAGGTAGGTTCGCCCAACCTAATATAGGGTCCAAAAAAAAAATTTTCCGGGGCGCTTCCCCGGACCCCGTAGAGGGGGGCTACCCGCCCCCCTCAAACCCCCCGGATAGGGGGGGCTGCCGCCCCCCCTATGACCCCCCCGCTGCGCAATCGGCGCAACGAAGGGGGGCTACTGCCCCCCTCTAACCCCCCGTTTTACTACGTAGGTTAGTCGTGGAAAGAATATAACACAACCCAACAATTTATTTGCAAAATTATATGTTTCATTTCAATCATAAGTGATTTATAATTCAAGAAAGTGTGTATGTAGTTAAGAAACGATTCAATTTATTTTGCTTTTTCATGCAAGAGTTTGTTATATTAGTAGATGAGTTTATTCTTACAATGAATATTTTAGATAATGGAAGTGTGTGTGTTTTATGAATTAAATTCCATTTACAATAAGTGTCAGATTGATTTACTTATATGCAGAGTTGTGAGATTTTCGTTTGAAGTAGAGTGTGGAATTTTCCATAAGTAGCCTTTGGTAAAAGATTGTGATCATCTTATTTTCTACCTATCACTTCTTTGCTCATGTGAATTTCGATAAATTAATTTAGAATTTATATTTCAATAACTCATCTTAAATTTGAATTGGTATGAATAATCAAATACTTTTAGTATATAGAGTACACTTACGCTTCATCAACTTACTAGCACTGGATGATAATTTATGCAAGTAATTTAAGGTTAATTAAATTATCAAACATTTTGGTGTGGTTGTCGGGGAAGTGTAAATAAGAGTCTTTTCTTTTTATTTAAAAAATAAATAAAATTGATATGCATAGGGAAAGAGATTCTAGAGGTATATTTATAGGTACATGTAAAAGTTTAATTCCAACATCATCACTCACCCACCAAAACTCATATTCCATCATTTGTAGGCAAACATAAAATTCTTGAGGTACTTAGATCCGAAATCCAACCTAGAGATTCACTAGCCTCATCAACCAAAGAAGTAATAGAAGGAGAAGATCCTACATCCCCAACAAAAGGAGTAATTTTCCTATCTTCAACTAGAGAAATACTTCTAGGATAAGATATAGAGATCCCTAGTGAAGAAGAAGAGGAAGAAACTTATTTTAACTTACCATTCATAGAAGAACAAGAACTAGAAGAGCTAGAAGGAGAATTATAAGACCCAATTTTGGAACTCTATATTAGTTCTGAAGAATCTACAATGGTTGGATAAAGGGAAGGAGAGGTACATAATATTAATGGTGAACAAACTAGGATTGGAGAAGGAAGGAGAGGAAATAGAGGATGAAGAGGAGGAAATAGAGGAGGAAGAGGTGGAGAAAGAGGGAGAGGAGGAGGTAGAGGAGATCCAAAACCCTTTGGATTTCCTATCCTCAATGAAGATACAATAGCTACAACGAAAAACATCCCACCCTCTATCCTTCCAAATTTTCATGGATTAAGAAGTTAGGATCCTAAAACATTTCTCTTTGAGTTTGAAGTTTTGCATAGATCTTATGATTACTTGCTTGACACTCAAAAGCTGAAATTGTTTCCAAGAACTCTTAAGGATGCAACATTAAAATGGTTCATGGGCTTAGGAATACATTCTATAAGAACATGGGAAGAAATGAAAACTACATTCTTAGATAAATATAAGGATTATCGTATGCCCCATAATCTTAAGGATCAATTCTTTTAAATGGTGCACAAGGAAGATGAAAATCTTGAAGATTCATTGGAAGATTTGCTTATATTGTTGAAAGGGATAAAATTCATTAACTAGATGAAGAAACTTTGAAATCTCTCTTATTAAAATCCATCAAAGATTTGTGGATTGATCTTCTCAATTTGATCGGTAAAGGAGATATTTCTCAGTTTCATTTGGAGAAATTTGTGAGATATGCATACACATTTCAAGAGTTAAGGCAAGAATTGTTGGCATTATGGCTGAAGTGTTGTCCTTGATGGCAACCCATTCAGGTGATAGATCATAATACTTCAAGTCAGCAGCAGAGATTGATGATCAGCTATCAAATATTGAAGAAAATAAGGGGTACGCAGGTACACCTTACATAAGGTGCGTACACGCAGGTCGGTGTTACATAAAGTGCGTACATACCCGCAGTTATCCCGTTCAGGAGGTGCGTACCCCCAGTGCACACATTTCAAGGCCAAGAAATTCACATGTGGGGTTTCTTATGTTTTACCCTTGATATTTAGCCGACGGTATTTGTGTTATTATGGTGTTGGCCCGTGGTATTGATCCATGATTTGAGGAAGAGCTTTCCTATATAAAGCAAAGGAGATCATTTGGCTTGTGTAGGTTTTGGGTTGAACATCTTATGAGAGCTAGATCTGAAATATTATGATCTCTTGGGAGCAATGTCTAGATCTAAATAAGGCGAATCTACTGATGGATTGAGATCTCTTCGGCGCATGAACAGATCTGTAGATCTGACTGTCTGGGTTATTCTTGAAGTCTTGAAATCATCTATGCCCGGAGGTATGCAGGTACAGTGAAAGAAAAGTGCGTACATACGCAGGAACGAAGCGTTTCAGGTGCGCCGGTACGCAGGCACAGAAGGGTTGCAGGTGCGGAGGTCCGCAGGCAGTTCAATGGATACAGTGCGTATGTAAGTAGGCGAGCAGTTGAGAAGGATGCGTACGTAAGCAGGCGAGCAGTTGAGCAGGGTGCGTACGTAAGCAGGCGAGCAGTTGAGCAGGGTGCTTACTGTAAGCAGGCAGTACATGGGTGAAGCTGCTTACTTCTCTTAAAATCTCTGCTTATCATTCTTATGATCTGGGTTGTTGAAGTGATGTTTGGTTCTAATATTATGTTCAGATAACAGTAGTAATTGAGTGAATGATTATGATTAACTTCAGTTTTGTTGGATAAATGGATCGGTTTAAAATGACTTATCTTCATGTGATCTGATGTACTAGATCTGGTTGATAACTCTCATAATATCATTGTATATGTATGGATCTGATGATTGGGTGATTCAGAAGGTTGTTTGATTATGAGCTTCAAAGTTGTTGTTGGGTTCAGTATGAAAATTGGATGAAATGTGGCCTTTCAGATTATGTGTTGTGCTTCAGTGTATCCAGTATGAAAATTGATGAAACATGGTACCTGGAGGAGAGAAGATTGTAGGCCAGCGCCTACGTACTAGTATCTAAGCTAGTACAAAAGCTAAGGGAGATCTTTGGAGCATTGTAGCAGGTAGCAGCCTGCGTACTAGTAAATGGATCGGCTAGTACAAGAACAAAGGGGGTTGTAGCTCCCGTACTGTTATAAGACTGCACCAGTACAAATATTGTAAAAGGATTTTCTTATTACGAAGAAGATTGAGATGAATTGCAGCAGGTGGTTTTCTCTTGCATTGGGTTTCCACCTTATATCATGGTGTTCATGTGTGTGCCTTATGTGTGATGATCTATTCTATGTTACTGCATTTGTTAACTGATAATATGGTTGATAAAGTTCTAATGCACTCATTGAAGATTAATTAACTTAATCATAAGGAGTTGTGGAAGTAGCATATATGAATCTGATTATGAAAATGAAAAAGTTTTATTAATGTGATAATACTGATTCACCCCCCCTCTCAATATTATTTCCAACAATTGGTATCAGAGTAGGTCCTTTGATAGAAGCTTGATCGCTTGAAGGAGATCCGTGGAACAATGGGAAAGAAGCTTAAGAAGAAAGCATCTAAGAAAAAGAAGTCATCTCAGAAGAACTATGACAGTGGGAGAATCGATTGGGGATTAGGTATAAGAAACTCTTCAGATTCAAAATCAGATTCAGAATCATTATTAGGTATGAATATATTATTCTCTGATGTTCCAGCTATCTTTCCTTTTGGAAGAGATGAAAGTGATAGCGAAACTACTGAATTTGCTCTTATGGGTGAACAAGAAAGATATCAAATAGAGGCAGAATTTAAAAGGCTGACAGACAAAATTAGAGATCAACAAGATCTATTGAACAAAAGGGAATGTGATTTCAAAGAAGAAGCTACCAAACTAAAGGCCCAACTAGAAGAAGGAAACAAGGTAAGAAAGCTACTCAAGGACAAGGAAGACCAATGTCAAAAATTGCAGCATGAAGTGACATCATTAAGAAAAGAAGTCAACGAAAGAAGCACAACCATCAAGAAACTCAAAGATAGATCCAGCTACTATGAAAATCTTGAAGCTACAATCCTCTCACTAAAAGGAGATCTTGAAGAATCAAAGAAGCAGAATACAGATCTACTCCAAGCTATTACAAAACAAGAAAACGAAGTCACCAGCTTAAAATCTCAACTAGAATGTGCTTTCCAAGTTCGTCAAATGCAGCAGGATCTGAATGAAGAACAAGAAAAGGAGATTCTCAAACTAAGGGAACAAATGGAAGAAGGAAGGAAAGCTGAAGAAGATTTGAAAAAGCAATCTCTTGAAAAGGAAGAACAGCTTCAGGTTGAGGTAAATATCTTGAAAGGAAAATTAGAAGAAAAGGATAAGCTTTTACGATTTCAAGATAGTTCTAAAGTCTTGGATGATATTCTTAGTAGTCAAAGGTCTCCTGCTATAAAGACCGGTCTTGGTTTCCATGAATCTATTGAAGGTGAATCTAGTTCACAAGGTGAAGCAAGGAACTCTAAAGAGAAATCTAAAGTGATCAACGAAGAAATAAAAGATCCATCTCATCATCAACCAAGGAAAGAGTTTCCCCAAAGAAAATCCTTTACTCCTCCTATGAATAATGTTGAATGTTATGTATGTCATAATCTTGGACATGTTGCAGCTAGATGTAGAAGAAGAAGAGTTCAAGACCATTATGCAGAAAGGTCATCTCAATCAAGGTACTTTTATGGATATTGCTTTGCTTGCAATATGTTTGGTCACAAAGCTGCTGATTGTTACAGGAGGAATATGAAACATGTAAGATGTTATGCATGTAACAAGCTTGGACATATAGCTAAGGAATGCAGGAACAAAGTATGGGCACCATATCAAAAGAAGAAAATGACATCATCACGCTTGAAGATATGGAGGAAAAAGGAAGTACAAGGCGGCACAACACAACGTACAGACATACCAGAATCAGAGGGAGCTGAAAGTACAAAACTTCAGTGTCCTGAACCTCATATGCAAACTCCATAAAGGGAAGTCGCGTATATACGCGAATTGGATACTGCACAATCGCGTATATGATTGTTTGAAGAAAGGCAGTAGGAAAAGTGAAGTTGATCTATGAAGTATGATCTCTTGAGCACAAGATCAGATCTGGAAATCTGAATTGGGTCCTAATCTAAGGTACGCAGATCATTCACTATGAAAGTGCGGGCGTACGCAGCAGAGCGTAAGACCGGGCGCGGATGTAAGCAAGTGAAGACACAGTCCCTGTGCGGAGGTACGCGGCTTATCAGAAGAGCAGCTGCGGACGGACGCAGGGAGACAGAATAAGAGGTGCGTAGTAAGATCGAAGGTACGTGGCGAGATAGAAGGATAACCTGCGTAGGTACATAGAAGTACGCAACGCGATAGAAGAACAGGTGCGTGGGTACGCTCTGTAGTGGAAAACTGTCTATGTATGTACGCAGTGAAGCAGAAAGATCTCTGCGACTGTACGCAGGGGAACAGAAGATGAAGTGCGTGGCTACGCAGGACAGATAAAGAACAACTGCGTACCTGTCTTAAAGCATTTATTGGCTGACTCTTCGTGATCAGATCTGACAGATGGCACAGGTTTAGGGGGAGCATATGTTCTTAATGCATTGTTGGCATTATGGTCCTTGGTGATGATGCTTATGATTCATCTTGCTATGGTTATGAGTTGGTCACATGGTTCTTGGATCAGATTTGTGGTTGATTCTCTAATGGTGCTTGCATGGAGTCTTTATTGTTCTTGGCACATATATGGATGAAGATTGTTGGCTGGATACATGGATGATTATTCAAAGTTGCATTGTTGGAGACATGATGATGATGAGATCTTACCTATATGATGATAGGTTTCATTCATATGTTGATTGATGCAGATACTCCCATTTGATGACTCTTAGTTCATGCAGATCTGGATGGCTATGGTGTTTCTCATACCTTGGAGATTCATGCACTAATGAAAGTTGATGTTGACAGATACTATGAAGCAGATCATACAGTGTTGATTGCTGATATTTATCTTAGGTGATTGGGCTTTATGTAATAGTGTGTCTCTTTTGTAGTTATCTCTTCAGGTCATGTAACGGCCTTTGTTTCCCCACTATGCCTGGGATGAATGATATCATATGTAAACTTTTGATGTATCACCATTGTAATGAATGTATGTATTGAGTCTTTTGGTGGTAGGAAGGTCATTTATGATATATAGAGTCATGTTCTTCTTGTAGAACATCTTTTTGCAGTCAAGGGGAGCTTGAGCATGAACAACACTATATAACAGAGCAGACATCTCAGCTTGTTCTCAGAAAGAGCATTATCAGATTGGAGCACCATGGCATATACAAAGGGGGAGTTCATTCAGAGACTTCAACAGATCTGGTTTATAGAGCATGTTCTTAGGGGGAGCATATCCCTTTGCCCTTGATGTCAAAGGGGGAGAGTGATTTGGTGTTGTTGCCATCAAGTCCAAAGGGGGAGATTGTTGGCATTATGATGCATGTGTTGTACTTGATGGCAACCCTCTCATAGAATATCATCTCACTTATATACATTCAGATGAATCTACAGAAGAGATATTAGATGTGACATAATACATAGATGCAGGACAGCTCAAAGGAATCAAATGGCAAGTTCTTAGTAAGCTTTGCCATCAAGTCCAAAGGGGGAGATTGTTGGCATTATGGATAAAGTGTTGTCCTTGATGGCAAACCCATTCAGGTGATAGATCACAGTACTTCAAGTCAGCAGCAGAGATTGATGATCAGCTATCAAATATTGAAGAAAATAAGGGGTACGCAGGTACACCTTACATAAGGTGTGTACACGCAGGTCGGTGTTACATAAAGTGCATACATACCCGCAGTTATCCCGTTCAGGAGGTGCGTACCCCCAGTGCACACATTTCAAGGCAAAGAAATTCACATGTGGGGTTTCTTATGTTTTACCCTTGATATTTAGCCGATGGTATTTGTGTTATTATGGTGTCGGCCCGTGGTATTGATCCATGATTTGAGGAAGAGCTTTCCTATATAAAGCAAAGGAGATCATTTGGCTTGTGTAGGTTTGGGGTTGAACATCTTATGAGAGCTAGATTTGAAATATTATGATCTCTTGGGAGCAATGTCTAGATCTAAATAAGGCGAATCTACTGATGGATTGAGATCTCTTCGGCGCATGAACAGATCTGTAGATATGACTGTCTGGGTTATTCTTGAAGTCTTGAAATCATCTATGCCCGGAGGTACGCAGGTACAGTGAAAGAAAAGTGCGTACATAAGCAGGAACGAAGCGTTTCAGGTGCGCCGGTACGCAGGCACAGAATGGTTGCAGGTGCGGAGGTCCGTAGGCAGTTCAATGGATACAGTGCGTATGTAAGCAGGCGAGCAGTTGAGCAGGATGCGTACGTAAGCAGATGAGCAGTTGAGCAGGGTGCATACGTAAGCAGGCGAGCAGTTGAGCAGGGTGCTTACTGTAAGCAGGCAGTACATGGGTGAAGCTGCTTACTTCTCTTAAAATCTCTGCTTATCATTCTTATGATCTGGGTTGTTGAAGTGATGTTTGGTTCTGATATTATGTTCAGATAACAGCAGTAATTGAGTGAATGATTATGATTAACTTCAATTTTGTTGGATGAATGGATCGGTTTAAAATGACTTATCTTCATGTGATCTGATGTACTAGATCTGGTTGATAACTCTCATAATATCATTGTATATGTATGGATCTGATGATTGGGTGATTCAGAAGGTTGTTTGATTATGAGATTCAAAGTTATTGTTGGGTTCAGTATGAAAATTGGATGAAATGTGGCCTCTCAGATTATGTGTTGTGCTTCGGTGTATCCAGTCTGAAAATTGATGAAACATGGTACCTGGAGGAGAGAAGATTGTAGGCCAGCGCCTACGTACTAGTATCTAAGCTAGTACAAAAGCTAAGGGAGATCTTTGGAGCATTGTAGCAGGTAGCAGCCTGCGTACTAGTAAATAGATCGGCTAGTACAAGAACAAAGGGGGTTGTAGCTCCCGTACTGGTATAAGACTGCACCAGTACAAATATTGTAAAAGGATTTTCTTATTAAGAAGAAGATTGAGATGACTTGCAGCAGGTGGTTTTCTCTCGCATTGGGTTTCCACCTTATATCATGGTGTTCATGTGTGTGCCTTATGTGTGATGATCTATTCTATGTTACTGCATTTGTTAACTGATAATATGGTTGATAAAGTTCTAATGCACTCATTGAAGATTAATTAACTTAATCATAAGGAGTTGTGGAAGTAGCATATATGAATCTGATTATGAAAATGAAAAAGTTTTATTAATGTGATAATACTGATTCACCCCCCCCTCTCAGTATTATTTCCAACAAGAATTGGGAAAAATCTAATAGATCGTCTCATGTCTAGGATTAATAAATCTACACCTGGGACTGTAAGTAGGTTTGAATTAGGCAATTTCCTTGAAAATTTTAAAACATACATTTTGGGAAATCTTAGTGAACAAATAGATACCCTTAAAGTGAAAAATACACAAAATGTTGAAAATGCTACATTGTCAAACTTTTGTCCCAAATGTAGAAAGAAACATCCTTTGAGAGAATGCTAGCTTGACTTAAAAACAGTATAAACCTTTGTTATATGTGTAGAAAATCATGATACTAAAGAATATCCTTAATACTGGGCCTTGAAGTTGTTTATCAAGAGGCCATAATACCAAAGAAAGTAGATGACCTATCTTTTATTGCTAAGAGACCATGGCAAAATTCACAACCAAAATATGACTCAGGGATTTAACGCTCAAGCATTCACAAAACCATCACAAAAAAATTGGACTGCACCCATGCCTTGGCAATCTTGGCCTTAACTTTGGGCACAAGGATGGAAAAATCTTTATGGGATATATCCTCAATATCCTCAATATCAACAAACTTACCCTGTTTTTCCACCACAATATTTTTCTCAACATGTTCAACCAACTCAACCTTAGAATCTGAATCCACAACTGATGCATGAGCATTCAACCCAAGAGAATATCATTGTATTTTAGTAGACATAGGGGGTCATGTGCTTTAAGGAAGTTGGATTCCTAAGTGTTGAATTAATGTAATATTTAGGTTTTTGAGTGAGTAGGATAGGAATTAATTATATAATGTGAGATATTTTGTAAATGCTATCAAATGTAGGAGAACATGAGTGGTTAATAATGACGATAGAGTTAGAAGTCAATTATAACTCTTAAACTAGTTTCATGATTCAAGGAACTAGAGAGAGTTCATAGGGATTAATTGGAGTTAGAAGTGGACTTAGAAGACATTTAGGAGTCAGTTCAATAGATTCAGGATCTGAACTAGAATTAGTTCAATGGAATCCTTCTGGTATAAATATAAGCCTATGGGTAGACTGTAAAAAGGAAGCCACTGGTATTGAAGATCAAGCCTGAGAGACAAAGAGTCTCGATATGTAATTAGTTGTTTGTACTTATATAATACAGAGGTTTATCCTAAAACTGTGTACAGGAGTGTGTTTCAAGTATTGCATGATTTTTTATGACTGAATTAGAATTTTGTATAATATATGTGTGCATGTAGATTTCTGTAGAATACGCAGAGGAGAAGAATGATTTGGAGGAATCATAATGGATTATCGAATGCAATTGAAGGATCAGAGTGAAGCTCTAGAGAGACAACAACGTATGAATTTGCAGAGGAGTTAAGCTCAGAGAATGTTGAGCAATGAAACAATGGAAAGTCGAATCCCTAAAGAAAAACCCGAAACCACAAAACACTGGAAAAATGAATTAAATTCAAAGCAAAGGCATGAATGAAGAGGCAGGTCATCGATGCATATGAGCCGTTTGATCTCAGAGATCAATGGTCCAGATCAAACCGCTGAGGATAGGCGAATCTTGATGGAGGAATGGTGGAGGAAATAGATGTCGACCATCCAATTGACAGATCAACAGATCGACGGTCATCGAATGGTGAAAGAGCGCAGAAGATAACGCAGTGAAGAGGTGGTTTCTCAAACCCTTAAGTGGTATTTCGGGCGGCGAAGAAGTGGTAAGTGGTATTAGAGGGTAGTCACCCAATTCCACTTATTGAGCAACACGTAGTAGCGATGAGGAGAGAGGAAGCTGCTTTATCGAGCGGTTAATCCTCGTGCTATTTGTCCACCCGAAATCGTTTTGGATCATTAGATTAAGTGGATCCAAATCAACGGTCAGCAAGTGTCGTGCAATTTTGATTGATCGGAACCGATAGGGTTATACAGGCGCAGTTATTATATTTTGAGTTTCGAAAGTTAATTTCATATCAGAGGAGATGGGGAAACACATGTTAATGTGACCAATGGAGATGTGATTGTGATTGGCGATAAAGGGAAGCCTTGGAAACTGTGCAAGGGCTTTAAAAAGTGCGGAAAAGGTATGTTTTATGTATATTTCCATTTTAAAGGGTTTATAATAGAATAAAGCGCGATATGAAGGTTTTATGGGTTAATTCTGAATCAGCTAAAGGAAAATGGGGGTTTGATTATATGCAGGAATAAGAATTAATGAAGGTTTATAAGGGTTAATGAGTTCCGATAGAAAGGAAAGGATGGATTAAGGGTTAGACTTGGTTAGTCTATAAATTTTTATTGCAGAGATTAAGAAAGGGGCCTTAACCATATTCTAAATGAAGATTTGACTTGTTTGTGAGTTAAATGCCTAGGACAAATGTGTTTATGCATTTTACATGCATATTGGGGGTGTAAGCGGGGGTTATCCCTGCGTCAGTTTGGTACCAAAGCATAATTGTGATTGAAACAATTGATAATAGAATAGAATAAGGGAATTATGTAGAAAAGGACTTAAAAAAAAGTTGTGTTTTAAGATGTGTATGTAGGCAAGGGAGATTAGATTTTAATCTGATAAATAGTAGGAACACAGAGATAAAGTGTAGCAGAACTTGCAGATGCAAGAAAAAGAGGAAAATCCATTTAAAGTATAGGAAATGGTCGAACAAGATCATGCAGAGATCTTGAAGTTGAGATGACATGTTTTGTTTAGTTTGATTTTAAGATTGGAGAAAATGTGGTTTTTATATTATTGCACATGTAGCAGCATAAGGAAAGCACCGTGATGTTGTTCCTTGAAGAAAGTGGAGATTCACTCAAATGTGAACCTGAAGAATCCAATTGAAGGTTGGACAAATAAGATAAAAGTATTCTCAAAAGAAAATTTAGAAGCAAGCTCTTGAAGGCTTGGGAATGATCCTTGGCTTGAGTAACATTGATATGCAGGTGACATCATAAGGAGGTGAGAAGATTGCAACAACCCAGAGCGAGGAGTGCTCAATTGGTTTGAAGGGAAAGAACCAGAGAGATGCTAAAAGACTAAGCTAAGAGGAAACAAGATTAGTCAGGCATATGTAGCAAGAAGGAGACTTGTTACTACAGAGGTATTGTTGCAGATCACAAAGGAAATTCTAGAAAGGATGTGGGTAGAATTGCTAAGGGATGAACGAAGCTAGTAAGAATTTCTAAGTGAAAGAAGAGGTGGTCAGAACCAAGTATTTCATTGTGATTGAAATACAAGAGGATATTTGTGTTCTTGAGAAGGTGCAGATGAGTTGAAGCCTAAAAGAGTAGAGAAGAGCGCTCAAAGGAGGTTCCAGAGATAGAGAACCAAGTGCTTGCCAAAAGACCAAGTAGAGAGGAAAGATTGGTGAGTTAAGTTGCAATAGGGAGGACTTGTTGTTGTAGAGACTTTAATACAACTCATAGTAAGTGAGTAAGGAGCTCATGAAGATAGAGAAGAAGAATATGGCTACTGACAGTCATAGTAGAGGTTTTGAGGAAGACCGCAACAGAAAAAAGATGAAGAAAGACGATGCCAAGGCAAATGGCAAGAGGATGAGTCAAGAGAAATTGACAAGGAGATTACAGAGTTAAAAGAACAACTCGATGTATTGATGATGATACTTGAGGAAAGTGAGAGACTAGGTTGGGTCTTGAGGAAGAAGTCAGTGAAGTAGCATAAGTTGTAGAGAAGGCTACTGTAGAGGCAAGTAAGGTGGCTGATGGAAAAACTCAAAGAAGATGAGTTGGAAATGAAAATGGAAGTGTCCATTTGTGAAGTAGAACAGGGTGAAGTTTTGAGTGGAAATGAAAACTTGAAGACTGAAACTTCAAGTGAGCCCAAAAGGTTACATGGTTTTAAATCTGACAATTGGTGTATATTTGCAGGTGAAACATGTAAAGAAGGACAATTTGCTGATATTGTCATAAAGGTGGAAGAAGAGAAGCAGAATCTAAATTATGTTCTGGAAGAAGATGAGATAGATAGGTCTGATGTACATTTAGGGAAAAATATCAAGCAACCAAATGAAGGTCTTGAGGAGATTGACGAGGAGACCATCAAATAATTTCTGAGTCATAAAGATAACTTGGAACAGTAAGGAGATATGATGGTTGAAACATCAAGTGGTACCACAGGGTCTTATGTTTTTAAAATTAATAGCTTGTCTATGGATGCAGAACAAATGCAGGAGAATATCAATGCAGATGGTAAGACAATGATAGCTCTTGGAGAAGGTAAAAAGCTTGAGATTAAAGGCAAACCTGAAGAAGAGGCTATGTTAGCTGAAAACATAGTAAAGTATCATCAGTTCACCATGATGACAGGCATAGTGGAAATAGCCATGGAAGATGTTAATAAGGAAGAAACTTGTGCAAAGGATTTAACCTTGGGAGAAAGGACATCTGAGCATTAGTCACTAACAAAGGAGGGTTTTGCAGAGGATGAGCAATATTTTGAAGCTGTCAACAGTATGGAAAAGTATATTTCAGAAGATGAATACTCTGGAGTAAAGGATAAGGGAGAATATCTCTTGAATGAGGAAGGTAGTGACTTAGTGCAGTAGAAAGAACTTAGTAATGAAATTGTTGCCACACAGGGACAATTTCTTGTGGGAAAAAGAGATGAAGTTCAGTTTGAAGAACTGATATGTGAAACAATAGTTGAAATTGTTGAGCCTTGTAATTTTCAAACTAACAATTCGTTTATAAATGTAGGGATTATAAGTGATGATGAAGTATTTGCGAAGCATCATAGAGAAATTTCATTGCTGGAGTATTTGCTGAGAAATTCAGAGTATGACAGTGTGATTGTAGAGGAAGAAGTTCACTACAGTGAACAAGGATAGAAAGACATCATTAGAGTAGATGTTGTGGAGAAGAGACTATTTGACAGTCTCATGAATTATTTTAAGAATTCAAAACAACATACTGATGTGCTGACAGAGGAGAAAGGAATAAAGCAGCGAATATAATTGTTGCCAAAGGAACATAAGGCATAGAAGCCTTATGTTTTTTATTTTAACAGGTGTTTTGTGAGTGCAAGTTTAGTTTTAGATGTTGGAGGAAATTTAGCACAGATGAGCAGCTAAATAAAGATGAAAAAAGAAGATTCTATGGAAGAGTTTAATCCATGGAACAAAGATGCTCAATTGCTGGAGAGAATGCTGGAAAGTCCTGATTCAGTGCAGACATAAATAATCATGAAAGAGGGTAAGGATGAAAGGGAGGCAGTAAGTGTAGGAGTCAAAAAAAAATTGGGGCAAGAGCAAGAGTAATGTCTAGAATGGTAGCAAGAGAAAAAGTAAATCAGAAACTACAAAGTGGGAGTAACCTACAATAGTTTGAAGAGTTAGTGGACAGAAGCAACAACCTAAAGTAAAGAGAGAGGAAGAAGTAAGAGGAAAAATATGAACTAGTCCAAGGATGAACAGGAGACAGAGATTGAAGAATTATGGTAGCTGATGATGAAATAGTCCATTTGGAGGAAATTGATAGCAGCAGGAATCATGATCAATTAGAACTTGAACCTGATTGACAAGGAGAGGAAGATGAAACAGAATATAGCAGACATAGAACAAAACAAAGGTGCAAGGAATTTGGGCATCTACAAACTAAAGTTTAGGACCCTAGAGGTTTTCTATAAACTTATGAAGACACATGATCAGGAGATCATGGATATTTTCTACTTTGGGATTTCCATGCACAAGCATTCAGCCCAAGAGAAGATCATTGTATTTTAGTAGACATAGGGGGTCATGCGTTTTAAGGAAGTTGGATTCCTAAGTGTTGAATTAATGTAATATTTAGGATTTTGAGAGAGTAGGATAGGAATTAATTAGATAATGTGAGATATTTTGCAAATGCTCTCGAATGTAGGAGAACATGAGTGGTTAATAATGACGAGAGAGTTAGAAGTCAATTATAAGTCTAAGGTAGTTTCATGATTCAAGCAACTAGAGAGAGTTCTTATTGAGTGAGACGTAGCAGCAAGGAGGAGAGACGAAACTGCTTTATTGGGATGTTAATCCTCGTGCTATTTGTCCACCTAAAATTGTTTTGGATCATCAAATCAAGCGGATCTAGATCAATGGTCAGCAATTGTCGTGCAAGTTTGATTGACTGGAACCGATAGGGTTATACAGGAATGATTATTATATTTTGAGTTACGAAGGTTAATCGCATATCAGAGGAGATCGGGAAACACATGTTAATGTCACCCGCGGAGATGCAATTGCGATTGGCAATAAAGGGAAACCTCAGAAACTGTGCAAGGGCTTTAAAAAGTACAGAAAAGGTATGTTTTATGTATATTTCCATTTTAAATGGTTTATAGTAGAATCAAGCGTGATATCAAGGTTTTATGGGTTGAGTCCGCATTAACCAAAGGAAAATGTGGGTTTGATTATATGCGGGAATAAGAATTAATGAAGGTTTATAAGGGTTAATGAGTCCCGATAGAAAGGAAAGGATGGATTAAGGGTTAGAATTGGTTAGTCTATAAATTGTTACCGCAGAGATTAAGAAAGGGGCCTTAACCATATTCTAAATGAAGATTTGACTCGTTTGTGAGTTAAATGCCAGGGACAAATGTGCTTATGCATTTTACATGCATATTGTGCGTGTAACTGGGGGTTATCCATGCGTCAAAAACTTTCATTACCATTCCCTCAAAGACAAAATCAATTGCCTTCTCAAGCACTTCCAAATCCAAATAATAATAAAATTTCATAATCTGTTTACAATATGGAAGGACATATTTTCCAAACCCACATGATAACTCCACTAGATATAAATAATGTCCAATTTAGATCTGGTAGAGTATTGGAAAAGAAGTCCCCATCAATTGTTATTTACGAATCTGAAAAATAGAATCTCTTTGAAAAAAAGAAGTGTCTTAGTCAGGAAGAAAAAAAAAAACCACCCCTATACATTTGTTATAGGTAAAAGTGTCTATGCAGAACTGCTAATCCCACTAAGGCTGGTAGCTACCTTAGAAACAAACAAAGTAAAGCTACTTTCATTTTCCTTTATGAAAGATAGATGAGAGAAGAATGAAGGAGACCAACCTCTGTCTTGCGCTTGGTTCCTTGATCGATTCCTCTCTCTTCTGATAGTCCTTTGCTACTCGATTTCTTGTATACCCAGCTTCACAGAGTACCTGTAGAACCAAAGCAGCATAACACTATACGAGAACATGGATCTATTATCATAAACAATCTAGGAACAGATATAAATTGACCATACAAATGCATAAAACATAAATCACACAAGAGTATGGAGGAAAACTTGAATAGCTTTATTCATAATCAAGAAAGAGCCAAGAGAGTTACAACCAGTTGTTCTAACCCAGCATCATCCTCTCAGCATGTAAGCCCTTCTTCACCTCATGAAAAGCTTAGATCACCCAACACTATGATGTTGCCTCAAGACACTAACAACAATTCCTTACAAGATGCAAAATTCCAGCCTTTGGATCTCTGGGATGAGGGATCCATATATAGATGTCTGCAAGGGAGATGAGTCAGCTTGTGATTTGATTAATGTCTTCGCTCTGATAGTTCTTGCTTCCACTTGGAGATTGATGATCTCTTACTCATCCCTGGTCGAATTCAGAGAGGCAAGTGTCACTGGAGAAGTTTCTGGAAGATTCCATGCTTCTCCACCTCACGGATTGACACTGCCATTTGTCCCTTCTCGCCCATCACACCCCATAGAAGCGATTTTTGAAATGTAACGCACCCATTGTGTGTATTTAGGTGAGATACAACACACGTTTCCTATGGAGCAGGTGAAATGATTCAGTTTTGCCCAGTTCTGAGTAGGTTTTCATGGAGAACTTCTGAGAGAAGCTGTAATCAGTTGACCTCGTTCCTTTAGGAGTTGGAACAACACTTTTAGGGACTTAGGAGCCCTTGGTTTATGGACATTTTATGCTTGGGGTTGCAGTGCCCAAAAATGTCTATAACAGTTTCCCCCTAAAGCATGAGGTCGTTAATCTTTTTTGATGTCGGGTGAAATGCTTTATCATGAGGATTTGAAGTTCTTTCAGGCTGGAAGGAGACCTGTAATAAGATACAATACAATAAACTATCTTCATAATATTTTCATGATCTAGCTGAGGCAGGCATTCCCATGCTCAGCTTTATAAATTCATTTTCACGTACATAGGACAGACAATCATCTGAGTGTAGACTGATGATTCTAGAGGAGCCATCATCCCATAGATTGAATTGATTATCTGTGCAACAATGATGTACATTTGATTTCTTTATTTTCCTGAATATCTATCGCAGCCCGGATGGATGAAACTCGATCCGGGGTCTTCAATCTCGTTCGATCTTCACTCAAAGTATAAGTCGATCCATGTGAGAGATGTTCTGGAGTCGAACATGGAAGGACATCACCTGATTACTAGCCTGTGATGTAAGCTGTTAACAGGGGCGAGAGGAATCACCGATAATGATAATGATCCTCAAGGTACTACAGTACAATTCACGTGGTGTGAATAAGGGACTTGGTGTCGAACACCACGCGAAATCTTTCGGTCGAAGGCTATTGGTGTAAACCTGTTGCCGAAAGTGAGAAACTTTCCATTGAGTCATGCAAGCTTCAAAGTACTGAAATGGGTGTTCCTAGATCGACTTCTTGGATAATGTGCTGATGTCGAAAAGAAGTGATCCGTCATAGAAGGGCCTTAATGAATCCCACATCGATGACACGGAATGGAGCAAATGATTTTAATGGAGGTGAAAACAGTCTGGTGATATAAGGTTCAGGGTGGAAGTCATGAAAGAATGGAGCGTAAGTGTATTGCAGCGGGTGAGACACAGGTGAATTCTCTGAGTGACTTCTCTTGAACATATCGGCGACACTGACATGATGGATTGGTAGAATTAACCCCAAATGTGGATGGTGTGATGTGACCATGGTGATGTGACCGGTGAATGAAATAACCCAACCCGACTCGGATGCGGAGTGAAAGTGTCATGTTTAAGAGCGACTTGCTACCAACAAAGTTTCTTCAAGTTTTCTTCCCAATTTTTCCTGAGTCATTGCTGACTAGTACCTCTTTAGTTTTGTCAAGCTTGAGGAGGATAACATATGCTTGTTCTATAATTTTCCCTTCGGGCAAACCCATCACTATGTTTTAACGAGCCTAGCGATAGTGAAACTCGTTCTTGTCTGCTATGGACAAGTTTGTCGCTATTAGGTTTTAACGAGTTTAACGACAAAGATAACTTGGTCCTTTTCAATTTTAGAGAGTCAGAAAAGGGACGTAAAGGAAACTCCGAAAATCCTTTTTCGTCATCTAATCCCTTAAGTTCGAAAAAGTATAAAATAATACAGAAGGGATGAATTTTCGATACTTTTAACGAGCCGAACAAAACAAGCGCTCGATGTTTTTGTGTAATAATCCCTCAGGTCCAAAAGGATTAAAATCTGAAGGAGGGATAACACTTCTGGTCCCTTTAATGAGCTGGAGAGGCCAATGGCTCGGCAATCTTTTCATATTTTACGAGTCAGTTGAAAAGAGCTTAAAGGAGACTCACCTTTGAGGAACGAGTGATAAATTTGGGTAGCAGCTGATTCCAGATAAGGTTTGGAGTTTTCCAATCATGATAGTGTTACAAGGATGGCTAACAGGATCACTCTTCGTAGCTGTTCCTCAAAAGGGCTAAACAATCAAATGGAGGTGAATGATCGGCCAATATAGAGTGGAGGTGATGATGAGAACATGACCATGGCTTTAAAGGGTGAAGTACTAAATTCACGATGGTTATTTACTGGAACTTGGTTTATTTTTTATTGAGCTTAAACATTGGGGGAAACATTTTCTCATTTCTTATGTTTATTTTTTAACGAGCATGAAGTCTGCGTTAAAACTACTCGATTAATCCAGTCGCATAATAAGGATGTCTCATATATAAAAACGACAAATTTTCAAAGTTTTGCCCCACATCCTTTCTTTATGCAAGTTAGGAAATGACCAATCCTACGAGTTTAAAGGGTTAGAGGACCTACAAATTTAAAAAAATAAATGGTCGCTCTTCGCTTGCACGCCAAAAGGTTTGCATGCCCCAAGGTATAAAATAGAGTTTCAAGGTCACCCTTTAATCTACCAACAAAAAATTTGTTTTATCGGGAAAGGTTTACCTCTTTCAGGTTACCAAAGATTGTTTTATCTGCACCGCAAATAAAACACTTCTTCGGCAATGTCTACCAAAATAGAAAAAGGTGAGTGGCACAGACGCCTCCACCCACATAACTTTGACAAGGGAATCTTATTCCAGTCTAACCCCCTTTTCCAATCACGGATGGGAGTGTCAGACTAGTAATATATCTCTCACAGAAACCTATCCTATACCTGAAGTTTTCCTGCCAAAGCAGACCAGGGTGCATGCCCCCTGGGTTTTAGTCATGTCCCCTGAATCACTTACACTCATCAGGTGGACGGACTGGGGATTGATGAGACATTCCTTGCGTGAAAAGACCATTCAGGGATGGTATATGACTATTCTCCATGTGTGAATTGGGAAATGAAAGCTGGTCTACGAGCTTGACCACTCTTCCTTCGTGCAGAAAACACATTACTCTAAAGAGTGATGAGGCAATGGCTCCCATGCAATAAATATAGTCCTGTCCAAGGAGTAGATTATAATCCAGGGGTCCTTGGACTACCATGACGTTCATTTGAACGGTTTTCCCTCTCAATGTTTGGGCATATTGGGAAGGATCCCTAACGGTCGACTGGTTCCTTTGTCAAAGCCTGTTAGATTTCTCATCTCAGGCAAAAGCGGTGGCGAACCAAGCACTTTCCAAGCAGTCGAGGAAAGGATACTCATAGAAGCCCCTTCATCTATGATGGTATTGACTATAACCATTCTATATATTTGATCAATGATTCGGAATGGTACACTAGCCGGTAAACAGGGTCTGCCTAGTTGATTCCAGTCGATGGAGACAACTAGGTTGCTTGGAGGTGGGACCGAATAGACGGCCGGGTACGACTCTTACAAACTTCCTTCCTGCGGTAAAGGAATGAGTAAATTTCCTCCATGTTCATCGGAGTCTGTGTTTACGAAAAGAATTTCGACGGTGTCATCCTTGCTCTCTTCGGTGACTGTATCATCTAAAGATGGAACCTCTGCAGGCAATACCGGGTCAACTGTCACCTCGACTTTTTTACTTTCGTCTAGTATGGGTTCATATGGTTTATCTTCAATGATAGACGCTTCGGCCGACCACCTGAGCGGGTCAGCCGGATTTTCAACTAGTGACGGACTCGGCAAGAGTTTCTTATATCCAGGAAGAAGTTGTAACGGTGAAACCGGACGATCGTCCAAAACTCTTTTAGCCTCGTCTAAGAAGGGACAATGGTGGACGGCATGATCACCTTCACACAGTTTACAAGGAAATTTGCACTTTCCTTTTTGTCTAGGGGCTTCACTTTCACTAGTCGACGGTGTGTTTTCAACATGATCATCAGAGGTTGACGACATCGGATTGTGCAAACGAGGATACCAGTCCCTTAAGATCCGAGGGATGCAAGGACAATCTCTATGATAGTGGTCTCCTTTGAAAATGACACATGGCGATTTAGGCCTGGTTGGTGCAGTGTGTGGATTTTCGCTAGACGATGCTTGGTTGCCCCTTTTCGCCTTTGGATCCTTCTTATTCTCTTTCTTCTTCTTTTCTTTCTTCTTAGGTACTTGATTTTTGGCTTTACCAGCCTCATCAAGCGAAGAGGAAGGAGGAGAGGAAGAATTGGACGAAGTAGAGGGTTGGGGGTAACTCTGGAGTTGTCTAGTTGCTAACTCGATTGTTCAGGAATTGCAGTGTTCTAAACGACGGAGGTTGAGAAAAGCCATACGGGCAACCCAATTGTCAATCATGGAAGCGACAATGTGGCCATATGGGGTGCACCAACATCTCCCCAAGAGGAGAAGGGACTAGGATTTCCTCCAAGGGGAACTCCTCGGTTGGTGGACTCCATTTTCTCAACCTAAGACCAACGTAGGAAAGGTGATGATTATTCCGTTTAAAATAAATTTTAGATGCTTTGACACAACTTGTTTTTTCAATTTTTAAGAGTCGAGAAAAAACAAAAGATGACTCTAGTCGCCCTCGATTTTTAATGAGCCTGAAGTGACAAGTGCTCAGATGGACCTTTTCCGTTAAGGAGTCTGAAAAGGAACGAAAGGGACTTCTCTGGAAATCTAGATAGAGGGATTACCAAACCAATCGCAAAACTACAGAATACTTTTTACAGTACGGTAGTCAATCTTCCCGAATGCTGTGTTCAGTGCATCACGATCGATAGGGCGGCAAACACGGCTTCCTATGGATAAAGGATTAAGCCTATTGTGGTCTCCCAAAATATACTCGATAGTACGTGGGAGCACAAGTCTGTACTGGCACTTATCGTGTCAAAGCGGAGGAATCACCCAACCAACAGTGAAAAAAATAGTTACCAGGCCTTACGACGCCGGAATACGTCTCTATCCTAGAATTCTAGATGTTGTGGGTTAGGTTTCAAAGCATTGTTAGATTCATTAAATTTATTTTATAGTTTATCTTGCTTAAGAAATTTGCCTTTCAGGTTCACCGCGTGATGTAGATGTACAATTCCTAAAATGCAATCTAAGATGATAAACAGTCGTTTTATCTTCTTTGTGCAATGAAAATCCTAGCTAGTAAGGAAAGAGAGACAATATTCTTTCAACAAAGAGAAAAGAGCACACACTATATGCACCGTCCTAAATCAAACCAATCAAACAGTCTAAATGCAAATGCACATGCATGTATTTGTTTTCAGCCTTCTTAATATGTGAATGATAAAAAGAAAGCTAATGCGCAAATCTGAATTATTTTTCAAAGCGACAATTACTAACAAGTTTCTTTTCAAAATCAAAATGAAGACAATGACAAAACTTTGTGATTTGGAAATTAAAACTTGCTTTTGACACTAGGAAAACTACTAATTCAGACCAAATACAATAGTAACAGGGTAATCGACTATCAATAACAATTAGATTCTCTTCTATGACCGAAAATGACACTTGTGACACTTTCAAATCAAGAAACGACAGTACAATTACGTTACTTCTTTGTAAGGGAGAACTGAAAATGACTCAACAAATACATAAAAACATTTACAGTTCTTTGCACAATGGAGGTAGAATAACAACAAGGAAAGGGGTTTCAAACAGAGGTGTACTGACTACAGGCAGCAAAACTCCTGAATAGATCTGAAAAGAGTGAACACAGAAACCAAAATTCAGGAACAAGGCCTTGTCTGATTAGCGCACCTGTAACACAGTGAATTTGAAATGTAGCGCACCTACTACACTCGGGAAGTGTGCTAAATTTGAGATTCACAGAACAGACAGTGCGCTGGACTAGGGACGAGACTTTGATTGGGTTCTGAGTCACAGTTTGCAGTTCAGTTCAGGGATTTTGGCCAAGCAAGTGGTAATCAATAAATCAATCACAGGGGTAGATCTAAGGAGGTTACTAGAGCCACCGCAAGGGCAATTAGAGAGTTTGTAAATTAGTTGTTTAATTCATAAACAAAACTTGGAGATTGACTGAAGCGACATTTATCTACTTTGCAGTTGCATAGCAAATGCAGTTCGAAGGCTACCTGGCTCAACTTCAGGCTCCGTCTGTAAGTTTATAAAGTAAACAAATGTAGATAAACAAGCAACCTAGTCGCTCCCCAGTGGAGTCGCCATTTTGTTATAGGGAAAAGTGTCTATGCAGAACTGCTAATCCCACTAAGGCTGGTAGCTACCTTAGAAACAAACAAAGTAAAGCTACTTTCATTTTCCTTTATGAAAGATAGATGAGAGAAGAATGAAGGAGACCAACCTTTATCTTGCGCTTGGTTCCTTGCTCGATTCCTCTCTCTTCTGATAGTCCTTTGCTACTCGCTTTCTTGTATACCCAGCTTCACAGAGTACTTGTAGAATAAAAGCAGCATAACACTATACGAGAACATGGATCTATTATCATAAACAATATAGGATCAGATATAAATTGACCATACAAATGCATAAAACATAAATCACACAAGAGTATGGAGGAAAACTTGAATAGCTTTATTGATAATCAAGAAAGAGCAAAGAGAGTTACAACCAGTTGTTCTGACCCAGCATCATCCTCTTAGCAATTAAGCCCTTCTTCACCTCACGAAAATCTTAGATCACCCAACACTATGATGTTGCCTCAAGAAACTAATAGCAATTCCTTACAAGATGAAAAATTCCAACCTCTGGATCTCTGGGATGAGGGATCCATATATAGATGTCTGCAAGGGAGATGAGTCAGCTTGTGATTTGATTAGTGTCTGCCCTCTGATAGTTCTTGCTTCCACTTGTAGATTGATGATCTCTTACTCATCCTTGGTCGAATTCAGAGAGGCAAGTGTCACTGGAGAAGTTTCTCGAAGATTCCATGCTTCTCCACCTCACGGATTTACACTGCCATTTGTCCCTTCTCGCCCATCGCACCCCATAGAAGGTCTTTTTGAAATGCAACGCACCCACTGTGTGTATTTAGGTGAGATGCAATGCACTTTGCCTATGGAGCAGGTGAAATGATTCAGTTTTGACCAGTTCTGAGTAGTTTTTCATGGAGAACTTCTGGGAGAAGTTGTAATCAGTTGACCTTGTTCCTTTAGGAGTTGGAACAACACTTTTAGGGACTTAGGAGCCCTTGGTTTATGGACATTTTATGCTTGGGGTTGCAGTGCCCAAAAATGTCTATAACAACATTCTAATGATATTCCAATAAACTCAACTCCTATTGTAGAACAACCTTCAATATCTGTCCAGACACCACCTTTCCTTGAGAGATAAGAAATTGATAAAGGGGTATAAAAACAATTTTTATTGCCTGATTATGATATGACAGATGAATTGGATAACATTTGTATAAAAATTCCTTTGTTACAATATATCAAATAAATACCAATATTTGCAAAGACAATTAGCGAATTGAGTATAAAAAGGCCAAGAAGAAAGAGAAAAGAAATCAAAATAATTTAGTTAGTTGGGAAAATTAGAGATATCATGATGGAGTAAACAACAATTCAGAAATACCTTGATCTAGGAAGTCACATTTGAAAACACATATCAATGGTATTGAAATTCCAAATACATTGATTGATTTAGGAGCAACTATAAAAATCATGAGTGAACAAACTATGAATCAATTGAAACTTCCTAATCTTCAATATACACCTACATTGTTGGAATTAATAGAGAAATATGTTATTAAACCTGATGTTGTATTAGAAGACATATTTGTATCCTTAGATTCTCGGAAGTATCTTGTTGATTTTATGATTCTAACACCGAAGAGTAATTTAGGAGGACATCCATTGATTCTAGGAAGACCATTGTTAGCTACATCTGATTCTTTTATAAGTTGTAGATAGATATGTTTATTTTAGATGGAAGTTCAACAAAGAAATTCACATTATATCCCCCTGCAAAAAAAACAATAGAAGTAGAAAGTGAAGAATGGATAGATTATGATATTTATATACGGCCAATCTTTGTTACTTCACAAATAGATGAAGAAGATCATATTTTAAATTTAATGGAAAATAATGAGTCTTTCTCATATTTTGGATATAATCAAAGTTTTCAAGAACAATGCAATATTGAATATTTATCATCTCATCAATTATCTTTACATTCTATGGAAAAAATTAGCAATTATTCAATAGAAATCATCCTAGAAAAAACCTTGAATATCAGTAATAATATGGAAGAATTTCAAAAGAAATACTTAATAAAGATGTTACAAGAACATTCCTCTCCTTATGCATGAGAATACACTAACATAAAAGGAACTAATCCTAATACTTGTATACATCATATTTACATTGAATAAAATGCGAAACCAATCCAACAACCTCAGAGAAGAATGAATCCAAATCTGAGAGAAATTGTTAAAGACGAATTCCAAAAATTGTTAAATGTGAATTTCATTTATCCAATATCAGGTAGCTAGTGGATTTCACCATTGGTAGTTGTTCCTAGAAATACAGGAAATGGAGAGTATGCTTTGTGTATAGGGAATTGAATAAAGCTAATTTAAAAGATGATTTTCCACTTCCTTTGATAGATCAAGTTTTAGACACATTTGCAGGAAAGAAATATTTCTCATTTTTAGCTAGTTTTAGTGGCTATAACTAGATCCAGGTGGCTCTAGAAAATCAAGATAAAACCACTTTTACGTGTCCATGGGGAACCTATTCCTACCGAGTACTTCCTATTGGGTGATGTAATGCAACTACAACATTCCAAAGGGAATTTTTAGGATTTTGTTTTGATCTAATTCATCATTGTGTGCAAGTTTACATGGATGATTTTACGGTTTATGGATATTATTTTGAAGAAGCTCTTAGAAATTTGGAAAAAATTCTCATTGGATGTAAGGAAGTGAATCGCTCATTTTGCTATGATTTGTTTTATGATGTTTACTGAGTGGATTGTTTTAGGACACCATATTTCAAGAAATGGAATTAGAGTGGATACATATAAAGTAGAATTTATTTCTAAATGATCAATTCCAACTTGTCAAAGAGATGTCAGAAGTTTTCTTGGTTTTTCCGGTTACTATAGAAGATTTATAGAAAACTTTATAAAATTTCTTCTCCACTTTTCACATTTTTCACAAATGATTGTGAATTCAATTGGAATTATGATTGCCAAAAAGCTTTTGAAGCATTGAAAGAAAATATTTCTGTACCACCCATTCTAAGACGACCAAGCAGGAAATTATCTTTTAACATTTCAACTAATGCTTCAGATTCAGAATTAGGATTTGTATTACGGAAAAAATATTTAACTTCTTATTCCATTTACTATACCAGTAAAAATCTGACTTGCGCAGAGTTAAATTATACTGGAACAGAAAAGGTGTTTTTAGCTCTTGTCCATGCCATCAATAAATTCATAAATTACATCATTGGATATGAAACCTTTCTACATACAAATCATTATGAAATTATATACTTAGTGAATAAACCAATCATTAACGAAAGAATTACAATATGGTTATTTTTGTTACAAAAATTCAATATTACTATTTTGGATCAACCTGGGAAACAAAAAACAGTTGCCGAACATCTATCTAGGATTCAAAATGATAATAATGATCAACCTGTAGAAGATAATTTTCTTGATGAATATATTTTTGCAGTATCTATTAAATATCCCTTGTTTGTAGATATTGTTAACTATTTGGCTACAGTGAAGTTACCATTATATTTGTCTCCTCGAGAGAAAATAAAGGTAATTCAAATTAGTGCATCTTACTCATGGATAAATGGGGAATTGTACAAAACAGGGCCAGATCTAATTATTCAAAGATGTGTCAGAGAGGATGAATTACCAGAGATATTAAATTCTTGCCATGATGAACAATGTGGAGGACACTTCACTGATGAAAGAACTTCTTACAAAATCCTTCTCTTAGGATATTATTGGCCTTCCCTTTTCAAGGATTCCAAATAATATGTAAAGAGATGTGATAGTTGTCAAAGAATGGGGAAACCTATTCCTTCAGATGAAATGCCTCTGCAACTTCAAGTACTCATTGAACCTTTTGATAAATGGGCTCTTGATTTTGTTGGTCCAATTAATTTACCATCCAGGCAAAAAAGGTACATTCTTGTTTGCACTGGTTATGTTGAAAAATGGGTAGAAGCTAAAGCACTTTCTTTTTCTACTAAAAATAATGTAGTTTCATTTATTTTCGAGGAAATTTTTACTCATTTGGTGTCCCATGGGAAATTGTGACATGTCAAGGTACTCAATTTACATCCAAGTTGCTACAAAATATAATGGAGGAATATAAAACGAAACATCGGAAGTCCACTCCATATCATACACAGGGAAATGGATAGGTAGAATCCACCGATAAAGTAATTGAAGCAATTATTACCAAGACTATGCATCTGCATAAAAGAGATTGGGTAGAAAAGTTTCCAGAAGCTTTATGGGTATACCGTACCACATGGAGAAACACTATAGGATATACTCCCTATGAACTTGTTTATGGGAAGCAAGTCTTATTTCCTATTGAGTTCCAAGTGAAGACCTTTAAGACAACAATTAAAGTAGCTCTTGATCTATCTGAAGCAAAGAAGCAGAGAATGGAGCAGCTGAATGAAGTAGATGAGATAAGATAGGAAGTTATTCAAATAACCAACATAGTTCAACAACAAAGATCCACGTACATAAATGAAAGAAAATTTTAGCTAGGAGATTGGGCATTACTTTTTGACTCAATGTTTAAATATTTTCAAGGAAAATTTCAAACTCATTGGCTTCGGCCTTATGATATTGAAACTGTCTTTGATAATGGTGCAGTTAGGATCAGAACCATTGATGAAGAAAGAGTGACCTTCCTTGTAAATGTTCATCGATTGAGAATTTATCACAAGCCATTGACAAAGGAAGAATTTGTTAAAAACTTGCAAGACAATATTGATTTGAAGATGATTAGAAAGGATTTTTCTTCCGCTCCAACTTGATTTGTAAAGCTTTTTTGTTTTCTAAAAAAAACAATTGAAAAAAAATACAATAATAATAATAATAATAATAATAATAATAATAATAACAATAATTGTATAAACATGAAAACCAACTCTATTGGCATGCTTATGTAGAAAATTTAGGATTAAAACCAGGAATTTTTGGCACCCTAAATTTTCTTTTTCAATCCTATTCTATCTCCATTTTCTTTATATCCCTATTTTTCTTTTGAAAATCAGTAGCTACAGAATTGTTGAGAATCTATAGAATTGACAAAATTATGCAGTTGATATTGACAAGAATCATCGACTAGGATAATTAAAGATTTTAGTAGAAAGGAATAATCAAGCCTACAATTGAATGCACTTGAGGAAAATTCAAAAAGAGTAATCAAGTATTCGAATAAAAAACTTGAAGGTATGATTATTTGATTTAATAATAAAGGTAAAAACATTAGATTAAGAAATAATATAGATGTTGTACCACCATTCAAAACAATGATTATTGTTCTAACTTTGGGATGAGTTATAAATATCATGTCATATCAATGAAGTTAGTCCAAAAAGCCCATTTTCCATTTATCATTACGCAAACACTTCATTCTTTGAAACCCTATTTCATTGGTAATTCCACTCAATCATGTCCATTCATACTTTGTTTTCTCAGGTATCTCTTTACTCATTTCTATTTACCATTTCACTCTCGTCCATACTCATATCTCAAAAACTAATATCATACCAAACCTTGTCAAAGAAGCAATTGTGGAGTAAAAATTCACCAGCATGGGATTCATTGTTAGAACAAAGCCAAATGGAAATAAGCTTATGGAAGGGTACCCATAGGTCAAGCGGATGATACTGCGAGTGCAATGGTTGGATTTTATAGAAAATTTTGATGGCTATGATAGAGAGGTAACTGAGCCTTTTGCCTGAGACATTGACGGAACTAAAGAAAAAATAGTGGACATAAAAATAATGGTGGTAAAATCCTTCATGGCTGAGGTAACTGGACTACCTAGGGTTGGCAAGAGGTGGTTCAAAAATAGGGGAATTTAATGGAACGAATGGAAGGAATTTATAAAGAACCTAGGTATGGATACCATCATCTTTAAAAAGGGTATTCCAAGCACAAATATCAAAATTAAATGGAGGAATTTACTATTAGTTATTCAGAAGTTCTTTACTTGTGAGGGTATATTTGGTAGCATGTTTTCCTACCATGTTTGTTTAATGATGCACTTCCTTGAAGGAAATGAAATCAATTTACCCTATTTTCTACTTAATAGCTTGAAGAATATGTCTCATAATACTCAAAGAAAAATACATTCCATGAAAATACTATGTATCATCATGGTCTTGTAAAAATGCTTATTGAAGCTTATATTGAGATATTATGAGATAATTGGGAGAGTTTTCTAATAAGAAATCATTTTAAGGAAATAGAGCAAGAAGAATCTAGTAGCAGTAAGGTAAAGAGAAGAAAAAGAAAATTGTATGAAAACCCTACTGATAACCCACTTCTATAACCAGGAATCAATTAAGAATATGAAATCCCCCTTATAAATGTTTTATAATACATAAAGAAGAAAAGTGTACACCCAGAAAGAAATCAAAGGAAATGGAACAAGGAAAGACTAAACATCTAAAAGTTCAAAAGAAAAATCCTCTTAGTAAATATTCATCTGTTGTTAGGAGCAGTGCTATACTCAACAAATCAACAAAGGGATCATCTCAAAAATCTGTAGAGATTGTCAATTTAGAGGAAGATGAAGAATTAAAGATTCCATTACCTGTAGTTTCATCACCAATTGCTAATATGGTGAGAAGATCACTTGAAATTGACCCAGTTCAATAAGAGATATATGATTACATAGAGTCTTTGGAGAATAACACTATAGAAAAGGCCACTACATCCACAAATCAAGAAATTCAGTTTGGTAGTCCACAAGAACCTTCGATTGTGAATACTCTCAAACAAGAAATTTTTGAATTGGAGACACTAAACAAACAGTTAAAATAGGAACATGAAACATTGAGAGTGCATAATTAAATACAAAGGACTCAAAATAACAACATTTCCTTACATTTTCCTATGTGGTATGATAGGAATAAAAATTTAAAGGAAAAGAACAAATCCCTTAAGAGAAAGCTCATAAGTCTAAAGTATAAGATTTTGATGAAGAAACGAAGGACAGAAGTTGCTAAGAAGAAGGTAAAGAAAAAAAACCTGGATGTTCTGACTCAGGTTTTTGAAGGGTGCAGTGACAAAGAAAGGTTATTAGTTTTGAATTTTTGCATGAGGACATGAAATGATCTCTGTGTGGGGGAATGTTGAGCCTCACAAATGCTTCTTTTTTACACCATTTTCACCTGTTTTATTCTTCTTTGACCATCATAATCACTCAATGGGTATCAAATCACATGATTTATGGGATGGACGATATATAATTGTCCTATATTTCATAATTTGATAATGTTCTTTATTATTAATCTAATATTTTCTTTAGATATCGAATTGGGATGATTCTATAGCTAATGTTTGATTCTGTAGCCAATTCCATGGTGTGATAGGCTCCAAGGTGCAAGCCGGAGAGATAAATATATGGAAACTTGGCGATCAATGCACTCAACGATCCCCTCCTACCTTTGTGAACCATATTGATAAAATAAGATTCCAGTTACGCGGTTAAGGATAAAGTAAACTTTGTCATATATAACAGATGAGAGAGGAACAAGATATATGCCTCATGATTTGATTTGTTAATATAAAATTGTGAGCGAATTTTTGTTATGTTGTCTTTTCGTTGTTAATTTTAGCGTTATGTTAGCAAGGATAGGCATAGATGTCTGAACATTTAATGATGCGGGTGTTAGTGCTCAAATCTGCCTTAGGCTGAAGGAATGTAGGATTCAAGATAACACCATACCACGCTCAGCATCGTAGCTAGCCCTACGAGGACAGGAGAGGGCTCTCTCTGGGTCAACTCAGTAAAAATACTTAATAGGGAATGAGATGACTTAAAATGAGAACTGATTTTAGGCTAGGTAAATAAATATGAAAGAGGTATTTTGATGAATGAATGAGTTTTCTGGGATGTATGGGACCAAGGAACGGCATGAGCAGAGAATTTAACTCAAAGACGCAGATTATTTCGTGAGGCAAGACAGGTGGAAAATCTAGCAATTAGATTTGAAATAATAGGGAGTGGAAAGATTGTTTAATAGGGTGAAAAGGGCATAAATACATGAACCATTTTCAACATAAGAAAACATAGAATGTGAAAAATTTCCCAAGGCAGAGCAGTAAACTGAATTCTACCTTTTCCTACTTAGAAGCTTTCACTGGAAATGAATATGAATGAACTGTGAAACATAATGAAATACATATGAAACAGAAAGAAAATACATTTGCTAAACTCACGCCACAGAAATCTCATGAACCAGAGCTGCAACCTTTCATTAATTCTCTGTCAAAATGTACAGTGAGTAACTGAGTTTCTCTCCCACCGTCTCCTAGAAACTCTGACCAACTCTTTGCAAATGGTTTTTCATACAATAAATAGACTCTGCCATCAAGAAATGGATCGACCCACGATTGGGGAGTTTTTTAAATCATTACAAACTGGAAATGAAAAGCCAACCATTAGTGACAGGTGCAGCGTTACAAAAAAAACCAAACTGTAGCGTAGATTTTTTGGGTGTCTACTCACCTTCCTTTTGCCACTTGGATAGAAGCCAAACTTTAATTAAAACGTCTTTTAAACTTTGGCTTTGATGCCGGGAAAAGTGTATTTTTAATGAACGGGCACACTTGGAGAAAATTGCAAATCAAATTCTCGCGGAGCGGAAGTGATTTTTGCCTCTGGGTCTCTGTTCGACGCGCCGAAATATGTATGCGTTGTGCCACTTTGGAGAAGGTTTTGAGGCACTTCCTGAAGTCCAAATTGAGCTCAAGTGTGCTTGTTGGAAATCTCTACCTGTATACTTTCCAAACCAAGTAGAATTTCTCAATTTGGATTCCATTTGCCCCTCCAAAATTGCAATCTCCCAAGACTGCTTCCTGTGTGTCAAAATAGGGGCAGAGAGGTCATTTTTTCAGTGTTTTTGACCTCTTGAGGACTCAAAATAGGCCCAAACTTCTTGGCCATGCACCAGAAGTCATAATTTTCCATGGAAAATCCAAAAATATAAACTTTTTGTCATTTGGAGCTCCCTATCCAAAGCGCACACCAGGTGGCGCGACGCACAGGGAGAAAAAACCTGTCTTTTGTGCACAAAATTTCAAATTGCAAAAATGTGCTCCAAATTTCTTGAAATTTGGGTTGTACCTTCTCTATCACATGTCATGCTGGACCAACGAAGCCTCGACCAAGATTCTGTTGGAAATAATACTGAGAGGGGGGGGGGGGGGGTGAATCAGTATTATCAGATCAATAAAACTTTTTCAATACTCAGAAACATATACGCTACTTCAGTTAAGTGAACCAGCGTGTACACGCTACTGTGTCTAAAGCAACCAGCGTGTAACTAGAAATCTTATGATTCAGTTAGTTTATCTTCAGTAAATGCATCAGGACATTATTAACCATATTAAAAGTAAACAGGTGCAGTATCACAGAACAGATCATCACACAAAAGCCACACACATGAACACCATGATATAAGGTGGAAACCCAATGTGGGTGAAAACCACCTGCTGCAAGTCGTCTCTATCTTTCTTTAATAAGAAACTTCAGTTTACAATCTTTTGTATTGGTGCAGCCTTATACCAGTACGCAGGCTACAACCTTCTCTCGTTTTCCAAACTCTCCTGGAAGGGAGATCCAACCCCCTTTGCTCTTGTACTAGCTAAGATACTAGTACGTAGGTGCTGGCCTACAATCTTCTTTCCTTCAGGGACCACTTTTCATCAATTTTCAGACTGGATACTCCTGAAGCACAACATTACAATCTGAAGACCACGATTCATTCACTTTTCATAACAAATCATTGAAGCACAAAACAACCAATACTAGTATCATCAATCTTTGAATCACTGAACCACTGAAACCCTGTCAACACCCAGTCACCAGAACACAGAGCAGACTACAGAACTCTGTAATAATAGTCAGACCCAACTGCAACCCCAAAAATTAAGCTTCAATAGATATACGCTATTTCAATGAAACCAACCTGCGTATACACGCGCTTTTACCAAAGACAACCTGCGTACAGATCTAAAAATAATTTCTCATAACTTGCAGCTGTACCAGACATCAGTCATACCCATAACATAATATTGCGTCAGTATGCAGATCTAAAAATATGCGTAATCAACCATATACCGATAGTTCATTTCAAACAATTTGATCCCGATCTATCCTTCCATCAACCGATGTGATCTCTCCTTAGCTCAGATCAAGCAATGTATCATCGACCCAGAACCTTCATACAAGATCTCCTTCTTCATTAGATATTCAAGACTTTTTCGATACAATTTCCTAATGATCTTCTTCTCCTTATATAGCCTTAGGCCCTTCTCAATACCACGGCCCAAACCATAGAAATACAATACCATCAACTTCAAAACTCGGGATCAACACGACTGTCGAGATACTTTGGTCCAAACACATAGGCTCAAGTACCGAGTACTAACTACCACGGACCAAAGGGAAGCTTCTCGACATGTACGCTCTTTTCTGTTCATGAAACTGCGTGTATACGCGACTTTGTATATAGCGAACCTGCGTATCCGCGACTTAGTATATAGCGTACCAGCGTGTATACGCATCTTGGGCTTAATGAACCTGCGTATATGAAATTTCTCTTCATTCTTGTAGTCTGGACTGAGATTTGTCATCAAAGAGAGTTGCCATCAAGGACAACACCTGTACCGTAGCGCCACACCTATGCCAAAATGCCAACAATCTCCCCCTTTGGACTTGATGGCAACCCCAAGATCCTTAGAATCATTCTCCCCCTTTGTCATCAAGGGAAAAGGGTTGTGATCCCCCTGAGAACATGTTGATATCTCTGCTCTGCTGTGCTGAACATGCTCCCCCTGACTGTAGGCAAGATCTGCAAAATATGTTCTTCAAAAAGAACCAAGACTTATACATCATAAAGGACCTTCCTATCACCAAAAGACTCAATACATACATCCATACTCCCAACCAAGAGGAGATACATCAGAAATTTACATATAACAACCAATTACATTACATCATTCATCCCAGGCATAGTGGGGAAACCAACATAGGCCGTTACATGACCTTGACATCATAAAAGAGATATCACAAAAGAGATACATGACATAGAGACGAAAAAACTAGACCAAGACTTATGAAAGTCACCAGCAGCATCTGATAATCATCTTTTAGATCAGCAACCAAGATTTCTTTCTGTGCTCCTTCTCCTGAAACCAACAACAGTTGTGAACTAGAACCAAAAACATCTAAATGCCAACAATGCTTTATTAGACTTTAAGCTGCTCCCCCTGAAACTGTGCCTGAAGGACTCTGTCATACCCATCTCAGACCTTCTCCAACCAGAATCTGCCCTTGCTATTCAGAACTCCATATACGCGACTTAACCTGCATAAATCAGCGTATGTACACGGATATCCCTTACACAACTCGCGTATACCAACTTTTCTTTAGAACAAACAAGCTTCAACAGCAGGATGAAGCATCAACTACTCCCAGCTTTTGTCTGAGATATTCAAAAGTCTTCCTGGGTAGTGGTTTTGTGAGAATATCAGCAACTTGTTCTTTAGAAGGAACATACTCCAACTTGACCTTTTGTTCAAGCACTTGTTCTCGGAGGAAGTGATGCTTGATTGGTATGTGCTTGGTCTTTGAATGCATGACTGGATTCTTTGAAATGCTGATTGCACTTGTATTATCACATAAGATAGAGACTGGTGGAGTGCAAATGATTTGAAAATCCTGCAGGGTCTGCATCATCCAAAGAAGTTGTGTGCAACAAGATGCCGCAGCCACATATTCTGCTTCAGCTGTAGATAAAGCAATCGAACTCTGTTTCTTGCTGAACCAAGATACTAATCTGGAACCCATGAAGAAAGCACCACCACTTGTGCTTTTCCTGTCATCCACACTTCCAGCCCAATCTGCATCTGTGTAAGCATGAAGAGTGAGATCTGTATCTCTAGGATACCATAAGCCATAGTTTTGAGTCCCTTGAAGATACTTGAAGATTCTTTTGACTGCCTGAAGATGAGTTTCCTTTGGGTTGGCTTGAAATCTTCCAACAATTCCTACTGCATGCATAATATCTGGTCGGGTACCTGTCAAATAAAGCAAACTCCCAATCATGGATCTATAAGTTGGTTGGTGAACTGCTGCTGATTCATCATTTGCACTGAGGCTGCTCCTGTAACCATGGGGGTACAAACTGGCTTTGAATCTTCCATGCCATACTTCTTCAAGATCTGCTTGAGGTACTTGGTTTGAGACAAGAAAATACCTCCTTCATTTTGTTGGATTTGCAATCCAAGAAAGTATGTCAATTCTCCAAGTAATGACATTTCAAATTCTTTCTGCATAACCAAGGCAAAGTTTTGACTCATAGCCTCTTCATTGCTGCCAAAGATAATATCATCTACATACACAACAAGTATTAGCAATTTGTTATTTTCAACTTTCATATAGAGATTGTTATCTGCTGATCCTTTTGAAAAACCTTGTTGGTGAAGATATTTGTCCAAACGATAGTACCAAGCCCTTGGAGCTTGTTTGAGACCATAGAGAGCCTTTTTCAATCTGCATACAAGGTTTGGATCATTCACAAGAATGAAACCATCTGGCTACTCAATATATACTTCTTCTTCTAAGTCTCCATTCAGAAAGGTTGATTTTACGTCCATTTGAAATACCTTGAAGTTTTGAAAGCTTGAGAGAGCAAGGAACATTCGGATGGCCTCAAGTCTTGCAACAGGAGCAAAGGTCTCTTCAAAATCTATTCCTTCTTGCTGCGCATACCCTTTACAAACAAGTCTAGCCTTGTTTCTAATTACTTCTCCATTTTCATTCAATTTATTTTTGAAGACCCATTTTGTCCCTATGACATAATTCTTATCTTTTGGTCTAGGAACCAATTCCCAAGTGTTGTTCTTTTCAATCTACTCAAGTTCTTCATCCATTGCTTTGACCCAACATTCATCTTTGCATGCCTCTTTCACATTTTGTGGTTCAGTGGAAGAGAGTAATGCCAAATAGCTTGAAGCTTCTGCAATTGTTCTTCTTGTTTGTACTCCTGCTTCTTTCTGCCCCACAATCTGAGATTCTGGATGATTCTTCTGAACATATCTGGATGGAGTCTTCTCTTCTATTCTTGTCTGCTCCTCTGGTTCTTCTTGAGGTTCTTCTTCTTCTTGAGGTTCTTCTTCATCATTCTGTCTTTGAGGGTAGCCTTCATCTTCTTCGATGTCTTCATGGTGAACTTGCCTAGGAATGTATCCCTTCTCATCAACCACAACGTCAATGCTGTCGACAATTCTGCCAAGTCTTTTATTGTAGCACTTGTATGCTTTGCTATGTGGAGAATAACCAAGAAGAATGCCTTCATCTGCTCTTGGTTCAAGTTTGCCAAGTTGCTCATCAGTATTCTTAATATAACATTTGCTCCCAAAGATTTTGAAGTGCTTCACCGAAGGAGTCTTACCACACCAGAGCTCATGAGGAGTTTGAGTGCTGTTTACACGGACATTTGTTTTGTTGAGAATAATAACCGCAGCATGTGCAGCTTCACCCCTGAAAGTTGTAGGAGTACCTGACTCATCAAGCATAGCACAAGCCATTTGTTGGATTGTTCTGTTCATTCTTTCCACAACTCCATTTTGCTGAGGAGTTCTAGTTGTAGAGAATTCTCTTCTTATCCCATGTTCTTCACAGAAATCAAAAAATTCATTCGAGGTAAACTCCCCACCTCTGTCAGATCTGAGGCACTTAATTTTGTGTCCTGATTCATTTTCAGCCAAGGCTTTGAAGGATTTGAATTTTTCGAATGCTTCATCTTTGTGCTTCATAAGTCCTAACCAGAAAAACCTGGAGAAATCGTCAATGAATAATATCAAATATTCTTCTCCTCGAGGTGTTCTTTTTCTGAATGGACCACATGTATCCGTATGTACTAGCTCAAGAGGCATGCTAGCTGATCCTTCCTTCTCAGGAAAATTAGTTCTGGTTTTCTTTCCAAACTGACATGATTTGCATATGGTGTTGTCTGGAATTTTGATATCTGGAAGGTCACGAACTGCCTGATATTTGCATGCTTTCCTTATTTGCGGAAAGCTCAGATGCCCCAACCTCCGATGCCATAGCCAGTGTTCATCATTATTGCTCAAATAGCATTGTTGTTGTCTTTCTTCAAATATGTATAGATTATTTGGAGTCCTTCTTCCTTTGATCACTGTTTCACCTGTATCAAGATCACGAACACAACATCCATTTGATCTAAATATTACCTCTGTTCCTTGATCGCACATCTGACTGACACTTAGAAGATTATGCTTCAATCCATCAACATACAAAACATTTCCAGATTTGACCTTCTCTTTCAACGGAGCAACACCTTTTCCTTTTATGGTTGCAGAGATATCGTTTCCAAAAGAAACTTTCTTTCCCTTTTCTAATGCGGTATACGATTCAAGTTTTTCTTTGTCCCCTGTCATATGCTTCGAACATCCGCTGTCAATGTACCATAGACTTTCTTGACCTTCTGCATAAAAGACTATCCCACATCTTTCTGGTTGCGGTTCCTTTATTCTCCATGTTCTGACATTTGAGGTTTGTTCCTTCTGAGTTGTCTTCCAGAACCTGCTCCTGCATTCAGAGTCTTCATGACCAAAGTTATTACAAATAGAGCATTCAACTTCATTTTCAAGAACCGAAAAGTTGTTATAAGTCCTTTTCATGGTTCCAGTCATACTTCTTTGCTTTTGAGCTTCTCTAGTCATGATTGTCTTGTAGGCAACACATTGAGCTGCTTTGTGACCGAAGTTATGGCAAGAAAAACATTGGCCATTAAAGAAATTTCTCCGATAATCAGACCGATTGTAGCTTCTATTGACATCCATTCTTGGGGCAAATTGGGAAGATTTTACCTGTGGCTGATTGTAGCTTCTGTTTGTCCTTAAGGCAGCTTGTCCCCGAATTTCTTGATAGTCTTTATTTGTTCCTTAGGTAAACTGTCCCTGATGACTTTTATTTGGTCTTTGCTCGCTCCTCCTTGCTGCATCAAGATAACTTTTAGAGGTAGAAGCTTGAGATGTTTCTCCATTATATCCCAGACCTGTCCTGATCAGAGGAGAACGTTGCACATTGATAATCTCATCCAAGGTTTCAGATCCTTTAACAAATTTAAGATTAATCGCTTTTGTTTTCTCAATCTCCTTTCTAAGACAAACAATCTCACATTCCAATTTTTCAAGATGTTTTTCCTTTTCAGCCAGTTGACATTGTAGAGAATCAATAATAGCACTTTTCTCTTCTAAGCAAACTTTGAGATTATTCATTTCTTCATAAAAGCCTTCTACATCTATAGCATCCATGTAGTCATCATCTTCAAAAGCCATTAAAAGTTTATATCTATAACCCTGTTCATCTTCTTCACTATTTGAAAGACCATCACTATCTTCATGAGTGTAATAGCTTTTCTTCTTTTCATTTTGTTTCTTGTTCCATTTAACAGGTTCCTTTCCCTTGTCATTCTTATCTTTGTGAGGGCATTTGGCAGCATAATGACCTACTCTTCCACAAGCAAAGCATTTAAAAGGTAACTTACCTCTGAACCTTCCAGAACCCCTTTGAAGATTTCTGACAAAATTTGATTCTTCTTCTTCATCTTCTGGCACGTGACTTGCTTCATAATAATCTTCTTTGCATGAAGCCTTGAAAGCAACTTCTCTTCTGTCTGATGGACCTCCTTTTCTCATTTCATAAGCAGTTAGAATTCCGTGAAGCTGAGACATAGTAAGAATTCATAGATTTTCCTTTTCTTCTATTGCAGACACTTTAGATTCAAATTTGGGGGACAATGATCTTAGAACCTTTTCAACTACAATAGCCTCTTTTATTTCTTCACCCAAGTTTTTCATGCAATTAACAATCTCATCTACCCTAAGGAAATAGTTAGCCACACTTTCATCATTATACATTCCGAGAGTCTCATACTTAATCCTGAGAGTTTGAAGTTTAGCATGCTTTACCTGTTCGTCTCCTTCATAGCTTGTGACAATTTTGTCCCATATTTCTTTTAGGGATTCATAGTGCATTACCTTCATGAATTCCGATTGGGATATACATCCTAATAGAGTACTGACTGCTTTCGCATTTGTTTCATATTTCTTTTTCTCGGCTGGATCTGTAGGAGTAGCTGAAGGAAAAGTGTAGCCTGTCTCTATGATGTCCCAAACTTCTGTACCAAGAGATTGAAGATAGGCAGTAACTCTTACCTTCCAATAATTGAAGTTTGTCCCATCAAAAACCGGTGGCCTGATTGATGCTTCTCTCTCGTAGTTGCTCATGGTGAACGATCTACCTTCAAGCGATCAAACTTCTCTGAAGGACCTGCTCTGATACCAATTGTTGGAAATAATACTGAGGGGGGGGGGGTGAATCAGTATTATCAGATCAATAAAACTTTTTCAATACTCAGAAACATATACGCTACTTCAGTTAAGTGAACCAGCGTGTACACACTACTGTGTCTAAAGCAACCAGCGTATAAATAGAAATCTTATGATTCAGTTAGTTTATCTTCAGTAAATGCATCACGACATTATTAACCATAGTAAAAGTAAACAGGTGCAGTATAACAGAACAGATCATCACACAAAAGCCACACACATGAACACCATGATATAAGGTGGAAACCCAATGTGGGTGAAAACCACCTACTGCAAGTCGTCTCTATCATTCTTTAATAAGAAACTTCAGTTTACAATCTTTGTACTGGTGCAGCCTTATACCAGTACGTAAGCTACAACCTGCAGAAGGCTACAACCTTCTCTCGTTTTCCAAACTCTCCTGGAAGGGAGATCCAACCCCCTTTGCTCTTGTACTAGCTAAGATACTAGTACGTAGGTGCTGGCCTACAATCTTCTTTCCTTTAGGGACCACTTTTCATCAATTTTCAGACTGGATACTCCTGAAGCACAACATTACAATCTGAAGACAACGATTCATTCACTTTTCATAACAAACCATTGAAGCACAATACAACCAATACTAGTATCATCAATCTTTGAATCACTGAACCACTGAAACCTATCAACACCCAGTCACTAGAACACAGAGCAGACTACAGAACTCTGTAATAACAGTCAGACCCAACTGCAACCCCAAAAATTAAGCTTCAATAGATATACGCTATTTCAATGAAACCAACCCGCGTATACACGCGCTTTTACCAAAGACAACCGCGTACAGAGCTAAAAATAATTTCTCATAACTTGCAGCTATACTAGACATCAGTCATACCCAGAACATAATATTGCGTCAGTATGCAGATCTAAAAATATGCGTAATCAACCATATACCGATAGTTCATTTCAAACAATTTGATCCCGATCTATCCTTCCATCAACCAATGTGATCTCTCCTTAGCTCAGATCAAGCAATGTATCATCAACCTAGAACTTGCATACAAGATCTCTTTCTTCATTAGATATTCAAGACTTTTTCGATACAATTGCCTAATGATCTTCTTCTCCTTATATAGCCTTAGGCCCTTCTCAATACCACGGCCCAAAACCATAGAAATACAATACCATCAACTTCAAAACTCGGGATCAACACAACTGTCGAGATACTTTGGTCCAAACACATAGGCTCAAGTACCGAGGACTAACTACCACGGACCAAAGGGAAGCTTCTCGACATGTACGTTCTTTTCTGTTCATGAAACTGCGTGTATACGCGACTTTGTATATAGCGAACCTGCGTATCCGCGACTTAGTATATAGCGTACCAGCGTGTATACACATCTTGGGCTTAATGAACCTGCGTATATGAAATTTCTCTTCATTCTTGTAGTCTGGACTGAGATCTCTCATCAAAGAGAGTTGCCATCAAGGACAACACCTGTACTGTAGCGCCACACCTGTGCCAAAATGCCAACAGATTCAGAGCCGATCTTGCTCTTTTTGCCTATTTTGTCTTTTTGTCACCTTCCTCAATTTCGCCTTTAGGCTCCTGATTCTCGCTTTGGAGCTCAGGTTTCGGGCCATGTAATGGTGAGTCATATGCCTCAGCATTGCTTTTTCCCTATTAGCCTTCTCCAACAGCTGCTCCAAGTGAACCTTCACTTTCTCTAAAACATACTCCCGGTCCTCATCTCTTTGCTCCATAGGTTTACCTTGTGCTGCCATGATGTGTTGCCGGTTTTCCTTGATCAGTTGCAACTCTATCTCAGCTTGTCGATCCTCAAGTTGTTTGTTCCTCTGCTCCAGATATTTCATATTTGATTTGGCTCTTTCCAAGTCAAGGGATAAGGCTTGGATCTCTGTTTGCTGCTCCTGGATGATCTCTTTAATCTATGCACTTTGCGGATCTGTATCTGTATCATCGTCATGAAGGAGAACGAATTCAGTCTCCCGTTCACCTGATGGCCCCTCATCATGCATTGGTTCCTTACCTCTATCCTGTACCTGTAGTGCTGATGTCAGAATCGAGGCCCCTTCCACCCCGGGTGGAGATAACACTTGCTTTGCTGCTACAAACAAATGTCTAGCGCCCCTCTGATATGTGACGAACACCGGCACACTAGCCGTCTCATGGTGCTCATACTGATGAGAAGGTTCCCCTGTCTCAAATCTAGTCTCTGAAGGTCCCTATGAAGCTCCGATGAAGTCCCAAGAGATGAAATCATCCCAAGAAATACCCTGTAAATCAAGTTGATGCACCACCAAAATCTTGATGAGAGAAAAGTGACAAATGTTGTTGAACTTCTGCTCAGGGGTCTTGTGTTGCACAAGGGCAGTCATCCTCTCTATGTTTCGAGATATGAAATATGGGATGTTCATCATGCGTATCTGGGTGAAATGCATGAGCAACCTGATGTGATAAGAATATAACTTGGAGAAACGGCCTTCACAACTGAAATACTTCATAATTAACTTCATTAGAGGGGCATATTCATCTTTAAGATATCAGAAGGGGAATACCCTCTTAAGCTGCCTCAAGAAAGCAGGTTTAACATATGGCTCATAATGTTTTCGGTCAACTTTTTGTCTCTTGTTCCATGGCTCTCCAATATTAGGCATGTCGGTAGCTAATGAGATAGAGTCCGGTGTAAGTGTGAAAGTAACCCCTGCCAAAGTAACTTGAGCACCATGTAAATGTAGATCAAATAGGCAAGCCAACTCATGGTGAAATTGAACATTTTCAACCTTTTCACAAAACTCATAGCACGACTGAAACCGAAAACAAGAGACGACGAAAGGGCAGGCCTGCAATTCTGTGTGGGTAGTTGGTTCTTCTCTAACATGTCTACCACTTTTGTGAGGCCTCTGGGGTGCACGTTCTTTTGTGGGTGTGTGACTATGAGTTTCCACCTCATAGTCGGATTAATAATCAGATGACATAATTGATGCTGTGAAAACTGCTTGGAGAAATGAACACTGGTTGCAAGACTGTGTTGGACTGTTGTTGTTATATGTTTGAAATCTGTCACCAAGGGAGCAATGTAACAAGCGACTATTAGGGAGGGAAAATATGAAGGTATTGGGAGTCTTAGGATAGATTTTATTTAGGGCAGTGTAAGAGGGTTGGGGAACTTTGCATAGGGTAGGGTTTGGGGTTTTTACATTGGGTAATGGGTGAAAGGGAATAGGGATAAGGGTTTAGTAAATTTAGGGGATGGGGAGCAATTACATTCAAAGGGATATGGTATAAGGAAAAATGGAATGTAGGACAAAGGGACCGATGGGATGGAAGGGGAAACTTGGTAACACAATGATGAATTTGCAATCCTTTACATCAATTGACATAATGATTTTTAGAGGTAGGGTTTGAGAACTTTTGTTTCAATATTTGGAACCATAAACCGCCATCCCACAACCCACAAAATGTATGAGACACAGAGATATCGACCCTACCTGGCATGTCCCAGCAATTCAATGGTGATTTGGAGGATTTTCGGGCATTTTTGGGGTGTTATGCTGTATGCGTGCGCCGCTCTTTCTATGCGTCGTGCGCTACCGGTGCACCGCACCTGTTGAAATTAGCACTGGAGGAATGCGCCCAATGCACTGCGCTGGCCCAGTGCACCGCGCAACCTACTGTATGTGCCACACCTGTCAAGACACCTTCAACCTCACCCAAAACGCGCGCTGGCTCACCAAATTCCTTTGAAATGCTTTCTATCCAACCTTGGCATGTAAAATGACTTTGTTTCTTATGAGAAAATCTATATAAAGGCAATGGAGTCATGGTTTTGATTTTTGTTTCTTCAAAACCCACTTTGCAATGTTTCATTTTGGCACTTTTTCCACAACTTAATACAACTCTGTATTTCACATTCTCTTTTTGGATTTTCGACTAAAATGATGAAAATTTTGATAATTTTTTGCAGGAGTAGCTGTCATGGCATTTGGAAAAGGATGAACAGAACCAGCTTTTCAAGTGCTTCATGTTTGGAGAACTTTACATATTTATCACAAGCATTAATTTGACGATTTCCTCTTCAAAATAGAGTTTTGAAGAGGAATCACCCTTGAGCATTATGGATGATGAAAATCTGGAGATGAAACTTGTTGAACCTCCCTCTAGCCTACTGGTGTGTTTGGATACTTTGAAAACACGACTTATGAAACCCTAGACCTATGTCTGATATGATTTTTTGCCCATTAAAATAACAAGTATTGACTGTCATTTAATGAACTTTGATGAACAGACCTGAGCCAACAGGTACAAAGCATGAGGGGTAATGACTGGCAAGACCCTTCCGTTAGATTATGGCATGCCCCTAGCGGAATGCAGTTGAGCGAATGGAGCGAGACAACTAAAAATGAAATGTAGAGAGAGTTTTGATCTCTAACGGAGGACTGACAAGACCGACTCTAACATTGGCTCCAATGGGGGATGGTAGCTCCTCAGAGGTGCCAAGAACAACATATCTCTAGAGGAGTTAGATAGTGCCTTTGTCCATTGGGCTATGGAATCATTATTTCGACAAACGACACGAAACTCTTGACTCATTTATTAACCTGAAACTTGACTCAAACTAACTCAAATTTGGACTTAAGCGGACTCAAAGACTGACTAGGCAAACTCAAACTAAAACTGAAATAAAACGATATTTACAATGACAATGGAAACAATAGAAAACTTTTCAAAAATGGTACCGCTTGAGGAGCCGACCATTGATCGGACCTCCTGGGCAATCTTCCCCGTTCATTTCCTTCAGAAGAAAGGCGTTTTTCCCCTGATATGCTGCAATCTTGAAGGGACCTTTCCAGACATTCTCGAATTTACCTTGCTTACCCTTTTCCTCATTCCTTGCACCCCACTTCAGCACCACATCATCCAACTGAAATTTTTCCACCTTTGCTTTTCTGTCATATATTTTCTTAATCTTCTCCTGCAACTTGGATGTGTTTTGGAAATCTTCTTCTCTGGTCTGCTGCAAATGACTCATTTGATTCAATTTTCTCTGCATAGGTTCATCTTCACTGCCAGCTTCCTGAAGAAGTTTGACTACCGGGGCTGCAAGAGAAGTAGGAAACAATGTATCAACTCCATACACAAGCTCAAAGGGGGACATACCAATGGGTTGCTTCTGACTGACCCGATCTGCCCAAAGTGCATTGACCAACTTCTTATGCCAGCTCTTCTTGTTGATTTCCAGCAGCTTCTTAATGATGTTGACAAAAGATTTGTTAGAAGACTCCGCCAATCCATTTCCTTGCGGATGATAGGCAGTTGAGTGACCCAAAATGATGTGGTATTTATGACAAAACTCTACCATCCTTTTTGATTTGAAAGCTGCTGTGTTATCAGTGATTAACTTATTCGAGCAACCAAAGCGAGACAAGAAGTTATTTTCAAGGAATGAAATAATTACCGCATTTGTAGCTTGTCTGGTGGGAATTGCTTCGATCCATTTCTTGAAGTAATCTGTTGCCATGAGAATCCACCGATGCTGACCAGAAGAAGCGGGATGAATTTCACGAATGAAATCCAACCCCCATTGCTAAAAAGGGGTGCTCACGTCAATGGGCTTTAGCGGCAAAGGCTGTAATTTCTGCCTTCCTTCAAAAATCTGGCACTTATGACAGCTTTTGACAACCTTATATACATTATCAGACAATGTCAGCCAATAGTATCCCACTCTCAGAACTTTACTTGCTGTTGTTTTCCAAAAAAGGTGACCCACACAATCTCCTTCGTGAAAATCCTCCATGACCTGCTTTGCTACTTCTTCCACCAAACAATTCAAAAGAACACCACCAGGATCTTTCCAATAAAGTGCAGAATTTAGAATGCAAAACTTGGCAGCCTTTAATTTGAGAGTTCTAGCTTTGTTTCTAGTCATGTTGGGTGGTGGTGACAAATTTTGAAGCACATATATGATATCTCAATACCACGGAGAAAGAGCAAACATTTCAGATACCTGAATTGACGAACCTTCCTCATTCTCATCGGACAAACCAACGATCAGATTTATGTCTAAAGTGTGCAAGTTTGATTGGGCCATTAACTTTGCCAATCCCTGTCCTTTAACAAGCATTTTGGGCTTTATTTCCACATCATACTCCAACAAAGTTGCAATCCACTTGCCTCGTCTTCCTTCCGGATCTGTCTGCACTAAAACATCTTTGACATCAACATTAGGAACATAAGCCAAAATGTGAGAATGCAGAATGTATACCCAAAAATCTTTCAATGCTTTCACAAGTATGAGGCTTGCTTCTCAATGATGTTGTACTTTAAGGTTGCATCTCTTATAGTTCGGCTGAAGAAAGCAATTGGTCTCTCATGATCATCTTTTTTCTGCATCAACACGACTGCCATAGTATGCTCCGAAGCGAATGAAAACAATATAAAATCCTAAGTGTATTCCGGGATGATTAGGACTGGAGTTGAAGAAAGAGCCAATTTGACTAAATTGAAAAATTTTACAGCCTCTTTCGTCCACTTCAGTTGCCTGTATTTCTTAAGCATGTTTGTAATATCTCTTAGGTGTTCAGCAAGATTAGGTACAAAGCGGCGTAAGAAATTAATTTTACAATTGAAAGATTGAATCTCCTTCTTATTCTGGGGCAGATCGATTTGCTGAATAGCTTGTACACGTGCTGGATCAATATGAATGCCATCTTTTGAGATAATGTGCCCAAGTAGTTTTCCCTACTCCATGGCAAACAAGCTCTTTTTCGGATTCAGCAATAGACCATATTTTCTGCACTTTTGAAAGACAGTTTTTAGATGATACATGTGTTCTTCATCAGATTTGGAAAACACCATTAGATCATTAAGGTATACAACCAAAAAGACATCCTTCTCATTTGCGAAAGCCAAGTCCATTGCCTACTGAAAGGTGGCACCCGCGTTCTTCAAACCAAAAGGAATTTTAGCGTAGCGAAAAGTTCCCCACGGAGTGGTGAACGCTGTCTTGTCTTAGTCATCTTCATGGACAGAAATTTGGTTATATCCAGAATAACCATTGAGTAGTGACATATGAGATTCTCCAACCACTCGCTGAAGTATATGATCCATTTTGGGCAGTGGATAGTTATCTTTTAATGAAACTTTATTGAGATTCCTAAAATCAATGCAAAAGCAAATCTCACCTGTCTTCTTTTGTACGGGCACCAAATTAGAGATCCAGTCCAAAAATCTAATGGGAATGATGATTCCTGATTTGTACAACCTGTTTATCTCCTTTTCAATTGATGGAAGCCGTTTTGGATCGAGCCTTCTCAACTTTTGTCTGAAAGGTTTCTGATTAGGCTTAATGGGTATGGTGTGCTGAATTATATTGGTATCATATGTCTTCAAGTCAGAATAGTCCCAAGCAAACACATTAGCAAATGAAGACAACAAACTGATATATTTGTCTTTCATCTTTTGTGGCAATGCTTTAGACAGTTTTACCATTTTAGGATTAGCAGTTGTTCCAATATTGACCTCTTCAACACCGTTCTATGTCGGCTGCAACGTTGGTTTGCAGGCTACGTCATCTTGATCAAAGAGTTCTTCTAAATGTATCAAGCCTTTAGGAATAATGTTATCCTTTCGCTGCAACACGTCCATTTGATTGATTTGCACCTCATCTTTACCATCATCATTTTCTGCATCAATTGAAGTCTCTTTGAACTTACCTTTGTTTTGCAAAAAATCATCAATCTCCTCATCATCTTGGAAAACTTGCCAACATCTCTGATTGTCAGGGACAGTCGGACGATGCTTGAAATGGATTTCGAATTTATTACTGGAGTTCAATGGAATCTTCAAACTACTGGCTGCCTTAGCAAGAGCATCAGCAATGTTGTTTTGAACACGAGGCACACATGTCAGGTTATACTCTGAAAATAATTTCAGGATGTCTAGGACTGCATTCCAATAAGCCTGCATCCGAGGATGCTTTGCTTGATATTTTCCTCTGACTTGCTTAATCACCAATTCAGAGTCGCCATATACTGCAATCCTCTTAGCATTAAGCTTTCTTAGAATTTTTAGGCCAACAATCAGAGCTTCATACTCAGCCTCATTGTTCGAACAATCAAAAGCTAATTTGTAGGAGCATACCTGCACATTACTAGGCACCTTGTTCGGGGGGGAGAACGGGCTGCGTACCCAAATACCAATTCCAGCACCATCATTTGCCACTGCACAGTCGAAATCCATGGTCCACAAACCTTCTTCCTCTTCTTCCAATTGCTGAAATTCTGCTGGCTCTGTTTTTCCTGTTTGCTATCCATTACCTTCAGCTAATTTCTCAACAGTGTTTCGCTGTTCTCGTCCTTCTTTCTTCAAGACTTCTCTGAAATTTTCTACTATTTCTGGAATACTTTATGCTTCTACTAACTGACTATCAATATCATTAAAACTATCTGAATACAAAACAAAATAATCTAGGTCTGTATGTACATAATTAATTGGATGATTAATGGGTTTCTCCTTGCTTGTAATCATGTATTTCATTTTTTGTTCCTGATACAGTTTCCTCATTTGGCCAAACACGGGAATCGTTTCATAGGAGAAATCTAGTTGTAGTGTCCCTTTCCATTTTGTTGCCCAAGACTTGGAAAGAAGCATGTCAAACCTGGGAGGGATATCTGCTAGAACAATATCCATCAAACCATTCTTCATTGGGATTTGATCTAGACTCACAACCAAGTCTTTGATGATCCTGATACATCTTACTCTGCTGGAATCAAACGAATAGAGATCATGGTATTTTCGGGTGACGTCCAAACCCAACTTATCCATGATAGCCTTGGGCATGAGATTGTGAGAAGCTCCAGAATCGAACATGGCATTATGTAACACAAAATCATGCAATCTTAAACTAATATAAAAAGGTGGCACATCACCATTTGGAGACTCACCACTCAACGCTGGCCCAAAAATCATTTCGGGTTGATCATCTTCGACATTCACGATATCAGACATTGGATCACAATTCAAAATTTTAGAAACTTGCCCTCTATAACTCTTGTTCTTCATTATTTCAGTCAAGGGAATGGATACCTTCAATTTAGAAATTTCATTCTCTAAACTGAAAGCGGAAGTATTTTCTACCTCTTTGACTGGGACTTCATTCTTTTCCTTTTCTCTCGATACAATTTGCTGATTTCATTTTTCTGTTGATGGTGATTTGTTGCTATCAGGATCCAGTGCCTCTTTGCCTTTCTTTTTTGCAACTGATGAATCATTCTTTGATGCTGAAACTTCCTTCCTCTTCTGAATTGGGTTAACCGGAACATCTACGTTTCTTAGTGAATATTGTGGCTGCTGAGCAAACAGAGCATTCATATAGCCTCTTTGATACTCATCTGATTCTTCTTCCAAAATTGTGTCACTTGCTAGAATATAATGTGTCTTTGTGTGCAGCTGAACTTTCCGCATACTCCTCCTCTTTAGTAATGTAAATAGGAAAATCATCAGGAGTAAAGAAGTTGTTCTCTTCCCCTATTACGTTCCCTTCCTCATCAGAATCTTGTCCATGCACAAAATTTTGCTGCAGAGGTGGCTGTACTGGCTATTGTGCTGTTTGATCTTGGGCTCACTGATCTCTCTGCCTTATTCTATATTGTGACTGCTGCTGGCCACAGAAGCTAGGATTTCTAACTTGTGGGTCAGGTTTGTCGAGTTTCACCCTTTCAAGCATCTGCTCTACCTTTCTAAGTAATTGATCCATCGAGGAAGACTCTTCTTTTACTGTGACCTTCTTTTCTGCTTTTGCTCTAGCCCTCTTGGTCAGCAGATTTGCTTCAATGTTGATCGTGATTTTCCGCATGTCTTCCATTGTGGCCGGCTCTCTCTCTCTTAGTTGATAAGCCATGCCAACATCAAAACCATCTGGAAACTTCATCATGGCTAGTCCCATAGGTGGCTTTAGATGATCGGGAATTTCATTATAAACCGAATTTAATATAATGCAGTAGTCTTGGACCGACTCACCAACATTTTGTTTGATTTGTTCATATTCAGCCAGAATTTGAAGAGGATTCTTTTTCACTTCCCAGCGGTCTAAAAATTGTCTTTGCAGTTCGGCCAAGGTAGCGATACGTGTAGCCGGAAAACCTCTGAACCATTTCCTAACTTCACTGGAAAATGTCTATACAAAGAGTCTCATTGTCACATTCTCTGCATCGGTCTCATGAAGGTCACAAAAATCTGTCATTCTGTCCACATGTTGTTGAGCGATAATGCTGTTAGAGTGCCATCAAACAATGGAATTTTTCTTTGATAATCTGTGGGCATATCATCTAAAACTTGAGGCACCACAAGAGGTGCAAAACGGGCAGCCATCACTCTTGGTGGGTTTGGTCTTGGAGGTGTTGGAGGAGTGTGTGTAGTTTGTAGGGAATTAACAATTGGAGTTTGAAGCTGTGTCGCAATATAATTATCAATTGACTACTTAGCCCTTTTAGTTTCTAGGTCTACAAGAAACTGTGGATTGGGGACAGTAGAGTCAACAGCCCTTTTGGATTTGGTCTCGAACAACGATATTTCAAACCACTCATCAAAATCAAGCTCTTCAAGATACTCAAAAATGTCAGGACATGAATGGGATTTGAACACGGGAGTTATAGAGCTCTCTTGATGAAGAAGTCTTGGAATCAAATTAGGGTTTTCGTAGATATGAGGAGGATCTGGATCTAGATTAGCTCTGGTATATCTTCTTGAAGCCAACATGTTATTTTCAAAAAATCAAAAGAACATGAACAACTTACTCAGCCTATCGAATCCTAAACTTATCATCCGGAAGTTTAGAATTATCAGAAGTATGGGGTGTTTGTAGGTTAAGCCTGCTATTTACGCAATGAAGAAGACTAACAAAAAAAGAATTTCTTTCCCTAGTATGGTCGCCACTATGTTAGTGCTCAAATCTGCCTTAGGCTGAAGGAAGGCAGGATTCAAGATAAAACCATACCACGCTCAGCCTCGTAGCTAGCCCTACAAGGACATGAGAGGTCTCTCTCTGGGTCAACTCAGTAAAATTACTCAATAGGGTTTGAGATGACTTAAAATGAGAACTGATTTTAGGTTAGGTAAATAAATATGAAAGAGGTATTTTGATGAATGAATGAGTTTTTTGGGATGTATGGGACCAAGGAACGACATGAGCAGAGAATTTAACTGAATGACGCATATTATTTCATGAGGCAAGACAGGCGGAAAATATAGCAATTAGATTTGAAATAATAGGGAGTGGAGAGATTGTTTAATAGGGTGAAAAGGGCATAAATACATGAATCCTTTTCAACAGAAGAAAACATAGAACGTGAAAACTTTCCCAAGGCAGAGCAGTAAACTGAATTCTACCTTTTCCTACTTAGAAGCTTTCACTGGAAATGAATATGAATGAACTGTGAAACATAACGAAATACATATGAAATGGAAAGAAAATACATTTGCTAAAATCACGCCATAGGAATCTCATGAACTAGAGCTACAACCTTTCATTAATTCTCTGTCAAAATGTACAGTGAGTAACTGAGTTTCTCACCCACCGTCTCCCAGAAACTCCGACCAACTCTTTACAAATGGTTTTTCATACAATAAATAGACTCTACCATCAGGAAATGGATCGAACCAGAGTTGGGGAGTTTTTTAAATCATTACAAACTGGAAATGAAAAGCCAACCATTAGTGACAGGTGCAGCGTTACAAAAAAAACAAAACTGTAGCGTAGATTTTTTGGGTGACTGCTCGCCTTCCTTTTGCCACTTGGATAGAAGCCAAACTTTAATGAAAATGTCTTTTAAACTTTGCCTTTGATGCTAATAAAAATGTATTTTTAATGAACGGTCACACATGGAGAAAATTGCAAATCGAATTCTCGCGGAGCGGAAGTGATTTTGGCCTTTGGGTCTCTGTGCACTGCGCCGAAAGATGTATGTGTCGCGCCAATTTGGAGTGGTTTTTGAGGCACTTCCTGAAGTCCAAATTGAGCCCAAGTGTGCTTGTTGGAAATTCCTTCCTGTCTATTTTCCAACCCAAGTGGAATTTCTAAATTTGGATGCCATTTTCCCCTCCAAAATTGCAATCTCCCAAGACTGCTACCTATGTGTCAAAATAGGGGCAGAGAGGTCTTTTTTTGGGTGTTTTTGACCTCCTGAGGACTCAAAATTCACCCAAAATTCTTTGCCATGCACCAGAAGTCGTAATTTTCCATGGAAAATCCAAAAATATAAACTTTTTATCATTTGGAGCTCACTGGCGAAAGTGCGTGCTAGGTGGCACGACGCACAGGGAGAAAAAACATGTTTTTTGTGCACAAAATTTCAAAATTTCAAAATGTGCTCCAAATTTCTTGAAATTTGGGATGTACCTTCTATATCACATGTCATGCTGGACCAATGAAGCCTCGGCCAATATTTGGAGCCGATCTTGCTCTTCTTGCCTCTTTTTTCTTTTTGTCACCTTCCTCAATTTCGCCTTTAGGCTCTTGATTCTCGCTTTGGATCTCATGTTTCGGGCCATGTAATGGTGAGTCATGCACCTCAGCATTGATTTTTCCTTATCAGCCTTCTCCAACAACTGCTCCAAGTGAACGTTCACTTTCTCTAAAGCATCCTCCCAGTCCTCATCACTTTGCTCCATAGGTTTACCTTGTGCTGCCATGAAGTGTTGTCGGATTTCCTTGATCAGTTGCAACTCTATCTCAGCTTGCCGATCCTCAAGTTGTTTGTTCCTCTGCTCCAGATATTTCATATTCGATTTGGATCTTTCCAAGTCAAGGGACAAGGCTTGATCTCTGTTTGCTGCTCCTGGATTATCTCTTTAAGCTGTGGACTTTGCGAATTTGTATATGTATCATCGTCATGAAGGAGAACGAATTCGGTCTCCCGTTCACTTGATGGCCCCTCATCATGCATTGGCTCCTTACCTTTGTCATGTACCTATAGTGCTGATGTATAAAGCGAGGTCCCTTCCACCCCGGGTGGAGATAACACTCGCTTTGCTGCTGCAAACAAATGTCTAGCACCCCTCTGATATTTGACGAACATCGGCACATTAGCGGTCTCATGGTGCTCATACTGATGAGAAGGTTCTCCGGTCTCAAATCTAGTCTCTGAAGGTCCCTGTGAAGCTCAGAAGAAGTCCCGAGAGATGAAATCATCCCAAGCGATACCTTGTAAATCAAGCTGATGCACCACCAAAATCTTGATGAGAGCAAAGTGGAAAATGCTGTTGAACTGCTGCTCAGGGGTCTTGTGTTGCACAAGGGTAGTCATCCTCTCTATGTTTTGGCATATGAAATATGCGATGTTCATCATGCATATTCAGGTGAAATGCATGAGCATCCTAATGTGATAAGCATATAACTGGGAGAAACGGCCTTCACAACTGAAATACTTCATAATTAACTTCATTAGAGGGGCATATTCATCTTTAAGATATCGGAAGGGAAATACCCTCTTAAGCTGCCTTAAGAAAGCAGGTTTAACATATGGCTCATAATGCTGTCGGTCAACTTTTTTTCTGTTGTTCCATGGCTCTCCAATATTAGGCATGCCGGTAGCTAATGAGATAGAGTCTGGTGTAAGTGTGAAAGTAACCCCTGCCAAAGTAACTTGAGCACCATGTAAATGTAGAAAAAATAGGCGAGCCAACTCATGGTGAAATTGAACATTTGCAACCTTTTCACAAAACTCATAGCATGACTGAAACCGAAAACAAGAGACGGCAAAAGGGCAGGCCTGCAATTCTGTGAGGGTAGTCATTTCTTCGCTAACATGTCTGCCACTTTTGTGAGGCCTCCGGGGTGCACGTTCTTCCGTGGGTGAGTGAATATGAGTTTCCACCTCATAGTCGGATGAATAATCAAATGACATAATTGATGCTGTGAAAACTGCTTGCAGAAATGAATGCTGGTCGCAAGACTGTGTTGGACTGCTGTTGTGATATGTTTGAAATCTGTCACCAAGGGAGCAATGTAACAAGGGACTATGAGGGAGGGAAAATATGAAGGGATTAGGAGTCTTAGGATAGATTTTATTTAGGGCAGTGTAGGAGGGTTTGGGAACTTTGCATAGGGTAGGGTTTGGGGTTTTTACATTGGGCAATGGGTGAAAGGGAATGGGGATAAGGGTTTAGTAAATTTAGGGGATGGGGAGCAATGACATTCAAAGGGATATGATATAAGGAAAAAGGGAATCGAGGACAAAGGGACCGATGGGATGGAAGGGGAAACTTGGTAACACAATGATGAATTTGCAATCCTTAACATCAATTGACATAATGATTTTTAGAGGTAGGGTTTGGGAACTTTTGTTTCAATATTTGGAACCATAAACCGCCATCACACAACCCACAAAATGTATGAGCCACAGAGATATCTACCCTACCTGGCACGTCCCAACAATTCAATGGCGATTTGGAGGATTTTTGGGCGTTATTGGGGTGTTATACTGTATGCATCGCGCCGCTCTTTCTATGCACCGTGCACTACCGATGCGCCGCGCTCATTCAAATTAGCACTGGAGAAATGCGCCCAATGCGACGCACTGGCCCAGTGTGCTGCGCCACCTACTGTATGCACCGCGCCTGTCAAGACACCTTCAACCTCACCCAAAACGCGCACTGGCTCACCAAATTCCTTTGAAATGCTTTCTCTCTGACCTTGGCATGTAAAATGACATTGTTTCTTATGAGAAAACCTAGATAAGGGCAATGGAGTCATGGTTTTGATTTTTGTTTCTTCAAAACCCACTTTGCAATGTTTTGTTTTGGCACTTTTTCCACAACTTAATACAACTCTATATTTCACATTCTCTTTTCAGATTTTCGACTAAAATGATGAAATTTTTGACAATTTTTTGCAGGAGTAGTTGTCATGGCATTTGGCAAAGGATGACCAAAACTAGCTTTTCAAGTGCTTCATGTTTGGAGAACTTTACATATTTATCAAAAACATTAATTTGATGATTTCCTCTTCAAAACAGAGTTTTGAAGAGGAATCACCCTTGAGCATTATGGATGATGAAAATCTGGAGATGAAACTTGTTGAACCTCCCTTTGGCCTGCTGGTGTGTTTGGATACTCTGAAAACGCGACTTATGAAACCCTAGACCTATGACTGATATGATTTTTTGCCCATTAAAATACCAAATATTGACTGTCATTTAATGAACTTTGATGAACAGACCTGAGCCAAAAGGTACAAAGCATGAGGGGTAATGACTGGAAAGACCCTTCCGTCAGATTATGGCATGCCCCTAGCGGAATGCAGTTGAGCGAATGGAGCGAGACACCTAAAAATGAAACGCAGAAAGAGTTTTGATCTCCGAAGGAGGACTGACAAGACCGACTCTAACAGTGGGATTTATAAAATACCTCGTAGTAGACAAAAACATAGTGATTTTTATGTGATGTTGAAGACTTAAAACTCTATTTTTAATATTCATTTTATGAAGAACCTTTTCATTTCCATGTGTGGTTGACTGTTTGATTGGTAACGTGATTACCCACTTCTTGTCGAGGCCCCCCTCAAGCAGTGAGGGTTCCTGTTCATTTTTAGCATATAGAATTTATTTATAATTTCATAAGATTTTTGTTCTCTTTAATTGAGTAGATGCATTTTTAATTTCTTTTATATTCAAATTATGATTGTTTTACTAATCATATATTTTGTATATAGATCCACATTAATTAAAATTAACAACAGTGATAGCAACGATATGGTTTATTATTAGGAAAAACTTTATTTGCCTTATAGAACAAAGGATTTATTTGTAGAATTAGATGTTTCATTTCAAACATAAGTGATTTATAATTAAAAAAGGTGTGGATGTAGTTAAGAAGGGATTCAATTTATTTTGTTTTTTCGTGAAAGAGTGTGTTATATTAATAGAGGAGATAATTATTATAAAGCATATTCCAGATATATAGCAGAGTCTGTGTTTTTTATGAATTGAATTTCATTTAGAATAAGTGTGGGATTGATTTACTTATATGTAGAGTTGTGATATTTTCTTTTGAAGTAGAGTGTGAAAATTTCCACAAGTAGTCTTCAGTAAAAGAGTGTCATCATTTTATTTTCTAGGAATAATTGCTTTGCTAATGTGCATTTTTTTTTGGGTAGGTAAGCACCCATGGGGGATTTGAACCAGTGACCTATCGCAAGGAGTGCCTTAGTAGTGCACCCATTCATCGTCAATCCAAAGTCTCGTGGGCTTGCTAATGTGTATTTGAATAACTTAATTTAGAATTTGTATTTCGATAACTCAGTTTATTCTATAATTGCTGTGAATAATGAAAGACTTCTAGTATATATGGTACACATATACTTCAAAAGCTTACTAGCCCTAGATGATAATTTATGCAAGTAATTTAAGGTTAATTAAATTACCAAACATTGCTCATCACTGATTGGAAGTGGTCCTTTCTAGTGCAAAGTTGACAAGCTCTAGAGTACCACTGCATTTACCTCTATTAGATTTTCCTATGTATGTATGATTCGATCATTATTTTCCATACAACTCCTTATGTCTTCCTTTAAAATTCTCAGTGTTACTGAAAAATCAAAAGAGTTCCCAACACCATACTACTCTTCAGATTCATAGGGAGAGTATTTGTAGTCAACCATCTTGCTAGCCATTTGATGTTTCTTACTGCAAGGCATAATATGTCAAATAAACCAAATCACAATAAATAAATGTACCTTTACATATCTCAGGGAGGATACCTTTTCTACAACATCACCAAATCAACGCGATACATGCATAACATAATCATAATAGCTTATCAACATACACAAGTAAATGTATCAACTCATAAACATCACTCTAACTAGGGTCCATTCATCAATGCAAGGCCATATCAATAATGCATGATATGACAATAACCATCACTCCATTGTACACATTGCCACATGCAATCAACAGTATACATAACCAATGCCAAATCAAATACACTTATGCATAAATACATGTAGTCGAACATACATGAATAAATCTTGTAATCAACCTACACAGTTAGTCATATACTTATGACAATGCAATCACAAAATCAACATCAAATTCTCCATGATAACCATATTATAACCATAATCAAGCATCAAGGAATGCAACAAGTACATGGTATGTAAGTATAAGAGAACAAATGCAATTGACATGCATGCATGACCAACACATTCTACCCATCTAGTCTGAGAGTTGAACCATGCTATCATACCACTCTATAACACCCTCCTCCCACATCCACCTAAGTAACCATGCCAACCAGGGTAAACATGAGATGAGAGGCTACTATGATCATATTCAATCTCCTAGGAGACCTTAACGAACTATAATCGAAGGAACATCACACATAGTCCTCCAAAATCATCAACAAAACAATTAGAAGACAAGTCAGCCACTGAGACGACTTGTCTATGGGTCCCACTATTGTTTTGGACCACTGAGGCCATAGTATCTCTCATGCTGTGGGAAAGGGAGTGAACAGAGACGTAAATTTTTTCTCATTGGCCTACATGCCAGTAACTGTGGACCAAAATTGTCAGTTTTGTGTTAGCGACCCTAGGATTTAAACCACTTTTAGAAGCCCAGAACCGAGGCCATTGCCTAGAATGGAAGGAAAGCATAGAATCAAGAGATGTATAGGAAAACAATGATGCGAAAGAAATAAATTGATCAATACCTTAACCAAACCGCTAATATCCATGATAGGAATTTCATCAAACATATCGTGAACATGTAACCTATAGGTGTAAATAACAGAATCAAGTGTATGGATCTCATACTTACCTAAGAATATTTATGAACCATTGTTCTCTAATGTCATTTTCTATGTTATCATCTATTACATCATAGACAAATTATCCATTCATGTTCAAGTAAAAACATGTTGAAGTTGTTGTCACAAAATGTACATATAACCAACATAATAGGAATGGAACTACCATAAACATATCAACCTTCAAAATCCATAAATACATTAGTAAATTATCACATGAAAATCAAGGGAATGAATTTCTCATTAATGAATGCAATAAACCTACTAGAGACGAGACTACCACATTCCACCTGACCATAGAATGGTTGAGCCAAATCTCTCTTTAGCCATTTACTACAGTGCCATAATCCAAGCATGGATGTGGGATCTCATAGAACAAATCAATCAAAACTTATTCAGGGCTTCCAGAGGCCATCCACCTCAACCCATCAAATATTTATTCCACCTCATGGTTTTATATCATAAAACCATCATCATATTGGCCTACATCCAAGCCTCTGAGGGCTTCTAGATAATTTGTCCAACCAAGGCTCCTAGAACTAGTAACTCAAACCATAACTTATAGAGCGCTTCTAGAGAATTTTCCCAACCAAGACTTCCAGGACTAGTAAGTCAACCCATCAAGGGCTTCCACAACATTTTTCCAACCAAGGCTTATACGACTAGTAACTGAACCCAAGATAAGGAAACATGAGAACCAACCAAAAACAAACAATGAATGTAAACCCATAATCACCATGGCTATCTAGGAGATGGAAAGGCTAGGCAATCCACTTCCGATCCAAGAAATACTCCATGCCAATGATAGATTATAACCAAGAAACCACATGCATATGCCATGCATGCCAAAACTAGTGAATAAACAATACATGAAACTCGATAACTGGAAGAAAATATGATATAGTTTTCGATGCCAATGCATTCTTGTGTTTTATTTCTCTTCCTTTGCCTTCTTTCTCCAAGAATCAAAGTATTTCACACCCTCCAAGTGTTCTCCAAGAAAATCGAAGTATCAAAGCATATGTGAGAGAGAGAGATAGACAGAATAATGAGAGAGCTCCAACACAGAACTGAAAAAAGGTTACCAACTAGTCCTTAGAAACCTTTTTATGGATCATGCATCTATTTTCATTATTTTCCTATATTTTCCTATATTTTCCTTCATTTTCCACCTCACATTCAACCTGTGACCTTTCACCTCCTTTTTCTCCTAATTTCCATTATTCTCATAAATAAATGTGCCAAAAATGCCATTTTTCCTTTTAATGCCTTAGACATTTCCTTTGTAAATTTCCTTAGCCATAAACAATGAAATGGACACCCCTTAGGATGTCTTTCACAACATTTAGGCTAGAATAAGTGTCCCATTCATCTGTGGTTATTGTTTTTTAACTTTTATTACATGGAATTTTCATGAGGGTTGTTACAGTAACCATAACACAAAAGAAACATTGGGTTAGGAGGCCTCCATTAGCTCTCAGTAGAGTATGGTGTTACGAAACATTCGCTTCACCCATGTTACAAAGGACATGTGAGATCCACCTAGGGATATTTGTTATCGGGAAATCTAGTGTACACTCGGATCTGGTAGTCCCACTAAGATTGGTAGCTATCTTAGAAACAAACAAACTAAAACCACTTTCATTTTCCTTTATGAGAAGTAGATAAGAGTGGAATGAAGGACACCAACCTCAGTCTTGCGCTTGGTTCCTTGCTTGGTTCCTCAACTTTCTGATAGATCCTTACCACTTCTCCTTCGTCTACCCAGCTTCAAAGAGCACCTGTGGAATCACAGCAGCATAATACTATCAAAGAACAAAGATCTACAATCATAAACAATATAGGATCAGATGTATATTGACCACACAAATGCATATATCATCAAACATACCAGAATGTGAAGGAAAACTTGAATAGCTTTATTAATAATCAAGAATAGCAAAGAGGATACAACCAATTATTCTAACCCAGCGTCATCCTCTAGCATGAAAGCCCTTATTTCACCTCATGAAAAGCTTAGATCACCCAACACTATGATATTCCAACAAGAAACCAACAACACTTCCTTACAAGATACAAAATTCCAGCCTTCGGATCTCTGGGATGAGGAATCCATATATAGATGATTGTATGGGGGCGATTCAGCTTTTGGGATTTGATTAGTGTCCTCTCTATGATAGTTCTTGATTCCACTTGGAGATTTATGATCTCTTACTCATCCCTGGGCGAATTTCAGAGAGGCAAGTGTCACAGGAGAAGATTCTGGAACATTCCATGATCATCCACCTCGCAAACTGTCTCTTCCATTTGTCAACTCTCACCCATCGCACACCATAGAAGGGATTTTTATTATGCATCACAACTCCCATGTGCATTTAGGTGGGATGCTTCGCACTTTGACCATGGAGCAGGTGAGATGGTCTAGTTTCGACCAGTTCTGAGTAATTTTTCACAGAGAACTTCTGGGAGATGATGTAATCAACTGACATTGTTCTTTTAGGGGATGGAACAACACTTTTAGGGACATATGAACCCTTGGTTTATGGACATGTTTGATTGGGGTTGCAGTGCCCAGAAATGTCTATAACAGTTTCCCCCTAAAGTATGAGGTCGTTAATCTTTTGATGTCGGGTGAAATACTTTATCATGAGGATCCGAAGTTTTTTCGAGTTGGAAGGTGACCTGTAATAAGATACAATACAATACATTATCTTCATAATATTTTTCATGATCTAGCTAAGGTGGGCATTCCCATGCTCAGCTTTATAAATTCATTTGCATGTACATAAGACAGACAACCGTTTGCACGGGAGACTGATGATTCTGATAGAGTCATCATCCTTTGATTTGGATGATCATCTGTGCAGCAACAATGTACATTTGATGTCTTTATTTTCCTGAATATATCGCAGCCTGGATGGATGAAACTAGATCTGGGTTCCTCCAACTCATTCAATCTTCACTCGGAGTACAAGTCAATCCATGTGCAAGATGTTCTGGAGTCGAACATGGAAAGACATCGCCTGATTACCAGCCAATGATGTAAGCTGTTAACAGGCGTGAGAGGAATCACCAATAATGATGATGACCCTCAAGGTACTACAGTACAATTCATGGGGTGTGAATAAGGGACTTCGCGTCGAACACCATGCAAAATATTTTGGTCGAAGGCCATTGATGTAAACCTGTTACCGGAAGTGAGAAACTTGCCATTGAGGCATGTAAGCTTCAAAATACTTAAAGGGTTGTTCCTAAGTCGACTTCTTGGATAATGAGCTGATGTCAACAAGAAGTGAATCATCGTAGGAGGGCCTTAATCAATCCCATATCTACGACATGGAACGGAGTAAATGATTTTGGAGGTGAAAACGATCTGATGATACAGGGTTCAGGGTGGTGGTCATGAAAGAATGGAGCATGAATGTATTGTAGCTGATGAGACACAGGTGAATTCTCTGAGCGACTTCTCTTCAACGTACCAGCGACACTGACATGATGGATTAGTAGCGTTAACCCCAAATGTGGATGGTGTGATGGACCAATGGTAACATGACCAGTGAATGGAACAACCCAACCCGACTTGGATGTGGAGCGAAAGTGTCATGTTCAAGAGGGACTTGCTACCAATTAAGATTCTTCAAGCTTTCTTCTCATTTTTTCCCCAGTCATTGCTGACCAGTAGCTCTTTATTTTTTCAAGCTTGAGGAGGATAACATATTCTTGTTCTATAATTTGCCCTTCGGGCAAACCCGTCACTATATTTTAATGAGCCTAGCGATAGTGAAACTCGTTCTTGTCTGTATGGACAAGTTTGTCGCTAGTCAGTTTTAACAAGTTTAACGACAAAAATAACTCGATCCTTTTCAATTTTATAGAGTCTGAAAAAGGGACGTAAAGGAAACTCCAATGATCCTTTTTTGTCATATAATCCCTTAAGTCCGAAAAAGTATAAAATAATACAAAAGGGATGAATTTTGAGTAATTTTAACGATCCGAACAATACAAGCGCTCGATATTTTTGTGTAATAATCCCTCAAGTCCAAAACTATTAAAATCTAGAGGAGGGATAGCACTTCCGGTCGCTTTAACGAGATGGAGAGGCCAATTTCTCGGCAATCTTTTCATATTTTACGAGTCAGTTTACAAGAGCTTAAAGGAGACTCATTTTTTAGGAACGAGTGATAATTTTCGGGTAGTAGTTGATTCCAGGTAAGGTTTGGAATTTTCCAGTCACGAAAGTGTCACGAGGATGGCTAACAGGATCACTCTTCGCAGCTGTTCATCAAAAGGGGTAAACAATAAAATGGAGGTGAATGATCGGCTAAAACAGAGTGGAGGTGATGATGAGAACACGACCAAGGCTCAAAAGCCGATGGTAATGCATTCACAATGGTTATTTACCAGGAATTGGTTCATTTTTTAATGAGCTTAAACTCTGGGAGAACGTTTTCTCATTGCTTATGTTTATTTTTTAACGAGCTTGAATTCCGCGTTAAAACTGCTCATGATAATGGTCATTGATTTAATTTCACCATTAATCACTTTGTTCCTTCAAAGGTTGTACCGCCTATTCAATTGCTTCATCAAACTGATTAGAAATGAACAATATATGTTTCAAAATGAGTTAAAACACTAATATTTTATTCGAATTACATGAAAAGTAATTTAAAAGTGGTTTTTTACCCCTCATTTTACCATTTCATTTGAACTTTGGTTTGTTGGAGCTTTGGAGGTGCTTTCCCCCCCTGATTTTCACCAGCTGATTTCAGGAGATTCTGTGGACAATTCGCGGCGCCGTCTAGACCAGGTAGGAGCTAAACCTAAGCTCTCCAGTTGCATTCCTTCCTTTTTGAATTTTGTGCATGTTTCCCTATTTTTTTTAGCCTTTGGGGTTTTAAAAATTCACCCTGGCTCCATCTCACCCTTTCTATATCGAAATGTGCGATGCATCCTGGCTTGGCCATTGGCCAGTAGGGATGCATCCCACCCAGTACACTACTGGGGGTGTGATGGGTGCAAGAAGGGAAGCTTTTACACTGTTTTCTCATGGAATTTTTTCCTATTTTTTGCCAAAACAGGATCCTGACTCTTCTCTTGCTTGTTTTGCAGAGATTTATAGGAGCAAAATGGTTGTTACATGGTGAGAATGCGAGCATGAAGAAGAGGACATGCTTGCTCTACATGATCCTGTTATAGTAATTGCACTGCGGAACTGCGACCTGTTCAAGTTTTTCCGCATTTCTAGCATGAGGCAACAAGTCAACTTGTTGCAATATCTTCTTGATGCATGGGATCCTACCAACTAGGTGTTTCATATTAGAGGCATCTCAGCAGGGACGGCAAGATCAACATCCGAGATGTCAATGACCGATCCTTGAGGACCATTCTGTTCACTTTTACTAGACTAGCTGGTAGTGCAGCTCCTCACGTAGCTAATAGGTCCTTTATGCAGTACGCCTTGGAATGCCTTGAACCAAAGGTGTTCAAGTGGTGTGATGCAGTACTCCCTGTGATGAAGGAACAACTGACCAAGGTAAAGAACGGAAAATTTAGGAACTTCAGTTATGGTTTTATTTTGACTGCGTTTGCCTTGGAAAAGATCCCACTGATGCAGCGACAGTACATCTCACTTGGCTTACCTCCACCGACTGAGCCACGGATGCAGAGATGGGTCGACCTTATGGCCTGACATGCTGATCAGTCCCAGGTTTCCTTTTCTGGTACCTTTTTTGAGTGGTTCAACTGTCAGGAGATGGTTTTTTCAGAGTATCCATATGCTGGTATGGATTTCCGGGGTGACCTGGATTTGGTGCTGCCGGTTGGTGAGCAGTGGGGTGTTATTGGTAAATTCTCTGACCATATCTCTGTTCATCGTTTCTTTTCATAATTTTCTTGTAATTTCTTCTATCAAGACTAATCAAAACTCATGTGCTCATGCAGATGTTGGACCAGTTCGGCTAGTAGTACGTCTGAGAGTACCAACTGCCGCTCCAGCAGGAGAGGCTGTGGGGAGGGCTATCCTTCATGACCTTGATGTGGCCGAGACTCTTTCAGCATTGCAGGATCAGGTTGAGGGCCTCACTCTTGGTATTTCGGATGTGAGGACCGACGAGCTACCCCGGAGGTTGCAGCGACATACTATTGGCGTGCCGAGTCGATGGACTAGGCTATTACGCATGATTGCACAGGCGGTGACTTGTTATCACCAGCATCATTAGACTAGGGTGCCCCCTAGCATTTTGAGTTTTGGGTCATTTAACCGATTTTTTCCTAGCTACAGAACATTATGTATGAACCATGAACAGTTATATATATATATATATCTATAGATAGATAGATAGATATATATATATATATATATATATATATATATATATATATATATATATATTGATTTTCCGAGCTTTATTTTGGTTGAGTTACATGATCTTGATGCAAATATTTGATGAAATGCTTCTTTTATAAATGTTGCAAATATCTATCTAACACATAATTTGCCAATGAGTCTATTAACGTGTTTAAGTTTCTGGAAATATGTTGATATTGAATAGAATCAAACTGCCTTTCCAAAATCTTGAACCTTAGGAACATGTGATGGATAGCTGGATTTCGTACGGAGTAGATACTAGTGAGCTGTAGGATGACGAGTTGTGAGTCTAGCTTGATGACTAGTCGGCGTATGCCACGCATAATGGCATCAGAGAGGAGCTCTATCAATGAGTTTTATTCAGCAATATTGTTTGTTGACTGACCAATACATACCCCTATGAAACTCATTAACTTGCCGCTTGGATTGAAGATGGCCCAGGCAGCATAAGATAGGTTCCACGAACAACGAATCGCTCTGTCAGCATATCGAACAAATGATTCCAATAGTTCTGACATTTGCAACAAATGTAAAAGTGGATCACTTAACCAAAACAATTACCCTTAGTGAAAACAAAATTGCAACAAAAGCATAAGGGTTACTATCTTGAGTCAAGCATAGTAATGCTTAAGGTACAACCTGTTGCGAGGTTTCACCAGTGGAATCCCATCATAATCTACTAACTCGTAGGCTCCTTTTGCTAATACACGTTTAACAATAGAGGGGCCCATCCATAAGGATTTAAACATACCTGCTCCCAATTTGTCGGATTCCTGGTCGTAAAGTAAGACCAGTCACCTTCTGAGAAGACACGGGGTTTGACATTCTTGTCAAACTACGTCTTGACTCATTTCTTATGGGCTTCGTTAGCCAAAGCGGCATGAGGACGGGTTTCATCCAATTGGATTAGTTCCAAGAAATGAGCCTCTTCTTCAGAAGTTCTGGGGAGAAAGGCGACTGTGAGTTTGAGGGACGAGATTTCACATTGAATTGGTAAGATTTCTTTTAGGCCATACACCAATTGAAAAGGTGTAAACCCGGTTGCATTTCTCACCGATGTTTGGCATGCCCACAAGGCTGAGTACAGGATTAGGTTCCAACTCCTTTTCTAGACTCCAATCGTCCTTTGCAGCATCCGCTTCAGGACCTTTTTGACTGCCTCAACGTTTCCGTTAGCCTACGGCTAATACGGAGTAGAGCTGTCGTGGGACAGTCCTAACTTGGAAGCCAACTCGACCATCATGTGATTGCGAAAATGCAATCCATGATCTGTGACTATGGCCTGTGGAACGCCGAATCTGGAGACTACATGATTGAAAAAGAAGAGGGCAGCTGTTTCACCGCTGTTGTTTAATGTAGGCATCTCCTCAGCCCATTTGGTAAAATAGTCTACCGCGACTATGATATACCCATGCCCCTCGGCCGAGGTGGGGCTACATGTCATGAGATCTATGCCCCATTTTGCAAATGGCCCAACAGAAACTACTGGTTGCAGCAGTGCGGGTGGTATTCTGGTTTTCCGATCAAAGATTTGACATGCATGGCAACTTCTGACTGCGGTTATGCAATCTTTAAACATTTTTGGCCAGAAATATCCTACTCGTAAAATCATTTGTGTCGTAGCGTAACTAGATTGATTCCCCCCACACGCGGCGGAATGGCAATCATTCAGGAATTTTTCGGCATCCTCGTGGGTGAGGCACCTCCTCAGAACTGTATCGACACCACAAGGGTAAAGTGTATCACCGACGATCATGTAGTCTTTTGCTTGGTATCGAATGCGTCGTTGTTCTGAGTAGGAGGTATTAGACCTATATGTTTGGGTTTGGAGATAGATTATTATGTCTCCATACCGCGGATTGCTTGAAGATATCAGAAACAAAGATTCATCCATGATTGCTTCTTCTGATGTTACATCGTTGGACGATAATGGGAGGTTGCATAGTAGCTCGGCGAAAACCAAGGATTTCTTTGATTTGGATTTTATAAATTCCAGATCAAACTCTTGTAGAATTGCTATCCATTTGAATATTTCCCCCCCTAGCAACTGTCGTGACAATATATAAGTCATGGGGTTGCAATCTGACAGAATGGTAGTTTTTCGAAAGAGGATATAGTGTCGAAATCTTTGTATCACTTGAATAGCTGCGAGAGCCAGCTTTTCAACGTAGGAGTACTTGATTTCTGTATCATTTAAGTTTCTACTTAAATAATATATAGGATGTTCAATTCCATTGTCTTCTTGAACTAAAACCATTGCGATGGTTGTATCCGCTGCAGCTAGATACAAGTTAAAATCTTTTTGATAATTAGGAGCATACATTAATGATGCTTTTATTAGGGATTCCTTTAAAGCATCAAAGGAAGCTTGGCGACTTGGTCCCAGATGAAGGGTACTTCTTTTTTCAATAGACGAGTATAACCTTTAGCACGTTCAGTGAAATTTGGAATGAAACTCCTCAGAAAGTTTGCTTTCCCTTGGAGTTTCTGAATCTGAAGCAAATTTGAAGGTGGAGGCAAATTGATGATTGGCTCAACCTTACATGGGTCGAGACGAATCTCGTACTTTGAGACCACAAAGCCAGGTAAACAACCAACACTGACATAGAATACACATTTGTGTGGATTGAGTCGTATCTTGTAGTGTCGGCAATGTAAAAATATCGCTCTCAAATGCTGTGGATGATCAGTCCACTTTCACGAATGAGCTGGAAGATCGTCAAGATATGGTTGAACGATGTTTTTGATGTCATGGAAGGCATAATTCATTGCCCTTTGAAATGTTTCCCTTGTGTTCTTTAAACCAAAGGGTAGTTTGCAATATGCAAATGTGCCCCACAGACAAATAAATGCAGTCCTTGACTGGTCCTGTGGGCGATATTTATTTGATTATACTTGGAAAATCCATCCACAAATGAGAAGATTTCACATCCGGCGCATTCATCAATTATCTGGTCAATGAAGGGTGTAGGGGAGTTGTCTTTCAGATAAGCTTGATTTACATCCCTATAATTGACGCACACTCTAATCGTTCCTTGTTTTTTCATCACAGCAACAATATTCGATACCCAATCGGTTAGAGGAACCAGGTAAATAAAACTAGCATGCAGAAGTCTTTCCACTGATGCCTTGATGGCAGCGGATTTCTTGGGGTGCACCTGCCATAGCCGCTGTCGTACCAGTTTGACATCTAGTTACATCTTGATTTCGTGTTCAACTATGCTCGAGTCAATGCCTGGCATTTCATCATACGACCAAGCAAAGACATCTCTGAATTCACAAAAAAGAGCGTCATATATTTCCAGTTCTGAAGAAGAACAAAATTTCCCGACATGAATATTCTCTACAAAATCTGTTTTGGTCGAGATAATTATGGCGATAGTCTCTTCAATATTGGACAAGTTTCACTCGGAATCCACCGTGTTTACAGTATTTGATAGAAAATCAAAAACTGAGGGATGATGAAGGTCACTAGGAGTATCTTCTTTGTAATCCAGAAGATGGGAATGATGGTGGTAATCTTCCCATGGTGCCCCATCAATCATCATTGACTAAATAATTCCTTCGTCTGTATAGTGTACTTGCGACCAAGGATCTGAAGGGGTAACATATTATTTAGACCTATCTATTCAAACGCTTGATGAGCGTTGATTTTGGTTTGCCTCCCATGCTGAAAACATTGATTGCTACAAGATTTCTATTGGGCTTAGAGGCAATACCTGCAGATGATCCATGTTAATATCATTTTCAAAGATGTTTTTAATGGAAGATATCATATTGCAGGTTCCCACCATTGCCACTTCCACCAGATTGATTGGAGGCAGTAGGGAAAAAGTCCCCATTAATATAGGGTCTTTTAGTAGGCCTACTCTGATATTTTGAAGCGAATGGGGGCTTCCATGGATCATCGGAATGCTTCCCGTAACTTGTGAACCATTGGGGAGAAATGTTTGTTGGTTGACGATTGTAATTCCTCCTTGAAAGGGAAATGCAATCTTCCTGAAGTAGGTCGACACAACTGCTGCCATAGCATATATCCAGGGCCTTCCCAGTAGGATGTTGTAATCGAGGTTTTTTTCAATTACTTCAACATCTATTTCTACTGTTTTGCCCCCCAGTTCAACTTGCAAGTTACTTAAAATCCCATATGGGGTATATGTTCATCCATCAAATGCTTTTAATGTTGTCAAAGATCGTGACAAGGGTGGAGATCCTAAAGTTTTCCAGCAACTCATCGACATAATACATGTAGATGCCCCCTCATCAATAATTGTTCGATGAACTGTTTTGTTGAGGGAAATCACTTGAATGAGTAAAGCTAGTTGAGCTGGTAACTGAGGGTCATATCCTTTGTGATTAAAGGACACAAGATTGGAATTCGTTGGGTCAATCCCACCTATTGCTGATAATAAAGCCTGCTTTTGGGAGGGGCAATTTCACAGTACTTCAAGTGTCGACATAGAGGATGGTGATTGGACCAGATCCTCCACTATATTATAATGCTATGATACTCTGGCACGAGGATTAAATGTCGATTTGTGTACTATTCCCTTTCGCAGCTTTATCGTTAGTTCAAGAACGATGGGTGGCACAACTTCGGTCGAAGTTGTTGTCGAACTACTGGGTTGATCATTGGCCTTGTTGTCCAACAGCTGTCGATTCTCGTAATCTTTATTCCTTGTCGATATCAAAGCATCGTTTTGCTGCTTTGAAACTGACAACATTAGCACTTGGGACGGGGAAGCATTGTCACTAGCAACCAAATTTGTTCCTGGATTTGGAAACGGATCAATCAATACTGTCGAGGTTTTTGAATTCTTGAGGAATTTTCTCAGCTTAGCTTTATATGGACATTCTCTTGTCCAATGATCCTCATCACATATTAGGCATGGAATTTTTGGTTTCCTATCTCCAGAAGGGTTCGTAGAAGATTTTTCAGGGGACGAATCATCCTGTTTTTTCTTCTTCCCTTTCTTTTTCTTCTTGCCTCCTGGTTGCTTGGTTTCTTTGCCTTTGCCAGTGGATACGACATTTACTTCCGATGTGAGAAGTTCTTCATTCTCATTTTCACTTGAAACCGTATGGGCTTTCTTCGACTTAGCCTTTACGGTTTTTGTGCTGGTCGTTCCTATCACGCCGTCTCCAGCATGAGAGTATTTATTTGATTTAGGAGATGGAGAAACGAAAAATTCCAGTCTGGGAGCATCAGGAATTTTATCATAGAGCGTGCCAGACTGAGTATAGATCAAGTCTAGATATTGCGCACGAGCAATTACTTGCTCTTCAGTGACGACTCCTCCCTTTGCCACATCTTTCGTAATAGAAGGTAACAATGACTTAATAAACCATTCAGCCAACAACTGATCAGGAACATATGTTTTTACCATTCTACGACGACGTTGCCACTCATGAATATGATCAAATATGTGAGTGGCCGTCATTTGCTTGAAATTGGTAAGAAGCTCTGTTCCTGTTTCATACCTTCTGGGTAACTGAAAATGGGTTAAAAAGGTTCTGGCTAGGGTGCCGAAGTTATCAAATGAAGCTCTAGGCAATTCGATATACCATTTTGTTGCCGGACCAGTTAACGTTCACTGAAAGAGGTGGAGCCTAATTGAATCATCATTTAGAGTGTTAGACGAACACCACAAGTGAAAGGTCATCACATGATTTGACGGGTCTTCACCCGGATTCCATTAAATTTAGGAATATCTGACGAACATTTATGAGGAATCGCTGGCCAACAAGGGGCGTAAGCGATTGGATTGTTTGTTAGCCGATTTAGATCTGGTAACTCTAAAGTCACCAGGAAGGGCAACTATTGATTCAGGTTCAGCGAAGCATACCCAGGATAAGATGGGATTGCCTGAGAAGTGGGTCTTTGCATACCAGCATAGTGAATTTGATGTTGATAATTTTGATAAGGTTTATGGGCATAACCATTATGAAATGGTTGATGTTGACCATTTTGAATATACGACTGCCCATTACTTGCAAAGACTTGGTGCACATATCCTTGGTAAACTTGTTGGACTTATGGTTGTTGATATTGAACCAGCCATGGTTGTGAGACCATGTGCTGTTACCCAATACTAGCCGTTTGACCGAGATGAGGGGTAATGGTACCCATTTGAGCCTAGGTCACTCCAGTTAAGGAGCCACTAACCGATGATTGTGGTGGCGTTGCAGGGACAAGGGGCTGTTGGATTGCGACCTAAGAGACCTGAGGTTGGCATACAACAGGTAACACTTGTTCTTGTGATACCATCACAATAGACGGTGTAGTGGGGATATTTGACATAGGAAAACTTTTTTGCATTGAGTATACAACTCCTGGTTGTTGAGGTAGTAATGGCATCCAACCACTGGATGTAATTCCAGCATAACCTGAATTCTGTTGGGAACTCACGTATGTTTGACCTCCCGGAGGAGACAATGAAAGGGCATATTTTCCCACATATGGCGGTAATCCGGTGCTTAAGGGAATTGTTTGCCTTTGAGGACCGGACTGCCCAAATTGAAATTGCGAAGGATTAGTTTGTTGAGAATCAACATAAGAGATTCCAGATATTATTCCGGACGAACAAACGGGAACATACCATATCGTCGAAACAACCCCTGGATGGATCCCATCCAGTGATTGAGAGCTAGTTGAGACAGATGGTATGCCGACGAACATTGTTGGAGTAGCAGTAGGAATTTCTGCTGCTGCTGTGTCAGACGATACAGTCCTAGATGTCAACGGTTGTTCAGACATATCTAGTCTATCCAAAATGTTTCCTAGCGATTCTACAGGAACCTCCAATGACGGTAGACTAATTTCTGATGAAGAAGGATATAGAGTGACCCCTACTCCAAATTGCGATGGAGTACTAGATGGTGGATCCTCTATAATCTCTTCTATAGCAATCAAACAGGGTGGAAGAGGTAGACCGTCAGGTCCGTAAAATATTTCTGGTGCCGAAGAAGGTATAGATTCTGCAGCGACTGATGTTTTTGGAACAACACCTTTCGAATAAGCTATGGATGGAGCCAGTTCAGATGTAGAAGTGTTTACCCTCAGACTAGGATTAGTTCTACTGTCCTCGTGTTGTTGCGGAACTTCTTTTGTAAAGTCAGGGGTACCAAAAATGTTTGGAATAACCGAAGTCTCTCAGGGTGTCAGAACACTTGTTCCAACCTGACTAGGGGACTTTGAGCCGGTTAAACGAGTTCGCTTTGTCCGAAATAGTTTTGATTCTGGGGAAAAAGACGATTGACTCGTAAGCCTTCGCGAATGATGGGGTTTCAATTGACTTTCTTCCATGATTGCAAATTACTCGATCAACTAAAAATAAAGGGGAAAATGTTTCCAAATTAAATGAATTTTAGACGCTTTGACATGACTTGTTTTTTCAATTTTTAAGAGTCGAGAAAAAACAAAAGATGACTCTAGTCGCCTTCGATTTTTAATGAGCCTGAAGTGACAAGTGCTCAGATGGACCATTTCCTTTAAGGAGTCTGAAAAGGAACAAAAGAGAGTACTCTGGAAATCTAGACAGAGGGATTACCAAACCAATCGCAAAACTGCAGAATACTTTTTATGGTACGACAGTCAATCTTCCGGAATGCTGTGTTCTATGCATTGCGATTGATAGGGTGGCAAACACGGCTTCCTATGGATAAAGGATATAGCCTATTGTGGTCTCCCAATATATACTCGATGGTACATGGGAGCACAAGTCCGTACTGGCACTTGTCGTCTCAAAGAGGAGGAATTACCCAACCAACAGTGAAAGCGACAGTTACCAGACTTTACGACACCAGAATAAGTCTCTAGCCTAGACTTCTAGATGTTGTGCGTTAGGTTCCAAAGAGTTTTTAGGTTCATTAAATTTATTTTACAGTTGATATTCCTTAAGAAATTTTCCTTTCAGGTTCACTGCGTGATGTAGATGTACAATTCCTAAAATCCAATCTAAGATGATAAACAATCGTTTAATATTCTTTTTGCAATGAAAATCCTAGCTACTAAAGAAAGAGAGATGATATTATTTCAACATAGAGAAGAGATCACACACTAGATGCACTGTCCTAAATCAAACCAACAAGCCATCTAAATGAAAATGCGCATGCATGTATTTGTTTTCAGCTTTCTTAATGTGTGAATGACAAGAAGAATGCCAATCACAAATCTGAATTATCCTTTCTAAGCGATAGTACTAATAGATTTCTCCTCAAAGACGAAAGGAAGATAATGATGACACTTTACTATTTCGAAATGAAAACTGCTTTTGAAACTTGAAAAACTACTAATTCAAATCAAATACAAGAGTGACCGTGTAATCGACCATCAAGAACAATAGAATTCCTTTCTTTGACTGAAAACGACACTTGGGACACTTTCAAATAAAAAGACAACAATTCAATTATGCTACTACTTTGCAAAAGAGAACTGAAAATGGCAGAAAATACATAAAACATTCACAGTTCTTTGCACAATGGAGGCAGAATGATGGAAAGGATGGGGGTCTCCACAATGGTATATTGATCACAGATAGCAAAACTCCAGAATAGAGCTGGAAAGAGTGAAGAAAAACCAAGACCTAGAGGCAAAATTAGCCTTTTCTGATCATCGCACCTGTAACATAGGGAAACAGGGATGCATCCCACCTACTACACATGGGAAGTGTGATGCATCTAGATTTCCTTGAAGAGAGGGTGTGATGGTAGCAGGACGAGACTTTACTTGGCTCTTGGTCACAGTTTGCAACTTAGTTAAGGGATTTAGGCTGAGCAAATGATGTACAGTAAATAGAAATCACAGGGGCTGATCTAATGAGGTTACTAGAGCCACCACTAGGGCAATTAGAAATTTTGCAAATCAATTGTTCAGTTTATAAACAAAACCTAGAGATAGACTGAAGTAGCATTGATCTAGTTTGCACTTGCATAACAAATGCAGTTCGAAGGCTAGCTGGCTTGACTTCAGGCTCCGTCTGTAAGTTTATAAAACAAACAAATATAGATAAATAAACAATCTATTTGCTCCCGAGCGGAGTCACCATTTTGTTATCGGGAAATCTACTGTCCACTTGGATCTGCTAGTCCCACTAAGACAGGTAGCTATCTTAGAAACAAACAAACTAAAACCACTTTTGTTTTCCTTTATGAGAAGTAGATAAGAGTGGAATGAAGGACACCAACCTCAGTCTTGCGCTTGGTTCCTTGCTTGATTCCTCTCCTTTCTGACAGATCCTTGCTGCTTCTCCTTCATCTACCTAGCTTCAAAGAGCACCTGTGGAATCAAAGCAACATAATACTATCGAAGAACAGAGATCTACAATCATAAACAATATAGGACCAGATGTATATTGACCACACAAATGCATATATCATCAAACATGCCAGAATGTGGAGGAAAACTTGAATAGCTTTATTAATAATCAAGAATAGCAAAGAGGATTACAACCAATTGTTCTGACCCAGCATCATCCTCCAGCATGAAAGCCCTTCTTTCACCTCATGAAAAGCTTAGATCGCCCAACGCTATGATATTCCAACAAGAAACCAACAACACTTCCTTACAAGATACAAAATTCCAGCCTCCGGATCTCTGGGATGAGGGATCCATATATAGATGATTGCAGGGGGGTGAGTCAGCTTCTGGGATTTGATTAGTGTCCTCTCTCTGATAGTTCTTGATTCAACTTGGAGATTGATGATCTCTTACTCCTCCCTGGGCGAATTTCAGAGAGGCAAGTGTCACAGGAGAAGTTTCTGGAAGATTCCATGATCATCCACCTCACAAACTGTCTCTGCCATTTGTCCACTCTTTCCCATCACACACCATAGAATGGATTTTCAATATGCATTGCACCTCCTGTGTGCATTTAGGTGGGATGCATCACACTTTGACCATGGAGCAGGTGAGATGGTCCTGTTTTGACCAGTTCTGAGTAATTTTTGATGGAGAACTTCTGGGAGATGATGTAATCAGCTGACCTTGTTCTTTTAGGGGATCGAACAACACTTTTAGGGACATAGGAGCCCTTGGTTTATGGACATGTTTGATTGGGGTTGCAGTGCCCAAAAATGTCTATAACAATATTGTAATTTACTTGTAAGCATAATGTTATCTTTAATAATATATGCAATGCCAAAACCATGCATACTAGCTATCTAAGTGAGAAATGTAAGAAAATAAGATGTTGTAATTTATAGATACATAAGGAGGACATATTCAACGTGGGTTGAATATTATATTTCACTCAATATCACCCTACATGCAATAAACATGAATTGACTATCATCATGGTGAATGGGTAACAAAAAAGGAATGAGTAACAGTAAGAGGAGGTGGTTATACTGTTTAAAAAACAAAAAAATAAAATTAGTATGTGAATTAGGAAGACATGACACTCACACACACACACATTTGACACAAGATATAACCTTCGAAATCCTTTCAGGATAAGAACACAATTGGAAAGTGAGGTTGCTTTGCTCTCTTTCTCTGAATAGAAAATGTGTACAAGTACAATGAACTATGGCCTATGGCCCATGGGATACTACAATGCAGACATCGTGTAACTGTGCTTTATCTCCTATCCATCTCGGCTATTTTTTCTCATCTATGTAATAAATTCACCATAAAGTATGGAACTTCTTTTCTTCCTAGTGATCTGCTTTATAACACAACTTGATAGCCTACTAGTGGTGAGGTTTGACTACCCCAAGTTTTAGCCAGAGTTACAATATAGACTCTTCTTATTCTTCATCATAATCATGTGGCATACCCATATTCCATAAATTATGAGGGATGACATGTCATCCTCTTGAATTATGGTGGTGAGAACAGGAATGTCAATTTATAAGTGGAAAATATTTCACATACAGACTTTGATTGACATGTTTCTTGTGCCATTAGGAAGGTATCAATGTGTAGAACATGAAGAAAAGTTTATAAGCCAAAGAACCAATTTTTTACCCCAAAAAATGCCATTTGATGCCTCAAAATGCTCACGGAAGGTTTCAAACTCCAGCTTGCGAAACCAGGTCCCAATAGGAAAAAGGATCCTATGAGTTAATTCCTCCACTTTTTCCACTCTGGAAGCTTTGATATGGATGACCAAAAATATAATTAATTAATATGGATCATACTTTTTCTTCAACTATTGTAAATTATTGAAAAATTTCTTGTGTAGAATATGAATTTATTTTATATGTGTAATTTCGATAACAAGAATCTATCCTCGTCCATCAATTATCTCCCTCATGAAAGCCTTTATCATTCATAATTAAGTCGTAAAATTAACTATTCTCATGTGAATACATTGCTTAATAGTGGTATATGGTTTTTGTATTATGTTCTACTTTGCAGATTATATGAATCAATTATTTTTAACATAAATAATTGTAAGTTTATTTCCTTGTATATGATTAAATGAGATATGGATAACATCATATTGCATTTCTAAAGGTTTAGAAAAATGATTTCTCTGATTTTTACATCGATATTTTTCATGTGAAATACACAATTACAAATAGCCAAGTATACCTTCAATGTAATGCATTGATGCAAGAATTAAGCTTAATTACATAGTCTTTAACATATTGATTAATTAATAATTGATTATTTCTATACAAATATTTCTTTTTGATAATATATTGTGTTTAAATTATATATCATAGAAATAAATATTTTATATATATGTGAAAGGTGTGGTATTATCAAATTGAATTTAGAAGGTTGGAATCCGAAAGGGTATCCCTCATTGGACAAAAGCTTAAAGGCTTGAATTCTATTGAAAACCATGTGTGTGTGTGTGTGTGTGCCTATATATATATATATATATATATATATATATATATATATATATATATATATATATATATATGAGATAGAGTAGGTAGGTAAGATGGGAGAAGTCATCTTTGAAAATCTAAGTCAACAAACTAGGAATGAATACCTATAACCAATAAAACTAATAATAATATTAATATTAAATATTAAAGCGAATGTCATATACATATTGGTAAAGTGTTGATAATATTACTATTAGTATTGCTATTAATATTAATATTACACCTATCAACAACAAAAACAACAATAATAATAATGTCGATAATAATATTATTATTACTACTAAACTATTCTTATATATTATTATTAATGTGTTAATAATATTAATGTTATTATTAAAACCCTTGTAAAAAATCAAATTGTTCAAGTGTGCAATTTTTTTATATCTTTTCTTTGAGAGGTTTCAAAAGGTGAAACCTAGAATGGATTGAAGAGAAATTATGGGAACATCTAGTTCAAATTTCAAACATTCGTTCATTATATTTTCAAAGATATATTTCTAGTTAGGGTTCCTAAGTGCAACTAAAATTATTTGGAAACAAGCTAGTTTGGAATTTTTACCATAACATTTTTCTAAGAGATTTTATAGGGTAACACTTGGATCATATTTAGGAAAGCCTTCAATCAACATCTAGTGCAAGTTTGTGATCATAGTTCATTATAGTTTTAGAGATATTTCCTAAGGAAGTCAAGGGTTTTGAATGCTCTTGAAATAAGTCTCAAACAAGTTAGTTTGGAATTTCCACTACAACTTTGATTCACAGAGTTTTCATATTGTGAAACTTGGAATGCATTGAGCAAAAATATTGGGAAATATCTGGTACAAGTATCAAATTTTGGTTCAGCCTATTTTTTGGAATAGATTATGTAGAAGTTAGGATTTGTGAATGATCTTGAAACTAGTTTCAAATAGGTCATGTTGTATTTTTTTATAAATTCATTTCTTGAACTTAGTCTTATGTATTTACATCACAACATGTGAAGGGATTTGTTGTTTGCCACATTACAACACTTGCAAGTTTTTCATCACTTTGCAACATCATTTGTTGTTAGTGATATTGTGATGTCATTTGTTGTTAGTGACATTGTGATGTCATTTGTTGTTAATATTGTTGTGTTGTTGTTAGTTTTGGTTAGACAACGATGGGAAATTTTCAACTATTAATGATTGTATTAATTTCTAGTAATGAGTTTATATTTTTAATTAGTGGCTATATTCTTTTTGTTGGTCAAAAGAATAGCATTATATTATCATCAGTGAAATCTAAAGTACAAAAATAGCCTGCACTGTTATCCCTCTATGATTTTTAAGATTGGAAATACAAAATCAAAAAGGATACATCAAACCACCTAGGAGTCTAGGATATAGCCCTCCTAGACTCAGAGAGGCCTCTCTCTTTATATTTCCATATTTATATTTATTTTCAGTGTTTCAATGTTTTAGGCTAGCTATAATGATGAGAGGGTTTTTATTATTTGATTGCTTGATTGTTTGTTTGTTTGGTTGGTGCAGGTCAGATTTAAATATTTTCCATTGGGCTTATGGAGTCAAAGGCTCGGTGGTAACATCAACCTTTCCAAAGCAATTGCAAGACAAGATAACTATCTTTACTGGATCTAAAAGCAGAATGAATGAGGTGATAGAACATTGAAACCAGTAATGATTAAAAAGAAATTAAGTATTTCTTAACCATGGATCAGAAGAAAACATTTAGATTGGAAATAAGGTGCTCCAGCAACATATCTTAATCTAGAGTTTATGCTTTACAATAAGATTTAATGATGCATAATGAATAAAACAACAATATATTTGACACAGAAAGAAGACATCACCGGGTTAAAAATAGATCAAGTATCTTGCAAACGGTCTTTATTATTGATGCTCCAGCTCAAAAATTACAATGCTCCAAAAGAAATATTCTTCAAATAACTCAGGTCCAACCCCTAATACTTCCAATGCAAGAAGTATTTAACAAAAACCTACAACGATTACCTTGTACACTTGCCAATTTGTTATTAATGACAATGACAAAAAATTTGACTAGTGTAACAACGAAGTGGCCACAATGAGATAACTTGGACATTTGGTCCCATTATTTTGCTATGTTGTTGTTGACTAATTAATTTTGTTGTAGTTTCTCTACTGACTTGGCTGGGCACTGACTTAACTCTACATTTTTCCTTCAATCATTCTTGTCCTGTTCCTCTTGGTAATCACACAAGTCGTGCTTCTTCATCTAGAATATTCACCTTGATTAACCTACGGTATATTTCATCAGCTTCCATGTACCGTGCAAAAGTGGGTTTGACTATAAAAACGTGCTTCAGTTCATGCATGATATAGATTCGATTGTTGATAGCTTCCAACAATGAATTTCATGTTATGTTGCCTTTAATGTTGGAGAGATTCACAACATCCTGGGTTATGCCTTGGAGCCTCTTGACATAATCTTCTCTCGCCATGAGTTTTTCATTAATGACAAAAAAAGAAGGGAGACCGTTCTATGTTAACGACTCAATTCTGTTGAAAAACGTGTTCACTGTAAACTCCAAATTTTGGCATTTTTCCCTAAGCTGTACATTTAGGTTCTTCTTAGTCAATACCTTTTTCACCTGTAGAATAGATTTTGTCATTTGTGCTACTCCCAGCTCTTGTAGCTCATACTTATTCCTTGAATTGAGAAATTTAATAATTCAGCTGGTTGCTGTTGCCATGTCTCCCAGCTCTAGATTAGTAGATGAAATAACTTCTTTAGATTTTTCCACTAACTCTTCTTGTTCAAAAATAATTTGGATGCTCGGCGCGATTTCATTCATGTCATTGATGATGTTGTGCTAGATGATCTCTTCTACCCTTCTTAGAGTGTTACCAATGGATGATTCGTTTTCAGATTTTTGCAACTTTTCGATTAAGTTCCACACCCTCTGCATATCCACTGAGTGTGTACTTTCAACTCTTTTAATTTGGTCATGCAGAACATTGAATTAGGTTTCTAGTCTCTTGATCTCCTCAATCTGAAGATTCATGCTTTCCATAAACCTAGCTAGGTGTTATGTATTGCTTCCTGCCCCTGTAGAAGTTGTTGCTGGAGTGGATGTAGGAATAGTTGTAAGAGGAAGAGCCTCCATAATAGTGTTGGCCAACTTTTCTGCCTTTTCCTTCTCTTGTAACATCTTCTCTATCGTTTCTTCCATTTGTTTTATTTGGAGTGACTCCTCCATTATTAATTTCATCATTTCAGCCTTCTAACTCTCTGTTTCCTCTATCTCTCTGGTCAAGGGATCATGCGTTGCAGGCTTTTTGAGTTGCTTCTTCAAAGCTTCTATATAAATATCTTTCTTCTTCATTGTCTCTTCTACTACTTTTACATCTGAGGGGTCACATCCAATTTTCACCACTAATACTCCCGAAGACTTAACTCTCTTGTCTTTCAATTGATATGAAAAATTTTTCCATCTTCAACTGATATTGATCATTTGATAAGGCGACCTAAATTTTAAACAAATTCGTAGAGGTACTGGTTAGAGTAGATGAGATCATTTCATCTGTTTGTTTATGCATTTCTAGCTAATCAATAGGATGAGCACTCTTGGAATCAAAATCAAAAGAGGTCTTTTTGTAATCATCTAGAGTTTTAGGTTTACCTGTTTATGCTTCCAAAAATGCCATATGCATTTTTCTTTTTTCTGAATCAAAAGATGAGAGAAGTCTACCTTGAGAACAAGAACTTTGTTTCCAAAATTGAGCATAAGTACTCCTTTTTAGCATTTCATTCCTAATATTTATCTCTCTAAAGGTGTCGAATACGCTGTCCTCCATTTCTCCAGTAACATTAGTAGATGTGGAGACTTAGAGAGTCTGTTGCCTTTCCGAGATTTGAGTGGTAGGAATATATTGACCTCCAGCTGGAGATGAATCAAGAATATCACTCAGATTAATGAGTTTTTGTTGCGATGATTCCTTGCCTAATCCCATGTGCATCCTAGCCCTTTCCCTATATTTCAATTTGAATTCTTTCATAGAAGTATTAGTCCCTCGTGACTGATCTTCTCTCGGCCTTTTCCCAGTTGTTCCTTTTTCATGTTCCTTGCCCTTGTCTGATCTGTCTTCTATACTCTGTCTCTCCTGCTACCTAGGTGTGTGTGCACTTGAAGAAGAAGTTACTTGTTCCTCAACCTCTTGTAGTGTGTCAAGCATCCACTCAATCTAGTTCATAAATTTCTCTATTTCAGGCCTTTGAGTGTGAATATAGGGTGTTCATTTGTTCTCCACTCTTTTCTTGGGATGATGCCCCATGGGTCATAGGACCATGTGAAACTATTTGGGAACTTCATTTCCTTCAATTTCTTATCTACCTCCTCACTTGCTGCCCTATTGTTGCAAATAAAAGGACCAATCTGGGATTTGATCCTAAATTGGGATTTCTTCTTTGCTACCACAAAATGTAGTTCATCTGCATTGATCATCTGCCTGATGTATTCAAGTGAAAAGATCCTCATGGGGAGGAACTTTGATAGCTTGTAAAGGGCCAACTCACATCCATATACCCTTAATTATGTGTAATTTTGATACAAGTACCAATCTCTTGTTCTTGCTTGGTCTGTCAACTGGATAATCCTTTTCATTTCATCACTAATTTTGGGTTCTGCACTTCTACTTAGGAGGACCATAGATGGATGCACAAAAATTTCTATAAATGTCTTGTAGGCAAAGTCTTTTTTATCCTTCATCACTAAGGTGGTCCATAAAATGATAGATTGGGGTTCACCTTCTTCATTTAACTTGCTCATTGTAAACTGAAATTTGTCTACTTGAAAATAAACAAACATATATACGAACATTCAAGAGTATTGAAACACTTCCTCTATGATAAAATTACAATTTTCTCATGGATAGCATCTGCCAGGAATTGAATGAAATTAAATAGGACAAAAGGTTTTGAATCTGTTGAAAAGATGGATAGAAAACCTATTATAGCCTCATCAAGCCACTAATATGAATAATAGCCCAGCAAATATGAAAGTACAGTGACTATATGCCTGGTTCTATCAGGGAAAGTAGAGGAGGAATAAGGAGGATCCTTTCTAGGTAGTGGGGTTTGTTTAGTCATGAAGAGTTCCAAGGTTTTAGCTCTTTTGGTAAAGTCTAGCCTCTCATAAGTTTTAGTGAGGATTTCATGGGAAAAAGAAGTGTTTCCTTCAATGATAGGAGTCTGCATCATCTGCATTATATATTTAGCATCAATGGTAAACAATATGTCTCCTGCTGGGGATATCACTACCATTTGTAGTGGATTATATCATGAGTTACATTTTCTGATTAGTTCTGGCTAGCTATGGGTTTTAGGAAAATTATAGAAAGAAAAATTGGAATCCCAGAGCCCTATGTCATCCACTTCATCAACAAATTTATCCTCCTACCAAGAATAAATATCAAAGAGATCAAGTTGTGACAATGTCTCATGTATTTTAAAGTCTCTGTCTACCAGTGGAATGTGGTCCAAATCCACTGGTGGATGCACCATTGGATTGAAGACTTCCTATTCTTTCCTCTTTGGTGGCATGGTTGTCTTCTGCAAAATTTTTAAATGTGGATTGCGTTGAATTTTCAAGTGAACTGCAACATAAAAGGAATGAATATAAGAGGTAAATCAAAGAGGGAAAAGGAAAGGGGATGAACAAAAAGTGGGATTCAATAAGGGGTATGTCAAATAACTGCAGAAAATTGAAGCTTTCTGCAAGTGTGTTGTTGTTTGAGTGTGTTCGGTGCTTCTTTGTGTATGCCTAAAAATCTTGACTTTCACCTATAAGTAAAGAGAACACATTCAAATTTTGTAATGGGTGGGATATGGTGTATTTGTAGTTTCGAAGCATTCCCGTTGAATAGGCCTGAAGTGGCACGGGTCTGTTTGCTAATGGTCCAGCCAATTGAATGCACACTGTAAGGCGCGAGAATGAAGGTGAAATGTGGATGGGATAGGGTGGCAGTATGTGCGAACAATAATTGCAGAGGAGGTGGTTTAGTGGAATGCGGAAAAGCTTTTCGCGGGACCCTTGGTGTGGTATATGGAATGGATGGGGGTGTGCGAAATTGCGACAATGTGACACGTAAGTGGTCCAAAACCACTGATTTCAAACCCCCATGGCATTAACGTTCGGAGGGTGAGGAGGGCCTGGAATATCATACAGGCCATTGGATTGAATAGTGAGTGTGGAGATTAGATGAGCGGTGAAGGGTGGGTGATAGTTGATGTGTCGTGTACATGAGTGGTGGGGTCAGAAAATGAAAGGGGGAGGTGGAGTATAGGAATATAGGATAGGAGTAATAATATGAGACCCTAACTCTTTTCTTTATTTCTTTTTTTTTCCACATTAGGAAAAACACATGAACCATATAATAAAATATTAAAGGATTTTTTCATGTCTTTTCTCTTTGTAATTCTTTTCAACCTACCAACCCTTTATATTTCTAATCTAACATTTTTTCCTTTTTGAATTTGTAGTGTACATTTGGACTTGCATACTCTTTTTCACTTTCTCTCTTTTTTTTTAATTTCTAACCTACTCTATCACTTATATCTCCCATTGGTTCATATTGAACAGTTGAAGCAATTTTAGTTTCTACCTAGATACTGATTTTCCAAGCTTAAACTTTTTGGAAGATCTTTATTTTCTACTCTATCAACAAAAATGATATTTTTTCAATTGTGCTTAGACTGTATGAATTGAACAATATTTGGGCGTTTCTTTTCTTTTCATCTTTTATTCTCTTTTGTTCTTTTGTTCTTTTTTTTTAATACCCTCTCTCTTTTTTTTCTTTTTTCTTTTTTTCTGAAATGAATTGAATATTGAAATCTACGAACAATATGAAATATGAAAAATATGAGATACTCAATCACCTTGAGATCCGATAAATTATAGGACCCTAACATTGGCTCTATCTTTGGATGGAACTTCTCAGTTTGAAGTGTCAAGAACATAAGATCGGTAGCCTTGAGTATTCCATATCTACATTGTCTTCAATCTCATTTATTTTTGCAGTAACTTCATCAAAGTAGGTTTGTGGCCTTCTCTATGTGATTCAACCTCTATCAAATGAATTATTCAAGAAAAACATAAAATACTGTGATATTTACAATGGAATGAGGGAGATCTGTGTGCTTATGAGAAGTAACTATTTACTATCCTGCCATTGACAAGACCTCCTGGAAGTTCCATTCCATCCAACTCTTTGAGGAAAAATGCATTATTCCCTTTGAGAGTAGAAATAATATATGGACCCTTCCAAAGATTTTCAAATTTTCTGTGCTTTCCTTTATCTTCTCTTCTTGAATTTCATTTTAGCACTCTCTCTCCCAAGTTGAAATCATTAGCTTTGGTCCTCTTGTAAAAAAATTTCTTTATGTTTTCTTAGACAACCTGAGTTCTTTTGTATACCTCTTCTCTGGATTGTTGTAATTGAATTGTTTGATTTATCCTTCTTTGTATATCATTTTCTTCAGTTTGTATCTCTTGAATGATCTTCATGACTCACACTCCCATGGAAGAAGGGAAAACTACATCTATTCCATAAACCAATTGAAATGGGGACATGCCCATGGATTTCTTTGTAGTCAATCTGTCAGCCCATAATGCATAGATCAACTTAGTATGCCATGACTTCTTATTGTCCTCCAGTATATTCTTAATGATGTTTACCAAAATTTTGTTTGAGTATTTAGCCAACTCGTTACCTTGAGGGTAATAAGGTGTTGAATGACCCAAAGAGATATGGTACTTTTGGCAAAAATCCACCATATTCTTTGATTTAAAAGTTGCAGCCTGTTATGAAACCAGCTCAAGAAAAAATAGAAAAGATAGATCAACGCCTTAGAATTCAGCCTCTTCGAGGGGGAAACCTCCTTTACATTACATAAATGAAAAATTCTTGGATGATACAAATGACAAAACCTCCTTTCTATATAGAGGAGTCTAAGGAGTCACAATATAATCCAGCCAACCTAACAATAATAATATAAAGCCACAAAAATAACAATAGAGGGATTCTATGGGGCACAGTAATAACAATATGGGGGCAATAGGGGCTCAACAATATTAATAAGGGGTATAACTACAATAGTAATGGGGTAATCACTAGTATTATAGGGACCCAACATGCCCCTCTCCTTCATAAAAGTGTTGTCCTCAACGCTTGAGTAGTTCTGGATACTTCTGCATAAAATTCTCATCCTCCCATGTGGAATCTTCAACTGATAAGTTCTTCCACTTGATAAGATACTCTGAAATTGATCGATTTCGTAGATGTCGAGTTCTTGTTTCTGTGATTGCTTCCGGTTCCAATATAATTTTTCCTTCCTCGTCAAGTTCTGGAAATATTGTTTGAACTGGGAGCTTGTCGCCTATAACCTTATTTAAACATGAAACATGGAAAACTGGGTGCAATCAAGAAGCTGCAGGAAGCTCCAATTTGTATGCCATAGTACCAATCTTTTGCAACACCTTGTACGGACCATAATAATTTGGTGATAATTTATTATCCTTCTTAGCTTGCTTGAGGGAAATTTGCTTATATGGTCATAGCCGTAGGAATACCCAATCACCTACATCAAAGCTTCTTTCACTGCGAAGTTGGTATGCCTGTTGTTTCATTCTATTCTGTGCCAACACGAGGTTATCCTTTAAGAGTTGGAGGACTTGTTGTTGATGTTCGACGTGATGCTCTACTGCATGAACCTTAGAATTTTCTCTTAAATATGATGTGATGGATGGTGGTTGATATCCATAAAGTGCTATAAATGGGGTCATTTTTGTTGCTGTATGCAAGGAAGTGTTATACCACCATTCAGCCAAAGGCAACTGTTATAGACATTTTTGTGCCTCGCAGCATGGAGCATGAAATGTCAATAATTACAGGGATCCTCAGTCCCTAAACATGTTGTTCTTACCCCTATAAGAACAAGGTCAGCAAACCACAGCACTTCCCATCAGTTCTCCACCTGAAAACACTCAAAAACAGGCTATTTTTGGATCATGTCAGCTGCCCCACTGAGCATCTGCGCTGGAATGCAACTGCTCCTCCTTGTACCTGCGCTGAAAGTCAAATCTAATGAAGGCTACCTGCACTGGGCGAGATTGGCCAAGTGGCACAGTCATTCTGCAAGGTGTCAATTGCCCAGGAAGCTTCCAAACTGACACTTGGTTCATGGGATTCGCCCTGTGATGAGTAAGAGGTACTTGATCTCCATGTGTAAGCAAGGATCTCCAAGTGGACTCAAGAACTGAAGTTTAACTGAAGAGGGAGAGGACACAAGGCAACTTTATGCCAGCCTCAAGCTGACTCATCCTCTCTTCTTCTCTCCTATATATAGAGCTCTTCTATGAGGTCTAAGGAGGCTGGAATTTTGTGCAAAGCAAGGAAGTGCTGTTGGTTTACAGTTAGAGCTATTGGGTGATTGCTTTTATAGAGGTGAAGAGGAGATTTCTTGCTGCTGGGGAGGTGCTGCTGGATTGGAGCCATTGATGGTTGTAACCTTCTCAGAACCCTTTTACTTCTATCAATAAAGCTTTGAATGTTCTCCTATATACTTGTATTGCATTGATGTATTGTATTTACTTGTATATCTGATTCACTCTAATCCATGCATCAGTTATGAGTACATGTTTCTTGTAGTTTCCCTCTCTTGTTTTGTGCAGGATCTGTGTGTAGCTGGGCCGGCAAAGGGAGCAAGGAGCTGGGAACAAGAGACAAAGAGAGAGGACAGGATCGACAAAAGCGAAAGACACCGGTTGGTCAATCTTTTCTTCCTTCTCTGTACTTTCATAAAGGAAAATATCAAAGCTTTACTTTCAGTTGTTGCTAAGGACTGTCACCCTTAGAGTAGGGATAGGGTCATCCGAGTCGGATACTTTTCCCCACAACAGCAACCATTTGACCCATTGTGTCTGTTTATCAGATACAAAGCGACGAAGATATCATTCCAAACATTTGTTTACTATCTCAGTTTGCCCATCAGATTGAGGATGATAAGATGAGCTATGAGCTAACTGAGTACCAAGACAAGAAAATAATTATGTCCAAAAATTTCCAGTGAAAATGGGATCTCTGTCACTTACAATAATCTTTGGGTTTCCATGTAGCTTTTGAATTGTTTCCATAAATGCAGTAGAAACTGTACTGGCTTTAAATGGATGTGATAATGCACAAAAGTGTGCATACTTGGTAAGTCTATCAACTACCACCATGATGACACTCTTTCCCTCAGACTTTGGTAAACTTGTGATAAAATCCATTGAAACCTCCTCCCAACGTTGGCTTGGAATGGATAAAGGTTGTAATAGACCTGGTGTCTTAATTGTTTCAACTTTATTTTGTTGGAAAACCAAACATTCCGCCACAAACTTTTGAATATTTGATTTAAGGCCATCCCAAAAAAATTCCTTCTTAACCATGTGGTAAGTTTTTAAAAATCTTGAGTGCCCTCCTAAGGGAGAAGTGTGCAATTCCATAAGAATCTTTTGTTTTAGCTGCGAATTCTTACGAAGGTATAAGCGATCTTTGTAACATAACGAATCATTTTGCCAGCTAAATGTATCAGACATAATGGAATCTTGTTGTAACTTTCGAATAAGTGCCCACACTTCTTCGTCATTCTTCCATTCCTCCCTTGCTTCGTTTATCCAATCTGGTTGGATAATAGAAATGGCGCACAGCAATGCTTCCACATCCTCATCCTTTCTTGAGAGTGCATCTGCCACCACATTTTGCTTCCCTTTTTTGTAGATGATTTCAAAGTCATAACCAAACATCTTTGTGACCCACTTTTGTTGCTCTTCAGAGGATAATCTTTGCTCTAAAAAGTATTTAAGGCTATCATGATCCGTTTTTACCTTGAAGTGTCTTCCCATTAGGTAGGGTCACCATTTCTTAAGTGCATGGAGTATTGCCAACATTTCCTTCTCATAAATAGCTTTGTGTAAAAACTTTCCCTTGATTGGACGACTTTCAAAAGCAATGGGTCTTTCATCTTGCATTAAAACAACACCAATTCCATTTCCTAAAGCATCACATTCCACAATAAAGGTTTTTGTGAAGTCCGGTGTAGCTAAGGCCGGTGCTTGGCACATTGCGTCTTTAAGATGTTCGAATGCCTTTGTTGCTTCTGGGGTCCATGAAAATGCATCTTTCTTCAATAATGTTGTTAGAGGTGCTGCTATTCTCCCATAATTCTTAACAAACTTGCGATAATACCCTATCAACCCGAGAAATCCTCGCAGATGCTTTATGGATGTGGGAATTTTCCATTCCTTAATGGCTTTAATTTTGCTAGGGTCTACCTTAACTCCTTCATGAGATACAATATGACCCAGATATTCCACCTCTTGTAGTCCAAAGAAACATTTGGATCTTTTTGCATATAATTGTTTCTCCTCCAATAGTTGTAACACCCTGTCAACATGTTCAACATGATCCTTCCAAGACTTGCTGTAGATTAGTATATCATCAAAAAATACTAACACAAATTTTCTAAGGAATGGTTTGAAAATTGAATTCATCAAACCTTGAAATGTTGAAGGTGCATTGGTAAGGCCAAAAGGCATGACCAAAAATTCATAATGACCCTCATGAGTTCTAAATGTTGTTTTCGAAATGTCTTCAATCTTCATTCTGATTTGATGATATCCCGAACGAAGATCCAACTTGGTGAAGTAAATTGATCCATGCAATTCATCCAGTAATTCATCAATGACAGGAATAGGAAACTTATCTTTAATAGTGAGCTTGTTGAGCTCCCCATAATCCGGACACATGCGCCATGATCCATCCTTCTTGTGCACCAATACGACTGGAGCAGAGAAAGAACTTTGACTTGGTTGAATTATACCAGCCTCTAGCATTTCTGCAACCATACGTTCAATTTCACTCTTTTGGGCATAAGGATATCTGTACGGCCTGATGTTTGGAGGAACACTTCCTGGAATCAGATGAATAGCATGATCATGATCACGAATAGGTGGGAGACATTTGGGAGTCTCAAATACCTTGGAATGATTGTCGAAGACTTTTTGGAGATCTGGAGAAATAGATGATTCCACTGTGGACACATCTAGCGAACATAATTGTGCAATTACACCTCTTTGTTCCTTTTTTAGAAGCTTTGTCATACCGTTAGAGCTGATTATCTTTCCCGGTTTCCCTGCAATACCCCTTAATTCAACTTCCTTTCCTTCCACAGAAAATTTCATGAAAAGTTCTTGAAAATTAAAAGCTATTGTACCCAAGGATTGTATCCATTGGACTCCTAGTACATTATCAGCACCTCCCATTGGAATGGAAAGCATTGGGCTAGTCAATACATATTCTCCCATGAATAGCTTGATATTATGGCACTTTCCCGAGCAGTTTATTGTTCCTCCATTTGCAACCATCACTTGACACTCTGGTGCTGGATATAAGAAGCAATTCAATTCTCTTGCTACCTTACAATGAATAAAATTGTGGGTACTTCCTGAATCAACCAACACTAGTACCTTTTTCTTCTTGATTTGTCCTTCTATCTTGATGGTTTGAGGAGTGGTAATTCCCGCCAATGCATTACAAGATATGGTTGGATTCATTTCTCCTTTATCTAGGCTTTGTTCCTGGAGTATATCCTCTTCTTTTGACCTTTCTTGCTCCTTTTCTTCTTCCTCTTCACAATCTATGTAGAATAATTTCTTCTCAGCACACTTATGACCTTTAGTGTATTTGCTATCACAACTGTAACAAAGCCCTTTTGCTCTTTTTTCTTCCAATTGTTGTGGTGTCAACCTTATAGGTTGTGGAAGACTAGCGGCAACAACACTTCCGTCTTTATAGTTGTGAGTGGTATGCTTCCTGGTTGCCATAATTTTGCTTTCCATTTTTCTTGCTAACCTGAATGCCTTCTCTAATGAATCAGGTTCCCAAAGGCGAACATCATGTTGGATATTATCCTTTAAAGACCCTATGAACACATCAATCCTATGCTCCTTTGGAATATCTTTTACCCTTATGTTCAATTTTTTGAACTCCTCAATGTGCTCCATTATTGAACCCTTTTGTTTGAGACTTATCAATTGGCTAAAAAAAGTGTTGCTTTTTGTATCCTCATAATGTGCTATCAATTCTTCCGTAAAAGTTGCCCAAGTGATAAATTGTTTACGAGAGCAAAGCCATTGATACCATACAAACTGATTTGGATCCAACTATAAGGTTTCCATATGTACCTTTTGTGTGTTTTTCACATTATTGAGATCGAAGAATTGCTCCATCTGTAATATCCATGTGGCGGGATCCCTGCCATCAAACTTCCTCATATCGATTTTTGCAATATGGTGAGTCTTCAATCCAACATTAGAGTCTACGAAATCATGATTAACATTTCTTTTGTTCTCATCATGAGTTTCCTTTAGTACCCTTTCACCCTTAGTGACCATTTCTTGTAGCAACTTATTCATATCTATCTTCAATTCTTCCATCTTATCATCCATGCCATCAATTTTAGCGTCCATGCCATTCACCTTAGCTTCCGTGCCATCCATCTTAGCTTCTACACCTTTCGTTAAACAATCCATATTAGCTTCTACACCCTTATTTAAACCATCCATCTTAGCTTCTACATCTTTCCTTAAACCATCCATCTTATATTCTGTTGCTTTTTGTGCAAGTGACACTTGTTGCACTTGTTCTTGTAATTTTGATATATCATATAGCATTTCTTCTTCTTCTTCATGAGTCATGCTAGAGCTTTTAGGTTCCTTACTAGGTGTTTGCATTTTCTTTCCTCTGGGCATCAGTTACCGATAATAATTCTCTAATATGCCCTTTGAATTCCTTCAAAATAAATTTTCAAGCCAAGCTTAAGCAAAAATTCAAGAAAATCTACACACCTTTTTTCACTTTCTAGGAGCTCGAGATTGCGTCTGATGTATCTCGGTACTTGCTGACTATCTAGTTCTTAATTTGTGACCTATAGTAGCCCTCTGTGTCCTTTTTCCAATGCCGCAAGTCTAACCCAAATTGGATTCTCCAAGGAAGAGTTATGCGAAATCTCCCACAGTGACTTGATTATAGACTAGTTCAGTAGAGCGAACTTGTACGACGTGCCGCGAGTCTCTATTTCGACCTTTGGATCTAAAAAACACCCACAAGAAACTACAGTCCATCCTCTTTCTGTACCTTCTTACGAAACTTCAATCTGATCCCCAGAGAGAAAGTTATGACGATTTTCCCCAGGTCACCCGTTTTGAATGTAATTCAGGAGTATGCAAAAAGACCAACTTCCTCAGATCATATCTCTGCAAATATCGCGCAAAAAGCTCTGAAATTTGGACCCAAGGTTCAACGTGATTTCTTCTCAAATGGGTTTTTTTTGCAACTTCTGAAACATCACAGAAAAAAAAGTTATAGCGAAAATTCCACATTGACCTGTTTGGAGCAGTGAAACCCTAAAATCCAAAGCTCTGATACCAAATGTTATGAAACCAACTCAAGAAAAGATAGAAAAGATAGATAAACGCCTTAGAATTCAGCCTCTTCGAGGGGGCAACCTCCTTTACATTACATAAATGAACAATTCTTGGATGATACAAATGACAAAACCTCCTTTCTATATATAGGAGTCTAAGGAGTCACAATATAATCCAGCCGACTTAACAATAATAATATAAAGCCACAAAAATAACAATAGAGGGATTCTATGGGGCACAGTAATAACAATATGGGGGCAATAGGGGCACAACAATATTAATAAGGGGTATAACTACAATAGTAATGGGGTAATCACTAGTATTATAGGGACCCAACACAGCCTTGTTAGTGATAAGTTTCCTAGGATAGACAAATCTGGAGAGGATATTGGTTTCAAGGAATTTTATGATGACAGAATTAGTAGTAGCTCTAGAAGGGATGGCTTCTATCAATTTGGTGAAGTAGTCTATAATAGTCAAGATCCATTTGTGTTGGGTAATGTGTGGAGGATGAATCTCACCAATGGAATCCAATCCCCACTGCTGGAAAGGACTTTCAATAGAGATGGGTTTCAGGGGCAAGGGTAATAATTTTATCTTCCCTTCAAAGATCTAGCATGTATGGAGAGAAGTTACCATTTTATGGATGTCTCAGAAAAGTGTAGGCCAATAGAAACCAACCCTAAGGATTTTGTTAGCAATTGTTTTCCAATAAAGATGGCCTCCATAGTCACCTTCATGGAATTCCTGCATAACTTTGTCAGCATCATCCCTTAACAAACATCTGAGTAAGACACCTCCAACATATTTGTTTTGGATAATATAGGAGGAGCATTCAAATTGAACAAAACATAAAAAAGGTTTGCATACCAGGGGGAGTTTAGATATGTTCGTCTATTGGTGGATTCGTCAATTCCTCAAGATTATCCAAAGCAAATACCATGTTGATGTCTAATGCATTGAAATTTGATTTAACCATCAATATCGTTAATCCTTTTCCTTTGATCAACTTGGTGGGATTGATTACCATATCATATTCCAGAATCATAGATATTCATTTGCCTCTCTTCCCATCAGGTCCATTTTGAGTGAGAATATATTTGACAACTATATTAGGCACATAAGCAATGATATGAGAATTTAAAATGTAAACTCTGAAATCTTTTATTACTTTGACTAGAGCGAATGCCTGCTTCTCCATGATATTGTAATTCAAAGAGGCATCTCTTAGAGCTTTGCTAAAGAATGCTATTGGTTGTTCATATCCTTCTTTATTTTTATGGAATAACAAATTAGCAATAGTATGTTCAGATGCAAAAGAAATGATAATAAAATATTTTGTGAAATCTAGGCTGATCAAAACTAGATCTTATGTTAATGCATGTTTTACTAGATCAAAATATTGTTTAGCTTCAACATTGCATTTAATTTATGTGTCTTTCTTGAGAATGTTGGTTATATTTTGGAGTAATTGAATAGGATTTGGTATAAATCTTCTCAACAAATTGATTTTTCCAATAAAATATTGAAGTTATTTCATGTTTCTTGGATGACTGATTTTAAGGATACCTTCAATCCTACTGGGGTTAGTTCTGATTCCATCATTGGAGATGATGTGGCCTAAAATTTTTGCTTCTTCAAGACCAAACAATGTTTTCTTGGGACTTAGTGAGATACTATACTTTATGCATTTTTCAAATACTCTTCTTAGATGTGCTAGGTGTTCTTCATCAGTATTTGAAAAAACAGTGATGTCATGGAGATAAATCACAATGAAATGCCCAATTTCATCAGAAAAAGCAATGTCCATTGTTTTCTGGAAAGTAGCACCAGTATTCATTAATCCAAAGAGCATGTTCACATACATGAAAGTTCCCCAAGGAGTAGTAAAAGTTGTTTTATCTTGATCATCAAGATGCACCAAAGATGGTTATACCCTGGAGAACTATCTAACAAGGAGATCCTACTAGAACCCACTACCCTTTGCAGTATGTGATCGACCTTTGGTAATGGAACAACAATCTTATTTCACCAGTTTTCTTCCTTGTAGGAACAATATTTGATACCCATTTAGAATATCTAATTGGCACTATGATCTTAGCATGATACAATTTCTTGATTTCCTTTTCAACCAAGGGAATTAGGACAAGATTTATCCTACGAAGATGTTGGGTGTAGGAATTACACTTAAGGAAACTCCTCAACACTTAAATTTTCAACCTGGGGGATTCGTAAACTTAGAGACGAAACTCGGGAAATGCCAGAGATGGTATGAATATTTTTAATGTCAATCCCTACTTTCTTTAAAGGAAATATTGCATAATAAAACTAAAAAGAGAAAAAGGCAACTTGAACCGTCAAAATAATCTAAGGCTGGAACAAGGAAGAATGCATTTGCAAAAGGGATTTTGAAATAAAGGGGCAATCACTCTAGCTAACTATTGATTAACTAGTAAGCATGTGCTTTTCTTTAGTAGAGACACTTATTAGTCTCATCAGATGGGCCCTTCAAATCCTGCTTATGTAGAGATTTCCTTCTTGCACTAATCTGTCCTGCACTATCATAGTCTGCTTGCACTAGTGCAGGAACATAGAATTATGTAGAGGGTATAAATGGTGTCTTTACTAAAAGTGTTTTACTTCCTGTCAAGGCTTGAACTTTTTCAGGTTTAGAGAACTTAGATCCCATGGCAAGAAACTAGTTCTTGCACCAGATCAAAGCTTCTTGCACTTAACATTCAATTCTTAAAATAAGTGCTTAGTTACTGCAAGTGTTATTATATTGTGAAATCAAATTGCACACATAAAAATGAATGTTTCTGATTTTGATAGAGTGTAGAAGTAAAGAAACAATCCATATAATTTATCATGTCATAAAGTATTTAATGAAAGCAAGAAAATTGCGGGAAGTAAACTAAAAGGTTTGCTGCATCACACCAACGTGCACTGGTGCAAGTTCATTTCTCCTGCTTGGAACAAGCAGGGAAAATCAAGAAAAAAGAATTGTAGAATAGGAATAGCACACCAACATGCACTGGTGTAGGTTTATTTCTCCTACTTGGACCAAGCAGGAAAACCAATATGAAATCAGGTGCAGAAAAAAAGGAATAGCACACCAACATGCACTGGTGCAGGTTTATTTCTCCTGCTTAGACCAAGTGGGAAAACCAAATCTGAAATCAGGTGTAGGAAAAGGAATTTAAGTACTTCACACAGCGGATCCTCTTTCACTCAAACAGGAATGCCTATGCTTGGAATTAAATCACACTTGACAATATAAACATAAATAACAAGAAACAGGGAATAGGGTAAATGTGATGGGTTGGCTGGGCCCTAGCCAACCAGTGTGTTTCCCTTTCAAATAGAAACATTGCTCAGTACTTTATCAATTCATCAGCTTTCAAACAAAGGATTATGATTTATAAAACATGAGGTGGAGCTCCCTTTCTATTAAGTCACTGAACCAAATACATGCGTGAATACATAGTCCAACACAGATTCGAGCAATAACAAAAAACAACAACCTGTTACCGCCTCTCTGGCTCTGTCTCTATTCTACACAAACTTCTATCAAAAAAGCTATCTTGTCCTATTTATATTATTCATTATATAGATCTTTGGTCGAAGGCCAAAAATATCGTTTAACCAATTACATAACCGATATGCAGAATTTAGCTTCTCGGCCTTCAAAATTAGACAGTTCAACAAAACTCGTCATAGCCAATATCCAACTATTCGCTCTTCATAAATTCAATGTTGGTTGCCTTTCGATTGTTTTTTTTCATGGCTGGATCTTAGCTGCCTTTAGATCTATCTTACTGTCATGGTTGAAGCTTTTCAAAATGAGGCGGTGATCAAGGAGGTTCGGAGTTGCTGCAAGATTTGGTCCTGCACTTGGATCAGTGGTTACAGTTTGCACTTGACTACCAAATAAACATTGGAGATATCAATAAGTTACAAAAAGTGATTATAAGCAATAAATCATGTAATAAATAATTGATTAATGCTAAGTTGAGTTAAAAATATGAAATATAAAGTTCATATGGAATATGTCATCATTCTTGGACTAGTGCAAGATGAGGGTGTATAAGAGAGGTAAAACAATGGTAAATGGTTATAATTTAGGAAGGGGAAAATGGAAAAAAGAGAGCAAATTAGGGGGCTAACATCCTCCCATCCCTAAGCTGTTATTTTTCCTCACACAACTCTTTACCTCTACAAAAAACTTCAAAACTTTGAGCATTCCAGCTCAATCTTGCTTTGGCATACTGTCATCAGCCTACAATGTTTCAGACTTATTCTTTCTGATGTTCTTTAATTTGTTTGTCACCTTTTTAAGTCTCATGAAACATTGTGTTGCTCGGTACTTCCAGACTTTAACTTCTATTTTCCTTTTCTGGATCTTCCCCGTCAATTGTCTTTTACTATGTTCTTTATCCTCCTACGCTTTGGCTATAAGCTGCTCTAATTTTTGCACTTGAAGCTCTAGTTCAACTACCCAAGCAACAAGAGTTACCAAATATTTTTCCTTTTCTGTTTTGTCAAGGGATGTGTCTTCCTCAGGGACCTCAATATCCGTCATGGTTACATCAGGAAACTCTTCTTCCTCTGGTTCCCCTTCCCTTCGTTCTTCCTCCTATGGTTCCTCTTCTTCTAGTTCTTCCTCCTCTGGTTCTTCTTCTCCTGCCTCTCCTTCTTCCGCTTCTTCTTCTTCAGATTCTTCTCCTCCTCCTTCTTCTTGTTCTGCTTCTTTGTCATCTAGTTCTTCTCCTCCTACTTCTTTTTCTGGTTCTTCTTCTCACACTAGTGCTTCTTCTTGTACTGATGTAGGAGGGGATTCAATGCCATGTGGGGACTGTGGTTCTTTGTCTGCATCAGATACTTTATTATTTTTCTTGGGATTTTTAATGAAATCGGCCAATAGAGCATTATCCTCGACCTCTGCAAATTTTTTTGCGTCCGCAAGGACTGGCAGGTTGTCATTTTGGGGGGTTTGTGTCTGTACTGGTGGCGTAGAAGGAGTCTCTTCAACTAGTGTGCTAGCTGTCTTCTTATTTGAATATGGGGCCTTTTTTGCTTTTTCAGATCATTTCCTTTTTGCATTGGTGCAAGAAGGACTCCCCTTTTCATTTTTACTCAGGCCCTTGCTTGTGTTGGTAGGGTCCGCTGTCTCCTTTCCAGTAACTATCTCTTTGTGCAGTTGTTTTAGTAGCACCTCGCATGTCATACCTTTAACTTCTAGCTATTTCAGGACCAAAATTTTTATTTGGCTGTGGTGACATAGCTTCGTGTTGGCTTGGTCTCCCCGTCCGTCCATCACACTTTTAGCCATTTTTTCCAAGCTCTTAAGCAGAAAATAGGGGAATTTGATCCTCCACTGGATGTGCCGGCCGGCTTCAAAATGCTGTAACATCCTAAAATGATATACCAAAGTGCAGGTGTATCTTCCCTCACAGGTTACAAACTTTTGTAGGATGAAAACGAGGTCTTTCCACTGTCCCAGCAGGGGACTACACAGAAATCCTACCTTCTAGTCTACCTCTATCTTCTTATCAATGACGAAACACTGCCATCGCTTCTTTTCTAGCTTCTGATTTTTAAACCATTGTTCACCAGTGTTCTCCAAGCCTGTCATTGCTGCTATAAATTCTTCTATGACTTTAAATTTGAGAAGCCCTATTTTCACTTGGCTATTTTTGAAACTCCTGGCAAACTGTAAAGCCACTGCTTTATCATTGCCATCAAAATTTTGCAAGAACTGAAGAAAGCCTGAGTCTTGCAATAGTGCAAGACTATTGCGATACTCGACAGTCTTATCTACCCTAATGAGAGACGAGGGTTTGTTCCGAACAGGTGGCATTGCTGCTTAACGGCTATCAACAGTTGAAAATTTTACATGAAATACCGAGGAAATCAGTTCTTAGAAATAGAGATCCAAATGTCCACCATCCTTTCCATATTATCACCCATTCATTCGTCGTAGATGCACAACAACTTTGATATCAGGCCGGATTGGTACTTGCGGCGCCGTTTTAACGGCTAGGTGAGGGAATCATTATGAGTGAGGACATCTAGGATTATGGTGGAGAGGGGAAATTATGTCCAGGAAATGGTTAAAATATTTCTGCATTCTTTCATAATTCAAGAAAAGAACTTAGCATTCATTAAAAAATGATCATGACTTCTAACTTAAAAACACCTTGTACTTTAAATAATTTTCTCCTAGTTAGTATGATAGCATAAGTACTTGTCGTCTAGGTAAACGGACTTCATATAAGTTTTCATGATGACCACTTTCCTATGTTGTATGCTATGAAAAGAATAACTTGTACTATGTTTTTGATAGGGTGCATTCTTGCATTGATCTGCTTGCACCACGTAAATTATACTATTCTACTGGTACCATTCTTCTTGCTTTATCACATAGGACAACATGCTTGCACTAGAGCAAGCATAATATCTAAAAATAGAGAAATTAAATAAAATATAGGCTAGACTTCCACATGACTTCCTCAACTTATACTGAAGATTTTCTTTTCCCTTTCTTGATACTTCAGAGCATATCCTTTTACTCTTTATGCGCGATATTCTACAATGAATTCATGAGGGAATAAAGAAGTGGGAGAAGGGAAATTTCATAATGGGATGGAATTCTATCACAGGGATTCCAGGAATAGTACTAAAAGAGGGAATAAATAGAAGTGGGATAGGGAAAAAAAATTCAAGGGTAAGTGGGATTTTTTCGAGGCAGACAAGGTAAATTTAGAAGAATGTGGGAAGGTTAATCATTCTCAGATGAAGAAGAAAACCTAGGGAATATTATGAAAGTGGAATATGAAGAAAAGTAGAAAATTTTCTGGAAGGTATACATGCACTGGAGCAAGAAAAATAATTGCAGCGAAAATTAAGTGTTACTTGAGTAAAAATATCCATGCTAATTACCCCAACTGTATAAAGGTTGGTTCTGCTAAACCTGCTTTTACTTGGTGGCTGCTAACATATCTAAAGATCAAGCAACATTTTCCTTTTTTTAGAAATTTTTGATCTTCCTACCAGCAAGTTGGTTTTTAGGTTGATCCTTCCGCAATCATGTCAATGAAATGATTTTCATAATTACAAGAAAATATTTTTTCTTTACTTTTTTCTTATTTTTTTTTTATTATTATTTATTTTATTTTATTTTTATTTTTAAGAAGAAAGAGAATTCATGTTTTCAAAAGGTTGGTATTACTATTCACCACTACCGTCCCAAATCATTGTTGGCTTGTTGTGTAAAAATCTTTCCTTGTAGGTGGCTGAAAATGCTTCTTTAACCTACGTCCATTTACCAAGAATACTGAATTTTGTCCATCAATAGTTTTAACTTCTACTGCTCCATTTTCAAATACTTGGATCACTTCATAAGGTCCCATCCATTGTGTATGTAATTTCCCTTCAAAGATTTTAAATCTAGAATCATAAAGAAGCACCCAATCACTTGGTTGGAATTGCTTTTTCTAAATAGACTTGTCATGCCACCTTTTACATTGTTGGTGAATTAGTATGTTCTGCTGAACAACATCCCTACAAAATTCATCTAACTCATTTAATTGGAGAAGACGTTGTTTTTGTGCCTCAGAGAGATCTAGTCCTAACTGAACTGTAGTTCTAAAAGTTTTGATCTGGAATTCAATTGGTAACAGAACCTGTTTTCCATATACCAACTCATATGGTGTATGTCCCATGCTATTTTTCCAAGTGGTTCTGTATGCCCACGAAGCCTCTGATAATATTTCAGCCCTATCCTTCCGATGCATATTATTGTCTTTGTAAGAAGGGACTCACTCACTTTGTTTGTGGATTCCACCAGGCCATTTGCTTGTGGGTGATACGGCGTGGATTTCCTGTGCTAGATCTTATATTGCTCCATCACACCCTGTACCAGATTAGAAATAAACTTCGGACCATTGTCAGAAACAATTTCTCTAGCAACACCAAATCTAGTAAGGATTTCAGTAAAAATAAAATCAACAACAACCTTTTCTGTAGCAAAAGAAACAACTTTAGCTTCTACCCATTTCATAACAAAATTTGTACAAACCAAGATATGCCTTTTACTTAATGATGTTGGATTTATTGGCCCTATAAAATCAATAGCCCATTTTTCAAATGGCTCAATAATAACTTGGGGGCATAAAGGCATTTCATTGGTTTGATTAGGCTGGCCCACTCACTGACAACTATCACAACACCTGACATACTGTTTGGAATCCTTAAATAAGGAAGGCCAAAAGTATCTAGCACACAATACTTTATATGCAGTCTGCTTATCAGCGAAGTGGCCTCCACAAGGTTCGTCATGAGCAGATTTCAATATGTCAAACACTTCCTCCTCTCATACACACCTACGGGTAATCAGAACTGGACTAGTGTAAAAGAGATCTCCTTGAATCCAGGAATATGCAGCACTATTCTGAACAATACTCTCGTTTTCATGGGTGAACAAGTGGGGCAGTGTTTTCCCCGTAACCAAGTAATTAGCAATGTTAGAAAAACACGGGGAACCTATTGACATAGCAAAAATATGTTCATCCAGAAAACCATCATTAATAGTAGTTTCTTCACTAGGATTATTTGATCTAGAAAGAAAATCTGCTACCACATTAGATTTTCCTGGTCTATCAACAATAGTAATATTAAATTCCTGCAACAATATTAACCACCTAGTCATTCTACCACTAGTTAATGGCTTGTTCATAAAATATTTGATCACAGAATGATCAATATGTACATATACTTCATATCCTATAATATAGTGTCTGAACTTATTATTTGCAAAAATTACAGCTAAAAACTCTTTGTCTGTAACTGTATAATTTAATTAAGCAGAAGACAAATTATTACTAATATAACAAATAGCATAGGATTGTTTATTTTCCTCTTGTCCTATAGCAGTGCCAATAGCCAAATTTGAAGCATCAAAGGAAATGTGAAAAGGCAAAGACCAGTTAAGACCTCTTAAAACTAGTGCGTGTACTAACTTTTCCTTCAATGTTTCAAAAGAGTGTTGGCAAGTTGTGGTCCAAGAAAATTCACTATCCTTAGCTAGAAGTTGCAAAAGAGGGGCAGCTATCTTAGAAAATTTTTCAATGAATCTCCTATAGTTACCAGCATGTCCTAAAAAACCTCTTACTTCCCTTGGAGTTTTGGGTGCAAGAAGATGCAGAATGATTTAGATTTTTGCTAGATCAACTTGGATACCTTTACTAGAAATCAAATGGCCAAGTACCACTCTCACTTTGCACATTAGTCTACATTTCTTGTCACTCAAGGCGAGATGGGCTTCCTAACAACGAAGAAATAATTTTTCCAAATTTTCGAGAGCTTCCTAAAAAGAATCATCAAACATAGAATAGTAAAAGCAGTTCTATCCTGATCTTCGAGTGTAATCTGTATCTGATTATAACCACTGAGCCATCCAAAAAGGAAAAATATTTCTTTCTTGCAAGGGTATCAAGCACCTGGTCAATGAAAGGGAGAGGGAAGTAATATTTGAGAGTGACTTTGTTTAGTTCTTGATAATCAATACAAATACACCATCTTCCATCTTTCTTAGGTCATAACACTAATGGAGAGACCCACTGACTATCAGGAATAGGATAGATAAAACCAACATCCAAGAGTTTCTATATTTCTTCCTTCACAATATCTCTTAGAGATGGATTCGTTCACCTTTAGGGTTTTCAGACAGGTCGGGCTCCTTCCTGAATATAGATATGATGTGTACAAGTTTCAGGGTGAATACCCTTCATATCTTCATAGCCCCATGCAAAGGCACTAAGATGGTTTTGAAACAAATTCACAAGCTGCTTTCGCTGAGATGAGTGCAAATCTGAACTAATATAAAAGGATTTGATGGGGCTAATCTCAACAAGAGTAGTATCAGGTTCAGGATTACTCAAGGGGGTGGTCAAATGCAGCGGTACAGAAGAATGAGAATCATGTTTATCTTGAAAATATAGGTGGAAAATCTAGCTCAATAGCTTAAAATTAGGCATAGTGTCTAGATTATTTAGGAAATCTTGAATCTCATCTTCTTCTGAAGACCCCGTATGTTGATGGATAAGGGAAATTAGCTGAGTCTCCTCATCATTGCTCTGATCCAACCATAAAGTATCTCGAAGGTCCTGAATGGATCTGGTAGGGGGATATAAGGTAGCTTTCTTCCTAGAATATTCATGCAAAATATACATATCCCCGGAGTGACATCCGGTATATGGATGTGCTGTAGCAAGCAATCGTTGACCCAAGATCAAGGGATGTCCTCCTACTGGGTTCTTTGGCTAAAGTAGAATGAAATCAGTAGGATATTCCCAAGAATCTAATGAGATGATTACATCATCCAATACTCCTTCTGGCTTAATTTAAGATCTATCTGCTAATTCAAGCACAGTGGGAGTAGGGAGAAGATGAGATAACTGAAGTTGATCCATGGTTTGCGCTGCCCCCAAGTCTATATGAACATTAGAGACAAGGAGATTACCAATCTGAATTGAGACAATAGGTTTTTTGGGATCAATATATTTTTTCCATAGACACACATCCCATCATCAACTCTACTACCCTACTAACAAATTGAATGGTTTGGGATTCAAATCTCTTCCTCCTGTGTTTCTTGAGACAGAATTCCTTAATAATCTTGGTACAAATAGGGATGTCTTTGATGGATTGGAGCAGAGGTATCTTAATGAAAATATTCCAAAGCTCTGATGCTAAGCTAGTCTCATAAATAGGATCACTTCTTTCCATTACTAGCCTCTTTGGGAAGGGAGGCTGGTTGGAAGAAGATGGAAAGGATTTAGAGGGTAAGGGCTACATAGTGACAACTTTCGGAGAATGATTAAGAGTTTCCTCTTCTTCTTTCTCTTCAACAATCACTCAAGGTTGCTTCTGATTTTCTGATGTTACAGTCCTTCCTGATCTTAATTGAATATCATGAACCCCAACTGGAATAGACTAGTACTTGGATAAAGGTGGGCTTGTTACATAGATCATTTGCACTACTTTATTATTGTTAGGATTGGGCATAGGGTGAGCAGGAAACTGAGGAGGTCAAAAAGATGGAGGTAAAGGTACTGGTGGAGTAGACTGACTTGGAGGTTGAGGCATTGAATAAGGTGTATGTGTAGATGGATATGACTGCATGGGTGGCTGGTAGGAATATGGAGAATGAGTTGGCCCTCTCCAACCTAGTTGCCATGGTTGAGAAGGTTTTCCATGTTGATATTGGTTCCCATACTGCCACTGTTGATTAGTGTTATGATAAGAATATGCATGTGAATTATAACCAAAATAGTGTGGAGAAAATTCAGGAGCCATACCTGCACCTACCTAAGGCCAAGTTATTTTTTCTTCCATAGCATACAAGTATTCAGCTTCAGGCTATCCCCTTGTAAATACAGCTTTAAGTCCTGGTATAGAGGGACATTTTTTTGTGGCATGGTCTTCTACACAAATAGCACACTTATTAGTTTCTTTCAAATTAAGAGGACATTCTTTAGGAGGATGCTTATCTCTACATCTAGGATAGAAAATACTTAATGACTCTTGTTCCTTCATGAGTTTTTGTTGAAATTTTAAAGATTCCAACTATTTCGTAACAGTACTCATTGTATCAATTTTCATGTTTTCCATTTTATTTTCTAGTCCAATAACCATAGCATCAATAGATTTGGTTTTTCTATTTCTGTTTCGAGTTCCTCTACCGGATCTATACCGATCTCTTGAAAATTTCCTGCATAATTCACAAATTTTTTCAAACGTTTGCTGAGAAATATCACCTTGTCCTAACATATTTAAATTATTTCTAGAATTATCAGTAAGTCCTCTTAAGAACAAGGTTCTAATAGTACCAGAATCAAGCTTAAGTTTTGACCTTTCTAAAATATACATAAATATTTCTAGGTAATCTTCAAGAGTTTCATCATCATCCTGTATGATTGTAAAAATCTCATCCTGCATGTCCCAAGTTTTGCAATATTCTTGATATTTAGACAAAAACACTCTCTTCATCTGATCCCAAGAGGCTATAGTGTTTCCTCCTAACCCCATAAACCAGGGTAATGCTGATTTCTTGAGAGTAACAGGAAATAATCTTAGCTTCTGAGCATTAGTTGAATAATCATAACTTCTACATAGAATATCAAACTCGAATAAAAAAGAGTCAGGATCTTCATGAACTTTACCATGGAAATGAGGGAGAGCTAATGATGGAATATTCTTCATTTGTGCCATAGTATCGGGGTCCAAAATTGAAAACACAAAAGTGGATTGTTCCCTACTTACTTAGTTTTCACCAGTCCCTTCCACATGATCTTCATGGTCTGCCATTGTTTCCCTTTTGCTCCCAACAGACTGAACCACACCTGATCTGTTGTCACCAGAATCCAGGTGTATTTTTCCTATCTAATGGGTTTGAATTGGATTGGGTTACCTACTCACAGAAGGAGACCCAATATAAGAATTGTTTTCAGAATTATTTCGGCCCTTAGTGGTCTTTCAACCCCTACCTTTTCTAGGCATTCATTTCAAGAAAGAAAGAAAAATAACAAACAACTTCTAAAAAAATGATGTTAGAAATCAATCAACACCAGTAAAATTCCTTCAAAGAAGCTTTTCCAAACAATACTACAAAAATAAAGGAAAAATTACCTCTATTGTATAGTCAGAAAATTCTTAGCAAACCAAATTGCCTCCCCGACAATGGCGCCAAAATGTTGAGTGTAGGAATTACACTTAAGCAAACTCCTCAACACTTAAATTGTCAACCCGGGGGATTTGTAAACTTAGAGACGAAGCACAGGCGATGCCAAAGATGTTATGAATATTTTGTATGTCAATCCCTACTTTATTTAAAGGAAATATTGCAGAATCAATCTAAAAAGTGAAAAAGGCAGCTTGAATCATCAAAATAATCTAAGACTGGAACAAGGAAGAATGCATTTGCAAAAGGGATTTAGAAATAAAGGGGCAATCACTCTAGCTAACTATTGATTAACTACTGAGTGTGTGTTTTTATTTAGTAGATACACTTAGCAGTATCATCAGATGGGCCCTTCAAATCCTGCTTATGTAGAGATTTCCTTCATGCACTTATCTGTCTTGCACTAACGTAGTTTTCTTGCACTAGTGCAAGAACATATATTTATGCAGAGAGTATAAATGGTGTCTTTAATAAAAGAGTTTTAATTCCTGCAAGGGATTGAACTTTTTTAGGTTCAGAGCACTGAGATCCTATGGCAAGAAGCTATTTCTTGCACCGGATTATAGTTTCTTGCACTTAACATTCAACTCTTAAAATAAGTTCTTAATTAATGCAAGTGTTATTATACTGTGAAATCAAATTGCACACATAAAGATGAATGTTTCTAATTTTGACATAGTGCAGAAATAAAGGAACAATCCATATAATTTATCCGATCATAAAGTATTTAATGAAAGCAAAAAAATTGCGGGAAGTAAACTAGAAAGGCTTGCTGCATCACACCAACGTGCATTGGTACAGGTTCATTTCTCTTGCTTGGACCAGGCGAGGAAAATCAACCAAATAGAACTGCAAAAAAGAAATAGCACACCAGCCTGCAATGGTGTAGGTTTATTTCTCCTGCTTGGACCAGGTGGGAAAACCAATCTGAAATCAGGTGTAGAAAAAAAGGAATAGCACACCAACGTGCACTAGTGAAGGTTTATTTCTCCTGCTTGGACCAGGTAGAAAAACAAATCCGAAATCAGGTGCAGGAAAAGGAATTAAACTACTTCACACAACTGATCCGCTTTCACTGAAAAAGGAATGCATTTGCTTGGAAGTAAATCACACTTGACGATATAAACATAAATTACAAGAAATAGGAAATAGGGTAAATGTGCTAGGTTGCTTGGGACCTAGCCAATCAGCGTGTTTCCCTTTCAAGTAGAAACACTTGCCAGTACTTTATCAATTCATCAACTTTCAAACACAAAAATATGATTTGTAAAACATGAGGTGGAGCTCCCTTTCTATTAATTCACTGAGGCAAATACATGCATGAATACATAGTCCAGCCCAGATTTAGGCGATAACAAAACACAACAACTTGTTACCGCCTCTCTAGCTGTGTATCTGTTCTATACAAACTTCTATCAAAAAAACTATCTCATCCTATTTACATTATTCATTATATAGATCTTTGGTCGAAGGCCAAAAAGATCGTTTAACCAATTACATAATCGATATGCGGAATTTAGCTTCTCGGCCTTCAAAATTAGATAGTTCAGCAAAAATGGCTGTGCCCAATCTCCAGTTGTTTGTTCTTCATAAATTCGATCTTGGCTGCCTTTGGATTGTTTGTTGTCGTGGCTAGATCTCGACTGCCTTCAAATCTATCTTGTTGTTGTAGCTGAAGCTTCTCAAAATGAGGCGGTGATCATGGATGTTCGGATCTGCTGCAATGGTTTGTTGTGTTGGCACCAGTGCAAGATCCAGTCCTGCACGAGGAAGAGCGGTTACAGTAAGCACTTGACTACCAAATAAATATTGGAGATATAGATAAGTTACAAAGAGTGATTATAAGCAAAAATTCATGTAATAAATAATTAATTAATGCTAAGTTGAGTTAAAAATATGAAATATAAAGTTCATGCGAAATATGTCATCGTTCTTGGACTAGTGAAAGATGAGGGTGTATAAGAGAGGTAAAAGAACGGTAAATAGTTATAATTTAGGAAGGGGAAAATGGACAAAAGAGAGAAAATTAGGGGGCTAATAACAGTTTCTGTTTAAACGGTTTTTGGTCTTCTCCGATTGGAATTTTATGTTGTATAATGCTAGTATCATAAGCCTTTAAATCCTCATAGCTCTAGGAAAATACATCTATGAATTCTTTGAACAAGGCTATGTACATTTGTTTAGCCATAATAGGCAGTCATTTTCACAATTTAACTATTTTGGGATTTTGCTCAGTGCCTATGTTGCAGTCCTCGATGTTTGTTCCTGTTGGTTCCATTTTTGGCTTTCTAGCAACATCTTTAAAGTCAAACAACTATTCCAAACAAGAAAGCCCTCTCGGAAACATATTGTCTTTAAGTTGAAGTACTTTGAATTACTTTTTTCCTGGTTCTTTATGAATTTTAGTTTTATGTAGAGTTTTATTTACAAAAATTTTCCCATCCAAAACAGCAGGTTGTTCTAAACTAGTATGTACATCAGTTTGAATGTCTATTTCACCTTCCAAATCTATGTTTCTATCCTCAAACTCATATTTTTATTGTAGAAAACTCTCAATCTGTTTATCACTTCCAAAAACTTGCCAGTATCTCATGTTACCAGGCATTGCAGGATGGTGTTTTACTTCTATTGGGTATTTTCATTTGGATGAGGTAATTTGCGGGTGCTGGATGAAAATGCTAAACCATTTTCCAGGGCATTCTAGAGCCTTGGAATAAAAAAAAGGTCATACTTTTTAAATGTTTTGAGAAAATCAATCGTAGCATTTAAGTATTGTCTCAACCTAGGATGTTTGGGAGAGTATTGTCCTTTGATTCGTTTTATGATCAGTTCTCAATCTCCTTGAATAGAAATTATTTTAGCACCTACTTTTTAAAGAAGTTTTAGGCCTAATAGTAATGCCTCATATTCTGCTATGTTGTTAGTGAGCAGAAAATTCAATTTGTAAGAATGACCTTCGTCCTGATTAGTTTTTCAATTGTATAGCCAGACTCCTACTCCTAATCCTGTTTTACCACGCGAGCCATCAAAATTCATATTCCATAGAGGTTCTGTTTCAGGGTCCTTTTGGAGAATGGGTATTTGGGTGTCATGTCCTTCATTAAGACCATTTTTTGCCTGAGTGACTTGTGTATCTATTTCTCCATCATTGTACAATATGAAGGAATCAAGATCAGTATGGGCAAAGTAGACAAGATAGTTGTCTGTATTTTCTTGGCTAGTCACCATATATTTTATTAAATTTTCTCTATATAGTCTCCTTGGTTGGCCAAATACTGGTATTGTAGCATACGTCATATCCATTCAAAGTGTTCCTTGTAACTCAGCCACTAAAGAAAATGTCAATATCATACCATACTTAGGTGGAATGTCTACTACTACTATATCCATGACTAATTTTTTGCTGGTATCTGGGCTAATGTGACACAAAGGTCCTTGATAAGACCTAGACACCTAAGCTTACTAGAGTCAAATGAGTATAGATCTTTGCATGGTCTAGTGATTTAAAGTCCAATTTTTTTCCATAATAGTCTTTGGCATGAGATTATGTGATGCACCTGAATCCAACATGGCATTATGGAGGATTTTTTTCACGAATATTAAGGCTGACATAAAATGGAGGAACACCTCCTTCTTGAGGTTTTCCATCAACTTCTAGTCAAAATAGAAGCTCAGGCTGGTCATCAGTTAATTTCATTGTATCAATGTTGTCTTCTATGTTGAGTACCTTTAGGACTTGAGACCTATACACATTCTTGTTTATCACTTCAATAAGAGGGATAGAAATTTGGAGTTTTGGCAAGTCCATTCTCAATACTAAATGGTGTTTAAATTTTAAGCAGATTTGAGAAATCAACTCTTTTAGCCACTGCTTTGGTGACAATTTCAGTTTGTTGACTTGTAATAGGGATATTAGTTTGGACACTTTTAGTAGAAACGTCAATGGTTTTCCTTGTAACATTTTATGTATTCGTCTTTTCTGAACCGTTTACATTTTTCTTAGAGCTTTCATTTGTTTTATTGGGACCAGGCTCAATAGTATTATTAACAGGGCAATCCACATTATTTTTGTTTGAGTTATCATTATTATTCTTACCCCTAAGATTATATTTTCTATGAACTTCTAATATGGCATTCTCAAATCCATGTTTATAGTCATCAGACTCTTTAGATTCCAATTCTGTTTGAGCTAATAAGAACTGTTCCCGTTCTTCTTGTGTAAGAAAAACATAACTATCCTCATTTGTCCCCATTAAATTAATCTAGTTTTACTCAACTTCTAAACCACACTTACATCTTCATCAACATAGTTTTGTTGAAATGGAGGCCTATTTTTTTTATATGGCCTCTTTGATCACTTTTTCTGATTTGTGGACTGTTTCTTTTGGAATTTGGATTTCGTTTGTGTGAAACATGTTGGTTTTCCCTAGGGACACTTCTATCATTCAAATGTATCCTCTCCATCATTATTTTGCATGGTCCTTACTAAAGAATTAATCTTGGCATCTCCTACAAAAGTTGAAGCTTCTTCTCTTATTTTCACGCTCCTTTCAGTTTTTGTCCTAGCTCTTTTTTCTTGTAAATTTGCTTCTACAGTCATGACATCTCTTTGTATTTCTTATAGTGTTGGAGAATTCCTTTCTCTAAACTAGTAGGACATATTTGTATCAAAGCCATCTGGGAACTTTATCAAGGCTAAATCCTGAGGTGGTTTAAGATTTACAGGTATTGCATTATAGGTATTATTGAATCTAGCACAATAATCTTGAACATTTTCACCTACTTCCCTTTTAATATTTTCTTATTCTGATAGAATCTCTAGAGGGTTATTTTTAACTTCCCATTTATTAAGAAAGGTTTGGTGGAATACAGGGAGATCATTTATACTATTTGCAGGCAAAGATTTAAACCATTTCCAAACTTCTCCTCCTAAACTTTGAGCAAACATTCTGAGCTTAGCACTTTATTCATCTACCTCCTTTAGGTAAAAACAATCATTCATTTTATCCACATGTTATTGGGCTGTTAAGGGACATGTACCATCAGATAGTGTGATTTTAGACTGATTGGCTTGTGGCATATTAGCCAATGGTGCTAGCAAAAACAGATGAGCATACATGGCTGCCATGATTGGTGGTGGTGGAGGACCACTTGAAGGAAGTTGAACAGTGGATGAGGTTGGACTTGTACTAGGTGGAAATGATAGTGAAGGAATTTGAGTAACCTTATGTTGAAGGATAAAAGAAGGGGTGGGAATCATGGAGGAAGTAGGACTTGGTGACTAAATATGTGCAGATTGAGGTGTGAGGGAAGAAGTTGCTATGTTTAAAGCAGTTTATTGTACTAAATGTTGAAGGTAAGAATCAACGATCTCAAAGGTGAGATATGCTACTAGATCTTGTAGAGTATCAAAATTTTGTAAGAGCTGAAGATCTGATTCAGTTTGTGAAGAAAGTTCTCTCATTGGGCTCTTTGGTAAGATTGATGGATTAAAGATAATAAGATCTTTCCAATTCTCCGATTAAGTCCTGAATAAGTTGTTCTGAAAGTGTAAATCAAACAGAATATCTTGAAATGTAACAAAGTTTTCAAGGAGTGAGTTGGCTCTACGAAGAAACCTATTTCTTGTCTGAATATTAGTTCTAGGAGTCTTCCTTAAGATCTTTTTAGGATTGTCCATTATGGTAGGAGGATTTAGACCTGGGTGGGATCTAGTAGAGATTCATTTGGGAGCCAATGTTCAGATCTAAGACACAGACAAACCAAATATACACAAGAGTAAAAAGGAAACCAATCTTTTGAATAATCTTATCATACAAAGATTTGAACTAGGTACCTTGAATTCGAATGGAATGACAAATTTTCAGTGATCCCCAATATGGTCGCCACTGTGTTATTGCTCTATGATTTTTAAGATTGGAAAGAAAAAATAAAAAAGGATACATCAAACCACTTAGGAGTCTAGGGTCTAGCCCTCCTAGACTTAGAGTGGTCTCTCTCTTTATATTTCTAGATTTATCTTTATTTTCAGTGTTTCAATGTTTTAAGCTAGCTATAATGATGAAAGGGTTTTTATTATTTGATTGCTTGATTTTTTGTTTGTTTGTTTGGTTGGGGTAGGTCAGATTTAAATCTTTTCCATTGGGCTTATGGAGTCAAAGACTGGGTGGTAACATCAAACTTTTCCATAGAATTTGCAAGGAAAGCTAACTACCTTTACTAGATTTAAAAGCAAAATGAATGAGGTGACAAAACAATGAAATTAGCAATGATTAAAAAGAAATTAAGTATTTCTTAACCACACATCAAATTTAGAATGTAACCACAGATAGAAATAAGATGCTCCAACACCATATCTTAATCTATAATTTTTTTCTTTACTTTACGATTTAATGATGCATAATGAATAAAACATCAATATATTAGGCAGGAGACATCAGCAGGTTAAAAATAGCTCAAGTATCCTACAAACGGTCTTTAATATTGATGCTCGAGCTCAGCAATTAAAGTGCTCCAAAATAAAGATTCTTCAAATAACTCGTGTCCATCCCCTAATCCTTCCAATTCATGTAGTATTTAACAAAAACCTACAATGATTACCTTGTACACATGGCAATTTGTTATTAATTACAATGAAAGAAATTTTTACTAGTGTAACCATGAAGTGGCCATGATGAGATAACTAGGACATCTGGTTCCCTTTTTTCGGGATGTTGTTGCTGAGTAATTATGTTGTAGTTTCTTTGCTGACTTGGCTAGGTGCTGACTTAGCTCTGCATTGTTCCTTCAATAATTCTTATCCTGTTCCTCTTGGTAATCACACAAGTCGCTGCATGCTTCTTCATTTGGTATATTGACCTTGATTAACCTACAATATACTTCATTAGCTTCCTGTACCGTGAAAAAGTGGTTTTTAATGTAAAAATATGCTTCAATTCATGCTCGATATAGATTGGATTGCTGATAGCTTCCAACAATGATTTTCCTGTTATGTTACCTTTAATGTTGGAGAGATTCACAACATCTTGGGAAATGCCTTGGATCCTCTTGAAATAATCTTCTCTCGCCATGACTTTGTCATTAATGACAAATAGAGAAGGGAGGCCTTTCTGTGTTAAACACTCAACTCTGTTGAAAAAAATGTTCACTATTAGCTCCAAATTTTGGAATTTTCCCTCAAGCTGTATATTTAGGTTCTTCTTAGTCAATACCATTTTCACCTGTAGAATAGTTTTTGTTGTGTCTATTACTCCCAGCTCTTCTAGCTCATATCTATTCCTTGAATTAAGAAATTTAATAATTTTGTTGGCTTTTGCTGGCATGTCTACCAACTCTAGATTAGTAGATGAAATAACTTCTTTAGATTTTTCCACTAACCCCGTCTGTTCAAATATAATTTGGATGTTGGGATAGATTTCCTTCATCTCATTGATGATGTTGTGCCTGATCCAGGTCCGGGTGGGACAAGGACTCCTCCAACACCTTTTAATTTCGTGATGTGTTAAAATGAATTTTTAAAAGAACATAAATGAATACATCTACATGTTGTAAAGAACATAAACATGACATTGATTAACACATGAAAACATATGCCGTTGATAACAGAGTTCATCTAGGAGGGACTACGTCTTTGGGCCTCGGTGTCAAGATGGTGTAGGTTGCTGCATTAAGTGTTGTCAATAGTGATGCTGTAAATAAGAGGTGATGTCTCTATCATACAAGGAAAATTCCCTCACACAGGAGTGGCTCCAAGAGATGTTTCGCTATAGGAACTCTCAGTCAAAAGGATTCATATCAGTATGACATAAATTCATGCATGATGAGCATCCTGCCAACATGGAATAAAGGGGATTTCAATGCAAAACATGCATGATGACAACATGAGTATCCCATCAACATACAACAAAGGGATCTCAAAAAATAACATGACGAATCATGACAAGAAGTACATCACATAGACTACTCCACATCACATCAAGTAGGAATCATGAAAACAAGTAATAAATAAGATCCCTCATCAACATCAAATAGGGATCTGTGCAACACAATGCATAGCAAAAGAATCACATGAACACAGTGCATCTACCTCACAACCGTGGGCCATCTAAAGAAGTAGATTTCAAACTGCTAAAGCTGTTCGAACCATCAATCTCACGGCATTAATCGCATGAAAATGACTGCTCGCACATGAATGTTGACACCTGCACTCCACTTAGAAAAGTGGTTTGAAAATTAAATGAGCAAATGGGAAATCTAAATGCAACATCATATTTGTGGCATCGAATAGTGAAAAATCGACTCTCGAATTTATGAATTCTGAGAAATTGAGAATCTCAGGCTCAAGGAATATTTTAGATTCCACCTAGATTCCTAAAAGATTTTGCTCCATGGGTGGAATGGAAATCTGCAACTTGAGAGGTGAATCGAATCTTGCCATTGTGATCCCTACATAAAGCCGTGAAAAATGACTATAAACTTGACTATATTCCGACATGGAGAAAAATTACCTCCTCGAGAAAATTTCAAGGATCATGGTTCTGCTTGCCCTTTCTTTGGGCTCATGGTTCCATCCTGTTATCACTCAAGTTTTTCCCAAAAGTTGTAAGAAAGGGAATACTACTGAGGTAACCATAGACAATCTCTTAGATACAGAATCTAGCCAATATGTATCCAGAGAGGGCTCTCTCTTTATCATTTAGCTTTGTTTTTTAAAGGTATTAGGCTAGTTATGAAGTTCAAGGGTTTTGTTTTGGGTTTGGGTGGTGAGATTCAATAGAACAGAGAGGTAAAACTGAGTAGTTTAGTCCATTGGGCGTGATGGAGTCAAAGAAGATGGCTTTCTAGATTTGGTTTCTTAACAGAGGATGGGTTCACAGAGAAAGGTAGTCAAACAGGGAACAAATGAAGGGTTGAAACAGATGGAATGGGTCAAATGGGTGAAGGGAAGTTAAGAATACTTCAACATATTGAAAGAGGGAAAATGGATGATTATTGAAAAAGAACAGTTAAGAATTCTTTAACAAATAATCAATGTGAGAGAACTAGGAAACAAGAGCAATTAAGAGTTCACTATTTATTCTAATTCTGAAGAAAACACAGAGAATAGTAAAGACTGAATACAGAGTGCAATCAAGCGAATTCTGAAATTAACCTTTTTCTTTATCATTCAGATTATGAAACACAGATGATATAATAATATCAGAAAACTGTAAAACACAAGATAGGGACTTATTGATCCAGAGTTTGATTCAAGAATTCTGTGACAAGTCCTCTGCATCAATTCTTCATCCAGTAGGCCAGACAACATATGTTTCCAACAACTTTTTTATTCCAAAAGTTTAGTGTTACAACGGAGTCTAGAAAATCCACACACACCACAGACCACCCCAAAATTCTAATGGAGGGGGTATTTATACAGCAAAATATGTACAACCTATATCTCATAACAGCTATGAGATAATATCTAGTTTTAACCTAAAATAATTTACAAGTAAAATAGAGACAGCTAACTGATGTAGTGCTGGAGGCAGGCCTTTAGGGTTCGTCTTGCAGCTGTTTGTTGTAGTAGTTCTGCGCCGACTGCTTGTCTTAACTGCTACATTTAATTCTGATCTGATAGTCTCTAACTCTTATCCCCTGCTTTTAATTCTGCTATGATACACTTTAATGCTCGTCTGATACTCTTTGACTTGTTTTGATGCTCTTTAATGCTGAACCGACCCCTACTTACCGCTATCTAGCAAAAATAGAACTGCTAACGTGTCTTCACACCACCTTTCCTTTGGTCATTCATGTTTCTGAAGGTCCATTGGCTAGGGTAACAAAATATCCCTGTATATCTCTGTTTCTCTCTTCTGTGAGCTCGGAATTCCCTCAGTTTGATTTCAATTGTGTTTGAAGAGGAAGAAGTTGCAAAATGTCGGGTCGACAGAGTCTGTGAGCTCGTTGATGGAGCTTTTTCTGGTTAGGTAGTTGAAATGAGACCTCAACCGACTTGATTCTGTAGGAGAGTGCGGGGCACTGTATGGAAAAACCGTAGCAAAAATGACCCTTTTCCCTTTTTATTTGACAAAGAAGCTTTAGCGGGAAAATTTGATTTTGAAGGACGGGTGACGTCAGTGGGAGTACGAGGCAAGTGACGTGGTGGTGACATCACCAAAGGACAACTGACGTCAACAGATGATGTTAGCGGAGGGACGGATGATGGTGGTAAGTAGTTTCACCTGCACTTCTTTTGGGGGCAAGCGGTTTTGGGCGAGGAGGGAGTGAGTACCCTGGGAGTGCGCCGCGTGTCCTTGGTACGGCGGCAAAACCACCGGTCTCCTATGAGTTAACGCTCGACGATGGAGGGGGTCATTAAATGGTTAAAAATCATTGGATGGTGGAGCGGAGATCTAATGGTGGATGAAACATAAACTTGGCGGAGGTTTAAAGTACAGGCCCGACCATAATTAGCATTAATAAATCAAATTGGGGGTGATTTCATTGGTTCAGGGGATGGTTATTAATTAACCAGAGGTTAATTAATTCCATGATGTGTGCGGTGAAGGCTATGGTTACTAATAAACTTCAAATAAGTTTATTAATTCCATTTTTAAAACAGTGCTATGGTTATAGTTAACCAGGGGTGGGAATATTAATATTTGGGGAGTTTTTTATATATCTACATACTACAGGATAGGAACAAAATTATAGGGATTTATATAATAAAAAGTTGGAGTTAATATGAATTTTGTGAAATGGAAAGTGCTAAGTTATAATGTTAAAAAACTTAGGCTAAAAGGGAAAAGTGGTTCTATATGAGAAATATGGCCACTTCCCTTAGTAAAACAGATTCTTACTTAGGCAATCATTTTGAAATGGAATGAGTGATTTAAATGATATTAAGAGTAGATTCTTAATATTTTTAGGGGGAATTAGTAAATGATTTTGGGAAAAACATGAAGGGAAGTTAGTTATGAATCTGCCTTGCTTGAGCTGCATCAAAAATATCAGCCATGGCACTTGTGATAAAAGTAAAAGTTAATGCATCGAGAGACATGATATATCACAAGTATCCTTCTGCAACATCGATCTACCTACCCTTCCCACTTTGCCTAGCATTTTTTCTTCTCTCCTTTTGGGTGCACTTAGACTAGCAAACCCTTATCAATCTTCTTTTCTTTGCAACGTAAGCCTACCTAAGTCTGCACTTATTACTTCCAAGGGCTTAGATTAAATTGTTGAGCTCCTTTGCTTCTCTACCTATCTACTTATCTGCCAAGATTAAACAGTTTGGACAGATTTTATTCTCTATCTCTAAAACAAGAAATTCGAAAATGAACTAGCCATGATTAAGCTATTTGGACATTCATCAATTGTGGCATGCATTTAACAAGTTGCACACAATGCTTTACTTGTAGAAAATGAAAAAGTAGTGGCATTTTGGACTTGCACACTTTCCTGGTCTATTTTTGTTTGGGGTTCATTTCTTCTCATTTTTTCTTTTGACCATTTTATTCTTTTTACCCTTTGATTTTTCTTTTAGGGCATACCCTCTTTAAATTCTTCAAATTTTTTATTTTTTGATAATATGGAAACCTTTACAGCAAGGAAAGGATGAACATATTACAGAGCTCAACCAGTCAATCATGTAATATGACACCTAATTGTATAGGTGTATAAAAGTGGCTCCACTTGGGGATGGCTTTCCCAAGTGGAAAGTCAAGAACAATAGGTCAGATGGCCTTTTGAATAACTTTTGCTGTGCTCTGAAATCTTCCTTTGCCGGTTGATTTATTGTATGTATGACAACATACTTGTGAAGCTTAGGGCCTTCTCTTTGGGCTTCAACTGCATCAAGCTTCTATCCAATCCAAACTATGACATTATCATGGATATAGTATGTACATGTTAGAGTCAAAATTCATCAAAAACATGGATCAAAGTAATGTTTCAGCATTCGACCATTCACTGGTCCTTCTTCTGTTTCTGTACCATCCAGGCTCTTCAGAAAGTAAGTATTGTTCCCTTGCAATGCATGGATGATAAATGGCCCTTCCACAGGAAGTCAAACTTCCCATGTTTTCCTCTGTCTCCTCTCCTAAAATCCCACCATAGAACTTTGTTTCCAAGGTAGAAGCCTTCTGCTTTGGTCCTTTTGTCAAATATTTTCTTGAGTTTTTCTTGTAACACTTGGGATCTTTAGTGCACTTCCTATCTAGTCTGCTGCAAATAGATGGTCTGATTTATTCTCCTTTGAATGTAATTGGCTTCCACCTGAGCTTCTTGCAGCAATTTCATTATAGGAACTCCTAAAGATGAAGGAAACACAACCTCCATGCCATAAACCAACTCATAAGGGCTAGTTCCAGTAGATCTCTTTGTAGTAAGTCTGTCTTCCCATAGTGCATTTGTAAGCTTCTTGTGCCAGTTTTTCATGTTCTCTTCCAGCAGTTTCTTAATAATATTCATCAGGCTTTTATTAGAAGACTCAGCCAGACCATTACCCTGAGTATAATAGGCTATGGAATGGCCTAAAGTGATATGGTATTTGTTACAGAAATTTATCATTTTCTTGGACTTGAAGGCAACAACATTATCGGTTATGATCTTTTCAGGACAACCAAATTTAGACAATATGTTGGTCTCTAAGAATCCTATAATCACTGTATCATTGGCTTGTAACAATGTAAACTATGAAACGGGAACTATAAACTCAAAACGGGAACTCTGGCCAAAAAACCCCAAAAAAACATCAAAAACAGTGCTAAAAACGAAAAGTGTGTATACTAGAACGATGTTTTTATTTTTTAGGCATTAATTTTGAACATGTTTTACAAATGGCAGTAACTACGAACTTTACTATGAAATTTTCGTGCAAAATATAGCTTCAAAATGAAAGTGATGATACTGGAATAATGATTCATTTTTTTTAGGGTCAATTTTCAACATTTTTAAAAAATGCTAATAAAACCAAATTTTTATGTGTCAAACAAAGTTGTTTATGAGGAAAAAAAACACATTAATGTTTTTGGTAGAATATCATTTTTCTTTCCTAAGTATAAATTTAACATGTTTTCAACCATAACATGCTAGGGTAGGCGCCACAGCGCGACTCGTCCCCTACCTCTAACCCCCCTCTCGACACCCTTACTACCTTCACCCACAACCCACACCCCTGGCCCCTTTAATCCCTACCAACCCAACCCAACGCCTGCCCGAGCGCCCTCACCCTTCCCCCTGCCCGGCCCGGGCGCCCTCTCAACCCCCGCCCCCCCAAACCCTCCCAACCCCCCCCCCCCCCCCCCGCCGGGGTGCCTTGCAACCCTCCCCGGCCGGGCGCCCACACAACCCCCCGTGCCGAAACCCTCTCAACGCCCTCCTCCCCTGGCCCGGGCGTCCTCACCCGCCCCCACAACCGACCCCCCACCCGGCCCCGGTGCCCTCACCCGCCCCCCGGCCCCGGCGCCCTCACCCGCCCCCGACCCTGGTGCCCTCACCCGAGGGCACCACCCTCACCCGCCGACCCACCCGGCCCGGGCACCCTACCAACCCCCCCCCCCCGCCCAGGCGCCCACACAACCGCCCGCGCCCCAACCCTCTCAACCCCCCCTCCCACCAGCCCGGGCGCCCACAACCGCCCCCCCACCCGGCCCCGACGCCCTCACCCACCCCCGGGCCCGGGCGCCCTCACCCACCTTCACCCGCCCCCCCACCCGGGCGCCCTCACCGGCCCGAGCGCCCTCACCCGCCGGGCCCGGGTGCCCCCACCAGCTTGGCGCCCTCACCCGCCCGCCCCCCCCCCACCCCCCCGCGTGCCCTCACCCGCCTGGCACCCGCCTACCAGCCTGGGCGCCCTGACCCACCCTGCCTCGGCCGCGCCCCCGCCTGGCAGGCGGCAGGGCGATTCCCGGAATCACCCTGTCGCCTGTCAGGGGGCGGAGCGAGCCGCCCGGCAGGCGGTAGGGCGATTCCGGGAATCGCCCTGCCGCCTGCCGGGCGGGGGCGCGGGCTGCAAGGGTGACGCCTGGCTCTGCCGCGCAGCGGCGCGACCAGGGCGACCTGCGCCCCCGCCAGGCAGGCGGCAAGGCGATTCTGGGAATCGCCCTGCCGACTGTCGGGCGCGGGCTGCCCGGGTGGCGCCTGCCTCGGTCGCGCCACCAGGGCGGCCCGTGGCCCCTCCCGGCAGGCGACAGGGCGATTTCGGGAATCGCCTGGGCGAGCGGGTGAGGGTGCGGGCGGGTGGGCGGGCGAGCGCGCCAGGGTGGGTGAGGCGGGTGAAGGAGCCTGGCGGGCAAGCGGGAGAGGGCGCCCAGGCGGGTGAGCGAGCCGGGCGGGCAGGCGAGGGCGTCGGGCGGGTGAGGCAGGTGAGGGCGCCGGGCGGGCGAGGGCGCGGCCGCTCGGGCGGGTGAGGGCGCCCGGGCGATTCCCGGAATCGCCCTGCACCAGGCGGGCAAGGGCGCCCAGGTGGGTGAGCCGGGTGAGGGTGTCGGGCGGGCGGGCGCGAAGGTGCCGGGCGGGTGAGGCGGGTGAGGGCGCCGGGCGGGCGGGTGAGGGCGATTCCAGGAATCGCCCGGGCGCACTCACCCGCCCGCCTGCCCGGCGCCCTCGCCCGCCGGGCGCCCTCACCCGCCCGCCCGCTGGGCTGGTGAGGCGGGTGAGGGCGCCGGGCGGGCGAGGGCAGGGGCGGGCGGGCGGGTGAGGGCGCCCGGGCGGGTGAGGGTGATTCCGGGAATCGCCCGGGCGCCCTCACCCGCCTGCTCGCCCGGCGCCCTCGCCCGCCCGGCGCCCTCACCCGCCTCACCCGCCCGGGCGCCCTCGCCCGCCCGTCACCCTCACCAACCTCACCCGCCCGGCGCCCTCACCCACCTCACCCGCCCGGGCGCCCTCGCCCGCCCGCCCGGCACCCTCACCCAACCTCACCCGCCCTCAACCCGCCCGCCCGCCCGAAGCCCTCGCCCGCCCGGCGCCCTCACCCTCCACCCTCACCCGCCTCACCCGCCGGGCGGGTGAGGGCGCTGGGCGGGCGGGAGGGTGAGGGCGCCCGGGCGATTCCCGGAATCGCCCTGCCGCCCAGGCGATTCCCGAAATCGCCCTGCCGCCCGGGCGATTCCGGGAATCGCCCGGGCGGCAAGGCGATTCCGGGAATCGCCCGGGCGCCCTCACCCGCCCGCCCTCCCGGCGCCCTCACCCGCCTCACTCGCCCGCCCGCCCGGCGCCCTCACCCGCCCGCCCGCCTGCCCGTGCCCTCGCCCGCCCGACGCCCTCACCCGCCTCACCCGCCCGTGCCCTCGCCCGCCCGGCGGGTGAGGCGGGTGAGGGCGCCGGGCGGACGGGCTGGTGAGGGCGCACGGGCGATTCCGGGAATCGCCCAGGCGCCCTCACCCGCCCGCCCGCCCGGCGCCCTCACCCGCCTGGCGCCCTCACCCGCCGCCTGCCGGGTGGGTGAGGCGGGTGAGGGCGCCGGGCGGACGAGGGCACGGGCGGGCGGGCGGGTGAGGGCGCCTGGGCGATTCCCGGAATCGCCCGGGCGCCCTCACCCCCCCGCCCGCCCGTGCCCTCGCCCTCCCAGCGCCCTCACCCGCCTCACCCGCCCGTGCCCTCGCCCACCCGGCGGGTTAGGGGGGTGAGGGCGCCGGGCGGATGGGCGGGTGAGGGCGCCCGGGCGATTCCGGGAATTGCCTGGGCGCCCTCACCCGCCAGCACGCCCGGCGCCCTCGCCCGCCCGGCACCCTCACCCGCCCGCCCGCCGGGCTGCTAAGGCGGGTGAGGGCGCCAGGCGGACGAGGGCACGGGCGGGCGGGCGGGTGAGGGCGCCCGGGCGATTCCCCTAATCGCCCGGGCGCCCTCACCCACCAGCTCGTGCCCTCGCCCCCCCGGCGCCCTCAGACTCGCCCGTGCCCTCGCCCCGCCCGGTGCTCTCACCCGCCCGCCCGCCCGACGCACTCGCCCGCCCGGCGCCCTCACCCGCCCGCCCGCCGGGCGGGTGAGGCGGGTGAGGGCGCCGGGCGGACGAGGGCACGGGCGGGCGGGCGGGTGAGGCCGCCCGGGCGATTCCGGGAATCGCCCGGGCGCCCTCACCCGCCCGCCCGCACGCGCCCTCACCCGCCCGCCCACGGCGCCCTCACCCGGCCCGCTGGGCGGGTGAGGCGGGTGAGGGCGCCGGGCGGGCGATGGCGCGGGCGGGCGGGCGGGTGAGGGCGCCCGGGCGGCAGGGCGATTCCCGGAATCGCCCGGGCGCCCTCACCCGCCCGCCCGCCCGGCGCCCTCGCCTGCCCGGCGCCCTCACCCGCCCGCCCGTACGGCACCCTCGCCCGCCCGGCTCCCTCACCCGCCTCACCCGCCCGGGCGCCCTCGCCCGCCCGCCCGGCAGCCTCACCCACCTCACCCGCCCGCCCGTTCGGCGCCCTCACCCTCCTCACCCTCCCTCGCCCGCCCGGTTCTCGCCCGCCCTCGCCCGCCCGGCGCCCTCGCCCGCCCGCCCGGCACCCTCACCCGCCTCACCCGCCCGTGTGCCCTCGCCCGCCCGCCCGCCCGGCACCCTCACTCGCCTCACCCGCCCTCGCCCGCCCGGCGCCCTCGCCTGCCTGGCGCCCTCGCCCTCCCGCCCTCACCCACCCTCACCCGCCCGGCGCCCTCCCCCGCCCGCCCTCGCCTGCCCGCCCGGCGCTGTTACTCGCCACACCCGCCCGCCCGGCGCCCTCACCAGCCTCGCCCGCTCGCCCGCCCCGACGCCCTCACCCACCCGCCCGGCGCCCTCACCCGCTTGCCCGCCAGGTCCCCTGACCCGCCCGCCCCCCCGCACGGGCGCCCTGACCCGACGGCCCCCCCGGCCACCCTCACCCACCCTGCCTCGGACGCACCCCCCCCGGCAGGTGGCAGGGCAATTCCGACAATCGCCCGGGTGGCCCTCACCCGCCCGCCCGCCCGGCGCCCTCACCCGCCTTGCCCCCCCTGGCGCCCTCGTCCGCCCGCTCGTCCGGCGCCCTTGCACGCTCGACACCCTCACCCGCCTCACCCGCCCGGGCGCCCTCGCCCGCCCGCCCGCCCGGCACCCTCATCCGCCTCACCTGCCCGCCCGCCCTCGCTCGCCCGCCCGCTCGGCGCCCTCGCCTGCCCGCCCCGCGCCCTCACCCGCCCAGGCGCCCTCGCTTGCCCGCCCGACGCCCTCACCCGCCTCACCCGCCCGGGCGCCCCCGCCCGCCCGCCCCGGCGCCCTCACCCGGTTGCCCGCTCGCCCGGCGGCCTCACCCTCCTTACCCGCTCGGCGCCCTGACCCGCCCGCCGCCCTGACCCACCCTCCCCCCCCGGGGCGCCCTCACCCACCCTGCCTCGTCCCCGCCACCCGGGCGGCCCCCGCCCCGGCCCGGCAAGCGGCAGGGCGATTCTGGTAATCGCCCTGCCGCCTGTCGAGCGGGGGCGCGGGCCGCCCGGGTGGCGCCTGCCTCGGCCGCGCCACCCGGGTACCCCGCGCCCCCGCCTGGTGAATCACGTGTGGCAAAAAAGGCAAAGGAACCCCAACCACCATTACATGGAATGTTTAGAAAGACATACATTGGGAGTTTCGCAGACATCAAAGACCCATTAGAAGAGGAAAATGAGCAAAATGAAACAGAAAATATTGTGGAAGAGGACAATGATGAAACTCTAGAGGACGAAGAGTTTGGATTACGTGACATTGTTGATTAAATTTAAGTTATGCTTGTAAATCAAGCTTTGCAATGTTTTGACTTTGACATTTTATGAGAAGAATAAACACTCAATTATGGTTGTTATACGTTCAATATTGGTAATATGTGATTTTTGCATTGATTTTTAAGTTAATCATTATTTTTTGAAAAAAAAGGTGATTTTTATTATTTTTTTGACATGAAATTCATAGAAAAAACTATTATTTAACCATTTTTAGTTAAAATTATCGTATAAAAATTGTGATTTTGACATGTCAATTCTAACAAAAAATTATCAAAACGTGTAGTTTTTTAGTTATATTTATGTTAAAAATGGTTATTTTTATGTCCATTGTTAAAAAATATTGTTTTTTAGAAACAATTATTTCATGTCGATTGAAAAATTAATTAAGGATGTATAAATATGTAGAATATCGAAAAGTCTAAATATCGACCTTCTAATTTAAAAATGCAAAACAGTAAAAACCTCACGAATTTTTTTTTTAAAATTATAATAAAAAACAAGGAAATGTGAAGAAAACGACCACTTCAAAAATTATCAAATTTACTAAATAATTATTTACATTTTATACATTAAAAAATTTAAAGCCAAAAAACAGGGCTTTTAAGAAAGGAGTGTGATGCAGAATGCTCACTTTTTAAAATCACCATGAAAATCACTACCATTCTAAAACGTGATGTACATAAAAAAAACTAAAGTGCCAAAAACTATGCTCTAGAAGAAACATGTGCGTTCTGCATCACCCATTTTCAAAATCAGGTCACTTTTTAGCTATCTCTACGAAACGGGTAACAGTATTAGTTCCCGTTTCATAGTTTACATTGTTTTGTCTGGAAGGAATGGCTTCTATCCACTTGGTGAAATAGTCTGTGGCAGTAAGAATCCATTTATGTTGGCCAGATGAGGGAGGATGGATTTCTCCAATGAAGTCCAAACCCCATTGTTGAAAGGGATTTTTAGTGGAAATTGGTCTCAAGAGTAAGGGTAACAATTTCTTTTTGCCTTCAAAAATTTTTCATTTGTGGCAAGCAGTGACATACTTCTTTAAATCAGTGAACAAGGTTGGCCAGTAAAATCCAGCCCTTAGGATTTTGTCTGTAGTTGATTTCCAGTACAGGTGTCCATCGCAGTCCCCTACATGAAATTCTTTGAGAATTTTGTCAGCTTCTTCTTTTATTAAACAATTCAATAGAATACATTCATGATTTTTCCAAAAAAGAGCATTATCTAAAATACAAAATTTTGATGCTTTCATTTTTAAAAACCTTTTCTTTGTTCTGGATAACCCTGTAGGAGCCTGCAGGTTTAATAATACATGAATTATATCAGCATACCAAGGTGATTCTAAGAAGGCCTGGCTGATTTGTGGAGTCACCATCTCCTGTTCGTTATCCAGTTCATTTATATCCAGGGCTTGAAAGTTTGTTTCAGTCATGAGTTTAGCTAATCCCTATCCTTTTATAAGCTTTGTAGGTTTTATTTCAATGTGATACTCCAGTATCTTGGCTATTCATTTTCCTCATTTGCTTCAATTCCATCCTAAGTCAGGATATCTTTGACAATAGCATTTTGCACATAAGCTACTACATGGGAGTACAGTATGTAGACCTTGAAGTCCTGAATAGCTTTCACAAGTACATAAGCCTATTTTTCCATGATTTTTTAATTTACAGGGGCATATCTAAGTGCTTTACTGAAAAAGGCTATGGGTTTTTCACATCCTTGAGCATCTTTTTTTAGTAAAACAGCTGCTATAGTGTGTTCTGATGCAAATGAGAAAATTATGAAGTCTCTATCAAGCTTTGGACTTATGAGGACTGGTGTTCTGGTCAAAGCCATTTTAATTTCTTCAAATGATTTTTTGGCTTCTACTGTCCATTTGACCTTTGAATCCTTTTTTAACATATTGTTCAGCGGTCTAATTAATTAAGCCAAATTAGGTATGAATCTTCTCAAAAAGTTAATCTTCCCTAAGAAAGCTTGAAGTTCTTTGACATTTATAGGGTGGGGTATTTGCACCATAGCTTCTATTCTGGCAGGATATATTCTGATGCCATCTTTGGAGATGATATGGCCTAACAGTTTTCCTTCTTCTAGACCAAACAAAGACTTTTTAGGATTTAGTGAAATACCATACTTTCTGCATTTTAAAAACACCTGTCTTAAATGATCTAAATGTTACTGATCTGATCTAGAAAACACAGTGTGGTCATCTAGATATACAACCAGAAAATTGTGAATCTCTTTTGCAAAAGCTATGTTCATTGCTCGTTGGAAGGTTGCCCCTGCATTCTTAAGTCTGAATGGAATTTTGACATATTTGAATGTACCCCATGGTGTTGTAAATGCAGTCTTTTCTTGGTCATCAAGATGAACCAGAATTTGACTAAAACCTGAAAACCCATCCAAAAGTGAAATCATGGAAGCACCTACTACCCTTTGTAAGAGATGATCCATCTTAGGTAACGGGTAGTTGTCCTTTAAAGAAACCTTGTTTACATTTCTGAAGTCAACACATAATATGATTTCTCCTATTTTCTTCCTTGTAGGCACTAAATTAGATACCCACTCTGAAAATCTGATTGGGGCAATTATCCCTGCATCATGCATTCGTCTGATTTCTTTTTCTATTAAAGGAAGTAGTACAGGGTTGATTCTTTTGAGCTTTTGTTTAAATGGTTTTTGATTTTCCTTGAGGGGTATTGTATGTTGAATTACAAGGTGTCATAAGACTTCAGGTCTTCATAGCTCTAGGAAAAAACATCATGGAATTCTTTGATCAGTTCAACATACTTAAGTTTCTGATCAGGGGGCAATGTTTTGGACAATTTTATCATTTTTGGATTCTCTTCAGTTCCTATGTTGTAGTCTTCAATGTCTGCTTTTGGAGGTTCCCTCTGGGGTTTCTTTGGAATATCGTTGAAATCAAATAGATCTTCCAAAGGGGTTAATCCGTTAGGAAAATGATTGTCTTTCAAATTGATAATTTCAGTTTCTGCTTCAATAATCTCATCAACATCTATTTCTTTAAGATCTTGTATCTCCTCTTTGGTAAATTTTGTTGGATGAAGCATTTGAGTTGTGTTTTCTTCTGAAACGTCGGTTTCTATCTGATTTGTTGGATCAAACTCACTAATTGTATCTCCATTTTCATTAGTGCTGGAAAATTCTTCTTCTAGGGTCAAAAAATTGTTGATCTGGTTATCACTGTCAAACACTTGCCAGTTCTTCACATTATCAGGTATGGCTGACTTGTGTCCAATTTCTGTTGTGAATTGATGATTTGGTTCAAATGGTAATTTACAGGTGCTGGCAAACATTGGTAGGCTATGAGCTTACAAGTTGTGTTTTCTTGGGATTTTAGCAAGCTAAGTTTCAAGAAATGTGTTGAGGATCTCTGTGGCTATTCCTCTGTACTCTCTCAATCTAGGATCATTTGTTAAGAATTTCCCTTTTATTTGTTGAATGATTAAATCAGAATCCCCCAGGACTAACACTCTAGTTTCTCCCAATTTTTTGACCAGTTTAAGACCTAGCAACAGAGCTTCATATTCAGCCATATTATTAGTGGATCTAAAGTCTAACCTGTAGGCATGGCCTTCAACATGATTGTTTTCAAGGTTGTGCACCCAGTCTCCTGCTCCTGCTCCTAATTTGTTCACATAACCATCAAATTCCAAGTACCATAGGATTTCATGTTCAAAATTAGTATCTGGAGCTTTCGGGATTTGTTTAGCAAGGAGATTTGGTTTTTCAGTTTCTTCTGGTTTATCTGATTTTTCATGATTTTCAAAAATTTCTTGAATTTGGACCCTAGACCTCTCATTTGCAATTTTTTCTATTTCATTTGCTAAGAAGTTTTATTTCATGTGGGGGATCAATTTCAGCATTGTATAGGATAAAGGAATCCATACCTGAATGTACTGAGTAGATAGGGAAATTTTGAGGTTTCTTTTGACTACTTAGTACATACTTCATTAAGGTTTCTTTGTAGAGTCTCTTGGGTTGACCAAACACTGAAATAGTGGCGTAAGACATGTCTAACTGTGAATATCCTTGAAGTTTTGCACCACAATATCTAGACAAGAACATACCATACTTTGGAGGAATATTAGCTACTACTATGTCCATTAAGATGGTTTTGGCAGGACATTGGACTAGTGGCACACACAAATATTTGATTAAACCCAAACATTTGACCTGACTTGAATCAAAAGAGAAAAGATCTTTATATGGCCTAGTGATGTCAAGGTCTAGTCTCTCCATTACAGATTTAGGCATTAAGTTATGGGAAGCACCAAAATCAAACATGGCATTATGGAGTATTTTATCATGTATGTTTAGACCTACATAGAAAGGAGGAACTTCTCCCTCTACTGTTTTTCCATTTACTCCAGGGCCAAATATCAGTTCAGGCTGGTCATCAATTTTTTTTTACTGAATCTTCATTAACAGAAATTTTGAGTGATCTGCTGATTTGACTTCTGTAGACATCATGTTTAGCTAATTCTGATAATGGAACAACTATCTTTAGTTTGCCTACTTCAGACTGAAGATTGAAAGGTTTTTTGGTTTGAGTTCTTGTATTTCAGACAACTGAATTTTCTGCGTTTCATTCCTCTTCAGGAGTGGGATTATGGGCTGACGTTGTTTCAAAATAGTGTTCTAGAGGCTCTTCTTCTTTTCTTTTGGAAGGAATAACAGTGGAAGGTTGTCTATTAGGTGGCTGATTATCTAATAAATCTTCAACAAGTGGGTTCTCGGGGTTAGGACCTGTTTTGGCAAGAATATGTACAGGGGGGTTACTGATCTTACCTTTGTTAGGCTGCTTGGTATCTTTTTTTTCTGATTTCAAGGACATCTATTCTTCTACTCCTCAGATTGTATTCTTTGTGGACTTCATAAATGGCTGTGTCATATCCCTCCCTAAAGTCAAATGATTCACTTAACTGAGTTTAAAATTGTTTCACAATGTGAGCTTCTTGATCCTCTTGAGTCAAGAAAACTTGTTGTTCATTGTTGAGTCCCATCAAATTAATTTGAATGTTTTCAGTTGGTTCATCAGAAGTTGAGGCTTCAACATAATTTTCTTGGAATGGGGGCCTAATATTTTGGTCAGGCCCTACCTTTCTAGTGTTAGGATTTTGGTTCTTCTTGAAATTTGGATTTCTCCCAGTATTGCTTGGTTCACCATCCCAAGGGGATTTTCTCTCGATTTTTCCACTCTATCTCCAAGTCTATCCATTCCTTTGATAATTGCATCTAATTTCTGTTCAAAGGCAGAAGGTTCTTCTTTGAAAGGTGTCCTTCTTTCAGCTTTGGCTCTAAACCATTTAGATATCAGGTTGGCCTCAACACTGACAGCTATACTCTGCATTTCTTCTAAGTTTTGAGGAGCTCTTTCCCTAAGTTGGTATGCCATAGAATTTGATCAAGGCCAAATTTGGAGGAGGTCTGAGATTCTGAGGGATAGCACTGCAGACATTATTGAATCTGGTATAGTAATCTTGGACAGTTTCTTGTGTGCCTCTTCTTAGGTTTTAATACTCTGATAGAATGTGGAGAGGATATTTCTTCTTTTCCCATCTATTCAAGAAGGTCTGATAAAGAGCTTGTGGGTCATTGATGCTGTTTGTAGGGAGAGCTCTAAACCAGGTTCTAACATATCCAGTTAAACTTTGAACAAATACTTTCATTCTAACATCGTCATCATCAATCTCGTAACTTTCGAAATAGTTGGTCATTATTTTTGTATGTTGTTGAGCTGTGTAAGGCTAGTACCTTCAAAAGAGGGGATTTTACTTTGGTAGTATTGAGGCATAGCCCCTGTATTGGCAAGTAAGTTTAGGGGAGTATATTGGTTTTCCATGGTTACAGAAATAAATGTGACAACTGGAGGAGTAGGAATAGCAGTAGGAACGTGTGATGTAGATGGAGGAGAGGAAAAGGTAGTTGGAGGTGCTGATGGTGAACTTGGAGAAGCTGTAGTAATCACAGAAAGGTTTGGTATTCTTCGAGAGGTAAGCTCAGATTGAACGAAGTTCTACAAATTTTTGTTAAGGTGTGAACTAGCAGAATTTTCTTGGCTTTCTTGTCTTCTAAGAATCCTAGAAATCAGATTAGGATTTTCAAACACAAGCGGGGGATTAGGATCATGATTTGATCTGGTGTAATGAATCTTTTCTGAAGCGAGCTTCTAGGTGTGTTTTTGGTTTTTTCTTGGAAATAGATTTTGACAATACAACTTTAACAGTTTATTCTAGGAAGTTTTAGATGTGGGAGTTTTGAACTATCTTAAAGACTTATTTGAGAAGAGGAATTGATCAAGTATTTGGAACCAACTATTCCATACATAAACTAGACTAGAGATAGACTGAAGCAGCATTCACTTACTTCTGCAGTTGCAAAGAAAAAGCATTTCAAAGGCTACCTGGCTAACTTCAGGCTCCATCTATGGCTTATGAAATAGATAATAGTAACAAACAATTATTCACTTCCCCAGTGGAGTCGCCAATGATGTTATCACTCATGTTTTTCCCAAAAGTTGTAAGAAAGGGAATACTACCGAGGTAACCAATCTGTATCTAGAGAGGGATCTATCTTTATGATTTAGCTTTGTTTTCTAAAGGTATTAGGCTAGTTATGAAGTTCAAGGGTTTTGTTTTGGGTTTGGGTGGTGAGATTCAATAGAATAGAGAGGTAAAACTGAGTAGTTCAGTCCATTGGGCGTGATGGAGTCAAAGAAGATGGCTTTCTGGATTTGGTTTGGTGGTCCTACCTACCTTCTTGCTAAGTTCCTTTCCCATTAACTTAAGCCCCTTGTCGGCCGCATTGAGTCCTTCGTTAAGGACTTTGCTTCTTTCATTAAGGAGCTTTAGGACATTAGGCTGGACCATGAGGACATTCTCGTCAGCTTTGATGTGGTCTCTCTTTATACTTGCATCCCTATAAAGGAGTCCTTGGAAGTGATCTATCGCCTAACAGATCCCGATACCGCGCATCTGGTTGAGATCTGTCTCACTTCCACTTTCTTCTATTTCGAGGGTGAATTCTTTGAACAGACTTGTGGTGTTGCCATGGGCTCCCCCCTTTCCCCGATTGTTGCTAATATTTTTATGGAAGATTTGAAAGCCAAAGCTTTAGCCTCGGCTCATCTCCTTCCCAAGCTTTGGAAAAGGTATGTGGATGACACTAACGCCATTTGGTCCCATGGCCAAGAGGAGCTGGATCACTTCTTCAATCACCTCAATGGTCAGTCCTCTGCCATTAAGTTCACCATGGAGAAAGAGGTCAATGGTTGCCTCCCTTTCCTAGATATTCTTATTTCTAAGAATAAGGATGGCTATCTCTCCCACTCTGTGTTCTGGAAGAAAACGCATACTGAGCAGTATCTTCATGCCGATTCCCATCATTTCCCTGCTCAGAAGATGGGTGTCCTTAACACCCTCACTACTCGTGCCCTCAAGATTTCTGATAAGGAGAGCTTTGATAAGGAGAGATCCCATATCCTTGATGTCTTTGTGGAAAATTGATATAGTAGGTGCCTAGGTCAGAAGGCTTTCCTTAAAGCATCTAGAAATGCAGTTATTAGGAAAGAACCTAAGGAACGCCGACTAGGTGTCGACCTTCCATATGTCCAAGGAACCACGGACAAGATTGCTCAAATCCTTAAGAGGTATAATATTCCCTCTTCATTTAGACCCCTTAAAACTATTTGTAATTCCCTCCGATTGGTTAAAGATCCCGTTAACCCCAAGGACATGAAGGGTGTCTACTTGATCCCTTGTTCTTGTGGGACCCCCTACATCGGGGAAACAGGGCGCTCCATCCATCAGAGGATTTGCGAACATGCAGCTGACCTAAGACATGGGAGAACCAAGTCTTCAGTGCTGGCAGAGCATGTGGATAAGACCAAGCATCACGTTTGTATTGAGGAGGCTAAGGTTATTGCCAAGGTTGCCCAGTTCTATCATTGGAAACTCAGGGAAGCTATTGAGATCGAAAGAAGGCCTAACAATCTCAATAGAGATGATGGCTGGAAGATTAGTAGATGTTGGATCCCTGCCCTTTCATCTTAGTCTCCCCCCCCTTCATCTTTGTCTCTTTCATCGTTCTCCTGGAGCCTTCCTATCTCCTAGGGCTTATCCTTTTTGGCTCTGGACTCTTTTTCACACCTTCTCCTGTTTATTTTGTGTCGCTCCTTTTTTCCCTCATTGATATTGGTTTCTCTTATCATAGCTTATATTTATTTACTTATTATTATTAGTATTATTATTTATTTATTTATTTATTTATTATATATATATATATATATATATATATATATATATATATATATATATATATATATATATATATATATATATATATATATATATTAATTATTTATCTATTAACGAATATATAGTATTATTATTATTTTTTGCTTATTTTTATTGTTGAGTCATCCCTTTTTCCCTAATTATTATTGTTATAACAAATATTTATATACTTATGTTTTTATTTTTATTATTATTATTTATTTATTTATTTATTAGTTCTGCGTAACTAATTTTTTATATATTATTATTATTATTTTATTATATACTAATTTTATTTATCTATTAAGGAATATATATTATTATTATTATTTTAACTAATTTTTATATATTGTTAGTATTGGTAATTTATCTATTTATTAACGGATATATATCAGTATTATTATCATTGTTATTTTCTTATTGTTATGTACTTTATTATTTCTTTCATAACTAATTTATATATTATTATTATTATTATTATTATTATTATTATTATTTTATTTTATTTTAGCGAATATATATTATTATTTATTTTATTTAGTTACATTTACCTTATTTTTAAATAAGTTACGTCTTCAATTTAACTAATTCCCATTTAATAAAAATTTTTAATTATTAAATTATCATTTTAACTAATTATTCCTTGGAATAATCAATTTGACTTTTTGACTGTCCCTAAGTCAAAGCTAGCCATTAATCTAGATAGCTGTTGAGGCCCTGCTCAGACTATTTAACACGCAAGGCTGGATCTGTTTCTTCAACTTGTCCTGACGATGAGCCACACTTGCTGGCTCGAAACGCGTCGACAAAGGTCTTTCTATATGTGATTTACGCCGAAGCTCTTCTTATAACTATTATGGATCACAGAAGTCTCAATTCAACAGCAGATTGGGATCTACCCAAACTCTTAACTTCACTCCATTTTTGGAAAAACTTAAGTGAAACTTCAGGTTTGCTTAAGAGGTAAAAGCCACATTTCTTGTGTAAAAATGATCATTCCATACTCCTTTCATTTCCCTATGCCTAAGTTTTCATTCTATAGACTTAGCATTTATTTCATCTAATTTCATTCCATATATTCGTATTGACATCTTAAGTTATTATATAGCTCTTTTATAAATATCCCCACTCCTATTTTACAATAAACTATATAAAAACCCAAAAAGTATTTAATATTCCCACCATGGCACCTATAGCCATATTAACAGTTTCGGGAATTATTAAGTCCATTTTGGACTTTAATAAGAACCCTTCCGCGTTCATAAACCTTGGGGTTTATTTAACCTCTGGTTGAATAAATAACCACGCTAAACCCTCCCACCCATACCATAGATTAAAAATTTGTTGCGCATGTAAATACCTTGCGGTTAGTTTGATATTTGGTTAAACTAATAACCATACCCGCTCGCATAACCACAAGAAACCCATAAATCCAAAGTTTTAAACCCCCACAACATTATAAAATTTTAAAATATGGGAGGGTCCTCGCGCCATATCGTACTGTCACCTACCCTTCTCGTCAACCCTCCGATCCAGCGCTGTAGATCCGACAGCCCACGCTGATATCGGAGCCGCCCCGTTGTATGAGAGTTAGCTCCTAATGGAAAGTGGTTTCGCCATTGTACATGGGGACGTGTGTCCCATTTCTATTGCATCGGGCCCGCTCTAACAGAAACTGCCCCCGTACTAAAAGCAGTCTGATGCAAACCATTTACCGCCTGTTCTCCCCGCCGCGCACGTCATACACCACGCCAGCGCCCGCGCTACTGTACAGTCCGCCGTGTCCGCCCCGTCACCCATCCACATCAGCTGCCATGTTACCTTCCATACCATGCTATAGGACAAGGTGATGTCATGCTGACATCAGCACAAAAAGTGCCAAAAAGTCCGAAAAAACCAAAATTTTCGTTAAAAGTCACGAAAGTGATGTTTTTTGTTTATTTTTATGCGACCAATAGTGGAGAACGTGCATGAGAATTACGTTGAATTCACCATTTATGTCCCAGTCTGCCACCCAGGCGCGTTCATACTGCAAAACTGACTCCCCCAGCTCACTCTGCAACTGCATTCCGTAGTAAAGTCTCGTATAAATAGGTATTTAACCGTGAATCACCCATAAACCCTGTTTTTTCATACTTTCTCTATTAAGGATCACCAAAAGAGCTAAATTCAACTCAAAGACGCTATTGCCTGCAAGCTCCTGTGCTCTGCCTCACTAGGTAACCGTATCTTCGGGCAAAACCTGCTAATTATGTGGCCCTCTGATAAATTCTCCATTGAAACTTAAAATCGAGCTCCTGTCCACTTGCAAAATCACCAAAAGCACCTATGAAAGTTGCGCTCTTCCCACTGTTTATAAGATTCCTCCTTAAAGAACCCTGCAGACTCAGTATTTCCTTTGATCTTTACTCAGTAAGCCCATTTACATATAAAAACCCAAGTTGCAAGTATTCCTGTTAAAAATCCCTATGTCAGAAATCTGTTCCCGGTTGAGACACAGACTCAAATCTAATAATAAGCATAGTGAATCATGGAGGCTCCAGTGTCCCTAAACATTGCACCCTTGAATGCACCTCATAGGCAGTTGGAATGGTTACCTCTTGCTGATAGAGATTTCCAAATTGATGACATGGAGGGTCAAAAGCCTCACCTACAGGCTTTTTGTGAAATAAGGAATAGTCACAAGAACAACACTGACATATTTAGAATCTGGGAGTCTAATATGCCTATATACTACCCGCCTTTAGTCAATGTCTTCCCTGACCTCATCCATCAATGTTGTGCTAATTATGAGCCTTCTCAAAGGGCAGTGATGGACCCTGCTTGAAATGTCCTCTTTTATATCACCCCTTAGTCTATAAATGAGATGCTGCACTTTGAGCTGGCTCAGCCTTTGGTCCCTCTCACCATGAAAAATTTGCTGGACCAAGCCTCCAAGTTGTCCTCTGCAGAAGTTGACCGAATTGCCAAGTTGTTTATGCCACCAGATTGCTACTCCAAATACAAAATTCCCTATCATCATGCCTGGTTTAGTGAAGCTGGAAAAATGCCATAGACATGATTTCCTACATTCTTGGATTCAAAACAAGTGAAATTGTATATGAAACTATCTTTTCTATGATGTCCATGTTTGCTCTAGGACAGGGCCCTACTTTCAAGTATGATTATGCTACCTACATAGCCAACAAAATTCATGAGCAGTTCATGAATTTAGAGAGAGAGAGAGAATGTTCAAATACACTGCATATATATACCATTTGATGTTGTACTATCAACCTGATAGTTTCCCAATTCCCCTCAAAAAATTGGACGCTGAGGGGGAGCGAAGATCTGTAATATTTTGGTCCTCGGTATTCCATCATGTTGGCATCTCCCCATATACATATTGTGAATTTATTGACCTTTTCATATATCCAGCCACCTGTTTATTCTCAATAACTCCTCCTACCAGGCTCTCTGCTAAAATGCAGAAAATCTTACACCTATCAAAGGAATACAACATTGGTGATTGGTACTTTTACCAAAACCATAGAGTGATCAAGATCTATGGGTATCAAATGGCTCCCTTCAAACTGCCAAAATATGTCCCTATGAGACTCTTCGCCCTGGAATACTACTGGCAGTTCAGTAGTTCAGATTTTACCCATTCCTATGGTGCTAGGAAACAGGCACAGCTCAAGATAAGGCACCAACTGGGCCCTTTTATCTTTAATAAAAGGGAAGAAGCATGGAAGGAGGCTGACACCATTCTGAGAGACAAACTTAAGCTGAAACAAAGTTTTCTTTGGGCACCATATGACCCTGAACATTTCATAAGCTTTAGGAGAGTCAAACATAAGCTTACAGGATATGTGCACTATAGTATCCCTCAAATTGAACAATATGATAATCAATAGGAGTGGATAGAAGGCACACTAGTTGAGGAACTTACTGAAGAAGAAAGATTAGAAAAAGAAATGAAAGAATTTGAAAAGACACTTGACCTAGACTCTGTTGGATAGGTGTTTTTCACATCTCCTCCAAACCTTGGAGTAGGCACATCATCCGCCACAACTTCCCAACAAACTACCCAAGAAAGTGCTCCACCAGCAGGGACATCTAAAGGCAAGGAGGTGCAACATTCAGAGCAGCAGGAGAAAATGGCAGACTAACCAGATGTAGCAAGAGAACAAGGTCAAGGGCAAGCCCCTTCAACACAAGCAAAAGCACCTGATATCCTTGTCTTACAAACTCCTCTCAATGAGGAAAGAGAAAAGAAAAGGGACAGGCAGGAAGAGACACCCACAGGGGCCTCCACAGAACAGCAAGGAGAGAAAATGCAAAGGCTAAACCCCCATTCTGAGGAAGAATTTATAGAGGAGACAGCAGGCAATCAAAGAGGTGAGGAAACAACCGAACAGTAGATTCCTCCGCACATGGAAACATCAGCTAGCTCCTTTCAGCAGGAGCAAGAGAGACAACAAGGTGTGGAGGTTACCTCAACCTCCATCAAGCAGCAGAGAAGGCAAGGCTCTGACATAAAGAAGGCATTCACAAAAATCAAGGCCAGAAATGAGCCGGTAAGATTCCAACTCTACAATCAGTTACTAAGAATGGCTCCCACTAATCAGCAGAGGCTAATGGCAGCCTATGATATCCAAGAAGGGAAAATGACCCTCAGTCATTTAAGGCCTACATTACAGCAGCCCCAGTCAGCTACTGATTATATCAGAACCAATCTAGAATTCCTTGCTAAAGACATCCACCCAATGGACCAGATTGAGTTACACAAACAAACTGGAGAAATGGTGTACTCCACCTTGGCGGATAAAGCAATATTGGCCCACAGACTGCAGAATTCACTTCACAACACTTCTGCCCAATTGGAATTGGGGAAAGCTTCATCACAAGCCAAGGACAATAGAATCAAATCCTTGGAGGATATCATTATGGAGCTGGGACATGATCCCAACAATCCCAAGGGTGTGCAGGCTTTGATTAAGAAGAAAGAAGAAGATATAACATCCCTCAGAAAACAACTCAGGCTCCCACCTACAATTCATCCTCAAACCACAGAAGTAGCACAAGGAAAAGAAGAGAAGGATGTAGTTAGTTTCCTTATGAGGATGCATAAAAGACTGATAGAAACAAAGAGTGCCTTGGAGGCATCACTGCAAGGAAGACAGGGAGAGTTGGCCTCTCAGCCAGCTCATATAGCTCTAACTCTTAAGATTGCTCCTCCTACAGTCACCACAGCCGTCCCTCCCACTGATCCAATACCAACAACAGGTACCTCAGCTCTAGCCTCAACATCAGCAACGGTTACAGCAACAACTACAGCAGCAGCAGAGCAAGAGGCTAACCTGAGTATGGAGGAGATGATGAAAGAAATAAAGGCTCTGGAACTGCAGATGGCAGAATTAAAAGAAGCCAAAGAAAAGCTGGCCAAAATTGAGGTAAGATATGACAAATCAAAGATGGATGTAGCTGAGAAGATAAGGGAAGTAAAGGCCTTGGAGAAAAGAATAAAGGAGCTGGAGAAGGACCTTACTTTAGATAAAACTCTAGCTGAAATCAAGAAAATTTTGTGGGCCAAAATTGGCCAATCCATTACTGACCAATGGCAATCAATTCAAACCATACATGAGCAAATAGAATTGGTAGGATTAGCTCAATTCGAGACTGAAAAGGCTAGAGCATCATTGGGAAATATGCCTGAGCAAGCCAATAGAATGATTCAGTTTTTGAACACTCATACCAAAGAGCAGTTGGCAGCACTAGGTATCAAGAACATGAAAGATACCATCTTGCTAGTGAAAAGGGTGCTGACCCTAAGGAATTTTGTACAGACTCTGGAAATAAAATGCTAAGAAATGCAGGCAGAGATAAATGACTTCAAAATAAATTTTACAACATTACAGAGCAAAGGGCTACCCAGTTTGTTAACTAGCGCTGGAGGACTGCTATCACATGAGTAGTATGCCAACAGGGTAAATAATTATGCCTCCAATCAAATTATAGCATCCTCAAGCACCTCAGAAGAAACAGGGCCTCTTTCTGGACAATGTCTTTATGACAAATTAGAAAATATGTTCTACATTAAACATGAGATAAACCATCTTTTTAAAGTCTAGCCCAACTTTTATAGATACACTGAAGATGATGAAACACTGATAAAAATACAAAGAAATCAGTTGCCTACAGAGGACTGGTGGCAAGGAATGATGGAGATATTACTCAGGTAATTTTGTTTTCAATTTTTTTTTTGGGTCAACCACAGGTCAGCAAATACAGAGGCATGGTCCACCTATCCAAGAGTGAAAACAGCAGAAATAAGAAGTCAAATTGTGACTATAGCTAGTTGATGAAAACTAAGCACTGATGACAAGGCCAGGACAGCGACACAGCAACATAGCAACATCAAGGCAGCAAACGCAGAGTAAAGACGCAGCTACCAGCCGACTCACTCAGTCCAAAAAGTCAAATATCTCTGACAAATTGGACAGCCAGCACATCCACGTTTACTGCAACATTTATTTCCCTCATTTACTTCATCTAAAGAGTTGGTAAAGGAAGTTATGACTTCAGAACTTATCTTCATGATCTTTTGTATCTCCCTTCTGATATAAATACCTCCCCATAATATGTATTTGGGTTTGGTGATTTTCTCTCTGGACTGCACTGTAAATTTTGAGACTGTCTAATACAAAGGCTATTGAAGTTCACTGTTGTTGGACCGTCTGAATGTGGATTTGATGTTCTGGGAACTATTACAGAATTCTTGTGTCTTTCTATGGATCAATAAGTTGCTCAAACCCGGGTTTATGTTTTCTGTGTCTGCAAATTTCATACATGTTTCATGATCTTAGAAACAGAGAAAGATAATAGCCCATAATTTGTTTAAATACACTCTGTGTTTAATATTTTCTATTAATTATGCTTTCTTGAGAATTAGTCATAAATATGAATTCTTAGCTACTCATGTTTGCACTAATTCTTTCATATTGAATACTATTTGGGAATTCTTAACTGCTCCTTGATAATATTCACTCACCATCCCTTTGCCAGCATGATCAAGGATTCTTGACTACCCTTCATCCACTGGCTTACACTCCATAAACTTCCAGATCTTAAAATTGTTCCAAAACTGCCTATCTTGCTCTGTAGCATCACCCTTTACCAAAGAAGCACCTTCAGTAGTACACCATCATAGACCCCATTGCCCAATGGTATAAAATGTTTTGGACTTGCATCCCAGCTCTATTTGAGATCATCATCCAACAAACTAAAAACCAAACTCTGTGCATCATAATTGGCCTAAAATACTTCTAAACAAAGCTAAATTACAAAGAAGGAGCCCTCTCTGGTTGCAGACCGTCTAGAATCTACAGCTAAAAGATTGGTTAGTGGTTACCTCGGCCGTATTCCCTTATAGAGGCAGGGAACAACCTGAGTGATAACATCATTGGTGACTCCACTGGGGACCTGAATGACTGTTTGTAACTGCTGCCTATTTCCTAAAGCTAGAGATGGAGCCTGAAGTTAGCCAGGTAGCCTTTGAAACTGTCTTTGCTGTGCATTTACAGGAGTAAATAAAAGCTGCTTCAGTCAATCTCCAGTATAGTTTTAGGCTTTAAATAGTTGTTCCAAGGATTTGATCAGTTTCTCTATTTTAACATATTCAAAGGAAAGCCCAAAACCTCATATATTTCAAATAATTTCTTGTAGAATATTGTAAAGACTGTGATCTTCAAACATTCCCAGAAAATACCAAAAAACAAATTTAGAAGTTGGCTCCAAAGAAGAAAACTCGTTACACCAGGTCAAACCCTGACCCAGATCCACCAGCTATTTTTGAAAATCCTAACTTGATCTGTAAGGCCCTTAGAAAACAGGAAAAACTATAAAAATCTGTCGATTTAGACCTTGACATACTTCAGCAAAACCCTACAAAATCTAAGCTTACACCTGGGAGAGCAACACTCCTTTCTACAGCCTCTCCTAGTTCCTCATCCAAGCCTCAAAGTATCCTTTCCACTCCCCTATCCACTGCACATATTTCCACTCCCGTCCCTGTTGTTCCAGTTGTCTTATTCCTTCCTGTTGTCCCATTTATCCCTGTAAATATGGAAAGCCGTTATGCTCCTCTTTAGTTGGCTGGAAATCCAGGGGCTATGCCTCAGGATTATCAGAGCAAAATCACATATTTTGATGGCACTGGCTCCTATACAGCCCAGAAACACACTAAGAAAATGCAAGATTATTTTGAGAATTATGAAATAGATGATGATGATGTGAGGATGAAGATTTTTGTCCAAAGTCTAATGGATGATGTAAGGATTTGGTTTAGAGCACTTGCTGCAAATTCCATAGCTGATTCAAAAGCTCTTTATCAATCTTTTCTAAATAGATGGGAAAAGAATAAAGACCCTTTACACGTCTTGACAAAATATGACAATTTGAAAAGAGGCCCACAAAAAACTGTCCAAGACTATTGTGCTAGGTTCAACAATGTTTATAATGCTATTCCTCAAAACCTTATACCTCCACCTGATTTAGTTTTGATCAAATTCCCTGATGGATTTGATTCTGACATGGCATACCAACTGAGGGAAAGAGCTCCTCCAAGCTTAGCAGACATGCAGAATATAGCTATTAGTGTGGAGGCAAACCTGATTGCTAAACGAAATCGGGCAAGAGTTGAAAGAAGATCAACTTTCAAAGAAGAACCTTCAGCATTTGAACAAAAGATCGATGCAATCATCAAAGGCATGGACAGACTTGGGGATAGGGTGGAAACTATTGAAAGGAAATCATCATGGGAAGGTCAACCAAGTAACACTAAAAGAAACCCAAACTTTAGAAAAAATCAAAATCCAAATGTTGGGAGGACTGGCCCTGACCAGAACATCAGACTTCCATTTCAACAAAACTATGTAAAAGCCTCAACATCTAGTGAACCAACTGAGGACACCCAAATCAATCTAATGGGGTTAAAGATTGAGCAACAAATCTTCCTAACCCAAGATGACCAAGAGGTTCATAATTTTAATCAATTTCAAACCAAATCTGGAGAGTCATTTGATTTCAGAGAACGGTATGACACAGCGGTCTATGAGGTTCATAAACAGTACAAATTAAGAAGAAGAACCATAGATGTTCCTGAACCTGCCAAGCTGAAGGATACCAAGCAGCCAAAGAAAACAAAAGATAAATTTGTCCTAATAGAACCCTCTGCTAAGATAGACCTAGACCCAAAGGAAGTCACCATGGAAGACATATCAGACCTACAACACTCAAAAAATCAGCCATACACATCCCATTCTTCAAAAGAAAATCTAAATTGTTCTCCTGAAAATAATTTCAAATCAGATGTACCTCAAAACAACACTCATGATCAAGAGAAGATCACTGAAAATCCAGCTGAAAAGGAAAAGTTTGTTGTCCACAATACAAAAATTCAGATAGAAAAACCTTTTAACTTATAAATAGAAATAGCCAAGCTGAAAATAGCTATTCCTCTCTCTGAATTGGCTAAACATGAAGTTTACAAACAACAAATCAATAGGTCACTACAAATATTAGAGAATATGGATGCAGTTAATGTTCTGGACGACCAACCAAAACTGATTTTTGGTCCTGAAGTCAATGGTAAAACAGTAGATGGAGGAGTTCCTCCATTCTATGTGAGCCTAAACATTCATGACAAATTGTTGCATAATGTGATGTTTGATTCAGGAGCTTCCCATAACCTAATGCCTAAATCTGTGATGGAAAGACTACACCTAGATATCACAAGGCCATATAAAGACTTTTTCTCATTTGATTCCAGGCAGGTCAGGTGTCTAGGCCTAATTAAAGATCTTTGTGTATCCATGGTCCAATATCTAGCCAAGACAATCTTGATGGATGTGGTGGTAGCTGATATTCCACCTAAGTACGGTATGCTTTTGTCCAAATCTTGGGGTGCAAAACTCCAAGGATCTTTGCAGCTAGACATGTTCTATGCCACTATTTCAGTCTTTGGCCAGCCAAAGAGATTGTATCATGAAACACTAATGAAATATGTGGTGAGCAGTCAAGAGAAACCCCAAAACTTCCCCATCTATTCAATGCACTCCGATATGGATTCATTCATTTTATATAATGCTGAGATGTGTCCCAAAACGGATTTCAAACTCCTAGAAATGGCACAAACAGAAAGCATGAATGAACAATCTAGTGCCCAAGATCAAAAAATTATTGATGTAATTGATGCAACAAAGGAAAATGACATATCATATGAGTTACAAGAGCCAAATCTTCCCATTGAACAAGCTTCCAAAGCTCGTAAGGCTACTCATACCCAAGAAATCTTATGGTAATTGGAGTTTGATGGCTCCGTAAACAAATTAGGAGCAGGGGCAGGGGCTTGGACACACAACATGCAAAATGACCATGCTGAAGGTCATGCATATAGGTTAAATTTCATATGCACAAACAATATGGCCGAGTATGAAGCCCTTTTTCTAGGTCTCAAGCTCATTAAACGTCTAGGTGCAACCAAGGTTTCAATTCTAGGGGATTCAGATTTGATTATACAGCAGATGAAGGGAAACTTTGTTACAAATGATCTCAGGCTGAGAGCTTACAGAGGGGAAGCCATTGAAATACTTAAAAACTTCTCAAAATCTCAGCTCACCAAAATTCCAAGAAAGCATAATTTACATGCACATAGTTTGGCAACCTTTGCCATCACTTGAAAGCTTCCATTTGAGTCCAATCATCACTTCACTGCTGAAATCAAACATACACCTGCTGTCCCAGATAATGTAAAAAATTGGCAAGTCTTTGAAGATGATACACAGATAAATAATTTCCTGACTTTGAAAGAGGAATTCTCAAGTATAAACATTGATAGTAGCACCATTGATAAACAACACCAAGTAGACATAAGTGAGCAAACTATCTTAGCTGAAACAACAAATCTGATTTTGCATCCAACAACTTTTGATGACAAGAATTTACAAGAGCTGAAGCAAACAGACCTTGATGAAATGGCTGAGGGAGAATATGAAGTAATTGACTAAAGTATAATTTTCTTCCCACATGCTTAACTCCTTTAGAGGACATATTTGATTCAAATGATATTCCAAGAAAGCCAAAAATGCAACCACTGAATGCAGAAATTGAGGACTGCAACATTTGAACCACATAAAATCCCAAAATGATAAAACTATCCAAAACGTTGCCTGCTGATCAAAAGCTAAAATACATTGACTTGTTTAAGGAGTTCCAAGATGTCTTTGCCTGGAGTTATGAGGACCTAAAGTCCTATGATACTGTGGTCATCCAACATACTATACCTTCGAAAGAGAATCAAAAACCTTTTAAAAAAGAGCTCAGAAGGGTGAATCCTGTCCTCCTTCCCTTGATTGAAAAGGAAGTTAAACGAATGTATGAAGCTGGAATCGTTGCACCTATCAGGTTCTCAGAATGGATTTCAAATCTAGTGCCTAGTAGGAAGAAAATGGGAGAGATAAGACTGTGTGCTGACTTAAGAAATTTGAACAAAGTCTCTCTCAAAGACCACTACCCCTTACCAAAAATGGATCATATCCTACAAAGGGTAGTGGGAGCCTCTAGGATCTCATTGCTAGATGGATTCTTAGGATTAAATTAGATTTTAGTCCACCCGGATGATCAAGACAAAACTGCCTTTACAACACCTTGGGGAACCTTCAAATATGTGAAAATGCCTTTTGGACTAAAAAATGCAGGAGCCACATTTCAAAGAGAAATGGACATAGCCTTTGCCAAAGCGATCCATGATTTCTTAGTCGTATACCTTGATGATCTCACTGCTTTTTCAAAATTAGACCAAGAACATTTAGAACATTTGAGGCAAGTATTCCTGATTTGCAGAAAATATGGCATATCATTGAACCCAAAGAAATCACTGGTTGGCCTAGAAGAAGGCAAACTCTTAGGTCATATAATTTCAAAAGATGGCATTAGAATTGACCCGGACAGAATTCAAGCTATTCTCCAAGTTCCTCATCTAGGAAACATCAAAGAACTGCAAGCTTTTTTAGGAAAGATCAATTTCTGAAGGAGGTTCATTCCCAATTTGGCCAAGCAAATAAGACTGTTGAATAATATGCTGAAGAAAGATTCTAAAGTCAAATAGACAATGGAAGCTAAACAGGCCTTTGAGGATATCAAGACAGCTTTAACAAGAACACCAGTCCTCACAAGCCCCAAGTTTGATAGAGACTTCATGATTTTTTCCTTTGCATGTCAGCATACTATTGCTGCTGTCCTATTACAAAAAGATGACCAAGGATGTGAGAAGCCCATTGATTTTTTTAGCAAAGCACTTAGGGATGCACCTTTAAAATATCAAATCATGGAAAAACAAGCTTATGCCCTTGTAAAGGCAATCAAGGATTTCAGAGTTTATATCTTGTACTCACATGTGGTAGCCTTTGTTGCAAATGTTGTGGTTAAAGACATTTTGACTCAAGAAGGAATTGAAGGTAAAGGGGGTAAATGGATAGCCAATATCTTAGAGTATGTCATTGAAATCAAGCTTACAAAACTCATAAAATGACAAGGGTTAGCTAAATTAATGACTGAAACCAATTTCCAAGCCCTTAACATCAATGAACTAGATAACGAGCAGGAGATGGCGACTCCACAGATCAATCAAGCCTTTTTACAATCACCTTGGTATGCTGATATATGTTTTACATTATTAAACCTGCAAGCTCCTCTAGGGTTATCCAGGACTAAAAAGAGATTCTTGAAAATGAAGGCATCAAAGTTTTGTATTATAGATAATGTGTTGTTTTGGGAAAACCATGAAGGTATTTTGCTAAATTGCTTACCTCTAGATGAAACTAACAAAACACTCAAGGAATTTCATGCAGGGGACTGTGGAGGACACTTGTATTGGAATTCAACAGCTGATAAGATTCTAAGAGTTGGTTTCTATTGGCCCTCCCTATTTGCTGATGTGAGAAAATTTGTACTTTCATGCCATAAATGCCAGATATTTGAAGGCAAGAGAAAGTTGTTGCCATTACCCCTCAGGCCCATTTCAACTAAAAGACCATTTCAACAATGGGGTTTAGACTTCATTGGAGAAATTCATCCTTCCTCTTCTGGCCAACACAAGTGGATTTTCACTGCCACAGACTATTTTACCAAATGGATAGAAGCCATCCCTTGTAGGCAAGCCAATGAATCAATCATCATGCAATTCTTAGAAACCAACATCTTGTCTAGATTTGGCTGTCCAGAAAAGATTATTATTTACAATGTTGTTGCTTTCAAATCCAAAAGAATGATCAACTTTTTCCATAAATATCACATTACCTTGGGCCACTCCACAGCCTATTACCCTCAAGGTAATGGCCTAGCTGATTCATCCAACAAAAGCCTCATCAACATCATCAAAAAGGTCTTGGAGGAGAATAAAAAGAATTGGCATAAGAAGCTTGTAAATTCACTATGGGCAGACAGATTGACCACCAAAAGATCTATTGGTACCAGCCCATATGAGTTGGTATATGGCCTGGAGGCTGGGTTCCCCTCCTCCTTAGGAATCCCTGCGATCAAGTTACTACAAGAAATATAAGCAGAACCTAATGATATTCAAAGAAGGATCAATCAAACTATTCACTTGCAGTAGACAAGAGAGGAAGTATATCATATAACTCAGGTCCTACAAGATAAAATCAACAAGATCTTTGACAAAAGAACAAAAGCTGAATATTTCTTCATAGGAAACAAAGTGCTGAGGTGGGACTCTAGGAGGGAAGATAAAGGGAAACATGGGAAATTTGATTTTCTTTGGAAAGGACCATTTGTTATTCGGGCTGTACAAGGTAACAACACCTATTTTTTGAAGAGTTTGGATGGCACAGATGCTGAGGAAGGCCCAATGAATGGGAAAATGCTTAAGCATTATTTTGATTCTCCTTGATCAACATAACACAACTGTATAATGTACATAAATAGTTATCTTTCCAGCAGTTTTCATTTACAGCAATTAGATAAGGAACAAGATGCAACAGATTTTGAGGAAAAAGTCAAGGAATTACACCACCTTTTGTGTATATTTTGAATTTACCAGAAGAGATCAAGAAGAAAACTTGGGAATTATAAAGATGATGTTAAATACTCAGACAAACCAGCAAGAACAGAGCAGTAATTTTGTACAGATCAGCTCATGAGAAGTGCACAAATGCTACAAAGGTTCAGATTGTTGATCTCCAGGATAAGGAAGTTTCATATTACAACAAGCAAGTAAAATAAGGCCATCTGACCTACTGTTCTTGGCTTTTCACCGGGAAAATCCATCCCGAAGTGGAGCCACTGTTAGGTTCCTATACCAATAGGTATCATTTCTCCTGATTGACTATGGAAGTGCCAAATATGATCATCCTTTTCATGCTGCAAAGGTTCCATATTTTGTATATAGATAAAGAAAAATAAAAAATGTAAAGAAGGCATGCCTTAAAAGAAAAATCAAAGGGCAAGAAGAATGAATTGGTCAACAAAAGAAAAAGAGAATGAACCCCAGAGAAAGACCAGGAAAGTGGCCAGTCAAAATGTCACTACTATCTTATTTGTGCAAAGCAAGTTCACAAAGTACAAACATTGTTTTATCACACTTGATGGATGGCCCAACAACTCAATCTAGGCTAGTCCATATTTAATTTTCCTGTTGTAGAATAGAGAATGAAGGTCTGTCCAAACAGTTCAAGCTTGGCAGATCATTAGCTAATTAGAGAAACAAAGGGTCTCAATTGTTGAATCTGAGCCCTTGGAGGCAATAAGGGTAGACCTAGATAGGAGGGCAGTCAAAAGAAAAGAACTAAATAAGGGTTTGCAAGTTCAAGTGCACCCAATCAAAAGGAATAAAAAATGGTAGGAATTGTAGAATGGGTAAGTAGATTGGAGTTGCAGAAAAAAGTCTATCAATAGTATCATCTCTCTCGATATGATCTACTTATCTCTAATGCCATGGCAAAGGTATGAGGACAAGTCAGATGTTGCATGTCTAACTTCCCTTCTCCTCCCTCACAACAAATGTTCACTAACATCCCTTAAAGAGATTGGGATCTACCCAAATTCTTAACTTCACTCCATTTTTAGAAAAACTTAAGTGAAACTTCAGGTTTGCTTAAGATCTAAAAGCCACATTTCTTGTGTAAAAATGATTATTCCATACTCCTTTCATTTCCCTATGCCTAAGTTTTCACTCTATAGACTTAGCATTTATTTCATCTGATTTCATTCCATATATTCATATTGACATCTTAACTTATTATATAGCTCCTTTATCAATATCCCCACCGCTATTTTACAAAAAACTATATAAAAATCCAAAAAGTATTTAATATTCCCACCATGGCACCTATAACCATATTAACAGTTTCGGGAATTATTAAGTCCATTTGGGACTTTAATAAGAACCCTTCCACGTTCATAAACCTTGGGGTTTATTTAACCTCTGGTTGAATAAATAACCACACTAAACCCTCCCACCCATATCATACATTAAAACTTTGGTGCGCATGTAAATACCTTGGGGTTAGTTTGATACTTGGTTAAAATAATAACCACACCCACCCACATAACCACAAAAAACCCATAAATCCAAAGTTTTAAACCCCCGCAACATTATAAAATGTTAAAATATGGGCGGGTCCCCGCGCCATATCGTACTATCACCTACCCTTCCTGTCAACCCTCCAATCCGGCGCTGTAGATCCGACGACCCATGCTAATATCGAAGCCGCCCCACTATACGAGAGTTAGCTCCCGATGGAAAGTGGTTTTGCCATCGTACACGGGGACGCGTGTCCCATTTCTATTGCATCGGGCCCGCTCTGACAGAAACCGCCCCCGTACTAAATGCGGTCTGATGCAAACCATTTACTGCCTGTTCCCCCCGCTGCGCATGTCATACACCACGCCAGCACCCACGCTACTATACAATCCGTCGTGTCCACCTCGTCACCCATCCACATCAGCTGCCACGTTACCTTCCATACCATGCTACAGGACAAGGTGACGTCATGCTGATAGCACAAAAAGCGCCAAAAAGTCCGAAAAACCCAAATTTTCGTTAAAAGTCACGAAAGTGATTTTTTTTGTTTATTTTTATGCGACCAATAGTGGAGAACGTGCATGAGAATTACGTTGAATTCACCATTAACATCCCAGTCTGCCACCCAGGTGTGTTCATACTGCAAAACTGACTCCCCCAACTCACACTGCAACTACATTCCGCAGGAAAGTCTAGTATAAACAAGTATTTACCCGTGAATCACCCATAAACCCTTTTTTTTCATAATTTCTCTGTTAAGGATCACCGAAAGAGCTAAATTCAACTCAAAGACACTATTGCCCGCAAGCTCCTGCACTCTACCTCACGGTGTAACCATATCTTCGGGAAAAACCTGCTAATTCTGTGGCCCTCTGATAAATTCTCCATTGAAACTTAAAATCAATCTCCTGTCCTCTTGCAAAATCACCAAAAGCACCTGTGAAAGTTGCTCTCTTCCCACTGTTTTTAAGCTTCCTCGTTAAAGAACCATGCATACTCAGTATTCCCTTTGAGTTTTACTTAGTAAGCCCATTTATATATAAAAACTCAAGTTGCAAGTATTCCTGTTAAAAAGCCCTCTGTCAGAACTCTGTTCCCAGTTGAGGCACAGACTCAAATCTAATAATAAGCACAATGAATCATGGAGGCTCCAGTGGCCCTAAACATTTCACCCTTGAATGCACCTCATAGGCAGTTGGAATGGTTACCTCTTGCTGATAGAGATTTCCAGATTGATGACATGGAGGGTCAAAAGCCTCACTTACAGGCTTTTTGTGAAATAAGGAATAGTCACAAGAACACACTGACATATTTAGAATCTGGGAGTCTAATATGCCTATATACTACTTGCCTTCAGTCAATGTCTTCCCTGACCTCATCCATCAATGTTGTGCTAGTTATGAGCCTTCTTAAAGGGCAATGATGGCGCCTACTGGAAATGTCATCTTTTATATCACCCCTAAGTCTATAAATGAGATGTTGCACTTCGAGCCAGCTCAGCCTTTGGTCCCTCTCACCATGAAAAATTTGCTAGACCAAGCCTCCAAGTTGTCCTCTGCGGAATTTGACTGCATTACCAAGCTGTTTATGCCACCATATTGCTACTCCAGATACAAAATTCCCTATCATCATGCCTGGTTTAGTGAAGTTGGAAAAATGCTCATAGACATGATTTCCTACATTCTGAGATTCAGAACAAGTGAAATTGTAGATGAAACTATCTTTGCTCTGATGTCCATGTTTGCTCCAGGACAGGCCCCTGTTGTTAGGTATGACTATGATACCTACATAGCCAACAAAATTCATGAGCAGTTCATGAATTTAGAGAGAGAGAGTGTTCAAATACACTGCATATATATACCATTTGATGTTTTACTATCAACCTGATAGTTTCCCAGTTCCCCTCAAAAAATTGGATGCTAAGGGGGAACGAAGTTCTGTAATATTTTGGTCCTCAGTATTCCATCATGTTGGCATCTCCCCATATACATATTGTGAATTTATTGACCTTTTCATATATCCAGCCACCTGTTTATTGTCAATAACCCCTCTTGCCAGGCGCTCTGCTGAAATGCAGAAAATCTTACACCTATCAAAGGAATACAACATTGGTGATTGGTACTTTTACCAAAACATACAGTGATCAGTATCTATGGCTGTCAAATGGCTCCCTTCAAACTGCCAAAATATGTCCCTATGAGACTCTTCGCCCTAGAATCCTACCGGTAGTTCAGTAGTTCAGATTTGACCCATTCCTATGGTGCTAGGAAAAAGGCACAACTCAAGATAATGCACCAACTGGGCCGTTTTATATTTAATAAAAGGGAAGAAGCATGGAAGGAGGCTGACACCATTCTGAGAGACAAACTTAAGCTGAAACAAAGTTTTATTTGGGCACCATATGACCCTAAACATTTCATAAGCTTTAGGAGAGTCAAACACAAGATTACAAGATATGTGCGCTATAGTATCCCTCAAATTGAACAATATGCTAATCAACAGGAGTGGATAGAAGGCACACTAGTTGAGGAACTTACTGAAGAAGAAAGATTAGAAAAAGAAATGAAAGAGTTTGAAAATACACTTGACCTAGACTCTATTAGACAGGTGTTTTTCACATCTCCTCGACACCTTGGAGCAGGCACATCATCCGCCACAACTTCCAAACAAGCTGCCCAAGAAAGTGCTCCACCAGCAGGGACATCTAAAGGCCAGGAGGTGGAGAATTCAGAGCAGTAGGAGACAATGGTAGACCGACCAGATAGCAACAGAACAAGGTCAAGGGCAAGCCCCTTCAACACAAGCAAAAGCACCTGAGGTCCCTGTCTTACAAACTCCTCTCAATGAGGAAAGAGCAAAGAAAAGGGACATGCCGGAAGAGACACCCACAGGGGCCTCCACAGAACAACAATGAGAGAAAAGGCAAAGGCTAAACCCCTATTCTGAGGAAGAATTTACAAAGTAGACAGCAGGCAATCAAAGACGTGAGGAAACCACCGAACAACGGATTCCTCCGAGCATGGAAACATCAGCTAGCTCCTTTCAGCAGGAGCAAGAGAGACAACAAGGTGTGGATGTTACCTCAACCTCCACCAAGTAGCAGAGCAAGCAAGGCTCTAACATAAAGAAGGCATTCATAGAAATCAAGGCCAGAAATGAGCTAGTAAGATTCCAGCTCTACAATCAGTTACTAAGAATGGCTCCCACTAATCAGCAGAGGCTAATGGCAGCCTATGATATCCAAGAAGGGAAAATGACCCTCAGTCATTTCAGGCCTACAGTACAACAGCCCCAGTCAGCTGCTAATTATATCAAAACCAATCTGGAAGTCCTTGCTAAAGACATCCACCCAATGGACCAGATTGAGTTACACAAACAAACTGGAGAAATGGTGTACTCCACCTTGGCGGATAAAGCAATATTGGCCCACAGACTGCAGAATTCACTTCACAACACTTCTTCCCAATTGGAATTGGATAAAGCTTCATCACAAGCCAAGGACAATAGAATCAAATCCTTGGAGGAGATCATTATGGAGTTGGGACATGATCCCAACGATCCCAAGGGCATGCAGGCTTTGATTAAGAAGAAAGAAGAAGATATAGTAGCCCTCAGAAAACAACTCAGGTTGCCACCTACAATTCATCCTCAAACCACAGAAATAGCACAACAAAAAGAAGAGGAGGATGTAGTTAGTTTTCTTATGAGGATGCATAAAATACTGATAGAAACAGAGAGTGCCTTGGAGGCCTCACTACAAGGAAGACAGGGAGAGTTGGCCTCTTAGCCAGCTCAAACAGCTCTAACTCTTAAGACTGCTCCTCCTACAGTCAGCACAGTAGTCCCTCCCACTGATCCAACACCAACAAGAGGTACCTCAGCTCCAGCCTCAACATCAGCAATGGTTACAACAAGAACTACAACAGCAGCAGAGCAAGAGGCTAGCCTGAGTATGGAGGAGATGATGAAAGAAATAAAGGCTCTGGAACTGTAAATGGCAGAATTAAAAGAAGCCAAAGAATAGCTAGCCAAAATCGAGGTAAGATATGACAAATCAAAGATGGATGTAGCTGAGAAGATTAGGGAAGTAAAGGCCTTGGGGAAAAGAATAAAGGAGCTAGAGAAGGACCTTACTTTAGATAAAACTCTAGCTGAAATCAAGAAACTTTTGTGGGCCAAAATTGGCCAATACATTACTTACCAATGGCAATCAATTCAAACCATACATGAGCAAATAGAATTGATAGGATTAGCTCAATTAGAGACTCAAAATGCTAAAGCATCATTGGGAAATATGCCTGAGCAAGCCAATAGAATGATTCAATTTTTGAACACTCATACCAAAGAGCAGTTGGCAACACTAGGTATTAGGAACAGGACAGATACCATCTTGCTAGTGAAAAAGGTGCTGACCCTAAGGAATTTTGTACAGACTCTGGAAAGAAAATGCCAAGAAATGCAGGCAGAGATAAATGACTTCAAAATAAAGTTTACAACATTACAGAGCAAAGGGCTACCCAGTTTCTTAACCAACACTGGAGGACTGCTATCACATGAGCAGTATTCCAACAAGGTAAATAATTATGCCTCCAATCAAATTACAGCATCCTCAAGCACCTCAGAAGAAATAGGGCCTCCTTCTGGACAGAGTCTTTATGACAAATTAGAAAATCTGTTCTATATTAAGCATGAGATAAACCATCTTTTGGAAGTCCAGCCCAACTTTTATAGATACACTGAAGCTAATGAAAAACTGATAAAAATACAAAGACATCAGTTGCCTACAGAGGACTGGTGGCAAGGAATGCTGGAGATATTGCTCAGGTAATTTTTTTTTCAATTTTTTTTTGGGTCGGCCATAGGTCAGAAAATACAGAGGCACGGTCCACTTGTCCAAGAGTGAAAACAGTAGAAATAAGAAGTCAAATTGTGACTACAGCTCGTTGGTGAAAACTAAGCACTGATGACGAGGCCAGAACAACGACACAACAACATAGCAACATCAAGGCAGCAAACGCAGAGTAAAGATGCAGCTACCAGTTGACTTACTAAGTCCAAAAGTCAAATATCTCTGACAAATTGGACAGTTAGCACATCCACGTTTACTGCAACATTTATTTCCCTCATTTACTTATTCTAAAGAGTTGGTAAAGGAAGTTATGGCTTCAGAACTTATCTTCATGATATTTTGTATCTCCCTTCTGATATAAATTCCTCCCCATAATATGTATTTGGGGTTGGTGATTTTCTCTCTGGACTACGTTGTAAATTTTGAGACTGTCTAATACAAAGGCTGTTGAAGTTCACTATTGTTGGATCGTTTGAATGTGGATTTGATGTTCTGGGAACTGCTACAGAATTCCTGTGTCTTTCTATGGATCAATAAGTTGCTCAAACCTGTGTTTATCTTTTCTGTGTCTACAAATTTCATACATGTTTCATGATCTTAGTAAAAAGGAAGGAGAATAGCCCAGAATTTGTTTAAATACACTCTATGTTCAATTCTGCTATTAATTATGTTTTCTTCAGAATTAGTCATAAATATGAATTCTTAGCTGCTCATGTTTGCAATAATTCTTTCATATTGAATACTATTTAGGAATTCTTAACTGCTCCTTGATAATATTCACTCACCTTCCCTCTGCCAGCATGATCAAGGATTCTTGACTGCCCTTCATCCACTGGCTTACACTCCATAAACTTCCAGATCTTAAAATTGTTCCAAAACTGCCTATCTTGCTCTGTAGCATCACCCTTTACCAAGGAAGCACCTTCAGCAATACACCATCATAGATCCCATTGCCCAATGGTATAAACTGTTTTGGACTTGCATCCTAGATCTATTTGAGATCACTATCCAACAAACTAAAAACCAAACTCTGTGCATCATAACTAGCCTAAAATACTTCAAAACAAAGATAAATTACAAAGAGAGAGCCCTCTCTGGTTGCAGGTTGGCTAGAATCTGCAGCTAAAATATTGGTTAGTGGTTACCTCGGCTGTATTCCCTTTTGGAGGCATGGAACAACCTGAGTGATAACATGAAGAACCAGACTCTACAACAAAAGATGAATCAAAAGATGAAGAGCCACAAAATCCAAGTGTGAGAAGATCAGTTCGAGAAAGAAGGCAGCTAGAAAGGTATAGTCCATCTTCTTTATGTTCAAATTTTTCTTTATCTATTACTAATGATGATCCCAGAACTGTGAAGGAAGTAGTAGATTTAGAGGATGTAAAACTCTGGAAAGAGGCCATGGTTGATGAAATGGCATCTTGGCACAAAAATGAGGCATGGGATTTGGTGGAGTTGTTGGATGGAAGGAAACCCATTGGCAGCGAATGGGTGTTCAAGAAGAAGACAAATGCATAAGGAGGAGAAATACAAAGCTCGGTTGGTAGCAAAAGGTTATTCCTAGGTGCTAGGAATTAATTTTGGTGATATTTTTTCTCTTGTTGACAAGGTAGCTTATATTGGATTACTTTTATATGTTGCTATTGCTTTTGATTTTGACGTAGAACAGATTGATGTGAAGACAACATTTCTTCACAAGGATCTGGAAGAGGAGATCTACATGAAGCAACCTGAAGGCTTTGTGGTGAGGGGTAAGAAAGAACTGGTATGCAAGTTAAAGAGGTCTCTGTATGGGTTAAAGCAGTCACCAAGGATGTGGTATCATAAATTTGATACATTTATATGGGGACTTGGCTCCACCAGAAGCAAAGCAGATCACTTTGTATCTTAAACTAATTGGTGACCGTGTTATTTATCTGGTCTTGTATGTGGATAATATTTTTCTCGTTGGAAATGACAAAGAAATTATCTAGGATTTGAAGAACCAATTCTCCTCCAAATTCGACATGAAAGATCTTGGAGCTGCAAACTATATTTTTGGCATGGAAATTAAAAGAGATAGAGCAAAGAGGAAGCTTCACTTAAACTAGAGGAAGTATGTTGAGACAATATTGCAGAGGTTTAATATATAGGACAGTAAACTGGTTAAGGTTCCTATTCCTGTAGGTTTAAATTTATCTGTTGAACAGTGTCCCAAGACACAAGAAGAGGAAGAGAAAATGTCCCATGTTCAATATGCAAGTGCAGTCGGTAGCCTGATGTATGAGATGGTCTGTACTAGACCAGACATTACACATGCAGTGAGAGTATTGAGTAGGTTTATGTCAAAACTAGAGAAGGAGCACTAGACAACAATGAAGTGGGTTTTCAAGTATTTGCATGGCACTAGTGATTATGGCTTGTGCTACCAAGGAAGACCAGGATTGGATAGAATGTTTGATATTCGTGGCTTTGTTGATGCAGACTAGGCCAGAGATCTGGATCAGAGAAGATCTACAAGTGGGTATGTGTTTAACCTATTTGGAGGTGCAGTCAGTTGGAGGAGTAAGAAATAATCTGTAGTGGCACTATCAACTATAGAGGCAAAATACATGACAGCCACTCATGCAAGCAAGGAAGCAGTTTGGTTGCAGAGATTGTGTTCAAGTATGGGTTTAGTATAGGGAGCTATAAGGATAGACTGTTACAGCCAAAGTGATCTTTTCTTGACAAAGAACCCTGCTTATCATTCAAAGACAAATCACATTGATGATCAGTATCACTTTGTGAGGGATATGATAGAAGACAAAAAGGTGTTGTTGGTAAAGGTGGACACTTTGAAGAATACTGCAGATGCATTGACAAAATCTGTGAGCTCTTAAAAGTTCACTTAGTGTAGAGAAACAATGGGTGTGGCAGAGCTGGATAAATGAATCAACTCTCTTGTGGCCCCCATGGAAAGAAAACAAAAAGTGGGAGAATGTTGGGTTGTGTTATATTCTTTCCATGACTAGCCTACGTAGTTAACTAGGGGGTTAGAGGGGGGGCAAAGCCCCCCTTTTGTTGCGCCGATTGCGTAGCGGGGGGGTCATAGGGTGTTTGAGGGGGCCAGGTTGCGCCCCTCTACAGGGTCCGGGGTAGAACCCTGTGGAAATTTCTTTTTGGACCCTATATTAAGTTGGGCAAATCTACCCATGGTTTTGTGCATGGTTTTTGCTTATAGTTTTGGACGTAATGGTTTTCGGTCCATGGTTTTGGCTGCGATGGTTTTTGATCCATGGTATTGGATGCTTTGGCATGTATAAATATTTATTGTAACACTTAAGGTAACATAATGAAAAATCAAGATGGTAGTCCCGGTTTTGGGATCTACATGAAAATCTCTGTGTATATGTGTTTTATGTGTTATGCTCCCACATTGTTTATTTTCTTTTCTTAGAATTTGTATGCAGGTAATTTCTGTACAGGGTTAAAACCTACACTACCATCTTCTTCGTTGGTTATTTTCATGAGCTTGGATATCTCTTTAACCGAGCTCTTCAAGATATCCCTTGAGTTTACGCTTTTGCTGGGTCTAGTGAAGGGTGTATCCATCGTAATCACCAGTTGAGGAAAGTGATACATAACCTAAAATTCTTCACCCTGATGATAGAAATCTATTTTCCACTGACAATGATCAAAAATATCATCCCTGGATTACTATTCCAGACAATGTAGTGGATCATGTATATGCATGGAAACACGGGATACCTACATGCAATCTAGTACATGCCAGACTTGTGAATGTTGACATAGACCATGTGGTCTTACAGATTCTCCTCAAATGTGGCTGAAAAGGTGTCAATGATGTCTTGCCATTTCATCTTGATCTACTTGTCTATGAACAACTTATTTCTTCATAGATGGGCAAGCTCATATACACTTGCTCAACTCCATCTCTAGTTGTGCTCTAAATGGTGTCCTTTGAGCCTTCTCTCTTGGAAACCATTATACCTGTATTGCTGAGAGACTGTTGAACACTCGCGATACTTAGAGACAGAGCACCACTCATGGAAAGAAATATGTCAGTTGAAAACCAAAAGCAACTTGAGGACTAACATGCAACACACCTGGGTGACTAAATAGAAGATATGCACAATTTTCACTCAAAGGCTTAGAGACTAACTGCCAAAACTGCACAAAGCAAAGCCTAGACTATCAATGGGTTAACTGACTGCTGAAATTGTGCAGATCACAGTTCATCTTGGCCTGCAGAGGACTGAAACTGTGCAATGCACAATTTCATCCAGCAATGACTTCAACCAAGAAAATGCATTTGTGCAATTCTGAGACCAGCAAGTCATTGCCTCGCATAATTGTGCAGAGCAAGCCTAGAGGCTAGTGCTAGGCAAGATTTTCACAATTCCTAGGAGGCAGGTAGAGATTTCACTCTCACAAATGTGCAGTGAAAGCTAGGCAAGGCAAGGTCTGGGGAAAGGCAGTGGAGACACATGGATGAGTGACTGAAAACATAAAAAAGTTGAATGCATAGTGAAGTTGAATGTAGATAAGAGTGAATGAGCATGCATGCAAAAAGTGAGTGCAATATTCAGAAAACAATAAAACAAGTAAGTGTGTGAAGTGAGTCGCTGCAATGATGATGTCAGTGCAGAAACAATGTCATTCATGCGACATCAGCGAGATGCAATGGAAACTTGAAATAATGCTTATACAAGCTAACATCCATTAAAATGACATCAAGCATTCAATGAAACCAAGCAAACAACACTCACATAAATTGAAATACAAAAAGCGACAGAAAAGTAGAAAAATACATGAAAAACAGACTTACCCAGAAGAAGGTGAGATGAGTGTGCCAAATTCTCCTAGATGTGATTTGGAATGCCAAAGCTCCAAGATCGATGTGAGGAATGAGCTCTGAAGCATTGAATAAATAAGATTTGATAATATTGGGGCTTATGACATGCATGACACAAATCTAGAAAAAAGAGACACTTAGCGAGACATTTCTAAATGACTTTCGCATGTAACCTCCAGCTAGTAAAAATGGATCCCTAAAATCTAGGGATGATTTTTTCTTTTTTCTTTTTCAGGAAAAAGTAGCCCACACATGAAAATAAATATTGGTCAGTCCTGGAGGGAACTAATCAAATTGGGAGCACATGCAACAGACTGCATGCCTTGAAGTGACTTTTGCACAGTTTCTAACTGAGCAAGTCTAGCTATCCCTTAGGCTATGAATAATTTCTGAATTGAAGCCCTGGCTATCAGGAAGAATTGTGCAATTTTTTTGAGAAATCCCAGTGATGTGGTACTCTGTGCAACATCCAAAGTGAAGGCAGCCTGGTTGTTCTGTGCATTCCTGGAGAGCAGCAAGCACCCTGGATCGACTGTGCAATTTTCGAGAGGAATGTTGGTTGCTCTAGATTTGAGCAATTTTCCAGGTGAGCATAACAACTAGAAAATGATGAACCTCCAGAATTCCAGCCCGTGGGTGTGAGCCACATAAGCAAGCAAAGACAGACTGATAAGCCACTGAAACTTAACTAAATCATATTTACTTGGATATTTCAAGACATGCTACTAAGAATGGTCAGTAGGGAGGCTCTAAAATGAAGCTAAGTAAAAATTTTGGAGGGTGGTTGTAGCCACTACAATTGAGTCTTAATAACGCATATGTTTATGATCCATTTCCTACTACTTTCAATGATGAAACATTGGAAAATTTTGCAGTAAATGAAGCTTATTCCATTACAGATGGATTTTCAGGCTGCCACTAGGTGCATATTGTAAAAGAAGACAAGCACAAGACTACATTCACAACCAAGTGGGGTTGTTATTCCTACCATGTCGTGTTGTTTGTTATAAAAATGATCCAACTGTATTTTCAAGAATTGTTATTTCATCCTTTTGAGAGTATATTCACAAATTTCTAGAAATATATACAGACAATTAGAAAATATATAGTCTTTTGAAAAATCATGAATGTATGGGCAATGTTCGATTGGAAAATTGCAATTTTCTTTTAACTTGAAGAAGTGTAGATTTGTTATTCCATTTGGTACAATAGTTGGTCATATTATTTTCAAAGAAGGATTTTATGTAGATCTTGCTAAAGTTGCAGTCATTCTAAATATGGCACTACCCACCAGTGTTAAGTAGTTGTGATTAACTCTAGGGCACATAGGTAATTATCATCGATTTATCTGCAACTATGCATTGATCACTGCTCCTTTGGAAAAATTGTTAAAGAAAGTAGAGCATTTTGTATGGACTCTTGAATGTGATACCGCATTTGATACTCTGAAGGAAAAACTTGGCAGTGCTCCAATTCGAGTCTATCTAGATTGGAATAAGGAATTCCATGTACATATGGATGCTTCTAGAATTTCTTTCGGTGTTATATTGGGTCAACCAAGCGAAGGTAATTAAGATCATCCCATCTATTTTGCTAGCAGAAAACTCTCTATGACTAAAAAAAGCTATACAACTACAGAGATAAAGGTTCTTTTTATGGTGTATTCACTTCAAAAATTTCATCACTATCTACTTGGAGGCCCTTTTAAATTCTTTACTATCTATTTTTCCTTTAAACATCTGGTTAATAAACCTATTTTCTAGGGGAGGATATGTAGATGGCTTATGCCATTTCAAGAATTTACATTTGAAGTTATAGTAAAGCTGGACCAGTCTAATGTGGGACCTAATCATCTTTCTTGTTTAGAGTTTGGTGAGGCAAGAGGATTGGTTGATGAGCAATTACCTTTTGTAGATTTATTTTGGATTGAAGAGATACTAGATTATTTGGAGGATATCGCCCTATTCGTATCCATTGGGAAGTGCCCTGATGAGTACACAAAAACCCAGTAAATACATATGATGGTACATGTTGCATATTACCAACTTATTGCATCACAACTATATAATTGTAGGGCATGAGAAAGAATATGTTCTATGGGAATGCCATTCTGGGGTTCTGGGAGGTCATGTTGGAGGAAAAGAAACAACCAAAAAAGTGTTGCAATATCGACTCTGATGGCCTACTCTACTATAGGATGCCAAAGAATATGAAAATATGTGTGAAGTTTTCCAATGAGTTGGTTGGCCATCACAGTGAGATGAGATTCCTCTACATCTTGTCTAAGCCCTCAAAGATTTTGAAAATGGGTTATCAATTTTGTGGGTCACATAAATCCCCCTACACAAAATTCTCATGCTTGATATATGATTTTTGCCATTGATTACTTAATGCGCTGAGCTGAAGCAACAATTGTTAAGGACTATACCATTGATATTACTGCATGGTTTATTTTTGAAAATATTATTACTCGATTTTGGTGCCCAAGAAGCCTTACCAACGCTTAGGGATCACATTTCATTAATAATACTATTAGAACATTGCCATGAAAATTTATGATTCAACATAATAAGAATCGTTCAATGGAACAATTGAAATTTTTAACAAAATCCTAGAAAAAGTGGCTTACTAAGATTTGTTTTGTGAACAAGGATGATTGGGATGAACATGTTCCAGCTACATTATGGGCCTATTATACTAAAGTGAAGAAATTGCATAAGTATAATATTTTCCAACTTGTTTATGGTTGGGAAGTTGTAGTACCAGTTGAAATTACTGTTCTAAATCTATTTAGTGTGCAAGCTACTTAGATGTCAGATGATGAATCTATTGGAGAATGATTACAAGAGATACAAGAATTGGATGAAGAAATGGTTTTGGAGATTTCCATCAAATTATTAAAATGGAATGAAAAAAGGCTTGGCATGATTGAAACATATAGAATAAGTCCTTTGTAGGAGATCAGGTTTTACTATATGAAAAAAAAAAAATTGAAACATTTGGGGAAGATACAAGTGCATTGGTTGGGACCTTTCTTTCTTGAGAAGATATGAGATTCAAAAGTTGTTAAGCTTGTGCAACTTGATGGAGTTATTTTGTTAGGATAGGTTAATGGTGCATGCCTGAAGCCCTACTATGGCTGATCATATTTTCTAGTAAAGTTTTGTTCTATGGAAGGAGATGTTAGGCGGGTCTATGATTGATTCAGTCATGCTAATTAGTTTTTTTGTTGTTGTGATATCTCATTTTTTTAATTTAGTTGCATGAGTCCACTAGTATGTTTTAGTTGCGACCTACCACAACTAATTGTGGGCAGTGAAGCATGTGTCAGGTATCATGTCTATCAGTATTGTAATCATTCATAATGTTATTATTAGTCATCATTTTAATATTTCTTGTAATATTTTTCTCACCAATTTTATGTGATTTTTGCTGAAATATGTTGGTACAATAATTTCCTATTCATTCGTCATAATAATAAGTCCCTTTTCGACTCTTATGTGTCATTAGCACAAGGATCACATCCTAGTCATAATTTTTATCCCAATTAAAATTAATTTTGGTAGGTTTCTATATTTATTAACCTAACGGTCTAATAATTATATGTCCCATCAAGTTTTCTATATAGTTTGCATGCAATCATTGAAATTCTTCATTGAGTCTATCTACCTAATCAAATTAGCTGCCTTGCTTTTTATGCCAATATCTTCTGATTCTCAAATACATTATCAACCCCCTATATATATTTTATATATTCGACAATATTTAGTGATGGCCCATCTTTCTATGCTTGCAGTCTCACCAGGTTTTTCGGATTCTTGGATTGTGGCTAGAAGACTCTTTCAAGAAGTATAATAAAGCCTCATTGGTCGGTAATGATTTTGATGACTCATTCTTATTTCCAACACTAAATCCTAACGTTTTCATGGATCCCTCAACCAATCCAAGTGGTAGTTCCACTTCACATATCATAGCTTACTTATAGCCTTTGCATCAGTCTACATTGATGACAGTACACAATTTGTTTGTTTTTGGTACCACTCGAGTAGCTATGAGATGCATAAAATTCCTTATCACTAGATTGCATGGAAACTCACTATGGCGCGAAAAGTAATATCCAATCCATGTCAATGATATCCACCAGTTAACAAGTTTTTCATGTTACGGCTCAAATGTTTCTTCTATGTTTCAAACTACTTCTAAGTGGGGTAAAATAAAGGTGATGATAAGTTCTATACCAACTATGGTGCTCACCAAGGGGGTCGTGAAGTTTTTATTGATATGACAAATACTCCCGAAATAAATTTTTCATGTCACATTATAGTCAGTAATCTCATGCACCATTACACTAAAGGTGAGTGCACTATGGATGTTATCTCTATTGCATAAGCTTGTTGCAGTAGTGAGAAAATCAATTGGTGTAGCTACTTGTTGAATGTGTTATTTGAGGCATGTGAGGATGCTTTCAAGCAGGCTACATATTTCATTTATGGTTATTTGGTGGTTTATATTGGAATGATGAAATGGTGTATACCAAAGGGTAGGAAAGTGGCTAAACTATCCAATGATGAGCCCTTAGCACCTGCATATGCCCCGTGGTAGGTCTCGGATGAGCCCACTAATAAATCAGTTAATGACGAGTATTTCGCGAACTGGTACACCAAAATGGTACATATTATATAAATTTAACACAAGTACCTAGATTGATTTTGGATGAATATTACCATTTGATTTGGATTGGGATACCCATGGGAGTACGATTATTCATCCTAGAGCTTCCTACACCAATTTATTTTACATGAATTCACTACCTTTTTATGTTTCTAAAGAGGTTTTCCATAATGTAGTAATCTCTTAGTTGGGGGTCTAGTGTCAGCATCGTGACGGTAAAGTTTTTTATTTGCTCAATGTGACGTTGTTTCATATGTCATCTAGGACAGCCCTTCACCATCTAAGAAGTGCATGATGGATCAAATTCTTAACCCTATCTTGAAGAGCTTCCAGGAAACATTCCTTTTTACTCATAGCACTTTGCATTTTGCGTGTTCAATGGTAAGATCTAGCCTCTCTACCTCGGGTACTCAAACAATTGCTCACCTTACTAGTCAATTTCTTAAGCCTTCATCTGTGACCTTTGCTACAAGGGATCCCATTTTTGTTACTCGACCATCCATTCCCACTAATGTTTCTCAATTTGGATACCCTATTTTCTTTAAAGTAACTCCCATAAGCATAATTCCCATATTGTAAACCTTAGAGATGAGGAACCTCAATGATTTGTTGAAGAGGTCCAAATAGTGGAAGAACATCATCACTCCTTATCTGTCCATTCTTCCCAGTCCTCGAATTCATCTCCACATATTGTGTCTCCCTCAAAAACCACTTTTGAAATCCTTGATACTGGAAATCTTTGAGGGGATTCTACTAAGATGGAAGTTGATGCCATTCCTAGAGATACCACAAAGCACACCCCTGAAGTTCTTTATGTGTGCACTACTCTGTTTGCTTCTATCCCTATACCTATACCTAATGAAGTACAACAAGAAACCTATTTGGATTTGTCAACCCTCCAAATTGAAAAACTCAATCACAACCTTGCCCAATATTGAAACGTTTTGAGCTTTATTTCTCAGACTTACGATATTATTCCATTGTTACCATTTCTTGTCGTTGATTAGATTCATGTTGAATTTAATAAATAATGTTTTCATGAACATGAGACTTCGCCACAATATCATTCTAAGAATTTAGTTGCTAGTGGCCAAACTTGTCAGGCTAAGTTTCCCTTTCTTACCGATTTTTCACCTAATGATCTCCATAATTGGTGCTCTTCTCAATTATTCAATCTTATTAAGGGCACCGGTCTTCAAGTGGAAAACAATCACAACTCTTTAGTCTCTGAATATGAGCAACAACAACAACAAATTATTGTTGTCACAACCGAATGAGATTAGTTGCATAGCGAGAAAAAGGAATTGGAGCAATGGGTTGAGGACATCAGGGCCAAGTTTCAAAGAATGTGGCCTACTATTATTGAGGTTGTTAAAAATGCACTAGAAAAAATTTCTATGTGCTTTCTTACTAAATTTTGTGACCATGTTGAATTTTCTTATGTTGAGCTTATTGCTGTTAATTAAAGGTTGCAGAATACTGTTGCTACTATTCAAAAAATGATTCCAGATCCTATAAATCAGTATAAAGTTGAGCTTGAGCAGAAATTGGCTAAATGTTCTTCTTTAAGGGACTCTGTTTGACAACTTACTGATGATGGATAGGAGATCTTTGGGCAGTTTCATTATTGGGTCAGTTTGCTTGCGAAAAATAATCGACCCTTGTGTGCATTGTTACAATCGACACAAAAAATATTTAATCAATAATTTCACATAGATGATATTTATCATTAGAATGATATTTTACCCAAACTAATGCATTGGAGAATCAGATCCATCAATTAGAGGATGAATCACATGTAGCTAAAGTTGTGTTGTGGGATCTTTAACCATCTTCTTAGAAACACATTTTCCGTGTACGCAAACTTAATGCTGAAGTTGATAGTGAATAGAAAGTGGTATTAAGTGTTAGGATGGAAAAACATATTGTTTAATAAACTACTCTATTTCTTGATCAAGTTTCCACTCTTATGTATTCTCAGAGATTTGCTGCAGATGTCTACTCTTATTTCAATGTTCAAGCTCTATAAACAGTGCTTGGGTGTGGTCCTTATTTGAAGGTTAGGAAACAACATACAAAATGGAAGCACCAAAGGAAGTAGTGGAACTGCAAGAAGAAGAATAAGTGCCAATAGAATATTGAATTGAAGGTGAGTCAATGGACAATGGTCGGGGCCTGTTAGGTCCTTCATTTTTTAGTAATTTTGGTGAATTTTGATCTGAATTTTGGTCAGAAATTGGTCTTGGAAGAGATTTATATAAAAAGTGAATTAAATGGTAAAAATAACAAGATGTAGAGAAAAATTAAAAACAAGTTGCAAAGGAGGTTGAAGAATTTACTTTTAGATTTGCAGAAGCCAGAAAAGAAGGCGAAAGGCGTTCGAATTTAAAAGAGTCAAAGGCGATAAGGATGAAATCAACCAGATTTTGTGAAAGTGAACTAGATCAAGAAAATGAGTTCAAGGAATTAAAATCTATATAAGGCTTAAGAAAAGATGGCAGAGATGAGAGTTCAGATTCTTTGCAAAGATGTTCTTAGTCTGATAGTTGACATGATTCTAATGTGTCTGTTGTACTTTTGAATTCTTCCTCGTATTTTTTCCTTTTAGTTATTCAAAATATCACATCTTATGAAGAACCAGTTGTAATGTAACGACCTACTTGCTAATCAAAAGAAGTGTTGCAGGGAATATTTATTTGTCTTGATGGTGACAATTTATTTAGCCTAAAAAAAAATTGGATTATGGCCTTGAATATTTTGTAATTTTTTTCATGATGTTTATGTCTCATTTGTAATCATTTTGAGAATGCTCATTTGATATTTGATAGATTTTTTTTGCAATCAATTACCTGTTAAGTTATTCCTCGACCTGATTGTGTGATCCATTATTTTTTGTTAAGGTATTAATGCACCTCAGGTGAGAAGCTTATCTTCTTAAGGGAAGTGAAAATGTTGGTGAATTGTTAGACTACAATGAATATTTTTGTTGGCACCCTGTGTCTAAATCCAAGGTCTTCCTCTGTTAAAACCTGAGACAACACATAAGCATAGTAGACATTCTTCAATCTTAGACTTCAATGGTTGTTCTCCATTAAATGTGATCTATGGTTTTTGAGGCTCGTCTCGATCTTCTTCTTTTGGATGTTTCTCTTCCATGAGAACAATAGAATCTCTTCTTTGCAACACTCTTCCCAATATAAGATGAAAATTATTTGGATCAAGAAGAATGTTGGAAATTTTGTACCCCAACATTGTAAGTAGGATGAGTTACATTGTTATTTGGGTTTGGAAATAATTGTGTAGTTAGTTGAATAGGAGTGGGTCTTTGATATAGTTTCAGTTAAGGTTTTCATTATGGTGAGGGTGGAAGGTATTGATACTCGCATTGTGAATAATGAGGATTTTTAGGGAAATATGGATTGCCCCATTGAGGAGGCTGGTTTTGATATGTCTGAAAAGGAGGAATGATAGGTTAGGGAGGATAAGACCATGAATATTGAGGGATATATGGATCACCCCAGTGAGAAAGATAAGAATATGGCGTGGGGATAGACTAAGGTGAGGTGCTAGGTGGATACCAAGGTTGAAATTGTACATTATAGATTGTATTGAAAGAGGAGAGGTAGTTTATATCTTGTTGATATGAGTTGACAAAGTAGAGCTACTTCATGCCTCCTTCCAACTTCTCGGCCACGTCTTCTTATTCTACTTGAACCAATGGATGGAGATGTGATTCTTCCTTCAACACGTTATTATGTGGGAGCAGTATATGGTATTAAAGAAATGATTTTGTGTTTTTATAAAATATTTTGAATGAGGATGTTATTGCAATGAAATTTAGGTTTTTGAAATGAAAGATTACTAATGTAACTTTTTTTATTTCTGTAGGAAATATGGATGCAGAAAAAAAGGAAGGAATCATTCCAAGAATAAGAGAGTGCTTCCTTTGACACACTCCCATGAAAAGGAGCCAAAATGTGATGAGATATGATATTGTAACAAAAATGCTACAAATACCTAGGCTACCAAATTTAATTATGAACCTAGGGTTTGTACAAACTTAACAGGGGTCGATAAGATGTGTTTAACAGACACCATCGTCTTTGTAGTCCAATTCCCTTTAATAAAGGTGAAAGAAGGAAATGAAACTACTTTAAATGAGCACATATATAGGAAAATTTTCAGTCTATTATTCATAAGGTAAATAGAAATAAGCAAAATTATTCTACTTTTCTGAAAAGTAAATGACAAAAAAGGGAATCTATTCTATTTTCAAGAAAGAAAAGTACACATAACTTAATGACAACAAAGGAAATTTAATCTATTTTGCTGGAAATGAAGTGAAATTAAAGGAAATATATTCTAATTTTAAATGAAAGGAAAGCCATAGATTACTCATGCAGGAAAGAAATCATACTTTTCTTAAATTAAGTTGCAGGAGAGGAAATCTAGACTAGTTGCAGAAATCACCATTCAAGAAGCAAGAAAATGCAAAAGAAAAATGTCGACATAGCCATGCTTCTGCTCAACCAAAGCGATAATATAGAAATCATGGGATATTATAATACATAAATATACTTATAACATGGATTTTGAGTCAGTCTAGGTAATGGGAGAAATCAAAAGCAGACTGCTACATGAAACTCTTTGTTGGCACAGATTTCTACATGAGACTTTTAGCAATCTGGATTCTCCAGTTAACGTCCTAAATTCCCAAATAATCAAATGAAAATAATGTGGAGTGAATTTTTTTTATTAATTAAATTCTATTAAGATTTAATCCAAGTAGAATCAATGAAATTTTTCATTAGCATGTGTTAAAATTCAGCAAAAAATTACTACTAAAAACTAGAAATTTCATAACGGTGAACTAGTAAGTTGATCTAAGCACCCAAATGACTAATATAATCAAGTTAAAATGCTATGCGGTGATTTGTGCCATAAATTTGGATTTTTTTAGGCTTCAATATAGGTGTAATAAACTTGAAATAAGATCATTAACACATGCTAAAATTCGACATAAAATTATTACTAATGCCAAAAATTTCAAATTTTTGAACTAGTAAATCAATCTGAGTAGCTCAATGATGAATATGACTTTGCAGAGCTTTTCTAAGGATGAAACACACTTTTTAGTGTAAAAATTACCCAAAAAACCACTTACATCAATAATTTAACAAATATAACCTAAACAAAATGAATCATAAATACTAAGTGTACAAACATGAAATCCAAGGATAAGAGATGCAAGTGAATAAAGAATGCAAAGAAGATAAAGAAATTGTACAACAGGGATCTAAGGCTCCTGGGATGGCCAAACCCAAGGATACTCTGAGTCCTGTGAATGAAACCATGCCCAGGAAGCTGAAAATGAAACCAAACTTCATTATTAGAATAAAGTAAAGTACATCCCTCCTCGAAATGAAAGTAGTGCTGTTAATAACATGTTTTCTTCACAATATGAATAAAAAATCCATGTGCCTAGAGGCTAATTCGAATTGGTACTTATACAAATTGATGGTGAAGCAACCTCATTGAAAGGAGGTGTCTTTCCCCCTAAAATCCCTAGAAAAGTGGATCTGGTTCTGAATAGTAGGAGTCCTCATTAAATACTAAATTGTAGCCTCTCCTATAGTAGGGAACACATCCTTATATTTTATCAATTAGTGGAGAACCATAAATTCTTCAATAATTTCATAATATCCTATTTATTTATTGGTCCATATTGTAGCTCTTGTGGTAGGGATAAAGTCCCTAAATTCTCTCATTCTATAGGTCTTCAAAATTTACTCAATATTCTCTCAATATTATGCACAATAAATAATATTAGGCACATAATAATCAAGGGGAAATCAAATTCCAAAGGACCCATTAAGACTATGAATTAACTGTATAATGTGAAAGTAATGGGGTTAAACAAATGTTTTACATGTTTAGTCTTTATCAAATGGGCCTTAAAATATATACACTTTAGAGGATCGTCACCGTATTATAAAATTTGAATCCTTTCAAAGAATCAAATGTCAAGAACATTCTTATTTCTTCTAATATTGTAAGTGGAGTAAAATCTTATTCGAAGTCAATTCCTTCAATTTTTGGATAGCCCTTACAAGCAAGTATTCGCATATTTTTGATAATTATTCCTTCCTCATTCATCATGCTCTTGAATACTCACTTTGTCCTAATCACTTTTTTATATTTATTAGTGTTACAAGTATCCAAGATTATTTTTTCTCAAGCTAATTCAATTCTTCTTCCATATAGTTCGCATAATGTTAGACCTTATTGGCCTATGAAAAATCCTTTCGCTCTATTTTGGATACCAAAATAAAGCTTCCTTTTCCTAATGTGTTCATCATTCTTCTTAGGGTTTGTATCCCAACATCAATCTCTCAAATAATTTGGTTTTCTCGATGACATTGTTCTGCTAATTGGAAAGTTCATTTGGATGGCGATTGTGGTTTTACTTCTTCTCCTTCCTTTGCAGTAATCTCTTCTTAGTCCTATTAGATGGTAACTTTTGAATTATTACTTGTTTTCTCTACTTACTTCTTTGGACATGCTTCAACTATTCTTACATCAATACATTCCACAACTGTGTGTAGTCTTTTATTGTAGCATTTTTAATCTTTACTTCTTGTTGAGTATCTAATATTCACTTTTCTACTCTAGAATTGTATTTTCCTATTTTATCAACATTTATCTTCATGTAACATTTTATTCCAAAAATTATGAATATTTAACTAAACTTGGCCTAAGTTTCCATAGATCATATGGTATATTTTCATTGTTAAATCAAAGTTGTGCTCTATTCATGATGTGTAATGTTATGGAAACTACTTCTCTCCAAATGTTATATGATAGATTAGTCTCTAGCACCATGGTTCTTGTCATTTATATGAGAAAATATGTAGTGGTCTTGATGTAAATCACTCCTTTGACTTGAAGCTTACTCTAGTTTATTCCCATGTTGGGAAGGTTTAGAGATGGTGTTTTTTGTTTTGAGCGTTTGGGTATATCTTTCATTGCTTGTGTTATATTGACTTTTAGCAGACTATCAAAGCTCATGTCTCCTAGACTTTTATTCCATAACCAACTCTCATTTGTCTATCCAATGTAGATTTTTATCTTTGAATTTCATTAAGAATATATATTTTCCCTGCAGTCCTTATCGCTCTTCGCAATATTCTTCTTAAATTAGTCTTCCTTATTTCCCAATATTTAACACAAAAAATAAGATCATAAAATTGATCACACATCTAGTTGATACTTAACAATTTAAGTTTTACCCCTTCAATATACAATACATTTTGTTCTTTAGTATTACCATTATCAAGGCTTACGATACCTCTTCTAATGATTCGTGCAAATCCATTGTTTCCAAAGGATAGATTTCGCCCCTTTTATTCTTTTAGAGTATAAATTTATTTTGATATTTGATTATGTTTCTAGAACACCCGTTGACAATGTACCACTGAATTTGATGGTTTTGAACATACATAACTAGTACACATTTTTTTGTTAGTGACTCTCCATATTTTTTCTTCCAAATTTTTTCCCTTCTCTATGTAGGATAGCCTTGTTCCATATGTCAAAATTTGTTGCATCTGTAAAACTCTATACTATACTTCGATAATGGACCAAATGAATTATGATTTCTATAATTGAATTCATCAATATATCTAATTAATTTGTATAAAATATTATCATTAGACATTTGATGAGAACCTATATCATAATGATTGTAATATTTAAACTCTCTTGCTTCATGTCCAAATTATTTTCTTAAGAAAAAATGGCTAAAAATATAGTTTGACACCTCATTTTCTATAATTGTCATATTGGAACTGTTATTTTGAAGTTCATTTGCTTCAGAGAAGACTGCTACTCTTTGGCCCTTATTGTATTGTTGATTTCCTTTTGAATGAACTTCTTGAGATCATTAGCATAATGTTTTCATGTAACAATGTTTCTACACTCCTCCCGTCTCGTATCCTTTATTTTGTTGAGATTAGAGGTTTCAATTTTTCCATCAACTTCCTGACTTGGTGGCTTGTTGTTTACACATTATTTGTATGAATTATCACATAGATAACCGAAGAGAATATTTTCATATGGTGATATTTGACTGTTGGGAATAACATACAGGGTTTGACAACATTTCGTGTTTTTTCGAGCTTATCTTACACTTTCCGTAATAAGACATATTTTTCGTCAAGATTTTTATATTTTTATTCCAATCTTTCTTACTCCTCTCTTTTGGTCTTGATGCATATTATTTCGTTGTATATTTTCTTGCTCTTCTTCATGAGGTTATCAATTTCTTCTATTGCACTGCTAAATTTTACTTCAAGAGCTGACTATCCCTTCAACACTTGGTAAGCACTCTGAGAGACGGAGTCCGTGGAGCGATAAAAAGGTGTCTTGTGAACTCGTAATTACCTCACATTAATTATCAACCCAGGGACGACTTTTTATTTCAAGAGTGTACTCTGTCTGAGGCGGCTATTAACTTAAGAGTAATGTTTCGCAGTATAGTGCTTAAAACCCAAAAGTAAATGAAAGCTGGAAACAAAATCTAAAGCAAGAAACTGAAATGTTCTAAACTAAATCATTCATTCAAATAACCATCAATCGAGGATGCAGTAGCAATAACTCATTCCTCTAGAAATTGATGAAGGAAAAGGAATTAGAGTATGGATCATGGATCTGGGAGCATAATAGCGTCTGCTGTGTCTCACGATAGCCTTGATCCTCCTCCCACACTAAAACAGTAAATGCAAGTAAATGGAATGGAAATTAGAGCATGGACCAAAGATCTGGGAGCTAAGCAGCGACTTGCTGACTCACTACAGCTTTAGACCTACTCTCACACCAAAGCAATAAATACAAGTAAATTGACAGCAGAAAATAAATGGAATAGCAAGTCTAAAATGGAATGGCCGTAAATGGAACAGCAAACTAGAATTAAAGGAATCTGAACAACAAACTTTAACTAATGGAAATGAACAACAGCAAAGCCAAATTAATAGCAATCTTTACTCTAAGAATAAATCGAACAGCACAAGGAAATAGAACAGCATTGATTAATGATGGAATATGAAACAATGCTGGAAAGTCAAATATAAATACACACGGCACGCCTTAATAGTAATCTGATATGGTAACCCAATTATCAGTCTTAGTTATAAAGAATACGACTGTATTTTGTAATGGAACAGCAACGTTCATAGATTCAACAATCGCAAGGAAATATGATTTCTAAGATGAAAATAATACCAATGGTCAAATGTTACAACACAGGCACTCCATAATTAAATCACAATGGTATCCGGTAAAAACCATTTTATACCAGCAATTAAAGAAACAGCAATGCGCTGCAAAGTCAATATGATATTTCTGTCTCAGAAAACGATATCACTTAGCAGATCAAACGTAACAGAGCTGCGTTGTAAAATAATAAAACAAATCAGATTACCGAATCACGCTGATGAGCAAACCACGCATAAAACAAACGAATATACTATACAGTAGCAGCAGCGTACTCCACCAGAGGCTGGGCCCTTAGCTGCCAGCGGATGCTGCGGGGTCACTTCAGAATGAGAAAATTGAACAGCACTCCCAAATCATTTATTAATCAGCCAATTGTGGAATCATTACAATAGCAAAGCTTAAGAATTACAGCATGAATAATCCACCATTGTTGTCCATCATTTCTCATTCCCCAAATCCATCATCACGTCTCACTCAAATCATCCCAAATCCTTCCCTCTCTGATCTTTGTACTCATTTAAATAGAGAAAGATTAGAGAGTATAGATAATTACAATCATGATTTATTTTACAAATTTAGGTTGATTCTAACCAGATGATCAACAAGAAAATATATTCCCTCTCATCTCTTCAACAAAAGCAAGACGAATTTGGGTTTACAGCTGAGATTTGGAGGGCGGCTGCAACTGCAAATCTGAGAAAATCGTGCTCAAAGAACCCTGCGTTTCTCCCTGTACAAGCCAAGTTTGGGCAAACTGTTCCTCATGAGGATAATTGGGCCCGTTCTGGACAAAACCCATGTTCCGGATTTTCCAAATTCGTCTTCATTTGCTCAGAATCTTAACCGCAAAACTGTCACTCCTTAAACCAGCGAATTTCTGAGTTGGCTGATTTAAAAATCAAATCTTCAATCTGGAAGTTACTTTGGAGGCTAAAAATGGTAAATAAGGTTACAACCAACTTATTAGAACTATCATTGGTAAAATAATGCATAATAATCAATTTATTAGAAATAAAGGAGAATAAATAGTATTTATTCATGAGAGCATAAATAATTAATAAAATGGATTTAAATGATAAATTATAATAACTGTCATGATGAAGAATGGTAGAAATGGGTGAAATAAACGTTCACAAGTGACAATAATAATGGCATATTATCGACTCTACACACCCCCACACTCAATATATTGCATGTCCTCATGCAACGAAAACTGAATATATTGCATGTCCTCATGCAACCCAAAGACAAAAACCCATGTGTTAACCAAGCAAAAAAAAAAAAATATGTTCATCTCAGCTCATGAAATGGATAGAACAAATGAATTCTTCCTTAATTAATGAATATTCACTTTTGGTAATCTTGATGAGGGCATTGACATTCAATTATATGTATATATGAAGTTGCAACAAAATATGATATATGTAACAGCAAACTTCATGAACCATTTTCCCAAAAACTACAAACCGGATTTTGTTTGAAATGTTGCATGTAGATTTGTAATATATGAAGGCTTCTATGATCCACAAATCAGATCGTTTCGATGCATGGATCATGGGATATAAACAAAATGGCTGTAGGTGAGAGTGCATGATTTTCGAAATTTTATGAACCACTATTTCTTGAAATTGTGTGGGTTTGTATTAATGATAGGTATGTGTTTTCCAAAAATTACAAGAATTGGGTTCATAGTTTTAAAAAAATATGTGGAAATCAAAAAATGAAATTGTATGCCTTAAATAAGGAAGAAAGTAGAAAATATTCATCATGCATAGCAATTCCTCCCCCTCTCTGAAAAATTAGCATGTCCTCATGCGATGCTAGAAAACAAATAGAGGTGGTTGCTACCAGCTGTTGAATTCTGTGGTTGGTGTAAAACAACATGGAATAAGGGAGGTGTTGAGAGTGAATAAGAATAGCAATGGATGATAAAGGATATGAATGGTGTGATGATAAGAAAGAAAGGAATGAAAGGAACACTCCCCCACACTCGAAAATGACATGCTGCTGAAAAAGGGAAGTGGTAAAGATGTAGAATGAAGGATGACAAATAATGCTCAAAATGGATTATCATTAGATTCTCCTAAATTTATAATAAATTAGAAAACTATGCAATTTTACCTCAAGTTTTACCTCCAAAAGTGTGGAATGACATATATGTATTGGCAGTTGTTGAAGCTGATGTAGACAGAGTTGGTGCGGAAAGTGATATAAAAGGTGGAATCCAGGGAAGCACATCATGTCTAAAGAATTGTTCACGTTCGCGAGCCTCTACTGTGAAGTGCAATAGTGTGGTCATGCGACGAATAGAATTCTGCCCATACTTGTTGTTCTCCTGTAAACAAAGCATTATTTTGCATACAATGTGCTTGAATCCATAGTGTTAGCTTTGAATAGCAACAGATAAAATGCATGCAAAATTTCAATGAGAAAAACTTATGTATACATGCAATACTAATATGTTGTGAAATCAACAAGGTATGGCATATCGCATGCAATTCCATAATGCATACATTCCCCCTCCAATTGGAAAATGGGTCCCATAACCATAAAGCATATGAAAGGGGTGGTGCTGACGGCAAGGCAATGGAATGAACAATATATCAGTAAGTGAAGCAGAGTACACTTATCAATGATAGGACGGTGAAAGTTATGGTTATATTGAGAGAAAAGTGTGTAAATATAGTTATGAATAAGAGATAGGACGCTTTGGATTGATGATAGTTTATACAAAACGAAAAAGGACAACAATATGCTAAAAAGATGCTTTGCTGGCGGTATTCTAGCTGAAAATGATATGATTGATCATAAAACAATTTCTCATGCATAAAGGTTCAAACAGGGAAAAAGTTAAGGAAATAACTTCTCTGATAAAAAGAAAATAAGAAAAGGGTATTATAATAATAATTGACGAAAAGATATAACTTCAATACCATCAGCAGAGCCGCTGCTGCCAGCAGGCGTCCATAGCCTCGGCAGGGTTGCTTTTTAACCCATATGAGCCAGGATCCTCAATTTATAAATGGAGAGTTTTAGTGTTGTTCTACAGAAGAGATCAGTGTGCTGGCGTGGTAACCAGATAACCACACTGCCATTCACTAGGAGGTAGCAAAAGTGATCAGGCCGGCTCGTGATGAGACCTCCTGTTCCAAGGATAATTTGGCTATCCAATGGATCATAACCCTGGTGTGGTGGCCATAATGGGAATGTCACTTTGTTACAGCCTTATGAACATGGTAGGCTGGCTCGTAATGAGACCCCCTATCCTCCATCTGCGAACAAAATTTTGTTATTATTACACATTTTTATGATAAAAAGAGGGAGGCTCAATACTCCTTAAGAGCAGGGGATGGCGGAAGAAGTTGAACATGTCAATATAAAAAAAAAATATACCCATAATCTCATTTATTACAGATAGAGAAGATTATAACCAGGGATGATGGAACCAGCATGGTATTAAGATGGTCAATCAATATCATGTTCAACAGAAAACAATGCAGTAAAGTGATATATAAATAATTGTGTCCCTTCTGAAAAGAATCTATCATCAAGGAGTTGTCCTGTTAAAGATCATAACTTGAATGATATTAACTTGCTTCAATAGAATCCATAATTCTTGTCCTCATAAAAGTAGTGTACTTCATGCCATGAAAGAGAATCAGGAAAATGTTGTTGAGATGAACTATGAATAATCCCACAAGAGAAAGGAAGGGTTGCTCTCAAAAATACTCTCAAAGTGTTGCTTTTTTTTTTGGAAGGAACAACAAAAACACCCAAAAAAAAAGTGGTGTTCTGTGTAGGGAACAAAAAAGAAAATGCATACCAAAAAAATCAAAAATACACACAAAAACGCGAAACTGCTGTTCCTTTTGAAAAAGGAATAGCAAAAACACGCACTGCTGTTCCTTTTGAACAGCAAAAACTCAAACTGTTGTTCCTTTTGAAAAAAGGAACAGCAAAAACTCAAACTGCTGTTCCTTTTGAAAAAGGAACAGCAAAAACACGCACTGCTGTTCCTTTTGAAAAAAGGAACAGCAAAAACTCAAATTGTTGTTCCTTTTGAAAAAGGAACAGCAAAAACACGCACTGTTGTTCCTTTTGAAAAAAGGTACAGAAAAAAGTCAAACTGCTGTTCCTTTTGATAAAGGAACAGCAAAAACACGCACTGATGTTCCTTTTGAAAAAAGGAACAGCAAAAACTCAAACTGCTGTTCCTTTTGAAAAAGGAACAGCAAAAACACGCACTGCTGTTCCTTTTGAAAAAAAGGAACAACAAAAACTCAAACTGCTGTTCCTTTTGAAAAAGGAATAGCAAAAACTCAAACTGCTGTTCCTTTTGAAAAAGGAACAGCAAAAACTCAAACTGCTGTTCCTTTTGAAAAAGGAACAGCAAAAACTCAAACTGCTGTTCCTTTTGAAAAAAAAGAACAGCAAAAACTCAAACTGTTGTTCCTTTTGAAAAAGGAACAGCAAAAACTCAAACTGTTGTTCCTTTTGAAAAAGGAACAGCAAAAACACACACTGCTGTTCCTTTTGAAAAAAAAGGAACAGCAAAAGCCCAAAATGTGGAGCGATAAAAAGGTGTCTTGTGAACTCCTAATTACCTCACATTAATTATCAACCCAGGGACGACTTTTTATTTCAAGAGTGTACTCTGTCTGAGGCGGCTATTAACTTAAGAGTAATGTTTCGCAGTATAGTGCTTAAAACCCAAAAGTAAATGAAAGCTGGAAACAAAATCTAAAGCAAGAAACTAAAATGTTCTAAACTAAATCATTCATTCAAATAACCATCAATCGAGGATGCAGTAGCAATAACTCATTCCTCTAGAAATTGATGAAGGAAAAGGAATTAGAGTATGGATCATGGATCTGGGAGCATAATAGCGTCTGTTGTGTCTCACGACAGCCTTGATCCTCCTCCCACACTAAAACAGTAAATGCAAGTAAATGGAATGGAAATTAGAGCATGGACCAAAGATCTGGGAGCTAAGCAGCGACTTGCTGACTCACTACAGCTTTAGACCTTCTCTCACACCAAAGCAATAAATACAAGTAAATTGACAGCAGAAAATAAATGGAACAGCAAGTCTAAAATGGAACGGCCGTAAATGGAATCAGCAAACTAGAATTAAAGGAATCTGAACAGCAAACTTTAACTAATGGAAATGAACAACAGCAAAGCCAAATTAATAGCAATCTTTACTCTAAGAATAAATCGAACAGCACAAGGAAATAGAACAGCATTGATTAATGATGGAATATGAAACAATGCTGGAAAGTCAAATATAAATACACACGGCACGCCTTAATAGTAATCTGATATGGTAACCCAATTATCAGTCTTAGTTATAAAGAATACGACTGTATTTTGTAATGGAACAACAACGTTCATAGATTCAACAATCGCAAGGAAATATGATTTCTAAGATGAAAATAATACCAATGGTCGAATGTTACAACATGAGCACTCCATAATTAAATCACAATGGTATCCAGTAAAAACCATTTTATGCCAGCAATTAAAGAAACAGCAATGCGCTGCAAAGTCAATATGATATTCCTGTCTCAGAAAACGATATCACTTAGCATATCAAACGTAACAGAGCTGCGTTGTAAAATAATAAAACAAATCAGATTACCGAATCACGCTGATGAGCAAACCACGCATAAAACAAAAGAATATACTATACAGTAGCAGCAGCGTACTCCACCAGAGGCTGGGCCCTTAGCCGCCAGCGGATGCTGCGGGGTCACTTCAGAATGAGAAAATTGAACAGCACTCCCAAATCATTTATTAATCAGCCAATTGTGGAATCATTACAATAGAAAAGCTTAAGAATTACAGCATGAATAATCCACCATTGTTGTCCATCATTTCTCATTCCCCAAATCCATCATCACGTCTCACTCAAATCATCCCAAATCCTTCCCTCTCTGATCTTTGTTCTCATTTAAATAGAGAAAGATCAGAGAGTATAGATAATTACAATCATGATTTATTTTACAAATTTAGGTTGATTCTAACCATATGATCAACAAGAAAATATATTCCCTCTCATCTCTTCAACAAAAGCAAGACGAATTTGGGTTTACAGCTGAGATTTGGAGGGCGGCCGCAACTGCAAATCTGAGAAAATCGTGCTCAAAGAACCCTGCGTTTCTCCCTGTACAAGCCGAATTTGAGCAAACTGTTCCTTATGAAGATAATTGGGCCCGTTCTGGACAAAACCCATGTTCCGGATTTTCCAAATTCGTCTTCATTTGCTCAGAATCTTAACCGCAAAACTGTCACTCCTTAAACCAGCGAATTTCTGAGTTGGCTGATTTAAAAATCAAATCTTCAATCTGGAAGTTACTTTGGAGGCTAAAAATGGTAAATAAGGTTACAACCAACTTATTAGAACTATCATTGGTAAAATAATGCATAATAATCAATTTATTAGAAATAAAGGAAAATAAATAATATTTATTCATAAGAGCATAAATAATTAATAAAATGGATTTAAATGATAAATTATAATAACTGTCATGATGAAGAATGGTAGAAATGGGTGAAATAAACGTTCACAAGTGACAATAATAATGGCATATTATCGACTCTACAGAGTCCACTATCGAAGTGGTTTATTAGCTTCTCTTTAGCAATAAGCACCACAATGACCCACTTATTCTGCCAAGTTCAAACATAGGGATTCACTTAAGGTCGACTTCGGGTATTTCTTAGTGCAAGAGATTCAGTCAATTGACCATGCAGTTTATCAACTATTAAACAAGCACCATAGTGATTTGGTCATCCACTGAGCCTCAAACAATCACACAAGTGATATCTCCTAAATACTTGGAGCTCACTCTAGCAAAATGCTCAATAATTAGCTCGCATGTTGTCCCATCTTATCTTATTTGTGTTCCATATTTCTAGGTGCTCCCATTGTACGCAAAACGTCCACTATATTCTTTGAGGGAGAGAAATCACACTTCATGACCAAGCGAGAACTTTCTACCATTGTGATCCAAAATGGATCCTAAAACCTCTAAGCCTTCATATATATTAACTATCAGAAACACTATCGCAAGGGAAAATAGTGAAAGAATGGCAGAAAACATAGCTAAGAAAAGGTGGAAGTGACGCTGCACAGGAGCCGTCGGATTGAAACGAACAATGGTGCAGATCAAATCACAATATCGCAATTAGGAGAGACCAACAGAGTACATCAGAGGCAACCCTATGGAAATCGTGATAGCAATCAACGCGATTTAATGAGGACCGTTAATCGAGCGCGTAGATCAATAACCTAGATCAAATCACAATATCGCATCGTTATAACACAAAGGTAAGACTTACCGAAGGCCCGAAGACCATGCGATTGTGATATATCGTATTGCAATATCGCATTACAGCGATACAAAGGAGTGGGGCTGATACAACATGCAAATTGCAATAGTCGTACTCGACGTGGTTTATAAATGTGGCTCTATACGTTTTAATTTCCGATATAAAATTATTTGTCGAGTTTTTCTGTGTATTAGCACATTTTCGTATAAAAACCAAAATACAAAGGAAGTGACTCGAAGCAATAAAAGCCGGACCCAAAAGATGTATAGATGCGGCTTTATGTATTTGAGTTCTGTGGTAAGCGGGATTTTGGGTGGACCTCAGGTGGTAAGTAGTATTGGACGGGCTCCACCCGATCCCATACATTGGCCAACACATAGAACCTTGCAGGAGAGAGAAAACTACCTTTTCGGGTGGGTAATCTCCGTGCACATAAGCCACCCGAAATGGATGTCAACCGTTGGATCGAAGATTAGGTAGATCAACAGTGTCTAATACAAAGGGGCTTGCAAAAGCCATAAAAGGCAGACTCAGTAGGATTATAGGGCAGATTCAATATTATTTCAAGTCTGATAGAAAGTGTTTTGTTATATTTTTCAATGTTTTTTCTATATTTCTTTGTGTAAACATAGAAATTAATTTTTGGGATTTCACCTGCGCCAGTGGTCCTTTCTGTTACAAACAGGTGGCCACCATACCTTAGGAAATTTAGTAATGATTGTTAAATGCTCTAGAAGGAGATGAAGGGATAGTGGCCAGGAGCCAAAGAGCCCGAAAGGGGAGACGAACAGATAAGCACCAATACGCTTAAAAGCCATTCAATGGAAGAGATAGAGGAGGCAGTTTCTGAGACAGAGAGAAAGTAGAAGACAAAGAGCAAGAGGGAGAGTCTGTGTATTCTTCTAAACTTGAGGATTTCAAGTAAATCTTTGTTGTTTTTCACTGTTGTGTTGAGACTCAGTTTGAGCTCACACTTGTAATAATCTGCTCTTGAAGACATAATAGGTCGACACTGAAATCTGGACCAGGAGACGTAGCTAGGAAGTCTGGTGAACTCCATGATTATTTGTTGTGTTGATGTGTGTGACTGTTATGTTGTCTAATTGCTCATTGTCTATACTATTCACAATCTTTTTGATCTGTTGCACTAAGTAGTATAGGCATTCCTACACTTGAGTCTGTAATACCTTTATATTGATTTAAGATCTCATTTACATATCAATTGGTATCAGATCTTTTGATGTTGTTAAGGCTAAAAAAACTTGTGCTGGATTTTGAATGCTAAGTAGATTAAAGCTCATAGTAGGAGAAGGAGAACTTGTTGAGGCTGATCCAGAGATTGGAAGAGTCTATTCTCACAGGAGAATGGTAGAAGAAACTCCATTGGGATCAGAGACTCAATTTGAGGAAGATTTTAAGGCACTCCAAGCCATGGCGGAAGAGATGTATCTGGAATTTAAGAAGGGTCGAGGTGAGAGCCACTCAACAACTAAACCAGACAAAGGAATAGAGAAACCTTTTCTAGTTTCCTCTCAAGAAGGTAAAGGAAAAGGAGAAATGCCTCCTCCACCAACTCCTCTGTCATCACCTTCATCATCCTCATCCTTCTTCGCATAAAATTAGTCCGGATATGAAAGAGAAGAAAACTTCTTTGATTAAATTAGATGTGAATTTTGATTTCCCAATTTATTATGGAGACCTAAATGCAGAGAATCTAGATAATTGGATAATTCAAATTGATGTATATTGCAGGGTGCATAACATTGATTCAGAAAGGAGGAAGATTCAGCTGGCTAGCCTTCGACTTGGAGGAACTACACTAGTATGGTGGGAAGGCAAGACATAAGCTGATCTATAAAAACATGGTAAAATCCTTTCTAGCTGGAATGACTTTGTTTATGCTATCAAAAAGAAATTCTATCCTTTAGCTTACATGCAGGACGCATGATGAGTTGGAAAACTCTTCGCCAGTTGAAGGGTTAGAGCGTACAAAGTTATACTCAGGAATTCAGGAAAAGAGCTTTAACTCAAAGTATATCCTTGGACTCACTTGAGACTTTGTTGAAGTATATAGGTGGTCTGCATGGTTATTTAAAGCATACTATACTCATGTTCAATCCCACTAGCCTCGATGATGTATTAGTTCAAGCAACACATCTAGAAGCTAGAGGTAAGAATGTAAATCCAGAGGTTGGGGAACATCTAAATATTCCGTAAGCAAGAACAAGGAAAAGAATAAATTGAAATGGAAGGAGAGGAAAGAAAACATTGTAAAGAAGGATAAACCTTCATGCACTCATTGCAAGAAAGAAGGACACAATGAGGCACACTGCTAGTCTTTGCATCCAGAACAGAGACCTAAGAAGTTTGGTGGTAAGGAGAGAAAGAATGCTACAGCTGTTCAGTAGGACTTGGGATCAGATTTAGGTGATGAAATAATAGTTACAGCCATAGGTATTAGAGGTAAAGATTCTGAAGCATCCACAAGTAATTCTGCACAATCTATTAATAATGAAAGTAATGAGAGAGAAAGAAATGAGATTTTTCGTATAAGAGTAATTTCAAAGCACAATAATATTGATACTTTTATTGATAGTGGATCACAAGTAAAATTGATTTCTAAAACAATTATAAAGAAGTTGGGATTACAAACAAAACCTTATGAGAAGCCATATCCATTAGGTTGGGTGTGTGATAAAATAGAGCTACAAGTAACGAGACAATGTAAACTTAGGTTTGCTATTGGATCAACATTTGTAGATGAGGTTGAGTTAGATATGTTTCCATTGGATATATGTTGTATTGTTTTGGGAAGTCCATACTTGTATGATAGGAAAGCTATTTTCTATAGAGCTGAAAATAAGTATCAATTCACTAAAGATGGAATAGAAAATATTGTAAGAGCTCATAAACTCAGGATAGATGAAAAGAATTGTGAATTCAAGTAAGCAGTTTTTAGTCATGGTTGTAAAGTCAAAGGATCCTGAAAAATCGAATGCATTTGAAGGTTGTGATTCTAAACAGAAATCTGATTTAGTTAAAGTTGTTTCCGAGTATGATTTTATATTTCAAGAACCAAAAGGTCTACCACCCAAGCGAGAAATAGTACATGATATTTGTTTGCAGCAATATGCTCCATTACCTAATATTGGAATGTATAGGTTGTCAGCTTTAGAGAATGCAAAGATAAAGAAGCAGGTACAAGAGTTGCTTGAAAAAGGGTTTATATGACCAAGCACATCCCCATGTGGATCTCCAATCATGCTGGTGAGAAAGAAAGATGGATCGTGGAGAATGTGCATTGATGCCAGTGACTATGCCATGCGAGCAATGTTGATGCAACACAGTAAACCCATATGCCATCACTTTGAGACATTTACTTCTGCAATAGTTAATTATCCCACATATGATAAGGAATTTTATGTATTAGTACAAAGTGTGAAAAAGTGGAAACATTACCTTATGGCTAAAGAAATAATAATCCATACAGATCATCAACCACTTCAATATTTTCACTCACAAACCAAATTGCAACAATCAAGACATTATAGGTGGATGGGTTTTCTACAACAATTTCATCTTATCATCAGATATAAGAAGGGCATACACAATAAGTTTGTAGACATGTTATCAAGACCAATCATAAATGCATCTACTATACTTAAGCATAACTCAGTAATGCATGAAAGTTACATTGAACAATATGCTCAAGATGTAGATTTTTGAGATGTATATGCAACTTTCAGTCATGGCAAACAGCTAGAAGAATTGGATTATTATGTAAAGGACCAACTCTTATATAATTTGGGAAAGTTATGCATTCCTCAAAATAAAAGAGTTAACATAATTCGAGAAGCACATACTTCTCTCATATTAGGTCATTTTGGTGTAAGTAAAACAGTTGCACAATTGCAAAGGTTCTGTTATTGGCCAAGAATGTATGAGGCAGTTTCTAGATATATCAAAGGGTGTACTATGTGTCCTACAAGCAAGCCCAGTAATAGAAAATTAGGCTTGTACACTCCACTTCCAATTCCTTCTCATCCTTTGGAAAGTGTTTCCATGGACATTGTTGGGGGATTGCCAAAATCTAAAAGAGGTCATGTTTATTTGTATGTTGTTGGGGATAGGTTCAGTAAAATGTGTATTTTGGTACCATGTAACAAGCAGGTTACAACTGAACAAACAACAAAGTTGTTCTTTCAGAATGTATGGGTTCATTTTGGGTTACCCACTTCTATTGTATCTGATCGAGATTCTCGATTTGTTGGGAAATTTTGGTCAAATATATGGGTGTTTATGGACACCAGATTAAAGAAGAGCACAACATTTCATCGACAAATAGATGGTCAGACAGAGGTGGTCAACAGGATAGTGATCTAGTTTCTCAGAGGCTATTGTAGCAAGCATCCCAAGCTTTGGTATGAGCATTTGTGTTGTGTGCAACATTCTTACAACCGTGCTAAGCACTCTTCTACTCAAATATCTCCTTTTGAGACTTGTTTTGGTTTTATATCAAAGTCTCCCTTGGATGTTTTCTTTGGTAAATACATAGCAATTGATTGACACAATGATGTGGACAAAGAAACCAAGTTCATTGAACAAATCTAGGAAATTCACCATGAAGTATAGGAGCAGTTGGAAAGAACTCAAGCCAAGTATAAGGCAAGACATGAAAACATCGAGTTGAGCATAGTTTCCAAGTTAGTGATCAAGTCTGGCTGTACATCAGCAAAGACAAAATGCAAGGTGAAGGTAATAAGCTAAAACCAATAAGGTATGGGCCATTTAAGATACTTGATAAAATTGGTGAAAATGCTTTTCACCTTAATTTTCCAGCTCACATGGAGATCTATTCAGTCATTACTGCAGAAAACTTGAGATTCTATGAACCTTCATTGATTGAAGATCCCGAAGAGCAAAGTTAGTTTCCTTCTATTGAGGATATGTTGCCTGAATATATCAATGAGTTGCAGGAAGAGACGATTTTGGATAGGAAGTTGAGAACTATGCGTGGAGAGGATGTTGAGTACCTAAGAATAGGGCTCAAAGGTTGAAATCCAAGCAAAGCACGGTGGATAGAAGTTAAACAAGTGAGGGAACTGTATCGCCAGTTGATCGATGCCTAACAACCAATTTATGGTGGTCCAAAAGCTTTTCAGTGGGAAGGCGTGATCCAAAATGGATCCTAAAACCTCTAAGGCTTCATATATATTAACTATCCAAAACACTATCGCAAGGGAAAACAGTGAAAGAATGGTAGAAAACAGAGCTAAGCGAAGGTGGAAGTGATGCTGCACAAGAGCCATCAGATCGGACCAATCAACGGTCCAGATCAAATCGGAATATCACAATCAGAAGAGACCAGCAGAGTACATCAAAGGCAACCCTAAGGAAATAGTGATAGCGATCAGCGTGATTTAACGAGGACTGTTGATCGAGCATGCAGATCAACAACCCAAATCAAATCGCAATATCGCATCACTATAACACAAAGGGAAGACGTACCGGAGGCCCGAAGACCTGAAGACCATGCGATATGTGATTGCAATATATCGCATCGCAATATCGCATCGCAGCGATACAAAGGAGCGGGGCTGATACAACACGCGACTTGCGATATACGGACCCGACGGGGTTTATAAATTCATCTCTATAAGTTTTGAGTTCCGATATAAAAATATTTGTCAGGTTTTTCTGTGTATTAGAGAATTTCCGTATAAAACCGAAAAACAAAGGAAGTGACCCAAAGCGATAAATGTCGGACCTGGAAGATGTATAGATGTGGCTTTATGTATTTGAGTTCTGTGGTAAGTGGGATTTCTAGTGGGCCTCAGGCAGTAAGTAGTATTGGACGGGTTCCACCTGATCCCATACACTCGCCAAAATGTAGCACCTTGTAGGAGAGAGAAAACCGCCTTTCTGGGTGGGTAATCTCCATGCACATAAGCCACCTGAAATGGATGTCAACCGTTGGATCAGAGATCAAGCAGATCAACGATGTGTAATACAAAGGGGCTTGCAACAACCATAAAAGGCAGACCCAATAGGATCATAGGGTGGATTCAATATTATTTGAAGTTTGATAGAAAGTGGTTTTTCGTATTTTTCAGTGTTTTCTATGTATATCTTTGTGTAAACAGAGAAACGACGTTTTGGGATTTCACCCGTGTTAGTGGTCCTTTCCGTTACAAACAGGTGGCCGCCATACCTTAGGGCGTTTAACAATTATTATTAAACGCTCCAGAAGGAGTTGAAGGGACTGTTGTGTTGAGACTCGGTTTGAGCTCACACTTGTAATAATCTGCTCTTGAAGACATAATATAGAGGTCGACACTGAATGCTGAACTAGGAGATGTAGCGAGGAAGTCTAGTGAACTCCTTAATTATTTGCTATGTTGACGTGTGTGACTGTTATGTTTTGTAACTGCTTATTGTCTATATTATTTGCAATATTTTCGATCCGTTGCACTAAGTAATATAAGCATTCCTGCACATGAGTCTGTAATACCTTTATATTGGTTTAAGATCTCATTTACAGATCACTTTGTAATGAAAGTAACTCCCTTTTTATTGTTAGTGATTCCCTCTCCCTATTGTGCATTCTCTCTTTTTTCTCTTACGAGTCCTCACGTCTAATGTCTTATTGTGTCTCCTAGTCTAATTATTTTCTTTGCTTATTATGTCTCCCTTTTCTCAAGAGAAAACCCCTTGGATTTTGTTGTGTCCTATCTTTCCTCAAGAGCCATACTCTCCCCTATAATTCGAGCAAACCATGCTCAGCGCAACATCTCCCACACATTCCCCAAGGCCACCTGGAATATCTCCTAGATTTGCAAAAGAAGTCGGCTTTGTCCTCTACTCCCCTCCACCCCAATCATGTCTCCTAAATTATTTTCAGGTGGTGTATAGTCTTTATTTCAAGTTGAATTCTAGCTCTCCAAAGAACAAAACAAGTTTTTCCCTGAGACTATGGATCTGTGCTTGTCTACTCCTTAAGGCCAATATTAAAATTAATATTTAATTTTCAGGAAAGAGAAATATAAATGAAATGGAAGAGGAGGCTTCCTAGAATTGCTTCAAACTCCAATGAGCATCAACTCTAGATGGCTCAAACACAGTTGGCATAAATGTGTCAAGCCTTAGCTAAATTATTAAGGTAGAAACAAAGAAATCATGACACAAAACAACAATATTAAAAATATTAAGATAAAAAAAAAAAAAAACTTAAAATACTATAAGAAGATGAACAACTCTATTGTAAAGAATCTAAATATTCTTTATATTTTGACTAATTTGAAAATTTTTGAAAAATTAATAAAAAAATACGAGATTGAACAATTCCAAAAAAAAGTTAGCACAATTCCTAAAAATACATGCTAAAAACATTCCTATAAACATATATAGTAAAAATAATTTATTATTATTGTAGCACTATAAAAAGGCTGAAGATCATAAGCACTTTATTTTAGAATCCATCTTTCTAGCATTGTCACTCACCTTTGTAATATTTTTTCACTAAAATTACGATAACTTAACAATATTTTTTTTAAACTTCTACCATATAAAATAAAATTCTAAAAGAAAGCCAGTCTCTTAAATAATTCAAAATTTGGCATAAAAAAATGGAAACCATGACAACTACCGGTCGTTCCCCATCATCATAAGTCTACAATTTTATTTCATTACGTGCATGCTGGCAAACAACAAAGCTTTACGACTATATATCAATGTAGTCGTTTATCCAAATTTGCAATTGTCACTGTGTGCTACTTAATGTTATTTTTCGGTAGACTGGTGCCTTTGACATGTAAATTCTGCTGATGCGTAGACTGGTTCATTACTTCGTTACGAAGGTTTTAAGCGTGAGCCCTATTCCTACGTTTTCATACGATATTACCGTAAACAAAGCATACCCTTAGCGGATCAATGCTACTGGATGATGTCATACCTGACGCCTCTTGAGGTTTAAATTATTCTTCACCCTTTTAATGGCGTTGGATGAGGGTTTTCACTACGGCACTCTTTCCAGCCTGTACTTCGCTAAAATTCGGACGAAGCTCCTCTCCATTCAAATGAAAATTCCATTGTATATCCGCTGAAATTGATTACAATTAGGAGGTGAACTGAATGTATCTATACAATCAAAATTATAATTATGATATGGTATATATCTATAATTTAGCATCAATTTCTTGAAACTTCCATTTTAATTGTGCATATATGCGAATCATTCATCCCAAACCTCCCATTTGGATGAGTACATCCCAAAACCTCTGGCTTAAAAAAAATATGAATCTCCGTGTACGGCGCCCGTCTCTATCGCCAATGCTCTCGCCTCGCGCATCTCTATTTTGCATTGACTTTGTTAAGATATGATGTTCGTCTCGTAGCGGAGCTTCGGGTGTTAAAATCTTCTGAGTAATCTCGTGTCGAAGTGAGAAAATTCCACCAATTAGATTCTTATGAATTGTCTTCTCACTGACCTCGTGTCAATGTCAGAGAGTTCCAACATCTAAATTCTTGAGAATAATCGTTTCAGAATAACCGGATCATTCATGATTTAATATGGCCGATGAAGGTTTGCGCATGTGTCAAGTATATCGTGTTTAGTGTCATTTATATACTAAAAAGATTAATCCGGAGCTACAGGATCGTTTATGATTTAATATGGCCGGTGAAGGTTTGCGCCTGTTTCAAGTATATCGTGTTTAGTATCATTTATATACTAAAAAGAGGTTTCAATCAGATTCATCTGCCCCTGCAGTTCCGAAATTGGTCAATTATAATTTCTAAATTTTAACATAATCAGGTTTGAAAAAAGCCATAAAAAGCAATAATCAACACCCGACAAAGATGGGTTTTCCCCGTATCATCTACTCACTACTGTAGATGTAAATCATATTTACGAGGAAACGGCCGCTCCCTCGGGCCGCAAGGGTTGAGACTTGCCTGGTCGTCTATGCTTTGCTTCTGTAACATTACGCTTGTCATACTGCAACCTTATTTGTGAATTAACCCAGCTCGAGCTTCTGTTAGATTCGATTGGAGGTCGTGTCCAACAAAATGGAGAGTATGTATGACTTTCCATTATCTATTGATGGCAGCCAATCTCAACACGCTCGCACAATCCGAGCATGACGAGTCAGGACTGTCCTCGGTGCGTTCCACACTTGGAACTGCATTCAGTTGGAATGACTTTACTACATCAACTGAATGACTTGACTACACCTAGGTGTAGAGCATCTCAAATAGAGTACAGATAAGGATTTACCTAAAGAATAATTGTATAAATTTGTAAGAATTACAAATGAAAAATTGAAAGAATAATGACATAGATTTCTAAGAATTGAAAATAAAAATGAAAATGGAAAGAGAGAATAAATTTGATATTTCAATAATGATGAGTGAATCGATGTATAAAGGAGATAAGTTAAACTCAAATGTATGCAAGCACTAAAGTTAATTAAAGCTACAAAGAGTTAAGTGTGCTTACCATTATGTTAATGTTCATGTACATCACATGTAAGCACTAAAGTTAACTAAAGTTAAGTGGACACCACATGCAAGCACTAAAGATAATTAATAATAAATGATGTGCATGCACATCAACATCCCCTTAAGCAAAACTTAGGTGAGTATCATGCAAGATGAATGAGTCCTTATAACAAGGATATTTTAGGTACCCATGTACAATGTCTGAAAGAGGAAAGAGGGAAAACCCCGAGGGGCTTGGAGAAGTTGCATGAACAATCTTCTGTAGGGTTGAATATCAAAGTATCGGAATCTACTAGGATTTGATTTGCACATCAAAATATTAGAAAACTGTCGTAACATCTAAAAGGTGAAAGAATGAAGTGACAATCTTTAGCTATTCTCACTCTATATAACTAATTCCAACGGAAGCCACAGATTCTTCTTCACCTCAAAGAAAAAGGATTATATCGAATAGGTATGCATACAAATGTTGTACCCAATTCTGCCATTGAAAATCCAAATATCTCAATAGGATGGACGAGGATTTTGGTCTTCTATTGCTGACCATACCTCTAACATTATGTTTCCATGTGGACACATGCACGACTCTAAATCAACTACGGACAACCTTGGAGAATTTATTTGGAAAGTAGGACAAGATGTGGGCTCATATTCTCGAAGATGAGCTAGATTCCTTAGATACGAGAAAGTTTAAGAACATTCAAGATTTCTTTACCTAATTCAAGTCATTGCTTCCTCAATTACAAGATTGTGGGATTGATAAATCCAAATAGGAAAGTCAAATGATTCTTTCTATTTTGTCTAATTAGGTCTTGGATATGTTGATTTTGTTTCTACATTTCATACAGTTAGACTTACAACTCGAGATAACTAGAAAATGCCAAAACTTGATGGATTTGTTGAGTCTCTCATTCATGAGCAAAATAAGTTCAACGAGATGGCTTCATTAAAGTTTTCAAATGCACATGAACTTGATATGCATGAAAAAAGAAGTCCAAATTGAAAAAAAGTCAACGATACAAAGGAAAATGAAAGGCAAGAAATCCATATCAAATAAAGGGAGGAAAGCCAAAACCTCAAGATGAATCTTCTAGCTCCATGGGTAAGAAGGGATAGAAAGGAATCTCTAGGTATCCTTATTGTAATATAGGTTATCATCTTGAATCCTCATGAATGTAGAATAATATTGACCTAATGACAAAGACTCTTTAGTTGAAAAATCTTGGTCATCTCATTCCAAAAAGTGCAAGAAGAAGATGGAACAAAAACCACGAGAAACAAAGGGAAATGGGCATGCTTTGATTTCCCTTGATTCTACACCACAAGAATGGATCATTGACTCAGGGGGTTCACATCATATGGCGTTTTCAAAGGAATCTCTTTCTTCTCCAGAACCATACATTGGAACTCTTATTCTCGTGAGAGACAATTCTGTGGTTGAAGCAACTAGACAAGGAAGAATGAAGTTTGATAGTGTCTTGCATATTTCAAGGATTTACATTAATCTTCTTTGAGTGTATCAGATGACACACACTAGCACACGAAGGAAATAAGAATTTACCCCAGATTCTGTGAGCATTTTTTATATGAAAACCAACTCAAAGATTGCATCTAGCAAGGTAGATCATCAATCTCTTCTATATACATTTTCTGATTTTCTTCCTCACCTAGATTCCATTTTTCTATTCGTAATGCATGGAAACAAAGAAAGTAGGATCTGGCACGCGAGATTTGGACACTTGAATTTAGTTAGCTTTGGTTAGCTAAATGAATTATTTTGAATTTGGTTAGCTTTGGTTAACTAAATCTAATTGTGCTCTATGTTAGGGCAGTTAGTTTGACACACATTTTGTCCTTCGTCATGTGGGAAACCTTAATTCACGCGGGGTCGACTCATGCACAACTTTCTTAGAGTCTTGGGCTATCTTGTTCCTCATTCAAGCACACACATTACACTTCAGGTGCATTTAGCCAGGTGCATTTTTTCTATCTTCGGTGCCTTGGGACATCATTGGGCGCATCCATGCCAACTTGGGTGAATTCATGCACTCACATTCTAAGTTGGATCAGTGCCTTATATACCACCTCAAACATTTTATGTGGGCTGATACCAACTGTTGGGCGCATTATCCCAAGACTAGTCATGCTAAGTCAGGAACCCCATGCGACAACCTCTAAAACATCACATCTACATCATAAAATGTGCAATGAATTTCTCACCTTGCGACCCATCTCGTCTACAACTAATCTCGCTCATGGGAACTCCCACTTAGAGGCTTGACAAAATACGTATTCATGGAAATTTCCATACAAAATGACAGCACATCTAGTTGGGATCTACCACTGGGAAAAAAATTCTATTGTTGATGAAATTCTTTTTCAAGACATCAACACCTAAGCTATATTTAGAAACTATCATTCATTTTTTAACCACCTTATTTCTCTTAAGATCATTGTAGAGGAGTGTCACAACACTAGAGCCAATCTCCAATTCTATTTTGTTGATTTTGGAAAAAAATTGGCATAGTTCCCATGACCAACCTTTATAATGGAGTAGAGGAGCTAAAATTTCTTTTCCAGTTGACGATTTTTCAATATAGTTGTATGATAATTTCATTTTGATGTTTATGAGCACTATGTGCTAAAAGAAAGAAATTAAATATAATATAGGAGCTAGGTAAGAATGTCTCGTCTCCCGTACCACTTTTGGCTTATACATTGACAAGAAAGAGGTTTCTATGGAAGAAACAAGTTATATCTTTGTGACTCTAGATGTCATACTCTTAATTCTTCTTGTTTACATTGATGATATTATTCTTATGATCAGGATCTCAATAAGCATCTAAAAGTTAACAATGATTTATGTTATAGTAATATATCAATTATAAGATTTAAGTCCTTATAATAAACAATGCATATGCAAATTCTTTATAAACAAAAGATGTTACCTTCTAAACCTTTAACTAATAAACCAAAAAATGTTTAGATTTTCACATCAAATTTATCGTTTACATCACAATATATAGGATTTGGTGGCATCCAAAACTCTTAATCCACTGACTCATATTCAATTCAAATCTACCATGGGATGAAAAATTGTCCTAGAAAACACCAAAAGAGAAAATTGTGCGCCAAAAACCACCTAAAATGAATGAGAAAAACTACTTTAAAAAATGTTTTTACAGGTTTTTCACCTCTTTTAACCCCATATTTCTCCCCAATGCATATGAATAGTAGCTATTCATGCAATGAATATAACAAATTGAACATCAATGTTAACTCTAACAAAATGAATGTTATAATAATTTATTCCAAGAAAATAACTTGTACTAATTTCTTATAGGAACACAACTTGATGGAAATTAATTCATATAAATATCTCATAAATAATATTCATTACAAGCTCAACTAGAACTATAACATTGGAAAAAGGATAAATGGAGTGTTGAAAACTTATTGAGCTTGAAAATCATTGTAAATAAATGCTTGGCATGTGATAAGATGAATCTCCTCTTTGAGATCCTCATCACCTTCATGATATTATATGGTCGTGATGTTTAGGGATGTAATATTTATATAAAATTGTAGAAAAAAATACAGCAAATCCAAATGCATTTCCTCATAGAGTAAATATAAAACAAGTCCTAGTTGAAGCTAGTATCTCCCTGGTTGACAACATGAATTTGACTAGATATCTAAAGTAAAAAATAATACAAACAAATGGATGACAAGAAGCTTCCTAAAATTTCCTCAGGCTCCAATCAAAACCACCTATGGATCTAATTAGATTGGTATAAAGATGTCAAGCCTTCACTAAATTATTAGGATATAAAGAAAATATCATTACAAAAAACTTGAAGATTATTATTATTATTATTATCCATTTTTAAGGTCACAACCAACACCAAATTGGTGTATGAGACCCCCTTGTTTGTGGGACAAGGGACCCACCTTCACGCAACGATTTGACTGCTAAGTCTACCAAGGCATACATACTCTACCCTTCTTATTTTGAACCTGTCACCTCTTAAAAAGAAACACATGCTCTTAATCATTAGGCCCGTATTAAGAAAAGAAAAATTAAGTACTATAAAAATATGATCAACTATATATCTTAGCTAGTATAAAAAATTAATTCAAAATAACTTAAGAAAAATAAATAAATAAATATATGAAAAATTAAATAATTCCATAAAAAAAAGCATTGTACCATTTATAAAATATATAGATTAAATGAATTTGTTACTTTTATGTTAAAAAATGACGCAAAGACCATGAGCACTTTATCTCCTAATCTATTTTCCTAACATTTTTACTCACCTTCCAAACATTTGTACTTATCCAAACTATAGTTTTGATGATTTACAAATGTATTTCAGCTTTTTTTTATGGAAACCCAATTTCGAAAACAAATCAAAATTTGCAATAAGTAAATGTGAAATAGGACTACAATCATCATAAGTTCAAAATCTTATTTCATTACGTGCATCGACATCAAATCTTTGTGCTTGACCATTCATAGATTTAAATAACGACCGTGTGACGTATTTGGTGTACACTCTCTCTATACGTCGAACATAGTATCAATAATAATATCTACCACATCTTCTCTGATAAGACGCGTTTCGAGTTTGTGAATAAATTATGTCTGGGAAACGAAACTAACAATCCAGAAGTTCCCTAATCCCAAAATTGCACCACGACCTACCTATGACGACAACTTGAAAAGGTGACAGTTCAGTGAATTGAATTTATGAAATTGTTTCAAGAATGCAAGTTTACCTATTTCTCGTCATCAATCTCGAATTTAAAAAATTGTTTTAAGAATGCAAGTTTACAAAACCGTAACACCCGCCTGCACTGTTTGCTGTTGGTGACATTCATATTATTTTTAGGGAGATTGATGGCTTTCACATGTAGCTAGACTCTGTTGATTTGTAGACTGGTTCATTACTTCGTTATGAAGGTTGCAAGGCTGAGCGCTCCTACGTTTTCATACGATATTACCATACCCTTAGCCAATCCCGGTAACTCGATTATGCCAGAACTGACGGCTTCTGAGGTTTAAACTAATTTTCACTATTTTTAATGGCGTGGGATCAGGGATTTTCATTTCGTTCCTCCTTCCTACCTCCGATAAAATAGGGACGAATCTCTACATTCAGATGAAATTCAGTTGTATATGTCCTGAAAATACAATCAGGTGCATTGAATGTATCCATAAAATCACAATCAGAATTCTAGCAGTATATTATATATCACACTAATAAATTATATATTAATGCTTCTTATTATGCTGTGTTTTATATATTTTACAGGAAACTTCTAGGAAAGAACTCGTTCAATATTTTCACAAAGCGAATCCATAACCTCATCTCTATCAATCGAATTCTTGAAATTTCCATTTTTCATTGTGTATATATCCTAATCATAAAACATTTGGATAACTAAATCCCAAAACCACGGGATAAAAATAAAATGATATGAATCTCCGTATACAGCGCCGTTCTCTATCGCCAATGCCGTCGCCTCACCCACCTCTCTTTTGGATTGACTTTGTTAAGATATGTTCTTCTTTTATTGGACCCTTGGGTGTTCAAATGATGTCAGTAATGATGTGTGGAAGTGAGAAAGCTCCACCAAATAGATTCTTAAGAATTGTCGGTTAACTGTACCATTCATGATTTAATATGGCCGGTGAAGGGTTGCGCCTGTTACAAGTATATGGTGTTTGCTGTCATTTGGGTATTGTTTACGTGCGATTTAAATTGTAGGTTTTAGATATACATATTATACAGAGCAATCCGTAATTACATGTCATATTTTCGTTCAGTTACATATAAATGAAGGGTTCATAAATTATATTCTTAATTAGTTACACATAGATTAAGGATTGAGCGTACCAGAATAGTCCTCTGCAGTCTCAAATCAATATGCGCCCAAAGCTTCATAGGTCTACAACTGATAGATCTTCCCCTGCCGGGTTTATAGGATTGAGTGGTTAAAATTCCAGTTTGAACATTGGAAAATTATAATTTGTGAATTCCAGCATAGTCCGGTATGTAAAACACAATAAAAAGGAATAAACAACTCCCGAGAAGGGATGGGTTTTCCATGGGTAGTTCCGTCGATATATTTTTCGAAGAAGGGCCCGCTGCCTCAGACCGCAAGGGTTCAGTCTATGCTTTGTTTCTGTAACATTTCGCGCTGCCTCTTATCATATTACAACATTATTTGTGCATTGACCCACTTCTAGGTTAAATTCGATTCGATTGGAGGTCGTGTACCGCAAAATGGACGGTATGTATAACTTTCCATTATCTGTTGATGGCAGCCAATTGTTCCAAGGCCGGAAGATATTGCAGTCATCTGCTCCCGTCATCAGCCCGTTCTGGGACGGTCGACATGGATCGAATCAGCCTCCCTCCAGCGATCACACTAATTTCCACTCAACCTTGGCCCTCGTGATCGCGGCCTTTCTGTGCACCCTTGTATGTCTTTTACTACGGCGGAGAGTATGGTGTACGACAAGGGGGGAAAGCGAGAGGGCATTCGAGCCACAAATCCGTCCCAGGGTCGAAAGAGGTGATAATGGTATGAACAAAATCGATATTGAAGCACTGCCCGCGACAGTGTACCGGAAGGGTTCGCCCCTCACAGGCATCGATTGCGCCATTTGCTTATCAGACTTTGTGGATGGAGAAAAGCTGAGAATATTACCAGGATGCTCACACAGTTTCCACATGGATTGCATAGACAGATGGTTGAATTTCAATTCTTCTTGTCCTTCATGTCGAAAATCCCCGCTTGATCTGCGGTTCAAGGCATCAATGGGAGTCGCCAACGCAGCTGCTGAAGCCTCCCAAAGCTCCCAAATGCGCGTTTCTGAACGAAGTGGTGTTACAGTGGCTCGTGCTGGTCCCTCCTCCTATACTTAACTCAACCATGGCATCTTTTTCGTCTCTTCTTCTCATCAATTCAAGCGTCCATGGAAGAGAGAATGTTCTTAAGGGCACATTACAGGAATGACCAGTCAACCCTGGGACTGTGGATGGGAGAACCTGTATCACGATACTGTTGCAGCCGAAATAGTCATGACGCCATCGCCGCACTATTGGAGCCCATGTATTAAATATTTTAGACAGAGGGGTTTGACAATTAATCCGTGGTTCAAGGTTGAAAATGAATTTGTAAATTAATACCGTTATGATGACTATTAGCTACAAAGCAGAGAATGCGATTAAGTGAAAATATAACACTGTCGTCCTGTAATGTTACGGTGACATTACAGTGACTGGCACTAATGTCGTATTCGGTTCATTGATATCCTACTCTGTAGATTTACCATGACAAACAACCTTGATGTATAAATGATATTTTCCAGAGATACTAGTTTTGGTAAATGTAATATTCAAAGAAACCCAAAACGTGACCGATCGAATATATATAAAAATATTCAGGTAGTTCTACCGACGCCGTAGTGATGCGATGTCTGCTTTTTTTAATGTCATTTTTCCTTTTCTCAATTTGTTTTATATTTTTTGTAAAAAATATTCGAAGCTGTGTAATTTGTGCGACAATTTAAGTTTCTTTTATGTTTTTTAACCTAAATTTAATTATGCGTTTAAAATATCATTTTAAATTATAAAAAACTATATGTCGAAATAAAATATTACATTTTTTATTCCTGAGAATATGTAAATTTTGTTGATATTTTTACATTTTACATATATAGCAGATATATGTTCAATTTATATTTACTTAATGCTTTAAAAAGCATATCACGGCCTATAAAAGGATGCTACTCAAAAAGGAATTCGTTGTCAATGAAATACAAAAAGTATGTTTTTTAAATTGAGAGTGAATAGATTATGGTATTGGTTTTAAAGATTTTGGTGGAAATTTGGGGAGCCAATTTTGATTAAATTATCATCTAATTGTTATTTAAAATATATTTTCCAGTGTAGATATAGATTTAGTATTTTAATATTTTTTGAACATTTAAATGGTATAGAATTTACAATTTAGATTTGTTATTCCAATAATTTTTTATACAATCTTGGTCACATTCAATTAAAATATACATCTATAAAAAACTCCAAAACATATAACAAATAAACTACTACATAAACTATCCTAATCTCTTTTTTTCATGATATATCGAATTTTATTATATAATGGAAAATGAAAACAACAATCTAAATTATTAGTAGTAAATACTAAGAATCTATAACACACCAAATGTAAAATGATGAGTGTGAGATAAGCAATATATAATGGATGAATATATATAAATAAATGATTATTTATTTATTATTACTTAATATGTGAAAAACATGAACATTATTTATAGTTATTTTATTTATAAAAATAGAAATATTAATTTAAAATGTATTTAATTAAATAAAAATATGTATATAAATTGAAATTAAAATCATATGATGATGATTATCATCCACTAAAATCTATCATGATTTTTGAACTTTTTATTCCTATACCCAAAGAGAATTGAGACAATTTTTCTTTTTTTAGTTGTAAATTGTAACCATTCTATTCCAATAGAAAACATGAATAAGTTGCTTTCATTTAACTTTCTTTGGGTTGAAATATACCTTTTTCACACCCCGAAAAGCTTCAAAACATAAACAAAAATCCTCATAGAAACCCCATTACAATGATCTAAGAGACCCAAAGAAAACTTCTACTCCCAAACAGAGAAATCGTTGAATACCAACCACAAAATATGTAGTCCTATAATTAATTCCGATGACATGACCAGGTTTTTTTTTTCTTCCCCTTTCTCCATCCAACCTCGAACCAAACCTCTACATCAACCTGCTCTGTAGCAAAAGAATTAGGGGCCGCATTTCCTTCATATAATTCCAATGCCATGGAATCATCCTTATTTATCATTTCCTTATGACTCTCAGAAAGGTTTGAATCATGAGTTCTTTTATGTCCGCTTATGACAGCCACAACCATGGTTAAATCACAATTTTGCTTTGTACTTGGCTGATTCGCCCTTGCAGTGAAATGAGATGCTCCCCTTGGGGGTGATGGTAACCTTGGTACATTTTCTGTGTTTTGCGACTTGTCTTTTCTTTGACCATTTGATTCATTAGATCCAATTTCGTCCATAGGATCTCTCTAACCATGAATCAAATTATTAAGAAGTGAGGAGACAACTCCTTTCAGAAAAGGACAGACATTTTGAAGATGACCAACCTATTAGCAGTTCTCACATCAGAAAGATGTGTTTTGGTAATCAAAGGGTTGATAAAACACATTACCCTTCCACTGAATCTCTATTTATTGGGAAAAGAACTATGAATATCAATTTCCACACATATGCAGACATAGATGAAGATTCCTTAATAAAGTATATCCTCATCTATTTTAATAAATCACCCAAGTAAGTTACCCACTTGTTCTAAAAGCTTTGAGTGGGTAAAGTGAATGGGAAATTTGAGAAACCTTATGCAAACTGGAGTAGAGATATCCAACATAGTAAGATAGTTAAATCCTAAGAACCATCGCTTCACTGAAATACCGACATACCACAAAAAAACATGGACCTTGGTTAAGGATTTTTTGCATTTCCTCAAGATGTCTAAAGAACATCATAAAAAAACCTTTTGAACAAAAAAGAAACTCCAAATTTTAGGTCCATTTTAGATATACCCAATCTCTAAGTGTATATGATGAGGGAAAGAATCCATTGAAATGACATATGGTTGAATTTTCTTGGAATTCATCACCCTTAAAATTGGTGTCAACATTTGTTACTTCAAGGAATGGTGTGTCCCTAGAATGTTCAACAACAAACCCCAAGCTTGAATGATCTTTTACAGGTAGAGAGTTGGAGCCAAGTTTAAGGACATCCTTGAAAGACATGATTTTGGTAGCAAAAGGAGCTCATCCCTCTCCCCTCGCTCCCCCTTTACGCCGTACAATGAGGAAAGAAATAAAATTCTTTATAGTGTCAGGCTCTTTAAGGTCCTTTGACAAATTTAATTTCTTCCCTTCGAAATGGAGACATATCACTCCCAAAGGTCCTCTAGTATTGGTATGAATTCTAGATGCAAGGGAGGATATGACATATTTCTCCCTAGCCATGAATCATTGCAATCTTACATCCAAGTTTTTGACAATAATTAGAAAAGGAGGAATCCGTGAAGACTGTGGATCTGGAGCATAGTGAAAATTGCACAGGATTTCAATAATATCTAGCAAATGATTAATGAAAAACACTTTGCAGGAAAACCCGTTCCACCTTTGGAAATTTTTGTCAAACATTTCTCCGAACACTTTGCAGCCATGCTTCGTAGCAAAGTGTTCGACACTAAAAAATAATCTAGATCATGGCCACCAAAAATCCCATTGCCAATATTAAATTTCCGATCTGATTGTACGCTTGGTACAAGATGGACCAACAATTATTTGTAGAGCTACGGAAATAGATGAATAGTCTCCTCTGGGCTTCCAGTAGTGGAGGTCCGAGGTCCAAAAATGAACTAAAATGATGCTTTTAACATGATGGGTAGCAGGAGCTGAAGGACCCTCGTGAGAGATACTTTCTTTTCTGTGAAAATATCATCATTGGAAACAATCTCCTTCATTATTTCTTAAAACAAGAAGTGAGAAACTCTTTCATCCCATGGATTTTCGGGAATTGATAAACTTCCACTTTCATGATGGGAGAGATAAATTTTTTTTAAAGATTGGGTTTAATCACCTATTTTAGTTCTAGAGATTATGGTAGATCACCTCCTTAAAATATCGTAGTTTACTTTTTCCCTCTAGCTCTTCATTTGTCCACAATTTCTCTTTAAATTTGGAAGTAATAATATTTTTAGTATTATTTAGATTCTGAAAAATAGTATCCTCCTTTATTCCCCAATAGCCTAGCCAAGGCTCGACATCATTATGCCACTCCACCCTTGCTTGAGCAGTAAGTAGGGGATTTTTCTAATGTTAGAATCAATATTAGGAAACCTCATGACATTTATATTATAGAACTTCTTATACATAATATATCTAGCCATAACCATGGTTTAAAATGGAGAAAGTTCCACTTCAATCAACATGATAAGGCAGGGAATATTTTATTTAATATTAATGTTATAGGTTATAAATTATCTTTGAATATATTCAATCTTCCACCATAATCAATGAAATATATTGCAACACCAAACTTTATCCCGCAACGCCAAACCTTACACTTATATAAAATAACATAGAAGAAAAGAATCTTAAAAATAAATTTTCTTTTAATCTTAAATTCAAAAATCATCTTACTTACAATTATTTTAACCTTCATAATAAACTTTCTGATATTTATTTATTCTTTTCTCAATACTTTAACATATATAAAATGTAAAATATAAATTCCGATTTCATTAATATTTAAGATATACCAAATTTAAAAATTATTCATTATTAATTAAATAAAAGCCATGATTTTATTCATTATTTATTCGGTAATCTTTGATATGCCAAAAATAATATTAACCCCAAATTTACAAGAACTTTTAAATCGCACACAGCTCATTTTCAACGAGTAATACCTATAATGGTTAACATTTACAATTCTAACATTTGGATTTCTGAAGCAATATTTCCTTCTCCTAAGATTGGCCTGCTAGTACATGATTATGGGCCATTCGTAACCATTTCTTTAAATTATAATTACATGTTCAACAAAGTTTTTTTTTTGGGCAAAGAGTGATCGCAGTGAATGATACGATTGCCAATTATATACAGATAGCCATCACATCCTCCCCCTTATTAGATAAGGAAAATACACTTGAATCGAGATAACTAAAAATCCCACTTGAAGTGGAAGAGAATTGCAAATCAATGGTCATAGCATTCGCATTGAAACAATAAATGAATTGCTTAATATTGATGTTACTCAATATCGCAACACATTTGATTCTCATGATGCCATCTGAATTTGCATGATTATTTATCACAATGACCTAAATAAATTGATTAATATTCACGTTACTCAACAAGGTGGCAATATCGCAACACATTTGATTATTTGAATTTTAATTAGTTTAATGAATTTTTGAGGTTTTTTTAATTAAAGTTTTGGGAAAATGTTGAATATTTTTATTTCTTTTATTTTTTATATGACATAATTTTGGTAGGGATTTTTATTTTATTTTATTTATCATTACCTCATAAGTTGCTTTAAAATTAAAAAAAGGTTAATTTTGTAAGTGGTCATTCTAGGGTGAGTGCCATGCTTAACACTAGTACTGCTATGGCCAATGATGTCAGAACTGATAAGGAGCCATATCAATTCATAATCAAGAGATTGTGGAGGGGAAAGAAAGATAAGACTAAACAAATACAACCCCTCAACAAAATTTACATAAGCAAGAAGTAATAGAGAAAGAGAAAGGTGTCTACAATTATCGTTTATGTTACTTACCCAACACACCCATTCCCTTGCACACCCTTTATTTCACGCATATTACCCTTTTTCTGATCATCCTTTATTCAACATATTCTTTAATATTTGTTGTTTACTAGTAATGATAGAGACAATGTCGGTCAGTTCTTAGTGAAAATGGAGTAGATAAGAAAACACATTTGGGGTTGGGCATATGCATAATGAGGCACCATTCCTCAATGCGAGAATTGGCCCATAAGAAATAAAAATGCTTGCATGACAACACATCACTTCAACACATACAGACGTTCCAGAGACGTAATATGCAAACTAAAGGCAGCTGTGTTACTAAGGACTCTAACAAATGTTGAGGCAATTGAGACCAAAGTGATTCATCTCTAACTGAGTGTTCTAAATCATCTTCGACCATTCTAATATATGTACTTTCATCGGAAGAATAGAAATATCTTAGTAGATTGAATTGTTGGAAGTAATGCTTCCATGTAATGTATGTGTTGTCATTGTGAGTCCCTAGGTGTCAATCTAGAAGTAGTCAGTTTCCTATGTGTGAGTTGTAATAGCTATCTAGATGTGTCATTGTCAGTGATCTAGATACTATAAATATAACCCTTGATATTGATAAAATATATTGTGTTTGGTATTGTATTTAATCGATTTCTCTGCTCTCTCCCTATTTTCTATCATGGTATCAGAGCTAGATCTAGATTGATTTCCTCACGGAAAAGCCAGAAAGATGTGAGAGAGCATTGAATTTTATTGCTATGTAAATAGGTGAGAGTAGGAGTGTTGTTTTGTTAGTGGTTGTGTAATTTATATGTCTTTGTAAATTTTTTGTCTGGAGTGTGTGTTAGAATTGGTCTGAATCACCTTGTTTCTCATCTCGAACTTGGATACATCGCATTGTACACAGTCTCTCCAGGAATAGGAACTTCCAGGATGGTTTCCAATGCTCGTGTGTTGTTTGTTTCTTAGTGTTGAGTTGTTGGGTTCCTTGTTAAGATCTTCTTGTTGACTGCTGTTGAGATCTGAAAGTCAAGACGCGCCACTGATCCATCAACCAGAGTCATCCAAACTTCTGCTACGGTGTTATTCCAGTTGCACAACCTAGATCTATGATAGAATTGTTGGCAAGTGCGTTGATAAGGGTGAATTTGAGGAGTTCATGATGAATTCCGCTGAATTATCACTTCTCCCATGGTGTGAATTCTTCAACATGTAAATCTGGACAGCGGTGATAGAAAATATTGAAATCGTTCTTCAATGAGTGGTGAATGATGCGTGGAGAAGATATGGTGTATCAATAATGGACAATTCATTTAGATGGAGGAACTGGGAATTGTGTGTAACGGTGATAAGAGCTTCTTGCAGGGTGATTCCTCTCATGGAATTTCTAGAACATGATGAATTCATTCGAGATGCTTAATGGAAAATGCTCTGTCATTGTCTCAATGAGTGTGGATTTATGTTTGGGTCTAGTTGGATTTCAACATTGTAAAGCCATCAAAAAGTATTGTATGGCTTATGATGGGTGAATGTCTTTATTTATGGTTATTTTAATATTGGCGTGGTTGTTTGGTATATTGTAAGGAGTTTGGTATATTATAAAGAGGAAGAGCAAGAGTTTTCGGGTTTGGGTATTGTGATTATAATTAAAAATAATAATAACAATAACAGTTGTGAGATTGTGTTGATGTTTGTGGCGTGGGTTGTAAAATAATTTTTGTGTAAAAAAGGAAGAAAAAAATGTAGAACCACAAAGAACAGGCCAAATATTCCATAGACTAATGTGACTCGTCGTGCTCTAGGAGCATTATTCATAGGTAGTTCTTGATAATGTCAATCTGGTGTGACCCGTCATGCTCTAGGAGCATCACTACATGTTATTTTATAAGGTCAAGTTGTAGAATTGTCTGTTGAAGACATTTTGTATCCAGAATGTTATCCTAGATAACTGATGAAGGCTGCGGAGGGTCGTGGATTCACAGATGGTGGTAGTTCCATAGGATGGTTTAGTATCAAGACTGACCCATTGTGCTCTGGGAGGTTGAGAAGTGTCAATTCTGCAAAGTTCATCAATGATGGTCAGAGGTGGTTACATCTTAAATGGAGTTCAAGTGACAGCTTGAAGGTGTGGTGGTGAAAGAGAGGTGTTTGCAAGATTCCAGAGTGGATGTGGGTGCTGATGATGACCATATCAGACAAATCTGGCAAAGATTTATTTATTGTTGTAATGTGGTTTTTTTTATATTTTCTACATGTAAGCATTAAGGTACGGTGTTGGAAGTAATGCTTCCATGTAATGTGTGAGTTGTCATTGTGAGTCCTTAGGTGTTAATGTAGAAGTAGTCAATTTCCTATGTGTGAGTTGTAATAGCTATCTAGATGTGTAGTTGTCATTGATCTAGATACTATAAATATGTAACCCTTGATATCAGTAAAATATATTGTGTTTGGTGTTGTTTTTACTCGATCTCTTTGCTTTCTCTCTATTTTCTATCATCAATGGCTTCTTTGCCAAGTCGCAAAATGGCCATGAACATAGATGAAGGAATCCGTCGCAAAGTATAGAGAGGTATAATCACATAGTGGCAACGCCATGTCATCATGAAACCATCACAAAATTGTCCTTACACCCACATGGATACAGATGACCATGTGAAGTACAAGTAATCCTAAGTATTCTTTTTCTCATATTTATATATATGGTTGTTACACAATCAACTTAGTTATATGGAATGAATAAATTCAAAGAATAAGAATTATTATAATTATACCATCGTGTATGTTCTATGACAATGATATAAATTCATCACTGTTCATAATTCGAACCATTGAAATCAATAGAATATGGTTGACAACTTGTGTACAGTATCATATAGTAAATGTTGAAACCAATTGAAAATCTTGTACACAAAGGAAAATGATTCACCTTTCAATATAATCATAACTCCATTGTATATCACAATATTTGAGATATGGAGGTTGTTGCATATATTAAAAGTCTTTTTGGAGTGGTTGCGGAACCGATAATAGGCAGCATGAAATATCTTGGTTACCATATAAAACCATGTAGCTATAAGGTTGTTGATTGGATGTGGCTTGTGGATCGGTTCTATAAAAGGATTTGTGGATGGGAGTTCAGATGCTTATCATTGAAGGGTCACATCATATTGACACACTATGTGCTTACGTAGTTGAGTGTACACTGGCTCATCTACTTCATCTCCCACTTACTATTATTAAGAGCCTTAATAGAATTATGGCTAAATACATCTCGACTAGTAGCAAAGAAAAAAACAAATTTCATTTGGCCAAGATGTCCCAAATCACTCTCCCAAAGAGTATGGGGGGCTGGGGGATTATGAACCTGAGACACTTTGGATGGGCGTTATTGCTGAAATCTCTATGGAGGGGGATTTTTGGAGATGGTACCTGGGGTAAGATCATTAGACATAAGTACCAAAAGGATCAAGATTTTCCGGTTTGGTTTCACAGAGGGTGTATTGGGATCTCATCGGGCTCAACCATCTAGCTTAGCTTCACAAAATAGATAAAATTTTCATAAAAAATCTTGCATGGTCTATGGGGTCAGTGCACAGGATTATCAATAGATTTGATCACATTCTGGGTACTGGGGTCGACTGCTACATAACTGAGGATTTTATCTGATGCATTAACAGTAGAGGTATTTTTTTGGAACCAAGTTATATTTGCATGGTGGGGTCCCTGCCCTACTTGGAAATGTGTAGAGGAGTCGGGTTTGTTTGGACAAATGGCGAGGGAATGGGATCAAATCTGTGTTGGCATGAAATTTTTAGGAATCTGTCGAGAGGGAAATAGTGATCAGATTCTTTGGACCGGCAAGATGAAGGCGGGGAACATCTTGGTAGCTGACATATATAACACTCTCTGTGGACAGGAGCTCCATCTTTTGGGGAAATGTGATTTTTATAATTACTCGAAAACAAAAATTCCCATCAAAATCATCCTTCTTTTCTGGCTGGTATGTAAAAATAAAAACCTCACATGGGAAAATCTCGAAAAGAGACATTGGCATGGGCTGAGTATATGTGTGATATGCAGGAAGTCGGAGGAGAACAATGAACACATGTTTATAAGATGGTCCAAAACGATTCATGTATGGAATAAATTGGCTACTTCTATTGGCTTTGCTTGTATTCAATTTGACAACATCATGATTTGTATGCAATGGTGGATTACATGGAAATCCCCATGGAGGATTATCCCCCCAATCCTTTTCTGGGTGATATGGAAATGGTGAAACATAAATATTTTTGAAAACTCTAAAGACAACTTTATGTTGGTATTTGATCGCACTGCTTCTTTTTACTCTATTGGTTTTTCCCTCGATATTGGGCCTAAAAAAAACTTCGCAAGCTGTCGGGCCCACAGATGGAGTATCCTGCTGGATTTCTTGATGGGGCGGCTCAGATATACAAATGTGGATGCAGTTTTTGGATAGCTATTATGAAAGAACAAGAATTTTGGGTAGACTAGAATGTGGGCAGCGCCACGAATACAAGGGCTGAAGTGATGGCCCTCTGGGGCATTTTATGGTTTACAAACTTCTTCAACATCCCTGACATTCACATATTTGGGGATTCAAAGATCATTATTGATCATGTCAAAGGATGCGCAAAAATCAATCAACAAATGCTCCTTGGATGGCTCAAGAAAATCGACAATCTTTGGTCCTTATTTGAAAATTCCTCGATTATGCACATCGGAAAGGGTTTCAATGAACAAGCCAATCGACTATCGAAGCAGGGTCTACAGGAACAACTAGATGGTATGCACATTGAATTCAAACTGGGAGACACCATATTGGATGCTGGGCCGATTCCATTTCCTGGGTAACTATAGTTGCATTTTTTTTGTATACTCAATGTTTTTTTTTTGGAAAATCTATCTAGTTTATTCCCTTGCTGTGACTAGGTGATAAAATTATATGGGGATCTGTGAATTATATGTATGTCTCCACATGATGAACTGGATGATGTTTTTCTTTTTTGTACAAATAGACTATTTATGACACTTTTATATATAGCTAAAAACTAGATATCATGCCATAAAATGGTAAAATGATGTATATATTATGAGTATTGACTACTAGATGGGAAGCGGGATGCATGCCCAAAAATGATATAGAATGGTTATGATATAGATATCTCAGAAGACAACATATGTAATTTAATCTCATATAGTAATATATTTTGTTATTCTCGTACTGAAAGAAAAAAATCAACGTATAAGCTCTTCGAATGTGACTATGATGATTCACATTTTAATATAATCCATTACTATAAGATCTTTGAATGTGCTTTGATTTCTCGTGTTTACCTAAACACCTTAATTCTTGTCGATTACATAGGCTTACAAAAGATGAAACCTCAATTTAATGCATTTTCTAATGCATAACACCATACACCTAGATTTCTTATTGTGTGGGCTTAACATCATTCGGGCCCCACACAGCGTTGTTGGAGGCCACACAGTCCACTCCAGACTGTCCATACTTTTTGTGCTATTTTAAACAAACAAAATTTGTATGTAAATATTTATAATATTCGTTGGACATTTACTGATGCAAAAGTCACACTTGGATTTCTTCTTCTGCGGCCTTGGCATCATTTGACCCCTTAACAATAAATATATGCCGCACACAATCGGCTATGCACTTCCCATACTTCACAACCCATACATCTTTTCGTGCTATTTTAAATAAATGAAACTTTTATGTAAATATTTATAATATCTGTTGCACATTGACTGATCCAAAAGTCACAGCTAGATTTCTTCGTGTGGGCATAACCTCATTAGGGCCCCGCACAATGTTGTTGACGCTGCTCCGCACTACCATTATTCCACAACCCATGCAAATTTGTGTGTTATTTTAAACAAACGAAATACGTATCTAGATATTTATAATATTCGTTGGACGTTTGGTGATCCAAAAGTCGCAACTAGATTTCTTCTGGCCTACACAATGTTGGTCGACCCCACACAGCTGGATCCGCACTTCCCATACTCCATGGGTCATGCATCTTTTTGTGTTATTTTGAAAAAATGAAACTTGTATGTAAATATTTATAATATCATTAGAGGTTTACCGTTTACTGATCCAAAACTCATCTGTGTGTTCGATAGTTTTTATCGTCATTTCTTTTGCTGCCAACACACTCAAGCAAACTGTGTGCTTCCACGACTTTAACTATACAAAGGTAATTACATGGTCTTGTTAAACATGCCTCTCAAATTGGTTTCAACACTTCTACGTATGGTCAAATATATGGCCTGCAACAATGTACGGCAGATAGTCCATTAATGCCACAACTACTCACAACGAGTAGTGAGTAGAATTCAAAAAGAGTATGGAAATATTAGTTGTGGTTTAATTTTGTTTGATGACTGTTCCTTACGTTATGTAAACTATGATTGCTTGAGACAAATGTATACTGGTGGATCACATCATTACAATGAAAGTAATGCGTCCAACCGCAATATCTTTATCTAAAATCTTGAGATCCTATTCACCAATTTGTCAATTGAAGTAACATTTGGATCTAAATTATATACTTCTCGCACAACTACATGCTCCTTGTCTTGAAGGATTTACGGTTTGGTGCAGTGCATCATGGATATATAAGGTATCGAATGCAAAACTTGTCTCTTAACTACAATCAATTTTATTTTATCAAGAAATTTTTGAAGCGAGGGAGCTATAGTTTTTACCACAAGCTACATTGTTCATTATGAAAGGTGTCTTTTCATTAATTCTATTTCACATCCATCTCCATCCATGGGGCCAACTATTTCACCACGTTAAGAATAGCTAATTATTTTGTTATATAAAGTATTCTAGAGTGTTAGTTAATTTGAGTTAAGTGAGTGTCATTTTTAGTTCAGTGTTATATTTAGAAATGTTAAATTTAGTGAGTGTTGCATGTTGAAGTTAGCATTAGTTTATTCTCAATTAAAAAATATAAATACCTTTCATAGAGTTTATTATAATCAATTCGAGTTTGTGTGATCAATATAAAAAAGAAACAACTCATATTGTTTTTGTGTGTTAATTTTGTGTCTTTCTTCTTCTTTCTTTCCAATAAATTAATATGAAAGCGAAGTTATATAAAGCTAAAGAAAAACAAATCAACAACATTACTCCCTGAGAAAAATATTTTCTTTTTCTCTTTATTAAAACTATAACGTACTCTTCACGTTGTATACAGTGTTATAATGCAGAGACACCTAAGGAGAGGTGTGTTACAACACTCGAACTTAATGGGCGAGTCCATAAAGCATGCTACATCTGGGGACTCACTACGTTAGAGAATTAACGCATCGAAACCTTGTAGTAACAAGCATTTGCACGTGACCCCATTAAGTTTCACGTCGTGTTAATTCGTGAGCAATGCAAAGTTTAAAGGGGTTTTAAAAAATAAGTCACATGGCCTTTGGCTAACATGAAAGTTTTTTGGTTTTTTTAATTCGTGACCCCTTCTCTTAACTAAGCAGTTATTTTGTTGTATGAAAAAATTAAAGGGGGAGATTGTAATGTTTCTTTTTGAAACTAGGAGCCTTTATAAAGTGGTTTATTAAAAAACAAAAAGATTTAAGGAAGAGTTTTATTACAAGGGTTTTATTAAAAGAGTTTATAATTCGTTTTTTTTTTTTTTTTTCTTTTTCTTTTTCGGGTTAAAATGTTTAAAAAAGGTTTATAAAGGTTATTTAGCAAAGGAGGGTTTTATTATTATTTGGAGAATGACTTTGTTTTTTTAAATATGACTTTACCAATCTTTTAGTTTTAATTGTCACCATTTACATAGAAGAACTATGATATGTGGGCCATCAAGATGGAGACAATGTTAAATGCTCATGATGATTGGGACTACATTGGGATTGGAGTTCTGGAACTTAAGAATGAAGAAGTAGAACAAACCCTCACACATGAATAGAGGGAGGAATTGAGGATACAAAAAAAGAAGAATGCACAAGCATTGCAACTTATCCAACAAGTAGTGGACCAAGCAGTATTGCAGAAGTTTATGATCATGTATTTAGCAAACACAGGGTGGGAGACTTTGGAGACAAGTTATAAAGGTATGGCCAAAGTTAATATTATTAAGTTGCAAAATACTAGGAGAGAGTTTGAAAGTCAACACATGAAGGACAAATAATATTGATTCATTCATGAATTTGATTTTGACTATTCTAAACGAGTTAAAGGTTTATGGTGATGACATTCAAGACCAAACAATGCTTGAGAAGGTCCTCATATCTACCTTTACTAAGTTTGATGTTGTTCTAGCAACTATTGAAGAAGATAAGGATTTTGTGTTGCTGATAGTTGATGAATTGATGGGATTAATTTTAACCCATGAGGCGAAGATGGAAAAAATTAATAAGGATTCCTCCCTAGAAACAACTTTTAAAAGCTAGGTTTTTATCTCAAGAGACAAAGGTCAAGTCACAAGTAGACGAGAGTAAGAGGAAAAGGTGGTTAGAGAAATGGAAGAGAAGAGAAAGAATAAGAAAGTTGAAGCAATAGAAGAACCCTCAACAATAATCAAAGAGTCAATAAATCCAAGGTGAGATGTTATAATTGCAATAAATTTGGTCACTATGCATGTGATTGTAGGAAGACGATAGCTAATTAAGGAAAGCAAAGAGCTAATGTAACTACAGAGAATAGTGACTCCATGTTCCTTACTTTCCATACCATACATGAACCTTATGACAATGTTCGGCTTCTCAATAGTGGTTGCAGTAACCAAATGACTGGAAACAAGAATCTAGTTACAAATCTGGATCAATCGGTGAAGGAAAAGGTCAAGTTGGGGACTGACAAGACTATGGATGTAGATGGAAAAGGAGTAGTCAACATTATAACTAAGAAAGGGGAACCAAAGACAATTTCAAAGGTATATTATGCTCATCGTTTAAAAAATAATCTGATAAATGTTGTTCAATTAATGCAGAAATGATGCAAAATTATTTTTGAGGGAAAAAATTTTGTTATATATGAAAAGCCCCGAAGCAAGCATCTGACAGAAAAGGTGTAGATGACGAGGAACAAACTCTTTCCTCTGATCATGAATTATAGAAATAAAGTTAGTTCTTTTATGGTTGCATGCTCTGATGACTATTCGTTATAGATTTTTCATTTTGAACATTTGCATTTCTCTGGTTTGAGATTGTTGCAGCAGAAACAGATGGTTAGAGGATTGCCTCCCATCAAAGAACCTTATCGTACTTGTGAGTGTTGTATATTGGGAAAGAAACACTATGTATTTTTTCTGAAAGGAGTTGCATACAAAGCAAATAAGCCACTAGAGCTAGTTCATACATACCTATGTGGACCCATGTGAACACAGTCCATTGGGGGAAGTTATTAATTCCTCACTTTCATTGATGATTTTAATAGAAAGACATAGATCTATTTTTTGAATCAAAATTTTCAAAACTTTTGCAAAGTTCAAAGAAAATCCCTAGCAGAGAACCAGAGTGACCATTAGATCAAGGTATTGAGATATTATCCTGGTAGAGAATGTGATTTGAAGGCTTTCCATCCTTACTATAGACAATAAGGAAATAGAAGGAAATTTACAACTAGATACACACTGTAGTAGGATGGTGTAGCAGAGAGAAAGAATATAAAAATTATGAACATGACAAGAAGCATGGTGAAAGGAAGAGGAAAAGGTGGTTGGAGAAATGGAAGCGAAGAGCACGAATAAGAATTTTGAAGCAATAGAATAATCCTCAACAACAATGAAAGAGACAATAAATCTAAGGTGAGATGTTATAACTGCAATAAATTTTCTCAGTATGCGTGTAATTGCAGGAAGATGATAGCTAATTAAGGAAAGAAAAGAGCTAATGTAACTATAGAGAATAGTGACTCCATGTTCCTTACTCTCCATGCCATGCATGAACCTTTTGATAGTGCTTGGCTATTAAATAGTGGTTGCAGTAACCACATGACAGACAACAAGAATCTAGTTTCAAATATGGATCGACTGATTAAGGCAGAGGTAAAGTTGTGGATTGATAAGACTGTGGATGTAGATGGAAAAGGAGTAGTCAACATTCTCACCAAACAAGGGGAGTCAAAGACAATTTCTAAAGTATATTATGTTCCAGGTTTAAAAAATAATCTCATAAGTGTCGATCAATTAATGCATAAATGATACAAAATTATTTTGAGGGACAAAATTTTGTTATATATGACAAGCCCTAGAGAAAGAAACTGATAGAAAAGGTGCATATGATGAGGAACAAACTATTTCCTCTTATCATGAATTATAGAAATCAAGTTAGTTATTCTACGGTTGCATGTTCTGATGACTATTGGTTATGAATTTTTCATTTCTTTGGTTTCAGATTGTTTCAGTAGAAACAGATGGTTAGAGAATCACCTCCCATCAAAAGACCTTTATAGTACTTGTGAGTGTTGCATATTGGGAAAGAAACTCTACGAATTTTTTCTGAAAGGAGTTGCATACAAAGAAAAGAAGCCACTAGAGCTAATTCAAACAGACCTATGTGGACCCATGCGAACACAGTCAATTGGTGGAAGTCATTACTTACTCGCATTCGTTGATGATTTTAATAGAAAGACATGGATCTACTTTTTGAAGCGAAATTCTAAAATTTTCCAAAGTTCAAAGAATTCAAATCCCTAGTAGAGAAACATAGTGACCATTGGATCAAGGTATTGAGATCATATGATAGTGGAGAATGTGATTTGAAGGATTTCCATCCTTACTGTAGACAATAAGGAATTAGAAGGAAATTTACAGCTAGATAAACTCCGCAATAGAATGTTGTAGCAGAGAGAAAGAATAGAAAATTTATGAACATTAAAAGAAGCATGTGGAAAGGATGAGTGTACGATCCCTCGACTGCCAACTAGGTCTATAACATAAGTTACCCAAAATAGGTGGTTTTTTTTTCTTTTTTTACAATTAATTTGTATATATATTCATAAGTACACCATATATATATTTACTTAATATATGTAAGTTTTCAATTAAATCATACAAATTATTAAAAAATGTTTGAAGATATAATTAAATTGTCTCAAATCCAACTGTAATATTAAATGTTCATTTTAAATCATAAAATATGACTTCACATATAAAACCCATCCATGTTTCATACAAACATTGAAAATAGATCCATATTACTTCTATATGTTAACAATACTCTATATAGACTTTGTATCATGCTTTTTTCCTTTCATAATACATGAAAACTAAAAACATTAATCCTCGCATAAATTATAAGTATTTCAAAAATAAAGAAGAACTCATCATATCCAAAAACATTCATTTGTAGAATCTTTCTTTGCAACAATAGCCTATATTTCAAATATAAAATTTTGCCATTTTATAAATATTTGATACCATTAAATGATCACAGCATGGGGATCCATTTCCATTTCCTCTTCTCAATAACTTACTTAGTGACATCATTGTCAAATATTTTTAGTAGTGATGGAAATTCTTTTAGCTCATATATTGTTGACCCCACTATAATACTTTCTTCTTAAATTTCCAGTATTATAACTTGAATAATCTTTCTAATTTCAAATCCATTTATATTACTTCCCAATTAGCTTTTGTATTTACCCGAAACAACTAAAATTAATATGTTTATGTACTATAAGAATCTTTCATCAATACCATAGCTTTACATGGAAAATATTACAAGGGAATTATATATATATATATATATATATATATATATATATATATATATATATATATATATATATATAAAAGGAAAAATCCAACATAATCCTTATTTCAGTTTTTAGAAAGTAAGATACACTTTCCAATACTTAATAAATCACATACAATTTCAATTACTTAATAATGTGGTAATATTTATATTACTTTAAAATCATGAAAAAGAAGACGATGTCATTGAATCTCAAGCTTAGTAAAATAAATCCAATTTAATATTCGAATAACATCCACATCCATGTGAGGGAAGGATACCAAAGAATGGTATCCATACGTGATTGGTCATAATTACCAAAATATGTACTATTTGAACTTACTATTTTTATTATTACAATTGCATGTTGCATGAAACAAAATCAAAGTATAACTTGACAACCTACATAAAGACTCATAAGTATTCTTTTCAATGAGAGTGAAAACAAGAAAAACAAACTTTTCTTTCACATTGTCCAAACAAAACGACTTTGTGAGGAAACTCACCTACTAAGATTTTGTGTCATGTAGAGTGAAACATTAAAATAATAATAAATTATTTAAAACCCATTCTAAAATAAACTATTGGTAAAATAACCAAATATCCGAGTGTATAAAATGTTTAATAATAAACGTTATAAAATATTACAAAGCTTATATTCTTTCAAAAATTATCGTATGCTAATATTTTTGACAAAAATAAAAACTTTAGACTACATAAATCAAATGGATAAATCATAAAGTCTCATTTTCCAAGGATGCATATAAATATTGCCAACATTATAAAATATTACCAAGGTTAGAAAAGATTACCAACATTGTAAAATATTACCAATGTTGACCTCTTTCAGAAACCAATACTTTTGGCAATTACAAAAACTTCAAACTATATATTGCAAAGGGAGGAATCATAAAATTTTTATAGTAAAAGTTACAAATGATTAGCATGCTAATTTATCTCATAACATTTTCTATTAAAAGTTACAAACATTACCGCATGTTTTCTAGTAAAATTTACAAAGTTTGCCACACTAATTTGTCTCACAAACTGTATATACCAAGATAAATGTAACACACGAATATATACACCCATCAAACTAAAATCAGTATCCACCATTGCGTTTAATAATATGGCACTCTAAATTAGGACATTGTCATTGGTAAGAAATAAATTAAGCAGAGATATATGTTTTTCTTTTCTCCAAAATGATTAAGCGTTAGATTTCAAAGAATACTTTCTTTTCTATAAAAATAATAAGTGCTATATTTTAAGATAACTTTCTTTCCTTGAAAAATAATAAGTATTATATTTCTAAGAAAACAAGAAGAAACAGTGTGCATGGTGCCTTCAAAACAATGACTTCTAAACTATGAAATAAGACTTGTACGGAACACTATTATTAGATAAAAGATAAACATATAACCTTTAAGGAAACCAACTAATAGAAGGAGGATGACAGAGAATATGAATATGAACATCATCTCTTCCAATTATAATTTACATGACATGGTTTGTTTTTTTTTCTTCTACCTTTTTTTATACTCAGACAGGTAAAATACAAGCTTAAATTGTAATCCTTCTTCTTTCTTTCCCAACAAAATAAACTAATTAATAACTCGTCTTCAATATATTATTTCATAAGAAAAAAATTACAGTAAAGAAAAGAGTTGCACACTCAAAATAATAATTGTACACTTGTAATGGATAGAAGACATAGGGACTATAATTAACACTACCATGTTGTCCCCTCACAACCCATTTAAATGAAAGAATTACTAAATGGAAGAATTACTAATTGAAGCCTCTATTCACCCATTAGTTAAAATAGAAACAATGATTAGATCTTTTAGAATTACAAGAACTATTTAAAAGGTGAACTAGGTAAATATTCATCCAAGAAGAGTTAATTAAAGAAGAAAATAACAAACTGGAAATTTTACCTTATACTTAGTCGTCTTGTGCTTGCCAAGTCCAATAGACTAGTCAATTTTACCACCCAACCATATCCAAGGGAAACATTTTTCCTTGGAACTCCCGAGCCTTATGAGCTCACAAATAATACCAAATTCAACAATAGTGAGAAACATTGGGCAAACTAAGGAAGATTTCTTATCTTCCTCTCACACCACTCAGTTTCCATCAACTAAGAAAATTTATTGGAATTTCTAATTTAGGAATTTAGTAGTCATTTCAACAATGTCTCCCTGCTCTTGCGTTTATCCCCGTCCATGGGGAAAATTATCTCAATATTTATAAGCATTGAGTGGAGTGACACTTCACCACCTTCATGCAAAAATTAACTTATTTTTAATTTATTATAATTCATATTATTCACCACCCTCCCTGAGGTGGAAACCTCTCATTTTTTTTCCTTAATTATTTAATTACTTTAATTATCTAATATTCATTCCCCCATGTGTCCTTTCTAGAAAAAAATTTATTATTGATTTTTAAAAAATAGGTAATTAATATTTTAAATAATTTTTATTCAAATAACCCTCTAAAGAGGGTAAATTGGAATTAGTTCAAGTGAACATTTAACTTAGATTAATTCACCTCTTTGATGTAATCCCTTAAGTGGTGTTTATTTCTAGTCAGAGTATAGGGATTCCACACCCCTATTGTGCACCTCTCTCAACTTGTTAGGACCTCGCGCCCTTGCCGTGTACCTAGGGCTCTGCATCCTAGTACAATCAAGACTCCACACCTTTGTTTATTAAAAAGATCCAAGTCTCCACTCCTTGAAATTTTACAAAGTTAGGATTCGACGGCCTAATATTTTCCATAGATTCTCATATATGCTTCTTTGAAGCTCCATGCTTTTCCTCAAGGTACTGGTTGTGAGCTCATATGCATATGATGATTTGCTAGAAAGCCCTTGTTTCCCAAACATGCATGCATCATAACCTTGTTTATTAAACACAACAACTAAAAGTCATTATGAATTAATTCAATCACATTTTAACCATTTGTATACATGACCCTGACTATCATTTATTATCTGAGGATAATTGTATACATGACCTACACATTCATTTATTATCTAAGAATCCTTCTCGATAAGTGACTAAGTTCCTTGCCAATTCCTACTAAATACATGGTTAAGCATAGATAATCATGTAATTCATAGATCATCAGCAATATTATGGTCAGTTAAGTACTCCAGATAGTAGATTTTTGTGCACATGTTGCAATCATAGACAATCATTCATGTCATGCACCAAAGTAAAAATAGGATGCTAAAAGAGAAACATCCATAATATGCACTTAACCAAAATACATAACCATATATATTATAATAAGAATTCCAAAACCATGTGACCCAAACCAGGTCTATAGTGTACAAGCATATACACAAGTCTAACATATTTAATCTTTATACACTCCATCAAAATCGCCCTCCAGGTGTCACCAAAACTAACTAACTAAGAAGGGACATTACATACTCCCCCTCTTGGGCTAAACTTGGCCTTAAGTTTTCCTACAATTATAAGATACTTGATTCTCTTTAATTCTCTTTTCATAAAGGTCTTAACATTATGTATTAGTATTTGACATTTTTTTCTTCATGCCAATTCATAACTCAATGATTTGCTAAAGTGAAAGAATCTCCATGAAAAACAAAACATACCATTCTTAATCAAGTAGGAAATATATCCATGCTATACTAAATATGTTTCAATATATAAAATGCCAAATATTTCTATATCAAAACCAACCGTACTATTTATAATACCATAACAAGATAAGATTTTATGTAATTGATATGACATCTACTTAAGTTATCTATAACATCTTCACATTCCACATGTTTTTCTTCTCATAGTTCTCATTAATCCTTCATGTTTCATCTTTTGGGATCTATAGTATATTGAGCTTTCCAAGCTATAAATAGCTCCCACATTAGTTGTATAACAACATCAATGGTCCATCCTATCATATAATCAAACTTGCATGACAAGAGGTAGAAAATCATATTTATACAATTTCATGTCAATATAGTTACCAAACATGATGTCATATTTATAAGTAATGACATATGTTTTCTCACTCTAAATTTTCCCTTTTCATTTCAAAATACATATATGCAATAAAAAATGTTAGGAACCAACTACTATTTTTTCTAAAAGTTTAATACTAAGAATAAAAACAATTTGAAGCTCAAAGCAGAATTATTTTAACTTCTTAGGGTAACTTTGTAACATTGAATTTTCTATGAATTCCACAACCATTGATGTTATTCACATTCATTACTTGATAACCGATTCAATCTTGGTTTTGACCAATTTCATTCCAGCATATCAATTTGCAAAATTTCAATCGAAGACAACTCATAAAGTAGGTTACCTTTAACACTATATCAACACCCATTTCTCAATTACTCATGATCTATATTCAATATCTATGTAATTCTCCTGGTTTCAGACCGTATTTCTTAATATTAATACATATAAAAAAAAACTTAAACAAAGCTATCAAAACCATACATTTCTCAAACTATGAATAATCTTGTTGATTTTACGTAAGATTTACACTATCACAATGGCATTTATAGCGTAAATCTAAGCTTCATTTCTTTTTTAATTATCACTTTACTTTTTATTATAAATAAGAATTAGTACCCTATAAACATAATAAAACCCTTTTGTAGGGCTACTCACTACTCATACAAATATGCATCCCATCACAAATTCCTAAATCCAACAATTTCTTCCATTCCACATACAATAAAATCATCTTAGGTTTCTAAATCATGCAACAATTCCAATTCATCAAAAATGTGATCTCACTCTTCTTCAAAATATTCCTCAAAAATATCATGAGCACATATTCTTGTAAAATACGAACTCAAATCAACTTTTCATTAACCTCATACCTTATGCTTTAAGCTTACATAAATAAATAAATAAATAAAAGACAATCATAGAAAAGGTTTATCTCTAAATATGTTATTCTCTTAACAATTACGTGCTAATCAAATTTCAAGAAAGTGTTCATAAACAACATGAATTTTAAATCTACCAACTAACTAAAAATAGGTTTGAGAAGTTAATGAGTTCAATCGTCATAATTTCTCTAATTAACTTATTTAAATACAATTCAATCAATATTCAATCCTTAAATTCATGAAGGAGACTATTATGAATTTCCTAGGCACAACAATATGAAATCTTCTTTAAATATGCTAGACTTCATTTGTCTTAAGCAAACAAAAAAGATATTTCATCAACTTATTACAATAGTCTCTTTCTACATTTTCAAGCATTTAAAAATCAATCTAACCCTACCTCATTCAAGCACATACAAAAAGAATTACAATACTGGAGTATAAATACCTAGTCCACATTTGGTTACATATATAAAGGTAAGCTACTACAAACATTTTAAACCACCTAATGGTGTACATTATACGGATATTATTTTCTTCATGTGTAATCAAAGGAAAATAATGCATTTAAATCTCAAACAAATTCTTGTTACGAACATTTATTCCACTAAATTCAAAGTATGCATAATCAGCCCTTCTTAATCATGTCCATGAGATTTCATCAAAATCAATTCTTCATAATATACCCAAATAATTACTTGCCTTACATATATAAGTTAATATGCATTCTACCCTCATACATAACATAGCAAGTAGATCCTTCAAGTTTCCCTAAAATGGTTTCCATAACCATTCACACTACATGTCTTTTGAACCCGTTTTTTATTAGGCATGGCATTCCTCAAACTAGTCCTAGAATAATTTCAAGTTATATCATGAAGAAAACCATCCCATAATCAACACTTAACAAGATCACATTAAAGAACCACAAAAATTTCATTCTTAAGATTAAGAAGGTCTTCATAAAACATATTTTGACTCTTGAATTTTTGTACATTAGTTATGCACCTACATTCATAATTAAAAATGACTTGTTGGGAGTAACTTACATTGAGTTCTAATTAGCATTGATAATTTCATAATCAAGATTAGTATGATGAACTCAATCATTACACTAATGAAATTTCAGCCTCATACTTTTTACACAATACCAATCCATACACACTAAGTCTTCATTCCATACTAAGCCATGGTTTTTCTTGGCATGTGTGATTTCATCGAGAAAATGTAGTTTTTTTTTTTAAATGGAGACTACACACAAATAGGTCTAAGACATAATAGTATTTCAATTATTTTGCAACTGATCTCTTTACAGCTTGTTATAGACTAGTATAAAAATAGGAATTGAATTTATGGTTTTCATTTTTTTAAACCAGCTAGAGCATATTAAGATCAATTCGCCATAACTTGCTCAAATTTAACTTTGATTTTATTATTATGAAGATTCCAAGCTTAAACTCAAGTGTGAATTTGCGACAATTATTCTAAAACTTCAATGATTATCTATATTAATTCTCTGTAATAATTTCAATATTATGACTTTAATACATAAAATACATGAAAAAAATTACCATGCAGATTTGCCCATAAACCTAAAGAAATAGACCTAAAGATACATGACAAGAAATTGAATTTGCGCTAATAATATTAAAATCATAGCATTGTACCTAAGGAAAAAATATATGATGTTTAAATCCAAACTAAGCTTCATCTCAAATATTTTATAGGAATCTCAAAATTATAACCTTGAAATGGAATAATAAGAAATGGAAAGAAACTCCAAATTTAGTCTCCCCATAATTTTACAAATTATTTCAAAAGTATATCCTTAAACGAGAAAACATGAAGATGAATTCCAAGCTAAATCTCGATGAAAATTGAAACTTAAACCATCAAAAGTACAACAAGATGAGGTAGCAGCTCAATGCTAAAGTACGACAAGATGAAGTACAAGATTTGTGCTAAAGCATTGTAATATTTTTAAAATTATAGGTTTTAAGCAGGATAAACTATGTGCTAGAGTGCCCTAACATTTTTTTAAATTATTAAATTGGAGGGGATTATTAGTTTAGAAATTACCTATATATTTCCAAAATCTTAACCAAAAATAAACAAGAAAATTATTTCGGAGGTTTGTGTCAATTTTCTGTCTTTTTCTCAAAATTTAACTTCAAACCAAAAATAAAAACAATAAAAAAAGAAATTCAAAACTAAACAACTACATGAAAAATAAAAATAGTAATCCAAATTACACTTATTCTAAGAACAAATAATCAAACACACACATAACAATTCAACATGGATCCAAAATCATCATTCATATATTAATACACTAGCAAGAAGGTATGCCCATTAGGCCCTAGTGTTGTAGCTCACTCTGATACCATATGTAAGATCCCTTGACTGCCAGCTAGGTCTATAACTTAAGTTACCCAAAATAGCTGGTTTTTTTTTCTCTTTTACAATTAATTTGCATGTATATTCATAAGTACACCTTATATCTATCTAATTAATATATGCAATTTTTCAATTAAATCATATAGATTCTAAAGAAATGTTTGAATATATAATTAAATTGTCTCAAATCGAACTATAATATGAAATGTTAATTTTAAATCATAAAATGTGACTTCACACATAAAACCCATCCATGTTACAAACATTGAAAATAGATCCATATTATTTCTATATGTTAACAATACTCTATATGGACTTTGTATCATGCTTTTGGCCTTTGGTAATACATGAAAACTAAAAAAATTAATCCTCACATAAATTATAAGTTTTCCAGAAACAAAGAAGAACTCATCATATCCAAAAACATTCATTCCATGTAATATAATGTTTAGATATTAACATTTGATCCATTCATTTGAAGAATCTTTCTTTGCAACAATAACCTATATTTTAAATATAAAAGTTTTCCATCTTAGAAATATTTGATACCATTATGAAACCATTAAATGATCACAACATCGGAATTCATTTCCATTTCTTCTCAATAACTTATTTACTGACATCATTGCCATATATTTTTAATAGTAATGGAAATTATTTTGGCTCATATATTGTTGACCCCACTATAATACTTTTTTCTTAAATCTCTAGTATTATAACTCGAATAATCTTTCTAATTTCAAATCCATTTATCTTAATTCCCAATTAGTTTTCATATTTACCCCAAAAAATTAAAATTAATCTCTTTATGTACTGTAATAATCTTTTATCAATACCATAGCTTTACATGTAAAATATTACAAGGGAATCTCTCTCTCTCTCTCTCTCTCTCTCTCTCTCTATATATATATATATATATATATCTAAAAGGAAAAATCTAACATAATTCTTATTTCAGTTTTTAAAAAGTAAGATACAATTTCCAATGCTTAGTAAATCAAATACAATTTCAATCACTTCGTAATATAGTAATATTTATATTAATTTAAAAGAGTGAAAAATAAGACGATCTCATTGAATCTCAAGCTTATTAAAATAAATCCAATTTAATATTCGAATAACATCCACATCCCTGTCCGGGAAGGATACCAGAGTATGGTGTCCATAAGTGATTAGTCATAATTACCAAAATATGTACTATTGGAACTAAAGATTCTTATTATTACAATTTCATGTTGCATGAAACAAAATGAAAGTACATCTTTCCAACCTACAGAAAGACTCAGAAGTATTCTTTTCAACCAAAGTGTAAACAAACAATACAAAGTTTTCTTTCACATTGTCCAAACAAAATTACTCTGTGTGGAAGCTCACCTACTAAGATTTTGTATGATGTAGAGTGAAACATTAAAATAAAAATAAATGATTTAAAACCAATTACAAAATCAACTATTGGTAAATTAACCAAACATCCCATTGTATAAAATGTTTAATGGTAATCATTATAAATATTACAAAGATTATCTTCTTTCAAAAATTATTGCAGTCTAATATTTTTGAAAAAAATAAAAACTTTAAACTACATAATGAAAATGGATAAATCATAAAGTCTCATTTGCCAAGAATGCATATAAAGATTACCAAGGTTATAAAAGATTACCAACATTATAAAATATTACCAAGGTTAACTTATTTCAGAAACCAATACTTTTGGCAATAATGAAAACTTCAAACTATATATTGCAAAGGGAAGAATCATAAATTTTTTTATAGTAAAAGTTACATATGATTACCACACTAATTTATGTTGTAACATTTTCTAGTAAAAGTTACAAAGATTACCGCACGTACTCTAGTAAAAGTTACAAAGTCTACCTTACTAATTTATCTCACAAACTATCAGGAATATCACACATTAAAGGTAATTGTGACACACCAATATACACACCCATCAAAGTAAAAGAAATATCCACCACTGCATTTAATGATATGGTGCTCTAAATTAGCACATTAACATTGGTAAAAAAAAAAATTAAGAAGACATATATGTTTTTATTTTCTGTGAAATGAATAAGCCTTATATTTCAAACAATACTTTCTTTTCCAAAAAAAGAATAAATGTTATATTTGAAGAGAACTTTATTTTATTGAAAAAGAATAAGTATTATATTTCAAAGAAAACAAGAAAAAACAATGTGTAGGGTGCCTTCAAAACAATGACTTCTAAACTCTGCAACAAGACTTGTGTGGAACACTATTATTAGATAAAAGGTATACATATAAACTTTAAGGAAACCTAGATAAAATAGAAACACATAACTTTTAAAGAAACCAACTAACAGGAGGATGATGCTAGAGAATATGGATATGGACATCATCTCTTTCAATTATAATTTACATGACATGGTTTATTTTTTTTCTTCTATCTTTTTTACCCAGACAAGTAAATTAAAAGTTTAAATTGCAATCCTTCTTCTTTCTTTATCAACAAAAATTAACCAAGGAATAACTTGCCTTCAATATATGATTTCATAAGAAAATATGTACGATAAAGGAGAGAGAGGCAAACTGAAAATAATAATGGTACACTTGTAATGGATAGAGGACATAGGGACTACAATTAACACTACTAGTTGTTGTTAGCTCACAACCCATTTAAATTAAAGAATTACTAGTGTAAGACACTATTCACCCGTTATTTAAAACAAAAACAATGATAAGATCTTTTAGAATGCAATAACTATTTAAAAAGAAAACTAGATACATCTTCATCCAAGAAAGGTTAATTAAAGAAAAATATAACAAACTGGAAATTTTACCTGATACTCAATCATCTTTGTTCAGCAGTTCTGCTTTCCAACTCCAACAGACCAGTTAGTTTTACCACCCAACCATATCCAAGGGAAACGTTTTTCCCTGGAAGCCCCAACCCTTATGAGCTCACAAACAATACCAAATTCAAAAATAGTGAGAAACATTGGGCAAACTAAGGAAGCTATCTGATCTTTCTCTCACACCACTCAGTTCCTATAAACCACGAAAATTTATTGGGATTTTTAATTTAGGAATTTAGTAGTCATTTTAGTAGCATCTCCCTACTCTTCTTGCTATCCCCCTCCATGGGGAAAATTATTTCAACATTTATAAGCATTGAGCGGAGTGACACTTCACCACCTCCATACAAAAAGCAAATTATGTTTAATTTATTATAATTCATATTATTCACCACCCTCCCTGAGGTGGAAACCTCTTATTTTTTTATTAATTATTTAATTACCTTAATTATTTAATATTCATCTCCCCACATGTCCTTTCTAGAAAACATTCTATTATTGATTTCTTAAAAAAAGGTAATTAATATTTTAAAATATTTTTTATTCAAATTACTGTGTAAAGTGGCTAAATTGGAATTAATTAAAGTGAAAGTTTAACTTAGATTAGTTCATCTGGTTGATGTAATCCTTTAAGTGGTGTTTATTTTTGGATAGAGAATAGGGATTCCACACCCCTATTGTGCACCTCTCTCGACTTGTTAGGACTTTGCGCCCTTTCCCTGTACATAGGACTCTACATCCTAGTAGAATCAAGAATCCACACCTTGATTTATTGAAAATATCGAAGACTCCACGCTTTGATCCTTCAGAAAGTTAGGACTCCATGAACTAATGTTTTTCATATATTCTCATCTATGCTTCTTTGAAGCTCCATGCTTTTCCTCAAGGTATTGGTTGTGAGGTCATATGCATCTGACAATATGTTGGCAAGGTCTTGTTTCCCCAGACATGCATGCATCATAACCTTGTTTATTAAACACAACAACTAAAATTCATAATGAATTAATTCAATCACATTATAATCAACTGTAAATATGACCTCCATGGTCATTTGTTATCTAAGCATAACTGTATACATGACCTCCACGACCATTTTTTAATTGAGCATCCTTGTCGATAAGTAACTAAGTTCCCTGCCAATTCCTTCTAAATACATCATTAAGCGTACATAATCATGTAATTCATATATCATCAACAAGATTATGGTTGTTTAACTACTCCACATAGTAGCCTTTGTTCATGTGTCGCAATCATACACCATCACTCATGTCATGCACCAAAGTCAAACTCAGATGCCAAAAGAGAAACATCCATAATATGCACTCAATAAATACACAACCATAGATATTATCATAAGCATGCAAAAACCATGTGACCCAAACCAGGTCTATAGTGTATAAGCATATACATAAGTCTGACATATATAATCTTTATACACTCCATCAAAACCACCCTCCAAGTGTCACCAAAACTAGCTAACCAAGAAGGGACACTACAAAGAGGAAAAGGTGGTTAGAGAGATGGAAAAGAAGAGAAGGAAAAATAAAGTTGAAGTAATAGAATAAGCCTAAATAATAATCAAAAGATTCAATAAATCCAAGGTGAGATGTTATAATTGTTATAAATTTGGTCAGTATGCATGTAATTGCAGGAAGACAATAGATAATTAAGGAAATACAAAGGCTAATGTAACTATAGAGAATAGTGACTCCATGTTCCTTACTTTCCATACCATGAATAAACCTTATGATAATGTATGGAAATTAAATAGTGGTTGTAGTAACCACATTATCGAAAACAAGAATATAGTTGCAAATCTGGATCAATCGGTTAAGGCAGAGGTAAATTTGGGGACTAAAAAGACTATGGCTGTATATGGAAAAGGAATATTCAACATTATGACCAAACAAGGGAAGCCGAATAGAATTTCAAAGGTATATTATGTTCCTGGTTTAAAAAATAATCTGATATGTGTTGGTCAATTAATGCAAAAATGATACAAAATTATTTTTGAGGGACTAAATTGTCTTATATATGACAAGCCCTAGAGCAAGCAGTTGATAGCAAAGGTGCAGATGAAGAGGAACAAACTCTTTCCTCTGATAATGAATTATATAAATCAAGTTACTTTTCTTACGATTGCATGTTTTTATGACTATTGGTTATGGATTTTTCATTTTGGACATTTTCATTTCTTTGGTTTGAGATTGTTGCAGCAGAAATAGATGGTTAGAGGATTACCTCCCATAAAAAAACATTATATTACTTGTGAGTGTTTCATCTTGGGAAAGGCACAATGTGATATTTTTCCAAAATGAGTTGCATACAAAGCAAAGCATCCACTAGAGCTAGTTCATACAAACCTTTGTGGACCCATGTGAACAAAGTCGATTGGCGGAAGTTATTTCTTCCTCACATTCATTGATGATTTTAACAGAAAGACATGGATCTATTCTTTGAAGAAAAAGTCTGAAACTTTTGCAAAGTTCAAATAATTCAAAGTCTTAGTAGAGAACCTGAGTGATCATTAGCTCAATTTATTGAGATGATATCATGGAAGAGAATGTTATTTGAAGGAATTCCATCCTTACTATAGACAATAAGGAATTAGAACGAAATTTACAACTAGATACACAACGCAGTAGAATGGTGTAGAAAATAGAAATAATAGAACAATTACGATCAGGACAAGAAGAATGCTGAAAGGAAGAATCTTGTCTAATGAGTATTAGGAAGAAGCAATTGCATGCATTATTTATGTGATAAACAAACTGCCTACAAAGAGTGTGATGAACATAGTGCCAAAAGAAGCATGGTTAGGTATGATTTGTAGTGCATCTCATCTTAGAGTGTTTGTATGTGTAGCATATGCATATGTTGTTGGAAATAATACTGAGAGGGGGGGTGAATCAGTATTACAATCTATAAACTTTTCATTTCCATACTCAGATTTATATACGCTACTTCAGTGAAGGAAACTCGCGTGTGCACGCAACTGTTCTTAAGGTAACCAACGTATATCCATTGAAGTTATGATTCAGTTAAATTCATCATATGTTGATCTTTAATCAGTGCATCAGTACTTTATTAAACATTAAACAGTAACCATGTGCAGTACTAACAAAATAAACCATCACGCATAAGCAACACACATGAACACCAAGATTTAAGGTGGAATCCCAATGTGGGTGAAAACCACCTACTGCTATCGTCTCTGTCTTCTTTTAATAATAAGAAAAGATGTTTACAATATTGTACTAGTGTAGAATCATACCAGTATGCAGGCTTCTACATGCAAAAGGTTACAACCTTATCTCATTCTCTAGCTTCTATTGGAAGCGAGCTAAAACCCCCTAGCTCTTGTACTAGCTAATATGTTTACTAGTACGTAGGCATCGACGTACAGAAGGCTACAACCTTCTTTCTCATCCAGGGACCATGTTTCATAAATTTTCAGACTGGATGCTCCTGGTACACAACAATACACATGAAGGCCTCGTTTCATCAAATTTTCATATTGGACCCATCAACAACATTGAAGCTTAGAATCAATCACCATTGCAATACAACCATCAAATACATCTGCATCAACCAATCACTGAAACTCAATCATCACACTCTGAATAAACCAAACTCAATCAGCCATTGACATCCTCTGAACCTCTGACACAACTGAATTAGCCATTCATTCATACTTAATCAACTTCCACCAATCAACTGAACCATATAGATCATTGTAACCAGTACATAGATCTGAACTCAAAACACTACATCATCATCACAACTAGTTGTAACCTCAAACTCCTGCATCAGAATGTATACGCTACTTGGAAGAGCCAAATCGGTGTGTATACGCGACTTAACCAAAGCAAACTAGCGTGTAGGTCCGCAAATACTTACGTATAACTTTGCTGCACTTCTCGACTTCAGACATACCCAGATCATCACATATAAAAGATAAAACATGTATTACCAATCAGATCTAGCCCATCCATTATCAGATCACATAATGATAAGTCATTATGATCTTGATCCATCATTAGATCCCATCCATCATCATTGAAGAAAATCATAATCAATCAATCTGAACATTCAAAATACTGTCACTAGAATGCAGTCACCAGAACATAAAGCATAACCTAGAACTCTGCATCAACAACCAAAACCAACTGCAACTTCAAACATCAATGTTCATAAGATATACACTACTTTGATGTGTCGAACCAGTGTGTACATGTGATTTTACCAAAGCGAAATAGCGTACATATCTGAAAATACTAACTTAAAACTTCATAGACATTCCAGACTTCAGTCATACCCAGATCATAATATTTACATAATAAAACATGCGTTAGTATTTAGATCTATACTATCCATGATCAAACCACATAATTATAATTCATTTCAGGCTTTATGATCCCGATCCATCAACCATTATCAACCACATAGGTGCATCGTTAGATCAGATCAAGAAAAGCATCAGAAGCTCGTAACCTGCATATATGATCTAACACTTCATACGATATTCAATACTTACACACCCTGGCCTAATGACCTTCTCCTCCTTATATAGTTTTAGGTCTTTCACAATACCTTGGACCAAAACCACTTAGGACCAATACCTTGGACCAAATACCTAGGGTCAATACCTCGGACCAAATACCTAGGACCAAATACCTTAGACCAATACCTTGGATCAAAATACCTTGGATCAAATATTTGGTTTTCCAACATGTACACTCTTTTTCCTCCTGTGAAAGTGTGTGTGCACGTTATATGCTCCTTTTGTTCTACTAACCCACATGTATACGCTTATTTTCTACAGTGAACCTGTGTATACAACGTAACATACCTGAAAATGTCCTTTTTATTCAACTTCTTGATTCTGATTTGTAGTCCTTTGTTCCTTCATGCTATTATTTTTTACTGTTACTTTGTTCCCTCTGAATAGACCTATTATAATGTGATTTTCCATTTGTACATTACTTCTGAATTGATTCCTTTGAACTGCCCTGCATTTTGTCACATATGTAAATACAACTGCCATGCATTCTGTCATATCTGATATCTCTCCTGTAGATTCATCTAGTTACATAGATTCATCTAATTACCATGTACAAGTGAGTTGTTCTGCTATAAGTGGGTTGCCATCAAGTACAACACATGCATCATAATGCCAAAAATCTCCCCCTTTAGACTTGATGGCAACCATGTTGGTGTTGATTACACCAAACTATAGAAACTGTTAGAGATAACAAGCAACACCAAAATACTCTCACCCTTTGACATCAAGGGCAAAGGACAGACCAAGATATTCTCCCCCTTTGATATCAAGGGCAAAGGGCTAACCAAAATGAAGGCTTTCATATTTGAGTAGCTGAATATAAACATTGATCATGCTCCACCTAGGCACATGCTAAATTCTCTGATTGAACCCCCCCTTTGTTCATGTTGAGATGCACTATATCATACATGCCCCCCCTGAGCACATTCAGAGTCTGCCAATATTTTCCAAAAGAATAACATGACTCTATAACTCAACTATGTGAGTTTGAATTTCCTATCACCAATGACTCATACATACATCAATCTCCCAACCAAGTGCGGATATACCAATTTATACATGACTGAAATATAACAATTATTACATCATCCTTCCCATGAATAGTGCAGGTACAAATTACATCATATGACCAAAAAGGACTCATGAAAATACTACGACAGACATAGAAAAATTAGTACATCATGGGTCTTTATATGACCTTTACATCGAATGATATACATGACATTTATAATAGGGACCAAATATCTAAACAAGACCATGATAGTCATCAGCAACTATCATACACCATGTATGATCTACACCATAAGAATTTGTCAACGACATCCAAACCAGCAACCTATATATGTCCATCATTAGTTATGACAATGTAAATATCGTCAACCTATGACAAAGTATGCCACATATAAATATCATCTCATCCTCTTGATCTCATGAAGATCAACTTGCTTCGTTTCCTTAGTAAAAAGAGCCTTATCATAACCTTCCATGAATCAACTAAACATATGTCATATCTCCAAGCAATAGCACAAAATCATTCACATCATATCATATGTATGTGAAAACACCATAGTCATCATCAATGATCATAACATCATCATCAAGAACTGCATGATATTTCCACAAGAACCTTCAATATATCTACCATGTATCATCACTAGGGGCCATCACAGATTTGATAAGCATCAACCATGATAATCAACATATGTGAGTATCAACCTATCATCATAAGGTAAGAAGTCATCATCATTATGTGACTAAGTAAGCCATGTCTTCGAATATCCATGTCTTCAAATACCTATGTCTTCATGAGACCTACAATAACACCATTCTCTTGGTCAACTAATGATATTTGTCAATATGAAATTTAAGTAATCATCCGTGTATCCAACATACTATGTATCCATCAACTATGTATCTAGCAAACCATGAGCTCATGGTCATTTGTCAAGCTTTCTTGATATCATCAACAACAACAATCCTCAACCATGTGGGAGCCAAGAACTATAGGAATTTTGCATCATAACTACACCATATGAACTTTATGCATATTTGGAGGCATGATGACACCAGCATAAAAGAAATGAGTGGCTCATCATCAAATAATGAAGTTGTATACTCAAGCTTTTTACTTCTTCTTGTCCTTATGAAGATCGCTATGTAAGAAACATATATGTATTGTATGCATCATCAAAAATCATCCATAGTCATCCATAAATCTTATCTGAACAACAACTATGTAACCCCAAGCAATACAAGTATCATCTGAGATCTCATCATGAGAAACTCATAACCAGAACATAGCATGATGTATCATTTAAACACTTTAGCCACATAAGCATCATCACCATTGATAAGAATCATTACGTACCAAAGGCTTCTAAACATAATACCAACAATGCATTATTAGAAGCATAGCATATTCTCCCTTGAACCTATGCCAATGGTTCACTATCTGATCTGATCATTGCATATATCATTAAGAAATATCATCATCAATCAGATTACATCAAGCTATCAACAACTTATGAGGATCAAGAGAATTTCTAAATAACATCCACAGATTGTAGTCATCTATCATCAAGACATAAAATATAATTGATAATTGTTTGAATCATAGCAGATCATTTTTTTGAGCCTGTCCCACTGCTTCTTCATTAAACCAACATATACGCGACTGCGAAGCTTTTAACTCGCGTGTATACGTGATTTTTCTTTATGAAACTTCTGTATGAGATTTAGAACACTGAAGTTTCACACTTTTAGCTCCCCCTGAGTCTGTTATGTTTGTACACTGTTCCATGCCACATTTTTCTGACTGTACTTCCTTCTTCTTCCATATCTTCGAGTGTGATGATGTTTTCTCCTTTTGGTACGGTGCTCGAAATTTTCTCCTGCATTCCTTTGCTATATGTCCAAACTTGTTACATGCATAAAATCTTACATGTTTCATATTCATTCTATAGTAGTCAATGGCCTTGTGACCAAACATATTGCAAGAAAAACATATCCCATAAGGTACCTGGAAGCTAATGATCTTTCTGTGTGACGATCTGAACCATTCTGCATCTCTCTGCAACATGTCCAAAATTATGACATTTAAAACATTCAACATTTTTCATTTGAGGAACTAACTAACACTTCCACAGTTAGGAGTAAAAGATTTTCTTCGAAGAATATTTTTCCTTGGTTGTTGATGGGGTTGACCTCTCATCTCCTTGTTGAGCATTTCAGATTTTTCATTAGAGTTCCTTGCCTCACCTTGTGAGCTAGATTCATCTTCAATAGATTCATGAAAACCAAGACCATATTTGATGGTAGGAGACCTTTGACTATTAAGAATATCATCCAAAATCTTAGTACTATCTTGAAATCGTAAAAGCTTATCCTTTTCTTCTAATTTACCTTTTAGTATATTTACCTCAACCTTATATTGCTCTTCCTTTTCAAGATATTGCTTCTTCATGATTTCCCCAGCTTTTATTCCTTCTTCCACTTGTTGCCTTAATTCGAGAACTTCGTTTTCTTGTTCTTCAAGAGCTTGGAGTAGTTATTCATTCTGCTTATTTGATTTTTCAAGATCTTCTTTTAGAGATGGGATCTTAGCTTCAGGACTTTCATAGTAACTGCATCTATCTTTAAGTTTCTTTATTGTTGTGCTCCTTTTATTTACTTCATTTCTTAATGATGTCACTTCATCCTGCATCTTTTGACATTGATCTTCCTTTTCCTTGTACTACTTCCTTACTTTGTTTCCTTCCTCCAATTGAGCTTTTAATCTGGTAGCTTCTTCTTTGAAGGCACAGTCCCTCTTGTCCAATAGATCTTGTTGATATCTAATTTTGTCTGTGAGTTTTTTAAATTCTGCTTCTATTTGATATCTTTCTCTTTCACCCATAAGAGAAAATTCAGTTGTTTCACTGTCACTTTCATCATCTTCAAATGAACAGAGAAATGTATCACCAGAGGATAACAAATTCATACCTGATAGTTATTTTGCTTGTTCATCTTCATTTTGAAGTGATTCTAAATCTGAAGAATTGCTTCCATAATCCCCAATCGTCTCTCCTACTGTCATAGATCCTTTGAGATGTTTTCTTATTTTGAGGTTCTTTCTTCTTTCCCATTGTTCTACGGATTTCCTGCAAGCGATCAAGCTTCTGCCAAAGGACCAGCTCTAGTACCAATTGTTTGAAATAATATTGAGATGGGGGGTGAATTAATATTACAATCTATAACCTTTTCATTTCCATACTCAGATTTATATACACTACTTCAGTGAAGGAAACTCGCGTGTGCATGCAACTGTTCTTAAGGCAACCAACGTATATCCAGTGGACTTATGATTTAGTTAATTCATAATATGTTGATCTTTAATCAGTGCATTAGTACTTTATTAAAAATTAAATAGTAACCATGTGCAGTAATAACAGAATAAACCATCACACATAAGCAACACACATGAACACCAAGATTTAAGGTGGAAACCTAATGTGGGTGAAAACCGCCTGTTGTTGTCATCTCTGTCTTCTTTTAATAATAAGAAAATATATTAACAATATTATACTGGTATAGACTCATACCAGTACGTAGGCTTCTACTTGCAGAAGGTTACAACCTCCTTTCGTTTTCCAGCTTCTACTGGAAGGGAGCTACAACCCCCTAGCTTTTGTACTAGCCGATATGTTTACTAGTACATAGGTGCCAACCTATAGAAGGATATGACCTTATTTCTTCCTCCAGGGACCGTGTTTCATAAATTTTCAGACTGGATGCTCCTGGAACACAAAAATACACATGAAGGTTGTTTCATCAAATTTTCATACTGGAACCATCAAGAACATTGAAGCTTAGAATAAATCACCATTGCAATACAGCCATCAAATACATTTGCATCAACCAATCACTAAAACTCAATCATCGCTCTTTGAATCAACCAAGCTCAATCAATCACTGACATCCTCTGAACCTCTGACACAGCTGAATCAAACGTTCATTCATACCTAATCAACTTCAACCAATCAACTGAACTATATAGATCACTGTAACCAGTACATAGATCTGAACTCATAACACTGCATCATCATACAGAACCAACTGTAACCTCAAACTCATGCATCAGAGTGTATACGCTACTTTGAAGAGCCGAACCGGCGTGTATAAGTGACTTCACCAAAGCGAACTAGCCTGTAGGTCTACAAATACTTACTTATAACTTCGCTGCACTTTCCGACTTCAGACATACCCAGATCATCACATATAAAGGATAAAACATGTGTTAGCAATCATATATAGCCCATCCATTATCAGATCACATAATGATAAGTCATTATGATCCTGATCCATCATTAGATCTCATCCATCATCACTGAAGCAAATCACAATCAATCAATCTGAACATTCAGAATACTATCACCAGAATGCAGTCACCAGAACATAAAGCATAACCTAGAACTCTGCATCAACAACTAGAACCAACAACAACTTCAAACATCAAAGTTCATAAGGTATATGCTACTTCGATGTGTTGAACCAACATGTACATACGCTTTTACCAAAGCGAAACGGCGTACACATCTGAAAATACTAACTTAAAACTTCGCAGACATTCCAGATTTCATTTATACCCAGATCATAATATTTACAGAAAAAACATGCGTCAGTATTCAGATCTAGACTGTCCATGATCAAACCACATAATGATAATTCATTTCAGGCTTTATGATCCCAATCCATCAACCATTATCAACCACATAGGTGCATTGTTAGATTAGATCAAGAAAAGAATCAGAATCTCATAACCTTCATATATGATCTAACACTTCATAAGATATTCAATACTTGCACACCTTGGCCTAATGATATTCTCCTTCTTATACAGTTTTATTCCTTTCACAATACCTTGGACCAAAAGCACTTAGGATCAATACCTTGGACCAAATACCTAGGGTGAATACCTCAGACCAAATACCTTGGACCAAAATACCTTGGATCAAATACTTGATTTTCCAACATGTAGACACTAAACACAGTCACACCAGCAAGGACTCCAAGATTTTCTTAACAATATGGATCAAACAGATCAACCGATCAGAATTCTCCCAACTATTAGTGAGGTGATGAATGAATCAATGGTAAGAGAAAAATGAGAAGCCTAGAAGATATTTATGATGATTTGGATGTAAGTTCAAATTTTATATTACTGTCATTTCAATATTCATCATTTGAAGAAGCTATGAAAGATGAGAATTGAGTCCAAACTATGGATGAAGAAATAGAATCTATAGAGAAGAATTATAATTGGTATTTTTTTGAGTTACCTAAAGATAAGAATCTAATTGGTGTGAAATGGGTGTATAAGAAAAATCTAAATGAAAAAGGAGAGATTGATAGATTTAAAGCAAGACTTGTAGAAAAAATGTTCTCTCAACAACCAATGATAGACTTGAGAGAAACATTTGGTCTAGTAGCCAAATTAGATAATGTAAGTGCAATATTGGAAAAAACAACTTAGAATAAGTGGAAGGTACATTAGATGGATGTGAAATAAACTTTCTCTAATGACATTCTAGAAGAAGAAATATATGTGTAGCAACCTCTAGGTTATGAAGTTGAAGGTCATGAAGATAAATTTTACACATTGAAGAAAGCACTTTATGGACTCAAACAAGCTCGAAGAGCCTGGTATAGTAGAATCAAAGTTACATGATTAAGAATGGATTTTACAGAAGCAACATTGAACCAAACTTGTACACAAATGTAAATAAGCATGGGCAAATTATGATTGTTTCTTTGTATGTGGATAACATGATTTATATTGCTGATATTCAATTAGATGATTTTAAAGTAAAAATGAAGAAATAATTTGAAATGACAGATCTTGGTCTTATGAAATATTTTCTTGACATAGAAGTTGAACAATGAGAGAGATTTTTTCTTATTTGTTAAAATAAATATGTTAAAGAATTGTTGAAAAGATTCAAGATGGAAAGTTGTAAAGCTGCTCCTACACCAGTAGCAACAAGTACAAAGTTAAGTAAGGATGATGAAGGATTTGATGGCAATCCAACTCTATTGAAAATATTGGTTGGAAGACTTATGAATCTCACAACCACAAGAACAGACATTATGCATTGAGTTAGTCTAATTTCTAGATTTATGGAATCGCCAAAAGGCTCACCTTTGAAATTTGGAAAAATGAATCTAAGATACATAAAAATAGCTAAAAATTGTTGCATATTTTATGCAAGCACAGAGAATAAGCATTTGGTTGGATATAATGATAGTGATTTTATAAGATGTTTGGCAGATAGGAAAAACACTTCTAGTTATGTGTTTCATATTGGTTTGGGTGAGATATCACAGGCATCTAAGAAGTAGCATATTGTGATACTTTCATGGGCATAAGCATAATATATAGCAACATAATCAATAGCATGTCAAGTAGTTTGGTTACAAATAGTTTTGGTGTTGTATCTGGAGCCTGATTATCTTCTTGATTCAGAAGTCTTGGTTCAACTGCATTTGGATCCTAGTTCCTGACAGGCGGATGTGAGGGACTTTCCCTTCCTAGGGGGTCTAGGGGTTCGACTGCATGCTTGGACGACCCCCCCCACTGGCCCTGCTACTGGGGGTTTGGTGGTAGTGCCCCAAAGCTAAAAATAGATGGAAAATTGCCTTGTCAAATCTTGCAATTTCATAGTAAATATGGGTCGTTCATTGAGTAGACGAACTTATGTTAGAATTTATGTTAATTTAGCATTTCTTTTCCTAGAAGGCAACCCTCAGTTTATATGAGGGAATTGCATTGCCATTTTGTATTATTATTCTAAGAGAGAAAGAGAGAGGAGACTATGTGAGAGTGAAGTTAAAATTATAGTCATCTATTGTAGGTTGTATCTCATCATTTTTATTGATAATATAAAAGGAAGGACTAGCTATTTCTCACTGGATGTAGCCCAAACTGGGTGAACCACCTATATATGTGTCTCTCTTGTTCTATGCATTTCTATATTTTTGTTTCTGTAATATATTTTGTATTTCATTTCTATGTTAATTACTTTATAACCACTGTTATTAGAGCCTAAGGTTTATTTGGCTGATAAACTCATAGGAAAGAAGTGTTCATGGTTTATGTGGGAGAAATGGTTGAAGATAGTAGGTTTAGGGTCGAGAAATTAAACAAACGAAACTACCAGCTGTGGAAGATGAAAATAAAATATTATTTGTATCAAAAATATTTGTACCTACCATTGACTTGAAAATCAAAGAAGTCGACGAGTATGATTGACAGAGAATGGGAGATTGTCGACAAAAAGACACTCGAAGTAATACAAATGTGTCTTGTAGTGTCAATGGAATTCAACATTTTAAAGGAAACGACAACAAACCGTTTAATCGCAACATCAACCAAAATATATGAAAAACACTCGAATGGGAAAATGGAGAATGTTGGTTGAACTCAATGTGGAGAGATCGTATCACTAAGAATGGTAGGAGCTCTGCAACCCTAATGGCAAGGCATCCATGAGCTAAACTGAACCACGTTTTCAAAAATCTGAAGACTTCTGAAAATTTGCAAACCCAGGAGGCCAGGAACTAGATAAGAATGACAGAGGAGGAAAGGGGGGGAGAGATCCTCTCGTACCGAGATGCGACGGTAGGGGATTCCTACCAGAACACAAGTAACCAGAAACAAGCAAGAGATACAAACAAAATGCCAGGACCTGTCCTTGAGGCAAGATGGTAGGCAGACAACAGAGGTAAATGTTTACCATGTGCAATGGAGAAATAGAGATTTATGATTCCGATGAACAAACTAGAGTGATATAGAAGTTACATGAAATACAATGCACTTATATGTAAGTTCATCAGAGTATGGCAGACAAAAAAGGACCTCACCAAATGGATTAAACAAAAATGGTAGCCCCAAGGTCATATCGAGCTCAATCTGGGAGCTAGAGGCTTCTTCACGGTAATATTCTTGAACCTGCAAGACAAAGAAAAAATATTTGAAAATGGTCGTTACTTTCATTATAATGTTGGATTATTTATGAGATACTGGGAAGAATGCTATGACCCAGACATGGAAAAATTTTTGGCAGCCCCAGTGTGGGTTAGGTTATTTAGTCTCCGAGTGGACTTCTGGGACCCAGAGATACTAGAGGGCATAGGAAATACGATAAGAATATTTGTGAGAATAACAGAAATGACAAGAAAAGGAAGATATACTTCATATGTGAGAATATGTGTATACATGAACATAGCTAAACCTATCCCGGACTCAGTCGAACTAGAACACCATGACGAGGTATGGAAACAAACTCTAGACTACGAACACATCCCATTCAGATGCAGAATATGTCATGAGTACCACCACCTATTCAAGGAGTGCCCACTAAACATAGAAGAGGGAGAAAACATGAACAAACAACAGAGGAAAAATCAAGAAGATAGGGAAGGGTTTCAAGAAGTGAAAAGCAAGATAAGACAAGCAAGAGAGAACATCAATGGGGGGAAAAAGAGTACCAAGCTCAACCGAGTAGAACAAATAGCTTTGATGTGTTATAGGAAGAAGAAGAAGAAGAAAATGAGGCCCAAACAATGGACTATTATGAAAAAGGAAATGAAAGCAGTTCAAGTCAAGGTAAGCTAAACCCCAAGAGGAAAGCCCAAAGAGAGCAGATAAAGAAGGAGGAGAAGGAAGATAGACAGAAGATGGATAACACCACAATGGAAATAGATACAAGTAAGGGAGAAGAATTAACCATGGAAGAAGAGTTGTTGAGGAAACTGTTAAATGAATGGAGACACCTAGATGAAAGATTTATTCCAGAAGACCAAAAAAAAATTATACAGAGAAACATTCCAGTAGTATTAAGCTAAGTAGGGGCAAGGCAAGGTGGAGATGGCAGAAAAACTAGGGATGCATCAAGACCACTCCCAAGAATACTCAAATAAAATTAAAGGAGGAAAGAAAAGAGGCCGAAGAAACCTACAGGAATCTATACAGATTATGGGAGAAATTCTGGTGAATACAGGCAGGGTGATACCACTATCGGTGGTATAGAAACAAATAAACAAAGTAACTCAATGATAATTACATCCTGGAATATAAGAGGCCTCAATAGCAGAGGCAAGCAGAGACATTTAACTAAGAGACTAAGAAAATAAAAACGTCAACTCATGCTGCGACAAGAAACAAAAATTACAGGAGGGAGAATGGAAGACATACTAAGTAAAATAAAACCAAGGTATGAATGCATGACCATAGATGAGAGAGGTAGTGCGGGAGGTAGCAATATTGTGGAACCTAACAGAGATCACACTGGACTACTAGGTGGGTATGAAGAGAATCCTCATGGTGTCGTTCCATCTAATTGGAAACAGAGAATGGTTCTTAGTCTCTACAGTATATGGCCCTCACATTCCAGTGGAAAAAGAAAATTTCCTCCAACAAATAAAGAAGCTTAGTAAGCTCCACAATGAAAAACTTTGGCTGGTAGCAGGGGACTTCAATTTGATAACATCAATAGAGGAGAAAAGAGGGGGATTGCGAAGAGAAGAGCTGGAAATGGAGAAATTCAAAGATCTACATGAAGAACTAAAATTGGTAGACATCCCAACTATAAACGGAAAATATACATGGAACAACAGAAGGGAAGGAGCAGACAGATAGCCTCTCGGTTGGACAGATTCTTGCCAACATAACACTTCATTCGCAAAGACATATTCTATGAAGCATAAATTCTTCCGTGTCTAGGATCAGACCACTGGCCTATTAAACTCGAAGTAGAAATGAATCAAGGAAACCAAAACATACCCTTTAGGTTTGAGGCATTTTGGTTAAGAGAACCGACCCTAATAGACAAAATGAAGGAATGGTGGAATGAGAATGAGATAGTAGGGAGAAACTAGATGCATACCTTCCAAATTAGACTAAAAGATCTAAAAGGTAAAATAAAGATATGGAATAAGGAAGAATTCGGCAACATACAAAAGGAACAAGAGATAATCCAAACAAAGATAAAGAAAGTACAACAACAAATAATAAATGAATGTAGAAGTGAAGGGCTAGTAGAAGAGGAAGGGTAGCTAATTAATAAATTGGATGAAACAAGACAACAAGAATAGATATTAAGGACACATAAATCAAGAATCCAATGGTTAAAAGAAGGAGAAAGAAACACAAGGTTTTTCCACAAAGCAGTGATCTATCATGGGCAGCAGAATATAATCTTCTCCTTAATGGATCAACAAGGCAATCGTCTCACCCAAAAGGAAGAAATGGAGAATCTGTTAGTACAAAACTTCAAAGGGCTCCTAACAAAACCAAACATAAGAAGGGAGGATAATATTAATAAAATCACACACCATATCCCCAACCTGGTGAGTAGAGACCAGAACATGGCTCTATTAAGAGAAATATCTAAAGCAGAGGTAGAAGATGTAATTAGGAATATGGCGAGGAACAAAGCACCAAGGCTTGATGGATTCACTGCTGAATTCTTCCAGGTGACATGGCCATTCCTTGGAGAAGACATAATGAAATTAGTGGAGGAGTCTAGGTGTACCAAAAGAATCCACCTGACCCTGAATTCCACATTCCTGGCCCTGATCCCAAAAACAGAGCATTTAAAAGAACCACAAGGGTTCTGACCAATAGCACTATGTAATGTCATATACAAAATGATGGCTACAATTATTGTCAGCCATTTAATACCTATGCTACCTGGTTTGATATCTCAGGAACAGACAAGGTCTGTCAAAGGCATACAAATAACAGATGGCATAGTGGTGGAACAAGAGGCAATTCACTCATTAAAAAAATAAAAAACCAAAGGAATGCTGGTTAAATTAGACTTGGCTAAAGCCTATGATCGACTGAATTAGGATTATCTACAAGGAATATTGAAGGCATTTGGCTTTGATGCAAGATGGATAAGCTAGAAAATGTCAATGGTAAAAACCCTAGTTCTGTCAATTATGCTCAACATATCTCCTACAAAGGCATTTAACGCAACCCGAGGGCTCAGGCAAGGGGACCTGCATTCTCCTTTCTTGTTTATCCTGGCAGCGGAAGGCCTTGGAAGGTATATAAATGCATAAGTCAGAAGTGAACAGTATACTGGCCTCAGACTATGGGGGAATGGCCTACCATTAACCCACCAACAATTTGTAGACGACGTAATGATGTATGGACAAGCATTTCTCAAGGAAGCCAGGAAAATTATAGAAATTCTCATAGACTTCACTAGCACGTTAGGGACGGAAATAAACAAAGGTAAGTCTGATATCTTTTTGTTCAACATAGCGGCACCCTCACAAGCCTTCCTAGCAAGAATTATGGGATTCAGAATAGGAAATTTCCCTACGAAATACTTAGGCATTCAACTAAATGATCAGCAGAGCAGAGTGGCTAACTGGAAACCCCTGTTGGGGAAAATCCAAAGAAAGATGCAGAACTGGACATTCAAAACTTTGAATATGCCAAGTCACGTAATAATACTAAGGTCAGTATTACAATATATTCCGATATACCGACTAACGAGTTAAGCGACTCCCAAAATAGTATGCCAAAAAATGATAGACATTTTCAAAAAGTGTTTTATCGCAACAGCCTAGAACGGAAAAAAAAGGGTGCTTCTATCATGGAGCTGCCTTAGCAAACCCCTAAAAGAAGGAGGCCTAGGACTTTGAGATCCCTACATACTGAATCAGGTTATGGGAGAAAATTTATGGTGGATATGGATCCAGGGAGGGGTAGACATTTGGAAACAATTATGGGAAAGGAAGTATGACATGCCTAGGTCTCTCGAAGGAAAGTTGAGACTCCAAGATGATAAGAAAGGTTCATCAATATGGAACCTAGCTATAGACAACAGAAATCTGAGCAACAATCATAGGTTATGGGAAATCAAAGGAGGTGACAAAGCTAATTTCTGGGAAGAAGCATGGCAATAGAGATAAAAACTAAACAACAAGCCCCAGCTAGAAGAATTCCACCAATATACTAACCTCCAAGGGGAAAAAACAGTGAAAAACTTCTGGTGCATAGATCTAGGAGAATACTAGAGAAAGGAGAAATGAAAATGGGACTGGCTAGAAGCTCCAGAAACACCCGAATGGAATCTATATGAAAATGAAATGGAAACTAGGAAAATAGCAAAAAAAGAAGGGCCGAAAATACTAAGATGGGGCTATAGGATCAAAGGAATGTTTACAATTAAAGAGGGTTATCAACTACAAGCAGAACACCTCAGGCATCAAGAAACAAATACTTGGGAAAGCATATGGTAGGAAAAGACATGGCCGAAGGTCACTTTCTTCATGTGGATTCTGCGCCACTGCCATGCACTAACATGGGATCAATTGCAAAAAAAAGGATGCAAGGTCCCTCAATATCCGTCTTATGCCCAGAACAGGTGGAGACAATGGAGCACATGATCAATCCATGTAAATATAGTGATAACCTATGGAAACAACATAATCAACTCTTGGAGTCAGTGACATGAATCCAAATAACATGAAGACAACAATAGATAATTGGTAGAACAAGCCTTACCAAAATACAATCCTGAACCGAGCTTGGAGAATTTCACTAGGATTTGTCGTGTGGGCAATATGGAAGGAACGAAACAACCTTATCTTCAAAGAAGAAAGAATAACAGAAGTATAAAAATGGAACCAGAGAACCCATAACATAAGAGAGACAATACTGGCAGAGAAATGGTACAAGGAAGATTGGAAAAGTAATCCTCAAGAAGAAAGGATTATGAAAAGCCTGAACTTGAAACCCAGTATGCTAAACGCATCTTCGTGGAAGCACCAAACCACCAAAGGAGAGGAGGAAAATCACTATAAAAGGCCTCAGAAGGAATTCATCAAATTACATTTCGATGGGGCGACAAAAGAGAACCCTAGAGAGGTGGGGACATGAGGATTATTTAGAGATGACAAGGGGAAGACACTTAGAGTCTACGCTATGGAATGTGGAAACGAAACCAACAATGAAGCAAAGCTTCATGCTCTAAAAAGGGAACTGGAAATTCTGATAAGAGAGCAATTTCAAAAACTATAGGTAGAAGGAGATTTAAAAATGGCGATCGAAATGGTGAAGAAGCTACAACAAGAAACACAGTGGGAAAAGATTAGCCAAAGCTAGAGAACTACATGGTTGGTCCAAGAGATCAGAAAGCTAATTATCAAGATAGACTATATCATCCCTACAAATGTCCAAAGGATGGGCAACGTGGAAGAAGACAATCTGGAAAATTGGGGATGCGGCCAGGTAGGAAAAAATTTAGATATAAAAGTGGAAGAGCTATCATAGATAGAGGAAATGGAGAACATAGTGAAGATACTAGAAAAATATAAGGAATAAGAGGAGAATCCTCGATCGAGGTGTAGCAACATGGAGGATGTGGGCCAGCAGAGATGGGACAAGGAAATGGTAGGAAACGTCCACACGAGTGCGAGGACAAGAATAAATTTGGGAAGTGGAGGGAGAGGACAGTGGGAAGGGCATGTCGACGGATAGGGCAGGGAAGAAGCAAGCCATGAGAGATGGCCGGTGGAGCTAGGAAAGGAAGACAGTGATGATGGAAGGAGGGGTAGTGAGAGAGCGGGCAGAAGGATGCCAGCAAGTGGCAGGACAATGAAGGAGGATGTGCGGCAAGAGAAACAAGAAGCAAGCGAGATTTAATGATATCTAGAGGGAGAAGAGACGGAGGGTCATCATCTCGAGGTGATGACTTAGGGAAAAGAGCGCGAGTAATTGCGAAGGACAGGTGGTAGAGACTTGTAAGGACAAAATGGGAAGGGAGATAAAACATAAGGGAGGAGAGTTAGTTGGTAGTTACATGCAGAAGGAGAGAACGAGAGAAAAAGTGGAGAAAGGTGGTAGAGTAATGATGACGTAGCCCAGGGATTGCAGTGAGGCCATCTCTGATAGTCGGTATGTTGTTCTACTGCCCCTAAACATCAAAAGGATAGTGATGCCAAACTATATAGGACTAGGGAAGGTGCCTAGGTTAGGTAGGGACTCTATAAGAGCTGATTCTAAGAGCTCCTAGAACCCTGGCTAGGTGAAGAGTATAGATATCTTAAGGCATGAAGAAAGAATTAAAACCATGGTGCTGAAGAAGGCGCACAGAGAGAAAGGAGAAAGCTGAGGAAAGAAGAGCGAACCTGGTAAAGATGCTAGTATGAGGAATCTCGTTCCAGCCGGGTGGCACCTGAGGCTCAGAGGAGATGTGTCAGGCATCTGGAGTAGAGAGGAATCCTCCATGGAGACCTCAAGAGATGAAACACGAGATATCGCGGCCCTTCCGAATCCTTTTAGGAATTCCTCGGGTAAAACTGAGAGGAAAAATAGAGAGTCAATTGGAATGAAGAAGATAGAGAAATGTGAGAAAGGAAGGGATTTACCTGGAGCAGTGTAGAACAGGGCCATGGTCCTACTACCTAGCCCCCTAGATAGGCTCTCTATGGTCAAGCTTCCCCGCGAGGTATAGAATATCAATACAGACTACCCTAGTGGTGGTCCCATGAGGATGTCTCTGTTAAACTGTCTCGACGACGGACGACAGAGTGAGACTAACCTGAGGAAAGAAGAAGAGAGGGTCAGCAAAAAGAAAAACCATGAGATGGCAGGGGGAAAGCTAAAAGGAACCTCAAGAAATTTCAGGCCATCTGGTCTTGAGTGGGATACCAAACATGGCTCAGTTAATTGGAAAATTGATTAGGTGTTACACCAACAGAATACTGATACTTTTTATGGTTATGTGATAGGTTTCACCATAAACTGCGTCCAGTACAGAGTGGAGGCTAGCAAAAGGAAAGAAGAAAATAGTAACAGTGACGAAGACAACATGGGAAGAGATGGAAAAGAAGCAACCAGGACGGGGAAGAGAGACAAATGCAAAAAGAACATTGAGGGGCAAGAAGCTCCAATAGAGAGAAAAGTAGGAGAGGGAGAAAGACAGGACGAGAGCACATGAAGACCCTCATTCACACATACATGGGAAGGAACCCACCTAAGGTCGGAGCCCAAATAGCTGGTTGGGAGAGAGAATTAAATGACAACATAAAAAACCAAGACATTCCCATGGAAGAATTGGAGGACATGGTTCATGACCTAGGAAACTCCCGTGGATGGCACACACTCTTCAGACAAATGATCCAGCAATATTGGGACATGAAGAATTTGGTGGCCCAGGCCATGATTCTCAACAAAGAACATGAAGCAAGTAGAGGCTTGAAGGCACAAGAGGATACCAAGGAGATAGATCCCATCAGAGCAGAGTTACTCTGGGAGATAGCGGTAGTCTAGATCCAAACTTATTGGAATAACTTAGAATTTGGGAGAATTGAACAAAATTTGCAGGATATGAAGAGGAGTGAAATGCTAGGTTCTAGCACCAAAGCCCCAGCCCCCGTGATATCCTCGGACGAGGAGTAAAACAGTGATGCAAATACATTTTGTTGATTTTCAATGACGAAGAGCTTTTACTTTTTAAAGTTGAATTGCAGTATAGATAGTATAGGAAATGTTGTTAGGTTGATAGAGAAAGATTTATACAAATTTTGGATAACTTTTAATGCTGACAGGTGGCCACCTAGTTTCCTTCAGGCAGGTTGAGGCCACCTGGAACAAATGGAAAACATGATTTTGGGTAGTTAATATAAATAGTGAAAGTGCTACCTGTTAGAGCCTAGATCGACATCAAGCTGAAGGGAGGCAATCTTAGGATAACCACAAACCATGCTTAACCTGGTAGCTAGCCCTACCAGGTCGGGAGAGGGCTCTCTCCTTGTCAATCTCAGTTAATATGACTACAATAACAACATGAGATGACTGAATTGAAATTAGATGTTAGGCTAGGTATAGTATCTCAAGGGTTTTTGATTGATTTTGATGATTGGTTGCTGGATCAAATGGAGCAAGCAACTTGGGTTTGGGAAATAAAGTTAGATTTATAGACTTGTCCTGTGGGATGAGATAGATAAGTGTTTAGGCACTAGTAATTAGATGAGATGATGGATTTAAGACTATTGAGGAGCTAAGGAGGGCATGAAGAAACCATGAATCCTCTTCAAACTGTTGAAAACATAAAAAACCAAATGCATTCCCAAGACAAAGCACTGTTATTAGTGTATTTTGTCTATCTATATTGATTCATTTAGTTTAGAAGAAAAAGAGAGATTTGGAAACATATAACACATAAGAAAAACTCATTACAGAAGAAGAAACAATGCATAAACTCATTATCACAAGAATCCCACAAAAATAGCTGTGAAACCTGGTTTTATTCCTTGCCAACTGCTGTAGAGATATAAAATAGAGCTCAGAGCTTCCACAAGAGTCCAACCTCTTACACATGATTAATAAAGTACATAATATAGGCATCAAAACCATCTGAGCTATCCATTAGGGGTCGAATCCAAGAGTTAAGGAGCTGTTTCAACAACATCTAAACTAGGAAGAAGAAAATAGGTAGTGGAACATCTTGCCTCTAAAACTAAGGAAACTGATACATTCAGTTTAAAATCACCTTTGCTTTGATGTATCTACCCCATCAAGTGTTTTAAATCAACATTTGCATCATGTTACATCATTTACCATGCAAAATTTACCAAGACAAGAAGAAGAAGTCAGCTGCTGAAGAAACTAGGCGAAATTTGACTTTTAGGCAAAATTGACAAAAATTTTCCTGATGCATAGTGCCACTTCAAGGCTGATTTTGGAGGTCTTCCGCTCATTCAAATCAGGCCCAAGATAGATTTTTGGAAAGATCTGCCTGTCTAGTTTCTGGAACACTTTGAATTTTTTGATTTGGTGTTGATTTTACCCTTCAAAAATCAATTCTCCCAAGACTGCTTCCTGTGGGTCTAAAAAGTGGCAGAGAGGGCATTTTTTGAGTGTTTTTTTCCCTTTTGGTGGCCAAGATCTTCTCCAAAATTGATGAAAATTTCTAGGTTTTCTTATTTTTTGATGCTTAATCCAAATATAAAATCCATTTGTCAAGAGGATGCACCAATTTAGTGTGCAGTGTCGGTGGCGCTGCACATCAGCCGAAATTTTCTATGTTTCTAATTCAAAATTTGGAAAATGACAAAATTGTCTCAAAATTTGCCCAATATTGGCTCAAAGCTGCATCAATGGCTACTTTGTTGGGCTTAAGTCACATTAGCCAAAATTTTGAGCTTTTCATCCTTCTTTTTTCCTTTCAAGGCCCTCCTTAGTCTTGCCTTATGTTTCTTTATCCTCACGTTGCATATCTTGTTCCGGGTCAAATAGTGATAAGCCATGTGGTGAAGAATTTTCTTCTCTTTATTGGCCTTCTCAAGTAGCTTCTCAAGGTGAATGTTCACCCTCTCTAATCAATCTTCTCAGTCATTCTCAATTTCTTGCTCAATGGAGGTCATCTTGCCCTTCACTTTCTTTGCTTCTTGCCTTTCTTCCCTGAGTATGATGAGGTGGCACATCAGAATCATGCTCCTCAAGCTGAAAATCCCTCTCAACATCATCACCAAGCTCCTCCTCTATAACCTTTACTTTTCCTTTGTCTACCTACCACAAATTCCTTTCCCTAGAACTGTCACTAAGTGCGTCCTCCTTATAATCATACTCATTGTCCCTCTCCATGCTTGTCTCTCTTGGGATGGTTTGATGAATGGTGGATAATTAGTTTAGGGAAAGATGAGGATGAAGAGATTTATAAAGGGAAATATTGATGGAGTGAAATAAGAGGGTAAGTCGGGTTTATAAGGGAGCTAGGGTTTGATGTGAGGGAGTTTAGGGTTTGATAAAGGGGTTAATTTTAAAAAGGAAATGGGGGAAGGGAATATGAGTGAAGTGAGATAGGATTGAAGGGTAGAATTAGGGCAAGTGAAAATGGGAATATTGAGACAAGGAACAAACATTTGCAATGGTGAAAAATAAGGTAGAAAGGCAAACTAGGGTTTGAGTCTCAGGAGGCAAAAAACCATATTTCAAGCATGAAACCCTATCTAAGCTCAAAAGTGAGTGTACTTACTCGTTTAGAAGGAAAATGCAGCAATTAGGGTGATTGGAGATGAAATTTAGTGGTTTTGAAGCCCCACAGTTTAATGCATAGCACCATGAACCCAATGTGCAGTGCCTCCCTAATGCGTAGCACCCTTGTATTTTTCTAAAGGAAGTTTGACTCTGATGCGCAGCACCTCCTTGATGCACAGTGCCAACTGCTTGATGCGCAGTGCCTTTTGCAAACCACTTTTGGAGGCCTTCCCGATGTCCAAATTGGGCGTGTGATAGCTTGTTGGAAATCCTGTCAAGTCTACTTTCCAAAACATCTTGAATGTTTCCATTTCGAGTTCATTTGCCATGTCAAAAGTCAAATCTCCCAAGACTGCTCAAAATGTGCAGAATGAGGCTGCCTAAATGCAGAGTGTTGTTGCATTCAGCTTTTTGAAAGTCTTTCTCAACTCCAAATTAAGTTCATGATAGCTCTTTGGAAAGCTCTCTTTGTCTAGTTATCATATGACTCATCAAGAGAGTCATTTGGTCATCACATCTAGGCTAAATCATGTTTTTCCCAAGGTCATTCCAGAAGTGCGTCAATCCTCCTTAGGACAATGATGTTTTCGACATTTCTCCCAAACCATGAAACTTGTGTAAAAACTAAAGAGGTTTTTCTTCTTGGGTCAATGATGGACAAAAACCTCTCTCACTTTTGTCAAATCCATATTTTCTTGCTCAGAAACATAGTTTGAATAAAACCTATCCTGATATGTGGAAGAGGGGATTTGTAGAAATCAAGGGAAATGAAGGGGACAAGGGGCTTCTAAATTATTGAGAAAATTTTTGGAAGTAGGGAGGGATGTTAGGAAGTAGGGAAAAGTTTAATTTCAAATATTGAGTGAGGGGAAGGGGTCCAAAAGGGAAAAACACAGGCCTAACCTAGAAAATTGTCAAATTGTAGCAATAAGATAGGGTTTGTGGGAAAATGATGAATTTGAGGGATATCAGTGATGGAAATTGTTTAAGAAGGTATATTAGGTATAGGGTAAGGTGTATGAACCTCAAGACACAAGTTTTGTTGATCATTTGGCCATCCAAGAAAAATTACCTTCCAAACCCTAGGAGAGGGAAATGGGCCTTACCCAAGTACAACTGAAGTACCAACAAGGTGTAAAATGACCCATTGGAACCTGAAATGATGATGACAACCTTTTGAATGATGGTACACTCAACCAAATGGTGACATGGATCGACACTTGGAAAACTTTTGAAAACAAATCCTAGACCTAAGACCTGGTGATCAAATTTTACTTGAAGACTCACTGAAATGACAAAATTTGACTTTGACACCCTAAGACCACTTTGTAAGAGCATGTTTGATCACTAGTGGAAGGCTTCAAAGACTGACACTAACACTACCTGTTACACTAAAATTTGTCACCATGACTATTTGCAGTTAGTATGGCTCCATCAACTGTCATACTATCCTCCTTGGCAAGTCTTATACCTCTGCTCTTCATGTCAAACTCCAAGAAAGAGAGAAAGTCTTTAAAAATCTATATATCTCTGGGTACGCAGTTTCTCTTAGCCTTACCTGCGTGTACACACCTCAAGTTCACAATACCTGCGTACTTGTACGCTCTGTCTGTAAAAGGGTGGGTGCGTACTCCTGTAAAGGTCAAAAGGCGCAAGTTTCACTTCAAAAAAGTTACTTGTGGTCATTTCTAGAGCATTCTAGAAGCTTGTTTGACGTGTATTGAGCGCCTCCAGATGGTTCATGTATCCCTATGAAAGAGGAACTTATCCCATCAAGAGGGGAGCTATCCCATTCAAAGAGGGGCTTATCCCATTGATGGTGGACCTGAATAACTTCCTCTAGAGCACTATAAATACAGGCATTGGGCCAGAAGGAGGGGAGGTTGAAAGCTGAATATTCCTAAGGGTAGATGTTGCTGGAATTAGGACTCCCTTATAGAGCTTGAGAGGAGAGATTCCCATCCTTTCCTAGCCTTATTTGGAAGTGGGTGAGCTGATCAAAGTAAAGGAAAACTCTTGCTGGACCCTAGGAGGGACCTGCACAACACCAAGGCTCAGGTTGTAATGGTTTCTTTTGTTTCCACTTAATACAAATAAGCTCACTTTTCTCAACAGATTGTTATACATGATTTGTTTCATATACTCCTTGGTCTGTATGATGAATATGTGTTATTTTATAAGTTATTCAGGTGGTATTTAATCTTTTGGCTTGTTAGTGAATGCAGGTTTCGAAGAGAAGGAGGAGCTCATCCGGATCGGCGAGGCTGGACTACTACAAAGCGTTGGACTAAAGGTATGTTATGAACACCTGATTACTTGTATTCTAAATGCATATTTAGAGAAAGGTAGTGTTTACTTGTCTTGTTTGTCACTAGAAAGCCTTAGCTTCTAGGGAGGTCGGTTTTGTCCGCAAAATTGACTCTTTCCGCATGAAAAAATGGCGACTCCATTGGGGAACTCCATTGATGTGAATGATTTTTCCTTTGTGTGAAACTTTGATCTGAGAAAAGTCGTTTGTTTTCTGGTTTTTGGCTGTTTGACTGTGTATTTGGGTGGGCTAGCTTAGGGTTAAATTAGATTTTAGTTTTTCTTGGTTTTGCTAGTAGTACGCACCCTCTGAGTTAAGCACAGTGCGTATCTGTACGCACTGCATCTTTGTGCACAGAGCGTACACGCACCTGTGCAAACAGGTTGCCTGCGTACCCTGTCAAAATTGAGAAAATTTCAATTTTTTCCTTTTTGCCTCTTAGATTTTGTTTTTAATTTGTTTTTACTGCCCAGATCCACTGGTTACCTATCATAAATCTTCACCTAAGCTTGTTTCATCAGTGTCAAGAGTTTTAGTGAAATTCATAGAGATTTTGTCCTAGGGTTTGATTTTTGCATTGGTCCTGTAGTGAATTTGGCTTTAGAAGTTGTAAAACCTTGGATCTCCCTGGTCTTTTTCAGTCTTCTTAGGAGTCGGACCTTTTATAGAATCCACCCTTGTGAGAAACCTACCTTTGTTTTCTCTCTTTGCCAAATCTCGAAAAAGTTTGTTGATTAAACTTTGAATTTTATTCTTAAGAAAAAGAACAAAAGATTTTGATTTTTGTTTTTGACTGGTTTTTGATTCTGCATTAACTAGTCCTTAGTTAAATTTTGACTGAGTAAAACATCCTGGAATCATACTTGCTAGGCTTTTGCCTCACTAGATTTACTCTTAGATTTGCTTTTGGGTGAAATTGAGTTGATTTGATTGCCATAGATTTTTTAACTTTGATTTCTATTAAAGTTAGTTTTACATGCTTTGTTAATATAGGGAAAAATACAAAAAAAACTCTTTTGAAGAAAAGTTTGCTTTAGTAGCACTTGAGTCTTTGAAAAGAAAAGGAATTTTCGTGAAGTAATTAGTGGTCATGTGTTGTATGCTTTGGAAAAATAAAGAGTTTGTTTCGTTGATTTTCATTGCCAAGAAAGTTGTCTTTATATCAATTTTGCATTCTCCAACTCTCTTAGCTAGGGAATTCATTGAAAAAGAAAATTAGTATAAATCATCCTAAGTGCATCTTTTTAGTGGATTTCGGTCGAGTCTACACACCATCAGTTTCATTTCCACTACCTTTTGTCCTAAAGAAAAGCCATAAAAAATTAACGCTTAAAGTAAAATCAACTTAGTAACTTTTATTTACTAGGGCTCTAAAACACCAATATAGATTAGGCTAGTGTCTTGGAGTAGGAGAGTAATTAACTCTCCAAGACAGTAAAACCAAACAAGTAGCTCATCTTGTGGTAGGATAAATCCAACTGTTTCATTTGTACTCTGGGAAAGCTCCTCTTAAAGGAGAAGCACGAGACCGTGTCTGAACCAGTGAGGGGATCAATCCTCCTTCATTGGGAAAGACGCCAGATACGCACGTACTACAAACGGTAAACCTCGGATTATTGTCGAGGAGCCTGGGGTCACTTGTCGGTAAACCTTGGATTATTGTCAAGGAGCTGGCAAGGGGATTGAGCTTGTTACTCTGCCCTTGCGTGCTATCGGGTCGTAGACTGTTCCCCCAGGTATATTTGTTGCTGTTGGTAACCTTAGTGACCATTATCTTTAGGATTCTACCCGAGGTGACGGTGGAGGGAAGATCCCACTGTACCTGGAGCAGACGTCGGCTAGACTCACTTGGATTTTCCGGGGGGTTCACTTCACTCGAGACGGTTAAAGTGGAGGAACTTGTGCCGATCTATTCATTAAGCAGGTTGCCGGGGTAACTGTTCCACCCACCACTTCTGTACTGAATTCGACGATGTTGGGCTTCATCACCAACTAGTGTTTTCGGTCCAGAAGGCTACTGTTTGTGTATGGTTTGACGCCCTAGATTCTTTAGGCATGTGATTCGAATTTGTTTGGTTCTTTAGAGATTTTAGGCGGTTTGCTTTGAGATTTTACTTTGTTTGCGTGTGCAGTAGTTAAAAGTTTTTACCTGTGGCTGAATTACCGAGACAGTCCCGTAAACTTCGGGGCAAGTCTCCTGAGATTGTTACCGTGGCCGATTTGTTGAGGAAGTCCCGTAGACTTCGGGGCGAACCTCCTGAAGACGTCCCGAGTCATTACGAAGGTTTGAAGGTCCTTGTAACTCCTAGTGGTAGTAAAGTAGGTTCACCTGAAGAAGGAGAGTCTTCATTGGTAGTCCATCCAGATTACCAAGGTCTAGAAACAGGTTATAATCCTGAAGCTGTTGCAGTTTCCGAGCTTGCTGGTAGTTTTTCATCTACTAGTGATATAGGCGAAGAACCTAAAATATCTGAACCTGTTACTCCAACTTCTAGTGTTCCTGATTTGCCTAGGGTAGAAAGAGTCATCACCGAAAATCTTCCTTCTGGTTTGATATCTATTGAAGAACTTGCTCCAGAAGAAGAAATAGGCGTCTCTATCCCTGAAGATCAACCTACTATTGATCTAAGGGAGTGTGAATCTATTTTTTACAGTCCTCCTAGAAGTACTACTTGGTATCTTTCGTTAACTAATTATTTGGACAACTCAGGGTCAAGTTTTTCTCCACCTCGTACTCCTTATCCACTCGGAGGTATTTATACTCCTGTAAATATGTCTGGTCAGTTGTCCGTGTTCACTCAATCTCCTGAATCTTTCTTGTACGGCGGTCCTTCTGTTCCTGCTGGGTATCAGTCACTTTCTGGTACTTTTGCTGGAGCATGTCCTTAACCCATTGAACATGGGTTATTAACTGGAAACAATGGTAATAAACCGTTGGGTGTAGGAGACATTTACATGATGTCAGGTTCAATTTCCAGTTCTCAACCTCAAGGTGGCCAGTTACCGCCTGGGGGGCAACCTCAATTAACGCCTAGGGGGCAACCTCAAGGTACACAAATTGCGTCTGGGGGGCAACCTCAAGGACAATATGTACCCATGGTACAGTACATTCCTCAAGGTCAACCCCAGCCTCAATATGTACCCCAAGGTCAACCCCAGTATCAGTACTTACCTCAAGGGTATCTACCCCAAGGTCAGTACTTGAGTCAAGGTTATCAACCACCTCAAGGTCAATCGTATATTCAAGGTACGGGAAATGTACCTTTCAATTTTCAATCCTACCCTCAATCCGGTTATGGATCTCAATATCCTCAACCTGTTGTGGGTCAATACCCCAGAATGAACATAGTGTGGGATCCATCACAAGTTCAACAGGTGTTGTAGCCAAGCGTACATTTGTCATCCCAAACTGGACAACCTTTAGTTTCTAGTCCACCCCAGCAACCAGTCCAGTCTAATGTTCAAACTTCTGTACCTTCGGTAGTTACTCAGTCGCCCATTGCACCTAGTACTCCATCTCAAACGACTGCTGCAACTACCGCAACATCTGTTCAGTCTACCGCACTTACTTCTGGAGTATCGACAGCTCCGGTTTCTACTGTCTCTGCCACTACTCCTCAGACATCTTTACCATTGTCTGGATCCACGATTCAAACTACGGTTCAGATGCCTGTAGGACAGCCTGGTTTAAGTACGGTTGTCACTAGTCAACCACAATTCACTTATCAACCGTACCAGGGACAGTACCAATACGGGCCTGCTGTCCAACAACCAGTTTACCAGTATCAACCGTATCCTGGGTACACTTATCAACAACCACAACAACCCCAGTACGGTCCGGTTAATCCTGGTTTTCCGGGAGGATACAATATCCCGAATGCGATTCCTATTCCAAGTTATCCTGGATATCCTCCTCCTGGGACTGGTCTTGTGACCCAGAGTTTTAGGGATCCTAATTGGAAATTGCCGTTTATCGCAACTTTGGATTTACCAAACTTGACGCGCCTAACGAACGATCCAATAAATTATCTTCCGTTCTGGCCGCCAATGCCAAATAAGTTGCCCAGTGACATTCCCAAGTTCGAGGGTAAGTCTGGAGAGGATCCGTCAAATCATGTGATGACTTACCACCTCTGGTGTGCTTCAAATTCCATCTCGGATGATTCGATCCGCTTATGTCTTTTCCAGCGTACGCTCATTGGTCTCGCGGCCAAGTGGTACATTGAGTTACCACGGGCCTCTTTTTATAATTTTAGTCAGTTAGCTACCTCGTTCCTAACTCATTTTCAGTTGCCGGTCAGATATGATAATGGCACGGAGCTACTAACTTCATTAAAACAGTCGACGTCCACTTATATTTCTGATCATATACATGAATGGAGACGTCGACGGCGATTAGTGAAAGTTTTTATCCCGGACCAAATCTTAGCTGAATGGTTTGTTAAATCATTGTTACCGAAGATTACTGAAGACGTAGCTAAGGCCGGAGTAGTTACTGAGGAGCAAGTGATTGCTCAAGCGCAGTACCTTGACTTAGTTTACACTCAGTCAGGTACGTTACACGAAAAGATCCCAGATCTTCCAAAGTCAGATCAAATCGCTGCTGTTCCTTCGGGATCTCATGCTGCTGATGCCATGATTGGTACGGTAAATACTAAAAGCAAGAAGAAGTCTTCAAAGAATTCTTTGCCAATTATAACCTTACCAGACTCCCCGACAGGAGAATCTTCTGCTGAAGTTTCCGCTGATATTCACGCTGTAGAGTCATCTACGGCTAAATCAAAAAACGGTGGGAAGAAGAAAGGTAAGAAGAAGAATAAAGCAGACAAGACTCCAAAGGAGAAAACAGAAAAGTCGGAAACCAATGACGAGAAGCGCAAACCTTGATATCCTTGTCTTATTACAAGAGATTTCCCTCATCGGTCCGAGGTTGTGAAAATCATCAAGGGTTCCCCAACTCCTGCTGTTTTGAAAGATCCATTTCCAAAGCAGGAGAGTAAGATGATAGGTTCTTCCTCGAGTGCCAGTGAAGAACCCATATTGATGATGTCTCATGTAAGGATTGCGACTCGATCGCAAGATTATGGTAGTAAAAGTCCTGTTGATGGATCGAAAGAAGCAGAATCTTCTCATTCAAATCCATCAACCTCAGCTCCCGGTTCCGATCCACTACAGATCGAGAAACCTAACCCTGACTTAGTAATCAAACCGCCCGCCAAGGGTGTACTTCGAAGGTCTGCTTTCAATCCACATGCGAGAGCGGCCCAGAATTACAACATTGTTGAGGATTTAGCTGTTTCACCTTCAGCAATGTCGGCTTTAGAAGTGCTGCAATCATGCCCAGCACAGCGAAAATTACTTTTGTCGGCTATAGGAGTTGTCGATGTTCAGGACCCGAACCTAATAATCTTTGATCTAGAAAATAGTACACCGCGTTTACCTCATCAGATGGCTTTCCAGATCCCAGTGATAGTCAAAAACAGGCCTATTCATCGGACTGTAATTGATGAGGGAGCTTCCACGTGTATTATGTCGATACAGTGCTGGAGATCGCTTGGTTCTCCTTCACTAAATCAATCCCCGACAATTCTTAAGGCCTTTTATGGCCGTGGGTTCCATCCGTTTGGCATTCTACAGGATTTGCCTATAGGGGTTGAAGGAAAAACCGTTAGTCTAGATGTGGAGGTGGTTGATGCCCCTCTAGACTACAACCTTCTCTTGGGTCGAAGTTGGTCTTACGCTATGACAACGGTCGTTTCATCGGTCTTCAGAGTAATAAAGTTTCCATATAATGGCAAGATCGTAACCATAGACCAGCTGCCTTACTTTTCATCCAACCCAGCCTCTTCAGAGAGTATCCAGCATGTCAGTAAAATGACTATCCCTTATAAGGATGTTGGCGTAGGATTAGTTAAAGATGCCGGTTTACTGGGAACTTTTCCTTTTCCTCCAATCAACGCCGTGTCTTCGTTTGCATCTATTCATATGATTACTTCAGACACCATTGTTTATGACAATCCTTGGATCGTTCCTTCTGAATCTGAGATAGACTCATTTGGTGATGCAATGCATTTGAGTCCATATGAAATTGCCTATGAAGCCGTGCAGTCTTTTACCGACCCGAGTTCAACCAAAATCGACCAAATGAATGTGGTTCGTGAGGAATCACTTTTCACCTCAACCTCGGAGTTAATAACGTTTCCCGAAGTTGTGTCATCTAACGAACAACTTTGTGAAGTCCTGTGCGTAGACGATTTACCATGGGAAGATCTCCATCATAGATCTTCGTTCTTACCTGAGGATGATCGTTTTGAAAACGATTTCTCATCAACCTTTACAGCTGAATATGTCAAAGAAGCTCAGAGTCCAATGAAACATCCCGATTCAGAGCTGAATTTGGGAAATATTTCTCGCACTATTCCCATTGACATTTCAGTCAAGCCCGGAATTGTTGAGCACATTCATATAGGTGCCTCATGTTCAGATAACGAAATTCAGACATACAAGGCCCTATTTCAAGAATTCCGCGACGTGTTTGCCTGGTCTTACGAGGAAATGCCAGGAATTGATCCCGCGATTGTTGTCCATGAGATCAAGACTTACCCGGACGCTAAACCCGTCCGGCAACGTTTGCGTCAGATTCACCCACGAAAACCGGCTGCCATTAAAGCAGAAGTTCAGAAGTTGTTGAAAGCAGGTTTCATTTATCCGATCCCGTTAACGGATTGGGTATCGAATATTGTTCCGGTTGACAAAAAACAGGGAACAATAAGAATATGTATCGACTATAGGGATATCAATCGTGCTTGTCCCAAGGACAACTATCCAACACCCTATATCGATCAAATAATTGATGATTGTGCCGGCAGTGAAATATTTTCCTTTATGGACGGTTTTTCCGGTTACAACCAAATCAATATTCTACCTGCCGATCAATTCATTTGTCCATGGGGGACATTTGCTTATTGCAAATTACCTTTTGGGTTGAAGAATGCCGGAGCCACTTTTCAAAGGGCAATGTCTTATGCATTTCATGACATCAAACACATTGTGCAACAGTATCTCGATGATTTGCCCACTCACTCCTTACATCGAGCTGATCACCTTGTCCATTTACGAGCAATTTTCATGAGGTGTAGGCATTATCGTATACGGTTGAACCCACACAAATGTGTCTTCTATATAGAAGTGGGATGATTGCTAGGATTTGTAGTTTCAAAAGCCGGCATTCGCGTCGATCCCTCGAAGGTAGAAGCTATCATCAAGTTGCCTCCTCCTTCGAGTCTGCGCCAACTCCAAAGTTTGCAGGGGAAAGCAAACTTTTTACGCCGCTTCATTCCTAACTACGCCGAGATTACAAAAGGTTTTACCCGGTTGTTGAAACAGAACACTCAATTCTCTTGGGATGAGAAATCTTTTGATGCACTCAAGCACGCGTTGACCCATGCACCGTTGCTGCATCCTCCCAACTACAACCAGGATTACTTTTTGTACCTCGCCGCTGCTCATTCCACCATTGGAATGGTGTTAGTACAGGAAGATGAATTCAGAACGGAACATGTGATATATTACCTTAGTCGGACGTTAAATCCCACTGAGCTCAAATATTCACATGTGGAGAAATTGGCCTTGGCAGCCGTTCAAGCTGTCCAATGTTTTCGTCACTACATTCTTATCCGTAAAACTACAGTCATTTCGGATTGCAACCCTATGATCTACATTTTGACTAAACAATTGCTAGGGGGCAAGTACTCCAAATGGATAGTTATCCTGCAGGAGTTCGACTTGGAATTTGAAAAATCTAAGTCTAAGAAATCTTTAGTTTTTGCCGAGTTAATGTGTGATTTCCCGCGTGCTGACACGGAAACTGTGGCAGAGGAACCCATTGCGGACGAATCTTTGTTTCTCATCAGCACTTTAGATCCGTGGTATGGGGATATAATCGTCTATCTCCAAACCCAATCCTTTCGGCTCGAACTTTCAAAGACGGAACGTCGGAAAATTTGATTCCAGTCCCAACAGTACAAAATTATTGGAGATACTCTTTATCACCGTGGGGCGGACTTGGTTTTTCGCCATTGCTTAACTCACGAGGAAGCTGAAAGGGTTTTGAATGACTGCCACTCTGGAGCGTGTGGCGGTCATATGTCTTGGTATGCCACAACCCAAAAGATATTGCGCGCTGGCTACTTCTGGCCGTCCTTGTTTAAAGACTGTATTATTGCGGTCCAGAAATGCCACAACTGTCAAGTGTTTGATCGCAAGATGTGCGCTCCACCTGCTCCTCTCCACCCTATAATTGCCGTTGGTCCTTTTGCCAAATGGGGTATCGATTTTATTACATGTAACCCTCACTCGGCCAGGGGGCATGCATATATCATCCTTGCGGTTGATTATTTTACTAAGTGGGCCGAGGCGATGCCTACATTCGAGGCAGATGGCAAGACAGCTGCAATTTTCATTTTCAATCACATTATTGCTAGGTTTGGTGTCCCACAAGCGATAATCACTGACCATGGGCGCCATTTTCGAAACATTATGATGACAGAACTTACAGGCCAGCTTGGTTTGCGTCATGATAGCTCAACTCCTTATTATCCACAAGCCAACGGTCTGGTTGAGTCCATCAACAAAGTTTTAGTTATCATGATCCGACGAATCATTGGTATTCATCGGTTGAATTGGCACAACATGTTATTTTCCGCGCTTTGGGCGTACCGAACCTCAGTGAAAACATCAACAGGGTTCACTCCTTTCCAACTAGTTTATGGTTTGGAAGCTGTGCTACCCATTGAATGTGAAATCCCGTCACTTCAAATGGTTGTCGAATTACTTCCAGCTACTTCCGAAGAGGAGAAGCGTTTATTATACTTAGTTCAATTAGATGAGACTCGACGTGACGCTGCATTGGCAATCGAGACTCACGCAAAACGTATGAAAGCTCAGTATGATCGAAATGTGACCCCTCGAAATTTTTTGGAAGGAGACCTAGTGCTATTATATGATCAAGCTAACGATAAATTAGGTGCTGGAAAATTCGTTCCTATGTGGCATGGGCCCTACATTGTCAAGCGAAAGCTAGCAAAAGGGGCCTATGAGCTGGTAGATTTTGACGGGGACTCTTTGGGTAAACCCAAAAATGGACTTTACCTAAAGAGGTATTATGCTTAAAGGTTGGGTATGGAGATTTAGTTAGGTTAGATTTTTCTTTCTAGCTGGTGTGTTTGTTAGTATAGACAGTGTGCTTAGCTTAGAGAGTGTGTTTTTCATCGTTATTCTGGCTTATCTTGGTTTTACTCTTGATATTGCAGATGTTGACGCCTCTCCAAACGTACATTGGATTCGCTGATGGTGCTTGTCGTAGTACACAGAATATCTCTTCCGCAGCTTGGGTTATCTATTCGCCCTCTGACGAGTTAGTTTCTATGCATGGGGTGAGCCTCGGTCAAACAACAAACAACATTGCAGAATACAGTGCAGTGATTGAATTATTGTCTGAATCTATTTCGTTTGGGATTCGGAGTTTGATAGTGAGGTTAGATTCTGAACTCGTTGTATTACAGCTTAATAGAGTATATGCCATTAGAAATCCAGTGTTATTAAGGTTATTTTTGAGAGTGCGTCTCTTGGAACGTGAATTTGATTACATTGAATATCAGCATATTCCAAGGTCTTTAAATACATTAGCAGATGCAATTGCTTCTCGAATGTTAGACAGACATTTGCGATAATTATACATGTAAATTTAAAAACATTTCATCACACATGTTTAACAAGATAAGCTGGTAATAATGATATATATAGATAGGAGTGTGTCAAAAATACATCGTCTTCGATCATAGGTTGAAAAACACCTTATGATCGACAAAAATGATAAGTACAAAAAACCAAAATGTCACATGTGTCTACAAAAAGTGACCATCCAATCACTGGTGATGCTCTCTATACGAAACCACTGCACGGGCTACCCTACACAAGAACCTCCTAAAAGGTCCTGGGACTGCGACTACATAGCGCTGAAGCCTGATAGGAATATCGTCTATAGTAGTCTTTGGTATGTCCGCCGTAAGACGCTCTAGGTCTTGTTCCAACTCAGCTAAGGTCTCTGCAACCACATCCTGTGGAGCCGGTGCCGGTGCAACTGGTACTCTCCTCTCGAAAGGCCGGAGATTGGCTGGACGCTGTGGGCCTACATCTGCATTTTGAAAATTGTCACTGTCAGTTTTGAGACGATATAAAAAAAAAAAAAAAATATAGATAATTTAAAAAAACTTGTGAAAAATGAAGTACATGTGTCGTCCCACTGTTCTCCCGGTGGAAGAATCATGTCCGGATCTCTGCGAAAATCAACTCCGGCATAAGGAAAATCCTGTATCGAGAAGACCTGGTTCTCTAACCAGTGAAAATACTTCGCTCTAAATCGGACAACCTCCGTGCCCTCGTCAGGATGACGGGCCATCACCGCAACCCATCGCATCAACTTAGGCTCTCGAGGAAGCCCAACCTCAACAGTGAGCTGCTGCGGGATCAGCATCGAAACCCTCTCTAGAGCAAAACTCACAACTAAAGGCCCATAACCAAAAGTCTTTAGCTGCCCATTTTTCGCCCTAGTCAGTTGGCCCTTTAAATTAGCCAACACAGCATCACACCAGTTGAAAATGGTGCCTCGATAGCAGTCAATCGCCATCCGCATTTGGGACCCGGTGGCAATGTGCAAAGTGGCAGCACTGCAAAGTCTGGTAACTGTAAAGGAAATTACCATAAGTTCAGGTCGGGATATCTTTTTGATCTCTATCCCCTTCTCCTGGTTCTGATTATTGCACCACTCTAGTCGGAGACTAGCAATGGACTGGCCACCCGGCCTAGTCCCGGACAGAGTCAATTGTTCGCCCCTCTTGGGCAAAAAAGTGAGAAAGTAAATATCTGAGGGCTCTATCTCGAGCTGGTGCCCTCCAATGTAAAAGCACTAATCCTGAACGTTCCACCTTTCAACCAGCCACTCTAGAAAGCGCACCTGGGCCCTCATGCCAGGTATGGCCCAGTATTTGTAAAGACCGCATGCCTTCAAAGCATCAATGGAAGGTTGGTGACTAATGGCAGTCAAATCAACATCTTCGTGTTCTCTCTCATGCCAATCAAGCATGGTGGACAATCTACACACCATAAAACATCTGTTAGAGTCCATAAAATTGAAAGTTTTTGGTTCATTTTGGAGAAATTGGAGTTTAAAAATCCACTCCGCGGTGTACGCAGTCCGCCTTTAGAGACAGGGCGTATGTACGTAGGTTCTCTTAAGGCAAGCTGCGTATGCCCGACATTTTCCCAACTAAGAAAATGTCGGGGTATGCAGGTCACCCATGGAGCACCTGCGTACCCCGAAAAGCGGACCTTGAAACCCCCAAGGCCTCCAAAAAATGAAACTAAAGCTTAAAAACAAATTCTAAACGGATGGAAATGCAAGGGAGGATGTTGTAGAATACCTGATGAGACGGCGTTCGATTCTGACGGTCGGATTCTCCGCAATGACCACTGGAAGTTTCTTGCCAAAAGCCCTTTTTCTCTCCTCAACAATAAAATGGTAAAAATGAAATGGTAAAAGCCCTTTTTATAGGTTTTTTGAGTAAATAAATGTCAAATTTGTTTATTTTCCACCATGAAAAGGTATTTTTCAAAGTATTTTTATCTATCTTTAAATAGGTATGAGTAATGTGTTGGTTTTTGTGTAGGATAAAAGGATTTTCAGGGAACATTGTCATTTTTCACATACAAAAACATCAGAGTCATCTTTTAAGCCCTTTTCTGAGTCCTAAAACATGAAAAAATTGCCGAGCGTTTCTTTTACACTCGTTAAAACGGAATTAAAAGACGGTCCCCTTATAGCCCTTTTCTGACCGTAAAAACAGGAAAAGATTGCTGGATTTTTGTCGTTTCAAATTCGATACTGGAAATAAAACGACGTGTCCTTGATCGCTTTTTACTTTTCAGGTCAAAGACACTAATCATGAAAGTACTCCTTGGTCACAAGATCAAGCGGTTCTCTCAAGTATTATTTTATACTTTTTCGGGCTTGGGAGACACAAATTTATGAAAAAGATCAACCCTGGAGTCTTCTTAAGTTTTTTCAGACTCTCTAAAATTGAAAAACGTTGAGTTTCTCCTATACTGGACTCGTTAAAATTTCACAGTAAAGGACCTATTCGATTACAAACAGGAACGGACCATTCCTTCTTAGGGTTCGAATCAAAACTAAGTTGGACTCATCCGAAGGATGAGCTTATAATCAAGCATATGTTATCCTCCTCAAGCTTGTAAAAAATAAAGAGGTACTTGCCAGAAATGGTGGGGGAAAAGAGAGAAAAATGAGCCTATTTGTTATCCTTTGTCTCAGAAGAAGCCTTATCACCACTCTTGAACACGACACTTTCCATTCACCTGGGTTGGGAAATCCTTTGCCTCACAGTTGATCAAACCACATTGAAAGTCTTCAGCCGGGTATTAACTTTGGGTCAAATGTCACCAAGCCATCTGTTGTGTCGTTATGTGTTCAAGAGGTCACTGCAAATAAACCATTCATCTGCAAAATGCCCGTCATCCATCTCGACCATTCGTGAGTGAGTCCTTACAGCTATGTTTCTTCAACTTGATCTATGATTTCGTGTTGTGGGCTTGCCTGCAACGGGTCGCTTTCTATCGACATCAACACATTATCTAGAAAGATGACCTAGAAATCGTCAGTACCTTGAAATCTGCATGCATCAATGGCAGGTTTCTCGCCTTTGACGACGGTTTACATCATTGACTTTTGATCGAAGGATTCCGTGAAATGTTCGACATCAACTCATTCATTCACATCTCATGGATTGTACTAGGTACTTTGAGAACCATTGACATCACTGGTGGACTCTCTCACACTTGTTAATAGTTTACATCATTGACTGGTAATCAAGTGGTTTCTACCGTGCTCGACATCAACTCATTTATTCGCATGGATAGAATCGTACTATTTTGGGAAGTAGAAATGAAGACCCTGGATCTAGTTTCCACCATCCAGGCTGCGAGGAGTTTTGTATTCATTGTATAGTAGACCAACTATAAATAGATGGTTGCGTCCATAGTGTGTCTACACAAGTCTATGATTATGATGTACTGCAGAATCATTCCTGTATCAGAGCAGTAGTTAGTTTGTTAGTTAAAGTTTTTGATCTGAGTATGGGAATGCCTACCTCAGCGATGATATGATCTTATATATGTATTTTGTGTTGAATACTTGCAGGTTCCAACTGGGCTCTCCACAAGATAATCCTTGAAATGATAAAGTACTTCACCCTTCCTAGATGATATGAAACCCTAATCTACTACAGGCTTCGCACTTTAGGGGGCAATCTGTTACACTAAAATTTGTCACCATAACTATTTGCAGTTAGTATGGCTCCATCAACTGTCATACTATCCTCCTTGGCAAGTCTTATACCTCTGCTCTTCATGTCAAACTCCAAGAAAGAGAGAAAGTCTTTAAAAATCTATATATCTCTGGGTACGCAGTTTCTCTTAGCCTTACCTGCGTGTACGCACCTTAAGTTCACAATACCTGCATACTTGTATGCTCTGTCTGTAAAAGGGTGGGTGCGTACTCCTGTAAAGGTCAAAAGGCGCAAGTTTCACTTCAAAAAAGTTACTTGTGGTCATTTCTAGAGCATTCTAGAAGCTTGTTTGACGTGTATTGAGCGCCTCCAGATGGTTCATGTATCCCTATGAAAGAGGAACTTATCCCATCAAGAGGGGAGCTATCCCATTCAAAGAGGGGCTTATCCCATTGATGGTGGACCTGATTAACTTCCTCTAGAGCACTATAAATACAGGCATTGGGCTAGAAGGAGGGGAGGTTGAAAGCTGAATATTCCTAAGGGTAGATGCTGCTGGAATTAGGACTCCCTTATAGAGCTTGAGAGGAGAGATTCCCATCCTTTCCTAGCCTTATTTGGAAGTGGGTGAGCTGATCAAAGTAAAGGAAAACTCTTGCTAGACCCTAGGAGGGACCTGCACAACACCAAGGCTCAGGTTGTAATGGTTTCTTTTGTTTCCACTTAATACAGATAAGCTCACTTTTCTCAACAGATTGTTATACATGATTTGTTTCATATACTCCTTGGTCTGTATGATGAATATGTGTTATTTTATAAGTTATTCAGGTGGTATTTAATCTTTTGGCTTGTTAGTGAATGCAGGGTTCGAAGAGAAGGAGGAGCTCATCCGGATCGGCGAGGCTGCACTACTACAAAGTGTTGGACTAAAGGTATGTTATGAACACCTGATTACTTGTATTCTAAATGCATATTTAGAGAAAGGTAGTGTTTACTTGTCTTGTTTGTCACTAGAAAGCCTTAGCTTCTAGGGAGGTCGGTTTTGTCCGCAAAATTGACTCTTTCCGCATGACACTACCAATATTACAAAAAAATAAGAAGGTATTTCTTATGAAGTGTCTATTTAATATGAAGATGTTAGAAAGTGGATATGTTGTTGATCATTTAAATGAGTTTAATACAGTTACTAGTGAGTTAAGTTCTATGGGGGTAAATTATGATGATGAAGTTAGGAATCTATTGTTTATGTGCTCATTACTAGAAATTTGAAATGGTTTAGTTATAGCCATTAGTAACTCTGTCTCTAGATATAGTACATTAAAGTTTGATGATGTTGTTGGTGCCATCCTTACCAAGAAAATGTGACGGAAAAGCTCTAGTGAGACATCAGGTAATGCTTTGAATGTAGAGTAAGGGAAGAAAAATTGAAAGAGGAAGAAGCCTAGGAAATCACAGTAAGTCAATGAAAGGAAGATCCAAATCTAGATCAAGGATAGTGTGTTGGAAATGTGGGATGAAGGGATACTTGAGGAAATACTGCAAATCTCAGAAGGGAGAAGAAGATGATGGACAACAATAGAAGAAACATGAAGTGAATGTGACAAATGACGTTTTAAAAGATTCTTTGATTATTTAAAGAATTTTATTGATGCCTAGGTGGTATATTCGGGGCCCCCATTCCATGTCACACATGATTGAAAACATTTTCATGACTATGTTGAAGGATATTTTGGACAGGTTCATTTGCGTGATTAATAACTCTGTAAAATCATTGGAATGCGTAAGGTTTTTATAAAGAAACAAAATGGAAACCAATGGCTATTGAAGCAGGTAAGACATGCTCTAGATATGAAGAAAAATCTAATTTCACCGGGGCAGTTAGATGCTGAAGGGTGTGTAACTACATTCATAGACAAAACCTGGAAGGTCACTAGAGGATCCCTGGTAATAGAAAAAAGAGAAAAGGTTGGTACATTGTATTTATGTGATGATATTTCTAATTATATTAATGCATTAACCTCCACAGGAGAATATACAAAATTGAAAAATTATAGGCTCGGGCACATGAGTGAGAAGGGGATGCAAATTCTTCACTCAAGAAAATTGTTGGTAAGTTTGAAGTATGCTGATTTGGATTCTGCGAAATTTGTCTTTATGGAAAACAAAATAGAGTTAAATTTTTCAGAGTTCAGAAGGAAAATAAGAGCGAAAAATTAGAGCTTCTGCATATAGATGTATGGGCACCTACTAAGGTATCATCTTTCGGTGGTTCTCGCTATTATGTTACTTTTATTAATGATGCAACTAGGAAAACATGGATTTATTGTATTTGAAATAAGTTTAATGTATTTGTTACTTTCAATAAATGGAAAGATTTTGTTGAGAATGAGACAGGAAATAAGTTGAAGTGTCTCATATTAGATAATGGAGGTAAATACTGCAGCAATGAGTTTGATAACTATTGTTCAAAGAATGAAATTCACAAAGAGAAGATGGTTCGGATCACACCACAGGGGAATGGTGTGTCATAAAGGATGACAACACAATCATGGAGCATGAAAGGTGCATGAGATTGCATGCATGATTTCCCTTACAATTTCAGTTAGATATGTAGATATTGTTGTTTATCTAATAAATAGATGGCCTTCAAGTTCCTTGGAAGGTGGTATTCCAGATGAGGCATGGATAGGTAAAAAGGAAAACTACTCATTTTTAAATACTTTTCATTATGAAGTATTTGTCCACATCAATAAATAAAATAGAATAATGATTGAGGCAACATCAAAGAAATGTAGCTTTATTTGGTGTGGTTTACATGATTTTTGTTATCGCTTATATGATTATGAAAAACAAAAAATAATTAGGAGCATAGATGTTATATTGAATGAAAAGGTCTTCTATAAAGATCAGATGCATAGAAATAAATAGGAAAAGGAAAACAAAGAATACACATTGCTTGATGAGCTCAAAATAAAAGTAAATGTGCCCGAAAATAAGAATGATCAGCAGCCACAACAACAACCACAACAGCGACAGACACCTCAAACACCTGAATCTAGTGTTAGAAGATCTACAAGGATAAGTAGAACCCCTGAATGATACACTCATTCATTATATTATATATTGTTAACTGACTATGGTGGACCATAAAGATATGATTAAGAACTATATGTAGAAACGAAGAAAAAATGGGAGAAAACCATGGAAGAAGAGATGGACTTCTTAATGCAGAACCAGACTTGGGACTTAGTCAAGTCTCCTTCTGGTAAAACAACATTAAAGAATAAATGGGTTTATAGGTTGAAGGAAGAAGATGGATGTAACCAAAGGTATAATGCTAGACTTGTGGTGAAGGTATTTGCACAAATGAAATGTATAAAATTTGATGAAATTTTGTCTCCTATTGTTAAAATTACTTCAATCAAAACTATTTTATGTCTAGTTGCAATAAAAAAGATTTTCATCTTGAGCAGTTAGATGTAAAGACTACCTTTCTCCATGGGGATTTGGAGGAATAAATATATATGCAACAACCATAAGGGTATGAGGTCAAAGGGAAGGAGAAAGTTGTGTAAGAATTGAAGAAGAGCTTATATGGCTAAAAATACACTCCAAGGCAATGGTATCTAAAATTTGACAGACTTATGTTTGAACAAGGTTATACTATATTTCACTCTAACCATTGTGCTTATTTTAAAAGGAAAAATGATGGTAGCTATATTATGTTGCTATTATATGCAGATGACATGCCTATTTTAGGGTCTAACAAGCAAGAAATAAATGTGCTCAAAGGAAAATTGGCAAATTCATTTACAATGAAAGATTTGGGTGTTGCAAAACAAATATTTGGTATGAGAATAACTAGAGACAAGAAAAATCGCAAATTAACATTTTCTCAGAGTGAGTACAGAGAAAATGTGTTGGAAAGTTTTAATATGCAAAATGTAAAACCAATCAATACATCTTTTGATATCAATTTCAAACTAAGTAAGGAGATATGTCCTAAGACCTGGGAAGAGATGGATAATATGTGTAAAGTTCCATATGCATAAGTCGGTGTAAGATTAATTTATGCAATGGTCTGGACAATACCTCATATTGCACATGCAGTGGGAGTTGTAAGAAGGTATATGAACAATCTAGGAAAAGAGAATTGGATGGCAGTGAAGTGGATTCTTAGGTATTTCAAAGGTACCAAAAATCAAGAATTATGTTTTGGAGGTTCAAAAATTGATGTACAAAGATATGTTGATGAATATATGGAAGGTGATAGAGATAACAGGAGCAGAACCATAGGCTTTGTGTTTACTTTAGGTGGAGCAATTGTGGGTCGTGTTTCAAAATTGCAAAACATTGTTGCACTTTCAACAATGGAAGCAGAGTATGTTTCTACTACAGAGGCTAGTAAAGAAATGATTTGGTTACAACAGTTTATGGATGAGTTGGGAAAAACGAAAGAGATGAGAAAGTTATATAGTGAAATCTATAGTGCCATTCATCTTGCAAAAAATTCAACCTTTCATTCTAAGACTAAACATATAGATCTCAAGTATCATTTCATACGGTTAGTTTTTGATGACGGACAGTTAAATATGGAAAAGAAACACACTATCCATAATCCTACAGATATGTTGAAAATGGTTGTAACTAGAGAGAAATTGAGTTGTTTCTTAGTTTCAATTAACCTTCTCGAGCGATGATGAAGATGAGAAACAACTAGGTCCAAAGTGGAAGCATTTTCTAGCAAGTGAAGCATCGACGGAGTTGATATAATCAGTCTCTAAAGCGTGAGATTATTGGATGTGGAGTATGATTATCTTCATGGTTAAGAGGCCTTATTTCAGTCGCGTTTGAATCCCAATCCCCAATGGTGGGTGTGGGGAGGATTTCCCTCCTACTATTGCTACCTGGGGGTGTTGGGTGCAGGAATTCCACTTAAGAAAACTCCCCAACAATTAATTGTTAACCCAGGGGTTTCATAAACTTAGAGATGAAGAACAGGAAATGCCAGAAGTGGTATGAACTTTTCCTATTCCTAATCCTACTTCTTAAATGAAATGTTGCAGAATCAGACAGAAAATAATCTTAAAGACAATTGACACCAAAGCAATTCTAGTGCTAGAATGTAAAAGAATAATTTTTGAAAACATAAAATAAAGGAACTTTCAAACAACTGGAAGAAATCTTAAATGCTGAAATGGAATAGTATGTTTATCTTCAGTATAGATGGCTAACAGTTTAACAAGTGGGCCCTTGCAAGATTTGTTTCCCAATTGATCTTGCTTCTACACCAAGCAACTTGTTATTGTACTATTTCAATTTGCTTGCACTAATGTAGGTATAGTACTTATGTGAAAAAGTATATTTTACCTTCTTTAGTGAAGACTTATGCCTTTATGGAGGTTCTCTAAGCCTCAAGGCTTAGAGAACTTTGTTCCTGTGAGAAGAGACCAGCTCTTGCACCGAGACAAAGCTTCCTTCCCCAAAGTTTCCAATTTAGTTTCGAATGAATTAAAAGACGTGTTGAAAAGATTTGCAATTGCAAGCTAGATTCCGAGATAAATTACATGTGAAAAAGAATTCTTTAATTAACTAAACTTTGCAAGGAATGTAAACTTCATAAAGCAAAAACAATTCGGAATAATCAAGTAGTAGTGAAAGTAATTGCATGCATCAACTAACTTTCGACAATTCACTTATAATGTTTATGTTCCTTTTCTTAAGTCATAAACTTCAAATATAAAGTATGGTGTTTGTAATCATGTTCTTTGTTAATTCATGCAAACATTCTTAGATCCTTCAGAAGTATAACTCTTAACATTGAGAATGATTACTTGAATTAACAATATGTTTGTTTGCAGGAATAAATGAAATTATAAGCAAGAAAAGGAACGTAACAGTTGCTGTAAAGTGAATGAATAAACCAGAGTGTGGGAAACTACATGCACTAGTACAAGAAGATTCTTCCTGCATGACCCAAGCAGAAGCAAACTAAGACAAAAATTGTAGGAAAATAATTGCAGGAAGGAAATTGCAAGAAAGTAATTTGCAGGAAAGAATTTGCAAGAAAGAAATAAACTTAATTAAACTTCCAAACTACGGATCTGTTCACGCTTGACTATGAAATGAATTTAACTCAGTACTCTGAAATAAACATAAGAGCAATCAAAGCCACACAACTGCAAATGAATAAATGTTCACACAAACTTTTTAAATGGTGAAATAACAAGGGTAAACAAGTTGGATTGCCTGGGCCATAGCCAACCAGCTCGTTCCCCATTTAGGAAATGAAACGGTTCAAAACTTAATCATGCATGAAATAAAAATTAAACACAACATGAAGAAAACATTGCGTGTTCCTTGTATTAACTTGATCAAAAAATATACATGATAGTGCGATTCCAGCCCAAAACTGAGGCCGATACAAAATTAAAAAGTAAATGAAATTACAACTCAGAGATCACTATTTTGGATCTACCTACGGTCTATATTATATACACTCTCTCGGACTTAGCCATATTATGCTAATTACAATCATTTCCTATTCAAGCCTTTCAACCGAACGGACTAACAAACATCATTGCAAAACCGACTCATGGTTATAATAAGGCACGAACTTTGCTGGTTGTAGACCATATCCTTGGCAAGAATCCTAGAATATATGCCATCAATGTCCATCCTCAGATAGTCTGCAACCGAAATAGGAGTTGTGGATCAAAACGCTCGCGTGCAATATCATGAAGATCACGGAGCAACTTGTTGGTGGTGCAGGAATTTGCCTGCATTGATCACGCTAAATAATGATTAACACTTAGTTCTTCAAATACTTTTAGGAAAGTTAAACGTAAGTTACAAGAGATACTAAAAGGTATGAAATCTATGTAAGGTAATTAATAAAGCACCTAATAAATCTTAATTATGAAAGACGAAGTATATGTAGGAATAGATGATTATCTTGGACTAGTAGAAGAATGAGAGGGATAAATAGAGCTAAAAAAGAGGTTAAGGCTTATGGGAATAGGGTAAAAATAGAGAAATTTGGACACAAACATCCTCCCATCCCTTAGTTGTTGTGTGTCCTCACACAACATTTTACCTTTTGCAAAAAATCTTCAAAAATGAGTGGCCAACTCTCAATCCTGTACTTCAATACTTATCCCTAATTTCACTACCTTTGGCATGTTAGCTCGAGCTACTTTCAGATGATTAGTCACCTTCTTGAGATGTTTGTAGCACTTGGAAGCCCAATAATTCCATACTTTTACTTGTTGTTTCTACCTCTTGACTTCTGCGAGCATCTCTCCCTCGCCTTGCTTTTTCTAATTTTTCTCCTTCATGAGCTGGTTCAAAGCCTCCAGGTCATGAACTTTCTGCTCTAATTCCACTATTCGCTTGTTGAGGTAGAGGGTAGAGGGCTTTGTGCTCAGATCCTCTGGTTTAAATACCTTCTCTGCAATGGACTCAAGGCAAGTCCCGTCATCATCGAGATTAAGGTCGTCTAGCATTTGCATTATGACATCGCCAAAAGTTTCTGCACCCAGGGTTTCCTTATCACCGAGGGTTTTGTAGCCCTCTACAACCTTCGTGCCAAGGGTTTTAGTACCTTTTGCACTTAACTCCACATGGTTTTTAATTCCATGTTCTTCCAATTCTTTAGAGGATTCAGTACCCTCTTCATTTAAACTAGCAGGGGCTTTAGTACCTTGTTCATCAAAAACATTGAGGGTTTCGAGGTCTTGTTCATCGAAATTTTCTAGGGTCTCCACGTGCTATACCTCATCATCCTCGTGACACTATGCCTAAACTTCTTCTACACTCGGTGTCATCTTCTTCTTTCTTAATATGTGAACAATGGTAGACAACAATATGTTGTCTTCCTTTTCCATGTTCTCTTCATTTACCACAGTGTGGGCCGCTGCATCTGCACACACTAAAAATTTATGGTCTTTAGGCAAAACCTGAGGTGTTTCATCAATCAAAATTGGAGAGCTTGACCGATACTGATTCATCCCTTAAGAGACAATATTCTTCCTTGTCGAGGTTCTGATTTTTCTTTTCTTTGCCAAGCATGGAGTGTCTTCGACAGACTTCTTTTCACCTTGCACCGGCATGCTTTTACCCTCTTGTTTGGAAGGGCATGGTGTCTCTATCTTCCTTTTCTTGCTTGTACTCGTTCCAGCAGACTTCTCTACACTCTTCACCCAAAAATCCTTCAGGAATGCCTTCCAAGTTACTCCCTTCTCTTCCAACACTTTCTTGATGAGGATTGTGATAAGCCCATGATGATATAGCTTATATGTGACTTGGATTATGTTCCCACTCTCCACACCTTTCTCCATTTTCTCGACACTTCGGAGTAGGTAGTAAGGAAAATTAATAAGTTTCCTTGACTCAAAGTGCAACAACAATCTCATGTCGTACACGAATGCTAATGTGTAACGTCCCTCGCAAGTCACAAATTTATGTGGTATGTATGGGAGGTCTCACCATTTTCTAAGCATGCCGCTCTGTGGAAGCCCATTCTTCTAGTTAAATTTAAGCTTTTTGTCACTCACAAACCGACCACATCATTTCTTTTCAAGCTGCTCCTTTTTGAACCACTACTCCCCTGTAGTTGGAAAGCCTATAGTTCGTGCAATAGACTCCTTCGTGACTTCAAATTGTAATGAGCCGACCCTATCTCAGCCTCCTTCAAATGTCTTCAAAGACTATTCCAATATTCCGCAGTCTTTTTTATCTCCCTCAAGGATGATGGTTCATTCCTTACAGGTTCCATGTTCAAATTTGCCACAATTCCCTGTCACAACCTCAAAAGGATTTTAGTGAGCGATACCAACGTTTGCTGAGAATTTTATGCCGTAGGTGCATCCATCCTTCTTCTTTTCAGTCCCATCCAACCGATCATGTTTAATATAAAATAATGGCTCCTCGATTTAGATACAGATGCATATCATCCTGCTACGAGTGAGCAATAATGATTGGATGTGGTGGAGGCTTATGCGGTGGTGGTGTAACGGTCATAATGATTAGGTTAGGAGGTAAGACAATGATGAAAAAGTCATGGGAGATTGGTTCAAAGGGAGGTGAGTTATGAGTTTTCGAACAACCTGTACTATCCCACGGTCTACCTCATAATTCAATTAAGACATATTTCAGTACTCATTAAAAAATTAGATTTCAGAACCCAATATATCTTGTACTTTAATACTTTTCCTAAGTTAGTAAATGATAGAAAAAGTATCAATTGAAATATATAATGCTATGATATATCAGTTTAAGAATCACTCATGTACATAGTGATAAAATTCCATAAACATTCTTCATAAGATGCTCTTGTACTGTGTGAAATTTGTTTTACACTTGCTTTCACTGTCGGCCACGCTCCTACACTGATCCTGCTTGCACTGCATCATTCTTGCACTGCATTTTGCTTGCACTAACTACTTGCACTGCATTGTGCTTTCACTAACTGCTTGCATTGTGCATCTTGCACCAGGGATTTTACCAAAATAACAATTCTGATATAACACAATTTTGTAGCTGGAATTTTTTTTTTTTGCCTCAATATATAAGGAAAGTTTTATGCACCATCCTTTGGTGTTTCATGATCATTCTTTCTGGATTGACTACATCAAATTCTACAATCAATTTATGAGGGAATAAAGAAGTGAGAAAGGGTTGATTTTCAGAATGTGAAGGAACATTACTGCAGGGAATCCAAGAACAATATCACCAAGGGGGATAAATGAGAATGGGATGTGGAAAATATTCAAGGGAAATAGAGGTATTTTATGAGATCAGGTATGGGTAGTTTTATTTAGAAGAAAGACGAGGGTAATTCATTAGGGATTTAGAAAAAGAAAAATAGTGGGAATTACAAGACGAGAAAATAGAATAAAGACATAATTTTATCTTCAAGGTCTACCTGTACTGGTGCCGGAAAAAGTAATTGCAGCAGGAATTAAGCGTTCACTTGGATAAAAAATTCCATGCTAATTACCCCAAACCTGGGTAAGGGCTGGGTTCCTTGAACCTGCTCTTCTTGGTGGAAGCCAACATATATAAAAACAAAGTAACATTCCCTTTTTATTGAAATTTCGATCTTCCTTCCAGCATGCTGGTCTTTAGGTTGATCCTTCTGCAATCATGTTAGTCAACTAATTTTCATAATTATAGGATTTTTTTTTTCTTTTATTGGTTTTTTTTTTTCTAACGAGGAAAAGAAAGAATCAAATCTTCAACAAGTTGGTGTTACCACCTACCAACTCCTTTTGAGATTGTTGTTGGACTTGTTGCATACAATCTCCTTTAGTAAGGGGCTAAAAATATACCTTTAATCTATGCCCATTTACCAAGAACACAAAATTTTGTCCATCAATAGTTTTGATCTCTACCACTCCATTTTCAAACACTTTGACCACCTCATAGGGTCCCATCTAGTGTGTATGGAATTTCCCTTTAAAATATTTGAATCTAGAATCATAAAGGAGCACCCATTCACCTGGTTGGTATTGCTTCTTTTGGATAGACTTGTCACGCCACTTCCTGTGCTATTGTTGAATCAAGATGTTATGCTGAACAAAATCCATTCAGATTCATCTAACTCATTCAACTGTAGAAGACACTGCCGTTGTGATTCAGAGAGATCTAGCACCAATTGGACTGCAGTCCTGAAAGTGTTCATCTGGAATTCTATTGGAAAGAGGATTTATTTCTCGTACACCAGCTCATATGGTGTGTGTCTTCTGCTTTTCCTCCAAGTGGTTCGGTATGCCCACAATGCTTCTGGTAATTTGTCAGCCTAATCCTTTCTGTGAATATTTACTGTCTTTGTGAGGATGAACTCAATCACCTTGTTTGTGGACTCCACCTAACCATTTCCTTATGGGTGATACCTGTTACCGGGAAAAGTGTCTATTTAGAACTGCTCTATCCCACTAAGGTGTGACAGCTGCCTTAGAAACAAACAGAGAAAACTACTTTTGTATTTCCTTTATGAACTATAAATAAAGAGGAATAGGAAGAACCAACCTGTGTCTTGCGCTAATCCTTTGATCTAATCCCTCTCCTCTTTGACAGCTTCCAGCTACCTGCTCCCTTACTTGCCCAGCTTCACCAAGTACCTGTAAGATCACAGAAGAAGAAAACTATACAAAGACATGGATCTATATTCATAAATAACTTAGGATCAGATTTAAGTTAACCATACAAATTTAACAAGCATCAATGATACAAAAGCATGGAGGAGAAACTCAAATAGTTTTTATTGATATACAAGAAGATCCAGGAGTTACAACCGATGATTCCTGACCCAACATCAACCTCCCAGCAAAGAAGCCCCTCTTCACCTCCAACAAAGCATAGATCACCCAATTCTCTGATGTTTGTCTCAAAACCAACATCAATTCCTTACAATGTGCAAAATTCCAGCCTCTGGATCTCTGGGATGAGGGATCCATAGATAGATGTATGCAAGGAGGATGAGTCAGCTTGTGATTTGATTAGTGGCTTCTCTCTGTCAGTTCTTGCTTCCACTTGGAGACTGAAGGCCTCTTACTCATCCTTGGTCGAATTCAGTGAGGCAAGTGTCATAGGAGAAGATTCTGGAAGCTTCCATTGTCTCTCCACCTCGCGGAATGACACTGCCATTTGTCATTTCCCGCTCAACGCACCCTGATAGTGCATTTAGGTGCATTGCAACGCACTTAGCTAGTGGAGCAGCTGAAATGATCATGTTTTGACTTATTCTGAGCAGTTTCTGGTGGAGAACTTCTGGGAGAAGCTGTAATTTGTTGACCTTGTTCCTTTAGGGGTTAGAACAACACTTTTAGGGACTTAGGAGCACTTGGTTTATGGACATTTCATGCTTGGAGCTGCAAGGCACAAAAATGTCTATAACAGTTGCCCCCTAAAGTATGAGGCCGTTTATCGGGTGAAATGCTTTATTATGAGGATCCGAAGTTCTTTCAATGCTGGGAGGAGACTGTAATAAGATACAATACAATACATTATCTTCATACTGTTTTCATGATCTAGCTGAGGCGGGCATTCCCATGCTCAGCTTTATAAATTCATTTTCATGTACATAGGACAGACAATCGTTTCATGGTAGACTGATGATTCTGATAGAGCCATCATCCTTTTGGTAGGATGATTATTTGTGTTGCAATGTTGTACATTTTAATGTCTTTATTTTCCTGAATATATATCGCAGCCCGGATGGATGAAACTAGATCCAGGGTCTTCAATCTCGTCCGATCTTCACTCGAAGTACAAGTCAATCCATGTGAGAAATGTTTTGAAGTCGAACATGGAAAGACATCGCTTGATTACCAGTCAATGATGTAAACTGTTAACAAGCGCGAGAGGAATCACCGATAATGATAATGATCCTCAAGGTACTGCAGTACAATTCACGTGGTGTGAATAAAGGACTTGGCGTTGAACACCACGAAAAATCTTTCAGTCGAAGGTCATTGATGTGAACCTGTCGTCGGAAGTGAGAAAGTTGCCATTGAGGCATGCAAGCTTCAAAGTACTGAATGGGGTGTTCCTAGACCAACTTCTTGGATAATGAGCTGATGTCGACAAGAAGTGATCCGTCATAGGAGGGCCTTAATGAATCCCACATCAATGACACGGAACGGAGCAAATGATTTTGATGGAGGTGAAAACGATCTGATGATATATGGTTCAGGGTGGCGGTCATGAAAGAATGGAGTATAATGTATGGTAGTGGGTGGGACACAGGTGGCCTTTCTGGATGACTTCTCTTGAACATGTCGGCGACACTGATGTGATGGATTGGTAGCATTAACCCCAAATGTGGATGGTATGGTGTGACCATGGCGATGTGACCGGTGAATGAAACAACCCAACCCGACTCGGGCACGGAGTGGAAGTGTCATGTTCAAGAGCGACTTGCTACCAATAAAGATTCTTTGAGTTTTCTTCCCAATTTTCCCCAGTCATTGCTGACTAGTACCTCTTTATTTTTGTCAAGCTTGAGGAGGATAACATATGCTTGTTCTATAATTTGCCCTTCGGGCAAACCCATCGCTATGTTTTAACGAGCCTAGCGATAGTGAAACTCGTTCTCGTCTAAAGACAAGTTTGTCGCTATTAACCTTTTTAGCGAGTTTAACGACAAAGATAACTCGGTCCTTTTCATTTTTAGAGAGTCTGAAAAGGTACGTAAAGGTAACTCCAAAATTCCTTTTTCGTCATCTGATCCCTTAATTTCGAAAAAGTATAAAACAATATAGAAGGGATGAATTTTCGATAGCTTTAACGAGTCGAACAAAACAAGCGCTCGATCTTTTTGTGCAATAATCCCTCAGGTCCAAAAAGATTAAAATCTAGAGGAGGGATAGCACTTCCTGTCCCTTTAACGAGCTGGAAGGCCAGGGACTCGGCAATCTTTTCATATTTTACGAGTCAGTTGAAAAGAGCTTAAAGAAGACTCATTTTTTGAGGAACGAGTGATAAAATGGGTAGCAGCTGATTCCAGGTAAGGTTTGGAATTTTCCAATCACGGCAGTGTCACAAGGATGGCTAGTGAAATCACTCTTCGCAGCTGTTCCTCAAAATGGGTAAACAATCAAATGGAGGTGAATGATCGGCCAATGAAAAAGTGGAGGTGACGGTGCAAACACGACCAAGGATTTAATGGCTGAAGTACTACATTCACGGTGGTTATTTACCAGGGAATAGTTCATTTTTTAACGAGCTTAAACGCGGGTGGAAACATTTGCTCGGTGCGGGTTTATTTTTTAACGAGCTTGAACCTTGCGGTAACACTGCTCGATTAGATGGTCTTTACCATAAATAGCTTTGTCCTTCCAAAGATCGTACTGTATTTTCAACTGCTTCATCAAACTAGTCAGAAATGAACAATATTTGCTTGAAAACGAGTTTAAAACGCTAATATTTTACTTTGAACTACGTAAAAGCAATTAAAAAGTGTTTTTTACCTCTCATTTTACCATTTCATTTGAACTTGGTTTGTTGGAGCTTTGGAGGTGCTTTCCCCCCTCGATTTTTCATCAGTCGATTTCGGGAGATTCTGTGGACGATTCTCGGCGCCGTCTGGACCAGGTAGGAGCTAAACCTGAGCTCTTTCATTTCATGGTTTCCATTTGCATTTTGAGCTTGATTCCTAGCTTTTCTGAGCCCCTGGGGTTTAAGGAACTCGTTCTGCCATCAATGCACCCCCAGTGTATCGAAACCTGTGTTGAATGCTGGCCTGTCTGAAGGCTATCTGACATTCAACGCACCTAGAACACTATTGCAGGTGCGTTGGGCGCAAAAGGGAATTTGATGCACAATTTTTGATGGAATTTTTTCCTGTTTCTTACCAAAACTAGGATCTAACTCCTCTCTTGTTTTTTTTTCAGAGATCTTTGGAGTAAGATTACCCTTACATGGCGAGAACGTGAGCATGAAGAAGAGGACATGCTTGCCCTACATGATCCAGTTACAGTGAACGCGCTGCGGAATTGTGGCTTGCTGAAGTTCTTCCGCATTTCTAGCATGAGACAGCAGATCAACTTACTGCAGTATTTGCTTGATGCTTGGGATCCTACCAATCAGGCCTTCCAGATTAGGGGCAAATCTATCCCCTTGACTGCAGTAGACATCTATTTCTTGACTGGCTTGTCGAGGCGGGGTGCCCCCATCTCTTTGTCAGGTTCGGCCCGAGGAGGCGATTCTGTGAGAGATTATGTCCGCCGATATTGCAGAGAAGGATCTCAGCCGAGTAAAGACGGCAAGATCATCATCCGTGATGTCACTGACAGGTCCCTTAGGACTATTCTGTTTACTTTTGGTAGGATGGCCGGTAGTGCGTCTCTTCATGTAGCCAATCGATCTTATATGCAGCATGCCTTGGAATGCCTCCAACCAAAGGTGTTCAACTGGTGCGACGCAGTACTTCTTGTGATGAAAGAACAGTTGACCAAGATAAAGAACGGGAGGTTGAAGAACTTTGGGTATGGTTCTATTTTGACGGCCTTTGCCTTGGAGAAGATACCACTGATGCAGCCGCAGTACATTGCACTCGATTTACCTTCTCCTACTGAACCACGTATGCAGAGATGGGTTGACCATATGTCTAGGCATGCTGGCCAGTCTCAGATTTCATTTTCTGATACCTTCTTCAGGTGGTTTGATCGTCAGGAGATGGTTTATTCTGAGTATCCATACACTGGCATGGACTTCGGGGGTGATCCAGATTTAGTACTGCCAGATGGCGAGCAGTGGGGCGCCATTGGTAAAATCTTTGACCATATTGCTGCTTATCATTTTTTGTTTATAATGTCCTTGTGCTTTATTCTATCAAGACTTTAATCAAACTCATGTGTACATGCAGATGTTGGTCCCGTTCGTCCAGTAGTTCGCCTGAGAGTACCAGCTGTTGCCCCAGCAGGGAGGCCGTCGGAAGGGCTATTCTTCGTGACCTCGATGTGGCCGAGACTCTCACAGCTTTGCAGGAGCAGGTTGAGGGCCTCACTCTCGGTATTCCAGATGTGAGGACCGACGAGCTACCTTTGCGGTTACAGCGGCATACTACTGGTGTGCCCAGACGATGGACTCGTCTCCTACGCATGATCGCACAGGCTGTGACTTGCTATCACGAGCATCATTAGACTAGGGTGCCCCCTAGCATTTTGAGTTTTTGGGTCGCTTGACCGATTTGTCATGGTTACAGAACATTATGTGTAAACCATAAACAGCTATATATATTTTTGATTTTCGGAGTTTTATTTTGGTTGAGCTACATGATCCACATGCAAAACATTGATGATGTGTTTCTTTTTTATAAATGTTGCAAATGTCTATCTAACACATAGTTTGCTAATGAGTTGGTTAATGTGTTTAAGTTTCTGGAAATATGTTGATATTGAATAAGATCAAATTGTCTTTCCAAAATCTTAACCCTTAGGAACATGCGATAAATAGCTGGGTTTTGGACGGAATATATACCATTGAGTTGTAGTATTACGAGTTGTGAGTCTAGCCTGACCATTAGTCGGCGTATACCATGAGTGATGGCATCAGAGAGAAGTTCTATCAATGCGCTATACTTAGCGATGTTATTCGTTGATCGACCAATACATACACCTCTGAAACTTACTAACTCGCCACTTGGATAAAAAATGGCCCAGGCTGCAGAGGACAGGTTCCACGAACTACGACTCGCTCCGTCGGCATATCCAACACATGGCTCCAATAGGTTTGACATCTGCAATAAATGAAAAAAAGTGGATTACTCGACCAAAACAAACACTTTAGCGAAAACAAAAATATAACAAAAGCATATTGGTTACTATTACACATAGTAACGCTTGAGGTACAACCCATTATGAGGTTGCGCCAGTGGAATCCCGTCATAATCCATTAACTCGTAGGCTCCCTTTGCTAATACTCGCTTAACAATATAGGGGCCCATCCATAAAGACTTAAATTTACCTGCTCCCAATTTATCGAATTCTTGGTTGTAAAGCAAGACCAAGTCACCTTCTGAGAAGACACGGGGTTTGACATTTTTGTCGAACTGCACCTTGACTCGTTTCTTATGGGCTTCGTTAGCCAAAGTGGCGTCACGACGGGTTTCATCCAATTGGATTAATTCCAAGAAACGAGCCTCTTCTTCTGAAGTTCTGGTGAGGAGATCAATTGCGAGTTTGAGAGACGAGATTTCACACTGGATTGGTAGGATTGCTTCCAGGCCATATACCAGTTGGAAGGGTGTGAACCCGGTTGCATTCCTTACCGATGTTCGATAAGCCCACAAAGCTGAGTACAGGATTAGGTGCCATCTTCTTTTGTGAACTCCGATCATCCTTTGCAGCATGTGTTTCAGGACCTTGTTGATCGCTTCAACTTGTCCGTTGGCTTGCGGATAATATGGAGTAGAGCTGTCGTGAGACAACCCTAGTTTGGCAGCTAATTCGACCATCATGTGATTGCGAAAATGCGATCCATGATTTGTGATTATAGCCTGTGGTACGCCGAATCTGGCGACTACATGATTGAAAAAGAAGAGGGCAGTTGTTTCACCAGTATTATCTAATGTAGGCATCGCCTCGGCCCATTTGGTAAAATAGTCAACTGCGACTATGATATACCCATGCCCCCCGGTCGAGGTGGGGTTACATGTCATGAAATCGATGCCCCATTTGGCGAATGGCCCAACAACAACTATTGGCTGTAGAGGTGCGGGTGGTCTTCTGGTTTTGCTATCAAAAATTTGACAAGCATGGCAACTTCTGATTGCGGTTATGGAATCTTTGAACATTGTTGGCCAGAAGTATCCTGCTCGTAAAAATTTTTGTGCTGTAGCATATCTAGATTGATGCCCCCCACACGCGCCTGAATGACACTCATTCAAGACTTTTTCGGCCTCCTCATGGGTGAGGCACCTTCTCAGAACTGTATCGATACCACGACGGTAAAGTGTATCACCGACGATCATGTAGTCTTTTGCTTGGTATCGAATACATTTTTGTTCAGAGTGGGAGGTGTTTGGCCTAAATTTTTGGGTTTGGAGATAAATGATTATATCCCCATACCACTCATTGCTTGTAGATATTAGAAACAAACTTTCGTCCATGATTGATTCTTTGGATGTTTCATCGTTGGACGACGATGGGAGATCGCATAATAATTCTGCGAAAACTAGAGCTTTCTTTGACTTGGATTTTACAAATTCCAGATCAAACTCTTGTAGGATTGCTATCCATTTTGAATATTTTCCCCCCAGTAACTGTCGCGACAATATATAAGTCATGGGGTTGCAATCTGACAGAATGGTAGTTTTCCAGAAGAGGACATAGTGTCGAAATCTTTGTATCGCTTGAACAGCTGCAAGCGCTAGTTTTTCAACGTAAGAATATTTGCTTTCTGTATCATTTAAGTTCTTACTTAAATAATATATAGGATTCTCAATTCCATCAACTTCTTGAACTAAAACCATTGCGATGGTCGTATCTGCTGTAGCCAGATACAGGTTAAAATCTCTTTGATAATCAGGGGCGTACATTAATGATGCTTTGATTAGGGAATCTTTTAAAGCATCAAAGGAAGCTTGTGCAACCTGATCCCAGACAAAGGGTACCTCCTTTTTCAAGAGACGTGTATAACCTTTAGCAAGTTTAGCGTAATTTGGAATGAACCTCCTCAGAAAGTTTGCTTTCCCTTGGAGTTTCTGAATCTGAAACAAATTCTAAGGTGGAGGCAAATTTATGATTGCCTGGACCTTACATGGGTCGAGACGAATCCCATCCTTAGACAAGTTTCGCTCGGAATCCACTGTATTTACAGTATTTGATAGAAAATCAACTACTGAAGGATGATAAAGGTCATTTGGAGTATCTTCTTCACAATCCGGAAGAAGAGAACGATGGTGGGAATCGTTCCATGGTGCTCCTTCAATTACCATAGATTAGAGAATTCCTTCGTCGGTGACATGCACTTGCGACCAACGATCTGAAGGAGTACTATATTCTCTAGACCTATCTATCCAAATGCTTGATGAGCATTGATTTGGGTTTGCCTCCCAGGCTAGGAATATTGATTGCTATAATATTCCCGTTGGGCTTGGGGGCAAAACCACTGCATGATCCATGTTGATATCGTTTTCTGACATCTTCGTAGAAGATATCATGTTGCAGGTTCCTATTGATGCTACTTCCGCTATATTGATTGGAGGTGGAAGAGCAAAAGTTCCCATTAGTATAGGATCTTTTAGTAGGCCTACTCTGATATTCTGAAGCGAATGGGGGCTTCCATGGATCATGGGAATGCTTCCAGTAACTTGAGAACCATTGGGGAGGAAGTTTTGTTGATCGACGATTGTAATCCCTCCTTGAAAGGGAAATGCAATCTTTCTAAAATAGGTCGACACAACAGTTGCCATGGCGTATATCCATGGTCGTCCTAGTAGGATGTTGTAATCAAGATTCCCATCGATGACTTCAACATCTATTTCTACTGTTTTCCCTCCTAGTTCAACTTTCAAGTTATTTAGGATACCATATGAGGTATATGTCCTTCCGTCGAATGCTTTTAATGTCATCGAAGATCGCGACAAGGTTGGAGATCCTAAAGTTTTCCAACAACTCATCGACATAATGCATGTAGATGCCCCCTCATCAATAATTGTTCGATGAACAATTTTGTTGAGGGCTTTCACTTGAACAAGGAAAGCTAGTTGAGTTGGTAACTGAGGATCGTATCCTTTATGATCGAAGGATACAAGATTGGAATCCTTTGGGTCAATCCCACCAATGGCCAATAATAGAGCCTACCTTTGGGATGGGCAATTTTGTAGTACCTCAAGAGTCGACATAGCGGATGGCGATTGGGCCAAATCTTCCACTATGTTATAATGTTGTGCCGCTCTAGCACGGGGATTAAATGTCGACTTGTGTACTACTCCCTTTGGCGGTTTTATCGTCAATTCAGGGATGGTGGGTGGTACAACTTCTGTCGAAGTTGTTGTTGAACTACTTGGTTGATCTTTATCCTTGTTGTTCGACAGCTGCAGATTCCCATAATCTTTGTTCCTTGTCGATATCAAAGCATCATTTTGCTGTTTTGAAACTGACAACATTAGCACTTGAGACGGGGAAGCATTTCCACTTTCAACCAGATTTGTTCCTGGATTTGGAAACGGATCAGTTAACACTGCTGAGGTTTTCGAATTCTTAAAGAATTTCTTAAGCTCAACTCTGTGTGGACAATTCGTGGTCCAATGATCCTCATCGCATATAAAGCATGGATTTTTTGGTTTCCTATCTCCAGGAGGGTTCGAAGAAGATTTTTCAGGTGATGATTCCTCCTGTTTCTTCTTCTTCCCTTTGCCCTTTTTCTTGCTCCCTGGTTGTTTGGTTTCTTTGCCCTTATCTGTCGATACGGCATTTACTTCCAAAGCAAGAAGTTCGTCTTTTGCATTTTGACCTGAAATCTTACGGGCCTTTTTGGATGTAGCCTTTGTCGATTTCGTGTCTGTCGTGCCAATCACGCCATCGTCGGCATGAGAGTCATTGTTTGATTTAGGAGGAGGAGGAATTGAGAATTCTGGTCTAGGGGCGTCAGGTATTTTGTCGTAGAGCGTGCCGGACTGAGTGTAAATCAAGTCCAGATATTGCACACGAGCAATAACTTGCTCTTTTGTTACAACTCCCCCCTTTGCCACATCTTCCGTGATGGAAGGTAGTAATGACTTGATAAAGCATTCAGCTAAGAGCTGATCGGGGACGTACGTTTTTACCATCCTACGACGACGTCGCCACTCATGTATATGATCAGATATGTGAGTGGCCGTTGTCTGTTTGAAGTTGGTAAGAAGCTCTGTTCCCGTTTCGTACCTTATTGGTAATTGAAAATGGGTTAAAAAGGTTGTGGCTAAGGTACTGAAGTTGTCGAACGAAGCTCTAGGTAGTTCAATGTACCATTTTTCCGCTGGACCCTTTAACGTCCTCTGAAAGAGGCGAAGTCTTATCGAATCATCATTTAGGGTGTTTGATGAACACCATAGATGAAAGGTCATCACGTGATTCGATGGATCTTCACCCGGATTTCCATTAAATTTAGGAATATCTGATGGAAGTTTATGCGGAATCGCTGGCCACCAAGGGGCGTAAGCAATTGGATCGTTTGTTAACCGATTTAAATCAGGTAACTCTAAGGTTGCCACCAAGGGTAACTGCTGATTCAGGTTAGGTGAAGCATACCCAAGATAAGATGGAATCACCTGAGCAGTTGGTCTTTGCATACCGGCATAATGCATGTGATGCTGGTATGTTTGGTAAGGTTGGTGGACTTGACCATTGTAAAATGGTTGATTTTGACCGTTTTGAATGTACAACTGTCCACTGTTCGCAAAGATTTGCTGCTCAGAACCTTGGTATACTTGTTGGAATTGTGGTTGTTGGTATTGCACCAGCCATGGTTGTGAAGCCATGTGCTGTTGCGCGATACTAACTGTTTGACCAAGGTGAGGGGTAATTGTACTCGTCTGGACCTGTGTCACCCCACTAGTCGGCGATTGTGGTTGAGTCGCAGGGTCAAGGGGCTGTTGCATTACAACCTGAGAAACTTGAGGTTGGCATACAACAGGGAGCGCTTGAACTTGCGACACCATCACAATAGCTGTCGTAGTTGAGATGTTCGACATAGGTACGCATTGTTGCATTGAATACATAACTCTTGCTTGTTGAGGTAGTATAGGTACCCAACCACTTGAGGTAATTCCAATATAACCTGAATGTTGTTGTGAACTCCCGTATGGATATCCTCCTGGAGGGGATAATGAAAGGGTATACTGCCCCCCATACAGTGGTAATCCAGAACTCAAGGGAATTGTTTGCCCTTGGGGACCAGACTGCCCAAATTGACCTCCAAATGGATCAATCTGTCGAGACTCAACATAAGAGTTTCCGGATATTATTCCGGATGAACAAACAGGAACAGACCAGACTGTCGAAATAGCCCCTGAATGGGCTCCTTCTAGCAGTTGAGAGCTAGTCGGGACAGATGGTATGCCGACGAACATTGTCGGAGTGATAGCAGGGAGTTCTGCCGTCGCTGTGTCAGATGACACAGTCCTAGATATTGACGGTTGTTCAAACATTTGTAGTCTATCCAAAATATTACCTAGCGATTCTACAGGAGCTTCCCTTGGTGGTAGACTAACTTCTGATGACGAAGGATATAGAGTGACCTCGACTCCAAAGTGCGTTGGAGTACTTGTTTGAGGATCTTCTACAATTTCTTCTATTACAATCAGACCAGGTGGAAGGGGAAGACCGTCAGGTCCGTAAAATATTTTTGGTGCCGAAGAAGGTGTGAAATCGGCAGCGACAGATGTTTGAAGAGTAAGACTCTCCGAACTGGTTGTAGGTGGAACTGGTTCGGTAACACAAGTGTTTATCAGGGAAAATTTTAAGAACCCCCCCTAAATTTATAAATATAATAAATGGGCGAATCTCCATGGTATATAGGAAAAATGGAAGGCGATTTTATCAATAATATAATATGTATATATAATTTTTTGGCGAATCTCTCACCAGGCATGGCGAATATTTTACTCAATTATAAAATCTTGTAAGATCTTGGTGAGTCTTTCACTAAATAACAAAACTTTGTAAAGTCCTAGTGAATCTTAGCATAGGCTACATGCTGGTTTAATTCCCCCATTTAAATAGGCTACATTCCAGGTGAATACCATGGGTCAATACCATGTGCCATTTTGGTGAATACCATGGGTCAATACCATGTGCCATTTTTATTTTTATTAATTCTAATATTAGGGTTAATAATGGTTTTTTGCATGGTATTAATAACAATCTAGTCCATGGTATTTGTCCCATAGTATTTTGGCCATAGGTTTCACCTAAATATAACCCATTTTTTGAGTGTTCGTAAATATAAGGTGACTTATGGAGTAAATATAAAAAAATGTTTTATTTGTTTACCATACCTCTCGTTTATTTATATTTTTATTAATTTACCATACCTCTTTTACAAATATGGTATTTGGCCCATAGGATTCACTTAAATAAAACCTGTTTCTTGAGCTTTCATAAATATAACGAGGGTTATGGACTAAATATAAAAAGAGGTTTTATTTATTTATGATACGGTCTAGTTTATTTATATTTTTATTTATTTACCATACCTTTTGAGTAAGTATAAAAAGACGTTTTATTTATTTACCATACCTCCACTTTACTTATATTTTTATTTGTTTACACCCTTACATGTATATAAGGTGACTTATAGAGTAAATATAAAAAATGTTTTATTTATTTACCATACCTCTCATTTATTTATATTTTTATTAATTTACCATACCTCTTTTATAAATATGGTATTTGGCCCATAGGATTCACTTAAATAAAACCTATTCTTGAAAATGGGCGAATGGATTCACTTAAATAAAACCTATTCTTGAAAATGGGCGAATGGAAGGTTGTAAGTCCTAATTTCAAGGGCTAAATTTACCTTTTTTACCCTCTCCCTTAAAATAAGGTGGGCTATTTGAGGTGATTTGTAAAAATGTACTATGATACAAAATATTCGCCCACTAAAAATTTAAAACCCCTTAATTTCGCCAAAGGGCGAACATTCGCCCCTAAAATTATCCTTGGTGTTTATTCTCAAACTAGGATCAGTATCGCTGTCCTTCTGTGGCTATTGAACTTCTTCTGTAGAGGCAGGGATTCCAGAAATGTTTGGAGTAACCGGAGTCTCTGATGTTGTTGGAACACTTGTTCTAACTTTGATAGGAGATTTGGAACCGGTTAAACGAGTTCGCTTTGTCCGTACTGGTTTCGATTCCGGAGACAAAGACAGTTGACTTGTAAGCCTCCACGAACGACGGGGTTTCAATTGACTTTCTTCCACGATTGTAGATTACTCGATCAACTAAAATAAAGGGAAGTTATGTTTCTGAATTAAATGAATTTTAGACGCTTTTGACACAACTTGTTTTTTCAGTTTTTAAGAGTCGAGAAAAAACAAAAGATGACTCTAGTCTCCTTCGATTTTTAGTGAGCCTGAAGTGACAAGTTCTTAGATGGACCTTTTCCGTTAAGAAGTCTGAAAAGGAACGAAAGGGACTGCTCTAGAGGTCTAGGTAGAGGGAGTACCAAACCAATCGCAAAACTGCAGAATACTATTTACAGTACGGCAGTCAATCTTCCCGAATGCTGTGTTCAGTGCATTGCGATCAGTAGGGCGGCCGACACGGCTTCCTATGGATAAAGGATTTAAGCCTATAGGGGTCGCCCAAAATATACTCAACGGTACATGGGAGCACAAGTCCGTACTGGCACTTATCGTCTCAAAGCGGAGGAATCACCCAACCATCAGTGAGGACAACAGTTACCAGGCTTTACGACACCGAAATACGTCTCTAGCCTAGACCTCTAAATGGTGTACGTTAAGTTCCAAAGCGTTGTTAGATTCATTGAATTTATTTTAAGTTGATCTTTCTTATGAAGTTTGCCTTTTGGGTTCACCATGAGATGTAGATGTAATTCCTAAAATGCAATCTAAAGATGATAAACAAACTTTTATCTCTTTTCAGCAATGAAAATCCTAGCTACTAGGGGAAAAGAAAGACGCAATCGTTTCACAAAGAGCAAAGAGCACACTGTAAATGCACTTTCCTAAATCAAGCCAAACAGACTGTCTATATGCAAATGCACATGCATGTATTTGTTTTTCACTTTCTTAGTATTGATGCTAAAAAGAAAGTTGATGTACAAATCTGAATTTGCTGTCAAGCGACAAACACAAAGAAGCTTCTTTCAAAATCAAAAGGTAGAGATGATTACGACACTTTATGATTTTGAAATAAATACTCATTTTGACACTAGAAAGTCACAAATTCAAACCAAAGGCAATAGTAAAAGCATAATCGACTATCAACAGCAAATAAACTCTCTCCTATGATCGAAATCGAAACTTGCGACAGATCTAAATCAAAGGACGACAATACGACTATTCTACTTTTGCAATGGAAAACTGTAAACGACTCAACAAACACACAAAAACATCTACAGTTCTTTTGTACAAATGAGGCGGAATATCAGTAAGGAAAAGGGGTTTGAAAGAGTCATATACTGATCATAGGCTGCAAAAATCAGAGACAAAACTGGAAAGAATGAAGCACAAGAACCTCAGCTGCACAGGGCTAGGCTGATCAGCGCACCTGTTACACAGAGAAACTGCATTGCAGCGCAGGTTGCCCTTTCGGGAAGTGCGTTGAAATGCAGGATCTCTTCACAGTACCTGCGCTGGGGCAGAAACGAGAATTCTATCTGGGTTCTGGGTCACGGTTTGCAGTTTAGTCTTTGGTTTTTGGCCGAGTAAAAGCAATCAGTAATGCACAATCAGGGGTAGATCTAAGGAGGGTCTAAGAGCTATCACAAGGGCAATCAGATAGTCTATGAATCAGCTGTTCAAATCATAAACAGATCCAGTGAATGGATTGAAGCAATAGATGTCTACTTTGCATTTGTTATGGAAAATGCAGTTCGAATGCTACTTATAAGTTTATGAAATAAACAACAAGAGATACACAAACAAACTAATTAGACATTCTCCCCAGTGGAGTCGCCATTTTGTTACCGGGAAAAGTGTCTATTTAGAACTTCTCTATCCCACTAAGGTGTGAGAGCTGCCTTAGAAACAAACAGAGAAAACTACTTTTGTATTTCCTTTATGAACTATAAATAAAGAGGAATAGGAAGAGCCAACCTGTGTCTTGCGCTAATCCTTTGATCCAATCCCTCTCCTCTTTGACAGCTTCCAGCTACCTGCTCCCTTACTTGCCCAGCTTCACCAAGTACCTGTAAGATCATAGAAGAAGAAAACTATACAAAGACATGGATCTATATTCATAAATAACTTAGGATCAGATTTAAGTTAACCATACAAATGTAACAAGCATCAATGATACAAAAGCATGGAGGAGAAACTCAAATAGTTTTTATTGATATACAAGAAGATCCAGGAGGAGTTACAACCGATGATTCCTGACCTAGCATCAACCTCCCAGCAAAGAAGCCCCTCTTCACCTCCAACAAAGCATAGATCACCCAATTCTCTGATGTTTGTCTCAAAACCAACAGTAATTCCTTACAATGTGCAAAATTGCAGCCTCTGGATCTCTGGGATGAGGGATCCATATATAGATGTATGCAAGGAGGATGAGTCAGCTTGTGATTTGATTAGTGGCTTCTCTCTGTCAGTTCTTGCTTCCACTTGGAGACTGAAGGCCTCTTACTCATCCTTGGTCGAAATCAGTGAGGCAAGTGTCATAGGAGAAGATTCTGGAAGCTTCCATTGTCTCTCCACCTCGCAGAATGACACTGCCATTTGTCATTTCCCGCTCAACACACCCTGATAGTGCATTTAGGTGCGTTGCAACGCACCTAGCTAGTGGATTTAGGTGCTATGCAACGCACTTAGCTAGTGGAGCAACTGAAATGATCCTGTTTTGACTTATTCTGAGCAGTTTCTGGTGGAGAACTTCTGGGAGAAGCTGTAATTTGTTGACCTTGTTCCTTTAGGGGTTAGAACAACACTTTTAGGGACTTAGGAGCCCTTGGTTTATGGACATTTCATGCTTGGAGCTGCAAGGCACAAAAATGTCTATAACAATACCGTGTAGATTTATTGTGCCGTATTTTGTACTGCTCCATCACACCTTGTACCAGATTAGAAATAACTGCGGTCCATTGTCAGAAAAAATCTATCTAGGCACACAAAATCTAGTAAGATTTTAGTAAAAATAAAATCAACAACAACTCTTTCAGTAGAAAAATAAACAACTTTAGCTTCTACCTATTTCGCAACGAAATCTGTACAAACCAAAATATGCTTTTTATTTAATGATGTTGGATTTATTGGTCCTACAAAACCAATGGCCCATTTTTCAAAAGGCTCAATCATAACCTGAGGACATAAAGGCATTTCATGGGTTTGATTAGGTTGACCAATTCATTGATAGTTGTCACATCGCTTGACGTACTGTCCGGCATCCTTAAACAAGCAGGGCCAAAAATAGCCAGCTCGTAAAACTTTGTATGCAGTCTGCTTATCAGTGAACTGACCCCCGCAAGGTTCATCATGGGTAGATTTTAAAATATCAAACACTTCTTCCTCCTTTACACATCTACGGATAATGAGATCTACTTCGGCGTAAAAGAGGTCTCCTTGAATCCAGGAATATGCAGTGCTTTTCTATACGATATTCCGCTTTTCATGAGTGGATAAGTGAGGTGGTAATTTTCCAGTGACTAAATACTTAGATATGTCAGAAAACCATGGGGATTTTATTGACACAGCAAAAGGATGTTCTTCAGGAAAATCATCATCAATAGGAATTGCTTCACTAGGATTATTTAATCTTGAAAGATAATCTGCTACTACATTAGATTTTCCTGGTCTATCAATAATGGTAATATTAAATTCCCGTAACAATAATAACCAACTAGTCACTCTACGGCTAGTTAATGGTTTATTCATCAAATATCTTATTGTGGAATGGTCAGTATACACAAAGACTTCATATCCTGTAATATAATGTCTGAATTTATTAATGGAAAAATTACAACTAAAAACTCTTTCTCAATAACCTTATAATTTAGTTCAGCGAGTGACAAGTTTTTACTAATGAAATAAATAGCATAATATTGTTTGTCTTTTTCTTTTCCTAAAGCTGTGCCAATAGCAGTATCTGAGGCATCATAGGAAATATGAAATGGTAGGGACCAGTTTGGTCCTCTCAAAACTAGTTCCTAGACTAGTTTTTCCTTCAATGTCTCAAAGGACTATTGGCAAGCTATGGACCAAGAAAACTCACTATCTTTAGCCAAAAGTCGGAAAAGGGGGGTAACTATCCTTGAGAAATTCTCAATGAATCTCCTATAGTAGAACGCATGTCCTAGAAGACCTCTCACTTCCATTTGAGTTTTGGCTATAGGAGGACTCAAAATAATTTCTATTTTTGCAGGGTCAACCTGGATGCCTTTGTGAGAAATAAGATGGCCAAGAACCACCCCTGCCTTGCACATTAATATATGTTTTTTATCACTCAAGGCGAGATGAGCTTCTTGGCAGTGAAGAAGAACTTTATCTAGATTCTTGAGGGCTTCCTGAAATAAATCACCAAACACAGAAAAGTCATCCATATATATTCTGACACACTCAAGGTTAGCAAAAACAGCCAAGCTTACACTTTGAAAAGTAGCTAGGGCATTAGATAGCCCAAAGGGAAGAACTTGATAAGAAAATGTACCCCATGGACATGTGAAAGTGGTTTTGTATTGATCCTAGGGTGCAATCTGTATTTGGTTATACCCACTAAAGCCATCTAAAAAAGAAAAGTACTTCTTACCAGCAAGGGCATCAAGTACCTGATCGATGAAAGGAAGGGGGAAGTCATCTTTGAGAGTGGCTTTGTTCAATTTTCTATAGTCAATACAAATGCGCCATATCCCATCTTTTTTCGAGACTAAGACCAATGGAGAGACCCACTGGCTGTTAGAAATAGGACAGATAAAATCAACATCTAAGAGTTTTTGCAATTCTTCCTTTACAACATCTCTTAGAGCTGGGTTCATTCTCCTTTGGGGTTGTTGGATAGGTCGGACTCCATCCTGAATATAGATATGGTGGGTACAATTTTCAGGAGAGATTCCTTTCATATCTCCATAGCCCCATGCAAAGGCATCAAGATGGTTTCGCAACAAGTTCACAAGCTCTTCTTGCTGGGAAGAATCCAAGTCTGAGCTGATATGCAAGGATTTAGCTAGACTAATCTCAACAAGAGTCATATCAAGCTCAAGAGTACACAGAGGTGTCACTAGAGGTGGTGGCGAGGGAGGTAAAGAGTCATATCTTTCTTGAAACTATAGACTAAAAATCTAACTAAATGACTCAAAATTGGGCATGGTGTCTAGATTGTTTAGGATGTCCTGAATCTCACTTGCCTGTGAGAACTCAACATTTTGATGTCTCAGGGAAATAGGCTGAGTCTCCTCATCACTACTGTAGTCTAACCATAAATTGTCTAGAACTCTTGAATGGATCTAGCGAGTGGATACAAGGTGACCTTCTTCCTGGAATCTCCATGGGAAATATACATGTCACCAGAATGACATCTGATATAAGCATCGATCGTAGCAAGCCATGGTCATCCTAAGATCAAGGGATGTCCTCCCATAGGGTTCTTTGGCTGAAGCCGAATGAATTTTGTGGGATATTCCCAAGAGTGTAGAGAAACAACCACATCATCCAACACCCCTTCCGGCTTGATTTTTGATATGTCTACTACTTCAAGCACAATGGGAGTAGGACGAATATGGACCAATCCAAGTTGATCCATGGTTTGCTTGGTCATAACATTAATGGCTGCCCCTAAGTCTATAAGTACATTGGAGACAAGGACATCACCTATCTGAACAAAGACAGTAGGGTTTCTGGGGTCGGTATATTTCTCCATGTGCATACACCTCGTCATTAACTTTGCTTCTCTACCAAAAAAGTGAATGGTTTGAGGTTCTAATATTCTTCTCTCTGGCTTCTTGAGACAGATTTCCCTAATTATTTTTGTGCAAATGGGGATCTCTTTAATATCTTGGAGCAAAGGTACCTTTATGAAAAGGTTCCTAAGCTTAGAAGCTAGGCTAGTCTGAGGAATGGGGTCTTGTTCTCCACAACTAACCTCTCTGGATAGGGAGGTTGGTTGGAAGAAGATGGAAAAGGCTTAGAAGGTACGGGGATAGGTTGGATGGTGTCATATTTTTCAGAATGGTCAGGAGTTTCTGTTGAGCCCCATAAATGGGTTATTATATGGGCTCATTTTTCCTCCTAACATATTAAATCAACCATTCTGTTAGCTTATTGCATGTTTTTTGATTATATTTATGCTTATGTTGTGAGTATGAGTTAGTTATGTTGCCATGTGATCTAATATGTGGTTAATGCAAATTTTTGTTGAATTTTAAAGACAAATTCAAAGATTCAATGGACAATTGGCAGTAATAATTCGAAGTGGAAAAAGGAGAGGATTTATAGGAGGGAATCCCCCTGATTTATTACTCCCCACTTCAAATTCCCCTTCATGTAGCTCGGAGTACAAACAGCCAAATCAATGCACTAGGAGGCAGCCAAGAAAGTGGAGGATAACTGATGTTTATCTCGAGTTTTGGGAGCCAAGCCTCCCTGATTTTAAGGAAGTTGTTGGGAGCTTCAATTGTATAAGTAGAGAGGCCTAGGGCCTCACTAGGGGCGGATTTTTGTTGTAGTTTTCTATTGTAAAACTCTACTCAACTTCGAGCATACTTTTGTGGAAAATTTCATGTAATCCTATTACTGTTTTGGTAATAAAGACGAGATCCTTTTTGAGCTAGCACTAAGTTACCTCAGAGGGCTGAAGCTCTTGGGTTAGGGCCCAATCCAAGTAGCCAAGCTCCTCTTTTTTTGTATTTATATGCTTTCTTTCAGTTTATGGATTAGTTGTTGTTAGATGAATTTCTTTCCTGGTTAAGAATAGGCTGGTTTTGATGGTTTAGTAGTTTGATTTCATTTGTGTTTTCTATAGCAGGTTAAGAAGTGATAGAAAGAAGATTAAAAAGGCTAGCAACAGTGGCTTGGCCTCTTTTCCTCCCTTTGCGACTATGAATTTAGGCAAAGACCCTCTTACTCCACCAAAAACATAGATTTTCCTTCTCCATGGGATTTCTAGTGTTTGCAAGTGTGTTAGAAGGTTAATGCTTTGCTTTAGATCTCTTCCACCATGCTTATTTCTGTATTTGAAATAATTCTTCTTTCATGCTTTCTTTTCTTGTAGCATTGCTCAGCATTCACTTCCATGGATCATAGTTTAGACTAGCTTGATGCAAAATTCTATTTTCTAGATGTACTCACATCCTTGCTTGCTTGATATTATTGGTTGACTGATAGTTCTTTTGTAGTAGATCTCTCCTCATAGTAGGTTAGCCTATCAGCCATCACATTCTCTCTTTGATCCATGCCCTACAAGTCGCCCAAAGTTCACCTCAAATCTACCTTAGTTTTCTGCATTTTTCCATAGGACTTCTTCCTCTCTCCCAATCATCTTTCCCTCTCCTAGTGATTCTTGGTGGACCCTACGTGCCCTAACACATCATCCCAACCTTCACCTACCTTTTCCACCCACTCTCACACCCTCAAAACCTTCAAAACTAATCTTGGCATCCTCCTATAGACCTCCTGTAGATCCCCTGTGTCCTCCTGTAGATTTCCCTATAGGCTTTCTTTTAAAGGCCGAGTGTGGGAAAAGCCTCCAGAAGGCCACCCGAGACCTCCTAGGACCCATCCACACTATCCTACATCACCACAAAGCCCAAAATTTCCCTTCAACACCACCTATTTGCTTCCACCTTCACACACAATAAAATACATCCCTGTCAATTACACATAAAAATACATAAAAATCCAAAAAGATGTTTTTTGCTCATTTACTTCTAGAACTAGCATGAGTAGATGTTGTTTACTTCCTTGAGTAGGTAATGGCATCCATTTCATGGTTTTCATAGTGCTTTCTGCAAAACTAGGATTAGTTGGTTAAGTAAGGTTTGCTAGGTTCACTTTACATTTAAGTCTTTTTGCTTTCTACAATTAGAGTAGCCTCTCTAGAGTAAGCTTTACTTTCATTCATCACATATAGAACTTCTTCTGGCATCTGTAGAAGTTGGGTTGAGCTCCTAGTGATCTTGTGCCAACTGACCAAGTGACAACATGCATTAAGAACTAGTACTTGTGCATACAACACCGTCGCTTCCAAGTTTGTTACGAACTACCGGGTTGATAAGAGTAAAGTAGGAAGCCCAGGAGTTGTAGCATTATTGCTGCAATACTGGTGCTCACCACTTTTTGGTGCCGTTGTCGGGGAAGCGTCAAAGTATTTTGTGATCACTGCTTTCTTCTATTTTCTATCGCAACATTCTTCTAAATAGTTTATTTAAGCAAGAGTAGAATAGTCATTTCTTTCAGCTTCTGCATTTCCTTGATTTCCTTTTCAATTCTGCAAATTTTATTTTAGCAAGAGTAGGCTAGTCATTTCTTTCAAGTTCTCCATTTCCTTTCTTTCCTTTTCAATTCTGCAAATTTCATTTCAACAAGTTCATTTCAGTTAGTTGTAATTTGTTTTGTTCAATCCATTTCAGTTTTTCAGGTACAATTAGTGTGAAAAAAATAAAAAACAACCAAAAAGATTTCCTTTCATGCCTCGTAGGAATAGGGATAATTCAGGAAAATTCTTGCGTAACACCCCCACTACCTCACATAGCCAACCTTCTCTCTTCTTCGGTGGCAGTGATCAAGAAGAACCTTTAGGTGAAAAACTAGAGATATTTGAAGAACCTATAGGGGAAGAAGAAGAAGAAAACATCCCTCCTGAGCCAATTGCTGAAAACAGAAATGCTAGGGGGAATGGAGAGAGAATAGAGGGTAACTTTCCCATTAGGGAGACCAATGGGGACACCAAAATGAAGAATATGAGCCCTTCAACCCTACCTCACTTCCATGGTTTGACTATAGAAGATCCTGACACCTTCTTGTTTGAGTTTTTTGTCATCTGTCGAACCTATGACTATGTAGAAGATGAGCAAAATTTGAAGCTATTCCCTTCTACTCTCAAGGATGCAGCATTACGCTAGTTCACGGGGTTACCTGACAATAGCATCACAACTTGGGCTCAGATGCAGCAAGCCTTTAATGACAAGTATTGAGACTATTGTAGGTCAAAATATACCAAAGAAGAAATCTTCTGAATGACCATGGGAAGTGATGAATCCTTGGAAGATTTTGAAGAGAGGTTCCAACTCAGCTATAAAAGGGCCAGGTGTACACTTGACCATGAATCTCTGAAGTTGGTCCTGCTCAAGGGAATTTTGGAAGACCTTCTAGACACCCTCCATCTGCTGGCTGGGGGAGACATCTACCAACTATCTTATGAGGACATAAACACTATTTTTAGAAACCATTCTAGAGCAGCCAGAAAGAAAGGTAGGGGGAGTCAACCCATAGCCAGTACCTCCTCTTCCAATTCATCCATTAAAGGTGAAATTGGAAACATGCTGGAAGACTTCAAAAGTGAGATGCTGCAGACTCTTGCCATGTAAATGGATACCTTGCATATCAAAAGAAAACAAGAGGAAGCAGAGAGGGCTTTGGCCATCTTTTGTCCTAGATGAAATAGGAGGAATCCTAGCGATGAATGTCCATTGAACTCTATAGAGGTTTGTCCAGTCTGTGAAGAAGATCATTCTACAGATAAGTGCCCTTCCTTGCCTTGACTTAAAGCTGTATACCAAGGGGCCGAAGGAGCCACTGAACCACTCTATTTCATGAACCAAAGGAGACCACATGGACCTAGACTATACTAATGGGGGATGCAAGGGAAATCTCAAGCATACTACAACCCCAACCAAGTCACTTCCATACCTTCTTGGGGCCCTCCTGCTCATCCTTCCTGGTCCACGCCTCCTCCTTGGTCCTTCCCATCTCAATATCATGCCCAACCAACCGCTCATTCATTTCAATCCTATGTTCAGCCACAACCTCAGTGGAATGCATCTCATCAGGGGTGGAGGCCCCAGTACAACTCTCCTCCCACTCTTTTGCCTCCACCATGTGCTCAACCACCACCATTACCTTTTGCTCCACTCAGGCAACCCCAAATGCCTACTCAGCTGAACCCGAACCCGAACAAGAGACAGGCTCAACAAGTATATAGTGGGGAACCATCACTTCCAAGTTATGTTGTAGAGATTCAGGAGATTAATTTGCGATCTGGGAAGGTTCTCCCAGATAGCCAGCCTCCACCCAGGGAGGTTGAGGAAGATAAAGAGGGAACTAAACCTAAAGCAATTCCACCCTTTCCTGAAAGACTATCCGGAACAACATAACCTACCCCAAAAGAAACTGAACTTCCGGGACAACTGAAATAGTTATGTGTGAACATACCACTTCTCCAAGCCATAAAAGATGTGCCTATATACAAAATTTTGATCAAAGAGAAGTGCTTTAGGCATCCAGGAAGCCACAAAAGAGATGCCCCAACCATCAATGTCACAGGACACTTGTTCGACCTGATGTTGGGGCAGGTAATCTGTCCAAAATATCTGGACCCTGGAAGCCCAGTAGTTGATGTCCACATCAATGGCACCATGATCCCACATACCTTGATTGATTTGGGAGCCGCCATTAATGTGATGACAAAGGACACAATGCTCAAACATAACCTCCAGGGCTCCTTGAGGAAGACCACGACAATACTGCAGCTAGCAGATTAGTCCACCGTGACCCCTGAAGGGATTGTGGAAGATGTGATGGTCTCCATTGATTCTTTGGAGTACCCTGCTGATTTATTAGTTCTCCACCCAAGGTAAAGCTCACCGGGTATCCTTTCATCCTGGGAAGACCCTGGTTGGCTAATGTCGATGCCTACATTAGTTGTCGACTAGGAACATGACCATAAGGAATAGGCATATGTCTAAGCAGTTAATCCTATACCCTCCAACCCAACCCTTGCTAGAACATGATCTACCTCTTTGGTTGGAGGACGAGGATGAGGATGAGGTCTATTCTGCACCACTTTGTGTGTTAAAAATTGCCATGGGGGGAAACTGCAAGATGAGGATGATATGATTGAAAATTTGATTCAGAATCCACCCCCCAGTGTCTTGCCATTAGAGGACATAGTGAGAGAAACCCAAAAAAACCCCTTAGCTAATCTCTATGTGGTTGACCCGACCTCTCTTTGTGTTAAGAATATAGAGTTCGACCCAGAAAGAACCTTGAAAATAAATCCATCCCTATCCACTTCCCAGGAGAAGGAGCTGTGCAACTTATTGAGAAAGCATTTAGATGCCTTCACCTGGAGTTATAAGGAGATGAAGGGAGTGCACCGTTCAGTATGTACTCATCATATATACATTAAGGAAGATTGCAAACCAGTCAGGTAGCCTCAAAGGAGGATGAATCCAACACTTAAAGACATTTTAAGGAAGAATTGCAAAAATTGTTTTATGCAGGATTCATTTACCCCATCTCTGACGGTGAATGGGTCTGTCCTTTTGTGCTAGTGCCAAAGAAAAATGGCAAGTGGAGAATCTGTTTCGACTATCAGGAATTGAACAAAGCCACTAAAAAGGACCATTTTCATTTACCGTTCATAGATAAAGTGTTAGATGGTCTGGTGGGGAAAAAGCTTTTCTCCTTCCTAGATGGGTTCAGCGAGTACAATCAGATTCAAATGAGCCCGGAGGACTGAGATAAGACCACTTTCACTTGTCCTTGGGGTACCTTTGCATACTGGGTCCTTCCTTTTGGTTTGTGCAACGCTCCATCCACTTTCCAAAGAGCGGTATTGAGTATATTTTCTGAACTAGTTCATGATGCAGTGGAAATATAAATGGATGATTTTACTCCTTATGGTTCTGAATTTCACGAAGCTTTATCTAACCTAGGAAAAGTTCTAGACAAGTTTATTGAGATGAACCTATCCCTCAGTCCAGAAAAACATGAATTTTCTATGACTAAAGGGACTGTGTTAGGTCATGCAATATCTCAACAAGGACTGTAGGTGGGCACCAACAAGATTGCCATCATCCAAAGGGTCCCACCTCCTCAAAAGGTGAGAGATGTCAGAAGTTTCCTAGACTTAGCTGGATATTACCAAAGATTCATTAAAGATTTCAGTAAGCTAGCATCTCCTTTGTTTGGCCTTTTAGGAAAATATGTTGAGTTCATATGGTTCGAAAACTGTCAAGAAGCCCTAGATGCCTTGAAGAGCAAGTTAGTAACTACCCCAATTCTTAGAGGCCCAAACTGGGCCCTACCCTTTCACACTCACACAGATGCCTTAAACAAAGCAATAGGAGTAGCCTTAGGAAAAATTGATGAAAAGTTACCTTATGCCATATAATTTATAAGGAAAAATTTGTTAAAGACAGAGTTAAATTACACAGTGACGCAGAAGGAACTCCTAGCTGTTGTGCATTCCTTAAACAAATTCAGACATTATATCATAGGCTACCAAACCTTCGTGCACACTGATCATGATACAGTTAGATATTTGATGAACAAACCAAATGTAAATGCTCACATTATTAGATGGTTTCTTTTACTGCAGTAGTTTGATCTAACCATTATTGATAAGCCTCGTAAAGAAAATGTTGTTGCTGACTTTTTGTTTAGAGTAAATTTGCCTGCAGGTCAAGAAGGAATGGTGGATGACCAAATGGAAGATGAACATCTGTTTGCTATCTCAGTACTCTCTCCATGGTTTGCTGATATAGCAAACTACTTGGTTTCAGCACAGTTTCCACCACACCTATCTTCAAAAGAGAAGAGCAAGATATTAAGGAAAAGCACCCCTTTCACCTAGATTGGTGGTAATCTCTTCAAACTTGGCCCAGATCAGATCTTGAGAAGATGTGTTAGGGAGGAGGAAGTATTTGACATTCTCGTGACCTGTCATGATGGGCCTTGTGGAGGTCATTTTGCAGCAAAGAGAACTACCTTCAAAATATTGCAAGCAGGATACTATTCGCCCACTCTTTATCAAGATGTGAGGAGATACACCAGCCAACGTGATTGGTGTCAAAGGATGGGGAAACCTACTCCAAAGGATGAGATGCCCATGCAACCTCAAGTGACCTTTGAGCCATTTGAGAAGTGGGGCATGGACTTTGTGGGTCCTATCATCCCTCCTTCAAGACAGAAACAATACATTATTGTGTGCACCGATTACCTAACAAAGTGAGCAGAAAAAAAGCAATCAAAGCAACAACAGAGGAAAAAGTAGCTGAGTTTTTGAGAGAAAACATATTCTACAAGTTTGAGTATCCAAGAGAATTGGTCACAGATCAAGGCAGTCAGTTCACTTCCAATTTGATTGAAGACCTGCTCACACATCATAAAATCAAGCACAAGACTTCCACCCCTTACCATCCACAAGCCAATGGGCAGGTGGAAGTCACTAATAAAGCTTTGGAAGGAATTCTAACCAAGGTAGTGAGCAGCAGCAGAAAAGACTGGGCGGACAGATTAGTTGAGGCCACCTGGGCCTACAACACAACATGGAAGACCACTACAGGGTTCACACCCTATGAACTGGTCTATGGGAAGAAGGATTTGCTATCGATAGAATTTGAATTCAATACACTAAGGATGGCAGCTCAGCTGGACCTAGACCTCAGCCATGCATAGAGGGAAAGGTTACTCCAGCTCAATGGATTGGATGAACAAAGATTGCAGGCCCTTCTCCACACAGAGGTTGTTCAACCTCAGAAGAAATATTGCATGACAAAAATATCAAGGAGAAGCAATTCCAAGAAGGAGATTGGGCACTGCTCTATGATTCAAGGTATAAATACTTCAAAGGTAAGCTAAGGACATGATGGTTGGGACCATACACTATGGAAAAATGCAATGAAAATGGTTCAGCCTTGATCAGAACCATTGATGATGAAGCCATCCCCATACTTGTCAATGGACATCAGTTGAAAATTTACAAGAAGCCCCTCTCCAAGTGAAAGTTCATTGAAGATTTGAGTAAGATAGTGATGGTAGGGGAGCATGTCTTAGCCTCCACTTCACCCACTCACTGAAGGAAAAGAGAAAAAAGGAAAAATTAGGACTCAAGTGAAAACCTCCATGAGGCACTTAAAGTCCCATCATTGGGTTGAAAACCTCTCATGAGGCGGCCCAGTGATGTCAAAAAAAAAGAAAAAAGAGAAAAAAGAGAATAAGATCCCTGGGTGAAAACCTCCCTTGGAGGCACCCAGGGTAGGAAATTAGGGTGAAAACCTCCCTGAGGCACCCTAGTTGTTTTCAAAAAAAAAAGAAAAAAGAGAAAAATGAAAAAGAAAACTGAATTTTAATGTGCATTGCAGGTTTTCAGGAGGACCACAAAGAGCAAGAGGAGATGCCACAGAGCCCTAAAATTCACACCAACAACTATTTCATCTCCTCCACACTGTTCTCCATCATTTCTAACCTTTCTTCCACCCCACTGTGTTTTTTTCCGGAAACTGTGTGTTGTACAGGAGGCTCTGTGTTTTCTACAGGAGGCTCCTGTAGGAATTATAGAGAGCCAAAAATGGTTCCAAAAAGTAGTTTCAGGGGCTATAAAGCTTCATGAAGAACATATAAACCCTCCTACAGCTATCAACCTGCCTTGCCATCCATTCCACACCTGCATCACATCATCATCATCATTTTTTTCTTCCTGTCCCAGAAAAACATAGGAAAAACAATTTTTAGTAAAAAGAGAAAAAAAACAAAAATAAGAAGGGAAGTAGCACCTCAAATCTCACCTACATCTTACCTATTACGTCTCCATCTCCATTAGCATCTCTAGCATCATCCTCACATCCCCCAGCACAAAAATAAGCTGAAATTTCAAGGGGAGAAGCAGCTATAAGAGCTCCTGTAGGAATTCCTTTAGCAGCTAATCCTATTAAAATCAAGCCACAACAGCAAAAGAAGTGCAACCATGAGGATTGAAGGAGACATCTAAAGCTTAGATCCAGCCAGAGGATACCTACACAAGACAAATAGCCACACATCAGAAAGCAGAGAGCATGCAGCAAGGGAAACACAGGGATGCAGCTGTAGAAGGAGCCAAAATACCTCACAACCCATACATTTGACTCACTCATAAGTGACTAACCCGCTCCTTTGTTTGAATTTGTGTAATTGAAAGATATGCATGAGTAACAAGATGGTTGAGGTTGAACGAGGAAAAGGTGGCCAGTTAACTTGGCCGCCTTCATCTAGTTGACTGCACTCATCCGAAGATGTCACCCACAAGTGCGTATAGTCAACTCAGAGAAAGATACGAAGGACAGGTAGTGGAGGGTGTGTAAACTCTGATGCAATAATGAGAGGTGATTGAGGGAAGGAACCATGATGATAAGGTAGGTGGGGACCAACGGTCCAAATATGGCCAACGTACATTTTTTCCAGCTCACCCCCATCACCGGAAATATCTAAAAGAAGTAATAAGTACTCCTCCTCGAGCACTCTCACCACCTTTTCCCTCATTCTCTCCTCGTAAACTTAGCTAAAGCAAACTCCTTGTCACCCCACAGCCTCGAAACCATCATTTTCCATCGATCTCACCCATCCTCCTACTCTCGGCATTGTCTATAGGAGCACTTACAGGTTCTATAGGAACACCTACAGGCAGCTCTACAGGAGGGGCAATGCGCTGTTTTTAAGAAGAAAACATAGGTTTTTTGCTCGATTTCTGGCTTGAGGAGGTAGGTTCCAAGCATACCCACCTTTATTATCAGCATATGCAAGAAATGATATCATTTTACGGAGGAATTGAGTCCATAGAAGAAGAGGAATTACATAAAAAATTTCTGCCTGTTTAAAAAAAAAACATAGTTTTCCTCTGTTTTCCTGTTTCTTCATAATTATTGTCTCTATCTCTACATTTGGTGCTCAAAAGGGGTATAAAAACAATGACAGGAGGATTCATGAGGAAGGAGCCCACTAATTCCACCATGCTCCATGAACATCCCCAAGTAGTGGCCATATTCACAAGGGAAAATTGGATGAACTTTTTTGAGAAATTTCGAGGGTTTGATGAGAAAATTGCCCAGGAATTTTCCCTCTCTTTAGTCCCTCGGTCAAGAACACATGCCACTGTCACTTTTAGAGGTCTTTCCATGGATATAACCCCTGAATTTATCAGTAGGGTTACTACCCTTCCTCCTGGATTACCTCGAAACAAAGATGAAAAACCAATTGGACAGGCTGCCAAGAAAAACTTCTTCCAAAACAATGAACATCCTGTAGAAGATAAAAATGGCATTAGAAGGGTTAGCATACCACACCCTTGGGATGAGGTTAGTTATCAAATCATCAAATACATTTCCTGTGAAGGGAGGTACAACATAGTCTATGGCTACCATTTTAGAATCCTTCATGGGCTGAGATATGGCATGGACACTCCAACACCCCAGAAACTTAGCATCCCCTATTTCCTCCTGTAGTCCCTCATAGACTCCAGCATTAAGTTTAAGGCAGGGAGTCTAGATCAGCTGGCTCACCATGGGTTAATCAAAATTTTAGTGGAGGAAGCCCTCGATACATTCACACTCCCTATAACATGGGATGTCTTCAGGAACATGACAACAAAAGATGACATAAAGGCCCTCTCCTATGCTATTAGTCCTTCTGACAGTGAGGAAGAAGAGAAGAAAGGGGGAGAAGGGAAAGCAACTGATGACTTAGCAGGACAAGAAAAGGAGGAAGAAACTAAGATAGAAGAGGAGAAGGGGGGAGAAATAGAACAGGAAGAAACAAAGCAAGTAGAGATAGAAAAGGAGGTAGAAGGAGGAGAAAAAGAGGTAGCAGAGGCAAAGAAAAGAGAAGGGTCCCCTGAGACCCTGGAAAGGGAGGCAGCAGCTACCCTCACAGCCTTGAGCACACCAATTAAGCCAAAATAAAAGAGAAAAAGGCAGGCTTCTATGTATTTCAAGGCCAAGAAAAGCACAAGGATCAAAACAGGGAAACCCCAGCCATCTTCAATAGTGCCCATTACAATTGAAGATTCACCCATTGTCAAAGGGGAAGAATCTCCCTCTAAAACTCCTATCACATATGAAAGAGGGACTCCTAGATCTTCCACCTAGAAGGACAAAGTGCAACTATAGGACCCAAAAATAGTCCTACAGGAGGCACAGATAGTTCTATAGGAGACATTATCAGAGCTATAGGAGGCCCAACAACTGGAGAAAAGAATAGAAGAGTAGACAAAAGGGCAGGAGGAAGCTATAGAGCCATAAGAACCTGATCCCCAGCCCAGCCTTGCCTCCTATTACCATCTTCTTGGAGGAGGAAAGATAATTCCACAAACATTTGCAATTCCACTATTCTTTGAACTAGAGAAGGAAATAATAAGAACACATAGGTGGATGCAAATAGCCAAATCCAAGGGAGTTGAGGATATTGGCCATATGGAGAATAGACTTAGAGAAATGGGCAGAGAGTTAAGTGCTTTCAGACATTGATTAGCAATTACAAGAAACCAACTTCAAAATGAAAATGAATTGCTAAGGAGGCAGCTAAAGGAGAAAGAGACCCAACTGGCATGCATGGCTAGTTTATCCATGGAGGCACTGCAATGTAGAACACTAGCAAAATCCTATGGATTATACCTCAAGGACCAATGGCTATAATTTCAGATCAAGACTTTGGCACAAAAAGGCACAATGTCTTTTCAAGATTACAGATAGTTTATGGACCTATGTGATCAAAGCACAACAGAAGATAAGGCAAAGATGGCAAAATTTTACCTGTATAATATGACCCTCACACACATGAATCTGTGGGACCCCAATGCTAGGTTAGGGGACCTACAACTAACGGCCATGGCTTTCTGGATGAACCATGAAGAGCTAAGGGCAACAAAAGTAAAAAGGTTGATGATAAGGGAGCAAAATGATCCATTAATGATCAGAGTTGAGTCATCAGATTCCATGGCTCTCATCAGCACACACCAGTTGCTCGCCAATAATCCTCAAATTTCCCTTAGATATATAAGTGATCAAGTACAGGCAATTTCACATTTTTAGGACATGGAAAGGTTACTTCGGGATGACTGTGTGCATGCATGTATGAGGAGATGGAACACCTTACCACACATTCTTAAGATTAAGGAATATCATTCTCCAATGAGGATGAAGGAGGCACTAAGGAGAGTGCCAATGTATAAGAACTCAATGCAGAGGCTACAAGTCAATTAGATTGGCCTCAAACTGAGTCCACCACCACTACAACAAAACCAGCGATTAGCGTCCCTTTTTACTTCTTTTTTTGCATCTAGAGCCCATTTTTGGTGCTATTTGCATCCATTTATCAGATATGGTGCAAAACTTGACACAAAATTTGCATCAAGTTTTGCACCAAATCTTACACCAAGTTTAGCACCAGGTATTGCAATAGGTTTTGCACCACGTTTTGCACCAAATTTTATGCCAAGTTTTATGTCATCCTTTGCTCCAGGTTTTGTTCCAGGTTTTGCATCAATTTTGGAATCTATTTTTGTTTGACATACTTTTGCATCCTCATTTGCATCCACTTTTTGCACCTACACTTGCATCAACTTTTGCATCGACTTTTGCATCCTTTTTTGCATCCTTTTTTAAATCATTTTTTGCATCCATTTTTTCATCCATTTGTGCATCACTTTTGCGCCACATTTTACATTGAGTTTTGTGTCTAGTTTTGCATACAACTTTGCATCTACTTTTGTTGCATCCACTTTTCCATCTTGTTTGGCATCCATATTTACATCCTCTTTTGCATCTATTATTGTACCCACTCTTGCATCTAATATTTTTGTGCCACAATTGGCGCCTAGTTTGGCACCTCCTTTTGCACCCACTTTTGATTATAATTTTGCATCCACGTTTGCATCCTCATTTGCATCTAGGTTTTCATCAACTACTACATCTATTTTTGCATCCCTTTTTGTATCCAATTTTGGACCAGGATTTGCATCGGGTTTTGTGTCTCGTTTTGCATCTACTTTTGCATCGACTTCTATTGCATCCACTTTTGCATACAATTTTGCATCCACTGCATCCACTACAATTTTGCCCATTTTAAATTTCACTTTTTGCATCCCTTTTTACATCTTCATTTGCATCATACTTTGATTCTTTTTTTCATTTATCATTACATCCACTTTTGTTATGCCATAATTTGCACCATGTTTTGCACTCACTATTGTATCCACGTTTGCTTCCAATTTTGCATCCATGTTCACATCCTCTTTTGCATCAAATATTGCATCTATTTTTGCATCCACTTTTGTGTCAGGTTTATGCATTGGGTTTTGCATCTCGTTTTGTATCTACTTTTGCATCTACTTCCATTGTATCCATTTTTTTCATCCAATTTTGTTTTGCCTGTTGCATCAATGTTTGCTTCCACTTTTACATCCATTTTTGCATCTTATTTTGCATATTTTTTGTCTATTGTTACATCCACTTTTGTTGCACCATATCTTGCGCCTACCATTGCAACCACATTTGCTGCCACGTTTGCATCCACATTTGCATCCTCTTTTGTGTTCAAGTTTGCATCAGATATTGTGTATGTTTTTGCATCCCCTATTGTATCCACTTTTGTTTCATCCATTTTTGCATCTACTTTTGTGTCCGTTGTTGCATCCACATTTGTTTCACCACAGTTTGTGCCAAGTTTTACACCTACCATTGGACCCATGTTTGCTTCCACTTTTGCCTTCATGTTTGCATCCAAGTTTGCATTGACAACTGCATCTACTTTTGCATCCACTTTTGTGTTAGGTTTTTCATGTTGTTGTGCATCTACTTATGTTGTATCCACTTTTCATCCAATTTTACTTCTATTGTTGCCCCCATTTCTATGTTCGCTTTTGCATCCCTTTTCCAACACTCATCATATTTTCTGCATTGATGATATTCCTTATGGCATTGACAATTATGAACAATTGATGACAATGTCAATAATATTGACAATGATGAAAATGAAGATGATGGCGATGACATGAATTGTGATTATGATGATAAAGACGATAGTGGTTACAATGACATTAATGATGATGATGGCAATGATTATGATGATGACGACGCTAATGACCTTGGCGAATCTTCCCAATTTTAGATGTTGTCATTGTCATAATCATAAGCATTATCTTTGGTGTCATCATCATCATTTTCATCTAGGTCATCATCAAAAACAATAATGGCATGAATGATGATGATGATTAGAACAATGTTGATAGAAATTACATTAATGATGATGATGGGGATGATAAAAATGACAATGACGATGATAATGGTGGTGATGATGATGATCATCGATCATCTCTCAAAAATAGAGTTGTTATTTCTCTTACGTATATCAATGTGTCCTAAACAACCCTTTTCTAGCACTGATCACATTTTTTGGGTTGATGATATTTCTTACAACATCTATAATTATAAACAATTGCAAACAATGTCCATAATGATGATGATGATGGAGCTGATGATGATGGCATGAATGGTGATTATGATGATAATGTAATGATGGCAATAACGATGACAAGGATGATGGTGATGATGATGACAATGATTATGATAATGAGAATGAACAATTACTAGTTTCACTACCATCTTCTGGATACATATTACTATCATACTTTTTAAATTTTTTGTCTCTCTTGAGGTATCTTACTATAATGGTGTTGTCAACACTAGAAAGATATCTTGTTGTAATGGTGGTTCTAATGTTAGCACTAGCAAAGTTTTTGTTAAATTTTGGTTAAAAAAAATCGATTTATGCAATTATTTTGACAATCTATGTAAAGAAGTAAATAACATCCAATTATTTTGACTGTAGTCCCATTGATTATCATGAATTCACCAGTCTGAAGACCATCTTTTACATACATATTATTATTAAACTTTTTGCATTATATCCCTCTTATATCTTGTTGTAATGGCAGTATTAGCACTAAAAAAATCACTAAATTTTGGTAAAAAAAAGTTTATCATTTATTTATTTTTAATTTGGGAAATTTTTGTTTTTATTTTTTTTGTTTTTAATTCTATTTTTATGCAGTAATATTTTTTTTGGTTGAATTTTGGTAGTAACTAGTTTTTGGTCGAATCATATGTATTAACCATGTTCTTTATACTACAAGTCTAATTGTTGGGACAAAATTGCTCTTTCAAATAAGTTGCAAAAGCTATTTTACATCCATTGTTGCACCCATGTTTACACCCACTTTTACATCCCTTTTTGCATCCTATTTTTCATCTTCATTTGCTTCTTTTTTTGGATCTATCATTACATCCACTTTTGTTGTGACAAAATTTGTTCCATGTTTTGCACATACTGTTGTACCCACGTTTGCTTCCAATTTTGCATCCATCTTCACATCCTCTTTTGCATAAAATATTTCATCTATTTTTGCATCCACTTTTGTGTTGGGTTTTGCATCTCATTTTGTATCTTCTTTTGCATGTACTTCCATTTCATCCATATTTTGCATCCAATTTTGTTTCTCATGTTGCACCCGTGTTTGCATCCACTTTTACATCCCTTATAGCATCTTGTCTTGCATCTAAGTTTGCATATTTTTTTGTGTCTATTATTACATCCACCTTTTTTGTGCTATTATTTGTGCCATATCTTATGCCTATCATTGCAACCCACATTTTCTTCCACTATTGCATCCATATTTGCATCCTCTTTTGTGTCCAAGTTTGCATCAAATATTGTTTATGTTTTTTGCATCCCATTTCGAATTTACTTTTACATCCACTTTTGATTTGTCTAGTTTTGCAACTAATTTTGTGTTCACTATTGCACCCATGTTTGGCCCATGTTTACATCCCTTTTTTCATCCAAGTTTTCCTCCTTTTTGCATTCAAGTTTGTGTCCCTTTTTTTTTACATTCATTGGAGTATCCACTTTTGTTTCACCACAATTCATGCTAAGTTTTATGCCTACTATTGTGCCCATGTTTTCTTCCACTTTTTCCTCCATGTTTGAGTCCTATTTTGTGTTCAAGTTTGTATGAACTATTGCATCTAATTTTTCATCCACTTTTGTTCAATTTTTCTGTCTTGTTCTGCATCTACTTATGTTGTGTCCACTCTTCATCCAAATTTACGTCTATTTTTACCCCCATTTTTTTGTTTACTTTTGCATCCATTTTCCAACACACATCATATCTTTTGCATTGATTATATTTCTTATGACATTGAAAATTATGAACAACTGATGACAATGTCAATAATTATAACAATGATGATAATGAAGATGATGACGATGATATGAATTGCGATTCTTATGATAATGACAATGATGATAAAGACGATGGGAGTTACAATGACAATGATGATGATGCTAATGACCTTGGCCATTCCTCCCAATTTTTAAATGTTATCATGGTAAAAATCATAATAATTATCTTTGGCATCATCTTCCAAGTCATCATCATCTGATCATCATTATCATTATTTTCATCTTGGTCATAATCAAGAACAATAATGGCATGAATGATGATTATGATGTTCATGATGAAGATGACAAAAATTATGATAAAACTTATATTAGTTATGATGATGGGGATGATGACAATTATAATGACGATGATAATGGTAGTGATGTTGATGATCATCAATCATTTCTAAAAAATAAAGTGGTTATTTTTCTTTCATATATCATGTGTCCTAAGGTTGGTGATATTTCTTATGATACCTATAATTATGAACAATTGACGACAATATACAAAATCATGATGATGATGATGATCATGAAGAAGACATGAATGGTGATTATGATGATAATGAAATGATGACAATAATGATCACATTGATGGTGGTGATGATGGCAATAATGAAGACGATGACCCTCCCTCTAAACTAGCGAGGTACTCATAATGAGACAAAAAAGTACTCTCAAGTTGAAATATTCATATAAGAAGGGATCTAGATTGATAAGCATCAATGATGATTTACATCATCATAGCCAAAACTTTCAAAATAGTAAGGCCTTGACTAACAAGTTTATCTCTCCATTAGATCAGAGCACAATGTTGGGAGGCATAAATTTGGACACCACTGCCTTTCAAGGCACTTACCCCACCAAGATGTTTACCAGGTATGTCCTCACATGATCATTTCCTAATCCACTATCATAATATTTGACACCAGAAAATGTCAATCCTCATGACTATTCTTATCTTGGATTAATGTACTTGACTTATGGCGATTAGTCCTAGTCAATGTCCAAATTCTCAAAGAATATTGGTCCCAGATGTTTATCCAATCCACCATTATCCCTACTAGTGCCTTTACTAGGCTTACGATTGTTAATCCTAGCCATAGTACATGACACATGGATAACATGGTGTCTACCCTCACTCCCTCTCAACCAGGGAGGAAACATCCACAAGCATAAGATTTTCTCAAGAATACCCATCATTTTCATAGAGAATAACATCATTAATTTGTTTTCATCACATGACAACTTTATGATTAAGCATTCATAGATTTGTGGCAAAATATTTCCCCTTTTGTATTTGTGATGAAATACAATAAAAAAGTGAAAGCCAAAATCATTAAGCATACACTATATTGATTTATCTAAGTCTAAACTCTAAGGTTGAAGTGAAAATTCATGTAAATCTTATATCTATGAGTTGTGCCAAACTTATGAAAACCTTATTCCCTAAGTCCTATATATAAGAAAATGAAAAAGAAAGAAAAATAAGGGCCAATAAATGGTAACTCATGTATTCACTCCCTCTTTGGAAAATATATGAATATATACACTCCTAGTCACACTTGATCACATGTATGTGATGGTTAAATCATGAATTCTTCTTTTCTCCTTGCATTTTCACTTCATCATTTAAGCACCTAATTGAGGATCTAAGGAATGTTTGTTTCCTAAGGCTTTCATGTCTACTCTTGGTTTACTTATGTCACACTACTGTCAATTTATGTGACAGAGTGAAATACATAAGTTTGTGGAGTTATTATAGAGGTGTATTGAGTTCGTAACCACACACACATGTATTACATCTCATTGATCCACATGTGTGGGTTGGAGACTCATTTCTTGACAACTTTAATGGAGACTACTTTGTGGCTTTAATGGTATAGCTTACAAAATATCTTGTTAAACATTTCGATTCATTCTTTCTTTTCCTCGAGACACTTATAATATTGAAGTCACTCCCAACAATCCATGGAGATGGGGAGTATAAATTACTTGTGCTAGAAATAGAATTGAGAAATAGAGGTTTTCCATTTGCGATATTGGAGTCATAGACATTGGATACATGGTAGTAGTCCTCAATGTCAATTAACTAAAATTGTATTGTCATAATGCGAAAAGAGGTAAACATATTGGTAACCTTGATGTCTTAATCATTTCAAATAATAACCATTCCACCCAAGTATCTCTAAGCATCAATCACTACTACTTGGAAATTCCTCCCCCATTTTCTAATTATATGAGGTTGAACCTCACTTAATATTTTTGCTTCTTATATCAACATTATTTATGGGTGCTTTGCATACCATTTTTCTTTTAGGAGTTTGTTTTCGCTTACTATTGACGCCCCTCATGTTCCAAGACTATTTTCATCAAAAATTTACATAGAAAGAAAGTATAAAGTGACTAAAAAGAAACATGTCTCAAGATTTAAGTGCTTGGACAATTCCACTTCATGACTCCTATATTTCCTTAACCTGGGACCAAATGGTGAACTTGATGGCCTTAAGGGAAATTGATCAATGAAAATCTAAAAAAGAGGTGATTTTTGACTTTATCACATACAATTTAATATGCTAAAAAAAATATCCATAACAATTTCATCAATCAATGAATCATTAAAAAAAATATCCAAAACAATTTCATCAAGCAAAGAATCATTGCATTATAAAATACAATCTATAAACATTTTGGGAAAGTTTTGCTAAAACATGCTTAAAAATCAGCATATTTAATATTAATATTTAACAATAATATGGACAATAACACATTTTGATAAATTAAATAACATATTATCAAGCCTAAAAAATGTCACTAACTGAAAACTACAAAGCATGCAACTAATGGAAGTGACCACTCAAGGCCACCACAAGACAATTAATCTATTAAGACCAAGATTAATGGGGACAAAGATCTATAAAGGACAAAGGAAAACCTATTTTAACTTTATTGTTTTATTAGCCTGGTTCAAGATGAACATTTCAAGATATCATGAAGAACATAATTAGTTTTATTGCATTAAGAAAACCCAAGCACATTCTATAACTTAGCAAGAAAGAGATGTATAACACCCATCTCAGCAACACGACACATGACATTAAGTTACTTTACTATATATAATTTAAACTCCTATCATAAAGTCACAAATTTAGCATGAATGGAATGTTTAAAATCCATTTTTATAAAAACAAAATATAATTTTTCTTATAGAAAAATATACCAAAAACTAAATATATTTTTCTAGAAAAAAAAATACTAAAACTAAATATATATTTAAAAAAAAACTAAAACATAAGCAAACTAGAATTTGAATTCGACATTCTTGGTCACTTTCGGAAGCATATGGTGGAATGTAATCTCTTTATCCTCATCTTTAGCTTTTTCCTAAAAAATAAAAGCATACAAAAGTGGGAAAGAGCCATAAAGCATGGGGAAGCTTTTTCCTAAGCACAAAAGCATCTAAAAAGTGGAAAATTCCTTTTTTATATGAGGAAACATTATTCACCCAAAAGATTTTTCCCAAATTGAACTAATGAGGAATTTTGGAAATCTTCATAGCCTCCACTTTCCTATATATTAGAGGCTTGGCCATTGAAAAAATGATGGGAATTTTGTATTGTCACGCTCTTGAGATCTGTCTTGAGAGGGAGAGTTTTGGAGCTATGAGTTGGGGGAGGTGATGTTGCAACTATATCTGATTGTTGTAACTTTCCTCCAACTCCTTTATTCATATAGATCAGTTGTTCTTCCTTCCATATGTTTCTATTCATTCTTTACTTCTTCTATTTAACTAATGTATGCATGGGTTTTTGGTTTATATTTATTTATTCAATAATATTTATATGTTTTTTATAGTTTTGATTATTAAGATATTATGTTGTGAAGGTTGCTTTATTCTCTCTCTTATGTGTAGGACCAATATTTGGAGCTAGCTAGGAGCGCTTCTTGGCTATACGAAAAACTCCAAGAAGACCTGCATGCGAGGACTCACAAGAATTCATTCTCTTTTTCTTAATCTATACTCTACATCTTGATCTACTAAGAATCCTAAGCCTTAGAACAACCTTTCTCTTAATTGGTTTGTCCTAGGTTTCTGAGATAAACTGAGAGGGTTTTGTTTTCATCTAACCATGCATTAAATCCTACAGCAAAATGATATTTAGAAAATTTAATATATTTCACTATGTAAATGAACTTAGTAAAATGAACCCATAGAGGTGGTCATAAATGGAAATAAAAGTAAAACTCTAAACAAGAAGCCAAAAGTGGATTTAACCATGGATGAAAAATTGGGAGTAGAATTGGATGTTAAACTAGCCATCAAAACAATATGCAAACAATGACACAAAAAGGTTTTTAAAGTAAAATTAAAAAAGGGTGCAACACTAGACACAAAGAACGGAACAAAATAGGGCATATGAAAGGATACCGAATTGGGTGCAAACAAGGATGCAAAAATGGACACCAAAATGAGGATGCAAAGAATGGTGTAAAATTAGGATGCAAAAAGGATGTAAGAAAAGACACAAAACAAGATGCAAAATGGGACTAAAAAATGGTGAAACCAAGGATGTCAAAGATGATGCATAACTAGATGAAAATTCTAACTAAAATCTAGGTGCAAAATGAGATGCAAATGTGGACACAAAATGTGGCAAAAAAAAGGATGCAAATTTGGAAGCCCAAAAGGATGAAAAACTAGATACCAAAAAGGATGCAAATTTGGACATAAAAAATGGTGCAAAATTGGACACAAAAGAAGAAAAAATGGTGCAAAAATGGGCATAAAAATGGCTCAATTTTGGATGCAAATTGAGATGCAACATTGGATGTAAAATGATGCAACAAATCATTCAAAACTTGGTGCAAAAACAAATGCAAAAGTAGACGAAAAAATGGCTCAAAAGTGAACGTAACAATAGACACAAAATGGGATGCAAAGGTGGATGCAATATATGGTTCAACATAGGATGCAAATTTAGATGCTCAAAAGGATGAAAAATTGGATGCAAGAAATGGTGTTAAAAATGATGCTAAATTGGATGCAACAAATGATGCAAAATTAAATGCAAAATATGGTGCAAAATAGGATGCAAAAAAGGGAGATAAATAAAATGCAAAAGTGGATGCAAAAAATGGTGCAAAAATGCATGCGAAATTTGGCACTAAATCAGATTCAACATATGGTGCAAAATTGGATGGAAAAGATGGTGTAAAAAAAGGCACAAAAATTGGCACAAAAATAGATGTAAAAATAAGTACAAAATTAGAAGCAAAAGATGGCATAAGACCAGATGCAAAAATTGGCACAAATGGGATGTAAAAAAAGGCGCTAAATAAGATGTCAAAGATGGTGTAAAAATCAATGCAAATTATGACACAAAAATAGAAGCAAAGAATTCCACAAAAGAGGAAGCAAAAAATGATGCAAAAATAGATGCAAAAAAAGGCACAAAACTAGAAGCAAAACCTGTTGTAAAACCAAATGAAAATCTTGGTGCAAAATATGATGCAGAAAATGATGGAAAATTTGGCGTAAAAAAGATGCAAAATTTGGTGCAAAAAAGGACGCTTTAAAAATTGTACAATAGAGCCAGATTTAGCGCCAGGTTGCTCATCCCAATTGAGAAAAAAATGCACTAGAATCTGGTGCTAAATCTGGCGCAAATTGCCTGTTTTGTTGTAGTGCACTGTTGTTAGGAATGCTAGAAGGAATGATAGAAGAAGAAGAGCAGAGGAAGTGGGAAGAGATAGACAGAAAAGCAGGCTTCTATGACAACGAAGAGGAAACAACATCAGAAGCTTGGGATGCTAGAGAGGCCACCAGGGCCACAAAGGATGAGGAGATGGACTAAGTTGCTTAGAGGATGAGAAACACCTTTAGTAGGGGGATGATGATGAGCCCCATAAATGGGTAATTATATGGGCTCATTTTTCCTCCTAACATAGTTAAATCAACCATTCTCTTAGCTTATTTCACGTTTTTTTATTATATTTATGCTTATGGAGTGAATTGAGTTAGTTATGATGTCATGTGGTCTAATATGGGGTTAATGAAGATTTTTGTCGAATTTTGAAGACAAAGTCAAAGATTCAATGGACAATTGGCAGCAATAATTTGAAGTGGACAAAGGAGAGGATTTGTAGGAGGGAATCCCCCTCATTTATTACTCCCCACTTCGAATTCCCCTTCATGTAGCTCAGAGTACAAACAACCAAATCAATGCACTAGGAGGCAGCTAAGCAAGTGGAGGATAACTGATGTTTTTCTCGAGTTTTAGGAGCCAAGCCTCCCTGATTTTAAGGAAGTTGTTGGGAGCTTTAGTTGTATAATAGAGAGGCTTAGGGCCTCACTAGGGGTGGATTTTTGTTGTACTTTTGCTATTGTAAAACTATGCTCAACTTTGAGCTTACTTTTGTGGATAGTTTCATGTAATCCTATTACTGTTTTGATAATAAAGATGAGATCCTTTTTGAGCTAGCACTGAGTTACCTCAGAGGGCTAACGTTCTTGGGTTATGGCCCAATCCAAGTGGCCAAGCTCCTATTTTTTTGTATTTATATGCTTTGTTTCAGTTTATGGATTAGTTTCTGTTAGATGAATTTCTTTCTTGGTTAAGAATAGGTTGTTTTTGATGGTTTAGTAGTTTGCTTTCATTTGTGTTTTCTATAGTAGGTTAAGAAGTGATAGAAAGAAGATTCAAAAGTCTAGCAACAGTGCCTTGGCCTCTTTTCCTCCCTTTGGGACTATGGATTGAGGCAAAGACCATCTTGCTGCCCCAAAAACACAGATTTTCCTTCTCCATAGGATTTCTAGTGTTTGCAAGTGTGTTAGAAGGTTAATGTTTTGCTTTAGATCTCTTCCACCATGCTCATTTCTGTATTTGCAATAAGTGTTCTTCCATGCTTTCTTTTCTTGTAGCATTGCTCAGCATTCACTTCCATGGATCATAGTTTAGACTAGCTAGATGCAAAATTCTATTTTTTAGATGTACTCATTTCCTTGCTTGCTTGATCTTATTGGTTGACTGGAAGTTATTTTGCAGCAGATCTCTCCTCACAGCAGGTCAGTCTATTAGCCATCGCATTCTCTCTTTGATCCATGCCCTACAGGTCGCCCAAATTTCACCTCAAATCTGCCTTAGTTTTCTGCATTTTTCCATAGGACTTCTTCCTCTCTTCCAATCATCTTTCCCTCTCCTAGTGATTCTTGGTGGACCCTAGGTGCCCTAACACATCATCCCAACCTTCACCTACCTTTTCCACCCACTCTCACACCGTCAAAACCTTCAAAACTGTTGTAGGCATCCTCCTATAGACCTCTTGTAGATCCCCTGTGTCCTCCTGTAGATTTTCCTGTAGGCTTTCTTTTGAATGTCAAGTGTGGGAAAACCCTCCAGAAGGCCACTCGAGACCTCCTAGGACCCATCCACACCATCCTACATCCCCAAAAATCCCAAAGTCACCCTTCAACACCACCTATTCACTTCCACCTTCACATAAAATAAAACACATGCCTGTCAATTTCAAATAAAAATACATAAAAATCCAAAAAGATGTTTTTTGCTCATTTACATCTAGAAATAGCGTGAGTAGATGTTGTTTACTTCCTTGATTAGGTAATGGAATTCATTTCATGGTTTTCATAGTGATTTCTGCAAAAGTAGGATTAGTTGGTTAAGTAGGGTTTGCTAGGTTTACTTTACATTTCAGTCTTTCTCCTTTCTGCAATTAGAGTAGCCTCTGTAGAGTAAGATTTCCTTTCTTTCATCACATATAGAGCTTACTCTGGAATCCATAGAAGTTGGCTTGAGCTCCTAGTGATCTTGCGCCAAATGACCAAGTGACAGCCTACAGTAAGAACTAGTACTTGCGCATACAGCACCATCGCTTTCAAGTTTGTTACGAACTACCGGGTTGATAAGAGTAAAGTAGGCAGCGCAAGAGTTGTAGCATTATTGTTGCAATACTAGTGCTCACCAGTTTCCTCCTCACCTTTCTCGTTGATAATTACCATAGGCTGCTTTTGATTTTTTGAGGTTCCTATCTTCCCTGATCTCAATTGGAGGTCATTGACTCCAACTGGCATGGACTGATAACTGGATGAGGAAATCAGGTTCATAGAATGGATCATCTTTATTGCTTTGTTATTGGGGTTGGGTAAAGGTTGGGCAGGCAACTAAGAAGGTCGAAATGGTGGAGGTAAAGGCAATGGTGCAATTGGCTGACTCAGCTGAGGTAATGATGGTTGTGGCATTGGGTAAGGTGCATACGTAGGACGGTATGACTGCATAGGTGCAGGATAGGAATGGTGTGAATGATATAAATGGTTTGGCCCTCTCCATCCTTGTTTCCAATATTGGGAGGGTTTTCCATAATGATATTGGTTCCCATGTTGCCAATGTTGAGAGTGACTATTGTTAGGATAGGAATATGAATGTGCATTATAACAAAAAAATGTGGTGGAGGTTCAGGAGCCATACCTTTACTTACTTGAGGCAAGTTTCTTTGTGCTCCCATAGCATGCAGTGATTCAGCTTTAGGTTGTCCTCCTTCAAGTACAACTTTCAGCCTGGGTATGGAGGGACATTTTTCCGTGGCATGGTGCTCTATACAAATTGCAAATTTATTAGTTTCTTTAATATCGAGAGGACACTCTCTTAAAATATGCTTTCTTCTACATTTTGGACAAAAGATAGACAATGACTCTTGTTCCTCTACAAGTTTTTGCTAAAACTTCAAAGAGTCTATTTGTTTAATAACAATATTCATTATTTCAATTTTCATATTGTCCATTTTTTTTTGTAATCCAATAATGATAGCATCAATAGATTCGGTTTTCTTATTTCGATTCTGAATTCCTTTACCGAATCTATATTGGTTCCTCGAGAATTTCTTGCACAAGTCACAGATTTGATCAAAAGATTTTTGAGCAATATCCCCTTCTCCTAACATATTTAGATTATTCCTAACATCATCAGTAAGCCCCCGTAAAAACAAGGTTCTAATAATACTTAGATCAAATTTGTGCTTTGACCTTTGGAGGATGTACATGAATCTCTCCAAGTAGTCCTCTAGAGTCTCATCATCATTTTGCAAAATAGTGAAGATTTCATCTTGAATATCTCTAGTCTTACAATATTCCTGATATTTTGACAAGAACACTCTCTTCATTTGTTCCCAAGAAGATATAGTGTTTCCTCCTAGTCCCATGAACCAGCGGAGTGCTGCATCCTTGAGAGTTGCAGGAAACAACTTTAAATTCTGGGCATCAGATGAATAATCATAACTTCTACAAAAAATATCAAACTCAAATAGGAAAGAGTTTGGATCTTCATGTACCTTATCATAGAAATGAGGGAGAGTTGATGGTGAAATATTTTTCATTTCTACTTGTGTATCAGAATCCACAATTGGGAATTGAAAAGTGGATTGTTCCTCCTTCACCTAATTTTCACCAGTTCCTTCTGAATGGTCTTCCTGATCTGCCATTGTTGTTCTTCCACATGAACTACTCTCAACAGGATGAGAAGGCTAACTATGGGTTCTAATAGTCCCCTTCTTCCCCTTTGTGGGTTGTTTCACACCTAGACCACTGTTCCCAGGGCCCAAGTGGATTTTTCCTGCGTGATGAGTTTGGGTTTGTTTGGACTTTATGCCTACAAAAGAAGGTCCAATATGAGATTTGGTTTCAGATTTATTAGTATTTCTTTGGTCCCTAGTGGGCTTCATAACCCTACCTCTTTTACGTATTCCTTTCAAAAAATGACAAAACATGATTCCAATAAAAGTGTTGCAACTCAAAAAAATAACTGGACACCTATAAATTCCTTTAAGAAAATAGAAGCACACTGCAGAAAAAATAATAGCCGGCTTACCCCTATCACAAAAAAATGGATAATTCTTACTAAATCAAATCACCTCTCCAACAACAGCACCAAAATGTTCGATGTAGGAATTGCACTTAAGAAAACTCCTCAACACTGAATTGTCAACCCATGGGTTTCATAGACTTAGAGACGAAGCACAGGCATTACCATAAGTGGTATGAACTTTTCCTATTCCTAATCCTACTTCTTAAATGAAATTTTGAAGAATCAGACATAAAACAATCTTAAAGGCAATCGACACAAAACAAATTATAGTGCTCGAATGTAAAAGAATAATTTGTGAAAAAATCAAATAAAGGAACTTTCACACAACTGGAAGAAATCTTAAATTCTAAAATGAAATACTATGCTTATCTTCAGTATAGATGGATAATAGTTTAACAAGTGGGCCATTGCAAGATTTGTTTCCCAATTGATCTTCCTTCTACATCAAGCAACCTGTTCTTGTACTGTTGCAATTTGCTTGCACTAGTGTAGATACAATACTTATGTGAAAAAGTATATTTTACCTTCTTTACTAAAGATTTATGTCTTTATGGAGGTGCTCTAATCCTCAAGGCTTAGAGCACTCTATTCCTGTGACAAGAGACCAGCTCTTGCACCAAGACAGAGCTTCCTTGACCAAAATTTCCAATTTACTTACGAAAGAATTAAAAGACGTGTTGAAAATAATTGCAATTGCAAGCTAGATTTTGAGATAAATTACATGTGAAAAAGAATTCTTTAATTAATTGAACTTTGCAAGGAAAGTAAACTTCATAAAGAAAAAAAAAATCGAGATAATCAAGCGGCAGTGAAAGTAATTGCATGCATCAACTAACTTTCGAAAATTCACTTATAACGTTTATGTTCCTTTTCTTAAGTCATAAACTGCAAATATAAAGTATGGTGTTTGTAATGACGTTCTTTCTTAATTCATGTAAATATTCTTAGATCCTTCAGAAATATAAGTCTTAACATTGAGAATGGTTACTTGAATTAACAATACCTTTGTTTACAGAAATAAATGAAATTATAAGTAGGAAAAGGAACATAACACTTGCTGTAAAGTGAATGGATAAACCAGAATGCAGGAAACTACATGCACTGGTACAGGAAGAATCTTCCTACACAACCTGAGTGGAAACAAACTAAGACAAAAATTGCAGGAAAATAATTGCAATAAGGAAACCGCAAGAGCGTAATTTGCAAGAAATAAACTACAAGAACGAAATAAACTTAATTAAACTTCCAAACTACAGATCTGTTCACACTTGACTATGAAATGAATTTAATTCAGAACTCTTAAATAAACATAAGAGCAATCAAAACCACACAACTTTAAATGAATAAGTGTTCACACAAACTTTCTAAAAGGCGAAAGCTCAAGGGGTAAATGAGCTGGGTTGGCTGGGCCCTAGCCAACCAGCTCATTTCCCATTTAGGAAACGAAATAGTTCAGCACTTAATCACGCATGAAATAAAAATTAAACATAGCATGAAGAGAACATGGCACATTCCTTGGATTAACTTTATCAACAAATATACATGATAGTGTGAGTCCAGCCCAAAATCGAGGGCGATACAAAATTACAAAGTAAACGAAATTACATCTCAGATATTGCTAGCTTGGCTCAACCTAAGGCCTATATTATATACAGTCTCTCGGCCTTAGCCATATTCCACTAATTACAGTCATTTCCTATCCTAGCCTTTTAGCTGAACGGACTAACAAACATCATTGCAAAACCAACTAATGGTTATAATAAGGCACGAAATTTGCTGGTCGTAGACCATATCCTTGTCAAGCATCCCTAACTATACATTGCCAATGTCCATCCTCAAATATTCCGCACTGAAATAGGAGTCATGGATCAAAATGCCCACATGGAATATCATGGAGATTATCGAGAAACTCGTTGGCGGTGCAGGAATCTGCCTGCACTGATCACGCTAAATAATGATTAACATTTAGTTCTTCAAATAATTTTAGGAATGTTAAACATAAGTTACAAGAGATACTAAAAGGTATGAAAACTATGTAAAGTAATTAATAAAGCACTTAATAAATCTTAATTATGAAATATGAAGTATATGTAGGAATAGATGATTATCATGGACTACTGCAGGAATGAGAGGGTTAAATAGAGATAAAATAGAGGTTAAGGCTTATGGGAATAGGGTAAAAATAGAGCAATTTGGGACACCAACAGGGGGGTCTGGGGGGTGCCGGTGAGGAGGCTCATCATTGGGTAACTATATGGGCCTTAATTCACCTCCTAGCTTAGTCAAATAAACCCTTCTCACAATTTATTACATGTTTTGATTATATTTTTTTTTAATGAGATGAGTTAGAGTGAGATATCATGCCTAGTGGACTAATGTGCATTGAATGCAGGTTTGTGAGAGAAAATCAGGGAATTTTGGCAAGATTAAAGGCTAACACTCAAATGGGACAAGGAAGAGAGATTGTAGGAGGTAAATCCTCCTCATTTACTCCTCCCTCATTCAAATATTACTCCATCAATCACACTAGCTCAGAGTACAAGAAGCCAGGTCATGAAGATCAAAAGGAAGCCGAGAATGTGATAGTCAAAGAGTTAGCTTATCTTGAGTTTGGGAGCTGAGCCTCCCCAGATGTAAGGAAGTCATTAGGGACTTCAGTTGTATAAATAAAGAGGCCTAGAGCCTCATTATGATTCAAAATTTTGTTGTAAAAACACTAGTTATTTTTGAGCTCCAGACTTGTGGAAGACGTTGCTATGTAATTTTCTGTTTTGGTAATGAGAATGAGCTTCTTCTTTATCCAGTACTAAGTTAACTTAGAGGGATGAACCTCTTGGGTTAGGGCCCAACCCTAGTAGCAAAGTATCCTCTTCTTGTATATGTATTCTTAGATTGATTTCATAGATTCATGGTAAAATTGTCCTTAGAAGTATTTCATTGCAAGTAGTGTAGATTTGATTAGTTTGTTTATTAGTTTTCTTCCATTTGTGGTTCACTTCAGCAGTATTTTAGAAAAGATAAAGAGTCATAAAAAATGTTTCAATAGGTGTTTTGGGCTCACTTCTTCCTTTAGGGATCATGATTTGAGGAAAGCACTCCTATGCAGCCCCAAAAAGACAGAATTCTACTTTCTCATAGAATTTAGATTTTTCTGTACTTAAGCTAGCATTTGATCAAGCTGCAAGAGTAGGACCTAGTCATCATTTCTTCCATCTTCAGCCTTACAGTAGATCTCATCAATGATTCCATCTTATTCTCCAAGTTTTCCTCATGCATGAAATAGACAACTAGCTCATTAAACTCTGTTTTTCGAGCTTATTGAAATTCTCCTTGTTTTCATGATTTTTGGGCATGTATTAATGTCTGATGCAGTGCAGGTGTTTCAGAAGTAAAGAGAGATCTCATATCTAGTAACCTCCTTGAAACTTCATCCATCCATGATCATTCCTTGCTTTCACTAACACCCTCACTAATTTCATCATTTTACAAGGAAACTTCTCCAACCATGTTGAGCAAATCCAACCATCTCCCAACCTTGGTTTTGAGTTCAAAGTGATCCTAGGAATCTTCTCGCTTCATTCCATCCATTGACCACCTTCCCTAAGCCTTCCATCACCTTCAACACACATCATTTTTCTCTCGGTTGTATCCTGTAGGTTTTCCTGTAGTGGTCTGTTTTGAGGCAGAATGGAGGGAAAACCTCTAGGAAGCTAGGCAAGGTCACCTAAGGGTCCCCCAAACCTTCCAACCATCCAACAACATCCCTAAGCCACCTGCCACATCACCAAGAGAGATGAAATTTCACACTTCTCCATAAAAAGAGAAAAAGACAAAAAGAAAAAAAATAGAATTATTTTAACCATTTACATGCACAATAATAGAATGTTGATGTTTTGAATTTACCTTCTTACGACAGTAGAATTTCATACATGTTAACCTAGCATTCTTTTTGAAACATAGTCTCTTAGTAGTTAGGTAGGAAATGGTGTGTCTTAGCATTGGATTTTAGTCTTTTTCCTTACTGTAGTAGACAAGATTTCTCTTAGAGTAGATTTCTCTTTCCCTCATCAGTAATCAAGCTTCTTCTAAATCCATAGAAGTCTATCTTGGAAAACCCTTGTGGCCTCTCACCAGATGAATAGTGAAAAAAATGAGAACCGTCACTTTTACTTGTGTATATATCACTGTCACCTCCAAGATTGTACGAACCCTAGGTTGATAAAGTAAAGTTGGTAGCCCCAGAAGTTGCAACATTCTTGCTGCAACACTGATGCTCATCACTTTTTGGCATCGCTTCCAGGGAGATGTTTGAGTAATATGTGATTACTGCTTTCTTTCTTCCATTTCTTGTTTATGATATTTTGGTAGTAGTTTCATTTTGCAAGAGTAATTTAGTTGCTTTCTTTTCCATTTTGCATTCTTTTCTTTCCTTTCCATTCTGCATCCTTTGCTTTCCTTTCCATTCTACAAGTAAGATTTCATTCAAATAGTTATTTTTCATTCAGTCTGCAATTTCAATTATGCAATCACTTTCAAAGTTTGGGAAAAAACTCGAAAATAAATAAATAAATAAATAAATTCATGTTTCATAGGAATATGGATAACTTAAGGAAACTTTTGTGAAATACCCCCACTACTTCAAACAGCCAACCTTCCCTCTTCCTCGGTGGCTGTGAATTGGAGGAAACCTTATGTGAGCAACCTGAAATATTTGAAGAACCTACAGGGGAAGAAGAATAAGAAGAACCCATTCCTACTGATCCAATGGCTGAAAATAGAAATGACAAAGGGAGTAGAGAAAGAGTTGAGGGTGCATTCCCCATCATGGAAACCAATGGGGATACTAAGATGAAGAATATAAGCCCCTCTGCCCTTCCTCATTTTCATGGCCTGACCACAGAAGATCCATACACTTTCTTATTTGAATTTTTTCTCATAAGTTAACCTATGACTACACTAATGATTAGCAGAAGTTGAAACTATTCCCATCCACTCTCAAGGATGCAACTTTGTGCTGGTTGATGGGTTTACCTGGGGATAGCATCACCAATTGGGTGTAGATGCAGCAAGCCTTCAACAACAAGTATCGAGGCTACTGTAGGTGTAAAGACACTAAAGAGAAAACTTTTAGGATGACCTTAGAGCACGATGAATCCCTAGAAGATTATGAAGAAAGATTCTAGCTTAGCTACAAAAAGTCCAGGTGCACACTTGACCCTAAGTCACTAAAGCTAGTCCTGCTTAGAGGAGTAAGCGAAGACCATCTAGATACCCTAAACTTGTTAGCAGGAGGGGACATCTACTAGTTACCCTATGAGGATATCAAGATTGTCTTTAGAAACACTTATAGGGTAGCTGGAAAAAGGGTAGGGGTAGTCAACCTATGGTCTGTCCATCCTCTTCCAATTAATCCATCAAGGGTGAAATTGGAAACATGTTGGAGGATTTCATGAGTGAGATGTTGCAAACCCTTGCCCTACAGAGGGACACTATGCACACTAAGAAAAAACATGAGGAAGTAGAGAAAGCCTTAGCAATTTTTTTCCCTAGATGCACCAAGAGGCAACCTAGGAATGAATGTCCATTGAATTCGATTGAAATATGCTTATTTTGTGAAGAAGACCACTCCATAGACAAGTTCCCTTCTCTACCTCGACTAAAAGCTATATATCAAGGAGCTGAAGGGGTAACTAAAAACTCTGCTACATAAACCAAAGGAGACGCCATGGGCCTAGGACATACTAGCAGGGCATGCAAGGATCATCCCATGCATATTACAACCCCAACCAGACCACATCCATTCCCTCTTGGGAACCCCCTGGTCATCCTTCCTAGTCTACACCTCCTCTTTGGTCCTTTGCACCTCAATATCATTCCCAGCCAACCAGCCAAACATTTCAACGACATGCTCCACCACATCCTAAGCGAAATGCACCGCCCCAAGGGTGGAGTCCCCCATACAAAAATGCTCTAGCTTTATTTCCTTCACCACCTTCTCAACCACAACTTTTAGACTCTGCTCCACCTAAACAACACTAGATGCCTGCCCAGCCAAATTTAAATATGAACAATAGATAGGTACAACTAGAATACAGTGGAGAGACATCCTATCCAACTTATGTTATGGAAATTCAGGAAATCAACTTGAGATATGGGAGAGTGATCCCAAACAACCTACCTTTACCTCCACCTAGGGGGGTTGAGGAAGAAAGAGAAGAAATCATACCTAAAGTAAATCCACCACCATTTCCTGAGAGATTAACCCAACCACTCTAGCCTACTGCAGAAGAGACTGAAATTCTGGGAGAATTGAAAAATCTATGTGTCAAAATTCCACTTCTCCAAGCTATAAAAGATGTGCCTATTTACAACAAGTTGATCAAGGAGAAGTGCTTCAAGCATCCAAGGAGGTGAAGAAGGGATTCCCCTACCATTAATATCATTGGACAACTGTCCAACTTAATGCTGGGGCAGGTAACTTGTCCAAAGTATTTGGACCCTAGAAGCCCAGTATTATATGTGCACATCAATGGCACCATTGCCCCATTCACTTTGATTGATCTTAGGGATTCCATGAATTTGATGACCAAGGACACCATGCTCAAGCTCAACCTCTAGGATTCACTAAGAAAGACCACAACGGTCCTGCAACTTGTAGACCGCTCCAGAGTGACCCGTGAGGGGATTTTGGAGGATGTGATGTTATCCATTGACTCTTCGGAATACCCTACAGATTTCCTAGTTCTCCATCCTAAAGCTAAGATTACTGGTTACCGTCTCATCCTTGGGAGGCCCTAGCTAGCCACTGCTGATGCCTACATTAGCTACAGGGCTGGAAATATGACTATCAAGAATGGGTATATGTCTAAGCAGTTAGTCCTATATCCTCCTGCCCAGCCATCTCTAGAACATGAATTACCTTTATGGCTGGAAGAGAAGGAAGAAGATGAATTTTATTCCACCCAACTCTATACATTAGAAACAACCATGGGAGGGGGACAACGGGATGAAGATGATTTTATTGAACACATATTCCAAAGCCTAACTCCCAGTACATTTTCCTTAGAAGAAGTAGTAAAGAAAACCTAGAATGACCATCAAATTCATCTATGCTTAGCCAATTCCAACCCTATCCATGCCAAAACCATAGAATTCGGCCCCGAGAGAACTTTGAAAATCAACCCATCTCTTTTTGCTCAAGAAGAAGAAAAGTTGTGCAACATGCTAAAGGAACACCTGGATGCCTTTGCTTGGAGTTACAAAGAAATGAAGGGAGTGCACCCCTCGGTGTGTACTCACCATATTTATATCAAAGAAGGTTGCAAACTAGTCCGACAACCCCAAAGGAGGATGAATCCAGCTGTCAAAGATATAGTCAAACAGGAACTGCAAAATTTGCTAGATGTAGGATTCATTTACCCTATCTCCAATAGTGAGTGGGTCTCTCCTTTGGTGTTGGTTCTGTTAGTCTCCTATACCAATAGGGTTTCATTTTTCATGATTGACAGTGGAAGTGCCAAAAATGTTCATCTTTGATGCTACAAAGGTTCCATATTTTGTGAAAGGAACAGAGAGTTAAAAAATGTAAAGAGGGTATGCCTTAAAAGAATAATCAAAAGGAAAGAAAATGAATTGGTCAGAAAAAATAATTGAAATGAACCCCAAGGAAAGACCATGAAAGTGGCTGACCAAAGTGCCACTGCTATCTTGATGGATGGCCCAACAGTTCAAACTGGACCATGCCATGTTTTAAATTGCTTGTTCTAGACTAGAGAATGAATACCTGTCCAAACAGTTCAAGCTTGGCAGATGAGTAGCTAGATAGAGAAAGGAAGGAGCCCAACTGCTTAATTTGGGCCCTTGGAAGATATAAGGGTAGATTTAGATAGGAGGGTAGCCAAAAGAAAAGAGGATTATCAGGGTTTGCAAGGCTAAGTGCACCCATCCAAAAGAAGAAAAAATGTTAGGTCTATTAGGCAGGGTAGGCAGTTGGAGGTTGCAGAAGAAAGCTATGACCACCTGATATATTGAAAATCATATCTTATCTCATCAATAAGAGAAGGGCAAGAACAATGGTCTATATGGCAAAACTATCAAAGCATGTCTAACTTCCCTCATTCCCTTCAAAAGGTTTCTTACTAATATCCCCTTGAGGACTTTAGGATCTGCCTAAACAATCCTACTTACATTTCTCCCTTGAGAAAGTCATGTCAAGTTGTGACCTTCTTCTTCAAAAAGAAGCCACATTTCTTGTGTAAAACCCTCACTTCATACTTCATCCATTTCTGGTTTCTAAGTTTCAGTTCTCAAGCTCAATTTCTCCCTCACACTTCACCTCACATACCCATATTAACTCCTAACCCTATTATATAGCTCCCTAGTACATCCCCACCCCTATTTTCTACAAAAACTATATAAAGTTCCCAAAAACATATTAACTATCCCACCCCCTAGCATTATAGCTAAGTAACATAGTTATGGGAGACATTAGTCCATTTGGGGCTATAATCAACCCTTCTGCGTCCTTACCCCGGAATTAATCTAACCTCTGGTTAAGATTAATAGCCTATGCCTAAACCCTCACCCACCTAAACCCTTGCAAATTGCCCCCGCAGTTAAACCCCAATGTTTAAATGTTTTTAATTAAACATTGTGCCGCATTAACCCACATTAATCCTACCCGCAGAAACCCACCTGAGCTAAAGTTTGGACCCGCAGCTGTAATATATTATTTAAATGCGGGCGGGACCCGCTCCGAAGTTGCACGCCGCGCCAAAAGCCCCGCCAGCCGTCGATCTCCCACCGCGCCCGATCCAACGATGGGCGGGTGTTTTCAGCCCACAACACGCTGGGCTTTAATGTCCGGGGGATGGGCGGTTTTTCCGTCGTACCCCCGCCACGTGTCGACCGCCCGGGGTGTTCGGAGGCCTCCCCCCCGAAACCGCCTCTGCTCAAAGGCGGTGCGGGGAAACCAGAAACCGCCGTCCAAGAAACCGCCCTCCGTCCCATTACGTCAGCAGTCCCGTCACCATGACGTCACACCCGGTCTCCGCCGCTGCCCCACGTCGCCCGCCACGTTGTCCTCCCGCGCCCACGCTGTGCCACCATGTCCCGCCACATCATCATCCCAGTCAGCGTCCACGTCACCTGTCCGTACCCGGGACCCGCCGATGATGTCATGCTGACGTCATCACGGGAAAGCACCAAAAGCGCGTATGCGCCAAATTTTTTGTTAAAAACACCGAAAGTGACCGTTTTCGGTCATTTTCATTGCAAAGCTTCGAGTGCGCCGTTCTGCTGCTCACACCAAACTGCCTCCAGATTTCAAATTTGAACACTTCGGACGCTGCCACCTGCAAATTTGACGTCAATCCTCGCCCTTCAATCAACTCAACCACCCTCGGCGCTAGCTAATCCAGGTATTTGCCGAATTCCACCTGTTTTCCCGTGTTCTTCCCGTTCTCTGGAATTTTTTCACTAAATTGCCTACAATCTCCTAAATTTAATGGTGCTGTCCTTTAAATTTTGGCCTAAATTATCTAATGCACCCCCTGTTTAAGAGAACCACGGTCTGTTCACAATTTCACCGTGCTAAAATCCATTTTCGGGCTTGAATTTCCAATATAATTTTACACCTGCCTGGCATTGTTCCCTTTTGCCGTGTTTCACTTCAAAATCTCAGTACATTAAGCTGTATAATCCCTTTCTCCTCTGCATTTGACCCTCACTGTCTCTAAATTCAGAGAGTTTGCTAAAAAGAAACCAAAGCTCAAATCAAACTCTGCAAAGTTTGTTCTTTTCACCACAACCACAAATATTGAAGACTTTGGGTTCAGCTAAACTCATTCTGCCACTCCTCTTCAAGTCCTCACAAGCTATCATCCTCAGCCTGTTTTGCTCAAAAACTTCACTCTAAAGATAACATCTGAAAGTTCTGTAATGGCTACTCCATCAGCTCTTAGTGTCACTCCTATGAATCCACCAAACAAAGAGCTTGAAGCCATGCCTCTTGCTGATAGAGACTACCTTATCCAAGATCTTGTTGGTGACAGAAACCACTTGCAGACTTTCTGCCAATTGAGAAACAACTATCTAAGTAACAGTGACATGTATGGTATATGGGAGTCCAATCTGCCTTATTACTTCCTCCCATCTGTTAATATTTTTCCAGAGATCATCCGCTTATGTGCTGAGAACTATGAGCCAACTCAGAGAGCTGTTAAGTCTCCATCTGGGAGCATACTTTTCCACATTACTCTTGACTCCATAAACCAAATGCTCAACTTCAAGCAGACTTAGTTGTTGTTTCCCTTCTCTATGAATTATTTTCTGGATGCAGGCTCCAAAATCTCCAGTGCTGACATTGAAAAAATCACCAAGACATTCATGAGGGCAGACCGCCAGCCTACAGGGCCACCTCCTTTCTTATATGTCGATTTCAATGAGGTGGGCAAGCTTCTAGTTGATATGATCTCTTAGGTCCTGGGCTTCAAAACTAGTGAGCACATTGATGAAACAATGTTGGTATTATTAGCTGCATATAGTCCAGGCCAGCCCCCTGCTTACAAGTATAACTTTGCCAAGTTTATAGCCAATAAAATACATGACCAGCTATTGAAAGTGGATAGGGAGGGAGTATTCAAATATTCATCATATATCTACCACTTATTCATGTATTACCAGTCTGAAAGCTTCCAATGCCCCATCAAGAAATTGGATTCTAGGGGTGAAAAGAGGTCTGTCATCTTCTGGTCATCAGTTTTCCATGAAGTTCAAAACTCTCCATTTTCTTACTGTGAGTTTATTGACCAATTTGTATACCCAGTTTCTTGCCTCCTAATGAGATCCCCTCCTCCCAGATTGTCATTTGAGATTCAGAAGACCTTGCAGCTGTCCAAGAGCTATAAAATAGGTGATTGGTACCTATATCAAAACCATACTGTCATCAAAATCTATGGCTGTGAGCTCTGTCCTTACAGGCTTCCAAGGTATGTACCAATGAGATTGTTTGCCTTGGAATACTATAGGCAACTCATTAGTTCTGATCTTACCCATTTTCATAGTGCCAAAAAGAAAGCCCACCTCAAATTCAAAGACCATCTAGGCCCCTTCATCATGAACAAGAAAGAAGGTTGGCAAGATGCTGATCAAATTCTCAAGGACAAATATAAGTTAAAGAGGAGCTTCTAGTGGGTCCCTTATGACCTGGAAGGTTTTATCAGTGCCAAAAGAGTTAAATACAGGCTGCTAGGTTATGACCATTGTAAATATCCACAAATTGAGCAATATGCCAACCAAGATGAGTGGTTGCAAGGTACATTAGTTGAGGAATTAACTCAAGAGGAAATAATGGAGAAAAATGTCAAGGATTTAGAAAAAACTCATGACTTGGATTCTGTGCAGCAGGTAACATTCAAGTTGCCACATCAAATTGGAGAAAGTACATCCACTGCTGCAGCCACACCAGCCGCCCAGGGACCATCTACATCAGCAACAGGTACAACAAAAGGCAAGGAGATAATGGGTGCAGAAAAGGAAGTGGTCACAGAACAGCCTGCCTCTTCAATGGAGCAACCTCAAGTACAGGCTCCTCCACAACAAACAGAAGCACCAACAGTGCCTGCCTTGCAGACTCCTACCCATGAGGAAAGAGGCAAAAAAAGAGATCGAGATGAGTCCACACCTGCTAGTGGGTCCACTCAGCAGCCCAAAGCCAAGAGGAAAAAGGTTGATTCTCCAGTTGTGGAGGAAATCAGTGAAGAAATCCTTGGAAGCCCAAGGAAAGATAAAGAAGACAGTCAACAAACAGCTACAAGCTCTTTTCAAAAAGATCAGGAAAGACAGCATGGCATGGAGGTGTCCTCCTCCACACAGCAAAGCAAGAGGCCAGCTAGCATCAAGGCCACCTTTAAAGAAATTAAAGCACAAAATGAACTGCTAAGAGTGCAGTTATATGACCAATTTCTCAAGGCAACACCTGCCAAACAAGAAAGGTTGATGGCAGCATATGACATTAAAGAGGAAAAAATGATCCTCAGCCATTTTAAACCCAAGGTACAGCAGCCTCAGTCAGCTGCAGATTATGTCAGAACAAAGTTGGAGGTTATGGCAAAAGACATTCACCCCATGGATCAAATAGAACTGCATAAGCAAACAGGGGAAATGGTCTATGCCACATTGGTAGACAAGGCCACAATGGCCCATGAGTTAAAAGAATCTCTGAGGAACACTAATACTCAGCTTGATTTAGAAAGAATGTCCTCCACAGCCAAAGACAACATAATCAAAACATTGGAGGACATTATTGTAGACCTGGGGCATGATCCTAAGAATCCCAAGGCTATCAAGGCTCTAATGAAGAAAAAGGAGGATGATATTGCTGCTCTAAAAAAGAAAATGAGGCTCTCCTCAACCATGCATCCACAAACGGGAGAGCTAGTAAAAGAGAAAGAAGCTGAGGATACATTGGACCTCTTAATGCAAATGAATCAAAGAATAGTCCAAATGGAAGAAGAATTGGAAAAGGCACTGCAAAACAAGCAGGGAGAGTCGACCTCCCAGCCTCCTCAAACTGCCCCAACTACTACAGCAACTACAGAAGCAACACTGACCCCTCCCATGGCTACAACAACTTCAGATGCTACGGCAGCAACAACAACAGATCCTGAGTCTAGCATAAGCATGGATGAATTGACAAAAGTTGTCAAGGAGTTGGAGCTTCAGGCAATAGAGATTAAACAAGCCAAAGAAAAATTGGTTGAGCTAGAAGCAAAATATGACAAGTCCAAAATGACAGTGGCTGAGCAGACCAGAGAAATTAAGGCCCTGAAAGACAAAATAAAGGCCTTGGAGAAGGAACTGAATTTAGAGAAGACTCTGGCTGAAATAAAGAAAATTTTGTGGACCAGGATTGACCACTCTATCACCAAACAGTGGAAATCAATCAAAACAGTGCATGAGCAGATTGAGTTAATAGGCCAAGATCAGATTGAAAGCCAAAAGGCCAGAGCAGCACTAGGAAATATGCCTGAGCAGGCTAGCAGGATGATACATTTCCTGAATACTCACACAAAGGAGGAATTGGCAGCCTTAGACATCAGCAACAGAACAGATACTGTTTTAACAGCCAAAAAGGTGCTGACCCTCAGAAATTTGGTGCAGACTTTGGAGAGAAATGTCAGGAAATGCAGGCTGAGGTAGATGATTACAAGCTAAGAATGGGTGCATTGCAAGGGAAAGGATTGCCCAGCCTACTGATTGGTGCTGGAAGACTGCTCACCCGTGAGTAGTATGCCACCAGGATGAACAATTTCATTTCAAATCAGATCACAGCATCCACAAGTACTTCAGAAGAAGTAGGACCTTCATCAGGGCAGAGCCTCTATGATAAGCTGGAAAATTTAATTTTTATTGAGCATGAAATTAATCACTTGTTTGAGGTCCCACCAAATTTTTACAGGTACACAGAGGCAGATGAAACTCTAATAAAAATAAGAAGACACCAACTGCCTAAACAAGATTGGTGGCAAGCAATGCTGCAAATTTTGCCCCAATAATCTCGGTTCTGTCTCTCCTAGTCAGCCTCAGGTCAACGAAATTTAATGCAGCATGAAGACAACAGGTAGAGCGGGTAAGAATAATGACTCAGAAAAATACTGGGACAGCAAGCCCAAGAAGGAAAAAATGCAGATTTTGGACAGCGTAGCTCCAGCCGACTCAGTTGGTCACAAGAGTCAAAGCTCTCTGACAAGATGGACAGCTAATGCACTAAATATTTACTGCAGCATTTACTCTCTCAGCTATAATTCCTCAGGGGTTGGCATAGAATTTATGAGCTATTAACTCATCAACTATATATTTTGTATCTTATTTTTGTATATATACCTCCCCACATAACGTATTTGGGGTTGGTGATTTTCTCTCTGAGACACTGTTTTGTAAATTTCAGACTATCTAATACAAATGGCTGGAAGAGTTCATGATTTCTGCACTGTTTGATGTCAAAGCGATGATCTGCGTTCTGCTACAGAATTCCTGTGTTGTTTGATGGAACAATAAGTTATTCTAAACTATGTTTTGTCTTTCTATGTTTGCTTAACTCAAATATATGTTTCATTAGCTTAGCAAAAGAGAAAAAGAATAGCGGAGGAATTGTTTGAATGCACCCTCTGCTCAATCTCTGTTGTTTAATGTGTTTTCTTCAGAATTAATCATAAACATGAATTCTTAACTGCTCATGTTTGTATTCATTCTATCATTATGAATATTGTTCAGGAATTCTTAAATGCTCCTAAATAATATTCCCACTATTCCCTCTATCAATTTAGTGAAAGATCCTTAGATGCCTTTCACTCCCTGATTTCGTCCCATCATATTACAGATTTGAAAAATTGTTCCATAGATGCCTGTCTGGCTCTGTAGCATAATCTTTTCCCTCAAGAAACATTTCCAGCAGTTCACCATCATCAACTCCATGCCCAATGGCCTAGATCATTCTGAAAAAACATACCAGCTCTGACTGAAATCATCACCCCAACAAATTCAAAACAAAAATCCTTTGCACCATAACTAGCCTAAAAATTACACCAAAACAAAGCTAAATCAAAAAGAGAGAGCCCTCTCTGGTTGCAGGTAGGCTAGGACCTGTGACTAAAAGGTTGGTTAGTGGTTATCTCGGTCGTATTCCCTTTGGAATCAAAGGGAACAACCTGAGTGTTAACATAATTGGCGACTCCGCTGGGGACCAGAACGAATTTTTCAATTGCTATCTATTTGTTTAAAACTACAGATGAAGCCTGAATGTCAGCCAGGAAGCCTTTGAAACTGTTCTTGCTTGGCATTTACAAGAGTAAATAAAAGCTGCTTCAGTCAAACTTCATGCTAGTTTTAAAACTCTAGAGAGTTGTTCCAAAAAATTTGAGCAGTTCCTTCTTAATTCTAAAAACATTCCCAAAGATACCAAAAGAACAAGTTCGGACGCTGGCTCCTAAAAAGAAAACTAGGTATACCAGGTCAAATCCTGACCCAGATCCTTCAGCCGTTTTTGACAATCCTAATTTAATCCTGAAGATTCTTAGGAAGTAAGAGGAACAAGAAGATCTTGTTGATTCTAGCCTTGACGCAGTTCAACAAAGTTATATCCCAACCCCTGCTAAACCATCAGCTTACCCTCACATAACTCCTTCTTCTCCTTCCTCCTCATCCACCACTCAAAACACATTCTTCACACCTCCATCCACTGCACAGACTGTCGTTTTTGTCCTTGTTCTTCCAGTCGTTCCCTTCCTTCTTGTTGTCCCATTTATCCCTGTAAATATGGAAAATTGTTATGCCCCTCTACAGCTACCTGGTAATCCTGGCGCTATGCCTCAGGACTACCAAAGTAAGATCACTTATTTTGATGGTACTGGCACATATACTGCCTTATAGCACACCAAGAAAATGCAAGACTACTTTGAAAATTATGAAATAGACGATGATGATGTGAGAATGAAAATTTTTTCCAAAGTTTAACAGGTGAAGTAAGAACTTGGTTCAGAGCACTTGCTGCAAATTCCATAGCCAATCTGGGTGCTCTTTACCAATCCTTCCTAAACAGATGGGAAAAGAAAAAGGACCCACTACATATTTTATCTGAGTATGACACCATAAGAAGAGGCCCACAAGAAACTGTCCTAGATTATTGTGCAAGATTCAACAATGTTTACAATGCCATCCCTCAAAACCTTAGACCTCTACCTGATTTAGCCTTGATCAAATTCCCTGATGGATTTGATTCTGATATGGCATATCAACTGAGGGAAAGAGCCCCTGTAACCTTGGCAGACATGCAAAACATAGCTGTTAGTGTAGAGGCAAACCTTATTGCTAAAAGAAATAGAGCAAGAGCTGAGAGAAGAACCACTTTTAAGGAAGAACCTTCAGCATTTCAACAAAAGCTAGATGCAATCATCAAAGGCATGGATAGACTTGGGGACAGGGTAAAAACCATAGAAAGAAAATCATCATGGGAAGGTCAACCAAGTACTGCTAGAAACCCAAATTTTAGAAAGAATCAAAATCCAAATGTTGGAAGGGCTGGTCCTGACCAGCACATTAGACCTCCTTTTCAAGAAAATTATGTTGAAGCCTCAACATCTAGTGAACCAACCAAGGACCCTCACATCAACCTAATGGGTCTGGACAGCGAACATCAGATCTTTCTAACACAAGAAGATCAAGAGGCTTATAACTGCAATCAATTTCAAACCAAGTCAGGAGAGTCTTTTGACTTTAGGGAAGGCTATGATGCAGCGGTGTATGAGGTGCATAAACAGTATAAACTAAGGAGTAGAACCATAGATGTGCTTGAACCTATCAAACCAAAGGACAATAAATAGCCAAAAAAGGCAAAGGATAAAACTGTTCTTCCAGAATCCTCTGATAAAACAGATCTACATCCAAGAGAAGTCATAGTGGAGGATATATTAGATGCACAACCCTCTGGAAACCAGCCATCCCCATCCCTCCCCTCAAAAGCAAGTTCAAACAGCATCCCTGAAAATAAATCTAGGACTGATTGTATTCAAAATCATACTGATCATGAAGATAGGGTTACTGAAAATTCATCTGAAAAGGAAAAATCTGCTGCACTCAATGCTAGAACTCAAATGGAAAAGCCCTTTAACTTAGAAACAGAAAAAAGTAAGCTAAAGATAGCTGTCCCTCTTTCAGAATTGGTCAAACATCAAGTGTATAGACAACAGATTAATAGGTCACTCCAAATATCAGACAATAGGGATGATGTAAATGTTCTAGATGATCAACCAGAATTGTTGTTTGGCCGTGAGTTTAACGGAAAGATAGAAAATGGAGGGGTTCCACCCTTCTATGTCAGTTTAAACATTCATGACAAGGTCTTACACAATGCAATGTTTGATTCTGGGGCCTCACATAACTTAATGCCCAAATCTTTAATGGAAAAACTAGACCTAGATATCACAAGACCTTACAAAGATCTATTCTCATTTGATTCAAGCCAAGTTAGGTGCCTAGGCTTAATTAAAGATTTGTGTGTCTCCCTGGTCCAATACCCAACCAAAACGATTTTGATGGATGTGGTGGTAGCTGACATTCCACCCAAGTACGGTATGCTTTTATCCAGATCTTGGGGGGCCAAACTCCAAGGATCTTTGCAACTAGACATGTCCTACGCCACCATTTCAGTCTTTGGACAGCCTAAGAGATTATACCATGAAACATTAATGAAATATGTGGTGAGTAGTCAAGAAAAACCCCAAAACTTCCCCATCTATTCAATACATTCAGACATGGATTCATTCATTTTGTATAATGCTGACATGTGTACCAAAGCTTATCCCAAACTATTAGTGGCAGCACAGACAGAGGGATTGAATGAACAATTTGCCTCTCAAGACCAAAAGACTTTTGATATAATTGATACAACAAAGGAGAATGATACATCAAATGACTTGCAAGAAACCAATCTGCCCATGATCCAACCTTCTAAGAGTCTCAATACAAACCTTGACCATGAAACCTTATGGTATTTAGAATTTGATGGCTCTGTAAACAAGTTGGGAGCTGGGGCAGGAGTCTGGATTCACAATATGCAGAATGACCAGGCTGAAGGTCATGCATATAGGTTAAACTTTCGATGCACAAACAATATGGCTGAGTATGAAGCCCTTTTGTTAGGTCTCAAACTAATCAAAAATTTAGGTGCAACCAAAGTTTCAATCTTAGGAGATTCAGATCTGATCATACAACAGATGAAAGGAAACTTTATCACAAATGATCTAAGGTTAAGAGCTTATAAGGGAGCAGCTATTCAAGTACTTGACACTTTCTCACAATCTCAATTAACCAAAATTTCAAGAAAGCTCAATTTACATGCTCATAGCTTGGCAACCTTTGCCAGCGCTTTCAAGCTACCTTTCAGACCCAGTCACAGTTTCACTGCTGAAATCAAACATAGGCCTGCAGTCTCGGATAACATCAAGAATTGGCAAGTCTTTGAGAGTGACACACAAATAAATAACTTCCTTACTTTAAAAGAAGAATTTTCTGACATGAACATTGATACTAGCACTATGGATGATCAACAACAGGCATACACAATCAAGCAGAATATATCAGCTGAAGCAGCGAATCTAGTTTTGCATCCTACTACCTTTAATAACCAGAATGTACAGGAGCTGAAGCAAACAGACTTGGATGAAATAGCTGAGACAGAAGCCGAAGTAATTGATCTAAAAAACAATTTTCTGCCCATAGGTTTAACCCCTTTGGAGGATTTGTTTGATTCAAATGATATCTCAAGGAAACCAAAAATGCAACCGTTGAATGCTGAAATTGAAGACTGTAACATTGGGACCACAGAAAATCCCAAAATGATAAAATTATCCAAGGCATTACCAGCCGATCAGAAGTTGAAATACATTGAGTTGTTCAAAGAGTTCCAAGATATCTTTGCCTGGAGTTATGAGGACCTCAAGTCCTATGATACCTCAGTCATCCAACACACCATACCTTTAAAAGAAAACCAAAAACCTTTTAAACAAAAGCTTAGGAGAGTGAATCCTGTCCTCCTTCCCCTCATTGAAAAAGAAGTGAAACATATGTATGAAGCAGGAATCATTGCTCCAATCAGGTTCTCAAAGTGGATTTCAAACCTAGTGCCCACTAGGAAGAAGACGGGAGAGATCAGACTCTGTGTTGACCTAAGGAATTTGAACAAAGTCTCTCTCAAAGACCATTACCCTTTACCAAAAATGGATCATATCCTACAAAGGGTAGTGGGAGCCTCTAGGATCTCATTACTAAATGGATTCTCTAGATTCAATCAGATTTTAGTACACCCGGATGATCAAGACAAAACTGCCTTTACGACACCTTGGGGAACTTTTAAATATGTCAAAATGCCTTTTGGGCTTAAGAATGCAGGGGCCACATTCCAAAGAGCAATGGATATAGCCTTTGCCAAAGAAATTCATGATTTCCTAGTGGTCTACCTTGATGATCTTACTGCCTTTTCAAAATCAGATCAAGAACACTTAGAACATTTGAGGTAGGTTTTCTTAATTTGTAGAAAATATGGCATATATTTGAATCCAAAGAAATCACTGTTTGGCCTAGAGGAAGGTAAGCTCCTAGGTCATATAATCTCAAATGATGGTATTAGGATCGATTTGGATAGAATTCAAGCCATCCTTCAAGTGCCTCATCCGAGAAACATCAAAGAACTACAAGGCTTTCTAGGAAAGATTAATTTCTTGAGAAGATTCATTCCTAATTTGGCTGAGCTCATAAGACTGTTAAACAATATGTTGAAGAAGGATTCTAAGGTCAAATGGACCATGGAAGCTAAACAGGCCTTTGAGGATATCAAAAGAGCATTGACAAACACACCAGTCCTAACAAGTCCTAGGTTTGATAGAGATTTCGTCATCTTTTCTTTCGCATCTGAGCATACAATTGCTGCTGTCCTATTACAAAAAGATGACCAAGGATGTGAAAAACCCATTGCATTTTTTAGCAAGGCCCTTAGAGATGCTCCCTTAAAATATCAAATTATGGAAAAGCAAGCCTATGCATTGGTAAAGGCCATCAAAGACTTTAGAATCTATATTTTATACTCTCATGTGATTGCCTATGTCCCGAATGCAGTGGTTAAGGACATTTTAACCCAAGAAGGAATTGAAGGCAAAAGGGGCAAGTGGATTGCCAATATCTTAGAATATGACATTGAAATCAAGCCTACCAAACTGATGAAAGGAAAAGGTCTAGCCAAGCTAATGACTGAAACCAATTTCCAAGTCCTTGACATTAATGAACTGGACAACGAAGAGGAGATGGCGACTCCACAGATCAATCAAGCCTTTTTGCAATCTCCCTGGTATGCTGATATATGTTTTGTATTGTTAAACCTGTAAGCTCCTCTAGGGTTGTCCAGAACTAAGAAAAGGTTCTTCTAAATGAAAGCATCAAAGTTTTGTATCATAGACAATGTTTTATTTTGGAGAAATCATGAAGGAATTTTACTTAATTGCCTAACATTGGATGAAACTAACAATGTTCTCAAGGAATTTCATGCAGGTGACTGTGGAGGACACTTATGCTAGAAATCCACAGCTGATAAAATCCTAAGGGCTGGATTTTATTGGCCTTCCTTGTTTACTGATGTGAGAAAATTTGTAATGTCTTGTCACAAATGCCAAATTTTTGAAGGTAAGAGAAAGTTGTTGCCTTTACCACTCAAACTTGTTTCAACTGAGAGACCATTCCAACAATGGGGTTTATACTTCATTGGTGAAATCCACCCTTCATCCTCTGGTCAGCATAGGTGGATTCTGACTGCTACAGACTATTTTACCAAATGGATAGAAGCCATCCCTTGTAGGCAAGCCAATGACTCCATTATTATGCAATTTCTAGAAACCAACATCTTGTCCAGGTTTGGCTGTCCAGATAAAATTATTACAGACAATGCTGCTGCTTTCAAGTCCAAAAAAATGATCAACTTTTGCCATAAATATCACATGACCTTGGGCCATTCCACTGCCTATTATCCTCAAGGCAATGGCCTAGCTGAGTCTTCCAACAAAAGCCTTATCAACATCATCAAGAAGGTCTTGGAGGAGAACAAAAAGAATTGGCATAAGAAGTTGGTAAATGCACTATGGGCAGACAGATTGACCACCAAGAGATCCATTGGCACAAGCCCATATGAACTAGTTTATGGAATGGAAGCAAGATTTCCTTCATCTTTAGGGATCCCTGTAATCAAATTGCTGCAAGAAATACAAGCTGAGCCTAATGATATTCAAAGAAGGATCAATCAGACAATTCATTTACAACAAACAAGAGAGGAAGTCTATCAGAGAACCCAAGTACTGCAAGAGAAGCTCAAAAGAATATTTGAAAAAAGAACCAAAGCTGAAGACTTCTTCATAGGAAGCAAAGTACTGAGACGGGATTCCAGGAAGGAGGACAAAGGAAAACATGGCAAGTTTGATTTCTTGTGGAAGGGACCTTATGTCATTTATGCTGTACAAGGTAATAACACCTATTTTCTGAAGAGTTTGGATGGCTCAAATGCTAGGGAAGGCTCAGTCAATGGGAGGATGCTCAAACATTATTTTAACCCCCTTTGACGAAACACTACACAGCCACATATTGTACATAAATATTTGTATTTCCAGTATTTTCATTTACAGTGGATAGATAAAGGTCCAAGTGAAGCAGATTTTGAGGAAGATCAGGGTACTGCACCATTTTTGATATATGTTTTGATCCTATCATTGGAAAGCAAGAGAAAACACTTGGGAACTATCAAGGTGATGAGGAATACTCAGAGAAACAAGTAAAAACAGAGCTGTAATTTCACAGAAAATCAACTTAATGGGTATTTCATACAAGTTTCTAGGATTAAGATCAATGGTCTCTAACAAAAGGAAAATTCAGACTGCAGCAAGAATGGAAAAATAAGGCGATCTGACCTACTATTCTTGGCTTTTCATCCGGAAAAGCCATCCCCAAGTGGAGCCACTGTTAGTCTCCTATACCAATAGGGTTTCATTTTTCATGATTGACAGTGGAAGTGCCAAAAATGTTCATCTTTGATGCTACAAAGGTTCCATATTTTGTGAAAGGAACAGAGAGTTAAAAAATGTAAAGAGGCTATGCCTTAAAAGAATAATCAAAAGGAAAGAAAATGAATTGGTCAGAAAAAATAATTGAAATGAACCCCAAGGAAAGACCATGAAAGTGGCTGACCAAAGTGCCACAGCTATCTTGATGGATGGCCCAACAGTTCAAACTGGACCATGCCATGTTTTAAATTGCTTGTTCTAGAATAGAGAATGAATACCTGTCCAAATAGTTCAAGCTTGGCAGATGAGAAGCTAAATTAGAAAGAGAGAGCCCTCTCTGGTTGCAGGTAGGCTAGGACCTATGACTAAAAGGTTGGTTAGTGGTTACCTCGGCCGTATTCCCTTTGGAGTCAAAGGGAACAACCTGAGTGTTAACAGGTTCCAAATAAAAATGGTAAGTGGAGGATTTGTGTCAATTACAAAGAGTTAGACAAAGCCACAAAGAAGGACCATTTCCCTCTATCTTTCATTGACCAAGTGCCAGATGGCCTAGTAGGGAAAATGTTTTTCTTTTTTCTAGATGGATTCAACGGGTATAATCAAATCCATATCATCCCAAAAGACCAGGATAAAACCACCTTCACTTGTACCTTGGGTACTTTCTCCTATAGGGTCCTTCCTTTTGGCCTATGTAACATGCTCCTGCCACTTTCTAGAGAGCATTCTTGAGTATCTTTTCCGAGTTAGTCCATGATGCAGTAGATATTTATATGGATGATTTTACACCTTATGGATGTGATTTCCAGGAGGATTTTTCCAACTTAGGTAACGTGCTGGAAAAATGCATTGAAATCAACCTGTCCCTTAGTCCCGAAAAATATGAGTTCTTGATGGCTGAAGGTATTGTGCTAGGTCATTCAATATCCCAACAAGGACTGCAGGTAGACCCAAACAAAATAACTATCATCCAAAGGGTCCCACCCGTTGAAAAGCAGAGACAAGTCAGAAGTTTTGTAGCGTTAACTGGATACTATCGAAGGTTTATAAAATACTTCAGCAAGCTAGCTTCTCCTTTATTTGGATTGTTGGCCAAATACTTTGAGTTTGTATGGTCAAAAAGATTTCAAGAGGCCCTCGACACCCTAAAGGACAAGTTAACCACTGCACTAATTCTCCAAGGCCCAAATTGGGCCCTTCCTTTTCATATACATGTTGATACCTCACACAAAGCCATAGGAGAAACTTTAGGCTGTATAGATGAAAAAGCTCCTTATGCTATTTAGTTTATCAGTAAGAATATGTCAAAGGCTGAACTGAATTAAACAGTGACCGAAAAGGATTTCTTTGTTGTTGTGCATTCATTGACCAAATTTAAGCATTAAATTATAGGTTATCAAACATTTATACATACTAACCATGCTACAATCAAATATTTAATAAATAAACCTGATGTTAATGCCTGGATTATTAGATGGCTACTTTTATTACAGAAGTTTGATCTAACTATTGTTGATAAGCCTAGAAAGGAAAATGTTGTTGCATATTTTTTGTCCAGATTAACTTTTCCTATAGGTGAGGAAGGAATGGTTGATGATCGGTTACCAGATAAGCACTTATTCACCATTTGAGTTCTCTGTCCATGGTTTGCTGACATGGAAAACTATCTGGTATCTACACAGTTCCCACCGAACTTGTCCTCCAAAGAGAAGAGCAAGATTGTGAGGAAGAGCACCCCATTCACTTGGATTAGGGGCAAGCTCTTCAATCTAGGTCGGGATCAAATTCTGAGAAGATGTGTTAGGGAGGAGGAAGTATTTGACATCCTTCTGATCTGTCATGATGGGCCTTGTGGAGGTCACTTTGCAGCAAAGAGGACAACATTCAAGGTGTTACAAGTTGGTTATTATTGGCCCACTCTTCATCAAGATATGAAAAGATATACTAGTCAGTCTCATCAGTGCCAAAATATGGGAAAGCCTAATGAAAAGGATGAAATTCCTCTGCAATCTGAAGTGACTTTCGAGCCATTGGACAAGTGGGGCATGGATTTCATTGGACCTATTGACCCTCCTTCCAAGAGAAATAAGTATATCATTGTGTGCACTAACTATCTGACTATGTGGGCTAAAACCAAGGTAATCAAGGAAGCAACAAAGGAGAAGGTGGTTGAGTTCTTAAGGGAAAATGTCTTTTACAAGTTTGGGTACCCTAGAGAACTAGTCACTGATCAACGTAGCCAGTTTACATCCAACATTATTGAAGAGTTGTTAATATAACACAAGATCAAGCATATGAAGTCCACTCCCTATCACCCACAAGCTAATGGGAAAGTGAAGGTGACCAACAGAGTGCTGGAGGGCATCCTGACCAAAGTGGTTAGCAGCAACAAAAAAGATTGGGAAGATAGACTAGTTGAGGCCACCTGGGCCTACAATACCACCTAGAAGACCACTATTGGATTCACACCCTATGATTTGGTCTATGGAAAAAAGGCCCAACTTTCCATTGAATTTGAGTACAATACATTGAGGATGGCAGCCCAATAAGATCTAGATCTCAGCAATGCACAAAATAAGAGATTGCTCCAGTTGAATGGGGTAGACGAGTTCAGAATGCAGGCCCTCCTACACACATGGGTAACCCAAATTTAGAGGAATATTTGGCATGACAAGAACATCAAGGACAAGCAATTTCAAGAAAGTGATTGGCCTTTGTTCTATGATTCCAGATATAAAGACTTTAAGGGAAAGTTAAGGACTAGATGGTTAGGGCCTTATGTCATAGAGAAATGTCATGATAATGGTTCAGTGCAGATCAAAACCATAGATGCAGAATTAATTCCTTTACTTGTTGATGGGCACAAATTGAAAGTTTACAAGAGGCCATTGTCAAAGAAAGAGTTCATTGATGGTATCAACAAAATAGTGATGGTGGTGGAGCAAGCCTCATCTCTTACCTCATCAAGTCACTGAGAGAAAGAAAAAGAAAAAAAGGAGACTCAGGTAAAAACATGCATGAGGTGTCTGAGTCCCACTGTTGGGTTGAAAACCTCTTGAGATGGCCAAATGGTGTAAAAAGAAAACGAAATAAAAGAGAAATAAAAATATCTCTGGGTCAAAACCTCCCTTGAGGCACTGAGGGCAAGCAACTAGGATGAAAACCTCTTGTAGGAAGACTAGTTGTTTTCAAATATATATATATACATATATATACATATATATATATATATATGTATGTGTATATATATATATATATATATATATATATATATGTATGTATATATATATATGTATGTATATATATATATATATATATATATATATATATATATATATGTATGTATATCTATATATATCTATATATATATATATATATATATATATATATATATATATATATATATATATATATATATATATATATATATATATATATATATATATATATATATATATATATATATATATATATATATAGAGAGAGAGAGAGAGAGAGAGAGATATATATATAAAGGGAAAAGGAAAATTATGAAAATATTGTTTGCAGGTCAGCAGCAGGATGATCAGGATTCCCTGTACACCTACATGATGACCTTGTAGTAATTATAGTGGATTGGGAATCCTAAACGAAGTAACCCTAGAGTAAGGAAATGACCTACCCATGTCAAAAAAAATAAAATTACTACATCACCATCTCATTACCATACCTCTCTCCACCTTGATCACCCTGCATTCATCATCAAAAAAATCAGTTTTTTTTTTTTTCTTTTTACATTTTTCAAGAAAAAACACAGAGAAATAAGGATGAGACACAGAGCAAGGGGACAACACCTGAAGGTTATTTTTCATCATTCAAAAACCCCTAGACCTCTTCTCTGCCCATGCTAATCATCCTCAGGACCCAACAGTAGAATATGATTAAAATGTTTGAGGGAGAAGCAGCTACAGGACATCCTGTGGGAAATCATGTTGCAGCCTGTCCCACAAAATAGAAATCATAGGTTTCAGCAAGTCAAACATGAGAATCCAAAGGTAGAAGAGGCTCCTCTAGGGCCTAACAACAGCGAAAACATCACCATCATCAATACCAGGTACCTGCACAATAAAGAATATCATCAAAGGACAATAAAAAAAGAGGAGAAACCACATGCAGCCAACACACAACAAAAACTTGATCTCTTCAACAAAATACATCAAGGTATTGTTACTAGAGGTAAGTATCTTACTTCCACTCTATCTTTTTCATAATGTGATCAAAAAATGTAAAAATTGTGAATGAGTTGGTTTATAAGTGAAAGGTGTTCAGTTAACTTGGCCACCTACGTTTAGTCAACGAGGACCAAACAGTCATTCCTTACACATGTGGCAGCAATCAAGTAAAATAAAAGGAGGATGAGGTCGAAAGTAGTTAAGACTACAGATGCACGAAGTGGGAGTTTATTACAAGGTGAGGAGAATGATGATGTGGTAGTGGGACCAATGGTCCAAAAATAGATATTCATACCTTGGCTACCAGCACACCACCTCACTTGAATCAACCATAAGAGGAAATAAACATTGATCCCCATGAATAGATGCCATCACATTGTCAAGGCTCACACTAGAAAAGACGTTCTTGGCCCCCAAGCAACCTATATGAGATGAAAAGTTCATTTTTTTCCTACGCAGGACCTCCTACACGATCCTACAGGAAATCCTACAACATCCCACAGGAATCCTACAGGATATAGTCAAGCAGTCTATAGGATTGCTAGTGAGCAATTTCAGAGAGAGAAAAACAGGGGTTGGCTACAACAAGAATTGCAAGGAGGTAGGATCTACATTTCCTCCTTTTTTTCCATGTAAAAGTAACAAAAATATTCTAGTTTTTCATAATTGATTGCAGTATAAGGGAATTATATCCACAAAAATTTCAGTTCCAATCCATCCTTCATCAAACTTTTGTATCAAACATCTTTTCTCCTCCATTCATCAGACAAAATGACAAGGGGGTTTAATAGAAGGGAGCACATCAACACTGTGAGGATTCACCAACACCCTTGTGTGGTAGAAATATTCACAAGGCATAATTGGATGGGGTACTTTGAGAAATTGAGGGGATATGATGATGAAGTAACCAGAGATTTTTCTCTCTCCCTCATTCCACTGACGAGGACCCATGCCACTGTTTTGGTGAGAGGCCTCTGCATAGAGCTCACCCTTGAACTCATAATAAGAATTACCACACTTCCCTTAGGAGTGCCTTAGATAAAGGAAGACAAGGGAAATAGCCAAACTGCAAAGAACAAATTATTTTTAGAAGGAGAGGAGGCCATGGAAGACAAAAATGGAGTGAGAAGAGCAAGCCTATCATACCCTTGGAATGAAATAAGCTACCACCTTATAAAATACATATCATGTGAAGGTAGGTATAGTGTGGTATGTGGATACCACTTTAGGCTTCTTGAAGAATTGAGGTTTGGAGCAAATACACCTCCTCACCACAGACTCAACATACCCTACTTCCTTCTTGAATCCCTGATAGATATGAGCATAAAAGTGAAGGAAGGAAACTACCAGCAGCTGGACCATCATGGGTTAATTAGACGCATCATAGAAGATGCCCTCAACAACCTTAGAATTCCTATCACATGGGCAATTTCCAGAGACACGCATATAGAGGAGGATATAAAAGCCCTCGAATATGACAAGAGCCCTATTTCCAGTGAAAGGGATGAAGCAGAGACTGAAATAGATGAATAAGAAGTAGAGAGGGATGAAGAGGAGATAGATGAGGAAGAAGAGGAAGACAAAGAGAAGGAAAGTGGTGAAGAAACAAAGGAAGATGCCAAGGACAAAACTGATGAACAAGGTGAGGATATAGAGGGAGAAGAAGAAGAGAAAGGAAAAAAAGAAAAGGGGAATGGAAAAGAGGAGGTAGAAGACAAGGAGCAGTCACCGAAGGGTGTCTCCAGAACCCACGAAGAGAGAGGCAGCAGCTGCCCTCACTGCCCTTAGCACCCCTATCAAACAAAAAGGCAAAAGATAGAGACAAACTCAATTATACTTTAGAATAAGAAAAATTACAAGAATAAGGTAGGGAAAACCTCAAACTCCCACCCAGGTTCCAATTTTTATTGAGGACTCGCCTAAAAATTAGGAGAAGATGACTCCTCTTGTACAAAATCAAGGAGAATGATCCTTAGGACAAACCTCCCCTAAGTCTTCTATCACTTATGTGAGAAGGCCTATGACTAGATCTGCCTCATCGAAAGGAAAAGACAACCTACAGGATAGATTGCAAGACCTACAGGAAGCAGAGGAAATCCTACATGAAACACTCCTAAACCTACAGGAAACTCATAAATTGGATAAGGTAGGGAGTATGCAGCAAGGAACAAAGAAGGAGGACCCAGATCTAAAGGAACCTAGTCCTCAACCTAACCTTGATGCCTACTACAGATTTATTGAAGGTGATAGGGTCATTCCACAAAAATTTTCCATCCCATTATTCTTTGAGTTGGAGAAAGAAAGAGCAAGAACACATAGAAGGATGCAGATCGCCAAGTCCAAGGGAGTGGTGGACATAGGTCACATGGAGGACAAGCTCAAGGATATGGGCAGAGAACTAAGTAGCCTGAGGGACAGAGAGGCCATAATGAAAACTTAGTTGGAGGCAGAAAATGCATGGTTGAAAGGACAACTGCAAGAAAAAGAGAATTAATTGGCATCCATGGCTAGTCTATCTTTAGTGGCAATCCAATGCAGGATTCTAGTTAAGTCCTATGCATTATACCTTAAGGAATAGTGGTTGCAGTTCCAAATCAATACCCTAACACAGAGAGGCACTATTCCATTCCAGGATTATAGACAGTTCATTGATCTTTGTGATCAAAGCACATTGGAGGATAGGGCTAAGATGTCTGAGTTCTACTTACATAACATGGCCTTGACAGATCTAAATGTATGGGACGCTAATGCAAAGCTAGGGGATTTACAGTTAATGGCTTTGGCATCATGGATGAACCATGAAGAAAAAAAGGTTGCAAAAATGTAGAAGATATTGGAAAGGGAACAAACAGAGCCTCTCATGATAAGAGTTGAGCAGTCAAATCCAATGGATGTCATCAGAATACATAATTTAATTGCAAATGATCTTTAACTTGCACCCAGGAGCAAGAAATTACACATTTTGAGGATATGTTCACGTAGTTAGGGGATCACAGCCTGAAAGCTTGCTAAAGGAGATGGAAAACATTTCCATACAGTTTGAAAATCAGAGAGTACCATGCTCCTCAAAGAATGAGAGAAGCACTAGACAGGACACCCATGTATAAGCAAACCATCCAAAGGCTCAAAGTCAATTTTATTGGCTTGAGACTCAGTCAACCACTGCTCTTGGCGATTTTAGAAGGAAGGAAGGAAGAGGAAGAAAGAAATTAGTGGGAGGAAATAGAAAGTAAGGTAGCATTCTATGCACAAGAGGAGGAGACGAGAGCAGAAGCATGGGATGCCAGGGAGGCCACCAGGGATATGAAAGATATGGATATTGATTGAGTTGCTCAGAGGATGAGAAACACTTTCAGTAGAGGGGTGATGATGAGCCTCATCATTGGGTAACTATATGGACGTTAATTCACCTCCTAGCTTAGTCAAATCAACTCTCTCACAATTTATTACATGTTTTGATTACATTTTGTTTAATGAGATGAGTCAAAGTGAGATATCATGCCTAGCGGACTAATGTGCATTGAATGTAGGTTTGTGAGATAAAATCAGGGAATTTTGGCAATATTAAAGGATGAAACTCAATTGGGACAAGGAAGAGATATTGTATGAGGTAAATCCTCCTCATTTGCTCCTCCCTCAATTGAATATCCCTCCATCAATCACACTATCTTGGAGAACAAGCAACCAAGTCATTAAAATCAAAAGGAAGCCAAGCAAGAGACAGTCAAAGAGTTAGTTTATCTCGAGTTTGGGAGCCAAGCCTCCCTAAATGTAAGGAAGTCATTGGGGACTTCAGTTGTATAAATAAAGAGGCCTAGAGCCTCATTAGGATTTGAATTTTTGTTGTAAAAATACTAGTTATTTTTGAGCTCCAGACTTGTGGAAGACATTTCTATGTAATTTTCCCTTTTGATAATGAGAATGAGCTTATTCTTGATCCAGTATTGAGTTAACTCAGAGGGCTAAAGTTCTTGGGTTAGAGCCCAAACATATCAGCAAAGGTTCCTCTTCTTGTATTTGTATGCTTAGATTGATTTCATAGATTCATGGTAAAATTGTCCTTAGAAGTATTTCATTGCAGGTAGTGTAGATTTGATTATTTTGTTTATTAGTTTGCTTCCATTTGTGCTTCACTTCAGTAGTAGTTTAGAAAAGATAAAGAGCCATCAAAAAGTTGTCAATAGGTGTTTTGGCCTAACTTCTTCCTTCATGGATCATTATTTGAGGAAAGGACTCCTATGCAGCTCAAAAAAGACAGAATTCTACTTTCTCATAGAATTTAGAGTTTTCTGTACTTAAGCTAGCATTTGATCAAGTTGCAAGAGTAGGACCTAGTCATCATTTCTTCCATCTTCAGCCTTACAGTAGGTCTCATCAATGGTTCGATCTAATTCTGCAATTTTTCCTCATGCATGAAATAGACAACTAGCTAATTAAACTCTCTTTTCCAAGCTTAATGAAATTCTCGTTGTTTTCATGATTTTTGGACAAGTATCAATGTTTGATGCAGTGCAAGTGTTTCAGAAGTAAAGGGAGATCTCATAGCCAGCAACCTCCTTAATATTTCATCCATCCATGATCATTCCTTGCTTTCACTAATACCCTCACTAATTTCATCATTTTACAAGGAAACTTCTCCAACCATGTTGAGAAAATCCAACCATCTCCCAACCTTGGTTTTGAGTTTTGAGTGATCCTCGGAATTTTCTCAGTTCATGCCATCCACCAACCACCTTCCCTAAGCCTTCCATCACCTTCAACATCCATCATTTTTCTCTTGACTGTATCTTGTAGAAATACAGGGAATCCTATAGGTTTTTAGGACATCCTATAGGTTTTCTTGTAGTGGCCGGCTTTGAGGCCAAATTGAGGGAAAACCTCTAGGAAACCAAGCAAGGTCACCTAAGGGTCACCCAAACCTTCCAACCATCCACCAGCATCCCTAAGCCACCTGCCACATCACCAAGAGAGATTAGTTTTCACACTTCTCGATAAAAAGGGAAAAAAGAGAAAAAGAAAAAAAGAGATTTATTTTAGCAATTTACATGCATAGCAGTAGAATGTTGATGTTTTAAATTTACATGCTTAATACAGTAGAATTCATACATGTTAATATAACATTATTCTGAAACTTAGTCTCTTAGCAGTTAGGTAGGAAATGGTGTGTTTTAGAATTGGATTTTAGTCTTCTTCCTTACTGCAGTAGATAAGCTTTTTCTTAGAGTAGATTTCTCTTTCCCTCATCAATAATCAAGCTTCTTATGAATCCGTAGAAGTCCGTCTTGAAAGACCCTAGTGGTCTCTCGCTAGCTAAACAGTAACAAAAAGCAGAACCATCACTTTTACTTGCGTATACAACATTATCACCTCCAAGTTTGTACGAACCCCGGGTTGATAAATTAAAGTTGGTAGCCCCAGAAGTTGCAACATTCTTGTTGCAATACTGGTGCTCATTAGTTGCGTGTTTAGAGCCCACCCATTTGGGGGTTTAGGGGCAATACCCTCGAAGCTATAAATAGATGGAAAATTGCCTTGTAAAATATTGTAATTTCATAGTGACAGTATAAGTTATATTAATTTAGGGTTTTTTACCCCAGAAAGTAACACTTGGTTTATATTAGGGAATTATATTATGACTGTATATTATTATTCTGAGCGAGAAAGAGAGATGAGATTGTGTGAGAGAGAAGAGGAAATTACATAGATTCTATTGTAGGTTGTATGTCTTCATTTTTTTGGATAATATAAAGGGAATGACTGGTTTTTCTTTCTGGATGTAGCCCAAATTGGGTGAATCGCGTATATATGTGTCTCTATTATTGTATGCATTTTTTTATTTATGTTTCCACAATATTTTTTGTATTTCATTGCTCCATTAATTAATTTCTAACATTTGGATGGACTTCAACAAAAACAAGAAGGATCAACAACAATCTATTGTGACAATAATTTAGCCATTGCATTATCCAAGCATAATGCTTTTCATCTAAAAATAAAACATAATTATACAAGATATCATTTTATTAGAGAACTTGTGAGCAATGGAGAAATTAATTTAAAGTCTTGTAAATCGAGTGATCAATTGCTTGATATATTCACGAAGGCATTAGTAAAATATGCATTTTAGTAGAGGAAACGTATGTGTTGTAAGACTAGCTGAGACTTACACCAACATGTATGTTTGAGTTTTTATGAGTGATGTGTTAGTTTATCGGTCAAAATTAAGCGGGAGTGTTAGAAATAGCTAATTACTCCCACTCACAGATTAGTCTAGATTTAGAGTGTCTGTTAATTTGAGTCAAGTGATTGTTAGTTCAAGTTCAATCTTACATTTGGAAATGCTAAATTTAGTGGGTGTTTGCATGTTGAAGTTAACATTAGTTGGTTTGTCAGTCAAAAAGTATAAATACCCCTCACTGGGTTCACTGTAATCAAGTCAAGTTTGTGTGATAAATAGAAGAGCAACAACTCATATTTTTTTGTGTGTCTATTTTGTGCCTTTATTCCTCTACCTTTCCAACACGCCAGTGGCTGATACATCAACGAAGGAGAACACATAGTTTCCAACTATTACATTGGTGGTTTATCTGCGAGGGAAGTATATGACCTAGTCAAATAGGATGACTTCAAGGAAAATAATCATAAATTTAGGTGTGGTTGGGAGCTTGATTCTCATTTAGGTTTGATGTATTTTTCTCCCATTAATGGTGAGAATTGTTGTGGTGATAAGGATGATTGTGTGGTGCTAATGTGTGAGGTTCACAAGGTAATCAAAATAAAATTATTTTGAGGCCTTTGGTCTGATTGTTGTGTGGGCTCCATGAGGGTGATCATGCATTGTTGTGGTCACATTAGTTGTCCAGTTCCTCTCATCCTCTATGTTGTAACTTAAAATTACTAAGCTAACTTGATTTAATTTTATGGGTTACTTTAATTTTCCATCACCTTTTATGTGCCAATTCTACTCAAATTTTGTTTCATGTTTTTCGATAATAAGCAATTTTCTAATTTTAGTAAATCCATTTCCTAAAATATGTAGGAAATCCATTTCCTATTTTTTGTTTCCCAATAAGCTTATAATAGTATAAATAAAAAATTTGGTCAAATTAAATTAAATTTTTAATTTCAATTATTTCTATAAAATAAAAAGAAAACATATCGTATATAATACATTCAAAATTACGGCAAGGCTTATATCCTAGTCCATTGACCCATTAATGCGAGACGATAGTGTATTACACCCATTGGATTATGGGAAGTACATAATCAAGAGGGTGACACCCTGCATTAATGGTTCAATGGAGTAGGATATATTTGTTGCCCAAAATTACACCATAGTCGATTACTAGACTAAACTAAGTGACAAATCACTTATAGCCATAGAGAGGATTATGAAAAATTCATAAATGAATAATTGAGAGCATTTAGTCATATGTGAATATTTCTATTGGCAAAATGTGTTTAGTTATGTGGGACTATTTCTATAGGAAAACAATATTAGCAGTTATACTCCTTACTAATGGACGAGTTAATAAGTCTGGCATCTAGCAAGAATTTAAGTATCGAGTCTTTATGCAACTTATTCCCTAAGGAATCATCATATATTTCAAAGCAGGGATGACTTTTTTCATGCACTATTAGTGTTACGACGTGTGTTAAATGTTATGCAGATTGAAGGTTGGCACCATATTAGTGAGATGTAGTGTCACTTCCACAACTAGCGCAATGTACAAACCGAATTAAATGGTGGATGGGGATTGCACTCCACATTCTGCTCTAAATATTTTTTCAACTATCTGGGAATTGTGATGGATGAAGCCAAATCACTAGCTTCTCCTAAATAGATTGTTCATGGCTTTCCTTCTGGATATGGTGAGGAATATGATGTTGTAATTGTCGAGATTCTGAAAAGGGAAGCGGGTGTCAACATTGTCACACTAGATGAAGGCTATTCTCCCGAATAGGTTGCACAAAAAATTATTTCCATTTCTAATACGTTGCAGCATATTGAGCGATGGGATTTTCCACAGGTTGCGAGAGTGCATAACATCACGTACAGAGCTCCACACTCCTGCATTTTCTCTCTAATAAATAGCTTCACCATTGTCAACAAATGAGTAAACTCGATCTTGATATGTTGCGAGCTGCCTCTTTTCCTTTGTTCTCAGTTCCCTATCTCCCTTTGTACCTACCTCTTACGCAGTGAATATATAGAAATATATTTTTTTGATCACGAAACATAAGAACTAGATATGAGTACTTATGGGTATCTGTGTTATAATTATTTGGATTTGGCTAGTGTGGAGAAATGGAGTGCGGGAGAAAGTGTGTGTGGAGCAAAAGAAACAAACTCCCCGACACACCCTTTCTCCACACAATCACACTCCCTTTCTCCATACACCAAAATAAGTATTTTTTTTTGAGGTAATTTTGAATTTGGTTGATGTAAAGTCCAAATTGAGACCATCCGAGGGATTGCTAATGATATTGCATATGAATCTGTTTGCAGATTTCCTCGAATTTCATTTATTTTCAACATTGAATTGAACCCCATTTTAACTTACATGATATAAATACCTCCAATTAGTTACCAGGAAAGAGTTGGCGGTTACCTTCTTCTGAATCTTAACTAGTAGGGCTCCACCAGTAGGGCACACATGTATTATTTCTATATCTAGAACCTCTTCAAATTGGCAGTACTGTCATGCCCAATTGTCGACTCGTATGGTATATACGCTCACCTGGTTACGATATTCCAAGAGGGTAATAAATCTATCTCTTACTCTGATATGAAAATTATGTATTAAAGCATGCAACAACACTTAACCAATAAAAACATTACATCGTGCAAACGTTTGAAGGGGAAATTATAAAAAGCAAGCTATATAAGCAGACATATTTGAAGTGGAAATCAATCTTATTAGTGCAGAAGTTGTTGTGCTTGGATGTCTTAATTGTTTTTAATGGACAATTACTATTTCCTCTTTCCTTTTCTAGAGTAGAAAACAACATACTTTGTGTACAATGTGTGACGGCTTTTAGTCCTTTTTAATATCGAATAAATTTGAAATCAATGAATTCATTCAAAGATGCACAAAGCATTTTTTTAACAAAGTTCTGACCAAATATGTTTTAAAACAAAACCTATATGACTATGGGATAATAAAACTGATGAATGATAAGTATGCATATGTTTATAGCTTGTAATTCCCTTGTTGGGAATAACCAGGAATCTTCATCAAGTGTGGAAGTGTTGAGGCACGGTAAGTCAGCATTTCCCATATCTCTGCACTTCCGCATTTCTGAAAAAAAACTTCACCATTAATAAATAAATCTAAACATAAATGAAATGAAATTGTATATTAATGTCCACTAGACTAAAAATAGTTTATCTATGGGACCATTAGTTCCCTACTTTTCTCCTTTTGCAATTCAATCATTTTCTTATTCAAATTGATGATGAGCTGGCCCAACCTTCCAACAATCCCCTCGCTAAAAAGGCAATGCCATGAAACTGATGCTAACATATTCCCATAAGTTTCTATGATGTTTTTCAATGCATATTATTCAAAAATGAAATGTTTTTCTGACTCCACTGCGTCAGTTGTGCAAAATGTACACACTCGTTCTTCCCAAGTTTCCTTAGGGCTTTTCCACCATCCTTTTTCACACCGAAGTTTATGTGAGTTAGTACTTTATTGATAAATAAGAACCTTTTCCCTCCACGAAATGCTAGCTCCAATGAACTCTCTCTATGGTAGATCACACGTAGTTTTGAATTCCTCAATGTAGTACTTCTTCTTTCTACACAACTATTTTCCCCATACTCGTTTACGAAACTTCTCCATAACAAAATTCTTTAGCTCCTTGCTATTTGTGGTACATAAATTGAGGTGGATATTCCATCTTTTCTCCATGTGTAGTTATCTTTCATCCATATTTTCTTTCTTTCAATCATGCCTTCATTCAAGATAATGTTAGGCCATCTACCTACTCCCATTTGCTCAATTATTTTTAGATATCTTATGAGACACACCATAGAAATTGCTTCGATATGAGTTGCTCCTCTTTCACTCAAAATTCTCTCATAAGGTATTGAACTTGCTCGTGATCAAGTTTTTTTGGATTTTCTCAATTTGTTTCCATTTTGAGACAAGGGTGCTACTATCCCACAATTCACACCCATATAGAATCACTGGACAAACTAGGAGTCCAAAAAGAACTTTAATCATTTTCCAATCCCATAACTTTGCCTCTCTACATCAGTTTTGAAGAGCATATAATGCTTTCAACCCTCCTAAAATTCTCTTCTTTTTTCTTTCCTCCCAGTTAAGTTTGTTGTTCAAATCAATCCCAAGGTACTTGTATTCATTTACTTATTCAATAGTGTTTCCTTCAAAGAAGATAGCATTCTCGCCCTGCTTCCTTTTATTAGAGAAAATCATTATTTTGGTCTTGCTAGAATTGACTTGCATCGAAGTGCTCTACAAAAATGCTGAAGGGAATATAGGTGAATTTGAAATCCATGGGCCAATTTAGCAACCAATACAATATCATCAACATATAAAGTAATACTTATCACAAAATCCCCAATTGAACACCATCTCCACCTTGAAAATTTAGCCACTTTTCCAGTTTGTCAATATATAAACTAGAAAGACTAGGGGATAGATGTCAACCTTGCTTGACTCCAGTGTCACTTCTAAAGGTTTCTAAAATACCTGTCGAGGTTCTAATTTTTACTTTCACCTCTTCATAAAGTCTATGGATAGTGACTCTATAATGCATAGGAATTTAAAGTTCTTCCATACTATGCCACAACTTATATCTAGGGACTGTGTCAAATGCCTTTTTGAAGTCAACAAAGTAGAATAATACTTCTTCTTTTTCCTCCCATACATTTTAAGCAATGTGTCTCAACGTGATTCCATGATCCACTATAGAATATTTCATCCTAAAACCCACTTGTTCTCTTGCCCTCTTTTCTTTTACTTCTTCCCACTTATTGATTCTATTTTCTCCCATGTTGCCAAAAAGATTTGGAAACAAAGGATTGCCCTTAATGGTTCTATAGTTGGAAGGATTATTAATGTATCCACTTTTAAAAAAGGGTATTACTAGGCTAGTTGTCTAGTCTCTTAGGAATCCTTGCTGAATGATGGTGTTGAATATTTCCATTATGTGCGTTGCAAGAGTGTTCATTCTCTATTTTAGATACTTTGATTGAAGTTCAACCAAGTCCTTTGCCTTTCTTGTTTTCAACTTCTTAATTCCAATCTCCACCTCCTGTAACATGAAGATCTTTGTAGTTGTATTGATCTTGGGGGGAGGCTCTGCCTCTGATTCTTTCTCATAGAGTTGTTTGAAATATTCAAAACATTGATTGGTTATGGTATTATTTTAAATTTTCTTCTTCCCTAGTTGAAGTTCCATCCAAAAAAGCTTTTGGTTATTATTGCTTAGATATATTAAATCTTCTCGCCTTGTTTGCACGAACTCATTTTTTTCCTTTTTAGTATCTGCTTATATAACTTTACATGGCTCTTCTTGTTGCCTACGTTTTTCAAGGTTTTCCTTACCATTTTTCAATCCTCATCAAACCAAACATTTACAGGAAAATAATTTGATTCTGATTTCCTATTTTTTTTCTCTTTTCCACTTCTCAAGTGCACTTTGAATTATATTTGTTAAGTCATTACCATTGAAGCTTTTGAAATCAGTTTTCTCCTTTTGAAGTAATCTCTCTAACATTTTCTTGAAGATAGTACAATTTTCCTGTGTTAGAAGAATTTTTCTCCTTGATAGTAATTGTTGAGATCAATGATTTTTCCTCTTATGTTGTCTTTCTTCTAACCATGATAAGTTTATATAGATTGGGTTATGGTCTAATTTTAATTCCCAAATATGCTCTCCAATGTTAACTTCATCTATCTTTTCTATCAAGCTTGGTGAGCATATCATATAGTAAACGACACTTGCCCCATTCTATGTGTTGCAAGTGAAGTTCTGAGACCTTTTCCATTTATCTAGACCATTGCAAATAATCAAATTGAAAGCCCCACACAGTGTAAGAAACTCCTCTCCAAAATGGTTACTAACTTTTTCATTTCCTTAACACCTCACCCATTGGGGATTCTCCTCTTCAGTGAGCAAAATAGGATTGTGATCCTCTTTGCAACAAAGAACACTAGCTTGGTGATTTGTTGTTCTAGCATTGAAATATCTCACTAAAATAACTTCTCCCTTCTGAGAGTACACAACAATATCTTGCTTTAAAGTTGCATATAAATCCTTGTTCTCTAGCCCCTTATTTTTTTAAGTTTTTGAGACTTGAGGGGAAAAATAACATGTTGCAAGTCTTATGTGATTCTTATTCTCTGATATTTTGAACCATAAATATTGTTTATTTTCATCTTCTTCAATTAACTAAATGTGATGACCTTTTTCTTTCACTAAAACTAGTATTCCCCCATACCCTTTGCCATTTTTTTCTACCTTGTTCCAAATTGCTAACTTCAAATAACAGTCAAACACATGAGTTTTGCAACCATCTTGTTCATGAGTTTCCGTGAGACAAATTATGTGTCTACCTTCCGCAATAGTCCCTAACCTAGGTCCCCTCCTCCAATGGTAGCCTCTACAATTCCAACAAACTAAACTTTGGTAGTCCTGGGTAGGGTTTGACTACTATGCAGTTTGGCACATAGGACTCAAATTTGAGACTTCACCCTTTTTCATCCATCCTGATCTTATTGTTTTCCTCCTTATAATCTAATTCTCTGTTTTTTCATTACTACTTGCTTGCTGCCCTGTTTTTCATGGAGGTCAAAACATTGCAATAACTGGTTTACCATTGTACAACCATACCCTTTTCCCTTCTTGTTGCTCTAATTTTCTCCACTTCTTCCCTTCTCTCCTCTTGTTGTTTGTTGGTTAAATATTCATCTAGGAAGCAGTGTGATCCTTTCAAGAGTTTATTTTTGCTCAAGAGCTTGTGTTTGTCTTGCACACTTGACATGGTGACTTTTATGGGTCGAGGCCTCTCTTCATGTATCTTTCCCACCATCCTTTCTTGGCAAATTTTCCCTTTACAATGTAGTTTCTCTTTCACAATGTCTCTTGTCAAATTGAGAGTACTTTCATTCTTCCCATAATCTCTTATTCCCCTAATAATAAAGTTGATTCCATGTCTTCTTCTTTTTTTTTCTCTATCTTGTGCTCTATGAGCACTTGCATCTTTTTCTTCCTCTGTCCTTATGTAACCATTAACCTGTTCAGCGCTAGATTTTATTTCTTTTGTACGGTCTTTCCTATCATTATTTTTTGCTTTCTTTTTCTAAATGTTTTTTTGTTGATATACTTGTGTATTTACCCGAGTTTCTTTAGAAATTACCACATTTTTGTTTGCTGCTATTGATTCTTTCATGGTTTGCCATGTTGTCTTCCTGCTTTGCCATTCTTGTTTTCTTGTCTCTAGAGCCTCTTGTAACATTATTACCTATTATTTTAAAATTTTATTACCTTCTATGAAATTTATTTGCATTGTGATCTCTGAAGTTTTGCGGTCTCTTTCCTCTTTTTTGGCTTCCAAAATCTCGAGACTTGTGGCTGCCTTCATCAGTTCTTAGACATAGAGATCCGATGACCAATTAAGAAGTGTAAAGGTGGGACAGTAAATGATTGATTCTTATTTATTTTTTATGTTATTATTGATTTTCTTTCTGTGGAACAATTTTCTTCATCTTTGTTCTCATTCAAGGCGAGTAAGACTATGCCTTAAAATGCCCCTATATTGCTTTGCATTTACCTAAATCCACTTTCGCGTTTTATCTTGAAGCAATTTTGACTTAACCCAAATGATTTGTTTCCACAAAACCTTAGATTTATTTACTATTTTTAACATTTACTATTGATTTGCTTCTCATTTTAAAATGTAACAAAAAAAAAACTGAGACTTGCTTGAAAACAAGCCGCGAGGACTCTTTAACGGAGAAATCTAAAAAGACCACGAGACGACTTCCCTTGAAATTTCAAATCTGTTATAGGTCGTGTGGGTATTAATGTGTACTCTGGTGCAATACATCTACTCTTTGTTCTTGTAATCGATCACTCGAACCGCAAAAACCACTCTGAAATTCAACGTAGGTTTTTGCTCCCTCTGAAATCCTCATTTATAAAACCTCTCGAATTGCTTCCATTCAAGAACTGGAAAACGCTAGACTATAATGTGTGAGTGTTGTCTACTCATTCATCCCTGATATAGTTCAGTACTTACCCTTATCAAGCCTAGTCGCTCGTATTTACTTGTATCAAGCGTAATTGCTGCGCGTTGCAGAAATCCTCTTCTTAGCTTTAGAAATCCACTCATATTATCAAATAAATATTTAATAAATCAAGCTAGTCTATCAACTCTCGCATCCATTAATGGTTGTTGTTCGATCCTCGAAACGAACGCTGGTATCCACACATTGCAAAGTTTCTTACGCTTTCAATTATTATATTCGTTGTCATAGAACTTGTACAATTCATTTCTTATAAGAAAAAATTGTAATTTAATTTAACCTTTTAGATTTTTTTATTAAATAGAATAACTCTTATTGTAGAAACCTTACAATGTATTACATTATTAACCTTAATATTACAATGCATTCCCTCTTTCATTGATACTCATGCACCGTTGGATATAATTGCATAATCTCAACTGTACAATACATATGCAAAATGAATATAACTCCATACAACCTAATAATTAAAAATAGATGATTTTGTTCCCCATGTAATATGGCATAACAAGTGACGACTCAGTATAATCTTAACAATTTTTAATTTTTTAGGATTTAAGTAGTAAGTTGCAACCATGTTGTTTAATTATACAAATAATAGTAAATAACTTGAGAATCCTCCACTCTGGTTTGCAAAATATTGATATATGATCGAATTCATTATTTTCTCTCCCATCGTAAATGAAAAAACATTATGCACTAATCCATTATTCAACAATGGGCTTATTGATTTATGCACAAACCTAACCTTCAATAAATAATGTCAATAAAGAAAAGGATATAGCTTTGTGTAGGTCTAACCTTGCGGGAAGTACAGACTTCGCACACCTCTGCACTTCTGCATTATTACCTCCGGTGGCAGTGAATGCATTATGAAGAGTTAGAGCGTTGATCTTTTTTCAACTGGAGAGCTAGATCATTGAGCTAAAACTATTATTTTGTTTTTAATATATGGTTTATTGTATGTAGAAGCTAAGAACCAAGAAACTCTCTATCAAAGGTGGAAGAACAGAGGTGTGAGATGTCTGCACTTCCCACACTTTTGCACGTCACCCTTTGGAAGTAAGAGAAACTCCCCTCGGCACAAGAGAGTGGAAGTTATCATTCCTCAAAGCATTTAGCCAATGACAAAACTGATAAAATTGATGCTACAACAGACTCTGCTAAAGTTGTTCAAACTCTAATAACACAATCAATCTACCACAATCAACCAATGAAATATGTAACTATTTAGGGGGTCATTAATAGTTAGTGGTGGCACGAAAACTAAAAATAGATTTTATTAAAAATTATTTAGTACATATTTATTAGAGCCCTCAATGCCTTCAAAGAGGGCTAATGACCACTAGCAGTTTTGGCGTTCATAATGGGACACCGTTATTATCTTCGGTGGAAGTGAATGCATTACGAAGAGTTAGAGAAATGATCTATTTTCAGTAGAAGAGTTAGATCGTTGAGATTAATAATGAAAATATTATGTTTCTCTTTATATTTTGGTTTATTGAGGGTGAATGACCACTTAGCAGTTTTGGCTTTCACAATGGGATACCATTATTATCTCCGGTGGCAGTGAATGAATTACGGAGAGTGAGAGAAATGATTTATTTTCAATAGAAGAGTTAGATCGTTGAGTTTAATAATGAAAGTTTTATGTTTCTCCTTATTTTTTGGTTTATTTTACAATGTCTATTCTATTGTTCCTAAATCAACTAGGAAAAATATGTATTGGTTTTTTAATAAATCAATTAGGCAAATGTATTTATTGCACATGGGAAGGTGCACAAGTGTTGATGTCTCTTCTGCATTCATCTTCCCTGACACATGTCTATTTTTGGATCTCTTCACACAATTTTCAGTCTGAACCCTTCTTCTACACACCTCTAGCCCACACAACACTTCTTCGGCATGAAAAGTTTGGTTTACACATACAATAAATGCACAATGTCATAAGGTAATCCTAGATTAACATGAACAATTGATCCGATAACCATCATGAAATCTTTGTAATGATAATGGTGGTGTAGAAACAATTTATAACATTGAGTACAAAAGCGTGTAAGAAAGAACAAATGGAGGAAAATAATTGTCCAAAGTAGTGTATGTGCCGAAGAAGTTGTCTATAGCGATGTATGGAAGAAGTGTGGAGAGGTGGGAATAACTATAGATTGTAGAAATAGTTATGGAAACAAAGTGTTCTCTAATAATGAAAAAATGTGGACTTCCCACTGCCTTAATTGCATCAACATACCAATAACTATCAAAAGAGGATGGGACTATGCTGATATGGAGCTATCACTCTTGTTATTATTGTAGTGAGTTCTAGTTTTAGTGTTGTTATAGCTCCAAATCTCACTCTTAGGGTTTGTGATGCTGCACTCATGGCCTAGGGCAACCCCTCCTTCCAGACCTGGTCCTAAAATTTAAAAAACAGTGTTTTATTCCCTATACGCGACATTGCCCTGAGTTAAACGTGTGTACACGCGGGTCTGTTATACCCAACCCGCGTGTATGTATAATAACACTTAAAAAAATAATAAATTCCTCATTTTCGGGCGGAGATCGCGGGTTTTTCCTGCTGGATCACCTGTTAGTGCCCGTGGCCCAACTGTTCCCAACCAACTCCTAACTAAAAAACTACTTTGGAGATGGTATAAAAAGACATCAAAGGGAAGGCCAAAGGGAGAGAGAAAAGAAGAGCAAGATTATTATGCTGAGATTTTCCCCTTAGACCAGGTCTGAAGTCCTTGGTGCATTCTTCACTTCCCCCATTTTGCATAGGAAACCCTTGTTTCCATGTGTATTGGTGATCATATATCATTTATGTCATCATTGAGTAAGACTTGGAAGGAGCTCTTGTTGGAGGCTTGAGGCTGGAACGAATCCGGGAGGAAGCTTCGCTTGGAGCCTGCTGAAGGTGTTCAGGTGATATCTTTCTGTTATATGTACTTTATTTGCCTTGATATATAAAGAAACACGTCTTTGTTCCCGAAACAATCTTTCTTTATGCTTATGAGATTCATGTTTTGGATTCTTATGCAAGTAGTTACTTAAAGATTTTTATAACTAACTTTATAGCATAAAGATGGTTTATACATAAGTATTTGTACATGTACTGTTGAGTTCTTTGATTTGTTTGTCTTACAGGTCAAAGGAAGAAGAAGGGAACTCCAAGAAGGGTTTGGACCCTAAAGGCCTTCTCGAACGTAGGACCTTAGGTACGTACCCTCAACATTAGAATTTGGTTAAAAGTAAAGATAATGGCTGTGTGTGTGTTTCTTTGAATAAGCAATTTTCAGTCTGGTAGAGTCTTAACCCAAAGGACCCTAGGGGTACTTTCCCCTCAACCAGAATTGGCGACTCCGCTGGGGAACAACACTCTTGTTGTTCTTAGTTTGGGTAGTCATCAAGCCAATCAAGACTCACTCAGCCCCTCTGTTTGCTGGCTCTGACTGTCTGATCTGTTCTTGAACTCCAAGATTTTCCAGTTTTTTCCAGTTTGTATTTTTTATTTTTCTTGAAAATCTTCAGATACGCCCTTTTTCTGGATTACAGAAGCGTATATACGCAAGTTGTACTAAGTAAACCCGCGTATACGCGAGTTTCCTCAGTTACAGTCGCGTGTACACGCATTCTGCACATCACTGCAGGCGCGTATATTATATAATTTTCAAGATTTGTAAATTTTCTTTTTGCTGGATGTTTGTCTGGTGGTTTGGGTGAGTTTTAAACAGTTATTTTCCAGTAACAGTTCTCTGTTTGACAGGAGGCATCTTGTTCTGAACTCTTTCTAGTTATAAGGAGTACTAGTCTTGTTTTCGTTAATTGCAAGCGTCATTGATTTTGACACACAAGATTTCTGGTTAAGAGTCTTGACTGCTCTGTTTTGGCAGAGTAGGAAGGTTGGATTCAATCTTTGTGTTCATTTTGTTTTCATGACCCTTTTTGTTTGCTTAACGAAACCCTTTTTGTGACCATTTGCTCCTTTGTTTTGGGAAAGTTGTTTGTTACCATTTTCTTGAAACTTGTCTTTTGATCTTTTGGACTTTCATTGCTGCTTTTGATTTTCAAGAGTGATTTCGAACACATCTATTTTTGTTGGGTTTTCATCATTCCAAAGGTGTGAATTCGCAAAAGTGTTCGGTTGCTTTTTCTTCAATCATTAGTGTCAGTATTTTTGAGAGCATTCCTTGAAAAAGACTTCTTTGTTGATTGAAAGAAAATCTTTTGAAAGTTTTGAGTTTCGCTTTCTTAAACTTGCTTTTCATTTGATTTCCTTTTTTGCGAAGTGAAAGTGCTTTGTCTTCATCTTCGAACTTGTTTTTATTGTTTGGACGAAATGATTGGTAACACATCATCTTCTATCTAAGCATCTTAGTGGCAAGACAAATTTGATAAGAAAGCACCTTTCCTTCTTTGTTTTTAGAGTAGTCTTTGAAATCTTGCATCCACATATAGTTCTTGCATTAGGATAGATTTGCATCTCTTTTTAGGCATATATAGTTTTGTTAGTTTTTGTGAGTGTGGAGTCTGAAAAGAAAAGAAAATTTGTTTACATTAGAAGTATCTCTGAACCTCATAGAAATTGCTCTTCATCGAAAACAAAAAGTGCATGTGCATGTAGCTAAGTTTTATTAATTTCTTTTGCGTCCATAAAAACACCACAAGTTTCATCTCCATTACCTTGTGACTTAAAGAACAGCCAAATAAAATCAAGAGCTAAATTAAAATCCACTAGAACTTTTTGTTTTAGTCAGTTACATCAACAAGTTTAGGATTTTAGGGCCTTGGATTAGGCGAGTGGAGAGTTAACTCTCCAAGGCCACATAAAATGTCAAACATAAGAGTCTGATTAACGAGAGTAAATCCAATAGCGTTAGGGAGACCAGGAAAGCTCCGGATCTGGGAGTTAAGCACGAGGGTCTGTGAAGACAGGGAAGAGAGATACCCCCTCTCCTACTTGTCCGAACTTACCTCACGATTGTTCCGCCTGGCTTCTGCGACGAGTTGGTACCCATAGTTGCCTCTCCTAGGGATCTGCATAGGTGGCTGCGGAGGGGAATCCCGTGGCACCTGAGGTCGACGTTGTATCACTCTCGACAGTACTACTGGAGGGCACCCTTGCGAAGCTTGGGGGCTTGCACCGGCGCAGGCTGTTGTTAGGAGGTCAGCGTAACTTCCTCTGATACCTTCGCTGATAGGACTGGGCCCTCATCATCCCAAACTATCTTCGGAAGGCCCCTTGATTCACTTTCTCGTATTTTGGTGTCCGGTCTTAATCACCCGGAGCGGAAATACTTGGAAGTTGTTTGACTGGCTGTATCTTTAGGGACTTTGTAGTGTGTGCTCTGTGCTCCTAGTTGGCCTAGCTTTCAATTTTTTGAGTCTTTAGTTAGATCATAACAAAAAATTCAAAGTGGCTGACCGATCTCCTAGACGGTCTCGAAGACTTCGTGGTCTTTCGCCGCCGAGTTTAGAGCCTTCTCCGAGAAGGCGCAGAGGGAATATCACCGGTGGGGTTCGTCCTACGCCGGTTGACGCATCGGAGATTGATCCTCCTAGCGGAGGCATTATTGTCCCAGCAAGGCCTGGTACTTCTGAACAACAGAGGGATACTCCAATCTTTTCTCGAGTTCGCTTTCAAGCGGAGAATAACGTAGAGGTAGAAGAATTCTCTGAGTCGTTGGGGGCTCCGAATTCTCCCCTACCATTTAGTCATCCAGACGTATTGCAATACGTTGGGACTCCGTCACATAGACCGGCAAGTCCAGGTTACGCTACGCGCTTACCATTCATGACTACTACTGGAAGCATGGCTTCTACGAGTGCTACGACAATGCAAACCCCAACATCTGTGCAAGGGGGAGGAACCATTTCCATCCCCTCCACTTCCTTGTTTGGATCTTTTGCGAGCACATCTTTACTTGGGTCTACCTCCATTCCGTCTACGAGTGGAAATACCCAAAGCAATGCTTTTGGTACAGGATTTTTCCCATTTGGCACCCAATCACAGGGTATTCCGTCGCTCCCGTTTAGTGCCGCTACGTCTATGGCGAGCGGATCGGCTTCGTTCCAGGGTTTTCCTTTTGGAAGTGGTCATATACCACATTCCAACCTGACGATAGGATCCATGCCTTTTTCTTCAGTAGGACAAAGCAACAATCCTTTCCAAGGTTGGAATAACCCTAGGGTTAGTAACGCGGGAACTTGGAATCCGTTCATCGGCCAACAAGGGAATAGGCCGTACACCACGGTTAGTTCATTTCAAAGTATTCCTCCCCTTGCTTCGGCTTGGAATCCATATCAGGGGTTATCAACTCCTTACCATTCTTTAGGAGGAAACTTTGCAGGTTATGGAGGTTATACGGCAGGAGTTGGTCAAACTCCGAATTTTGCTGGATCTCAAGGCTTGCCTTTTGGTTCGGCTGGTTCTACTGGTTACTTCGGGCAGCCTGGTGCCTCACAAATTCTAGGACAATCTTTTCAGAGCTTAGGGAATTCTGCCCAGTCTGGATGGAATCCCTTAGGTCCTCCTAGGCTTCCATTTCTGGCAACGTTAAACTTGCCAGATCTCACAAAGTTAACAAACGACCCAATTAAATATAATCCGGCCTGGCCTCCGGTCCCTACCAAACTCCCTTCGGACATTCCAAAATTCGAAGGGAAGAGTGGTGAGGACCCGGGCGACCACGTAACCACGTTCCATCTGTGGTGCTCATCCAACTCCCTCATCGATGATTCGATTAGGTTGAGACTCTTTCAACGCACCTTAACTGGCAACGCGGCCAAGTGGTATATAGAGTTGCCAGGGGGCAGCTTCTCATCCTTCGCCGACTTAGCCAATATTTTCTTAAATCACTTTCAGTTGCCTGTCCGCTATGACGCCGGAACTGAACTTCTGGCTACCTTTCGTCAGGATAAGGCAACCCACATTTCTGATCACATTCAGGAATGGAGACGGAGAAAGAGGCTCATTAAAGCCGAAATCCCTCCGGAGTACCATCTAGAGTGGTTTTTGAAGTCTTTACAACCCGAGATCTCCAAGGATGTCTCCATGTCTGGGGTCTATTCTGAGGAGCAAGCCATTTTCAGGGCCCAGCAGTTAGAACTGATTTACTCTCAGTCTAGGATCCTCCAAAAGTACTTGCCAGAAGCTCCTGGATCTAAGGTTGATTTAGCTAAGCCGAAGCCAGGTCCGCACGCGGATGGTATCGTTGGGTCAGTAGACACATCTACAGTGAACTTGTTGAATCAATTGCAGCAGTTGTCTTTACAAACTGCTTCTAACAACCAAGTCACATTGTCTAATCCTCCCGCTTCCCAAACTTCTTCGATTAACGCCATCCAATCCGATAATCCCAAAGGAAATCAAAATTCCAATGGGAAAAAGAAAGGACGTGGTAAGAAAAAGAACTCGGATGGGAAGTCCGATGCAAATAAATCTGGCAACAACGCTGGTGGTGGTAAAGGTGAGTCGAGAAAGAAAGTTAAGTTCCCTTGCAAGTTATGCAGTGGGGACCATCTAACTCATCTCTGCCCTAGAATTGAAGACGCTCAGCGCTTGTTAGGACAGCAAGGGACTTCTAGTTCGCAAGCTGTGTTAACTAACCCGTTTCCCCAAGGGCAGCAACTTCTTGCTGGCGCGAATTCGAATCCTGGGACCTCCTCTGGGGGCAACCAGGAAGGGGAAAAAGCATCAAATGTTTTTATGATGGGTTCAAATGTCCATGTGACTACTCGGTCACGTGATTATGGTGAAGCCGAAACATCTAAGGATAAAACGGTTCCCGGAGGTAATGACCTTCATATTGAGCGACCTCCTGTTGAGACTATACCTAGGATACCGAAAGGTTCTACCAAACGCGCGACGATTAACCCTAATGCTAGGGCCCCCCAAAATTACTCCATTGTGGAGGATTTGGCTCAAAGCCCATGTGCTATGTCGACTTTGGAAGTTCTCCAGTCATGTCCGTCTCAGAGAAGTGCTTTACTCTCCGCCATTGGAGCAGTCGATCCAGCTAACTCTTTAGTGCCCTCTTTTGACATGTCAAATGTCAAAAAGAGACTCCCTCATCATATGGCTTTTCAGATAAAGTCAACATACCGGAAAATCAATATTTTTCGCACCGTTATAGATGAAGGAGCTTCTACATGCGTCATGTCCATGTCATGTTGGAAGGCTATTGGTTCACCTTCGGCTGTTCCTTCACCAACCGTCTTAACTGCATTTGATGGTCATTCTCACAAGCCGCATGGGATTATCCCAGCCTTCCCTATATGTGTTGGAGGGAAGGTCGTTAATATCGAAGTTGAAGTCGTAGATGCTAACCTAGACTATAATCTCCTATTAGGAAGGAACTGGGTGTACGAGATGGAAGCCATCGTGTCGACTCTGTTTCGTGTCATTTGCTTTCCTCATGAGGGGAAAATCATTAAGGTTGATCAATTGGACTATTCCCCAATCGATCCTCAAGCAAGCTCCGACTCTACTGTTCCTTTGGTGGATAACCCTCGCCCGCCGACTGAGAATTTAGGAGTAGGGATGTATTCCTCATTGATGGGTACGTTTGATCTTCCCTCTCCTTTTGCAAGAATCAATGCTATTTCATCATCCAAGGAGTCTCCTCGAGAAGAGTTCTTTCGAACTCATTATTTTTCTGACCCTTGGACCTTGCCTTCACCTACGACCACATTAGTTGAAGGACAAGTTAATGGAATGGCGTTTCCTATATCTGCAGCTGAGCTTAGATATCAGTCCATCGTAGACTCTGCAGATAACCATTCTACTCCTTTTTCCGAAGAGGAGTTAGATGGTCATGTGGCCCCGGCTTGGAGCTTTGATTCTACCTCTGCCTTGGACTGCTTAGATTCGGTTCTACCTTCTGAAGAGGCAATCCTCGAAGTAATGATGGGTATAGATCGACCTTGGGAAGACTTACACCATCGTTCATATTTTCTTCCTCCATTGCAGGAAGTGGAATCTAGGTTTTCCGAGCTCTGTGCTAGTGATGTTGATACGGTGTCGAACCCTTTGGCTCCAGCACACATTCGTGCCGAAGGTAATATGTCGGTAATTTCAAAAACGATACCTATCAACATCTCTAGGGACCCTAACATCATTGAGAATATCTTCATCGGAATCGAGTGTTCCCCTGAAGAAATTCAAATTTACACCGACCTATTCAAGGAATATCGTGATGTGTTTGCTTGGTCTTATGAGGAAATGCCCGGCATTGATCCTTCTATAGTCCAACATGAGATCAAGACGTACGAAAACGCAAAACCGATTCGTCAAAGGCTTCGACCGGTTAACCCTAGGAAAGCAGCGGCTATCAAAGCTGAGGTTGAGAAGCTGCTAAGGGCGGGTTTTATATACCCTGTTCCTCTTACAGATTGGGTTTCTAATCCAGTCCCTGTAGATAAAAAGCAAGGAACAATCCAGGTATGCATCGATTTTAGGGACTTAAATAAGGCTTGTCCAAAAGACAATTACCCCACGCCATTTATTGATCAAATTATTGATGAGTGTGCGGGTAATGAAATTTTCTCCTTCATGGATGGTTTCTCAGGTTATAATCAAATCTCTATCCGTCCTGAGGATCAGCATAAGACTGCCTTTATATGTCCCTGGGGTACCTTTGCATATCGAAAGATGCCTTTTGGTCTTAAAAACGCTGGAGCTACGTTTCAGCGGGCCATGTCATACGCTTTCCACGACATCAAACATGTCATCGAGGCATACTTAGATGATCTCGCTGCTCGTTCTCGAAAGAGAACTGATCATCCCAGTCATCTTCGATTAGTCTTTGAGCGATGTCGTTTCTATAAAATCCGGTTGAATCCCAATAAATGCGTTTTCGCGGTTACATCCGGTCGGCTGTTAGGGTTTATTGTGTCCAATGAAGGGATTCGGGTTGATCCCTTCAAGGTTGAGGCAATAATTCAGTTGCCTCCCCCGTCTTCACTTCGGCAACTTCAAAGTCTTCAAGGGAAGGCTAACTTCTTGAGACGGTTTATAGCAAATTACGCCGAGATCACTAAAGGGTTCATGCGTTTACTTCGCAAAGGAGTTCCATTTGTATGGGACGACTTTGCGCAGCGGTCGTTTGATGCTTTGAAAAAAGCATTAGTCTCTGCCCCGCTTTTGAGTCCACCGGATTATGGTAGAGACTTCCTTTTATATCTCGCAGCAGCAGAATCAACCATTGGTATGGTTCTAGTTCAGGAGGACGATGCTCTCACCGAGCACGTCATTTATTATTTGAGCCGAGGCTTAATAGGCCCTGAGCTTCGCTATTCTCCGGTCGAGAAGTTGGCCTTGGCAGCTGTCCATGCTGTCCAACGGCTCCGTCATTATATTCTGCTACGTAAAACTTTTGTCTTAGCGGCAGTCAATCCATTTCAATTTGTCCTCAGTAGGCGAGTGATTGGGGGCAAATATAATAGATGGATAGTCATTTTACAAGAATTCGATCTCGAGTTCTTGTCTGCCAAATCTAAGAAATCCATGGTTTTTGTGGAACTTATCTCGGAGGTACCTTGTGGAGATGATATTGTTTATGAGGAAAGTTTACTCGACGAACATATATTCCTCATCTCTTCACAAGACCCTTGGTATGGAGATATCATTGTTTATCTCCAGACTTCGAAGTGCCCCTCTACTTTCTCCAAGGATGAACGTCGCAAATTACGTCACCTGGCAAAAAACTATGTTATTGTTGGTGACACATTATATCGTCGAGGGGTTGATTCAATCCTCCGACGTTGTTTAACCTTAGAGGAAGCAGAGTCCGTGCTCAATGATTGCCACAGTGGAGCTTGTGGCGGTCATCTATCAGGGCTTGCTACAGCCCAGCGCATCTTACGTGCCGGCTATTTTTGGCCTTCTCTTTTTAAAGACTGTGTGGAAGCGGTCAAACGCTGCCACCCATGTCAAATCTTTACGCGCAAGATGCGTGCTCATCCAGCTCCTCTTTTTCCCGTTGTCACTGTTGGTCCCTTTACTAAGTGGGGCATTGACTTTACGACTTGTAATCCGCCTTCAGCGGCGAATCACAAGTACATTATCGTGGCTGTAGACTACTTCACGAAGTGGGCTGAAGCCATGCCTACTTATAAGAACGATAGTGACACGGCAGCCTTGTTTCTTTTCAATCAGGTTATCTCAAGATTCGGTATCCCAAGGGAGATTGTCACTGACCATGGCAGTCATTTCCAAAATCAACTAATGTCTGAATTGGCTCGTAAATTAGGCTTCCGTCAGGAGCATTCGTCTCCTTATTATCCTCAGGCCAATGGGCAAGTCGAGGCAGTTAATAAAACTCTTAAGACGATACTCCAACGGACAATTGATAAAAATCGGTCCAATTGGCACATTATGTTGTATCCGGCTCTATGGGCATACCGAACCTCCATCAAAACGGCTACTGGTTTTACACCTTTCCAGCTGGTTTTTGGGATGGAATCCATCTTCCCGGTCGAATGTGAAATTCCATCCCTTAAGTTGGCTGTGGAACTCCTTCCAGAGACTTCGAGTCTCGAAGAGCGCTTAGTTCACTTGGAACATCTCGATGAGCAGCGTCGAGACGCCGCCACGATGAACGAGGCCCATAAGAAAAGGGTGAAAACGCAGTATGATAAGTCTGTCCGTCCTCGAGTCTTTTCTGAAGGTGACCTTGTCTTGGTCTACGACCAAGATAAGGACGCCTTGGGGGCAGGCAAATTCAAGCCTATGTGGTACGGTCCTTTCATTATCAAACGAGTATTAGAAAAAGGGTCGTATGAGTTAATCGACTTTGAAGGGAACAAGCTGGCGGAGCCCAGAAATGGGCTCTACCTAAAGAAGTACTTTGCATAGTTCAGGCTGGGCAATGACTTCTTTGTATTTTATGTATATATTTTATACATAGATCGTCGAGCGTTTTCTGATATCAGTGCTTTTTTGGTCTGCTGTGGCAGGTGCTGATGGATGATTTGGTCTACTATGGGTTCGCCGATGGTGCTAGTCGGCACACTCGGAATCTTGCTTCCGCAGCTTGGGTACTTTATTATCCAACTGGTCAATTGATGGTATCGAGAGGCGTGTGTATCGGTCCCGCTTCAAACAATATGGCCGAGTATACAGCTGTTATCAATTTATTATCCGAGGCAATCTCTTATGGGATCGACTCGTTGGTAGTATATCTTGATTCTCAATTGATAGTGTCTCATTTGAATAACATTTATCGGGTTAGGGATCCATCATTATATTGCCAATATTTAAGGGTGAGGTTGTTGCAAAGATCATTTATTTACATTAATTATTTGCACATACCAAGATCTCAAAATTGGTTAGCTGATTCTATCGCTAATCAAGCATTAGACTGGCATATCAATCATTCATCATCATAAAATCATACATCAAAAAGTCAAACTGTATATATATATATATCATAAAGCGTCTCGAGTGTACATATGTGTGTCCAAAAATATACAAAAATTGGGACTCAAATGCCCATAATCGTGTCAAGCATATCTAATGCCTCGGCTCAGGATGAGCGTCTAAGTATGTCACTATAGCATTGGCCACGCGCCGAAAGACGCGAACCCAGTCACGTGGCATGCCAACCACATGACGCTGCATATCTGGAGGAAGGTCCTCTATCTCGGCCATCGGTACTCGGTGACTCAGTCTCGCCAAGTGCCGCTGGACGTTGTTTAAGGTCTGTTCCGTATCCGCAGCCGCCTCTTCGGCTCCTCGGCCACGCCGTCCATGCCGTGGGAATCCATCTGGTCGTACTGGCCCAATGTCTGGAACACGATCATCATATTAGTCATTTGAATCTCATCAAAAAATATTTTTCAAAATTTGTCATTATATTTGAAAAATCCAAAAAATCATAAAAATCAAAAATCTTACCTATCTCGCCCCATGCTGCGTTCGGTGGTAACACTAGATCAGGATCTCCTCGGAAATCCAGTCCAGCATAGGGGTAGTCGTCTATGGCGATGATTTGTTGCTCCCACCAAGCAAAAAAGTCATCGTCGAATGCATTCCTAGGGACTTCCCCACCCCCCAGACGTTTCATCAAGTCAGCCCACCGGCCCATGCGTGGATCACGTGGACTACTGATGGGAACTGCTACCCTGGGGCGGAGTGCGGGAACCTTCTCGAAGAAGAAAGTGCACAAAATGGTTCCGTACCCAAAGTTCTTGGTCTGTCCCCTCTTGATAGAAGCAAGTTGTTCCTTCATGTTGGCAAGTAGAGGAGTACACCAGTCAAACACCGTGGTGAGACAGTCCACTGCCACGCTCATGTTTACCCATGACGCCTGATGTAGTGAGGATGATCCGTTCACTCGAGCTATGGTGAACAAGATTATCCAGAGTGACAAACTCACCACGTGTGGGATAGAGATCTGGCTCCCGACCTTCCGATGACCTGGGCAGTAAAGTTGTACATAGTCGTCCACGCTGAGGCTATTCCGGGTCCTGCCCCGGGAATGTACTACCTCTCCCCTTCGGGAAAGGCCCGTGATAAAATATATATCTTCCACTTCTATCCTGAGTGGCATTTGATCAATCACAAAAGCTTCCTCCTCGACATCCCAATAATCAATGAGTCTCTCGAGCAGACGCACGTTTGCTTTCATATTTGGTAACTTGAAGAACTTTAGCAATCCGCATCCCCGTAGGGCATCTAATGCCTCATCATTGTTCATAACTTCATTATCCACGGCTGAGTGCTCTCTTTCACGCCATGTGAGAGTCATCCTGGAAGAAAAAATCATTTTCATCCGTTAGTTTTGTTTATAAAATTAGTTCGCTGCGCACACGCGGGTTCCTTTATATACAGTCGCATGTAGGGCCGTCGTATACGCGAGTTCAATATACCCAACCCGCGTGTACGCCGCGAAAGAATTTTTTGCAAAAATCCAACGGTCAAACATCAATTAAAATTCCTAAAAACTATCACAATTAATTGCAAGACAAGTTTGAGGCTTACCTGGAAGTTTTCGGCAAGTTTGAACGGTTGAATTGGTTACAGGGAAGTTTGCTCCTTTTGCTCCACAATTTTTGCTCTCCAAGTCAAATGGTGAAAATGGTAAGTCAAAAATGCTTTTTATAAGTTTTGAAAATGTCAAATTTTTTCAAAATTTTATTTTGTTTGGTTTCATGTCACTTTTAACTTGGGAGCTTGGAATGTCGAGATCGGGTTGTTTTTCAGGACATTTTGGACATTTTTCGACAGTTCGAGGCGGTTCCATGACTGCTGACCCGTCATGGCAGGTATCGTGTTCTCACTGGCATATAGGTTAGGGACACCATTTTTTCCGTTGCATTATGCATACTAGCCTCCATTTGACCGATACATTTGCCATAGGGTCGATCCCATCGTATTATGGTTCGTAAACCATTTTCACTCGCCGATTCTTTAAAACCATGACACGATGGTAGAGCCATCCCTTTACATGGGCATCGTAGTTAGCACCTCACTGACATTTGTTTCCCATGCTGCTTTGTTTTGAGTAGGCTCGGGAGTCCTCTGTAGTCCCGCCATGACTTATGCGTTGAAGACTCATTCCTCTTTGCTTCTTCGCTTCGTTCTGGCCTTATACCCTAGAGGCTCCCATGTGTGTCGAGTTGTACTTCTGCATTGCATGTTGACTATTTGCACCTTTTGGCCTAGAGCCGGCTTCACTTGGACTCGTGTTTAAGCCAACTTTTGACCATGACGTCTGCAAAATCAACCTTACATACCTTTGACTTCTACAGCTTGACATACCCAGATCCGTGGAAGGAACATACCTCTGAGTGTCACTGACCAGTTTTCACCTCCCTGCATTGAGCATAGGAACGTTCCTTTCCCAGGAACTAGATCATCTGTTTCACCGACACTCGTTCTTTCCACTGTACCATAGCATTCTTTTATTCTTTTTCCGGCTTATCAGAAAAAGACAAAAAAATTAAATATTCCAAAAAAGAGCGGGAACAGGGACATTATTTCCATTTATTGTTGGCAGCTAGAGTCAGTCATGTCGCCCTTGAACAAAGCACTCAAAACAAAGTCTCCTCCGCATGGGTGGGATTTAGTTTGACTTAGGTAAGCCATAACCTTGTTATCGAGTCAGTTCTCCCCCGATTGGTTATCTCTTCCAATCATATGGAGGGTTCGTTCGTGCTTCCTGCATGACGAAATTATACAGATTCATTATATGCTGCCACATAGTCACATTGAGTCGTGCTTTTGTTCAAGGGAAGTTAGCCTGAGTCGGCCTTTCTGCGGTGTCTCTTGACTCATTTTTCAGTCGGCCATCCCTGGTTGTCAGTGTCATGTCTATCATCACATCAGTTATATTGGTCCTTTACTCGTGCCGGTTTGAGAAGGTCCCCATTGACTTCTTGCTGGCGGGTCTTGTCCTTATCGACGACGACATCTTGCTCTGAGGACAGGCCTAGAGCCGCACCCTGGCCCTATTTTCATTATTGATAGGTCACCTTGTGCTCAGCATCGATCAGTATCATGGGTCTTTGACTGAGTGGTTTCCCTTGTGTTCGACATCAGCATACATTATCACACATTGGGATTCGTGCAGTAACTTGGTTTCCATTTGACCCTATTGGTGGATACCTCGCCTCTGTGTCAGCTTTCATTATTGGTTGGTTCAGAGGGTTTCTGCCGTGCGCTAGCCACATCTTGTGTACGCCGGAAACGTACTTCGGTTGGGTTACTACATCTTTTTTCGTCCGATTCCTTCCACATTATTGGCCTACGGGTTACACTCGCGCTAGATTGATGGAGGATGCCTTAATGCCTTCCTTCTAGCGGATCTTTCCCTATCGACTCCGACTCATTGCTCTGGGGCAAAGATCTAGAGTCCATTTGGCAGTACCTTGGGGTTTGCAGTCATTAGTGGCAGATTCCTCGCTATCGACAGTGGGAAACCATCATTGTCTCCTGATTGATAGATTCTTACAGGTGTTCGACTTCAGCTCATCTATTCACACTTGTTAGATTGTACTGGGTACCTTGACGCTCATTATCATTATCGGTGAGTAGTCTCGCATTTGTTAACGGTATACATCAATGACCGGTAATCAAACGATTTCTCACATGGTCGACTTCAGATCATTTATTCCCATGGTGTAGAAATGTACCACGGCGGTCGGTGAAGACCTCAGGTTGTATCAGCATTCATTGGTTCACTTGACAGTTGCTCCTGTTGCTGCTAGTTGATACCACTCCACCTTATATGTTGCAGTCAGTCACGGCGACATTCTATATGCGGGCAGCTGAGTTTGCAGTGTAGTACCATCCTATTCCATCATGTTCAGTTTGTACCTCTTGGGATCAGTCTTTGCTATCAGTGGTCCGTTACATCTTTCAGCATCATTGACAGTGTTATATGTGATATTCAGACATGTACTTACTCATTATGATCAGATGATCCATTATGTATTTTCCAGTCATTTATACTTGTATACTTAGTGGATCCGCTTGTACTTGATATGCGGACATGCTTTACTTTTCCTGAGCTTGGGTATGCCCGCCTCAGACAGTGTTTCTTTCTGATCTCCTTTCGGTGGCTTGGCAGGCTGAATTCTGGTGAAGTCCTCCTCGGTTTTTCGGCAGAATTCCTTTCCTTGTACTTACTTAATATATTTCGGCCATCATGTTCCCCTTCTGACCTCATACATTAGGGGGCATCTGTTATAGCTCCAAATCTCACTCTTAGGGTTTGTGATGCTGCACTCATGGCCTAGGGCAACCCCTCCTTCCAGAACTAGTCCTAAAATTTAAAAAACAGTGTTTTATTCCCTATACGCGACATTGCCCTGAGTTAAACGCGTGTACACGCGGGTCTGTTATACCCAACCCGCGTGTATGTATTAAAACACTTAAAAAAATAATAAATTCCTCATTTTCGGGCGGAGATCGCGGGTTTTACCTGCTGGATCACCTGTTAGTGCCCGTGGCCCAACTGTTCCCAACCAACTCCTAACTAAAAAACTACTTTGGAGATGGTATAAAAAGACATCAAAGGGAAGGCCAAAGGGAGAGAGAAAAGAAGAGCAAGATTATTATGCTGAGATTTTCCCCTTAGACCAGGTCTGAAGTCCTTGGTGCATTCTGCACTTCCCCCATTTTGCATAGGAAACCCTTGTTTCCATGTGTATTGGTGATCATATATCCTTTATGTCATCATTGAGTAAGACTTGGAAGGAGCTCTTGTTGGAGGCTTGAGGCTGGAACGAATCTGGGAGGAAGCTTCGCTTGGAGCCTGCTGAAGGTGTTCAGGTGATATCTTTCTGTTATATGTACTTTATTTGCCTTGATATATAAAGAAACACGTCTTTGTTCCCGAAACAATCTTTCTTTATGCTTATGAGATTCATGTTTTGGATTCTTATGCAAGTAGTTACTTAAAGATTTTTATAACTAACTTTATAGCATAAAGATGGTTTATACATAAGTATTTGTACATGTACTGTTGAGTTCTTTGATTTGTTTGTCTTACAGGTCAAAGGAAGAAGAAGGGAACTCCAAGAAGGGTTTGGACCCTAAAGGCCTTCTCGAACGTAGGACCTTAGGTACGTACCCTCAACATTAGAATTTGCTTAAAAGTAAAGATAATGGCTGTGTGTGTGTTTCTTTGAATAAGCAATTTTCAGTCTGGTAGAGTCTTAACCCAAAGGACCCTAGGGGTACTTTCCCCTCAACCAAGTGTTGAACGACTCTTTGTTGGCTTAAGCCAGTCCCATGGTCAATATTATTATTTATTATTTTATGTATCTAGTGACCAAACTAGCATGTACAAAAGAGAACTCATGAAATATCTTAATGAACGAACATGTATAGAAGAGAACTTATTGAATACCTTACATTTAATTAACATGAAAAATTGATAGCAGGAACATGATATATGAATTACCAACTAGATAAACAATAGTGAAATTTTGTATAAAGAATTGAGCAACATTTTCCTTGATTAGGAGTCTTACCTACCCTATCGAACCAACTCGGTGAGTTGAGAAGCTATCCAAAATTTGTGGGTTTACTTCATTAACTCATAATAACTTGTTATTTTTTATACAAATTTAGATCATTTTTGAATTTATGCAAATTTAGATCATTTTTGAATTTTAGTATAACATCTTGTATATGACCATTTGTTGTTTTGAGATTTTTTTCCAATAGTTCATATAACAACATTTTAATAATAATTAGAAATGAACTCAAATCCATTCACCATGTCACTAAGCAGGTTGAGAGCTACGCACCAATTTTCTACTCAAGCATGGACCTGATTACCAATTGGAATCATTATAAAACACCTTATTATTAAAATCACTTAGATGGTAACGTTAACATCAACAAATTTACTAATTAAATTTCATAAAACATCTTTATCTCTATGGATGTTACTCAAAAATATGTTATGGAAAAGCATCTTGTAAATGATTTTGCCTCCCATAGTGCCTACTTTCGACCACACATTCTTGAATCCTTAAAATGGAATAAATCATTAGCATCATCCATTAGTGCCAATTGAACTAATCAAAGTGTTTAACACTATTAGTGTGACCCTTGTTTATATTGTATGCATTTCATTAAGCTAGTGAATGAGGATGTGTTGGCCCTGTGTGTTCTTGTAGATATAAATATTTTGTGGCCAATGTGCCTACGTTTATATGTTTTCAAGTTAGAGTGTCTGTGTGATATTAGACCAATGAAATTACGTGCTAAAATCCCAATGAGCTTAGATATGTAAAAATGTAGTCATATTGATTTAATAAAAGAGAATCATTGTTGCACACTAAATCAGATAAGAGAGTATGGGGGCCTAGAACTCCATGAGTGACAAAGGGGGGCTAAGGCTAAGTGATAAGGGTCATAACCCTAGGGTCTTAATCCATGATAAAAATGATCCTAAAGTCAAAATTGCTCATGCTTTTATCCTGAAATGGAAAATTGGTCTCCTTGAAGTTCCACTTGTCAGAAAGGAAACATGCACATAAAATAGAGGAGTTTAACATAATTTCAAATCATTCTAATCATTGTTTCTATGATTCTTATTCAAATTTTCCATTATGACTAATGAATTTTTTTTGGCGAGACTTCTATACTGATGATACTATTATCTTGTTGATCTTAGGTGGATTTGTGTTTGCATTTATCCTTAGGTTTCTTAGGGTTATGTTGTAGCCTTGGAGGGAAAGTGCAGAGATAGGTTCCTTGATGTAAGTACTAGAGGTTAATTGGAGACTCCTAAGGCTATTTAGAAATCCTAGAGCCACAAGGCTCTAATACTTCCCAATGAACATATAATTGATTGTTGGAAGTGTAGTGGCATGGACTGAGGGATTACAGATTCATAGAGGGGGTTGCAGTACCTTAGGTTGTGCAAGATAATAGGAGATGAGAGATCATAGTTTGGAGGATGTCAAAGCTTGACATCTTGGCCTATTATCTTTTTTTAATTATCCGTGGACCTTAGCTTCTTTATCAAACCTTTTTCCTTGGTTTATCTAAAGCCCCAACTTAAGGGTGGCCCACAACGAAGATATTATGAGGAGTATGGTTTGTGACCAGGAGTAGTATATGATCTACGACCAGTTGGTTCTTCATTTAATAGACATATATTTCTTATTATATTTATCTAGAATATATTATGTTTAATTCATGTATTTACACAGAATGTTCATGGTTAATTAATTTATATGATGAATTGACTATCTTAATTCTATATCATCTTGAGAGACCAAAATCAAGGGTTTTATCATGCTTTCATGGTAATGTGTATGTTGCATCGAATGACAGAATGAATCATGCATATATAATATATATAAAATAAGGTACTAAGGGTACTTTTAATCTAGAATTAAGATAAATTTGGTAACCATGTGGCACTATACAGATTTTATCATCAAGCTTTCAAGTTCATAATTCATGGTATCATATGTAAAGTTGAGAAGTAATGTGCCTCAACTAGGTGGTTAAGGTTGTTAGTGAGTGGTATAATATTAAATGTTATAACACTCATATTGTATGTGTTTGGAATTCACTTACAAAATAAGAACTATCATTTTCATGCCATTTATCTAATAAAATTCCTCATGGAGGTAAACTAGGAAAATTTTGTATTAAAAAATTATGGGGTTGGGAATCATTAATGCATTACCGAAATCATTAGAAGTGGAGTTGATGAGTTATGAAGTGTTAAATGTTTTACTATAGATTGATATATTTCTTCCATGTTATCAGGTTATATAATTAATCAAGGTACGAAATTCAAGAAAAAATGAAATGATAGGGTGAAAACTGGACCTTTGATGGATCAAAATTGTCTTTTTGATAGTCATACCCATCAAACAAGTATTTTCAAATTAAATTCAATGAAGTGGAGGCATGAAATTCACGCATATAGGAATTCTAGAAATTAGGTTTATTAATTTAATTTAAATAAAATGGAAAGATTGTAAAAATACAAAATAAAAAATTGGAACTTTTTACTATTGGCTTTAATGATGATGTGGGGATGCTAAGTGGGAATTAAGACCATCTATAGAGGAGGTAGATGGAAGACAACTATTACAACCAAATTACATGGAAAATATATCCCTCGTTAAATCTCCTCACATCATTAGACTTTATATGCATCACGACCATTCGATGTAGCTTCCACGGACCATTGGGTCCACAAGGAACATATATGACAAACAAGGGCTGTGAGAAGTAGTAGTCCCTGTCGAGACTGAAATACCTATATAAGTGTACCAAAGCCTAAATTTTTAATACGAAAATACAACTTCAAAACTGAAATCCTTATATAAGTGTGCCAAAGCCTAATTTTGTAATATGAAAATACAACTTCAAAATTGAAATCTTTATATAAGTATGCCAAACCCTAAATTTAGCGTCAACCACTTTGAGAGTTTGTTGAAGAATCTTTGTCACTTCAGAATTTTTTTTTACTGTGTCAGGTCTTGCTGCCAACACCTTTCTAATAAGAGTGCAAGTTTTGCAGCCAGCGCCTTTCTAATAAGCCTGCATCGCTGTGGAAAGACTCAAGAAACCCAGAAATGAGAAAATATGTTTAGTATCATAAATCAAGGAAAGTGATATTTTCCCAGAGAGAGCCTAAGTTACACGTGCTACATGCCATATATATAACATATATTATAAATTTATATGAGTTTCAATATGTTAATATAAGTATTATCTAGCCTAGCAACGTATGTTCGGTTGTTGCCATTACTCAATATGAATTATTCTGTCGACATAGCTAATTATAAAATCTAATTATTTTATCGACCTAACGGTTACAACAGTATTCAAGCAAATCTTACATATGTTGAGATATTAAGTTCCTCATCGTAGGTTTTGTTATTGATCGCTAATTATTAAAAATTACTTCACTTTAGCGTGGCTGATTGTTTTACGGGACCATTTGTTTACAAAACTCGAATTATATGCACGATATCAAAGTTTAATGTTTTTTGGGTTTTGTTTTCTCATTTTTTAATATGCGCATCATTCACGGAAACATATTCTGGCCACCTGGCCAACTCACAATGTGAAAGGTTGTCCGCACCAACTTGTTGGCCGGCACATACCAGAGCCATTATTGTTTTAAAAAGATAAACCACACACCTATTTATTAAACCACGTGTTCACGTTTCGTACTAGAAGGCTTTGATGAGCGAATCAAAGATATGGGCCTAAGTTTTGCTCTGTTATTCTTTAACCCTAACTGCAAGCTATCAAAGAGAGCCCTGAAAATAGTGTCGTCAGTCCATAAGACTATTGTGTGAGTGGCTCGCTACCTAAGGAAATTTATAGCATTTCTCGCAAACCAGAGGAAACATACAACTACATCTGATTCTCTGATCCCTGTTATTTATCGAGGTGATGTGCATTATTTCTTTGGCCTAATCAACTTGTTGATTGGAAAGGGAAGCAAGGTGGTTGTTCCCGCCAGCAGTAATGGCAGTCAAGCATGTTGAGATTTATCTTGTCCACACCTATTCTTTGGCTATTTTCACTTTCATTAGCCTTAGAGTGCTATGCCTTCTCCTATGTGTGCTATGAAAAAACGATTTCCATAAGCTAGTACAAGGACATATATTTCTATGTTGTCATTGCTTTTGATCATGGTGCCGGAAGTTTGGGTCCAGTAAGCTCGTGGTGTGGAAAGCGCATGCCCAATGGGCGCGAACAACAAACACAGACACATCGCACTGACTAGCCTGCGCGAGTATAAAAATGATCTCAGGCCATCACCGGAAATAAGTGGGTTTTGCATGATGAGATATTATAGGAAAGAAGGACTAAATTTAAGCTAGAGAATTAGGTAGGTTAGATTTTTTCATGGAACAATAGACAATGATTCAAGTGGCAACTTGACAACTTGGTAGAATATATTTCAGTGCCTATGATCTGGGCTGTTTGGGAAAGTATTAATGTCGGGCCTCCGAAAAGGAATCAGAGGAATCCAACTTGATCTGTTACAATGGAACCTAAGTTTCAGGTATCATTTGAGTAAAACTAAAAAGAATATGTTGAAGAATTATTTTGTGTAAAAGTTCAAGAATCAAATTGTTTTTATTTCGAGCTACATAAACTTAATTGTCATTGTAGATTCAATTATTTGCATCAGTTGTTTGCCAGAATGGAAGGGAAAAAAAAGGACCATTTAGCAACTTGCCAATCAGACCTTTTGTAGTTGAATTTGAATTTATTTGTTTGTAGATTTTTGGGAATATTGTGAAATTAGACTAATATGAATGAAGTGAATTATTTGACTTTGGTAATATTTGATTTCAAAATACTTCCCAAATCTACCATCAAAATGAATAACAAAGTTTTAAATTCTTCAATGTTATCCCTGGAATTATTTGACTTTGCTAATATTTGATTTCAAAATACTTCCCAAATCTACAATCAAAATGAATAAAAAAGTTTTATATTCTTCAATGTTATCCCTAGAATTAGACAAAGACAATGCCTTTCAAAAATAAAATTTCATAGATGGTCTTGCCTCTCTTCCTATCCTTTAATTTCCAGGCATACAAAATTGCAGGGATACAAAATTCTAGGGATTCTTTAAATACTTACCGAAAAAGCAATCTTATAACAACGCTCCAAAATTTCTCCCAAGAAGCGAAACCGCCTCCACATAATCTTTAAGTAACCTTCAGACATGAACAACTTCTCTGTAGAGAAATCAACACCCCTTGTCTTCATAGAGTAGCAGTATGAATGAATTTGGAGACAACGGTTGTAGGCCTTTGCATCCATGGCGATAATGAGAAAAAATTTCAGCAATTCTTGTGTCCCTTCACCCACAATGAAGCTCTCCTGGAATAGATCAATCGTGGTATTTGGTAATGAAGCTCTCCTGAAATAGATCAGTCATGGTATTTGGCTCGGCCCAAGCCACATTCAAGATTGTGACGACATGTGGAGGAGGTAGGTGTTGAGGCTGTAGGTGGCGAGATAGGTTTTTTGGTGACATGATAGGCCGCAGCATAATTAGGGGCAACAAAAAAACTTTGGATATAGAGGCGCCAGCTAAAAACTTTGGATATGTTATGGACGGAGAACTTCGTTTTTGTTGGATTAAAAAAACTTTGGATAAAGTCACATTAGCCATTGTAATGTTGCCTAGAGGCCTGTGACTTCTGCAATAAGAGGTCCATTGGAAAAGTTTGGTTAAATTTTACTAAGACGATATGGCCACCCAAAAAGTTTGCTTAAATTTGAGTAACGCGCTTAGTCAACCTAAATTAATAGGCGGTCAATGTCCTATCGAACGCTATAGTCCCTGCTATGCCGGAGGCAGGGACTAATAAGCCTCTCGCATGTATGTATGGATTCACCATCATTGATCAAAGATAAATGTTGATTGTTAGATTGACTGGAATCATATGTTTTTAGCAGAATAAATCATTGATGTAAGACAAACATCAATTATTAAATGTATCGAAAGTAGGAAGGAGTGCTAATGTTTGAGAATGTCTAAGTCTAATATCCAATTTTTTGCGTTAGATCAAAATCACCCTCTATTTTTTGATATATTATAGATGGTATATTTATTAATAAAGGGGCACATGAGAACCTAATATTCATATCTTCTATTTGATTAAGTCATTAATGGCTATTCAATCTATCAAAATTGCAATTTTCGATAAACTATTATGCATTATAACATTTGATATGGATTGCAGATTGTTGATCTAGATCAAAAGAAAATGGTTGAATCTCGCAAGTTAGACTCCAAAGGAAAATGGTGGGGAATGGATCCCACATGTTTCCATAGTGAGTAAAATGGTGCCATATGGATTGGTGGCATATGAAGTGGGACCCTCTCATTTTAGAAAAATTCAAGGAAGTGGTAAGTCAACCATGGATCATAGGTGACCTTGAAGGAGATAGAAAGTGGATGTGAAATAAGTTGCATGGGCTCTAAGTGTTAGAGAAATGCATGCATGCTAGGTTTTACTTGAATAGAAAATCACTGATATATACTATATATACTTGATATTTATAAGAGTAAGTTCATAGATATATTATGTATACCTATTAGCTATTATAAAATAGAATTCTAGAGGATTTAAACTAATTTGACATGCTATGATAATAGAAAAAGTTAATAACCTCATATAATTTTTACTAGATTTCTAGGTCATTAATTTGCGAAGCATTTTTGGGGGTCTAAATAAAATTTTTAGATTTCAAAATGAAATGGGAACTATGTATACCATAGGATGCACAATTATATATCTTAAATAATGAATATTAGGGATACCTTTACAATTAGATATCACAAATGCTAAAAAGAGTTGGTATGGGAAAGTTATGCCTCAAACAATAAAGACGATAACTTAGGCAACAATTTACTATAAAGAAGCATGATTTGTATCTTGTGGCTCACAATGGGGAATGGAAGTAGTCAATATCAATTCCATGAATGTATAACATAATAATGGAGTCATATTTGAAATTTGGGCACACAAATTCTTAAGAAATTAAGGGAAAAGTGATGTAGTAGAACAAGGATATGCTGGGAAAAGTAGGCCAAGATTCAGTGGGAAATAATTTTAATCCTAGAGCATATATTTGGGAAGATGAAGAGTCATTTTAAATATTGAAGGTAGTAGAATCCATTCACATAGTCAAAAAAATGATTTGAGTGGAAAAAATCCTTAGAAAATCCAAAAAAGGTCACTAAAGGCCTACAATATCAAAACGTACCCAATTTCATAAAATGGTAGAGTTTATCTCCAACCTAATTTTTATGGTTGAATAATAAGTATTTGCATGAGCTTTGAGCTAGGTTTTTGCCATAGCTAAGAAGGAATCTACAAAAACTGTATGAGCTCGCTTTGGCCGGTTGGATCGCCTATCTCGCATCAACTGGGAGGCACATGCATACCTCATCTTCTGCAGCACGGTGCTCTCCCCATGAGCAGCCTCTCGCTCAGGTGAGGTAGGCCTCCCTCCTTCAAGGACACCATCAACCCCATGTCATTTGTCTAAGGAAACAAGTCACTGTCAGGACCTTTTGATTCATCCTCGATGACCATGGAGTCCCCTATCATGGGGGTGCAATAGAAAGCCCATGTAGAAAATAGGTGCCTCACAAAGTGAAAAGGAACCCCGAGTTCATGATCCCCAACAACTGACTCGTGAAATCACAAAAATACATGAAGGACCATGCCTTGATTTGTAAGTTCTTGGAAATTTAGCCCCATGAATAGGAAATGCTTCAGCAGATCCAGAAAAAGTGGGCACCCTAGGGCCATATCGAACTTCGTCTCAGACCCAAAGTATTTTTCATAGTGATCTTTGCATATATGGAAGACAAGAAACACATCTTTGAGAATGGGCCATATTTCATGAGTAGCGCATGTCTCTTTCTGAGCTACTAGAAGGAATTCTACAACCGTGATAAGGAAGAGTTCCAGGCAGCCCCAGTATGGGTAACATTTTAGTCTCTCCTAGATTATTACTAGGACTTAGATACCTTGGAAGGGATTGGAAAAACTATTGGCCAATTTGTGAAAGTATCAAAGATAACCAAGAAGCGAAGGCATGCAACATATGCCCACATCTGTGGCCACAAGAACATTTCACAACCACTCCCAGAATCAATAGATTTGGTTTACGATGAATCCATCTAAACTCAAACCCTAGAATATGAACATGTTCCATTCAAATGTTGGTGATTCAAAGAGTATGGCCACCTGTTCTAGGACTTCCCCCTCACCATTATAGAAGAATCACAACAGTTCACCCACCAGAGAGATGATGAAGGGTTTCGACAAGTGGGAAACACTAGGAGTTGAACTGTCTGGACTTAAATGACTCCTTGAAACATTAGCCCACCCCCACCGATGCCATAATATCCGTGATATGCAAATGTTCCTCAACCACCTCAAAAAATCCCGACTGTCAGGGATGCAAACCCTTTTGGAATATTAGAAACCACTTAACCAGCGAAACATTATCTAGTCAAGGCACCCATACAATCTAAATAATTTCCTCAGGAAATAGAGGTGGACAAGCTCATCCCACACCAGGGTTATAAAGAAATATCCAAGAGGAAATCACTAGAAACCACTGAGAATGATCGTAGACTGAAAGAGATCCTGAATCAAATAGGCATAGTCCCAGAGGTGGAGGAGAAGGTCAATATACTTTGGCCATAGGAGCATAAATTGTTGGACATCTTTAGAATATGGATCAAAGAAGACATCAAAGACATCCCTACCAATTATCTAAATCACTTTTGAAATATCTTCAATCAACGCAGTGCTAGATCTGGAAAGAAAGAAGTTGATCCAAAACCTCTGGTCCCCACTAAAGACGATGGCATGCTAGCCATCACCTTCACAGATCTAGGTGCACCAAAGAAAGGCAAGAAGGGGAGGAAAATTACAAAGGAAATCATTGGAGAAGTGGGTGAAATTTTATTAAACTCTGTACAGATGGGACAACTGACGGATTCTTTCCCTAGATTTGCCCCCCATTATCAATGAAAATTGTATCTTGAAACATTTAAGGTTTAAATAGTAAAGGTAAGATCCGTTCTCTAAAAGAAAAGATACTCAAGTACAAACTACACATAGTTTTGTTATAGGAAACAAACATGGTTGCAGTAAAATTATTGGAGGCTAGTCAGTGTTGTTAGAAGAAAGTCGAAGCAATGATGATAGATGCCACAGGTACGACGGGCAGTATCGCAATTTTATGGAGCTCGAATCAAGTTATATTTAAATATTAGATCAACTCTCGATTCACTCTCTCAGGTATATTTCGGCTCATTGGATCTAAAGCATGGTACAGTGTGAAAATGGTCTATGGCCCCCAATCCCTCAAGAAAAGGAGTCTATTCTCAATAATATCCATGGCCTCATCCTTAATATGACTGTTTCATTTTCAATCATTGGAGGGTACTTTAACATAGTTCAGAATCTAGAGGAAAAAAGTGGAGGAATTTGATGTTTAGATTCAAAATTCATGGCTTTCAACAAGCTGATTGAGGACCTCTACCAGGAAGATGTGAATACTAAATCGATGCTCCACACATGGAACAAACGGTGAGGTAGAAAGCACCAAGTGGCTTGTTGTCTCGATTAATTCCTTCTATCAAAATATATTATCTTGCAATATCAATCTGTTGAAGCTTACATCCTATGCTATAAGGGTTCTGACCACTGATCCATTCATGTCAATTTAAATTCCCAAACCCCTCCAAAAAACAAGCCCTTTCTATTTGAAAGTTTTTGGTTGCAACATCGAGGATCTGTGGGAAATCTAGAAGAATGGTGGCAGACTCTATAAGTGCCCCCAGGATCATACATGCATGACTTTTAGTGAAAACTAAAGGCTCTGAAGCTAAAAATGAAAACCTCGAATCGTGAGGAATTTTGGGATATCTTTGTAGAGAAGGGAAAACTTGATGAGTAGATGGAGGCGATCGAGATGAATATAGTATGTGAAGGACACAATGAGGATATGACAACAGAGGAAGGGCACCTAGTTTCAGAGTTGGAAGAATGAAGAATTCAGGAGGAAGCCCTCTGGAGGAAAAAATCATGAGTCCAATGGCTTAGGGAGGGGGAGCAGAATTCAAAATTCTTTCATAGATCTATGATTAGTCATAGAGAACATAACCACGTTACCTCACTTGTATCATAAGAGGACATCCACCTCGAGCAACACGAAGATGTGAAACGCGAGCTTATTTCTTGCTAATCCACGCTGTTGATTGAAGAAGGAAATGATAGATCTGAAGACATTGAATGTGTTACCCATCATATCCCTCCTCTTGTGACTATGGAACAAAATGAGGCCTTACTGTGACCAATTTATTTTGAGGAACTAGTAGAAGTGGTCAAAGACATGCCCTCTATCAAGGCACCTGGGCCAAATGAGTTCACCTCAGAATTTTTCAAGGTTTGATTTTTTTTTTTGGGCCAGATATTGTGGATGTGGTGGAGGAGTCTTGCTTGTACAAGCAGGTTTGGCCAGGCCTCAATGCTACTTTTCTTACATCGATTCCCTTCTAGGGAGGCTAACACCCAATTGGGTTCAGACCCATCGCCCTATGTAATGTGATTTATAAGATCCTCTCCTCCATCTGGTTCAATGACTAAAGCCAATTATCCACCATATCATCAGTCTGAAGCAGTCAAGTTTCGTAGAAGGGCAACAAATTTTGGATGGAATAGTATCGGCCCATGAAATTATCCACTCACTTAAGAGTCACAAGAAGTAGGGGATGCTGGCGAAGCTAGATTTTTCAAAAGCGTATGACCGACTCAGTTGGTCTTATCTCCTATCGATCATGAGAGTGTTTGGCTTTGCTAAATATTGGGTTCGCTTGATCAAATCAGTTATCTCCACTGTTTTTTTCTCCATTCTGGTAAATGGTTCCCCCTCAGCTAATTTTAGAGGCCTTTGACAAGGGGACCCGATCTCACCCTTTATTTTTATTATCACTGCAAAGGGACTAAGCCAGTTGATAAAAGAAACCAAGAGTAACAATGATTTAAGATGTCTTCACCTTCTAGAAACGAATATCGCTATAAAACATCAATAATTTGTTGATGATACTATCTTGTATGGAGAAGCCACCATTAGAGAAGCTCTTCAGATTGACGAAATCCTTGTGAAATTCCAAGTGGCCTCAGGTATGATCCTCAACAAAGAAAAATATAAAATTTATTTTTTCCATACTCCTCGCCATGTCCAAACATTTCTTTCTCAGGTTCTAGGATTCTCCGTCGGATCTCTTCCATCAAAATACGTGGGAGTACCCCTCCTAGCCAATCTCCTTCAAATTTATTTGTGGAAGGAATTATGCTCCAAAATGATGAAGAAATTATCAAGTTGGACCTTTCGAGTCCTGAATCTGGTTAGACATGCTACTCCGTTGAAAGTTATCTTGCAGGTGACACTGCTCTATCATATTTCTATTTGCCCTACCTTGAAAATCATCTATAGAGAATACAACTATCTTTCGAAAGATTTTCTAGAATGTCAGAATACTAGAATGAAAATGGCCCCTAGTGGCTAGGAAAAATATTTGTCTCCCCAAAGCTTTAGGGGGAATGGGATCGCGAGATCCTAAATATCTGAACACAGACCTTAGGGAGAAGCTCTGGTGGTGTTGGGTCCAAGCTGGGTGCACTGAGAAATGGAAACATATATTAACACATAAATATGGACAGGGAAAATAACAGGGTGCGCTCTTGCGAGACTACTCTTTTCCCTCTAGCTTGGCGATATGAAATGTGGCAAACTACAATAGCGGCCTTATCTAGGACCACCTTTTTTGGGAAGTAAAATATGGCCAATTTACCTTACTTTGGGAAGAATCTTTGCAACAAATCCCTTTCCTTGATAGGGAGTCAAAACTACAAGAGCCTAAAGTTTTTGACTACTGGGTTGAGAACCAATCTGCCCAAGGTTGGAAGCACTGGAAAACTAAGGAGGATTGGTGAATGGAGATCTCTAGGGAATCCTGGGAGCATATCTCTTAACAACTACACCAACGTCAGATTCCTCCTTCGTAGATACTTGATAAATTAAGATGGGGGTACTCAACATCTGCAAATTTCTCTCTTCAAGAAGCTTACCTCATAAAAATGAATACCATTGATAGCTGTAGAAGGAAAATATGGAACAAAATATGGGGAGGAAAGGTCTAGCCAAAAGTGGCACACTTTCTTTGGCTAGTGGGGCACAAGAAGATCCTCATATGGGATAAATTATTGAAACATGGATACTTGGGACCATCCAGATTCCATCTCTATAAGAGAAATGAGGAAAGAATGCAACACCTTTTGAATTCTTGCCCAATCGCTAGCGAAATCTGGAAGCAGATCGCCACTCTTTTTGGCCCATTGGACCGACACCGGGAGGATATCATGGATTCTATCAAAGGATGGCCAAATCAATGGTTTTGGAACCAAATCATCAACATAACATCATTTTGACCCTGGGATTTACCCTCCGGAATGTGTGGAGATAACGAAATAGAGCTATCTTCCACGTCTAGTCTCGTTCGATCTCCCTTATCTGGACCCAGGTGAAAGAAAATATGAGGGAAACCATCCTCTTGGAGAAATGGGACCCTGATGATTGGCAGAGAGATCCTCAAGAATCAGTGATCCTTCTCTCCCTAAATCTTTCTCAGGAAATGATCCACCCTGTGACCTCTGTAGTAAGGGATCCTCCTACTACATCTTCGTCGGTCTTCCTTGGGCCCCCATCTCATTGTAATCAAATCAATTTCGATGGTGCTTCAAAGGAAAAACCTACCCCATGAGATATTGTGGGGTATTATGGGACTCAAAGGGCCACCCAACTTGGTCTATGTTCGATATTGTGGCTCTAACACAAATAATGTTGCAGAACTCACGACACTTGTAAATTGTTCAATTTTATCCAAGTAATAGGAATGGTCGAGGATCCATATCATGGGAGACTCCAAATTGATCATGCAAATGACCCAAAAGATTATCAATGGATCTACCACCTCCAAAATTTCCCGAAGATGGCATCTGGAGGCCCAACTTGAGAGGATAAAATGTCTCTTGGAATGATTTGAATATGTATCCACTAGACATGTTCTCTACAATGGAAACAAAGTTGCGGATCGTGTTGCCAATCATGGATCAATGAGATCCCACATAGAATTTACCACATCATGGCATGATGTAAAGAGCAAGGAGGACTTGGAACCTCGAGAATTAGAGGCCCTTCAAGACCTCATGGATACATATTCCTCTGTCCCTGATGGGGGTGTACTTAACGATCGCCACTTGGACGTTGAACCATAACAGGAGCTCCTATGACCTCCCCATGCACTTTCACCTCACCACGATGAACCATACCAACTCTAAATGCCCACGAGTGGAGACCCTTCTTGCAAGCTTAGTCAATAGATATAGGACCTACAGTGGTAGTTCCTTCAGTTTGTTGTTTCAGGAGACGAATTTTGGTTGTGCGGAGAAAAATGGAGTTGAGTCCTAAGAAGCCTTGCCAGGGTCAAGATGTTTGGTGAGAAGAGAAACAGACACCTAGGACTTATAGGGGTGGTGTGATACTGAATTCTAGTATTGTCCATGTGACCCTGGAACATGAATCGCTAGGTTGCCTTTTCACCCTCCCACCTACAATTTGTGTTCAAGGGATGAAAAGTTTGTGGAGGTGCCAGAGATTTTATATGTTGTTTGGGGTAAGGTCTCCCCATATACTTCTATTTTCACTCTCAGAATTAGGGTGCCCAATTGACTTATAATTGGGTTTGTCCTGGTTTACGAGGCCTTCTAGTCCATGATTTTTACTGCAATGGAAGGGAGGGGGTTTTCCTAGGATGCAATACACTCCTATGGGGCCTGAAGGTTGTCCTCACTAAAAGGTAAAATGTCGATGTGTGGGATCTTGGATGCCTAGGGACATGAACCTTTTCATTTTCCAGTCATGGGGGTGGAGGAAGGTGCCCGGAACAGTTGCACCCTAGGACTAGTTCTACACAGAATTTATATGTGTTTTCATGCATGGTATTAGGTTGTTGTTTTACACTCCATAAAGGTTGGTTTTCTACAGGTTTGGCTATTGTATTTCTTACAGGTTCTGTGAATTCATAGCTGCTACCTTACTTCTCCTTTGGCAATTTCATCTCATCTATCTCAGTATGCCTCGTTAAAGGGGACAATGCCACCATGGGGGAGGAAACCATCTTCACGCTAGGTGGCCTGAACTGGGAATCAATTCCCCCTCACACACTTCTGATAGCAAGGATATGGAAGAGGCTATTGCCATCTCTCCAGGTCACTCCCCAGGCCATGTGGTAGACCCTGCCAGTCTACAGTCCATTTCTGAACAATTTTGAAATGTCTAGTTGAACATCGATATGATGACCACAATGAGATGGTGGCGTCCATCAATGTCATCCTGTATAGCCAGAACAAAATAATGGAAGAATTGGACAACCTTCGATGCTAGTATCGCCACACCAATGAACACCTTCGCAACCTAGAAGCAGGATGGAGCACTTTGATTTTCATATGCATAACCATATCAACTATTTTTCATTTCCTCCTGTAATGCCCCCCAACCCCCCTCACTAATATGTTTCCATCACTTCTGGTTAACTTTTTCTTTTCATTAAGCATGTTAAGGCTACAAGTCCTATCTGAAATAATGCATGTTATTTTCTTTTCATGGTTTCCTCCAGTTCCCAATCTCAACAAATCTGGTCAGAATGAGAGAAAAGGGTCTGTTGAAATGAATTTTTTACTCAACATTTTTCTAAAATTCTAATGAAATTACTTTAATTGGCTAAAAAAAAAGGTATTTGCATGAAAAAATATGATGTAGGTCCAAAAGAAAAGGTTTATAGTAGGAATGTAAAGCAACAAAGAAGATTAAAAATACTCTTAGGTGGTACTTGTTGGGGTACAAATGTCCCTCTAATGGTGCAAAATCATGGTAATGAAAATGGATGGCTACCTACTAATGAGGCAATACTAAATTACCAAAAAAGACACTAATTCTATTGGTATACTCAATAGGGTTTAGTTATGGACTTCATCCCCTATTCAATAGAAGAGGGCCAAGGAAAGGATGAAATGGGTGTGAAATATTAATGCATAAAGAAAGGTCTTGGAAGAATAATGACCATGTAGGTGGTTACTATAGGTAACCATGTAACGAATATAGAGTTAAGAATTATGGAGCAAGATAGCATGTGAATGAACCCCACTAGTATGGATGGAAAAGTAATGTAAGCCAATTACTTTGGATTCAATGGAAGTAAAACCAATGATGAAAGTTACAATGCTTGATTTTCAAAAGGGAAGAGACGTATTACTCATGCTGGGATGCATCATCTCTATGTAAGAGAGGATGAGAACTTGAGGGAATTACAAGTCGAGGAGTGACAAGTTATGCTAAAAGGAATGTAGAGAAATAGATCCACTTGTGTGATCAGAATGTATAGTGGAAGCATTGAATAAGTATTATGAAGTAGCTAATAGAATAATAGAGGTACATCTACTTTAAAGAATTGCAAGGGAAAAATTAAACAATACAGTTTCTATGGATTGTTACAATGATGATACACTCAAATTTCATTAGGAGGTACTTCATATGTTGAATCGACTCCAAGATTAGCTAAAGCTTAAGGATAAGTGGGGTTGGTGGGAAAAAGGTACTACATATGCATACCAATTTAATTATAGCTTATTATAGTTCTCAATAATAATGACGAAAACGAGGTACATCTACTTTAAAGCATTGCAAGAGAAAAATTAAACAATACATTTTCTATAGATTGGTACAATGATGATACAATCAACTTTCATTAGGAGGTACTTCATATGTTGAAATGGACTCCAAGGTTAGCTAAATATTAAGGATAAATGGGGTTGGTGGGAAAAATGTACTACATATGCATACCAATTTAATTGGAGCTTATTATAGTACTCGATAATAATGAAAAAAATACAAAGGATGCATAATTTATGTAAAGGATGTGTTGAGCATGTGTTTTCATTGATGTCAGCAAATTTTAACTATACTTTCATTGATGTCAATGGAAGTATTGATCAGGTTGAAAGTATTCGTAAGAGTGTGGATTTTGTAGTTTCAAAAGAAGCATACAAGGAACTGTGGTGGAGTGAAATGAGGATCATGTAGCACTAAAGGCTGAGTATCAAGTGGATGAAGAGAAGAGTAGGTCAGTAGGCTAACGCCTATGGGCTAATAACTTATCATAAAATGGAAGTATATACATTTTTCAATGACATAAAGTCTCCTCCACTTGAGATTTTTCATTGTCTAATGCTTTGTGGTAGAATGGATTATGTAGGAAATGAGTTAGAAAATCCTTCACACAAAAATGAAAATTGACTATGTATTGTGAAATTTGTAGTATTTGAAAATTTTGAGTGCAATTTAAATGACCTAGAGGTGAGAAGGTAAATATTGTGTGGAGGTAAGGGTATGCTCCACTACTCCTTATGGTGGGACCAAATATACTCCAATAGTTTGATGTCCCAATATGACATAGCATGGATGATGTTGACACTAGGTGGTTGGAGAACTAACATGGACACATAAAGTTGAGGCACATGGTAGGGTGATTTGGCATTTTTGACAAGTTAAGTGAAAATTTGGAAGGTGACATGGAAAGACACAAAAAAGAATAATATTTTTCCCTTAGTAATTAGTCCACGATGTCATGATGTGACAAAATCAGAGGCCTCACAATCTATGGTAAGACCTTGCTTGATAGTATTTTATGCATTAAATATATTGTTATCTAAATTCATTTAGATCTTGGTGGAGTTAGAGAGTGAAGAAAAATGGAAAGGGTTAATGTATGATGTCTGATATAGGACATAAATTTCTGGCATATGGTTCGATGATGGGAATTTGTTTTGTAATGGTTTTACATTTTTAATAACCTTGGTTCTTTTTCCATTGACATACAAAAACCGTGTGGGTCTGATATGGGGGCATGAGGCCACCAAGGCATAGAAGTGTCAAAATGAATTAGGAATAGCTCAATCAGAGGTGAAAAGTCCTAAAGTAATGAGGAATTAGTCGTCAGTTGCTAATGTCTAGGATCATCGATAATATAAGACCATGGTTCTAGCTCTAGGTCTTAATCCTTGGTCATGAGGATCTAAGTAATAGTGTCTAAGAGATTCAAGTCTCCGGACTCTAGTCTCAGTACATAGGAAGATCATGTTTGTAAAGAAAGGAGTAGAATTCATTTCCTGATACCCGGTGTGTTAAAGTGATTGTTGGCTTGATGGGCCCTGACCCAGGTTCGGAAGTGTTTAGCCAAACAAATCCCACACTACCAGCCGTTTTGGCAAAAATCTGCTGAGCGCGGACTGAATTCTAACCCGAGGTAGTATGGGAGGGTGCTAGGACTAGGTTTCCGCACCCTAGGGATGTCTTGATGAAGACTGGAAAGGGCGCAAACTGATCTCCGCACACGCGCTACTGTGAATAGCTGTTTGGCCTTCATGTAGCTCGGCGACGAGGCACTTCTTAGATTCTTATTATTAATGTGTTTATTATAGATCAGATCTAATTCATAAGGTCTTTAATCAAGCATTCAATAGTTATAACCAGTGCGCACAACCATAAATCTTGCAGATATGCATAAACTCAGAACATAAGCATAAACATATAGATCTACAACCAGATGCACAATAATTCAGAAACACTTACCTTTATTAATCTTCTATTCAGTAAAATCAGTTCCATGCTGCGGACTCAATTGTAGAGGTCTGCGCACACAGTTACAGACTCTACCAGGGCTCTGCACACATAGCTGTAGAGCCTACTCTAACTACTAGCAACCACAACTCAGACTTATAGACTCAGAGCACTCTTGCTTTTACAAACCCATAAACTTCATATTTTCATCCAAGCAACCAAAAAAATCTACTTTCTACCCTTAGAGCCTCGCTCTATTTATAAATTCCCATGGTCTGCAGACCATGGGCAGGCCGACTAGATTTCTATTATTTTACGTTATTTTCGGGTGAAAAACCCTTTGACTTGACTCATTACAATTCACTCTCCACGCACTTTGCCGAGCCTTTACTATACTTTTACCCAAAATTGTGGTCTTTGAGCCGCAAAACCCTTACGCGGGGAACCCGCTGCCTAATAAGCCCCCAACACAATCATTGTGACTCATCTCGAGTCACTCGGCTGGTGTGGTGATATTCGCGCGGAGGTTATTCAACAACTCCTATGCTTTGCTTACCTCCGCAACACATCCTTTCACCATCTGTTGTACTTGTTGTGTGTGAGCCTCAAATACATCATTATCAGCTTCACTTGCTTCTCTGAGTTCGTATACTGCCTACATGTGGGCTAGCTTTCCCTTGATGTTGGCGGTGACCGTGAATGCCTCATCAAGCCAAGGCTGGATGCATTCATTAAGGACTTCTTCTTTCTAGTGAGCGGCATCGACTTGTGCCTTGAGAGCCTGGGCCTGCCTCATCTTGGCCAATTGTTGAGTAAGGGAAACCTTCTGCATGGTCCCTCGGAAATTATCATAGGCCTACTGCAACTCCCGTGCTTCGGCCTCTAACCACTATAGTGTTGGGTCTTCTTGTAGTGAAGTGACCATGATAAATGACTGATCTAACAAGCCGATGCACTCCTGTATGGCATGTGCTATTGCTTCCTACCCAGATTGGATGGCACATTGCCACTACTCTCTCATCTCTGGTGGTGTAGAGGGTTGCGCCTTGAGTTTCAGCTCTGTGATCTGCAAGTTGAGGTCCAACTAGATTTTGGCTGCTTCTTCCTTCGTTTCGCGGAACCCACTGGCCAACTTGTGGATCCATATGCCTACAGGTAATTCTGCAGCAATCTCAAGCTCAGGGGCACAACAACATGCTTCCTCGAAAATTTGCTCCAATTGCCAATTCTGTGCTACTGCTTCATCACGTTGGAGACTCAACTACTTAATATTAATCCACTATTCACTGAGCATCTTGTTATCGGGAATAGTGTCTATGCAGAGCTGCTAATCCCACTAAGGCTAGTAGCTACCTTAGAAACAAACACACTAAAAAACTACTTTCGTTTTCCTTTATGAGAAATAGATAAGAGAAGAATAAGGAGACCAACCTCTGTGTTGCGCTTGGTTCCTTGCTTGATTCCTCTCTCTTCTGGTAGGTCTTTGCCACTCACTTCCTTGTCTACCTAGCTTCAAAGAGTACCTGTCGAATCAAAGCAGCATAACACTATCTAAGAACATAGATCTATTATCATAAACAATATAGGATCAGATGTACATTGACCACACAAATGCATAAATCATCAATCATACAAGAATATGGAGGAAAACTTGAATAGCTTTATTGATAATCAAGAAAGAGCAAAGAGAATTACAACCGATTGTTCTGACCCAGCATCATCCTGTCAGCAATTAAGCCCTTATTCACCTCATGAAAATCTTAGATCACCCAACAGTATGATATTGCACCAAGAAACCAACAACACTTCCTTACAAGATACAAAATTCCATCCCCCGGATCTCTGGGATGAGGGATCCATATATAGATGTCTGCAAGGGAGGTGAGTCAAATTTTAAGATTTGATTAGTGTATTCTCTCTAATAGTTCTTGATTCCACTTGGAGATTGATGATCTCTTACTCATCCCTAGTTGAATTCAGAGAGGCAAGTGTCACAGGAGAGGTTTCTGGAAGATTCCATGCTCCTCCACCTTGCAGATTGACCCTACCATTTGTCCCTTCTTGCCCATCACACCCCATAGAAGGGTTTTTTGACATGCATCACACCTACTGTGTGTATTCAGGTGGGATGCAACGCACTTTGCCTATGGAGCAGGTGAAATGGTCCAATTTTGACCAGCTCTGAGTAGTTTTTCATGGAGAATTTCTGGGAGATGCTGTAATTAGTTGACCTTGTTCTTTTAGGGGTTGGAACAACACCTTTAGGGACTTAGGAGCCCTTGGTTTATGGACATTTATGCTTGGGGGTTGCAGTGCCCAAAAATGTCTATAACAGTTGCCCCCTAAAGCATGAGGTCATTAATCTTTTTGATGTCGGGTGAAATGCTTTATCATGTGGATCCGAAGTTTTTTCGAGCTGGAAGGTGACCTGTAATAAGATAAAATACAATACATTATCTTCATTTTATTTTCATGATCTAGCTGAGGTGGGCATTCCCATGCTCATCTTTATAAATTCATTTTCATGTACGTAGGACAGACAATCGTATGAGTGTAGACTGATGATTCTGGTAGAGTCATCATCCCTTAGATTGGATGATTATCTGTGCAGCAATGATGTACATTTGATGTCTTTATTCTCCTGAATATATATCGCAGCCTGGATGGATGATACTAGATCTGGGGTCTTCAATCTCATTCGATCTTCACTCAAAGTACAATTCGATCCATGTGAGAGATGTTCTGGAGTCGAACATTGAAAGACGTCGCTTGATTACCAGCCAATGATGTAAGCTGTTAACAGGCGCGACAGGAATCACTGATAATGATAATGATCCTCAAGGTACTGCAGTACAATTCACGTGCTGTGAATAAGGGACTTGGCGTCGAACACCACGCAAAATCTTTTGGTTGAAGGCCATTGATGTAAACCTGTCGCCGGAAGTGAGAAACTTGCCATTGAGGCATGCAAGCTTCAAAGTACTGAAAGGGTTGTTCCTAGATCGACTTCTTGGATAATGAGTTGATGTCAACAAGAAGCGATTTGTCATAGTAGGGCCTTAGTGAATCCCACATCAATGACACGGAACGGAGCAAATGATTTTAATTGAGGTGAAAACGATCTGGTGATATACGGTTCAGGATAGTGGTCATGAAAGAATGGAGCGAAAATGTATTATAGTGGGTGAGACACAAGTGAATTCTCTGAGCGACTTCTCTTGAACATATTGGCGACATTGACATGATGGATTGGTAGCATTAACCCCAAATATGGATGGTGTGATGGAACCATGGTGATGTGACCAGTGAATGGAACAACCCAACCCGACTCGGATGCAGAGTGAAAGTGTCATGTTCAAGAGCGAATTGCTACCAAAAAAGTTTCTTCAAGTTTTCTTCCCAATTTTTCCCCAGTCATTGCTGACCAGTACCTCTTTATTTTTTTCAAGCTTGAGGAGGATAACATATGCTTGTTCTATAATTTGCCCTTCGGGAAAACCCATCGCTATGTTTTAATGAGTCTAGCGATAGTGAAACTCGTTCTTGTCTGTTATGGACAAGTTTGTCGCTATTAGGTTTTAACGAGTTTAACGACAAAGATAACTCGGTCCTTTTCAATTTTAGAGAGTCTGAAAAGGAACGTAAAGGAAACTCCAAAAATCCTTTTTCCTCATCTAATCCCTTAAGTCCGAAAAAGTATAAAATAATACGAAAGAGATGAATTTTCAGTAATTTTAACGAGCCGAACAAGACAAGCGCTCGATCTTTTTGTGTAATAATCCCTCAGGTCCAAAAAGATTAAAATCTAAAGGAGGGATAACACTTCCGGTCGCTTCAACAAGCTGGAGAGGCCAATGGCTCGGCAATATTTTCATATTTTATGAGTCAGTTGAAAACAGCTTAAAGGAGACTCGTTTTTTGAGGAACGAGTGATAGATTCGGGTAGCAGCTAATTCCAGGTAAGGTTTGGAATTTTCCAGTCACGGCAGTGTCACAAGGATGGTTAACAAGATCACTCTTCGCAGTTGTTCCTCAAAAGGGGTAAATAATCAAGTGGAGGTGAATGATCGGCCAATACAGAGTGGAGGTGATGATGAGAACATGACCAAGGCTCCAAAGGATGAAGTACTACATTCACGATAGTTATTTACCAGAAATTGGTTCATTTTTTAATGAGCTTAAACGCTGGGGGAAACACTTGCTCATTGCTTATGTTTATTTTTTAACGAGCTTGAATTCCGCATTAAAATTGCTCGATATAATGGTCATTTCTTGACTTTACCATTGATGACTTTGTTCCTTCAAAGGTTGTGCTGCATTCTCAATTGCTTCATCAAACTAGTTAAAAATGAACAATACATGTTTGGAAAATGAGTTAAGACACTAATATTTTACTTGAATTACGTAAAAATTAATTTAAAAGTGCTTTTACCCCTCATTTTACCATTTCATTTGAACTTTGGCTTGTTGGAGCTTTGGAGGTGCTTTCCCCTTTGATTTTCCCTTTGAGATTCTATGGACGACTTTTGGCGTTGTCTGGACCAGGTAGGAGCTAAACCTGAGCTCTTTCATTTCATCCTTTCCATTTTGCATTCTGAGCCTGATTTCTGGTTTTTTTGAGCCTTTGGGGTTTGAAAAACTCGCTCTGGCTCCACCGCACCCTTTTTATATTGAAAGGTGCATTGCATGTTGGCCTACTCATTGGACAGTTGGCATGCAACGCACCCAGAACACTGTTGGGGGTGTGATGGGCACGAGGGAAATTTGTGCACAGTTTTCAATGGAAATTTTTTCCTGTTTGTCACCAAATCAGGATCCAACTCTTCTCTTGTTTGTTTTCAGAGATTTATTGGAGCAAAATGCCTATTACATGGTGAGAACGTGAGAATGAAGAAGAGGACATGCTTGCTTTACATGATCCGGTTACAGTAAATGCACTGTGGAACTGTGGCCTGCTGAAGTTTTTCTGCATCTCTAGCATGAGGCAACAAATCAACTTGTTGTAGTATTTTCTTGATGCCTGGGACCCCACCAGCCAGGTGTTCCAGATTAGGGACAAATCCATCCCCTTGACTGTCGTGGACATCTATTCTTTGACCGGCTTATCGAGGCAGGGTGCCCCTATCTCTTTATCAGGTTGGGCCTATGGGGGCGAATCTGTGAGAGATTACATTCGCAGGTATTGCAGAGAGGGATCTCAGCCAAGTAAAGATGGCAAGATCATCATCCGAGATGTCACTGACATGTCCTTGAAGACCATTCTGTTCACCTTTGGTAGGATGGCTGGTGGTGCGGCTCTTCATGTGGCCAACCGGTTTTATATGGAGTATGCCTTAGAATGTCTCGAACCGAAGGTGTTCAACTGGTGTGATGCAATACTCTTTGTGATGAAAGAACAGTTGACCAAGGTGAAAACGGAAGATTGAAGAACTTTGGATATAGTTCTATTTTGACCGCCTTCGCCTTGGAAAAGATCCCGCTGATGCAGCCGCAGTATATTTCACTTGGTTTACCTCCACCGACTGAACCACGGATGCAGAGATGGGTCGACCATATGTCTAGACATGCTGGTCAGTCTCAGATTTCCTTTTCTGATACCTTCTTCGGGTGGTTCGATTGTCAGGAGATGGTTTTTTCCGAGTATCCATATGCTGGTATGGACTTCCAGGGTGACCCGAATTTGGTACTGTCGGCTGGCAAGCAGTGGGGTGCCATTGGTAAATTCTTTGACCATATTTCTATTTATCGTTTCTCTTTATAATGTCCTTATGCTTTATTCTGTCAACACTAATCAGAACTCATGTGCTCATGCATATGTTGGTCCCATCCGGCCAGTAGTACGCCTGAGAATGCCAGCCACCGCTCTAGCAGGAGAGGTTGTGGGAAGGGCTATCCTTCGCGACCTCGATCTGGCCTAGACTCTTTCAGCATTATAGGATCAGGTCGAGGGCCTCACGCTCAGTATTCCAGATGTGAGGACTGACGAGTTGCCTCTGAGGTTGCAGCAACATACCACTAGTGTGCCAAGTCGATGGACTAGGCTTTTACGCATGATTGCACAGGCGGTGACTTGTTATCACCAGCATCATTAGACTAGGGTGCCCCCTAGCGTTTTGAGTTTTGGGTCATTTGACCAATTTTGTCTTGGTTACAGAACATTATGTGTAAACCATAAACAGTTATATATATATTTTTTATTTTCGGAGTTTTATTTTGGTTAAGTTACATGATCCGAATGCAAATATTGATGAAATGCTTCTTTTTATAAATGTTGCAAATGTCTATCTAACACATAATTTTCCAATGAGTTAGTTAATGTGTTTAAGCTTCTGGAAATATGCTGATATTGAATAAAATCAAATTGCCTTTCCAAAATCTTGATCCTTAGGAACATGCGATAGATACCAGTGAGTTGTAGTATGACGAGCTATGAGTCTAGCCTGACGACAAGTCGGCGTATGCCATGTGTGATCGCATCAGAGAGAAGTTCTATCAACGCGCCATATTCAGCGATGTTATTTGTTGATCGACCAATACATACCCCTCTGAAACTTACTAACTCACCGCTTGGATCAAAAATGGCCCAGGCCGCAGAAGATAGGTTCCGCGAACTACGACTTGCTCCATCGGCATACCCGACAAAAGATTCCAATAGGTTCGACATCTGCGACAAATGCAAAAAGTGGATTTACTTGACCAAAACGATTACCCTTAGCGAAAACAAAAATGTAACAAAAGCATATAGGTTACCACACTGAATCATGCATAGTAACACTTAAGGTACAACCCATTACGGGGTTGCGCTAGTGGAATTCCGTCGTAATCCATTCACTCGTAGGCTCCTTTTGCTAATACACGTTTAACAATATAGGGGCCCATCCATAAAGACTTGAATTTACCTACTCCCAATTTATCAGATTCTTGGTTGTAAAGTAAGACTAGGTCACCTTTTGAGAAGACACAGGGTTTGACATTCTTGTCGAACTGCGCCTTGACTCGTTTCTTATGGGCTTCGTTAGCTAAAGCAGAATCACGACGGGTTTCATCCAATTGGATTAGTTCCAAGAAACGAGCCTCCTCTTCTGAAGTTTCGGGGAGAAGGTTTATTGCGAGTTTGAGGGACGAGATTTCACACTGAACTGGTAAGATTGCTTCTAGGACATACACCAGTTGGAAGGGTGTAAACCCAGTTGCGTTCCTTACCGATGTTCGGTATGCCCACAAGACTGAGTACAGGATCAGGTGCCAACTCCTTTTGTGGACTCCAATCATCCTTTGCAGCGTGTGCCTCAGGACTTTGTTGATTGCTTCAACTTGTCTGTTGGCCTGCGGGTAGTATGGAGTAGATCTGTCATGAGACAACCCTAATTTGGCAGCTAATTCGGCCATCATGTGATTGCGAAAATGCGATCCATGATCTATGACTATAGCTTGTGGAACGCTGAATCTGGCGACTACATGATTGAAAAAGAAAAGGGCAGTTGTTTCACCAGTGTTATCTAATGTAGGCATCGCCTTGGCCCATTTGGTAAAATAGTCCACTGCGACTATGATATACCCATGCCCCCGGTCAAGGTGGGGTTACATGTCATGAAATCAATGCCCCATTTGGCGAATGGCCCAACAACAACTATTGGTTGCAGAGGTGCAGGTGGTCTTCTGGTTTTGCTATCAAAAATTTGACAGGCATGGCAACTTCTGACTGCGGTTATGCAATCTTTGAACATTGTTGGCCAGAAGTATATTGCTCATAAAAAAATTTACGCCGTAGCATAACCAGATTGATGCCCCCCACACGCGCCTAAATGGCAATCATTCAGGAATTTTTTGGCTTCCTCATGGGTGAGGCACCTCCTCAGAACTATATCGACGCCACGACTGTTTTCGGGAAAAGTGTCTATTCAGAACGACCCTATCCCACTGAGTTGTGACAGAGACCTCAGAAACAAACAGGGAAAACTACTCTTGTATTCTCCTTTATGAACTATAAACGAAGATGAATAGGATGAACCAACCTGTGTCTTGCGCTAGTCCTTTGCTCCAATCTCTCTTCTCTTTGGCAGCTTCCAGCTACTTGTTCTCTTACTTTCCCAGCATCACCAAGTTCCTGCAAGTTCACAGAAGAAAGAAACTACACAAAGACATGGATTTATGTTCATAAAAAGCTTAGGATTAGATTTAAGCTAAACATACAAATATAACAAACATCAGTGATATACAAGCATGTAGGAGAAACTCAAGTAGTTTTATTGATAAAACAAGAAGATCCAGGAGGAGTTACAACCAATGATTTCTGATCCAGCATAGAATCCCTTCTTCACCTCTAACAAAGCATAAATCACCCAATACTCTGATATCTATCACAAAATGAACAGCAATTCTCTGCAATGTACAAAATTCCAGCCTCTGGATCTCTTGGTGAGGGATCCATATATAGATGTATGCAGAGAGGATGAGTCAGCTCATGAATTGATTGGTGGCTTCTCTCTGTCAATTCTTGCTTCCACTTGGAGACTGAGAGCCTCTTACTCATCACTGGTCGAATTTAGTGAGGCAAGTGTCATTGGAGAAGATTCTGGAAGCTTCAATTGTCTCTCCACCTCATGGAATGACTCTGCCACTTGTCATTTCCCACTCAACGCACCCTGGTAGTGCATTCAAGTGCGTTGCAACACACCTGGCCAGTGTATTTGGGTGCTTTGCAACGCAGCTAGCTAGTGGAGCAGCTAAAATGATCCTGATTTGACTAGTTCTGAGCAGTTTCTGGTGGAGAACTTCTGGGAGAAGCTGTAATTTGTTGACCTTGTTTCTTTAGGAGCTGGAACAACACCTTTAGGGACTTAGGATCCCTTGGTTTATGGACATTTCATGCTTAGAGCTGTAAGGCACAAAAATGTCTATAACAGTTGCCCCCTAAAGTATGAGGCCGTTTATTGGGTGAAATGCTTTATTAGGAGGATTCGAAGTTCTTCTAATGTTGGGGAGGAGACCTGTAATAAGATACAATACAATAAATTATCTTCATACTGTTTTCATGATCTAGCTGAGGCGGGCATTCCCATGCTCAGCTTTATAAATTCATTTTCATGTACATAGGACAGACAATCGTCTGATGGTAGATTGATTATTCTGATGAAGTCATCATCCTTTTTGTAGGATGATTATCTGTGCTGCAATGCTGTACATTTCAATGTCTTTATTTTTCCTGAATATATATCGTAGCCCGGATGGATGAAACTAGATCCGGGGTCTTCAATCTCGTCCGATCTTCACTCTAAGTACAAGTCGATCCATGTGAGAAATGTTTTGAAGTTGAACATGGAAAGACATCGCTTGATTACCAGTCAATGATGTAAACTGTTAACAAGCGCGAGAGGAATCACCAATAATGATAATGACCCTCAAGGTACTGCAGTACAATTCACGTGGTGTGAATAAAGGACTTGGCGTCGAACACCACGCAAAATCTTTCGGTCGAAGGTCATTGATGTATACCTGTTGCCGGAAGTGAGAAACTTGCCAGTGAGGCATGCAAGCTTCAAAGTACTGAATGGGGTGTTCCTAGATCAACTTCTTGGATAATGAGCTGATGTCGACAAGAAGCGATCCGTCAAAGGAGGGCCTTAATGAATCCCACATCAATGACACAGAACGGAGCAAATGATTTTGATGGAGGTGAAAACGATCTGGTGATATATGGTTCAGGGTGGCGGTCATGAAAGAATGAAGTATAGTGTACGGTAGTGGATGGGACACGGGTGACTTCTCTGGATGACTTCTCTTGAACATGTCGGCGACACTTATGTGATGGATCGGTAGCATTTACCCCAAATGTGGATGGTATGGCGTGACCATGGTAATGTGACCGGTGAATGAAACAACCCAACCCGACTCTGGCACAGAGTGGAAGTGTCATGTTCAAGAGTGACTTGCTACCAATAAAGTTTCTTTGAGTTTTCTTCCCAATTTTCCCGAGTCATTGTTGACTAGTACCTCTTTATTTTTGTCAAGCTTGAGGAGGATAACATATGCTTGTTCTATAATTTGCCCTTCGGGCAAACCCATCGCTATGTTTTAACGAGCCTAGCGATAGTGAAACTCGTTCTCGTCTAAAGACAAGTTTGTTGCTATTAATTCTTTTTAACGAGTCTAACGACAAAGATAACTCGGTCCTTTTCATTTTTAGAGTGTCTGAAAAGGTACGTAAAGATAACTCCGGAATTCCTTTTTCGTCATCTAATCCCTTAAGTCCGAAAAAGTATAAAACAATACAGAAGGGATGAATTTTCGATAGTTTTAACGAGCCAAACAACACAAGTGCTCGATCTTTTTGTGCAATAATTCCTCAGGTCCAGAAAGATTAAAATCTAGAGGAGGGATAGCACTTCATGTCGCTTTAACGAGCTAGAAGGCCAAAAATCGACAATCTTTTCATATCTTACGAGTCAGATGAAAAGAGCTTAAAGAAGACTCGTCTTTTGAGGAACGAGTGATAAAATGGGTAGCAGCTGATTCCAGGTACGGTTTGGAATTTTCCAATCACGGCAGTGTCACAAGGATGGCTGGTGAAATCACTCTTCGCAGCTGTTCCTCAAAATGGGTAAACAATCAAATGGAGGCGACGGTGCAAACACGACCAAGGCTTTAATGGCTGAAAATGCTTCATTCACAGTGGTTATTTACTGGGGGATAGTTCATTTTTTAACGAGCTTAAACACAGGTGGAAACATTTTCTCGGTCTTATGTTTATTTTTTAACGAGCTTGAACTATGTGCTAAAACTGCTCGATAATCCAGTCATATGATAAGAATGTCTCATATAAAAACGGCAACTTTTAGATTTTTGCCCCACATCCTTTCTTTATGCAAGTTAGATGACGACTAATCCTACGAGTTTAAAGGGTTAGCCTATGGGTTTAAAGGGAGGACCTAAAAATTTAAAAAATAAATAGTCGCCCTTCGCTTGCACTCTAAAAGGTTTGAATGCCCCCAGGTATAAAATATGGTTTCAAGGTTACGCCCCAATTTGCAGACAAAACTTTCGTTCTATCAGGAGAGGCCTACCTCTTACAGGTCACCCAAAGATTGCTCTATTTGTGGTGCAAACAAAACACTTCTTCGGTGATGTCTACCGAGATAAACAAAGGCGAGTGACTCCGTCTGTCAACTCACATAACTTTGACAAGAGAATCTTATTCTAGAATAACCCCTCTTCCACCGACGGACGGGGTACAGACTAGTCATATTCTCCTGCGGAAACCTACCCTATACCCGAAGTTTTCCTGCCGAAGCAGACCAGGACGCATGCCCCCTGGGTTTCAGTCATATCCCTCCGAATTACTCGCGCTCATCGGGAGGACGGACTGGGACTTGAGACATTTCTTGCGTGAAGAGACCATTTAGAGATGGTATATGACTATTTGCTATGCGTGATCCGGGAAATGAATGTTGGTCTACGAGCTTGACCACTCTTCCTTCGTGTGGAAAACACATTACTCTAAAGAGTGAGGAGACGATGGCTCCCATGCAATAAATATAGTCTCGTCCAAGGAGTATTTTATAATCCAAGGTTCCTTGAACGACCATGATGTTCATGCGAACTATCTTCCCTCTCAATGTTATGGGCACATCAAGAAGGATCCCTAAAGGTCGACTGGTTCCTTTATCAAAGCCTGTCAGATTTCTCATCTCAGGCGACAGCGATGGCGAACCAAGCGCTTTCCAAGCAATAGAGGAAAGGATACTCACAGAAGCCCCCTCATCTATGATGGTACCAGCCATGACCATTCTATATATTTGAACAATAATTCGGAATGGTATGCTTGCTGGCAAACGGGGTCTGCCTAGTTGATTCCAGTCGAAGGATACAACTAAGTTGCTTGGAGGTGGGACCAAGTAGACGGCCGGGTATGGCTCTGATGAACTTCCTTCTTGCGGTAAAGGAATGGGTAGATTGCCCTCATGTTCGTCGGAGTCTGTGTTGATGAAGAGAATTTGGACGGTGTCATCCTTGTTCTCTTTAGTGACTGTATCATTCGAAGATAAAACCTCTGAAGGCAAGACCGGGTCAACTGTCGCCTCGACCTTTTGAATTTCGTCTGGTATGGATTCAGTTGGTTTATCTTCAATGATAGACGCTTCAGCCGACCACTTGAGTGGGCCAGCTGGATTCTCAACTAGTGATGGACTCGGCAAGAGTTTTTTATATCCAGGAGGAAGTCGTAACGGTGAAACCGGACGATCATCCAAAACTCTTTTAGCTTCGTCTAAGAAGGGACAACGGTGGAGGGCATGGTTGCCTTCACACAGTTTATAGGGAAATCTAGCTTTCCCTTTTTGTCATGGGGCTTCACTTTCACTAGTTGACGGTGTGCTTTCAACATGATCACCAGAGGTTGATGACACCGGATTGTGCAAACGAGGAGACCAGTCCCTTAGTATCCGGGGGATGCAAGGACAATCTCTGTGAAAGTGGTCTCTTTTGCAAATGATACATGGCGATTTAGGCCTGGTCGGTGCTGTGTGTGGATTTTCGTTAGACGACACTTGTTTTCCCCCATTCGCCTTTGGCTCCTTCTTCTTTTTTTCTTTCTTCTTCTTTTCCTTCTTCTCCTTAGGAACTTGGCTTTTAGCTTTACCAGTCTCGTCAAGCGAAGAGGAAGGAGGAGAGGAAGAATTAGAGAAAGTAGAAGGCTGGTGGGTAACTCTGGACTCGTCTAATTACTGATTCAATTGTTCAGGAATAGTGGTGTTCTGAACGACATTGGTTGAGAAGAGCCATACTGGCAAGCCAATTGTCAGTCCTGGAAGCGACAATGTGGCCATATGGGGCGCACCAACATCTCCCCAAGAGGAGAAGGGACTAGGATTTCCACCAAGAGGAATTCCTTGGTTGGTAGGCTCCATTTTCTCAACCCAAAGATCAATGTAGGAAAAAGGGGATGAATATTCTGTTTAAAATAAATTTTAACACACTTTGACACAACTTGGTTTTTTTCAGTTTTAAAGAGTCGAGAAAAAAACAAAAGATGACTCTAGTCTCCTTCGATTTTTAATGAGCCTGAAGTGACAAGTGCTCAGATGGACCTTTTCCATTAAGGAGTCTGAAAAGGAACGAAAGGGACTACTCTGGAGGTCTAGGTAGAGGGAGTACCAAGCCAATCGCAAAACTACAGAATACTTTTTAGGGTGTGGTAGTCAATCTTCCCGAATGTTGTGTTCATTGCATTGCGATCAGTAGGGCGGCCGACACGGCTTCCTATGGATAAAGGTTTTATGCCTATAGGGGTCTCCCAATATATACTCAACGGTACGTGGGAGAACAATTCTGTACTGGCACTTATCGTCTCAAAGTGGAGGAATCACCCAACCATCAGTGAGGACAACAGTTACCAGGCTTTACGATGCCGGAATACGTCTCTAGCCTAGACCTCTAGATGTTGTGTGTTAAGTTACAAAGCGTTGTTAAGTTCATTGAATTTATTTTAGGTTGATATTTCTTATGAAGTTTGCCTTTTGGGTTCACCACGAGATGTAGATGTAATTCCTAAAATGCAATCTAAAGATGATAAGCAAGCTTTTATCTCTTTTCAGCAATGAAAATCCTAGCTACAAGGGGAAAAGAAAGACACAATCTTTTCTCAAAGAGCAAAGAGCACACTGTAAATGCACTTTTCCTAAATCATGCCAAATAGAGTATCAATATGCAAATGCACATGTGCATGTATTTGTTTTTCACTTTCTTAATATTCATGCCTAAAAAGAAAGTTGTTGTACAAATTTGAATTCGCTTTCAAGTGAAAAACACAAACAAGCTTCTTTTTGAAATCAAAAGGTAGAGACTATTACGACACTTTATGATTTAAAAATACACACTTGTTTCGACACTAGAAATTCACAAATTCAAGCCAAAGGAAAAAGTAAAAGTGTAATCGACTGTCAACAGAAAATAAACTTTCTCCTAAGATCGAAATCGACCCTTACGACAGATCTAAATCCAAGGACGACAGTATGACTAGTTTACTTTTGCAATGGGAAACTGTAAATGATGTAACAAACACACAAAAACAAATACAATTTCTTTTATACAACTGAGGTGGAATGAAGGTAGAGAAAAGGGGCTTTTAAACAGACAAACACACTGATCACAGGCTGCAAAAATCAGAGGCAAAACTGGAAAAAGTGAGCAAAGAACCTCAGCTAGACAGGGCTAGGCTGATCAACACACCTGCTACACAGAGAAACTGAATTGCAACGCAGGTAGCCCTCTCGGGAACTGCGCTGAAATGTAGAGTCTCTTCACAGAGCCTGCGCTGGAGCAAAAACGAGAATTCTCTCCGGGTTCTGGGTCACGGTTTGCAGTTTAATCGATGGTTTTTGGCTGGGTAAAAGCAATCAGTAATGCACAATCAGAGGGGTGATTTACAAGAGGTTTAAGAGCTATCACAAAGGGTAATCAGATCACTTGTGAATTAGCTGTTCAGATCATAAACAGATCCAGTGAATGGACTAGAGTAGCAAATGTCTACTTTGCATTTGTAAATGGCAAATGCAGTTCGATTCGCTACTCTTAAGTTTATGAGATGAACAACAATAGAAACACAAACAAACTAACTAGACACGATCTCCAGTGGAGTCGCCATTTTGTTTTCGGGAAAAGTGTCTATTCAGAACGACCCTATCCCACTGGGTTGTGATAGAGACCTCAGAAACAAACAGGGAAAACTACTCTTGTATTCTCCTCTATGAACTATAAACGAAGATGAATAGGATGAACCAACATGTGTCTTGCGCTAGTCCTTTGCTCCAATCTCTCTTCTCTTTGGCAGCTTCCAGCTACTTGTTCTCTTACTTGCCCAGAATCACCAAGTTCCTGCAAGTTCACAGAAGAAAGAAACTACACAAAGACATGGATTTATGTTCATAAAAAGCTTAGGATCAGATTTAAGCTAAACATACAAATATAACAAACATCAGTGATATACAAGCATGTAGGAGAAACTCAAGTAGTTTTATTGATAAAACAAGAAGATCCAGGAGGAGTTACAACCGATGATTCCTGATCCAGCATCAACCTCCCAGCATAGAATTCCTTCTTCACCTCTAACAAAGCATAAATCACCCAATACTCTGATATCTATCACAAAACCAACAGCAATTCTCTGCAATGTACAAAATTCCAGCCTCTGGATCTCTTGGTGAGGGATCCATATATAGATGTATGCAGAGAGGATGAGTCAGCTCATGAATTGATTAGTGGCTTCTCTCTGTCAGTTCTTGCTTCCACTTGGAGACTGAGAGCCTCTTACTCATCACTGGTCGAATTCAGTGAGGCAAGTGTCATTGGAGAAGATTCTGGAAGCTTCCATTGTCTCTCCACCTCGTGGAATGACTCTGCCACTTGTCATTTCCCGCTCAACGCACCCTAGTAGTGCATTCAAGTGCGTTGCAACGCACCTAGCCAGTGTATTTGGGTGCTTTGCAACGCAGCTAGCTAGTGGAGCAGCTGAAATGATCCTGATTTGACTAGTTCTGAGCAGTTTCTAGTGGAGAACTTCTGGGAGAAGCTGTAATTTGTTGACCTTGTTTCTTTAGGAGCTGGAACAACACCTGTAGGGACTTAGGATCCCTTGGTTTATGGACATTTCATGCTTAGAGCTGTAAGGCACAAAAATGTCTATAACAACGACAGTAAAGTGTATCACCGACGATCATGTAGTCTTTTGATTGGTATCGAATACGTTTTTGTTTGGAGCGGGACGTATTAGGCCTATATTTTTGGGTTTGGAGATAGATTATTATATCTCCATACCACGAATTGCTTGAAGATATTAGAAACAAAGATTCATCCACGATTGTTTCATGTGATGTTCCATCGTTGGACGACGATGGGAGATCGCATAGTAATTCCGTGAAAACCATGGCTTTCTTTGATTTGGATTTTACAAATTCCAGATCAAACTCTTGTAGAATTGCTATCCATTTTTAATATTTTCCCCCCAGCAACTATCGTGACAATATATAAGTCATGGGGTTGCAATCTGACAGAATGGTAGTTTTTCGAAAGAGGACATAGTGTCGAAATCTCTGTATCGCTTGAACAGCTGCGAGCACTAGCTTTTCAACATAGGAATATTTGCTTTCTGTATCATTTAAGTTCTTACTTAAATAATATATAGGATTTTCAATTCCGTTGTCTTCTTGAACTAACACCATTGTGATAGTTGTATCCTCTGCAACCAGATACAGGTTAAAGTCTTTTTGATAATTAGGAGCGTACATTAATGATGCTTTCATTAGGGATTCTTTTAAAGCATCAAAGGAAGCTTGCGCGACCTGATACCAGACGAAGGGAACTTCCTTTTTCAATAGACGTGTATAACCTTTTGCAAGTTTGGCATAATTTGGAATGAACCTCCTCAGAAAGTTTGCTTTCCCTTGGAGTTTCTGAATCTGAAGCAAATTTGAAGGTGGAGGAAAATTTATGATTGCCTGAACCTTACATGGGTCAAGACGAATCCCGTCCTTTGAGACTACAAAGCCAAGTAAATGACCAGAACTGACACAGAACACACATTTGTGTGGATTGAGTCGTATCTTGTAGTGTCGGCAACATAGAAATATCGCTCTCAAATGCTATGGATGATCGGTCCGATTTCGCGAATGAGCCAGAAGGTCGTCGAGATATGGTTGAATGATGTTTTTGATGTCATGGAAGGCATAATTCATTGCCCTCTGAAATGTTGCCCCTGCATTCTTTAAACCAAAGGGTAATTTGCGATATGTGAATGTGCCCCACGGACAAGTAAATGCAGTCTTTGACTGGTCCTGTGGGTAGATATTTATTTGATTATACCCGGAGAATCCATCCATTAATGAAAATATTTCTCATCCGGCGCATTCATCAATTATCTGGTCAATAAAGGGTGTAGGGTCGTTGTCTTTTGGACAAGCTTGATTTACATCCCTATAATCAACGCACACTCTAATCGTTCCTTGCTTTTTCATAACAGGAACAATGTTCGATAACCAATCGGTTAGAGGAACCGGGTAAATGAAACCAGCATGGAGAAGCTTTTCAACTTCTGCCTTGATGGTAGTGGATTTCTTGGGGTGCACCTGCCGTAGCCGTTGTCGTACTGGTTTGACATCTGGATACATCTTGATTTCGTGTTCAACTATACTTGAGTCAATGCTTGGCATTTCATCATATGACCAAGCAAAGACATCTTTGAATTCGTGAAAAAGAGCATTATATATTTCCAGTTCTGAAGGAGAACAACATTTGCCAACATAAATATTCTCTACAACATCTGTTTTGGTCGAGATATTTATGGAGATAGTCTCTTCAATGTTGGACAATTTTCGCTCGGAATCCACTGTGTTTACAGTATTTGATAGGAAATCAAAAACTGACGGATGATGAAGGTGATCAGGAGTATCTTCTTTACAATTCGAAAGATGGGAATGATGGTGGTAATCTTCCCATGGCGCCCCTTCAATTACCATTGATTGACATTTCCTTCGTCTGTGTAATGCACTTGCAACCAAGGATCTGAAGGGGTGCCATATTCCTTAGACCTATCTATCCAAACGCTTGATGAGCGTTGATTCTGGTCTGCTTCCCATGCTAAAAACATTGATTGCTACAATATTTCTATTGGGCTTGGAGGCAATACCTGTGTCTGATCCATGTTTATATCATTTTCTGAGATCTTTTCAATCGAAGATAGCATATTGCAGGTTCCTACCGATGCTACTTCCGCCAGATTGATTAGAGGTAGAAGGGCAAAATTCCCCATTAATATAGGGTCTTTTAGTAGGCCTACTCTGATATTTTGAAGCGTATGGGGGCTTCCATGGATCATCAGAATGCTTCCTGTAACTTGGGAACTATTCGGAAGAAATGTTTGTTGGTCGATGATCGTAATTCCTCCTTGGAAAGGAAATGCAATCTTCCTTAAGTAGGTCGACACAACTGCAGCCATAGCATATATCGATGGTCTTCCCAGTAGGATGTTGTAATCGAGGTTTCCATCGATTACTTCGACATCTATTTCTATTGTTTTCCCTCCTAGTTCAACTTGCAAGTTACTTAGAATACCATATGGGGTATACGTTCGTCCGTCAAATGCTTTTAATGTTGTCGAAGATCGCAACAAGGTTGGAGATCCTAAAGTTTTCCAGCAACTCATCGACATAATACATGTAGATGCTCCCTCATCAATAATTGTTCGATGAACAGTTTTGTTGAGGGCTTTCACTTGAATGAGGAAAGCTAGTTGAGCTGGTAACTGAGGATCGTATCCTTTATGATTAAAGGACACAAGATTAGAATCCTTTGGGTCTATCCCACCGATAACTGATAATAAAGCCTGCTTTTGGGATCGGCAATTTTGCAATACCTCAAGTGTCAACATAGCGGATGGCGATTGGGCCAGATCTTCCACTATATTATAATGCTATGCTGCTCTGGCATGAGGATTAAATTTCGACTTGTGTACTACTCCCTTTGGCAGTTTTATTGTTAGCTCAGGAATGATGGGCGGTGCAACTTCTGTGGAAGTTGTTGTCGAACTACTAGGTTGATCTTTATCCTTGTTGTTTGACAGCTGTGGATTCCCGTAATCTTTGTTCCTTGTCGATATCAAAGCATCATTTTGCTGTTTCAAAACCGACAACATCAGTACTTGGGACGGGGAAGCATTTTCACTAGCAACTAGATTTGTTCCTGGTTTTGGAAATGGATCAGTCAATAATGCTGAGGTTTTTGAATTCTTGATGAATCTTTTAAGCTCAGCCTTATGTGGACAATCTCTTGTCCAATGATCCTCATCACATATTACGCATGGATTTTTTGGTTTCCTATCTCCAAGAGGGTTTGCAAAAGATTTTTCAGGTGATGATTCCTCCTATTTCTTATTCTTCCCTTTGTTTTTCTTCTTGCCTCTCAGTTGCTTGGTTTCTTTGCCTTTATCTATTGAGATGGCATTTACTTCAGAGGTGAGAAGTTATTATTTTGCATTTTGACTGGAAATCTTACGAGCCTTTTTAGATGTAGCCTTTGTCGATTTCGTGTCTGTCGTACCAATCACGCCATCGCTGGCATGAGAGTCATTGTTTGGTTTAGGAGGAGGGGGGATGGAAAATTCCGGTCTGGGAGTGTCAGCGATTTTATCGTAGAGCGTGCCAGACTGAGTATAAATTGAGTCTAAATATTGCGCACGAGCAATAACTTGCTCTTTAGTGACGACTCCTCCATTTGTCACATCTTCTGTAATGGAAGGTAATAAAGACTTAATAAACCATTCAGCTAAAAGCTGATCAGGAACATACATTTTTACCATTCTACGACGACATCGCCACTCATGAATATGATCGGATATGTGAGTGGCTGTTGTTTGCTTGAAGTTGGTAAGAAGTTCTGTTCCCGTTTCGTACCTTTTCGGTAACTGAGAATGGGTTAAAATGGTTGTGGCTAGGGTACTAAAGTTGTCAAACGAAGCTCTAGGTAACTCGATATACCATTTTGCTACCGGACCAGTTAACATCCTCTGGAAAAGGTGAAGTCTAATCGAATCATCATTTAGGGTGTTTGATGAACACCACAGATGAAATGTCATCACATGATTCGATGGGTCTTCACCTTGATTTGCATTAAATTTAGGAATATCTGACGGAAGTTTATGTGGAATCGCTGGCCACCAAGGGGCGTAAGCAATTGGATCGTTTGTTAACCTATTTAGATTCGGTAACTCCAAATTTGCCACGAAGGGTAAGTGTTGATTCAGGTTTGGCAAAGCATACCCAGGATATGACGGAATTGCCTGAGCAGTTGGTCTTTGCATACCAGCATAATGCATTTGATGCTGGTAACTTTGGTAAGGTTGATGGGCATAACCATTGTAGAACGGTTGATTTTGACCGTTTTGAATATACGATTGCCCACTATTTGCAAAGATTTGTTGCTCGGATCCTTGGTATACTTGTTGGAATTGCGGTTGTTGGTATTGTACCAGCCATGGTTGTGAAGCCATGTGCTGTTGTCCAATACTAACTGTTTGACCAAGATGAGGGGTAATTGTACCCATCTGTGCCTGTGTCATCCCACTAGTTGGCGATTGTGGTTGAGTCGTAGGCACAAGAGGCTGTTGCATTACCACCTGAGAAACCTAAGGTTGGCATACAACAGGCAACGCTTGTACTTGCACTGTCACAATAGCTGGTGTAGTCGGTATATTTGACATAGGTAAGCATTGTTGCATCGAATATACAACTCTTGGTTGTTGAGGTTGTATTGGTACCCAACCGCTAGATGTAATTCCAGCATAACGTGAATTTTGTTGTGAACTCTCGTATGGTTGTCCTCTCGAAGGAGACAATGAAAGGGTATACTGCCCCCCACATGGCAGTAATCTGGTACTTAAAGGAATGATTTTCCCTTAAGGACCGAACTGCCCAAATTGACACCCTGAAGGATCAATTTGCTGAGACTCAGCATAAGAGTTCCCGGATACTATTCCGGATGAACAAACAGGAACGGACCATACTGTCGAAATAACCCCTGAGTGGGCCCCGTCTAGCGATTGAGAGCTAGTTGGGATAGATGGTATGCTGGCGAACATTGTTGGAGTGACAGCAGGGAGTTCTGCCGTCGTTGTGTTGGATGACACAGTCCTTGATGTCGACGGTTGTTCAGACATTTCTAGTCTATCCAAATGATTGCCTAGCGATTCTATAGGAGCTTCCGATGGCAGTAGACTAATTTCTGACAAAGAAGGATATAGAGTGATCCCGACTCCAAATCGCGATGGAGTACTCGATGGAGGATCCTCCACAATCTCTTCTATAGCAATCAGACCAGGTGGAAGAGGTAGACCGTCAGGTCCGTAAAATATTTATGGTGCCAAAGAAGGTATAGAATTTGCAGTGACAGATGTTTGGGGAATAACACCTTCCGAATTAGCTATAGATGGAGCTGGTTGAGTAACACAGGTGTTTACCTTCACACTAGGATCAGTTCTACTATCCTTTGGTTGCTGTTGAACTTCTTCTATAAAGGCAGGGATACCAGAAATGTTTGGAGTAACCGGAGTCTCCGATGGTGTTGGAACACTTGTTCTAACTTTACCAGGGGAATTGGAACCGGTTAAACGAGTTCGCTTTGTCCGTAACAGTTTCAACTCTGGAGACAAAGACGGTTGACTCGTAAGCCTTCGCGAATGACTGGGTTTCAATAGACTTTCTTCCACGGTTGCGGATTACTCGATCAACTAAAAATCAAAGGGGAAGTATGTTTCCGAATTAGATGAATTTTAGACGCTTTGACACAACTTGTTTTTTCAATTTTTAAGAGTCGAGAAAAAACAAAAGATGACTCTAGTCGCCTTTGATTTTTAATGAGCCTGAAGTGACAAGTGCTCAGATGGACCTTTTCCATTAAGTAGTCTGAAAAGGAATGAAAGGGACTGCTATAGAAATCTAGACAGAGGGATTACCAAACTAATCGCAAAACTGCAAAATACTTTTTACGATACGGCAGTCAATCTTCCCGAATGCTGTGTTCAGTACATTGCGATCAATAGGGCGACAGACATGGCTTCCTATGGATAAAGGATAAAGCCTATTGTGGTCTCCCAAAATATACTCGACGGTACGTGGGAGCAAAAGTCCGTACTGGCACTTATCATCTCAAAGTGGAGGAATCACCCAACCAACAGTGAAAACAACAGTTACCAGGCTTTACGACGCCGGAATACGTCTCTAGCATAGACTTCTAGATGTTGTGCGTTAGGTTCCAAAGCGTTTTTAGATTCATTAAATTTATTTTATAGTTGATCTTGCTTAAGAAATTTGCCTTTCAGGTTCATCGCATGATATAGATGTACAATTCCTAAAATGCAATCTAAGATAATAAACAGTCGTTTAATCTTCTTTTTGCAATGAAAATCCTAGCTACTAAGGAAAGAGAGATAACTTCTTTCAACAAAGAGCAGAGAGCACAAACTATATGCACTGTCCTAAATCAAACCAATAAACAGTTTAAATGCAAATGCACATGCATGTATTTGTTTTCAGCCTTCTTAATGTGTGAATGATAAAAAGAAAGCTAAGCACAAATCTGAATTATTTTCCAAAGCGACAATTACTAACAAGTTTCTTTTCAAAACAAAATGAGGACAATGACAACACTTTGCGATTTGGAATTGAAAACTTGTTTTCGACACTAGAAAAACTACTAATTCAGATCAAATACAAGAGTAATAGTGTAATCGACTATCAAGAACAATCATATTCTCTTCTATGATTGAAAACGACACTTGCGACACTTTCAAATCAAGAAACGACAATACAATTACACTACTTCTTTGTAAAGGAGAACTGAAAATGACTCAAAAATACATAAAAACATTTATAGTTCTTTGCACAATGGAGGCAGAATAACATCAAGGAACTGGGTTTCAAAGAGAGGTGTACTGACTACAGGCAGCAAAACTCCTGAATAGAGCTGAAAAGAGTGAACACAGAAACCAAAATTTAGGAACAAGGCCTTGTCTGATCAGCGCACCTGTAACACAGTGAAACTGAAATGCAATGCACCTACTACACTCAGGAAGTGCACTGCATTTGAAGTTCACAGAACAGATAGTGCGCTGGACCAGGGACGAGACTTTGATTGGGTTCCGGGTCACAGTTTGCAGTTCAGTTCAGGGATTTAGGCCGAGCAAGTGGTAATCAGTAAATCAATCACAGGGGTAGATCTAAGGAGGTTACTAGAGCCACCACGAGGGCAATTAGAAAGCTTGTAAATCAATCGTTTAATTCATAAACAAAACTCGGAGATTGACTGAAGCAACGTTGATCTACTTTGCACTTGCATAGCAAATGCAGTTTGAAGGCTAGCTGGCTTGACTTTAGGCTCCATCTGTAAGTTTATAAAGTAAACAAATGTAGATCAACAAACAATCTACTCGCTCCCCAGTGGAGTCACCATTTTGTTATCGGGAATATTGTCTATGCAGAGCTGCTAATCCCACAAAGGCTGGTAGCTACCTTAGAAACAAACACACTAAAAAACTACTTTCGTTTTCCTTTATGAGAAATAGATAAGAGAAGAATAAGGATACCAACCTCTGTCTTGCGCTTGGTTCCTTGCTCGATTCCTCTCTCTTCTGGTAGGTCTTTCCCACTCGCTTCCTTGTATACCTAGCTTCAAAGAGTACCTGTAGAATCAAAGCAGCATAACACTATCCAAGAACATAGATCTATTATCATAAGCAATATAGGATCAGATGTACATTGACCACACAAATGCATAAATCATCAATCATACAAGAATATGGAGGAAAACTTGAATAGCTTTATTGATAATCAAGAAAGAGCAAAGAGGATTACAACCAATTGTTCTAACCCAACATCATCCTCTCAGCAAGTAAGCCATTCTTCACCTCATGAAAAGCTTAGATCACCCAACACTATGATATTGCACCAAGAAACCAACAGCACTTCCTTACAAGATACAAAATTCCAGCCCCCGGATCTCTGGGATGAGGGATCCATATATAGATGCCTGCAAGGGAGGTGAGCCAACTTTTGAGAGTTGATTAGTGTCTTCTCTTTGATAGTTCTTGATTCCACTTGGAGATTGATGATCTCTTACTCATTCCTGGTCGAATTCAGAGAGGCAAGTGTCACAGGAGAGGTTTTTGGAAGATTTCATGCTCCTCCACCTTGCGGATTGACCCTGCCATTTGTCCCTTCTCGCCCATCTGTTAAAATTAGCAACCAGGGAAAAACTTCATGTGGGTCATCTTATTCATGGCTGATAATATTTTTATTAGATTCCTCTCATCGAGAGGCATAAGATTGATATAAAGATCATCCGATTCCGATAAGTATTCATGGAGATATGAATTTATTTTGATTATGGAATTATTATCAAGCCGACCTACAACTCATGTAGGCTCAGAAGCCCAACAGTCGCATCTATTCACCCACCAACGTTGTGTATAAATCTAAGAGGACTTTTTCCTCATTTCGACTCACTCATCTCATCATATCTCTCTCTCTCTACTGCGCAGATACGAGTCTCTTCTCTACTGCGCTGAAATGGGTCTCTCTCTCTCACACATGTGAAGCCCGAAGCTGCTGAATTTGAAGCTGCAACTGCAGAAGTAAAGATTGAATTGTGTGGCCTAGAAGATCTTCTCTTTGGAACTATGTTGTAGGTTCATCTGAACCTCCTTTGAAAGCCATAACTTTTGGTGGTGGAATGAAGTCAATCCGACAAACGGTTTGCAAGATATCGACTGCCCTAGTTTGAGGCCGGAAACTGCTGAAACTGAAGCTGCAACTGCAGAAGTAAAGATTGACTTGCGTGGCCTAGAAGATCTCCTCTTTGAACTATGCTGTAGGTTCATCTAAACCTCCTTTGAAAGCCGCAACTTTTGGTGGTGGAATGAAGTCAATCCGACGAACGGTTTGCAAGATATCGACTGCCCTAGTTTGAAGCCGGAAACTGCTGAAACTGAAGCTGCAACTGCAGAAGTAAAGATTGACTTGAGTGGCCTAGAAGATCTCCTCATATGAACTGCACTGTAGGTTCATCTGAACCTCCTTTGAATGCCGCAACTTTTGGTGGTGGAATGAAGTCAATCCAACGAACGGTTTGCAAGATATCGACTGCCGTAGTTTGAAGCCAGAAACTGCTGAAACTGAAGCTGCAACTGCAGAAGTGAAGATTGACTTGCGTGGCCTAGAAGATCTCCTCATCTGAACTGCGCTGTAGGTTCATCTGAACCTCCTCTGGAAGCCGAAACTTTTGGTGGTGGAATGAAGTCAATCCGACTGTCGGTTTGTGAGATATGGTCTGCCCTAGTTTGATAATGAAGCCACTAATGCTGATGCTACAGATCTAGGGTTTGTTACTGCTGATATGAATCAGATTTATTGTACTATTTCTCTCTACTGAATTATTGAAGATAATAGAAGATTTGATCAAAGGGTTTCCCCACACATTGTGGGGTTTGTCCCTGGCTAGCCGCCACATCTTGTGTCTCTTGTCTTGGCTTGTTTTCTGTCGATCGTTTAATGTTCTATTTGCACTTTACTTTATGTACATGTGATTGCTAATCAGTGGAATATAATAAGAAAAAGAAGTAAACTATTATAAGAATAGAACATACCATAACGTAACATGGTATCAGAGTTGAGGTGAAGACAAAGCCCAAGCAAGAGCAAGATAAATCATTGAAGATAAGATTGGCAAGGCTATCCTAAAAGAACTATGGGGTCCTCAACACTCTTTCCTGCCGAAGACAAGCTCCGTGAGAAAGCTTACTATCACAGATGGAAGATGTCTATCAATCTAACCCTTGAAGATCAAGGAGTGCTGGACCATGTAAGAGGCAATATTGTTGAGCCTTCATCAAATGCATCTACTGCTGCCTGGATCAAATGGAAAAATGGAGAAGTCAAAACAAAGAAGATCATCTGGGACTCTATCGACAAGCGCTTGGTGGCCTACATCTCTGATCTAGACACCTCCAAGGAAATCTACGACAGACTGGTGAGTTTATTTAAAGTTAATGATGCAAATCAAGTTTTGTTTCTTAGAAATAAGTTGAGGGAAATCAAGAAGGGTAAAGATGAAAGTACGCAAGCATACTTCTTAAGAATCACCGAGATCAAGAACGATCTCCTATCTATTGGGGAAACCATTACTGACAGAGAAATGGCACTCACAACTCTCGGAGGATTACCATCTGAATAGTATGTGTTCAGGACTACTCTTCTGAACAATAATGTAATTCCTAGTTTCGAGGAATTAATGGCTAGATGCATTCAAGAACAAACAAGAGTAGAAGAGCAGGAAATGCCCTTGCCTAAAGGTCCTCCTGCTGCTTTTTCTTCTCATGCTAAGAAAAGAAATAATTCTGGGTCTAAATCAAAAAGAAAGGCTAGATTTAAGGGTGGAAGAAAAGGACGATGTTTCATTTGCAATAAAGCAGGTCACTATGCAAGGGAATGCCCTGATAGAAAGGACTCTCACCGTGACGATGATCGAAATCCCTCTGATGGCAATCAAAGGAATGAGAAATTCAACCGCAAAGGTAAGAGGAGAGCTGGGAATCAAGGAAGAGGACAAGCATTCAAGAAGGCTAGAAATTCCAGGATGTATTAAATGCACCTGACCTCAAAAAGAACATAGTGTCCATCTTGGCAATGGAAGACAGAGGCTACAAGGTAACCTTCAGCAATGGCAAGGTATGTATATGGAAAAATAATGTTAAAGATGCCTTTACTCTTGGGTTTAGTGTTGATTCATTATATCAGGTCGATGGAAGTCCGCTAGGTGTCATGTCTTGTGACACAACTCTTTAGTCCGAACTTTGGCATCAGAGGTTTGCCCACCTTCATTACAAAGCTATACTCGGTGTAAGACAAATGGTGTCAGGGATGCCCGAATTTTGAGTAGAGAAAGAAGGTGTATGTCCGGGATGTGCCGAAGGAAAGCTCAAAAGGGGACCATTCCCCTCATGCCAAAGCAAGACCTCCGATATATTACAATTGGTTTAATCAGGCATACCTGAGGTTGGCATTAAGAGGGAGACTTCTACACCACATACTCCTGAGCATAATGGTGTGGTGGGAAGGAAGAACCACATGATGATGGAAGTTGTCCGGGCCATGCTACATGATCAAAGACTTCTGAAGTTTCTATGGGCTGAAGCTGCAAACACTGCCGTATATGTACAAAATCGATGCCCTCATCAAGCATTGGGTTCCAAGACTCCTAAAGAAAAATTCACCGGTAAGAAACCTGATGTTTCTCATTTTAAAATTTTTGGAAGCCCTGTATACTTTCATGTGCCGAAAGAGAAAAGAAATAAATTGGGAGCATCTGGAAAGAAGGGAATTTTCGTGGGCTATGGTGAAAATACTAAAGGCTATAGAATCTATATAGCCGGTTAAAGGGAAGTCATAATTAGTCATGATGTCACCTTTGATGAAGATATGGCTCTCAGCAAGGTGATCAATCTTTCGACTTTGAGGAGCTCTCAAGAAGCCGACACCAGGGAACCGAAAGAAAAGGATGATGAATCAATGCCTGATGTAGAAGAACCCATGGATCCGATTGATCCTCCTCCATATGAGCCTTCCTCTTCTAGGAAGAGGCCTTTATGGCTTAAGGGGTTACTTGATGATGTTGAAGGACATGCTGCATCCCGAGGAACCTTTCATCAAAGTAAGAAACTTAATAGGTAGCAAGGATACCTAACCATCATACAAAATGAGCCTTCGTCATTCTCAGATGCCGTCAAGCATCAAGTATGGAAGGATGCTGTGACTGGAGAATACGAGTCTATCATAAAGAATGATGTTTGGGAATTAGTTCCCAGACCCCAGGACAAGACTGTTGTTACTTCCAAATGGCTTTACAAGATAAAGCATGTAGCAGATGGAAGCACGGAAAAGTATAAGGCTCATTTTGTTGCTCGAGGTTTCTCCCAAAAGGAAGGTATAGACTATGATGAGATATTTGCACCTGTTACCAGATATACGACCATCCGCTTGATCATAGCCCTTACCGCTTCACAAGGATGGAACCTACATCAGATGGATGTCAAGATTGCATTCTTGCATGGCTCGATCAAAGAAGAGGTCTACGTGGAGCAACCCGAAGGATTTGAGATTTATGATTGAAAATCTCATGTATGCAGGTTGAAGAAAGCTATCTATGGGCTGAAGCAAGCACCCCGAGCATGGTATGAGAGGATCGATAGCTACTTGATGAAGCTGGGATTCACGAGGAGTGAAGCTGATCCTAACCTTTACTTTAAGGTTGAAGATGACAAGCCTCTCATACTGGTGTTGTATGTGGATGACCTCTTTCTAACAGGTGCAAACCCTCTCATTCACAAATGTAAGAGGGAGATGGCTTCTGAATTTGAAATGAAGGACCAAGGACTTGAAGTGTGGTAGAATCCAAGGGAAATTTTCCTATCTCAAGGAAAATATGTGGTAAATATATTGGAAAGATTCGGTATGATGGAATGCAAGCCTGTGACTACCTCGAGGATATTAACTTTTAGAAGTTATATGGTAGTGATGTCGGACCAAATTTGGGAAATGCCTCTGAGTTTCATAAACTCATTCACATTGATGTTCTTGGTGAACCTCCATCCGAACATATGTTTTGCAGTTAGCATTGTGAGCTCATATTTGGTTGAGCCTCACTGGATTGATGCCAAGAATCTTATGAGATATCTTTGTGGTACAATGGGTTAAGATACACTGCCGGAGATATAAGACTACTTGGATATACTGATGTTGATTGGGCAGGCAGTGTGGTGGACCGTAAGAGCACTTCCGGGTGCTGTTTCACCTTGGGATCTGCTTCGATATCCTGGATGAGCAGGAAGCAGAAATCGGTGGCTTTGAGCACCGCCGAAGCAGAATATATTGCTGCTAGCATGACCTCGTGTGAGGCAGTCTGGTTGTGAAAGCTCTTCAGTGAGCTGTTTGGATTTACATTGGATACCACTGTGATTCTCTGTAACAACCAGAGGTGGGATTCGATTATTGAGGAATCCCGTATTCGTCGATTGCTCCAGCAGATAAACATCATCTGGGATATGGTATAAATATAAGAGGACTTTTTCCTCATTTGGACTCACTCATCTCATCACATCTCTCTCTCTCTACTGCGCAGATATGAGTCTCTTCTCTACTGCGCTGAAATGGGTCTCTCTCTCTCACACATGTGAAGCTGGAAGCTGCTGCCTTTGAAGCTGCAACTGCAGAAGTAAAGATTGACTTGCGTGGCCTAGAATGTCTCCTCTTTGGAACTGCGCTGTAGGTTCATCTGAACCTCCTTTGAAAGACACAACTTTTGGTGGTGGAATGAAGTCAATCCGACGAACGGTTTGCAAGATATCGACTGCCCTAGTTTGAAGCCGGAAACTGCTGAAACTGAAGCTGCAACTGCAGAAGTAAAGATTGACTTGCGTGGCCTAGAAGATCTCCTCTTTGGAACTGCACTGTAGGTTCATCTGAACCTCCTTTGAAAGCTGCAACTTTTGGTGGTGGAATGAAGTCAATCCGACGAACGGTTTGCAAGATATCGACTGCCCTAGTTTGAAGCCAGAAACTGCTGAAACTGAAGCTGCAACTGCAGAAGTAAAGATTGACTTGCGTGGCCTAGAATATCTCCTCATTTGAACTGCGTTGTAGGTTCATCTGAACCTCCTTTGAAAGCTTCAACTTTTGGTGGTGGAATGAAGTCAATCCGATGAACGGTTTGCAAGATATCGACTGCCCTAGTTTGAAGCCGGAAACTGTTGAAACTGAAGCTGCAATTGCAGAAGTAAATATTGACTTGCGTTGCCTAGAAGATCTCCTCATCTAAACTGCACTGTAGGTTCATATGAACCTCCTCTAGAAGCCGAAACTTTTGGTGGTGGAATGAAGTCAAGCCGACTGTCGGTTTGTGAGATATGGTCTGCCCTAGTTTGATAATGAAGCCGCTAATGCTGATGCTACTGATCTAGGGTTTGCTACTGCTGATATGAATCAGATTTATTGTACTATTTCTCTCTACTGAATTATTGAAGATAAAAGAAGATTTGATCAAAGGGTTTCCACACACATTGTGGGGTTTGTCCCTGGCTAGCCGCCACATCTTGTGTCTCTTGTCTTGGCTTGTTTTCTATCGATCGTTTAATGTTCTATCTGCACTTTACTTTATGTACATGTGATTGCTAATCGGTGGAATATAATAAGAAAAAGAAGTAAACTGTTATAAGCATAGAACATACCATAACTTAACACCATCACACCCCATAGAAGGGTTTTTTGACATGCATCACACCTACTATGTGTATTCAGGTGGGATGCAATGCACTTTGCCTATGGAGCAGGTGAAATGGTCTAGTTTTGACCAGTTCTGAGTAGTTTTTCATGGAGAACTTCTGGGAGATGCTATAATTAGTTGACCTTGTTCTTTTAGGGGTTGGAACAACACATTTAGGGACTTAGGAGCCCTTGGTTTATGGACATTTATGCCTGGGGGTTGCAGTGCCCAAAAATGTCTTTAACACATCCGTACTGCGCACCCTTCCCTAGTGTGGAGTTCTGTTGTGGCTCCATCCTACAGCTAGTATAATACTTCGCATGGAAGGGTGACCAAGTTTAATCCAAAGCCCTTGAGCCGACTGACCATAGCTCTGTCTTCCACATTATCCGCTATCAGTGCCCCCTCTAGTAGCACAATAGTATTAGCCATTTTAGCTTGTAGCAACTGTTCGGTTATAGATGCACACGTGGTCCCATGGGCGGCGACCATTTCCTGTTGGGGGGCCCACACTTGAAGATCTTGGATTTGCATCCTGAGTGCCCCCAACACAGTCTGTTGTTCCGTCATTGCTTCTTGGATCAGTTCCCTAGTGGCTTTACGAACCGTGTCGTCGATGTCATATAGGTCACCTTTGATCAGTGTAATCGGCTCCACTTCCAACTTGGAAGCCTTGGTCTTCATCCATGGCCCAGTGCATTCTGCTATGCACAATCACTTCAACTGTGATGAGGTGGTGCTTGGCTCCACACCTTCTGTCACATTATCCATTTCCGGCTCTCTGGTCATGTTTGGGCCTCTTTTGTCCTCTGTTGTAGCAACCTTGTCTGTGGTAGCCTGCGCTGCCTCCCGGGATGCATGTGCTTCCTCAGCGAGCTATTCATTCCACTTTTGTTGTGCTAGGAACTTGGCGGTAGCCTTCTGGTTTTGGATTTCGGTCTCATCGCACCCTACTGCATCTGGTCCATGCCATTCCAGTGGCCAGGTATTAAGCACTGCAAAAACAATGTCATCAATGGTGATGAAGGGAAGTGTGGTCCACGTCTAATCTGGATCCTTGCACGCCTAGATATACACATGGTGCATATTCGCCTTAAAGTCGGCAATGTTTTATACACTGTCATATACCTCGACAGATAGGCAGGTTGCTGGTTGATCCACTCTCGTATGCTCACGTCCATCAGTATCCAGAAAATCTTGACTTGGATTCTTGTGGCATCCTTCGTTGCCCATAGCTACACGTATTTTGCTACCTTTGGCCAAACCTAGTCTAGGGTAGGAAACTGACTATCCTTGGGCAATTCAACTGTAACCAATAGGATGGATAAGAGCAACCATGCATAGTGGAAGCCCTTACCCTGCTCCTGGGCCTCCCTACAGTTTGTCAGGAATTTGTCGCGGAGAAACTCTGCCCAATTGAACTGTACCCCTTCTACTCATTGTTCAGCTAACGCAATTACCATTGCTGGTACCTCACTGCCTTGACATTTTCTCATGACCTTTCCTGCCAGCAACTGGGTAGAAATGTGGACCCCTTTGTCCTAAATACTAGTAATAACATACCCTGTCTGCTTTTTCTCCAACTTATACTTCTTTTTCATGGCTTCGGCAATCGTTAAGTTGCCACTCATGCCAACTATTTCTATGGGGTCCCTTCCTTCATAGGGAAGCCGAGAGATCGGATGAATGAGCTCCACCATGATGGGGATGGGTTTTTCTAGCCATAAGTACCCATCGTGCACCAGGCAGAGCAGTTGCTTGATGACAAATATCATGATTGGGGCCCGATGAAAATGTGGAATTGACAGGAGGTGGAGTAGCCCGGCCTCCTCCACCCCTCGCAGCCATTTCTGCGGCTGTAGTGTTGTAACGGCCCCCTCCATGCTTTGTTCCATTAGTTCGCTAGTTTCCAAATGGGGAAACTTCTCAGTATCCGCAAGGTCCCAGTCTTCAAATTTCATAGTGGGAATGCGGCCAATCACCATTCTTTTGAACGAAACCCCTTTAGGGAGGGACGAGGTTATAAGTGTGCTTTTAATGACATCCAAATATTTAGGTACCTTGACCCTCCCTTTCCGTGGAGGGACATACTTAGGCCATTTTGCTAGAGCCCGTACTGGTTGGATATCTTCTTCCATCTCTTCCTCTGGTTCCATCTCTTCGACAAAGGTCAGAGGATCCTCTTCCTCATCATCACTCTCAATAGTAACCATTTTTCCCTTTTCTTCCATCGATAGTTTACTGAATAGTGGATTTCATGGAGACATCCGGACTGGTCCTACCACTTGTGGGTCCTTCTTGGTCCGCGACGTCCGGGGTGATTTAGGGATCTCAGCTACACACCCTACCTGTGGCATAGGGTTTTGCATAACGTCCTTGGTCATGGATATCATCCTAATTAGGGACTCCTGCATATCCTTCGACAATGCTTGAAACCACAGACTTGTTCTCACGATTTCCTCATTCATCATGCTCCTGTCTGCTTGATAATGGAACAACTTAATATGCAAAGTGCCAAGGGTTGTTTGGTGATAGGCCACCTATGCTTTATATGCCTCTTTGAATTCAAATTCGACCATTCCCCCCTTTTGTGGCTCATTAATGCGATTTTGGTGGTAGATCCGTTCAACCCTATGTCTTAATTGCCCGTTGTCCACTCCTCGGTGTCTTAAATGGGACATCTTGTCATGAACAGTATCTGCAATGGTCACCTTCCATCCTCCCCACGCGGCAGCACAGTCCCTTGTATGCAGACGCATTCTGTGCTTCATACTGATTTTGCATGCCATGTCCGAGCCGTGCGACCCATCTACAGACTCTTTTATAGTCCCGCACCCTCTCTCAACTGCATGGAGCGCTAAGACTGGGCCTTCTACAGATAGTCAGGTGGTTGCACCCCTGGTGAGGGATTTCAATTTTCTTGCTAGCCTTGGTTGCAGGCACCTTTCGAGTACCTTTGTATCTGGTAGCCCATCGCGCTCTGCTGTATATGGTACACTCCCCCATTAGTGCAGTCATAGCCATGATAGAAGGGTCGCAACTCATTCTAGTACTGTAGTAGTGCCGGTTAGGTTTGGTCCCCTTATTCTCTGATTCGCGTGGCCCACTTGTGCGACTTCAATTTTCACTTTGCTAATTTCTTCATCCAACATCGTGCTTTTCCTCCTCATCCACGCCCATTCTTCCTCGAGTGTGTGAATTTTCAAGCTATCACACCGAATGGCTTCCTGTAATTGTCGAATTCCTTTACCCTAGTCCTCGTGTCCTGTATGAATTGTGGGGGCTGCGATCTAGGGAGATTCCGTTGTCCTCCTGATTTCATCTTGTCATATCAATGATAGGATCACCTTCGCACCCCTCTTTTTTCTTATGGTCCTATATGCCCATTGAACCCTTAGTACACATAGATTCTTGTTGGTTTGTTTTATCTGGCGAACTCTCTTCATGTTCCCAACTATGTTTCTCATTACTTTGTCGCAAACAATTGGCGGAATGCGTCGCTTTTCTTGCTCTCGTGGTGGGTTTTGATTTTTGATCCTTAGTCAGGTAGGCGGTTGCACAACATTCATCTGCATCCTATGCCAGCAGTGGATGCTCAAACCGCTTTGTGCTCCAAACTGTACACGCTCCCGCCTTCTACATTCATGCTAGGTCCACCTATTTTTTTGACGTGTATTCCACCCCTATGCAGTTGCCGCACACAGTGCCCCTGTTCGCACATCGTGTCACTTTGGTTCCAGTATCATCTTTTCACAATGGTCCATGGATTCCTCGACGATTGTTGCACCCTCATCGGTAGGCAGTTCTGTTGGTTCAGTCATCATGCGTCGCAATGATCTAACCATCATATTACAATTTATCATTGTTACTTCATGCAATCGGTTCTACCATCGCTCTATCTCTTCATCTAAATCTGACGTGCAAGAACTGTCACGTTCCCATGAGATTCTCCCGTCTGCTGTCAGATTCACCTGATCCTAGTCTTGCACTGTTATCTAGTAGATGTTGTCCAGTTCATTGTCACTATCCTCATCGCGCATAGGTTCAGTGTAGCATGCTCCTTTGGCTAGGTGTAGCAGAACTATTACGCGGAGCGACTTTTTCTCAAATATCATCTTCCATCTTTTTAGGTTGATGACCCTATTCATGTCCTTGCCCCAGTCTATTCCTAGCAATGCGGGGTATAGATTACTGTCATCAACAATTTCTATTACCTCAAAGTTCGTTTGTGTACTTACGCCTTAAATGTTGACTGTCACCCCTTGCAACCTTCCCATTGGTAAGATCTTTTGTTGGTTGGCCATGCGTAATTGAATAGGAGACCACTGTAGCGCAGGCCTGCCCATGCATTCGCACATCTATTTTGGTAATACATTTGCATTTGACTCCAAATCCAGGATGACCTGATCCATCTCATACTCACCAATTTGTGCCGTCAATCGCATTTCCCGCCCGGTGCACAAATCATGCTTTCCAAGTTTCTGGACCACGCATGGCTCTCCTAACCTTGCGCACTTAGTGTTGACCTCTTGTAGTCCCTTAACTTCCTTATTGTCGTGTAGCAACTTCATACATGTCTTTAAAAAGGTAGTAAGCATAGAAGGATCCATTCCCAGCTCAAGTTGATCCTTACTACCTGAGGTAGAGGTCTCCATGAAGCTTTTATTAGCTTCCTTAAATATTTCCTTCACACATTCCATCTCAGACTCAGGTTCCTTTGTAGAAGCCTGGCAAACCTTCGAATCTTCTCCGAGCTATTTTATTTTATCTTCCCCTACAGTTGCATCGTTTCTGAGTACCATGTTTATGTTGGGGTCCTCTTCACGAGGTTCGAACCTCATCATTTGGATATTTTGGGTTGGAGTAGGTTGTAGTACCACTTTCTCGCGCATTTGGGCAATCAGTGTTAGACAATCTATCATTTCATGATCAAACTGCTCACAGTACGAACAAGATATTCTCGTCGGGTTGGTATAATCATGAGCGTAGTGCCCCGGCCATATGCAATTATAGCAGATCAGTTGTTTGCGACCTCGTCCAGGTCCGATTCCTCCTCTCCCTTGTCAAAATCCTTGGAATCCACCGTGTGCCCCCGCGGCTGGATGGAAACCTTGCGTTTCAGTCTGCATTCGATAGGCTAGGGTCCTATCCATCATTTTCTCATAACTCTGACACGTTCGCTCGTCATGACCCACCGATCTACAAAAGTTATAGTACAGTTGTTGTGGAGTCTGGTTATACTTCTACAAGAGGTGACAGTTGTCTGTCATGTGCTTTCCTCCTACTTGACAAATCGCGCACCAGAGTGTGGGTGTCGCACTTGGCCCTACTTATACCTCTGGCCTCAATGGCATCAGTCCCCCTCCCACCAAATAGTTCGCGAATACAGGGTAGTAATCCTTATCATGACCCAAGCCCTTACATTTTATACACCACACTCCTTCACGCGCCTCCGGTCGTGGTACCCTATCTTTCTTCAGGCTTCGCATCTCTAGCATAGGTTTTGTAGTTGCGCATGGATTGGTTGAACTCCCAACCCATGATCTTGCATTGGAGTTTCATGCAACCTCATCGCTATCTTTAATGCTTCAGCCTGGGTTGAGATCTTCTGCTGTGACAACGTCATCCTTAGTTGCGGTGTCAAGGTTGCCATAAACCAGGCATGGTGTTATGCATCTGAAAGCGTTATATTAGCCTCATGGATCATACTTTTCAGGCGCTGATCCAAATCCCATGGAGTCTCGCCTGGAAGCATCACAATTTCCTTGACTCTGATGATTGATTGAGTTTCTGATTTCGGTCGCCTAAACTCTTTGTTCAATGCATCCTAGATCTCCACTATTCTCATGTTTGGATGATCACTAGAGTGCTTGATATACCACGTCAACGCGCGATCATGCAATGTGCTCACTAAAGTAGCCTTTTTAATGTTATCATCCGTAATGCCTTGGGCTTCCCATACTGCCTTTACCACGAACCAGAACTGATCTGGTTACTCATTTCCTATACCTCTAAATACGGGCAACAGTATCGTACTAGCCATTCCAACCCTTGGAGGTGGTGGAGGTGGGGTGGGTGAAGATGGGGTCGATGTAGGTGAAGTGGGTGATGGCGTGGATGTAGGTGATAACTGTGGAATGTGCTGCTTTAACAACTAGACCACACTTCTCGAAGAGAACCCAGCGAGCTCCTCCTTGCTTTCTCACAAAAGTGAAATCAGGGGACTATTCTATAATCTTTCGATCCCTCGGTAGCCTCTTCCACTCCGCATTGTCCTAGAGATCAATGGATTCACATAAACTATTTTTCACATAACAACATTTTAATCCATGTATTCAACGATTTGATGCACCTACCTTGTGGTCCCTTGAGAAAACACCGCTCAACTTTGTTGTAGCTCACTATTGTGTCTATCGCGAGCTTATTGATAAACCCTCCTATTATCTGATCCAGCGAATAATCTACTACTCATTCGATTTTATCTTCAGATGCCTCTGGCCTGCGCACCAACTCTGGAGTCCACATGATGGGCTGTTCAAGTCTGCACCTTCCCTAACTATCAACTAGCCTCACGATCCACTAATACAGTTCTGTCGAGAAGGATGCAAAGAATATCTCGTGGTTTTCCATGTATATGTAGTGAACCAACCACCTCTTCTCAGATATCTGTGGAATTTTGTTTTCCTATACCACAAACACGCAAAGCTTCTGATCCAACCAATCATCAATCTCTTTCTTCATAGGGTTCCAATGTTCTAACATCAGACATCCCTTAGGCAGATCCCAGTCCCAGCAATGGAACCATTTGTTGCCTTGATGGGGCCCGACCTAGGTTTGGAAGTGTTTAGCCAAACAAATCCTGCATTATCAGCCCTTTCGGCAACAATCTGTGGAGCGCAAATTGAAGTCTCACCCGAGGTAGTATGGGAGGGTGCTGGAACCAGGTTTCTACACGCTAGGGATATCTTGATGAGGACTGGAAGGGGCGCAGACCGATCTACACACACGCACTACTTTGCACAGTTGTCTGGCCTTCACATAGCTCGACGACAAGGCACTTCCTAGATTCTTATTATTAATGTGTTTATTATAGATCAGATCTAATTCATAAGGTCTTTAATCAAGCATTCAATAGTTATAACCAGCGCGCACAACCATAAATCTTACAGATATGCATAAACTCAGAACATAAGCATAAACATATAGATCTGCAACCAAATGCACAATAATTCAGAAACACTTATCTTTATTAATCTTCTATTCAATACAATCAGTTCCACCCTGCGCACTCAGCTGCAGGGGTCCATGCACATAGCTGCGGACTCTACCAGGCCTCTGTGCACATAGCTGCAGAGCCTACTCTAACTACTACCAACCACGACTCGGACTTACAGAACCAGAGCACTCTTGCTTTTACAAACCCATACACTTCAGATTTTAATCCAAGCTACCAAAACAAAATACTTTCTACCCTTAGAGCCTCGCTCTATTTATACATTCCGATGGTTCACGAACAATGGGCAGGCCGACTCGCTTTCTATTATTTTACGTTATTTTCGGGTGGACAACCCTTTGGATCAACTGATTACAATTCACTCTTCGTGCACTTCGCGGAGCCTTTACCATACTTTTACCCAAAATTTTGGGTTTTGAGCCCCAAAACCCTTACGCGGGGAACCCGCTACCCAACAGTGATATGTTATAATCTGCCATCACGAAGAGATATAAGCCCAACCTTGAGAGATATCTTCCTATCAACCTATCTATGTGGAGGGAAACAATAAAAGTCTAATCACCCAATGCCCAAAGTTTTTGGGTAATGACCACAACCTAGTATAATGAGAAAGGGCACATGTGAAATATTAAAGTGCTAATGGTATAATTCATTGCACTAAAGGGAGTTATAGTTTGAATTATTAAGAGTGTGTATGTTGCAGTAGTGAGAAAGCCATGACCATCAATGAGTTAGCAAGAAAATAGTGACCTAGTTAACCCACGATACCATGGGTGGAAACCATGGATTCTTACCCATGGTAATAGATATCACAAGATCTAAATATTGAGTTAAACATTATATCATGTACTTAGCCTACATATTTCAAAATATCAAGAGAATTGTAGAAGAACAAGTCATGAAGGTGGAGAGAAGAGAGGTAGAGAGAAGAGAGGTAATAGCATGGACTGTGTACAAAGAGATTGTAGAACAGATATGAATGCAGATCTAAGATGAAGTTGAAGATCAAGCTAAGCTCAAAGCAGAAGAAAGTGTAAGGAGAGGATGACCAATGTGAGATATGGGTTAGTAAAGAGAAGAATAAATTAGTGATATCAAAAACTGTGCATATATAACTGTGTTAAACATGAAAGAGTATATTGTTGTTATCTGTAAAGAGGTAAGAGTTGGATTAGAGATAAAGGAGTTTGTACGAGTAATTTTAAATGGAATGCTTATCGATCTGAGTTTTAATATATTATGAAAAAGGTATCAGATTAGAAGAGTAGGTTGGTATTTGTAAATTAGGGTATTGGTGTCTCCTTCAGGTTGGTTCTTGTAAATCTTAGGTGATTCATGTCTCCTTCATTTTGGAGCCTATAAATCTTAGGGACAAATGTTTCCTTCAAGTTGGTGCATTTAAATTAGGGGATCAATGCCTCCTTCAAGTTGGTTCTAGTAAATTGATGTAACAATAGGTTAGTGCCTACAATCATCACCCAAAGAATAATTTTTGTTCTTGTTTTTCTACCATATGGGTTTCCACGTAAATATTTATGTCTCTTGATCTATGTGTGTATTATTTGAGTTATGGTGATATTATGCGTTTATTAAGAAATAGTTAGAAGATATCAAACATTGTTTAAAGTTTTATCATACTAATTCAAACACCCTCATGACTTAGTTTTACCTTGGATTCAAGAATTGAGATCAAAGCACGTGTCTTCATAAAAAGGTTAACCATTGGAAAGTATACTTCAAATGGATCACGTTTTAATATTTGGAAGGTAATATTTAAGTATCATCTAGGGGTTCAAGACTAGCATATACGGAAATTTAGTGGATAGATGGAGGAACTATAAGTATAGTACATAAGCCATGAAAGTTATTTTGAGTTTACTATCAAAATGAGATTTAGATAATTAAATGATTTATTTTGACACAACGAAAGAAATGTTAGACAAGTTGCAATGGATTTTTGATTGGACATGGTATTCAAATGGCGTATGAAATCAAGAAGTGGTCTCAAAAGGAAGAAGTACAGAAATAGTCAAACAAGATCAAATATCATGAGTACTCAAGGGATGGATCAAATATGAACGAAGACCAAATTGAGAGGAGATTGTGAAAGGGATTAGGAAAATGTAAACTAATTTATAAATGCTTCAAATGTGGAGAAATAGGTCATGATGCTTATAATTATTCAAATATCGAGAAGAACAACAGTGAGGATGAAAATAATAGTAATGGATATATATAATTAAAAAACCTTCTCAACCATTGATGAATAATTTAGTCAGAAAAATAGATGAGATGTATTAAATGTAGAAGATGTGTACTCTATCTCAAGAGAATAAAGAAAGGGAAAAGGTAATTGACCATTCTCTCGAAATTGCCTTAAAGTTGGTCAATTCTCTTCCAAATGTCTATATGTAATAGGTGGAAGTAGTGATGATGAATAATCTAGCCTATCCATGACTACTCAAGTTGTTGAACATGAAGAAGATATAGAAAAAGCATATGCACATATAAGCTACTATTATGTCATAATTGTAGATAAGCATAGGTCATATTTCTTTTAAATCTTAATATGAATTTTCAAATAATAGTAGTGATAAGAAAAACATGAGTATGAGTAAAAATATTATGAGCATGAAAAGGAAATATGTAGCTCATTAGAATATTGTAATATGTATCAATTTGATAACGAAAAAATGAAACCTCTACTCATTACCATGAAGGTTCAATACACTGAGTCATAGAGTTCCACCTCTGCGGAGAAGGTACATTCAAGAAGAAAACTTGTCTCTACTTTAAAAGAGAATAAGATTCCCACAATAAAAAATGGAAGGAAGAAATATTTATTATCGGAATATGAAAATAAGGATCATAAAATTAGTGAAACAGAGAAAATGCTTTTCATCCTTACAACCCAGTTAGTGGAAGCAAGAAGAATGAAAGAAGTGGTGACCAACTAGCTGGTTGGAAAGGGAATATATTATGATAAACTAGAAGTTGACTTTTCTTCCTTGATAAATGATCTTGAAGAGGTGAATGATAAGTTGATTTTTCAAAGAATACTGAAATTTTAGCTAATTTACTCAGCAGTAAGAGATCTCATTTTATTGAAACATTCATTGGTTATTATCAAGTTGTCAAGGAAGAATCAAATGCAATAAAATTAAAGACAAAAGAGCCTAAGAGCTATGCCAACATGTTTAAAGAAAATAAGGATGAGTCAAATAGAGTTATAAGAAAAGAAAAATATCAAGAGGGTATTGACCAAACCAACCATCCAAGTAGTAGTAAAGAAGGTGAGGATCAACTAAATCAAAATCATATTAGACCCATAGGTAGTGATGGATCAAGAAAGCATTAAATTGAACTTTCTCAAGCAACCAACAAGGTAAGATAGCTCCTTAAAAGTGATAAACTCCTCCAAGAAGAGCCTTTAGAAAAAGTTACTCAAATTTATTTAGTGGATATTGATTTATTTCTCTTATGTTTAGTCACATAGCTTGGGATTTCATAAGTAGTATATTAAGGCCTAAATATCAAATAATGAAAGAAAACATCACCATAAATAGAAATGAAAGGAAGAATATTTGGAGAAGGAAGCATGAGTAGCAAGAGGAATGCACTTTACCTTCATGTGCTCAAGATATAGATAGAAAATGGTATATAGATAGTGGACGTTCACATCGTATGATACGTGATAAAATAATATATTATATCTAAAGGAGGTCATGGGTGGCAATGTTATTGTTGGAGATGTTACAACAACCAAAGTGATGGGAAAAGGAATAGTTAGCCTTGATAATAAAATGACTAAAGATAACAATGTTATACTTGTTAAAGGTTTAAAGAACGATATCCTATGTATAAGTCAAATGGTTGATAAAGGACATGAAGTCACAAGTAGCTTTAAATTATGTATAGTAAGGAAGGAATACTCTAGAAAATTAGAGGAAAGAGAAACTAGGACAATAAATTATATATAATGAAAGGAGGTAAAGATAGCCATTGTATATACACTGAATGGTTGATTATCTCATTTGGTTTAAGCAATGCACCTACCATCTTTTATGACATTTAAAAATGAGGCCTTCAATATTTTGTTAGGAAAGTTTATCATGATATATCCTAATGATAATATTATTTATTACTCTAAAGAAAGAGAAATCAGAGGATATGAAGCAATTGTTGCAAAGGATGACAATGGAGAAAGCTACAAATTAACTTGAAGAAGTGTGGTTTCTTGCCAGAAGAGTTTTTTTACTTAGGTTTTATAGTTTTCAATGAGGATTTGTTTATAGATCCTAAAATTATGAGAGCCATTATAGATTGTCCAATTCTGGGATATACATTTAATGTGAGGATTTTCAATGGTTTAGAAATTTGTTACCCAAATTTTATAAAAACATTTGGTGGGATTTTTACACGACTCATTTGGTGGGATTTTTACACGACTCACCAAGTGTAGGATAAGGGAGATTTCTAGTGGAAAAAGTAGCAACAAAGTCCTTTAAACCCATGAAAAAGAAGGTAATCAAATAGCCAAAGTTAACGCTTCCAAATTTTAACATGGTATCTCAAATAGATTTTTTTGTAAATGGTTCAATTATTGGGATGGCCTTTGCGACAATATGGTAAGCCAATAACAATATTTAATAAGAAGTTGAATATTACTACGAAAAATTACTTTTTATATGATCAAGAATTATATACCATTGTTAAAACCTCGAAGAAATAGAGATTGTATTTCTCATTGAATTATTTTTTTATTTATTAAAAAAACATAGATAATGGAGGTAACCTAAATTCGAATAATTTGAAATGGGTGGAATTTTTCACAAGTACTCGCGTTTTTAAAACATAGTTTTTAAATTATAGTAGGGTTATCGATGAATTAAGTTGAAGGGTGATGGTATAATATACAATGCACGTTGAATTTGCTAGCTTGAATAACATGAAGGAATTGTTTGGAGAAGACACATATTTGTGGAGGCATGGAAATGATGAAAATAACCGAGTATGGAAATCATGTAAAGGCCCATGGAGTATGAACCAGAGACCACATTTGTATTTCGACATTTAAGAAATATTCTTCTTCAATCATAAAAAGAAAATGTGTATTCCTTGTAGTTATTTAAGGCTAAGCCTTGTTTGAAAGCCACATATTAGAGGCTTATATGGGAATTTGGAGCGGATAAAACCAAGGAATCGGTTTCTGAAAACTATTTTTTGGCCCAATATCAATAAAATGTCATAAACTTTATTAATTATTTATATTTTATCGATTGGCCAAGGGGAGAAGTAGAAAAAACCTAGGTTACATAATCACTTATCTATACCTAAAAGGCCATAGGAAGACATAAGCATGGGCTTTATATTGAGAATGCCTAAGAAATAGAGAAGTCATGATTTAGTGTTGATGTTGGTGAATACATTTTCTAAGCTAGTAAATTTTATATTATGAAAAAATAGTAATGCTACATATTGTTATTTTTCCACGAGATTGTAAGGTTTCCTGACCTCCCTAGGACTATCACTTTATAGAGAGATACCTATATTTTAGAATATTTTTGGAGGAATATTTGGAATAAGATGGCTTCTAAGTTGTATTTTAGTGCAAGATATCATAAACAAAGAAATGCTCATACAAAGGAAGTTAACTGAAGTCAATATTTTTTTTTGAAAAGTCTCATTAGAGACAGAGTGAATAAGTGGGATTTGAAGTTGAATTTTCTTATAACAATTTAGTCAATAGTCCTACTAGTGAAAATCCATTTAAATAATGTATGACATGTCTAGAAGGCGATATAGACTTGGTGAGGATACGAGGGGCACTAATGCGAATAATTTTACAAACTCATGCATAACATTCATGAGTAAGTTATAAATATGTTACAACATATTAATACGAGCTATAAAGGTAGGGCCATTTTTCGTACAAAGTTGAAGTTTTTTTACGGATATATAGTGAAGTCACATTTGAGGAAGAATAGATGTCCAAAGCAAACATACAAATAACCTCAACGAGAACAAAGTTGGTGCATGTAGGATTTTTGAAAAAAGTATCTAGTAATTCATATAAGTTGGATTTGTTAGGGACCTTTGAAATTTCTTTTGTATTTAAGTTGGTCTATGATGATTTTCTAAAACAGTGTCTAGTAATTCATATAAGTTGGATTTGTTATATCCTTTGAAATTTCTTGGGTATTTAAGGTTTATAACTTATGTGTGTTTCATAAAAAGAAACAAAATAGTAACTCAGGTACCATGTAATGATGGGAATGATAGTTGTTGGCTAACTCTAGTAGAGAAATTGAAGAAATATTAGAAAACGGAGCTCATCTAAATATTTTTGGTCAAGATCAATTTGAATATTTAATCGAATAGAGGAATAGGTATTTTAAGGATGAATTTTAGGTAATAGAGGAGGAATTGATTGGCCTTCAATGGCTTAGGTTACTCGAAAAGTCCATGTTTCCAATATTGTTTGATGAAAATGCATGCTTAGGCTCATTCATTTAGGATCAAATATTTTATTTTAATCTACATTTCCTATTGTTTATTTATTTATCTTAATGAAAAAAATAAAAAAAATAAGTATTATTGCAAAACACATACATGCTAGGGAAATGTTAAAAGACAAATACCTTCCTATTGTTTATTTACTTATCTTAACGAAAAAAATAAAAAAGATAAGTATTATTGCAAAACACAAAATAAAAAACCAGTATTATTACCAGACACATATATGCTAGGGAAATGTTAAAGGGAAAATACCTAAATGCTAAATTGTGATAAGAAATTGAAAATAAATTATCCTAGATATTTGGTTTAAGAGTAGGTGACGATATACTAATAGTATTCAACCATTATATAAAATAAATAAAAAGTAAAAAAATTTAAACTAATTTTAAATATATTGAAATATGAGAGGTGAAAGAAGTTCGTAGAATTTAAAATAAAAGACATGATAAAAAGATGAATTAATAAATAGCTTATTATACTTAAAAAAAATCAATGAATATCATCTTATGTTAACCTAGGATTGTATGCCATTGTATCATACTACTTTATATAACAAAGATGAATTAATAAATAGCTTCTTATGCTCACAAAAAAATCAATGAATATCGTCTTATGTTAACATAGGTGGGAGATTGCATGCTATTGTAATCATAGTATAAATGTTGTGAATTATAAATATAAAAGAGAGACAAAAGAGAGAGATGATTGAATAAATAGTTGGATTTTACCCCAAATATATATATAATTATATTTAACATTATAATATGTAATTATAATATTTAGTATAAGTTATTTTTTATAATAATATATAATTTATACATTATAGAATTTAATAATTAGTAATTTTTTTATTATGAGAGTTTCTAAATTTATATATACATTCTCCTAAGAGCCAAACTTTTTGGGTGAAATTCACTCATCTTTAGGGGAGGGAAGCACCTTGATGATAGGAAGAGAGATAGACTGAAATACATAGATAAAAGATAAAATATAAATTTATTTTGTTGAGATGAAAATTCAAAAATTCCAAAGATTATTAAAAAATAATTAAATTTCAATTAAATAATATATGGTTGAAGCAATGAATAAAACAGAGAGGGTGGTGAGGTCAACTATGGGAATTATAAATTAGAATAATTTTCTAGAAGTGATTAATAGGTTAGAAAATCCAAAAAAAGAGGATTGGGGAAATTGGAAACTAAAGTTAAATGAAAAATATAATTGTAAAATTCCATGATAAAGTCATAGGATTGAGGTAAATGGATTAAATTTAAATTTGAAATATAAATTTATTTTCTTATGATTAAAATTCAAAAATACCAAATCTTATTAAAAATTCATTAAATTTTAATTAAATAATATATGATTGAAGGAATTTGAATAAAAGAGAGAGGGTCATAAGGTCAATTATGGGAGTGATAAATTAGAATAATTTTCTAGAAGTGATTAATAGGTTAGAAAATCTAAAAAGAGGAGGATTGGGGGAAATTGAAAACTAAAGATAAACATAGGGGTGAAGAGAATTGATATGGAACTAAATTCAACACAAAATATAATTGTAAAATTGGAAGAAAAAGAGAGACAAGAGGAAAATGATTAACAAAGGTTAAAAAGAATTATTATTAATTCACCAAAAGCTTAACTAACGATGTTAAAAAGGATAAATACGAAGGGATATTTATAATCAAAATAAATGAGATTGCTAGGAAACTTAAATAAAAAGGGGGGATAAAGACAGTAGAAAAAGAGATTAATCTAAAAAAAAATTAAGAAGGATTGAAGGAGTGGGGAGGAGGGATAGAGTGGGGTTGAGAAAATAAAAAATGGATGGTTCTTAGATGGTATCCATCATCGGGGTTAAAATTATTAGGATTCTTTTCAATTTCAAGGGCCTCTCTAATAACATGGATCAAGTGATAAGGGGCAGGAGCTAAGTTTTTTGCTTTGTCAAAACATATGAGGTGCTTGGTAACATTGGAATGCTCATCAATAGAAAATTTTTCAATCCAGTTGTTGAAGGTATAATCCATGTGCTCTTTCATCCGAGCTTTGAAGGATATATCGGTTTGACCTATGTAAGATTTCGTGTAGGAGAAGGGAATCTCATACACTCTGAGACATAACATAAGGTCACTTTTATAGTTGACTTGAAGAGGTGACTTCAGTTTTTTGGGGCTTGAAGAAGGTTTTTATATTCCTTTTAGAAAGGATCTTGGATATATGATCCATAACCCCTTGAATGTAAGGAAGGGTTACTTTGGTGAAGGGAGAGGGAGAGGAATGGTTCCTAGGGTGGAGATGGAAAGTTGAGTGAAAGGCTCTTTTGATCTGTGTAACGGAGTACCCATTGCATTTAAGACCCTTAGAGAGATGGGCTTTTTCTTTGGGAAGGGAATGGGAGGAAGAAATGTGAATGGATCGGGTGACCAGGGTTTTGAGGACAAAAGATTTTTGAGCTGGATGGTGGTGGGAATTAGCATGAAGGTGTCTGTCAGTATGAGTCTTCTTTCAGTAGACTTGTTGAGTTACGGAACCATCACAGAGGTGAGAGATAATGACATCAAGGACGGCAAGGGAGTGGTCTCTTCGAGTTCCATAGTGAATTGGATTTAAGGGGTGATGCTATTAAGATGTGAAATAAAGGATTGGAGCACAGGTAAACCATGAGACCAAATGAAAAAGGTGTCATCAACAAAGTGTTCCCAACATTTAAGACCCTTTGAGAGATGGGATTTTTCTTTGGGAAGGGAATGGGAGGAAGAAATGTGAATGGATCGGGTGACCAGGGTTTTGAGGACAAGATTTTTGAGCTGGATGGTGGTGGGAATTAGCATGAAGGTGTCTGTCAGTATGAGTCTTCTTTCAGTAGACTTGTTGAGTTACGGAACCATCACAGAGGTGAGAGATAATGACATCAAGGACGGGAAGGGAGTGGTCTCTTCGAGTTCCATAGTGAATTGGATTTAAGGGGTGATGCTATTAAGATGTGAAATAAAGGATTGGAGCACAGGTAAACCATGAGACCAAATGAAAAAGGTGTCATCAACAAAGTGTTCCCAACATTTAATCTTAAGGTGGAAGGTTTCTAGGACCTTGGTTTCAAAGTGTTCCATAAAAATATTAGCAATGACAGGGGAAAGAGAAGAGCCCGTGGTTGTGCCTTCTGCTTGTTCGTAACAAAGACCATCATAGGTGAAAAAGTTCCATATCAATTCTCTTCACCCTTACATTTAACTTTAGGTTTCAATTTCCCCAATCCTCCTCCTTTTGGATTTTCTAACCTATTAAAATAAATTTATATTCCAAATTTAAACTTAATCCACTTACCTCAATCCTATTATTTATTAAGAATACCTTTGATTTTGACTTTATCAAGAAAATTTACAATTATATTTTGGGTTTAAATTTAGTTTTCACTTTCCCCAATCCTCCTTTTTTGGATTTTCTAACCTATTAATAGCTTCTAGACAATTATTGTAATTTATAATTCCCATAGTTGACCTCATGACCCTCTCCTTTTTATTCATTCCTTCAATCATATATTCTTTAATTAAAATTTAATTAATTTTTAATAATCTTTGGAATTTTTTAATTTTGATCCTAACAAAATAAATTTATATTCCAAATTTAATCCATTTAGGTCAATCTTATTATTTGTTAAGAATGCCCTTGACTTTGACTTTATCATCAAATTTTATTCATCAATGCCTATGGTTAGTCAAAGCTTCATGTCATTAAATCTGTAATTTAAAATTTCCCTAATGGCTAAACCACTAAATCTTTTATACGTTATCTATATATTCTGGTCTAGCTCTCTTTTCTTCCTATCAGAAGGTTACTTCATGCCCCTAAGGATGGTTAAATATTTTATCCTTTATCTATATATTGTGGTCTAGCTCTCTTCCCATCATAAGGTTGCTTCCTGCCCCTAAAGATGTGTGAAGTGTTGACCGAAACATTGGGCTCTTTAGAGAATGCACACAAGAACCCAAAAACTCCCATCATCAATATGTTACTGCCTATGAAACTTACATACTATGATAAATTTTTATTTACAAATAAATAAAATACCATAAATTTTGATTTAAAAGGTAATTTAAACTATTTAGTTTTGAAAAAAATGCCTCGGAAATGAATCCACAAGTGCCATATTTAAAAATCTATATTTCAAATCACAAATTAAACTCACTATCGGAACAAGTTTCAAAAATTTAACCATGAATATTAACTCAGTTCTAAACGAAAAGACCATAGACCAGGAATATTAATTCAGTTATATAACAAAAGACGATTAAAACAGATAACCTTTAACAGCGTTAATGAAATATTAAACCACTTTTTTCAGCGGGGCAAAGTATATGAACTATCCCAATTGAGGTATGACACTTATTAAAATTAATGGTTGAAATAACGACTAAAGTATGTTTTAATGAGCAATCGCAATCCTACCTGATAAGATGCCATGAATGACAAAATTACATGAATCCTGATACGATGTCATGCGAAAGGATTCATAGTCATGAGAAAGTTATATTTATCCTGATACGATGTCATGGGAAAGTTACATGAATGGGAGTCTAATCCTATCAGCTCATATCATTAAAAAAATCATTTAATGTGACAATTCTAATCTTCTCTTCCGCCTGGTTATTTTTAAATTCTCAATTCTTTCACATATTGACTTTAGGCACATTGATGGTTATTTCAATGGAAAGCAGCTCGCATTTCAGGGTTTTTAAGCCAATTTCTCTTGGTCCATATCGAACGTCACGACGGATCTTGACATTAAGCACGTTGATGGTTATTTCAATGGAAACTAGATCGCATTTCAGGGGTTTTAGTCCAATTTCTCTTGGCTCATATCAAACGTCCCACTTTGTACATATTCAAATGATAGCTGAAGAATCGAATCAATTATAAGAGTGCGCTATATCTTTCAAAACATTTCACGCGAAAGAATATTCTTATTTGTTGTCCCAATGCCCATTTTATTTTGCCGCCTTCGTTAAAACCATCCGTAACGGTCCAAGAAGGTGCTAGTCTATAACAGGTCCCATTAGTTGTTTATTCTCTTGATAGAACAGCTGTGGGAAAGCTTATCTGTCCTATCTGATGAAAGGGTCCCAACGTCATTACTTAAAATGTCGGCCCAATCTCCCGGTGAGGAAGATGATGAAGATAGAGATAACTATGCTCGCCCTATCAATTCAGTGAGATAAGGTGGCGGAATCCCATAGAACATGAAATCTACCGTGATTCTCTACTTAAAGAGCTTCCTTCTCGATGTTCGGTAGCGTGGCGAGCAAGCACTCTCTTCTGATATTTGTTTTCAAATGGAGTGAAAGAATGAGCCAGCACTGAACTGGTTTTCTAAAAAATATTTACGCTCAGCAACAAATTCTGCGGGATTTGTTCATTTTAGGATTGTGGCTGTAAGACACTTAATTTCCATAACATCAGTAGCTTTTGAGTAGCTCAGTTAGCCACTAGTGTACAGTTAGCCACCACTGTAAAAATGAATATGGTGTGACAAGATATTAGAAATTAAAATCCTTGAATCCAGTTTCTTACCCTGGTCTAGAGAAGAGGCATAAGTAAGTAGTCAGGGATTAGAGTAAGAAGCCTCAAGATTAATGAAGAAAGAAAGGTGTTAGAGTTTGGAACCGTTACGTTACTTGCAATGGACCTGTGTCGTAAAAGTTCGGCGGTGGCGATGAGTGAAGGCACGAAGGTTATTATTCTAGCTTTGTTCTGCGCAGTGATATCGCTAACGGGGCTCGTTTTTGTCGTTCCGTGGGGCGATATTTGGAGGTCATGGCAGAACCGTATGGCCGCCAGACGGGCTAACACTGGCATGAAGGAAAAATTCATACAAGCGCTCCCCTCACTCATCTATGGAAAAGCAACCCTACAGCTGACAGGGTTATCCATTGCAACGGATTGCGCTATCTGCACGGAAGAATTCGTGGAAGGAGACTGTGTAAGAGTGTTGCCAAACTGTAATCATGACTTCCATATGGAATGTATAGACAAATGGCTTCGATCTCACTCTTCATGCCCCACATGTAGACATTGTCTCAGGCGGAGCGTGATTGTGAAATGAATATAGTCAGTGTAGAGATTGTGAATTGAATATAATTATTGTGTATTTATTTTAAATCTGTATTAATGAAGTGTGGATTAATGAAATATGGAGTCCATTTATTTATTTACTTAATTTTATGTTATATTATTTCATTTAATACAATGCTATATTTAATAAATTTGATATTTTTTATATTATATTTGATTTAATGCATTTAAATTTGTTATTTTTTTTTTTTTAATTTTAATAAAAAAAATCATTTTATTTTGAATATCTATCTATCCATATATATGATATAACATTATTACATTTAGATGAGCATTTATATAGTAGTAGTACGAGGACATGTGTAATTTTTTTGTGGTATTCCAGTTGACATTATCTCTTTTAAAATAAAAATAAAAATAATGTTAAAATAAAAATAATATATTTTATTAAATAAAAAACAATGTTGGTTATAATAAAGAAATAAAAAAAATAGAAATGAATATATATGTGGTTAGTTTTAATTTAAAAAATTATAAAATATAATAATCTCCATAATTAACTTTGTAAAAGTATTTTGTTGTCACTCTTGACGATAAATAAATATTTCAATATTCATTTCAAATTCATGATAAATTAATATTTAGATGTTCATTTTTAATTAGATAACTTTATGTAGTGGAGTCTCAGCAAAATGGGTTTCCTTAGTAATGCAACCCGTGTTCACTCCTCACTCCGGGGCTAAGTACATAATATAGGAGGAGACATTTGACTTAAAAAAAACAATAAAAATTATACAACTTTATATGAGGTTTAGAGAGAAATAGAATAATTAAAAGTTAAAAATAAAAAATATATAAATTTTTATATTTTTCACTTTTGAGTGTCATAATGATGCATATTTGTTATACTTTTCAAAATGTTTCAACATGGGACCTAAACTATTTGAGCAATATGATAACTAATTTATTTTAGTACCTACTACACTATATGTCTATTGTTGGATTAATTAACATCCTTGGAATGTCGTGTTAACCTCCCAGTAAAGATAATGATAAAAAAATAATAGTGTATTGTTGGATTAATTAACATCCTTGGAATGTCGTGTTAACCTCCCAGTAAAGATAATGATAAAAAAATAAAATAAAATAACCGTGGAAAAGTAAAACAGTTATTGAAACTAAAAAAATAATTTTCTTCCTAATAAAATTAATAGGAGGAAGATATCTTATTAATTCAATTTTTAATATAAACTTACATGTAGCATTTAAATACCATTACAAATAATAAAACTTAATGTTAGGAAAAAATAAAATATTATACAAGCAAATATCCCAATCTCAACTATATATATTATATAAATAAATTTAAATAAGTAAATTTTTATTGTTAAAACATCTCAATTAATTACATTATTTTATATTTTGGTTAATTTTCATGCGCATTTTTGAGTTAATTGTGTCAAAAAAATTTGTTAGCATTACAAGGTTTAACTATGTAGAATATATAATCTAAGAGTTTAAAAGGGATTTTGAAGGCTTTGGATTTATTTATGAATTGAAAAATGCAATATAAACAATGAAAAATTAAGCATCAATTGTTTATTTACTTAGGTTAATAAGAAGAATAAAAATACTATTATTAGAAAACAATGTAATAAACACATACTATGAAAATGTTAGAAGACAAATATCTAAAATTTAAATTAAATTAAGAAATTGAATACAAGTTATCCTAAATATTTCATTAAAAAATAAATCTTAATATACCAAAAATATTGAAAAACTATATAAAAATAAAATAAATAAAATAATTAAAAATAATTTTTAAATATATTAAAATAATACACTAAAAAAAATTCCAATAATTCATAATAAACAGCACGATAATTATGCTCTAAATCACTTTAGATAACAAAGATGAATCAATCAATGACTTATTATGTTCACAAAAAAAATCAGTGAATACCATCTTATGTTCTCAAGTCATAGATTTCATGTCATTGTAATCAGACTACTTTAAATGTTGTGAATTATAGAAAGATAAAAAAAGGTGAAGTATTATTGAGTAAATAGTTAGATTTTATCATTTTATTTTTGGTTTTTTATAATATATTTAATATTATAATATTTTTTATTATATTTAATATTATAACATTTACGTATGCTATAGTTATTTGGTATAATAAAATAATTTATACTTTATAGAACTTAACCATTGATAAATTTTTATTTTAAAATTAATATATTACCATTGATAAATTTTGATTTAAAAAGAATTTACACTGCGATTCACAATATCTTTTAATAAAAAATAAAAAAATAACAATATTGTTGGTGAAAAATTTAACCTAATTTTATTTCCAAACAAAAAGGCCATGAATAGTAGTTCAGTGACATAACGAAAAGACAATTAAAACAGATAACCTGCCTTGATGAAATATCAAACCACTTTTTGCGGCGGGACAGGTATTTGAACTATCCCAATTGAAGTTTGGCACTTATTAAAGTTAATGGTTAAAATATGAGAACGACTAAAGTAGGTTTTAATGAGCAGTCGTAATCCTACCTGATACGATGTCATGACAAAATTACATGAATCCTGATACGATGTCATGACAAAATTACATGAATGGTAGTCTAATCCTATCAGCTCATATCATTAAAAAAATCATTAACTGTGCCAATTCTAATATTATCTGCCGCCTAGTTACTTTTTAATTCTCCATTTTTTCACGTTGGATCTTGACATTAAGCACGTTGATGGTCATTTCAATGGAAAGCAGCTCGCATTTCAGGGTTTTTAACCGAATCTGATCTCTTGGCTTATATCGAACGTCCCAATCTGTACATATTCAAATGATAGTTGAAGAATGGAATCAACTATAAGAGTGCGCTACATCGTTGAAAACATTTCACGTGAAAGAATATTCTCACTTATTTTGCCGGCTTACTTCGTTAAAACCATCCGGAACTGTCCAAGGTGTTGCTTGTGATCTATAGCGTGTCCCAACTATCCCACATAAATGAAGAAAACAATAGAAAACAAGAAATTGGTAATCTGCAGCTATAGCTGCTCCAAGGTGATGCTCATGATCTATAACGTGCCCCAACTATCCCACATAAATGAAGAAAACAATACAAAACAAGAAATCGGTAATATGCAGCTATAGCTGCCAAGTTACGCTAGCAAATAAGAAACCTGAGAGTCGGCTGTCCAGCTTTGGCTGAACATCTATATTTACACAAAATTTGAGTCGGTTACATAAATTAAATCGGTCTTTTTGAGTATTGATGAGGCCACACGGTGTTGGCCATTGGAATTTTGGTATGTTGAGGCGGTGACTCTGGAGGCTGTCAAAAGTGAGGCACTCTGGAGGTGATGAAGTTGGTGGTGAGATAATTAAGTATTTAACATTCTCTCTCTAATTGAGGATTTTCTAAATATGTCTAAGGGGATTTTAAGACCATATTTGAGACAATTTTTGGGTAAATTGTCTTCAAAAAAAAAGTTGTGTATTGTCTTAAATATTATCTTTAAGTAGCTGTCTCAAAAATTATTGTCTTAAAAAATATTGTCTTAAATATTATTGACAATATATAACACAAGCATTATTGTCTATTAGGAGACAATTCCATTTTTGTCTCTTTAGACACAATTTCATTTCTGCCTCTCTAGAGACAACACTCTATTAGAAACAATATATCTTTAATACTAGCTATTGTCTCTCTAGAGACAATATTTTTTTTATTTAAAGTTCACTTTTGTCTCTCTAGAGACAATATAAAAAAATGAATCTAGAAATATCTCACCATTGAAATAAATCGATATAAAACACATTTAATTAAAAATAAACTACAAAATTGTTGATTAATTAGTGGAATCGAACAACCAACCTCCTGCTTGTAAGGCATTGAAATAAATAGATATAAAAAATATTTAATTAAAATAAACTACAAAATTGTTGATTAATTCATGTTAGCGCAGAGTAGAGTAGAATCGAACCACCAACCTCCTGCTTGTAAGCAACCTAGCACACTTTAAAGAATTATGTGAAGTGTTATGACAATCTTGAAAATTACATTTATAGCCACTGATTTAAAAAAAATGTTTGACAAATGATCTATAATCTTCATAAAAACTATAATCATGGAGACCATATTTTTAACTTATAAACTAAAATTGCCCCAAAAGGTGAAAAGAGAGGCTGGTAGGATTGCTAAATTGGAAAAAAAATTCATTTTTCATTTCTCTAGCAAAAAAAATCAAAAAAAAAATTCCTTTTTCATATCTCTAGCAAAAAATTTCAAAATCTTATATTAGTATACAGTTAAATGTTCATGTAGAAACACACAATGGTTAAGTCATCTTTAGACAAATTTGTATGAAATCGGCCACAAGAAACAACAAAATAATGTTTTATATTCATTGCTAAGAGAATTCAGATGTCAAAAATAGGCCTTCTTCTCCTTACTAGTACTCAATGAATTCTCTTAATGACTCATTGCCATAGAAGAAGTTTACAACAACATTTCAAATGAAATCCTATGTGTAGACATCAACCTGAATTTGATGTAAAACAAGTGTGATTGAGCCAATCTTTAACCAGTCATTCAAGCATTGTAGTTCTTAACGAAAAGTGAGATTTCTAACGAGTTGTCTTTAGTGAGACTTTTTGGAAGCTTTTATGTTGGGTTTTTTCTGGTCTAATTTCTCTAAAATCTGGCAGATGGGTAACCCCTGCACAATCTAAGTGCCCTAGGGGATTTTCAGGGTGTTGAATCCATATATACAGTCAAAAAATTAGTTTAAATAACACAAATAAATATTCACCTCAAATTTTTCCGAAGGATTCCAGTGCTAGAAATTCCAAAAAGTCTCACTAAAGGCAACTCTGATTTCTAAATGTTTGGCTAACTTTTAAGTTTTAAGCCATCAAGCTTGACTAGCTTTATTTTTGAATAACTTGTAAGGGGATAGTACAATGGACCTCCTAAGCATCCAAATTCATTTAAAAAATGTAAAAAAATTGTGTGAAGGCTTGTTTGTATTTTATCAAGAAACTTTAAGTACATTTGATAGTTCTCCAAGACAACCAGTTACACAACTCTATGTCTTGGAAATCTTTCCATGTGTGGGAAAAAATGTGGCAGGCCTCTTCCCTGGAAAAGAAAAAACACTATCTGCCAATTCTGTTGGGGTTACAATATTAAAAATTTCTATAGTTTTTGGCACTATTTCCTAGACATTTTCAGCAGAATTTTGGCACAAACTTCAAGTGTAGATTGTTGTTATTAACAACATAATTCTGCATGAGATTTAAAGTGATTTCTGGCACTTTTATGCACATAAATCAGGGTTGTTATCTAAAGTTGTTTAAGCATGGAAATTTTGGTAGAATTTTGTTTGTCATTCTTGGACAAAATTCAAGACTTATTGTTCTATAATTATTTTTTTTTAGATTTCTCTATCAAGACTGAATAAGAAAAAAACTCTAGCTGGTTTTTCCCTTTGGGGTTTCTAGGGTACATTCCGTGTCATTTTTGCATGACATGGTGTTGGTCAGATAAATCGTTCTGGTGGACAAGACCGATCTCCCTAGTATCTATAGATATCTAGCGACAAGCAGAACAAGCAAATTTACCTTTCTCTAAGTATTGTGATTTATAAATAAAAACCAAGAGTGTCTTTAGACTGTACCTTAAGTCCAACGCTAGTTTGTGGCAGCCACGCTTCGACCATCCAAATGAGTTTCCTTTTGAGAACCTACAAACACAAACAAGTACACATGAAATAACACCTGCATAGCTAATATAATAAATCATATTCATCATGGTGATCAAGGAATCCATGAAATAAACCATACAAGACAGCTTATTGAGAAAAATAAACTTGATTGTATTAACTTTGAAAATAAGAAGAAACTTTACAACCTTTGGTGCCTTGATGTTGTACAAGCTCCTCCCTGGGTCCAAGCAAGAATCTCCTCTACTTTGACAAGCCTCACACTCTTCCCAATAAGATCAAAAGGTATGTAATCTCTCCTTTCAAGCTCAATTAGGAAGCCTAAATTCCAACAGCATTTACTCTCAAAAATATTCAGCTTTCAACATCCTTACTAACCAGCCCAATGCCTCATTTTATAGTGCAGAGGAAGGAAGTTACAGGTCCTCCTATGAAAGGATATGGTCCTCCTTTAAAGGCATAATCTCCTCACATCAAGGGGTTAGCTCCTTTGGTTATGGGATGCATGAACCTCAAAGGAGCGAACTTTCCACCTCAAGATTCCCTCTAGAAGCTTCTAGAAATAACCCAAAGTGAGTTTTTAAGAATATACTTGTGCACTTTTTACTTTTATAGGGGTCCGCACCCATTACACAGAAACAGAGTGGGCAGGTCCGCAGGGGACATGACCAGGGGGTGCGGAACCATAGGTAATGATAACAGAAAGTGCGAAACCAGAGTTTTAGAGATTTTTAAGGGCTTTCTCTCATTTTTCAAGGCTTGACATGAAGATCTGAGGTTTAAGAATTGCAAAGGAGGAAAGTATGAGTGGTGATAGACTCACACTAATTGCAGAATGTCATGGTGACAATATTTTGTGCAACAGATTGCCCCCTAAAGTGTGAAGTCTGTAATAGATGAGGATAGTATTTGTCATCTAAGAAGAGTGAAGTACTTTATCATTTCGAGGATCATCCTGTGGAGAGCCTGGTCGGAACCTGTAAAAACATTCAATACAAAATATATATATGTGAACATATCATTGCTGAGGTAGGCATTCCCATACTTAGATCAAAACTGACTAGAACACTAACTAAACTGCTCTGATATAGGAATGATCTTGTAATACATCACAAGTATAGACATATGTAGACATAGTATGGATGCAGTAATCTATTTATGAATAGTCCACTATATAATGAATAACAAAATTCCTCGTAGCCTGAATGGTGGAAACTAGATCTAGGCTCTTGTTTTCTACTTCCCGAAATAGTACGATTCTATCCATGTGAATGAATGTGTCGAAGTCGAACATGGTAGAAGCCACTTGATTACCAGTCAATGATGTAAACTGTTAACAAGTGTGAGAGAAACCACCAGTAATGTCAATGGCTCTCAAAGTACTCAGTATAATCCATGAAATGTGAACAGATGATTTGATGTCGAATATGTCACGGAATCCTTTGATCGAATGTCAATGATGCAACCTATCGTCGAAGGCGAGAAACCTACCATTGAGGCATGCAGATTCCAAGGTACTGATGATTTCTAGATCATCTCTCTAGATAATGAGCTGAAGTCGATAGAAAGTGATCCGTCGTAGGCAAGCCCACAACACGAAATCATAGATCAAGTTTGAAGAAATATATTTGCAAGGACTGACTCAGGGATGGTCAAGATGGATGACAGATATTTTGTAGATGAATGGTTTATTTGAACTAACCTCTTGAACACATAACAACACTGCAGATGGTTTGGTGACAATTGACCCAAAGCTAATACCCAGAAACCGGCTGAAGAATTTCAATATGGTTTGATTAACTGTTAGGAAAAGGATTTCCCAACCCAGGTGAACAAAAAGTGTCATGTTCAAGAGTGGTTGAATGCTTTTCTGAGACACAAAGTATAACAAACAGGTTCATTTTTCTCTCTTTTCCCCCACCATTTCTGGCAAGTACCTCTTTATTTTTGACAAGCTTGAGGAGGATAACATTTACTTGATTATAAGCTCATCCTTTGGATGAATCCAACTTAGTTTAAAATTTGAACCCTAAAAAGGAGTGGTCCATTCTTGTTTGAAATTGAACAGTTCCTTTACTGTTAAATTTTAACGAGTCTAGTATAGGAGAAACTCGGTGTTTTTCAATTTTAGGGAGTTAGAAAAAAAACTTAAGAAAACTCCATGGTTGTCCTTTTTCGTAAATTTGTGTCTCCCAAGCCTGAAAAAGTATAAAATAATACTTGAGAGAACTGCTTGACCATTACGATCAAGGAGTACTTTTCATAATTAGTGTCTCTGATCCGAAAAAGTAAAAAAGCGATCAAGGACACGTCATTTTAAAACCAATATCGAACTTGAAACGACAAAAGTCCAGCAATCTTTTCATGTTTATATGGTTAGAAAAGCGTTGTAAGTCGACCATCCTTTTAATTCCGTTTTAACGAGCTTAAAAAGAAAAACTCGGAAATCTTTTCATATTTTACAAGTTAGAAAAGAGCTTAAAGAGGACTCCAATGCTTTTTGTTGAAAATGATCAATTTCGCCTGAAAAATCCAATATTCTACACAAAAAATCAAACATTACTCATACCTATTTAAAATAAAAATGCATCAAAAAGTTACCTTTTTAAAGTGAAAAATAAACAAATTAAAAATTCATTTATTCAAAAAAGCTTATAAAAAGGGCTTTTGTAAATTCATTTTTACCATTTGACTTCAGATTGAGAGAAGAGAGCTTTTGGGTAAGAAACTTCCTATGAAGATTGTGGAAAATTCGTCTGTTGGAATCGAAAACCATCACCTCCAGGTAATCCACATTACTTTAATCTTGCATTTAAACCGTTTGAATTTTGTTTTTAGGCTTCCATTTTTATTTTTTAAAGAAAAATTAGTTTAAAAGACGGCTTGCGAGGGTCCGCAGGTGCAACATGCGAAACCTACGGACCCCGAATTTTTCCTACAAAGGAAGAAGCCAGTGGCCCGTACCTGCTGCTTGGTTAGAGTGTGGACCTATGTGCTGTCCCTAACTGGAGAGTTTGGACCCCGCGATATAGGTTTTACAACTTCAATTTTTTCAATTTCCGCCCAAAAATTTTGAGCTAAAATGTTCTAATCTGCTTTTTCTTTCAATGTAGGATATACACAATTCTCACTTAGCGGGAACGGGAGCACGAAGATGTGGACCTTTCCGTAATTAATCATGAACCCTCAATTGATGCATTGAGAGCATGCGGGCTATTTAAATTTTGGGCCATACCTGGTAGAGGGCCCAAGTAGACTTTTTGCAGGGGCTGGTGGTCAGATGGAATATTCAGGACCAGTGTTTCATTATAGGTGGCCACCAGCTCAAAATCGAGTCAGGAGAAATTTACTTCTTGACTGGTTTGCCCAAGAGAGGTGAACGATTATCTCTATTTGGGACTAGGCCAGGTGGCCAGTCTGTCGATAGTCTCTGACTAGAGTTTTGTAATGACCAAAAAAAGGACAAAGGGATTGATATCAAAACCATCTCCCTTCCTAAACTTAAAGTGATTGCATTTACTGTCATCAGACTCTGTGGAAGTGCAGCAGTGAATGTAGCTACCAGATACCAAATGTGAATGGCAGTAGACTGTTATCGAGGCACCATCTTCAACTGGTGCAAAGCTGTGTCGGCGAATGTAAAGGGCCAATTGACTAGAACAAAGTACGGACAGCTAAAAATGTTTGGATATGGTTTCTTAGTTGTGAGCTTTGGTCTAGAGAGGGTCCCGATGTTGGTCCCACAACATCTTTCCATTGGAGTTGGACTTCCCTGAGAGCCCAACCTGATGCGTTGGGTTGCAGTTATGGCCCATCATCCTGAGGAGGGTTCAGAGGTTGTTCGATTTCCTCCTGAGTACTTTCGTTGGTTGGAGAACCAACTTTTCACGATTCAGGATTTTCCTTATGCTGGGATGGATTATCATGGTGACCCAAACATGACTCTTCCACCAGGAGAGCAGTGGGATGACTCAGGTAAAATCATTCTCAACATTTTCTAAGTTTTATTTTATTTTTTTAAATCGTCCAAAACTGATAGTAAAAAGTTTCAAATGCAGATGTGGGTCCACGGCGACCAGCCACTCTCCAACCCTATGAGAGGAGACACCCAGCTGCAGCAGTACCGACCCCACGGGACAAATCTACAGAGACATTGACCGAATTGGAAAATCATCTAGAGCGTTTGACAGCAGACATTTCGGAGACTAGCATAGATGACATCCCTCTTAGGTTATAGCGCTATGTTATTGGGATCCCAGGACCTTTCAGGAGGTTCCTTTGTAGGGTGGCATGAGTAGTGGTTTCTTATCGTGATCATCACCAGTGATAGGATGATCGCTTTTGTAGACTTGATACGACATTTTTTCTTTTTGTGCTATCATTTTTGCCGATCATAAGGCATTTTTCAACCTATGATCGAAGACGATGTATATTTTACACACTTCTATGCTATGCTGTATCACTATTACTGGCTATCTTGTAAAACATGTTATGGAATGTTTTTAAATTTACTGTTTGATTATTACAAATGTCTATTTAACATTCGAGAAGCAATTCCATCTACTAATGTATTTAAATATCTTAGAATATGCTGATATTCAATGTAGTCAAATTCACGTTCCAAGAGACGAACTCTAAAAAATAATCTCAATAACACTGGATTTCTAATGGCATAAACTCTATTAAGCTGCAATACAACGATTTCAGAATCTAACCTCACAATCAAACTCTGAATCCCAAATGAAATAGATTCAGATAATAACTCAGTCACTGCACTATACTGTGCAATGTTGTTTGTTGTTTGACCGAGGCTTACCCCATGCATAGATACCAACTCATCAGAGGGTGAATAGATGACCCAAGATGCGGAAGAAATGTTCTGTGTATTACAACAAGCACCATGAGTGAAACCAGTGTATGTTTGAAGAGACGTCGACATCTGCAATATCAAGAGTAAAATCAAGATAAGCAGGAATAATGACAAAAACACTCTCTAAACTAAGCACACTTTTCTAATCTAAAACACACCAGCTAGAAAGAAACTAATCTAACTAAAATCTCCACACCCAGATCTAAGCATAATATCTCTTCAGATAAAGACCATTTCTGGGCTTACCTAAAGGGACACCGCCAAAATCTACCAATTCATAGGCCCCTTTTGCCAGTTTTCTCTTAACAACATAAGGACCATGCCACATAGATATGAATTTTCTAGCCCCTAGCTTATCATTTGCTTGATCGTATAGTAAGACTAGGTCTCCTTCCGAAAAATTACGAGGTGTAACATTTTGATCACACTGAGCTTTAATTCGTTTAGCATGAGTTTCGATTGCTAGTGTAGCATCATGTCGATTCTCATCTAGCTGAGCCAAGTACAACAAACATTTCTCCTCTTAGAAAGTGACTAGACGTAATTCTATGGCTATTTGTAATGACGGGATTTCGCATTCAATGGTTAACACAGTTTCCAAACCGTAAACCAGTTGGAAAGGAGTAAACCTTGTAAAACCCTTTGTTATCGTAGTGTAGTTAGGAATGAATCGACGTAAAAAGTTTGCTTTCCCATGCAAAATTTGGAGTTGGTGAAGAGTTGAAGGAGGAGGCAATTTGACAATAGCTTCAACCTTCGAGGGATCGACACGAATGTTGGCTTTCAAAACAACAAATCCAAGTAAACGACCTGTTTCTATACAGAAAACACATTTGTGTGGATTCAACCTAATTCGATAATGCCTACATCTCATAAAGATTGCTCGTAAATGAGTGAGATGATCGGCTCTACGTAATGAATGGGTAGGTAAATCATCGAGATAAGGTTGCACAATGTGCTTGATGTCATGAAACGCGTAAGACATAGCTCTTTGAAAAGTTGCTCCGGCGTTTTTCAACCCAAAAGGTAATGTGCAATAAGAAAATGTCCCCCATGGACAGATAAAAGTTGTTTTTGGTTGATTAGTAGGTAGAATGTTGATTTGATTGTAATCAGAAAAACCATCCATAAAGGAGAACATTTCACTGTCGGAACAATCATCAATAATTTGATCGATATAGGGAGTTGGGTAATTGTCTTTCGGACAAGCTCGATTAATATCCCTATAATCGATACATATTCTTATCATTCCTTGCTTTTTGTTAACAGGAACAATATTCGATACCCAATCTGCTAAGGGAATTGGATAAATGAAACCTACTTTAAGTAATTTTTGAACTTCTACTTTATTAGCAGCAACTTTTCGCGGGTGGATCTGACGCAAACTTTGCCGCACAGGTTTAGCATTCGGGTAAGTTTTGATTTCATGAACAATAATTGCTGGATCAATTCCTAGCATTTCTTCATATGACCAGGCAAACACGTCACGAAATTCTTGAAATAGGGCCTTATAAGTTTGGAGTTCATTTTCCATATAGGAGGCACCTATATGAATGTTTTGAACAATTCCAGGTTTAACTGAAATGTCAATAGGAACTGTTCGAGAAATATTTCCCAAATTTAACTCAGAATCAGTATTTTGCAATGGATTTTGTGGTTCTTTGACATAATCAGTAGTAAAAATAGATGAAAAGTCATTCTCAAAATGATCAAGCTCAGGTAAGAATGAAGATCGATGATGAAGATCTTCCCATGGTAAATCATCAACAGAAAAAATTTCACGAATTTGCTCATCAGTATGAACAAGCTCGGAAAAAGTTGTTAAATCTGAGTTTGATGTTGAAAGTGATTCTCCGTAGACCACATTCATTAGATCCATTTCGGTTGAAGAAGGGTCAGAAAACAACTGTACAGCCTGATACGCAATTTCATAGGGACTCAAAGGCATCATATCACCAAATGAATCCACCTTAGATTCAGAAGGTGCGATCCAAGGATCATCATAAACAATAGTGTTTGATGAAATCATATGAATGGTTGCAATAGAAGGCGATACGCTAGGAGGAGGAAAGGAAAAAGTTCCTAGTAAACCAGAATCTTTAACTAATCCTACTCTAACATCCTTGTAGGGGATAGTTGTTTTACTGACATGCTGGATACTTTCAGAAGAGGCTGGGTTGGATGAAAAATATGTCAGCTGATCAATAGTTACAATCTTTCCATTATGAGGAAACTTTATAAGCTGAAAGACCGATGAAACAACAACAGTCATAGCATAATACCAACTGCGACCCAAGAGAATGTTGTAATCTAGAGGGGCATCAACCACTTCCACATCTAGATTAACAGTTTTTCCTTCAAACCCTATAGGTAAATCCTGTAGAATGCCAAAAGGATGGAACCCACGGCCATCAAAAGCCTTTAGAATCATTGGGGATTGATTCATTGTAGGAAAACCAAGTGATCTCCAACACTGGATCAACATAATACACGTTGAATCTCCCTCATCAATTACAGTCCTAAAGCAAGGTCTGTTTTTTACTAACACTGGAATTTGGAAAGCCATTTGATGAGGTAGGTGAGGTGTACTATTTTCTAAATCGAAGATTATAAGGTTCAAGTCCTGAATATCAACAGCTCCTATAGCCAACAATAGCAATTTACGCTGTGCTGGGCATGATTGCAGCACCGCTAAAGCTGACATTGCTGAAGGGGAAATAGCTAGATCTTCAACAATGTTATAATTCTGAGCAGGTCTCGCATGCGGATTGAAAGCTGACTTTCAAAGAATACCTTTAGCAGGCGGTTTGTTTACTAAGTTTGGGTTAGGTTTCTCGATCTGTAGTGGATCAGAACCAAGAGTTGAAGTTGATGGGTTTGAATTAGAAGATTCTACTTCCTTACCACCAACAGGACTTTTATTGCCATAATCTTGTGATCACATCGCAATCCTAACATCGGACATCATCATTATGGGTTCTTCTAAGGAATTTGAGGAAGAACCTATCATCTTACTATCTTGACTAGGAAAAGGATCCTTCAAGACAGCAGGCATTTGAGAACCTTTGACAATTTTCGCAACCCTGCGCGATGAGGGCAGTCTCTTGTAAAATGCTCTTCATCACAAATGAGACAAGGATAGCAAGGTTTACGTTTCTCATCAGTAGATTTAGTTTTATCTAATTTTTCTTTCGAATTTTGCTTGTTTTTCTTTTTCCCCTTCTTTTTACTACTGGATTTTGATTTGGCCGTAGATTATTCTACGACATGAATATCGACAGGAATTTCAGCAGAAGAGTCTCCTGTCAGGGAATCTGGTAAAGTTATAATAGGAGAAGAATTCTTTGAAGATTTCTTCTTACTTTTGGTATTAACTGAACCAATCATACCATTAGCGGCATGAGACCCTGAAGGAGCTGCAGTTATTTGATTTTGTTTAGGAAGGTCAGGGATTTTTTTGTGTAAAGTACCCGACTGCATATAAACGAGGTCAAGGTACTGAGCTTGAGCAATTACTTGCTCTTCAGTAACAACTCCTGCCTTAGCTACATCCTCAGTGATTTTAGGTAATAATGATTTAACAAACCATTCAGCTAAAATTTGATCCGAAATAAAAACTTTCACTAAACGTCGTTGACGTCGCCATTCATGAATGTGATATGAAATATAAGTGGATGTTGATTGTTTTAATGAGGTTAATAATTCCGTGCCATTGTCATATCTGACAGGCAACTAAAAATGAGTTAAGAATGAAGTAGCTAGCTAACTAAAGTTATAAAAAGAGGCTCGCGGTAACTCAATGTACCACTTGGCCACAAGACCAATTAGAGTGCATTGAAAAATACGTAAAAGAATTGAATCATCTATAATGGAGTTAGATGCACACCAGAGGTGATAAGTCATCACATGGTTTGACGGATCCTCTCCTGATTTACCTTCAAACTTTGGGATATAACTGGGCAACTTATTCGGCATTGGTGGCCAAAACGGAAGATAATTAATTGGATCGTTCGTGAGGTGCGACAAATCAAGCACGTCCAAAGTTGCAATGAATGGTAACTGATGGTTAGGGTCTCGAAAACCTTGGGTCATAAGACCAGCCCCAGTAGTAGGATATCCCAGATAACTTGGAATTGTAATTGCATTTGGAATATTATATCCTCCCAGAAAACCAGGATTAACTAGATTGTACTGGGGTTGTTGAGGTTGTTGATAAGTATATCCAGGGTACGGTTGATACTGGTAGACTGGGCTTTGAACAACAAGACCGAATTGGTACTGCCCCTGGTACGGTTGATAAGTAAATTGAGGTTGACTCGTGACAACCGTACTTGGACCAGGTTGTCCTGTAGACATCTGAACCGAAGTCTGAATTGTAGGTCCAGACTGAGGTAAAGATGCTTGAGGAGTTGATACAAGAACAGTAGAAACCGAAGCTGTCGATAATCCAAAAGTAGGTGGCATAGATTGAACAGAAGCTACATTAGTTGCAACAGTCATTTGAGGCGGAGTTCAAGGCGAACTAGGCCTAGACTGTTGAGCTACACCAGGTGCAGAAGTTTGAATAGTAGACTGGATAGGTTGCTGGGTTGAACTAGAAACCAAAGGTTGTCCAAATTGAAATGACAACTGCACATTAGGTTGCAAAATCTGTTGAGATTGAGATGGATCCCACACCATGTTCATTCCGGGGTATTGACCCATAGTAGGTTGAACATATTGAGGACCGTAACCGGGTTAAGCATAGGGCTGATAATTCAAAGGTACATTCCCATCTCCTTGTACAAATGATTGACCAGAAGGTGGTTGGAAACCTTGGGTTGGGTACTGACCTTGAGGTTGATAACCTTGAGGCACGTACTGAAACTGGGGTAGACCTTGAGGTATATATTGATACTGGGGTTGACCTTGAGGTATGTATTGAGTCTGGGGTTGACCTTGAGGAATGTATTGTCCCGAAGGTATGTATTGTCCTTGAGGTTGCCCCCCAGTCAGTAACTGACTACCTGGAGGTTGCTCGCCAGGCGATAATTGAGTACCTTGAGGTTGCCCCCCAGGAGGTATCTGACTACCTTGAGGTTGCGGATTTGGAATGGTACCTGACATCATAAGAATATCTTCTACACTCAACAGTTTATTTCCGTTATTACTAGTTGATAGCCCATGTTCAATGGGTTGAGGAGATGCTCCTGAAAAAGTACCAGTGAGTGACTGATACCCAAAAGGAACAGAAGGACTGCCATATAAAAATGTTTCCGGTGATTGGGAAAACATCGATGACTATCTCGACATATTCAAAGGAGGATAACAACCTCTAGGTGTTGGATGAAAAGAAATGCGAGGTGGTGAAAAACTTAGATCCAGATTTTCTAAAATGTTGGTCAACAAGACATACCAAGCATCCCTCCTAGGTGGACTGTAAAAGATTGATTCACGCTCCCTAAGTTCTAAAGTTAGTTGATTTTCAGGGATAGATATACCTTCTTCCGACCTAACAAGTTCTTCAATAGAAATAAGTCCAGAGGGAAGATTTTGTGTAATGATCCTTCCTACCATGGGTGAACCAGGACCACTAGAAGTTGGAGAAGCAAATCCTGAGGATGGAGTAGCAGGAGGTTCAGTTTTAGGCTCAGAAATTTCAGGTTCTTCAGCTAATTCACTAGTAGAAGAAACACTAATAGTAACTTCGGAAAATGAAATTGGTTCAGAAATATACTCTGTTGCTTGAACTTGATAATCAGGATGAATAACTAAAAAAGATTCTCTTTCCTCCGGTGACCCAACTCTACTGTCACTAGGAGTTACAAGAGCTCGTAGCCCTTCAAGCTGGCTTGGTGAATACTCGGGAGGTTGCCCCCGAAGTCTACAGGATTGTCTCAGTAATTCAGCCATGATTAAAAATTTTAATTACTTCACACGTAAACAAAGAAAAATCTCAATAAAACCACCTAAAGTCTCTAAAGAACCAAACAATTTGAATCACACGCCTAAAAATCTAGGAGTTCAAACCACACACAAACAATAACTTTCCGTACCGAAAACACTAGTTGGTGATGAAATCCAACGTCGTAGAATTCAATACAGAAAGGGCGGTTGGAACAGTTACCTCGACAACCTACTTAATGAAACAGACTGGCACAAGTTTCTTCACTAAACCGTCTCGAGTGAAGAGAACCCCCCAGAGAGTCCAAGTGAGTCTAGTCGACATCTGCTCCAGGTACAGTGGGATCTTCCCTCCACTGTCATCTTAGGAAAGAATCCTATAGATTATGGTCACTATGGTTACCAACAGAAACAAATATTCTTGGGGGAATAGTCTGTGATCCGATACACACGCAAGGGAAGAGTAACAAATCTCAATCCCCTTGAAGGCTTCTTGACATAATCCAAGGTTTACCAAAAAGTGACCCCAGGCTCCTCGACAATGGTCAATCCAAGGTTTACCGTTTTTAATACGTGTATATCTGCTATCATTCCCAATGAGGAAGGATTGATTACCTCACTTGTTCGGATATGATCTCATGCTTGACTCCTTTAAGAGGAGCTTCCCAGAGCATAGATGTAACAATTGGAGTTTATTTCCTACCGCAAGATATAGCTACTTGTTTGTTTTAACTATCTTGGAGAGTTAATTACTCCCTACTCCAAGATACTAGCCTAAGCTATGTTGGTGATAAAGAGCCCTAGAAATAAAAATATTGCTAGATAAATTTTACTTTAAGCGTTATTTTTATGGTTGTTTCTTAAGTCAAAAGGTATGGAGATGAAACTTTATGGTGTGAAGACTCGACACCAAAACACTAAAAATGCACCTAAGATGATAACCAATTCTTTTTCTTCAATGAATTTCTAGCTAAAGAAAGAGTTGAGAATGCACTTCTTTGAAAACAAATCTTTCTTCAACATATCAATTAAAAGAAAAACTTTTTTGGTCCTTTTCAATAAACTCAAAATGAGACTTCTAATTATGCTCACAAAAAATATCCCTTTCTTTTCAACATTCAAAAACTACAAAAAACAATTTCTTTCAAAAGAGATTTTAAAATTTCTGGAAAACACTCAAAACTATGAAAACTCTAATCTTGAGATCTACAAATTTCTGAAAACCTAGTTGAAGTAAAAGCTTACAAAATTTCTTTTTGAGGACGTTTTACTTAGTTATTCAGCAAAATAAGGACTAATTCGTTCATAATAACAAATTAATAAAAAAACACCCAACTATGTTTTCCTTTTTTAAAAATGAAATTCAAAACTTTCCAACAAGTTCTTTCAAATCTTTTCAAAGAGAAAATGAGATCTATTTCTCACCAAAGGCATATTTCACAAATCGGTCAGACTCATCAAGAAGACCAAAAAGACCAGGGTAATCTAAGGTTTCTTAGGCTTCTAATCTCTGAGTTACTACAAAGACCAAGCGAAAATCAAACCAGGCATGCAAAACTTCTAGAAAATCACCTAAAACCAAAATGCCACTGGAATTCACTTACAAGAAGTTTCTGACAAGACACATGCAGATCTCGGTAGAGGCTAAAAAATGTAAACAAATCCTAAGCTTAACTGGATGAAAAGATTTTAGGTTTTATCAAAAATTTGACGGGGTCCGCAGGCTTCTGGTATAACCAGATGCGGTACCACTCTGCGTAGTAAGGCAACAGTGTGGGGATGTCCACACTGTGTTACAAACAGAACGTGCGGTCCTTGTAGTGTCCTATCTAGGGTGCTAGATTAGGCTATATTTATTATCAGCCAGGGTCAGTTAGGCATGCGTCTACAATCTATAGACATAAAGGATTCCTAACTAAGTGTTCATGATGGTAGGTTACAAAACTTCTTTACGTAAGGTTGAGGTATGCTCCCTATCACCTGGACACTCAGGTCACTCAATTCATCTACCTATTCTAAAAACATTGTGTATTACTTAAACCAAGATTTCAATCCCATTACGAGGATGCTGTGCATAAAACCCCTGTTCAGTGAACACTCAGCATTCAATGTTTATCATTCATAAAAGATTAAAACGTACTAAAATCATAAGCACACGTAAAATTCAAATATATGAGAAACAGGGTTCATGAAGATGCTTTTAAAAATAACGAAAGATCAGATCCCTTACAGGATACAATTCAATGATCTCAGCGATGAATCCTTCAAGCTACCATCATAAACATTACTCATATGAATTTCTAATTAAATCAATGAAAGCATAAACTGAACTCTAATCACTGTGCATACTATTGAATATTCAGAAGTTGCAAATGAAATGAAATGACAGTATACCCGTTCCACGCAGGGCTCGTCCGCGTTTCAAAGGTATACTGGACTATGCTCAAGCAACTATAGAATCAACGCAACAATGAAATCGTGACTGCAACCGTGTTTTTGGTATTAAGTTCAAAAGCTCTGTTTTCAAAAGGATACAATGATAACCACCTAACTAACAACACATAACTGTGTTTACATATGTTTTACAACGTTTACATTTCGGAATGAATGTACATTCGTGATGCGGCTGTTGCCGCTTTTGCTATGGCATAGTTTTTAAGTTGTTTCCATTCTGAACCAATTTCAAAAAGGAACAAAACTAAATCGATTTAGAACCCTATGCTGTTGCTGCTTTTGTCGCCAACATGCCGTGCTTTGACCATCATTGACCGCGCATTTAGCAGTGTTGGTTCTGCTGGAGGATAGGTGTTCGTCCATGCTTGTACATTCTATTTTTCATCCCTACCCTTTGCTCTCACTTAGCTGTCATGCCATATGTCAAACAATAAACCAATTACAAGATGTTGCAACTTCCTGTAGTCTTTTTATCAAAAATCACTAATTCTTTAACATAAAACTCATAAATCAATTCTAATGTATTTAACAACTATAATACTATTAACTAATCAATTTCAAGGGGTCTAAGAGATGTATGAAAGAAAAAGGGTAGGCAAACGTTGTGTTTCAAGAGGAAAAAGGAGGTCAAGGAATGGTACCAACATCTCTCCCCGACTTAATGAATTAGCATGACTTCATGCTAACCCCGATGTGCTTCCTCTGAACTCTGTCCCTGCCTGTACCTCTACTGCCTTCAATAATGTATCCACATTCTTCTTCACCTGGGCATCTTTCTGACCATGGAGCTCATGCTTTAAACTTTTGTACTTTTCCTTGAGGACCTTCTTTTGGTTGTACCATTTAGTGGCCCACTTACAAATATCTGTTTTTTCAGCTTCAAGTTCCTTAATTTGTCCCCTTAACTTTTCATTTTTCTGTTGAGTCTCTTTACTCTATGCTCTGAGCATTTCATTTTCTTTCTTGATGACTTTTTCCAGCATATTAGCCTCCATTAGTTCTTCCTTTAAATTCTCAATTTGCTTCTCCAGTTTCTTTTGTTTCTTTATGGCAGGTGGTGAATCTTTTTCTTGCCTGTTATTGCTTTCAACCTCCATCTCAGCTCCTGGCCCAGGTTGTGAGTGGGCACTACTTTCAATATCCATCGGCATAGGTGCATTTGATTCAGGCTGATCTTTTTGTAGCTGAGCCTTTGATGTTCTCCTGGTTCTTCTTTAATAGGTGGTAAAAATTTTATCTTGCTCTGCTTTCCAAGCATCCTCTTTTCTCATTTTCCTCGTCCTTATACTGTTAACAGGTGGAGGTACCTTGCTTGCTTTGTGTATAGGAATCTCTTCATCGATATCATTCATAAATCCTGAGTTTTCCTGTGGTTCTTCCTTGTCCTCTTCGTATTTAATTTGGTTAGCAGCCAAGAACTCCTTCAACGTTTTCCCTCTTCTCTGTAATTCATACTCAATAAGAATTTTAATTAGCCCAAAGTGATATAAGCTCTTGTCTTTGTTACCTTTCTGCTTTTGGATGGTCTTCGACATTTTGGTTAGGCTTTGCAAGAGGAAGTATGGTAGACTGATAACACACTGCCCTTTCAAATGTAACAGTAACTTGATATGGTACAAGTAAACAATACTGTAGCAGCCTTCACAAGTTACAAACTTTTGGATGATATAGACCATCTCGTCCCAGGGATGCACCAGCCAACTCCTTGGGACGCCTTTCTTCCAATTAACGGATGAAACCCTGGATCTGGACATAAATTGAGTCCATGATTTCTCTTTAAATTGCTTTGTCTTGAAGTACTTCTCCCATTCTGGGCTGATCCCTAGGGCTTGAGCTATGGTGTCTTCCGAAACTCTGAATGAAAAATTACCTATCAGAGCTTTCTCTCCGTTGAATGTAAAAGCGAACTGTTTGGTGACCTCTTCATTACTTCCATGAAATTTCTCTAAAAAGGGCAGCCACTGTATTTCTTTAAGAATTGAAATGCAATCTTCGTGATACTGGGAACTGTCGAATATGCTTGGTTCGACCCTATTCGTCATTTTGGCAGAGAGTTTTGCTCTAACTCTTCTTTTTTTATGTTTTGCAAATTCAACAAAGAAGTTTTGATTTGTTACCTTTTGTCTTCCGCCTCAATACTGCTGACCTGGTGGCGTCCTCGGCTCTTTAACACTAGCTCCTTTAGTAACCCAAGCGATGCTCGATTGACTGTCTTGTAATGGAGGTCGAACCCAATTAACTACATTTTCCTTTCATGGTGCTTGCTACTTTCAGTCTTTACTGTTGAAGTCACAAGAGTCGAATGCTAACATAGAACAACTGAAAATGATAATGAAATAACCGGCTTAACTCAATTCATAACATATTCATCTTTTGAAACAGAGGAATGGCTGTACTGGTCATATGGATGCCATCATAGAAGTGCTAGAAGCATATATGAAGTACTGGGATATGATTTCAGGTAGTCGTTTGCATCATTTGGCTTCGTTGGGTGGTTAAATCATAATTCGACCGTTTCAAACATAATGAACAAGCCCGCATGACATTTGGTTTCCAAACAATTCACCACGTGTCCTGCTTCTGTTGGTACCCAACCAAATAGAAATGTTGGGATGGCTGTAGGGTCTAATTGGTTGGTAACAGAGATTGAAAAGGTGATATGGGAGGGGATTAACAAAATCATATAAGTATGAGATGGGTTGGAGTATTGGAAGATGATAGGGATTAACAATAGGATAAGGAGTGATAGGTATGGAGGTGTCTCTGAAATTGATCGTAGTAGTCACAGTTATTAAATTTAACATTAAAAATTAATCTAAGAATTTAAATGTTAAGAATAAGGAATACATTACACTTTTGTTGGTTGTTCAAGCGTTGCATTGGCATCCTAGGTAAGACTAGTCTCTTTTGAATATTCTTTGTTGTTCATAACAGGTCCCCTGAGATAGATTCGAATGCAACAGGTCCCTCTGAGATCTTGAAAATGTTCATGCAGCTTCTTTGAAATCCGGAAAAAGAATTATATGTATACAGGTGCCTTGATCTTTGGTATTTGATGAAGTCTTGGTGCCCAGCAACCTGTGGATCCTTGTTGAAACTTGATGAAGCTTTGTTGAAGTAATCTTGAAGTAACAGTCTCTTAACAGGTCCCTTTTATGTGTCTTAAACAGGTCCCATTACTGCTGGTGTTGGTAACATGGTCTTCTGGACAGAACAGGCCCCCCTGCATAATGTTTTTAACTAGGTCCCTCTGAGATAAAACAATGACAAAAACAACTTCTTTATTGAAATCTGGAGTGCTGAAACAAACTTCTTTGGAAATTTATAGTGAGGAGATGAGATAAGAAATCTTTAAGAATTTACAATGGAGAGATAAGAAAAAAAATTGCTAATGCTTCTCTCCCCCACTAAAGTTTTGACTTGTCCTCAAGTCATTATTCAGTTGATAAAGCAAACAGGAAACAAAAGAAAATGAATTCTTACCCGCCAACGAATTGGTTTTCAAGTAAGAATTCGGGGTTAGAATGTGCCAGAGTCTGGTTTTCACATCTAACCCATTTTTATTATTTTTTTGTTGTGTTTTTTTTTTCTTGGTTTTTTTTAGATTTTGTTTTGTTTTTTTTTGTTTTTTTTTTTTTTATAAATTTCTTTTGAATTTCTAAATTGAAATGAAATGAACTAAGGCAGAGATACTGCAGTTGAAGGCTGCAGTATCTCAACCTCTCTTTGTTGAGATACTGTTTGGAGAAAATTTTGTTTGCTGATGGGCTTAGTGTAAAGTTTCAGGCAATGACCGTTGACAGTAAAGTAATGACCTTCTCCATCAATAGTTTTGAGCTTGACTGAACCATTGTCGTAAGCCTGAATAATTTGGTATGGGCCCATCCAATGTGTGGTAAACTTGGCTTTATGATCTCTGAATTTAGAGTAAAAAAGTAAAGCCCAGTCTCCTTCCTTGAACTGCTTCTTCTTGATATGTGCATCATGCCACTGCTTCCTTTGTTTTTGCATGAGGATTGTGGTTTCCTCTGCTTGCTGCCTCATTTCATCCAATTGGTTCAACTGCTGAATTCTTTCTTGTTGTGCTTGGTCCAGGTCAATTTGCAAATCTGCAGCCAGTTTAAAAGTATGTATTTGAAACTCAATAGGAAGCATTACCTCTTAGCCATTCACCAACTGATATGGTGTAAATCCTGTAGTATCTTTCCACGTAATTCTGTAAGCCTAGAGTGCATCTTTGAGCTTCTCTTCCCAATTCTTTCTGTTCATTGCCACAGTTTTAGTGATGATCCCTTCCAAAGTTTTGTTTGTAGATTCCACCTGCCCATTGGCCTGTGGATGGTAAGGTGTACTTCTTCTGTGCTTGATTTGGTATTTGTCTGTGATGTCCTTCACTAACTTTGAAGTAAATTGAGTACCTTGATCAGTCACTATTTCCCTTGGTACTCCATACCTTACAAAAATCTCTTCAAAAAGGAAGTTTACCACTGTTTGTTCGGTGGCTCTAACTAGTGCTTTTGCTTCAGCCCACTTTGTGATGTAATTAGTACATACTAAGATGTACTTCTTACCATTGGAGGTTGGGTTAATGGGTCCTATAAAGTCTAGAGCCCATTTTTCAAATGGCTCTAGGTGAACTTGGGGCTGAAGTGGCATCTCATCAGTAGCTGTTGGCCTGCCCATTCTTTGGCAGCTGTCACAACTCTTCACATACTTCTTGGAATCCTTAAAAATGGATGACCAGTAGTATCCAAGACTAAGAAATTTGAATGTTGTTCACTTAGCTGCAAAATGCCCACCACACGGTTCATCATGGCAAGATTTTAAAATATCAATTATCTCATCATTTATTACACATCGTCTAATAATCATATCATAACCAGTGTAAAATATATCGCCATTAATCCATGAGTATCGAGCACTTTGTTTGACTAGTCTCTTCTTTTCCTTTGGAGTAAAGTATGGAGGTGTCCTTCCTTTAGACAAATAATTGGCCAAGTCAGCATACCAAGGATTCAATATGGAAATTGCAAATAAATTTTCATCTAGGAAAGAATCTTCAACCGGAACAACCTCACCTGGATTTTGCAGTGTAGAAAGAAAATCTGCCACATGATTCTCTTTACCTGGTCTATCTAACACTGTGATGTTAAATTTCTGTAACAATAATAACCATCTGGTAACTCTGCCACTAGTTATTGGTTTATTCATTAAATGTCTAATGGCAGAATGGTCAGTATGTACAAAGACTTCATAACCAGTTATATAATGTCGGAATTTATTCACAGCATATATGATGGCAAGTGTTTCCTTTTCTGTGACTGTGTAGTTTGATTCTGCAGGTGTTAGATTTTTGCTAATGAAATAAATGGCATAATTACAAGATTCCTCCTTTTGGCCTAATGAGGCACCTACTGCAGTGTCAGATGCATCTGTAAAGATATGAAATGGTAGGCTCCAGTTAGGCCCTCTTAAGACTGGTGCGGTTGATAACTTCTTTTTGAGTACTTCAAATGCTTGCTGGCAGTTCTCATTCCAGTTGAAAAGTACATCTTTTGTTAGAAGCTTAAACAAAGGTAAAGCTATTTTACTAAAATGTTCAAAAAACCTTCTGTAATAGCTCGCATACCCAAGGAAACTTCTTACCTCTCTTTGATTCTTTGGAATTGGCAAATCAACAATGATCTGGATTTTTGCTGGGTCATCTTTGATGCCTTGAAAAGAAATATAGTGGCCTAATACTATCCCTTCGTTTAACATTATAAAGCACTTTTCATTGCTCATGGACAGATTAGCTTCAATACATCTTTTCAAAACTCTTTCAAGGTTCTCTAATGCATGTTCAAATGAATTGCTGTACAATGAAAAATCATCCATGTAAACTTCAACACAATCATGAACTAAATCAGCGAAAATAGCTAATACAGCTCTCTGAAATGTAGCTGGAGCATTGCAAAGTCCAAATGGCAAAACATTATAAGCATAAGTGCCCCAAGGACAGGTGAATGTGGTTTTGTCCTGGTCTTCTGAGGCTATCCTGATCTGGTTGTAGCCACTGAAACCATCAAGAAAAGAAAATGATGATTTCCCAGCTAATGTGTCTAACACTTGGTCAATAAATGGTAGTGGGAAATAATCTTTGAGCATTGCTTTGTTCAATTGTCTGTAATCAACACAAATGCGCCACTTACCATTTTTCTTGGGCACTATAACCAATGGGGATACCCACTGACTGTCAGAAATAGGATATATAAAATTAACTCTCAACAGTTTTTGCAATTCTTCTCTGACAATATCCTGGAGCATGGGGTTCATTCTTCTCTGCGGTTGCCTCACTGGTTTGATAGTACTATCTATATAAATATGGTGAGTGCATGTGTCGGGGTGAATCCCATGCATATCGGTGTAGTCCCAAGCAAATGCTTTCTGGTATTTTCTCAATAGTCGAATCAATTTCTCTTGCTGAGATGAGTCTAGGTGATTGCCTATGTTCAGAGTTTTCCCTGGACTAATCTCTATGATCTGACTCTGTGTGTTTGTGATGGATTGAACTGGAAAAATATCGTGAAATGTGGTTTGCGAAGATTGAATGGTGCATGTTTCTTGAAAATTTTGGGCTAAAAGTACATCTGCAGCATGATATTGGTCGTTTCTCAAATTTTCGGAAATATCAGGTTGAGAAAGGAACAATTCTACCAAATCATTATTATTTTGTTCTTGGAAATCATAGATTTGGTCAATGCTAAAAACAGATTGTACTTCTTCTTTATCATTGTATTTATCATCAAGCCATAAATTGTGTGTTACTGCTAGTGATTGTGCCGATGGATAAAGAGTGAGTTGTTTTCTTTTGATCCCTCTTGAAATGATCATGTTGCCCGATCGACATCCTATGAATGCATCAGCAGTCGCTAACCATGGTCTACCAAGGATGATAGAGTGCCCTCCTAAATTGGATTTGGGTTGAAGAACTAAGAAGTCCACTGGATACTCCCAAGAGTCTAGTGAAACAATTATGTCCTCCAAAATCCCTTCAGGAATCACTTTAGACCTATCAGCTAGTTCTAGAAAAATCGTTGTGTGTTGCAAATTTATGAGCTGGAGTGTTCTCATGGTTTCAAGAGTCATGACATTTATTGCAGCCCCAAGATCTATTAAAGTGTTTGGAATCTGTATGTTGTTGATGATTGTAGTAACTCTGGGGATACCAGGATCAACATACTTTTCCATTGAGATGGTATTTGTCATAAGGCCAGCTAAATGTCCTATAACATGAATGGTTTGTGGATCAACCCTTTTCCTAGTGGGCTTCTTAAGACACATTTCTTTGATTGCTTTAGTGTATATGGGAATGTCTTTTATGGCTTGCAGTAGCGGAATTTTTATATAGACATTCTTGAGCTCATCTAAAACATCAAACTGTGGTATAGACATTGGAAGTTTCATTTGGACCAATCGATCTGGAAAAGGTGGATGCAATGGTTGCATTTGCTTATCTTTGGTATCATCGTTTGGTTTTCTTTGATTTGTCATTTCATTTTCATTTTCTGTGTTTTCTTCTTGTTTATCAGTTTTTGGAGAATCTTTGTGGAGTACCTTACCAGACCTCAAATTGATATTTTGCAAGGGTAGTTTGGGATATGAGGTTCCCTCTTCTACATTGTAGGCTGGCCTCTCTGCTCTGTTATTTGGATTTGGGACAGTTTGAGCAGGAATTTGAGTAGGTTTGGGAGGTTGTGAGTTAGATGGAAATTGCAGTTGTGGTGGATTTATTGGTGGAGGAGCAGGCAGTGCTTGTTGAGTAGGTTGAGGTTGGTAAACAACTTGCTGCTGAGGATACTGCTGATATGGTTGAGGATGTGATGAGTATGGTTGATGATATTGTTGATATGGCTACGAATATGGTTGGTATGATTGAGGATATGTATGATATGATTGAGAGTATTGTTGAGATGGTCTCCATTGTTGTTGTGGGTGATTTTGGTGCTGCCATGGCATGGGTACATTCCATGAATTCTGAGCATACATATGATCATTTACAGGAAATTGCAAATTTTGATTTGGAAACATACCTTGAGGTGCTGGCCTTGGCTGCCATGGTCTCTTTGTGCCCATGTAATATACATTTTCCATCTCTGCATTAGTTGCCATATTACAGTTCTGCAAAACCTTAACTTTAGGACAATTAAATATATCATGATGTTCAGTACAGAAGGCACAAACTTGGATGTTTTCTAATGGGCAGTCTTTTAAGGCATGTTTCTTCCGGCATTTTGGGCAGAAGATAGCCATTATCTGATCTTCATCTTCTTGTTTCTTCTTAGCTTTTAGAGTGTCAATTTGGTTCCCTAAGGTGCTTAACAGATCTGTTTTAAACTCTTCTAGCAGATTCCCTATTTCAGCCCTTGTGACACTTGCTGAAGCAGATTTTGTGACTTTGGATGACAAGGTTCTTTTCCCAATTTTAGCTTTGCTTCTTGAATACTTTTCACATAATTCAGCGATTTCTTCAAAAGGTAAGGTAGAAATGTCACCTTTGCCCATCAAATTAAGATCATCCATGTATTCCTCTTGGATGCCTTTCAAGAATATTGTGCGAATCAAATCAAGAGGCATAGTTCGGTGTTTGGATTTTTGTAGGTTGTAGACAAACCGTTCTAAGTATTCCTCTAAGGTTTCATCCTCTTGTTGGCTCATTCTAAAGATATCATCTTTGGAATCTTTGGATCTACAATAAGGTTGATATTTCCTTAGAAATATTCTTCTCATGCCATCCCAATCAATTATCGCATGCTCACCAAGCCTCATGAACCATCTTAAGGCTGATGCCTTTAATGTCGCTGGGAAGAGTCTAAGCCTATGGGCATCATCTGTGTAACCATATGTTCGACATACAATGTCAAACTCGAACAAGAATGAGTCTGGGTCTTCTGAAGCCATACCATAAAATTTTGGTAGCACGGACGGAGGTATGTTTTTCATTTTGATCTCATCATCTTCCTGTGGTTCATGAATAGGAAACTTAAAGGTTGACTCTTCTTCACCTCTTCGTCCTTGATTTGGTACTGATCCATCTCCTTCCTCAGCCATTTTAATAGGTTCCTCTGTGTCAGTGTCACTTGTTTTAAAGAGAAGATTAAAGAAAGATTGTTCGGTCACTGTGCTACTTTCTCCTTGTGTAGAGGATCTAGGAAAGTGTTTCTTCTGTGATTTATGTGCTAATAATGTTTGCCTTTCGATGAGAGTAAGTCTTTTCCCTGACTTTTGTTTATCCTCTAATGCTTGTATGGTGACTTCCTCAGCTGGTGTTGTATTTCCTAAAGAGTTTGCTCCTGATGATAGGTTAGTTTTTGGATGGGGGGTTTTTATGAATCTACCTTGATTATCTCTAAATCTAGGCATAAATGAACATGATTTCTAAATCTATGTTTTTGCTCGCTTTTGTTTATTGAAATTTTTTTTTTTTTAAATCCTTTAACTACGCCTCCCCGGTAACGGCGCCAAAATGTAGTGTCCTATCTAGGGTGCTAGATTAGGCTATATTTATTATCAACCAGGGTCAGTAAACTTCGAGGCATGCGTCTACAACCTATAGACATAAAGGATTCCTAACTAAGTGTTCATGATGGTAGGTTACAGAACTTCTTTACGAAAGGTTGAGGTATGCTCCCTATCACCTGGACACTCAGGTCACTCAATTCATCTACCTATTCTAAAAACACTGTGTATTACTTAAACCAAGATTTCAATCCCATTACGAGGATGCTGTGCATAAAACCCCTGTTCAGTGAACACTCAGCATTCAATTTTTATCATTCATGAAAGATTAAAACGTACTAAAATCATAAGCACACGTAAAATTCAAATATATGAGAAATAGGGTTCATGAAGATGCTTTTAAAAATAACGAAAGATCAGATCCCTTACAGGATACAATTCAATGATCTCAGCGATGAATCCTTCAAGCTACCATCATAAACATTACTCATACGAATTTCTAATTAAATCAATGAAAGCATAAACTGAACTCTAATCACTGTGCATACTATTGAATATTCAGAAGTTGCAAATGAAATGAAATGACAGTATACCCGTTCCACGCAGGGCCCGTCCGCGTTTCAAAGGTATACTGGACTGTGCTCAAGCAACTATAGAATCAACGCAACAATGAAATCGTGACTGCAACCGTGTTTTTGGTATTAAGTTCAAAAGCTCTGTTTTCAAAACGATACAATGATAACCACCTAACTAACAACACATAACTGTGTTTACATATGTTTTACAACGTTTACATTTTGGAATGAATGTACATTCGTGATGCGGCTGTTGCCGCTTTTGCTATGGCATAGTTTTTAAGTTGTTTCCATTCTGAACCGATTTCAAAAAGGAACAAAACTAAATCGATTTAGAACCCTATGTTGTTGCTGCTTTTGTCGCCAACATGCTGTGCTTTGACCATCATTGACCGCGCATTCAGGAGTGTTGGTTCTGCTGGAGGATAGGTGTTCGTCCATGCTTGTACATTCTATTTTTCATCCCTACCCTTTGCTCTCGCTTAGCTGTCATGCCATATGTCAAACAATAAACCAATTACAGGATGTTGCAACTTCCTGTAGTCTTTTTATCAAAAATCCCTAATTCTTTAACATAAAACTCATAAATCAATTCTAATGTATTTAACAACTATAATACTGTTAACTAATCAATTTCAAGGGGTCTAAGAGATGTATGAAGGAAAAAGGGTAGGCAAACGATGTGTTTCAAGAGGAAAAAGGAGGTCAAGGAATGGTACCAACAGTCCTCTTTCAAAAACGTGAAAAAACAAAAAACAATTCAGAACCTAAAAACCTACCCAATCCCACACACATCAGGCAAAAACCAGAAACAAAGAAAAAGTTTCTCAAGTCAAAGTAAAAGTAAAGGCAAAAACCAAAATTCAAGTCCCCAGTGGAGTCGCCAATTTGTCGGCTGGATAAATCATTCTTGAGGACAAGACCGATCTCCCTATTATCTACAGATATCTAGGGACAAGCAGAACAAGCAAATTTACCTTTCTCTAAATATTGTGATTTATAAATAAAAACCAAGAGGTGTCTTTAGACCCTACCCTAAGTCCAACGCTAGTTTGTGGCAGCCATGCTTCGATCATCCAAATGAGTTTCCTTTTGAGAACCTGCAAACACAAACAATCACACATCAAATAACACCTACATAGCTAATATAATAAATCATATTCATCATGGTGATCAATGAATCCATGAAATAAACCATACAAGATAGCTTATTGGGAAGAATAAACTTGATTGTATTAACTTTGAAAATAAGAAGAAACTTTACAACCTTTGGTGCCTTGATGTTGTACAAGCCCCTCCCAAGATCGAAGCAAGAATCTCCTCTACTTTGACAAGCCTCACACTCTTCCCAATAAGATCAAAAGGTATGTAATCTCTCCTCTCAAGCTCAATTAGGAAGTCTAAATTCCAACAGCATTTACCCTAAAAAATATTCATCTTTCAACCTCCTTAGTAACCAGCCCAATGCCTCATTTTATAGTGCAAAGGAAGGAAGTTACAGGTCCTCCTATGAAGGGATAGAGTCCTCCTTCAAAGGGATAAGCTCCTCACATCAAGGGGTTAGCTCCTTTAGTTATGGGATGCATGAACCTCAAAGGAGCGAACTTGCCACCTCAAGATTCCCTCTAGAAGCTTCCAGAAATAACCCAAAGTGAGTTTTTAAGAATATACTTATGCCTTTTTGACTTTTATAGGGGTCCGCACCCATTACACAGAAACAGAGCGGGAAGGTCCGCAGGGGACATGACTAGGGGGTGCGCGACCATAGGTAATGCTAAGAGAAAGTGCGGAACCAGAGTATTAGAGATTTTTAAGGGCTTTCTCTCATTTTTCAAGGCTTGACATGAAGAGCTAAGATTTAAGACTTGCAAAGGAGGAAAGTATGAGTGGTGATAGACTCACACTGATTGCAGAATGTCATGGTGACAATATTTTGTGCAACACATGGTGTTCTATTAAATTTCGCTGTAAATTTGGTTAAAGGTTTTGTGTATTTAATTTTCTAAACACATGCATAGGTGAAAACTTAATGAAAACTAAATCAACTGCAAAAACTTCAAGAAATCAACACATTGAATATGAAAATAGCTTCTGAAGTAAGATTTGTCCAACAAAACTCGATACATGTTAATAAAATTAATGACATATTGAATAATGTCATCTAACGCTTTCTCCTGTGAGCCACAGTACAAATTTTCAATGCCAAATGGCTCACTCTGATCTATATTAGCTTGGTCTTTTATGGTAGAATAAATGTGATTATTGTTGTGTGTCCTTTATGTTCTTGTCCTTGAATATTTGTTTATGAACTTGTTGTTTATCAAATTTCTGAATCAACAGAAATATTGTAAGAAATATATGTTAGTGTCGTGCATATCAATTGATTTTCCTTCTCTTATTTGTATGAGGATCGGGAGAAAAAGACCTGAACAAGAAAGTGAATAAGTCTAACATGACAACCAATAGTGGGATAGATCCATGTAATGGAAGAGGTATAGTCCAAGAACAAGTTGAGAAGAACCAGATTTAGAATCCTATGAATGCCCAACATTGGTTTTCCCAATGTTACTTTTCTTGCCGAAGCCACTCAACCTTTTCCTCTAAAGCCTTTGCTCCCAATATTCCTGACAATTGAGAGACACATAACACATTCATAATTGTTCATGTGCCAAATTGATATATTATACGTTTAAATATAAATCCACCAAATAGAGAGATTTTTCCGTGGAAACAATATATTCCCTTTGCTTTTGTCTTGGGAAGAAGTGAACAATGGGAAATTTTATGTGAGTACCTTTTTCTTAATAAAACACTCAACTCTCCTAAACACACAACATCGCCAAAAACCCTCATCTAGAATAAATTTAGGTTTTAGATTGAATGAAAAGGAGAGATAATATATATATTAAAAGATAAAGTGAAGGTACAAGTGAAAAAGTTAATAATAAACACAATTAACTTGCACCAGAATTCTCACATGTCTGCATAGAGGACATTTAGAGTTAGGGTTTGCACTGTACAAACCATCCACAATTGTAAATGCAATAGCAGAACAAGAACAACTGAAGCAGAAGATGTGCCCGCATTTCAAAGAGACTGGATCAAACAATGTTTCTTGACCAATGAAAGAGAATGGGAAGAATTTTAGGACACTTCTATAAATCATTTATTCCACTATGCCCACATTTAAGGATTCTACCAATAAAAACACTATGCACTCTAGATTTACTCAAATCTCTGAAGTGAAAATTGTTCATTTTGATGTATAAACATTGGTAATTTGAGTTTGATTTTAATTTTGAGCTTAGACCAATAAAAACATGATACTTTCCCAATTTACTCTAATCTCTAAGATTACATGTAGATGTATGAACTTGGATAATTTGATTTTGAGTTTGAGTTTGAATTGATAGAGATTATAGGTAAAACTCTATGCACCCATGTTTTAATTGTGATTTAGGAAAATTTGAAATGGCCCAGTCTCTATTGATACAATCTCAAGACCCAAAAGTGGCTACCTGTAAAAACATGTTGGTGCTTTTTTAGGGGGCAGACTTCCACTCTTGCCAGACACCTCTAGGTCTTGGGTCATACACCTATTTCCTTATATTTGAGAAAGATAAGTTCTTTGACAATAAAAAACAATTTACGGTTTTACAAAAGAACCAAAAAGATAGTTTCAACATAGATATTATCTGCAAATAAACTAGTACCCTTTGTAGATCATCACCTAGGTTATTACACTGGAATCATGTGCTTACAAGTAGCATCTAGACCTAGTCATGTAGCCCCTACATGAGTCTAGACATAACTAACCGCATACCTAGGAGATACCTAAAGCATCTCTCGAAATGAAAAGAAAGTACATAAAATAAAAATCTCATCTAGTAAAACTACAAATAACAAAACAAAAAAGCTAAATCTTGTACGATAAAGTAGAGATGGAGGAAGGAGAACATGCACTCCTGTATCAGAGTATTTTGTCTTGAGATTAATCATTAATATTGAAAATTCTACAGAAAAAATTAACCAATTCTTGTTATTAATGTCCATATGGACAGACCTTGCCCTACTTTTCCAGTATCTTGCATTTCCAGAGCGTTTATGGCAGCATATTTTACTAAATTTCCCCCCTCTTTGATCATTGCAAAGTGATCACCAGTCCTTTTACTTGTCAGCAATGCAAGATACTTCCCAAATCCAGTGGCAAGGTGCAATTCTAATAATTGTTTTGCATGCGTATTGAAGCAACAAACCACAACAACCATCTCATTCAACAGTGATGGAAAGAACATCTTGTCACACACTGGATACAAATTGGAGCCCATTTTAAGTCTTTTTTCAAAGAAAAAATGAAATGACAGGAACCAGATGCACAACTTTGAGCTGCTTTGCAAAACTTATGCCTCCATATGTTGAATACATTTTGATACTTAAATCAAAGTAACAACATGTAAGTTCTTTGAAATTAGTCAGAAACTAAATCAAATTTAATTCAAGTAACCTTCAAAAAAATGCTTTACAGAGTCTAGTACAAAGCAACAGGAAAATCAAATCAATCTATATTAATTTAGAAGCAATGGAAATTGAGCATGACCTTGAGTTGTAGTTACATGGTTTCTGGCTTCCGAAATAACAATATATTTTGACATATGTAGATGCATCTGTGGTGCTCTTAATCTAAAGGAAGTTCTCTAGGAAAAAAATTATGAATGTAGCCTAGGGAAAGGAGAAACAAGTGAAATTTCTACTTTCACATCAGAGAAGAGAGAAATTACTTCTTTTGCAAAATACTCACAACTCATAGAAATTATGCATATGAAGTAAGCATTCACTATTAAATATATTTTTCTTTTTCAAGAGAAGAAAAAAATATTTAAAAATTGTAAATAAAATCTAATTGAATCATTCTCTCCTACGAGAACGGGAAAATACAAGCAGAATTTACAAAAATGAAAAACAATTGTTGGAAACTATGTAATTATGTGCTTCCATGGTTATAATCGAAAACAAGGGATTTCGTTCTCTTTTTGTTTTTCTGCGAGTGTTAAAAAATCCATATTTATTCAACCATTGTTTTATAGAAAGGAAGAATAGAGTCTTCCGAAACTTACCAAGATAGTAGGTGTGGCAGGTCCTACCAATGCCATCTCCCTCTGCGTTAATATCGTAGACCTCACTGGAACTATTTCCTTCATCCGAAGACATACCTGTGTTGCTTTTCTTGTGGCATTTAGCAGTGCAGTGCTTGAAAACTTTCTCCAATTTCTTAAATTCAACGTAGGAGACTCCGGGGAGTCACTCCTGGTGCCTTTGCATGTGCTCCAAGTACTTCTTGCAGAACTTCATCGCTGAATCCTCCCAGTGCACATACAATTAACCAAGATTCCTACAGTTTCACCAATAGGAAGCTTTCATGTTCAAATATTTTCATATTTATCTAGAATGTCAAAAAGAATATCAAAATAACAGGAAACAAATCATACACAAATCTAGATCCAGTGTAAATTCTTGATTTAAAGCGAAAAATGGAAAAAATATGCACTAGTTTTGCCACACAACTCTGGAATGGGAATTCCCTATGTATGCAACAAAACAAGCTAAGTTTAGTGCATCACATCATAGATACCCATTAGCTAACACAATTTCACTAATTTAGCACATTCCACATGATTTAAAGGTGAACCCTCTTGTTCCTCTGTCAGCGGTAATTTAGTACCAAATTTAGTAATGAAACAAAAAGTTGTGTCAAAACATAGAACTGGAATTGAATAAGAGTAATGAGATTTATATAGTTTAAAATTATGTTTCCCGAAGAAATCTGGTATTCAACAGTACTTCTTTGGTAGTTAAATATTTTAATAGAAACCCTCACTTAATACTATTGTCTGCACCTCTCAAAAACATTAAAAACCTTGAATGTGAATGTTGAATGGACGTTAGTGTCAATCTTTGAATTTATTATGGAAATTCCTAGGAAAGTGTAGCATGGGGATTTGTAAAAGGATGGCTTCAATGACATTTCAAACTGTTTTCTCCACCATAGAATAATGCCTACATATTATTGAAAACTGATAGTAACAGTAGATCATGCGCCATGGAACTTGCGAACAGAGTGTAAAGTACTAATAACAATGCTCTGATCCAACATGGCAAGAAAGATCTTGTGCTAGGGAACTCACTGGAAGAGTGTAAGAAGTTCAGAAAATGGAGCGAGTGGAAACCGTAGATAGATGTCGCCAGAGTGGAGCTAGACTTACTGGACATATTTCACATACTTGTAAAAATGGTAGATGAAATGGTTAGGTGTACTAATTCAAAAGAAAGGCCTATCAGCCTAATAACTCAAGGGAGTTACCTGAATGTCACACCCTGCAGCATGACCCACACAGCTTGTCGAGTCCATTCAATATATTACTACAATGCCATATTATCATCGCAAGAATGAACCTAAGCATGAAAGGACCAATAATATTGATCATCCACAAAACCTGCTAACAACCTTGTTTCCATATTGCTAACATACTATATGTTGCAAGTGAATGAAATTTTCCTCATCAGCCAAAATATTGATATAAATTCCGCATTTTACATAATAATTGTAACCTGAATTTCAACCCATTTACAATGAAGTATATGTACAAAAATAGATCGATCATAGTCCATCCAGACATTGATATAAAATGGCCATTTCACATAATAATTCAAATTAATAAAAGCATACGCCTAAAGTGGAAGAGTTGCCAAGGAGACAATGGAAAACCTTCCTAAGTACCCTTAGGGTTCAAATTTGTTAAAATACTTTGTAACGTTTGAAGTCTCATCGAAATATACTATTAATTTGATAACATAAACTATCATTACAAATTTATCGAATAATATTTGTAGCGGAGATCTAACTCAAAGTGATAAAAAGTGGATATCAACTTGGAATACTAAACGAATATCTCAAAATCAAGAACAACTAAAGAGAACCAATACTCCTAAAATAACCCGTAAAGTAATGATATTAGCAAGTGGATCTATAGTGAGACGATGTGTGAATTATCATTTAGTGCCCTTGAAAGGTAACTAGGGCCTCCCAAGCTCACAAAGTGTCATATATATTGCAAAGGAATAAACATTGTTGAAATATTCATGGAATATTAGTGAAACAAATAGTAATATGGAAAAATCATCAGCTCTTTTAAAAGGAGTACCATTATTGATCAATATTAATTCAAAAAGAATTGTAATGTTGGGGACTTCTCAAATTATAACCTCCCATGTCACTATTTTCACTCAAGCTTCCGGTATCCAAATTGAAATAAATGTGAGTAGAGAGAAATCTATTGTTCAAGTCATTTGACAGTTGGGATGCTAGTCACATCCTCAAATCAAACAATACATAGACTCAAATTGAAAATCAAGAAATTCAAGCCACACATTAATTGAACTATAATTGGATTTGATAATAAAATTAAGAAAAAGAAAATGAAATATTGCATTGGCCCTAACTTCCCAACAAACCACCCAATGATAGTTAGAAAATGGCCTCCAAGTTCTAGAAATATATAGAGATTAGATAAAGGAGGAGCATAGAGAAAATATAATAGGGAGTCAAATATAGAGAATGGGTAGAGAATGAAGGTTGCTATCACATGAGGATGCAAACCAAAAAAATGATATTTCTACCAAAACTAGGGTACATTACATAATGTTTCATCTATACTTAACATCTTTAAGCTCTTTTTATTATCCTTCTCTCAATTTATACTCGAGAGACAATCAAACCACTAAATGCCCTGTCTACTTATATGATGAGCCCAAAAGATATATAACTACCCTATCCTCCAACCCCAAATAAGGCATCTTGCCAAATCCCAAACTTCTCTACTCACAACAATGCTCCATATAAAGAAGCTAACTATCGTCGAAACACTTTTGAAGATAAAAAGCAAGAGACCTGGAATAGATGGGAAGAAAAAAGACTACCAAGGCATTGCCAATATGCTACACTAGAGAAAATTGATGCATGGAAACGTTTAGGGGCTAATATTCGCAAGTGGGCTAAGTTTGCATGATTTTTCAAAAAAAGAGATTCACCAATTTCCTTTTTTTTTAAAAGTGGTTCGCTTAAATTTCACAATATAAAATTATTTTACCTTAAAAATCGTCAAAATTATATAGAGACTATATATAAAATCATTATAAATTTGAATAATTATACAAATATATCAATAAACATTTTGTAGTTTGCTTATTAGGGACTAGTGAGATTCGCCAAAGTTTTTAAACTTCAAGATAATTTTCCATCCTTAAAGTTTTCCCTGAATTGATGTTGTAATAGCCCCTACAAGGGAATTCCACTCCAAAAGATTTCATAGCAAGGATAAAATTCCAAGTTCTAAGTAGCCAAATGAATCAAACCAAGCCCTCTCCCATTGTTGGGAAATCAACCCTCTCTCCACCATACTTTGACCATAAATAGGAATGTAAAATCTATTCCAAAGACCAACACTGTGCTTAACTAGGAAAACTAACGTGAAACATAATACATCCTCTCGACCACTCTTAATTAATAGAAAATTAGATCCTTATGTTGTTGGAAATGATTCTTAGCTTGAAATTGTTGCAAACACCAATCCCACACATCAACAGTTGAAAGCCTCACTCCAAATAAGTCGAAGCTACAAGAATTTATTTATTATACCCCTATGATATAATAGTAGCTCCATGCATGATAGGATTCAATTAACATTTATTATTCACCTTTATTTCAGATCAAAACATGTTTTTGCAAATATGAATCAGATTCAGTAATTGATTATGCATAATGTTTTGCATGCATACCTTTGTTGCATTCAAGGCATCTTCCACTCTTAAATTATTTTCCTTCAACTTTGTCTCTGTTTTCTCTTCCACTTATCAAAAATTATGAACACTATCATATACCCGCCATTCTTACTTGAAACCAATATACATTGAAATGCAATCACCAACATCCATCAACTAGATTCATATTACTATAACGCCAATAACATAGAATTGTTACAAATAGCTACCTTTAATTCAACCATGCAAAACTTTACTTGGATAATAGAAACTCCACCAGAAATCTTGGTAATTCTTTCAATCAATTTTTCCTTTTCGTAGTCTTGTTTTGCAACCTGCAAAGAAACTGAGAAATATATGATTGGTGAAAACCTTTAATAAAACTGGTTGATAAAGAAGTTAATTATCAAGTCAAAAATATTCTGATATTAAAGCAACCTTAAGTTACATAAATTTAATGTTTATAATTATTGTTACATGTTCCTTCAGAGGTACATATATTCAAAGTATAAACCGTGCATCAAAATTGTAGCTTTCTACACTCCTGTCTTGACAACTCACAAGTCAAATTTGAGATTAATACCATCATCATGAATGCTATTAATGAGGAGTGTTGGCCCACAATTTTGGTCATCTTTGCCTATCCTAAATCCATTTATTTACCACCATATTCCATCATATTTCACCTATATATGCCTCATTTTAGTCCTATTTTTCATATTCAGGTAATTAAATTAAGTTTTTCAATTTTTGGAAATTTTTGTAAAAAATGGGTTTTAAGAGTAAATTTGGAATGCATTAAAAATTCCCGTAATAGCTTCATGGAAGTCATATGTGTAGGAAAACTGGGTGATATCTGAGCACATATTTTGGAATCTTGGGAACCACAGGTAAAGAAGCACCTATTGGTTCAGTCAAACTGAGCAAAAATAGGCCCAGTCAATGCTAGTCAAACTTGACATGTCAGACAACAATTCCTAGTAAAAAGGAGAAGATTTATTATTTTGTGGGATTTTTCTTGGTTTTGTGAACTATACTTCATGATTTCGACCTATATTGATGGATTAGGATTGATAAGGTTGTTAGAGCCATTATAACAAAGTTTGTTTACTATTTTCTTATTTAAACAGAGTTTATGAACCATTCAAAGGAGGGTAATTTTGTATTAAGATCATTGGAGACTTTTGAGATAATTTGAAGAATCATTTCAACTTCTATATTTGATGTTCATGCTATGGATGGTTTATTAACTTAGTTGTAATTGAAGAGTTCTTCAGGTGTACAAGGCAAGGTTGGAGGGCCCCCACACCAAGCTAAGTAAACTTTGGTTAAATTTTGTATAAAGTAGCATAATTTTGATTCAGTATTTCTTGTTTCAGATTTATGATTCAGTTACTTAGATGTGTTATGATTTCTATATGATTTTTGGATGATTTTGGTTTAAAATCTAATTTTTGTATGAAAGGACAACCAAGGATTTAAGTTAAATTCTCTTTCGAACAAATTATGAATCACAACTAAAATTCATCATTTTTCATTTCTGGAATTGTTTCTTGAATTCCAATTTATGATTTTGATGCAATGGTAATGTTGTTGGAGTAGAACTGTGAGGAAGGACAACCAGAACCTCCTATGTTAGGATCCTTTTCTCTTTCTTTCTACACATCACAAACTGCTAGTCTTTAGTTTCTCTCCTTGAGGATAGTACTGTGGGGAAGGCCAACCAGGACTCCCTAAGTTAGGAGCCTCTTCCTTTGCTTACTGCATCTTGAATGAGAGACTTTTTCATTTCTTTAAACTTATATCTTATTTGTGATATGCATTTCCCTTAACCTTTGAGACTTGCCTCCCAAAATTAACTTTACATGAAATCCATATACTTTGGACTACTTCCAAGCCTACAAACCCGGATTGACAAGTAAAACACCTACGTTAGTTTACTTAGTAAATTGACCTAACATTTTTGGCATGGTTTCCAGGGAAGAAAATTCAAATTTAATTAAAATAGGAAGCTTTAAACAAAAACAAAAATAGAATTTTGTAGTTAGAATTTTTCCATTATGATTCTATATAACTAGAAAAAGAGATGAAAATGGTAGATACATGAAACAAGACCCCCCAAATACTAAACCATTGGTAGAAGTAGGACTACCTAAATTCAAATTAATTACACCAATTGCTGGAAAACCAACTTTGGAAGAGTTAGAGGAAAAACAACATTTAGGACAAAGGTGAACTCTTGTTGAAAGACAAACTTTGTTAGCTTATGAAGCGAAGAGAAAACAAAAACAAACAGGAACATATTCCTTAGGAAAAAAAAGAGAGAAAACAAAACCAGTTGATCAGCTTATTCTTGAACAAATAGATCAACCTATCTTTAAAACTATTTCTGAACAAAGAAAACAAGTTGAAAATAAACAACCTCAATTTGTTACTAAAAATTTTGAAATTGCTGAAAAAGATATGGCAAAAGAAGGGCACGGATCTAACATCCCAATAATCACTCCAGAACAAAGGTTACAATATGAAAAGAAACAAAAAAATGGCAAAGAAAAAGTGAGGACGAGACAAGAAGAGAAGAAGAAAGGAAAAGAGAAGAAGACGCCAAAAGAGAATATGATCGTAAGAGAAGACAAGATGCAGAAATAGAAAATTATGAAGAAGCTATTTTTGGATTCCCAATTTTAGATACTACGGAAATTCTTGGAGAAGAGCTAAAAATGAAGAATATTCCACCTTCTGTTTTACCAAATTTCTATGAAATGCCTTATGAAGATCCTGATTCATTCATATTTGAATTTGATATCCTATGTTGTATTTATGGTTATACTGATGATACACATAAGCTTTGTATTTTTCTACTACTCTTAAAGAAGCTTCGTTAAAATGGTTTATGGGATTAGGAGCACACACTATTACTTCTTGGGAAGACAAGAGGAATTTTTTCTTAAGAAGTATCAACCCTATTGTAGGCATAGATATTCAAAGGAAGATATTTTTAGGATGTCTCAACAAGAAGATGAGAGTTTGGAAGAATACTTAGAATTATTTCTTTACAACTTACAAAAATCCAAACAACATTCTTTAAATGCTAATATCATTCGAACAATTTTTGTCAAAGGAAGACAAGATGAGTATCTTGATATTGTCAATGTGATGGGTAAAGGAGATATTTCATACTTATCATTCAATGAAATTGCCGAATTATGTTAGAAGTATTCTTGATGTAGAACCAAAGTAGGAAAAAGAGATATAACTTCAAGAGCTTCTAAATCAGCAACATGAGGAGTAACAAGAGTAGAAATAGGGAGTTTGTTATAAAATTTTAAAATTGATCTTTTGAGCACCTTAGGAACACAGGTTGATGTGTTGAAAGCAAATAAGAAACAACAAGAAGAAGAAAAATTACTACCAATCTTTTTTCCTAAGTGTAGGAACAAGCATCCTTTACGAGAATGTCCTTTGGATAATATACATGCTTGTGGGCTTTGTAGAGAAAATCATGTTACAGATGATTGTCCAACATTAAAAGAGTTGCAAGCATGCCAACTACAAGAAACTCAAGGATTTTATTTTATTGCACCAAGAAGATATTGGCAACCACATTTTACAGGTACATCTCAACAATTTCCTCAACAAATTCCCTAGAATTTTCAGTATCAAAATTCATGGAATACTCCTATTCCATTGAGAACGTGTCTCCCTCAAACTCAAAATGAAGGTTGGAGAGTATATTCTCAACCATCTCAACCATTCTATCCATATGAAGCTTATCCTCAACAACCATATCAACAGTCTTACCCTCAACAACCAATGCCATTTCCACAACAAAATCCTACACCCTTACTAACTCAACCACAATAGCTTCAGTTTCCATCTAACCAACCACCACCCAGACCAACTCAATTACCAGCTCAGCCAGTAGAAATCCAAGTCATAGAGTGGAAAGACCAGCATATAATGTCGAAGAAACAACATTATTTCCTACATATTATATTCTTCCTATTCAAGACATCCACTTGAGGTTTGGAAAGTCCTACAAAAAGATTCTCCACCAATCATAGAAGAACAAATTGAATAAGAGGAACAATCTAAAAAAATAATCGAAAGAATCAAATTCATAAAAGTAAAACTATTATGACTCAAACACTACCTTTCCTAGAAAGGTTAGTAGAATAGAAAACTTTACTTTTTCTTCCTGAATTTGATATCTTAGATGAATTAAATAATTCTTATGTAAAAATTCCTTTGTTGCAAGCTATCAAAAATATTCCAATCTATACAAAAACAATAACCGAATTATGTATTAAGAAAACTGGAAAAAAGAAAAGAGATCCACCCACAATCCAAGTCATTGGAAAATTAACTAGCCTCATGTCTAGAAAAACAACAATTGAAAAGTATATTGACCCTGTGATTCCTATGGTTACCATTTCAATCAATAAATCTTCAGTCCCTAAAACTTTAATTGATCTAGGAGCTGCTATAAACGTCATTACAACAGAAACTATGAATTATTTAAAGTTTCCAAATACATGACCTACTATTACAATTTTAGAACTAGCAGATGGATTTAAAGTTGTACCAGAGGGAATACTTGAGGACATAATTATTTCTTTGGAATCATGGGAGTACCCTGTAGAATTTTTGATTTTGCAACCAAAAACAAATCTAGGAGGCCATCCTTTAATTCTTGGCAGACCATGGTTAGCCACGGTAGATGCCTTCATTTGATGTAAATTAGAAAGCATGATCATAGCACATTGAGATGAAATGAAACTTATTATAGTCTATTCTCCTGCTCAATTTCCTACTTCACTATCATGGTCTGATGACCAACAAGAAGAAACTCAACATGTTTTAAGCATTAATCAAGCATTTAATTTTAGAGAAGAAGAAGGAAATGAGGATTTAATAGACTTTTTTATCTCAGAACCTGATATTTTTGAGCAGCTACAAATAACAAAATATGAAGCTACAATTCATCTCTTAAATCAATGTCTTTAGGAAAATTGTACTATTCAATCATTGCATAATTCATTTGAAAGCATTTTTCGTGTCAACTCAATTACCAATTTTCAAATAAAAAACATTGATATCAATCTTGGAAAGAATCTAAATATTGGTAATAATCTACAATAATCACAAGAGCAACAATTAATTGCATTTTTAAAGAAATATTTGAAAGATTTTTTTTGGGATTATACAGATATGTAGGGAATCCAGCCAAAAATATGTGTCCATCACATTTATAGAGATGAAACAATCAAATGGGTAAGACAACCACAAAGAAGAATAAATCCAATGATGAAGGATATAGTGAAAGAGGAATTGCATAAACTATTATAGGTAGGATTTATCTACCCCCTCTCTGATTGTCAATGGGTTTCTCCCTTAGTTGTGGTTCCTAAGAAAAATGGAAAATGGAGAATATGTGTAGAATATAGGGAACTGAATAAGGCAACACTTAAGGATCATTTCCCACTACCATTCATTCACCAAGTACTAGACTCATTGGGAGAGAAAAAGTTATTTTTCTTTCTTGATGGATTTAATAGTTATAATCAAATCAAGATAGCATTAGAAGATCAAGATAAAAATACATTTACTTGTCCATGGGGTACATATGCTTACAATGTGTTACCTTCTGTTCTATGTAATGCACCTGCTACTTTTCAAAGAGCAGTCCTATCCATTTTTGATGATCTTATAAATGAATGTGTAGAAGTATGCATGCAAGATTTTACCGTTTAAGGGAACACATTTGATTATTGTTTAAACAATTTGGAAAAGGTCTTACAAGGATGCATTGACACAGATCTATCTCTTAGCAATGAGAAGTGTTTTATGATGCTAACTGAAGGAATAGTGTTTGGACACCATATTTCATCATCTAGAATAAAAGTGGAGCCAACCAAGATAAAAGTCATTGTAAACCTATTACCACCACCAACAACAGAAAGAGGTAAGAATTTTCTTGGGATATGCAGGCTATTACCATAAGTTCATTGAAAATTTTAGTAAAATAGCTTTGCCATTATTGAAACTTCTTACAAAAGACATTGTGTTTCAATGGACTACAGATTGTCAAAATGCATTTGAAAAATTGAAAGAAAAATTGTCTATATCAGTCATTCTCAGGACCAAATTGGTCATTTCCATTCCACATATCTATTGATGCATCAGATACAACTATAGGAGCATCTCTAGGAAAAAAAGAAAATCACTTTAACTACACCATTTATTTTATTAGAAAAAATCTAACTTCAGCATAACTAAACTATATAGTAACTGAAAAATAAATACTAGTTGTTGTGCATGCAATCAATAAATTTAGGGATTATATAACAGGCTATCAAGTGTTTATTCATACAGATCATTCAACCATTAAATATTTAATGAACAAAACAATTACCAATTCTAGAACTACTATATGGATGTTACTAATGCAAGAATTCAATCTCACTATTCTAGATCGACCAATAAAAGATAATCAAGTGGAAAATTTCCTGTCAAGACTCCATTATCTTGGTGATCTTATTCATGTTTTAGAAAACTTTCCTGATGAACATCTATTTGCTATAACAGCTAAAACCCCATTGTTTGTGGATGTAGCTAATTATTTATCGTCTGGAATATTACCATCTCATTTCACTAGCAAGCAGAAAAAAAAATAATCCGAGAGAGTGCTAGATATAGTTGGGTCAATGGCATCCTCTTCTATATTGGTCCTGATCTTTTCATAAGAAAATGTGTAAGAGAAGATGAAATTCTTGATATTCTAAAAGCATGTAATGATGAACCATGTGGTGGCCATTTTGCAGATAAATGAGCAACATACAAGGTGCTCAAGCTTGGCTACTATTGGCCAGAAATTTTCAAGGAATCAAGGGCCTATCTCCAAAGATGTGATAGATGTCAAAGAGCTGGAAGGCCTATAGTATCAAATGAGATGCCATTGAAATGAGAAGTACTTATAGAACCATTTGAACAATGGCTCTTGATTTTGTGGGACCTATTAACCTGCCTTCAAATGGAAAGAAGTACATCTTAGTGTGTATAGACTATGTTACAAAATGGGTAGAGGCAAAAGCAGTGGCACGAGAAACAGAAGAAACAATGGTTTCATTCCTCTTTGAAGAAATATTTGTAATATTTGGAGTTACAAGACAGATTTTTATAGACGAGGGATCACATTTCACTTCTAAACTTGTCCGAGATGTTACAAAAAAATACAAAATAAAGCATAAAAAGTATACTCTGTATCATCCTCAAGAAAATGGACAAGTGGAATTTACTAATAAGGTTCTGGAGAACATCATAACAAGGATAGTACAAATGAACATAAAAGATTGGTCACACAAATTAAAATATGCATTATGGGCATAGCGAATTACATGGATAAATACTACTGGATTTAGTTCATATCAACTGTTATATGGTAAAGAAGTTTTCTTACCAATCAAATTTAAAATTCATACATTTAAACTTCCAATAGAGTTGGGATTGGACCTGTCAGAAGCCCAATAGCAGAGAATTATGCAACTGATTGAGCTAGACTAAATTAGACAACAAGTAGTTGAGCATACATCAGTAGTACAATAGCAGAGAATCAAATGGCATGACAGATTTATCAAAACCAATTTTTTTCATAAGGGAGATTCGGTACTTATTTTTTACTCCAAGTAGAAAGACTTCAAAGCTAAGTTTACTACTCATTGGCTTGGGCCATATGAGATAGAAGAAATCTTTGACAATGGAGTAGTCAAGATCAAGACAATTGATGAAGCCACCATCTCATTTCTAGTTAATGGTCATAGACTCAAAGTTTATAATAAGCCTATCAATAAAGAAGACTTTCTGAAGAGATTCTCGGCATAAAACAATATGAAAGTATTAGAATAGCATATTGATATGCCTACCCTACTTCTAGAATAAAAGATAATAAAGAAGTTTGGTTGTGAAAATCCAGGATACTGGCACAATACAAACATGAATTCATATCGGTAAACCAATATGTTTGAATAATATGAATTCTCTTTTATGTTTTTCGATTTCATTTTGCAGAATCATCCTCCAAAATTCAAAGACTTGAGGACAAGTCTCAATATCAACAAGGGGGAAGATTCATAATAAACCAACAAACTATGCAACTGGTTTAATGTCAAGCAGTTGTATTGCAGAAGGGACCTGAGACATCAGAATCAATATTTATCAGTAAGGGAAGTAAAAAGGATTAATTTCATATGTTATTGCAGAAGGGACCTAATTATTCGGGACCTCAGAAGCAGCTACAAGCATCTACAATCCAACAAAATCATTCAGCAAAATTCATATTGAGGTCAAAGTATCATCATCATTAGCAAAAGGTCAAGTGTTGACAAAAGAGCTAAAGTCATCATCGATAGAAGAAAATCATTGACAATGAGTTATCAAGCGAAAGGAAAGTACTGTAAGTTTAGAGTATTCTTAGTGCCTTCGATTTTGAATTTTTTCTAAGATTGATAAACTAGTTTAAACTTGAATATACAGTACCCATATCCATGTATATATCATCCTACATTATCCTACATAACCCTATATCCTACATCACCCTATATCCTACTTCACCCTACATTATATACATTTACCTGTTACATTATTCATTCACCTTATTACATTCATTAACCTTACTATAGCCTTACATTCATCAATTCAGCATTAACTCAACCACATTTATTTTCATGTTTGACCAAACTTTTTGGCCATGTCTCCTTTTTGGGCCAATTTTTTTTTTCCCTCATGGAAAATTGCCTACAAAAGAAGAAGCATAGTCTCATATGCCTACAAAACAAGAGCAATGAGAGTTATTATCATTAAAAATATACTTAACATCTTATTTAAAAAAGAATTTGATTTGAAATGACCAAAGATTATGGTCATCTCAAAACAAATCAATACATAAGTAGATGTAAATGATGACACAAAAAAGGGGAAAGTATGCAATGATAAAGGAATAATAATGGATATGCAACATGAAATGAAATTATAATGGATCTAAAAATTCACAATGAACAACCATAATGCATCATTAAGAAAGCATGCAATGCAAAAGTAATAGACTAGTCCTAATACTGATGAGTATTGAAAATTCTAAACTACAAGCAGTTACGAGCTATGAGGCCACATTAACAAGAAACAAAAAAAGTGTCAAGACATGTACAATGGACAGAACTTGTGCTACAAAGTGATGATAAGAATATAAAACCATGATGCATCAAGTGAAACAAGTGGCGGCCAAAGGTAAAAGTGACAGGACAACAATCAGATAGTCAAATTGAAAAAAACGTAGCAGCAAACGGTCAAAATATCTTTCAAAAGGTTTCACACACAGTTGAACACTGTCTACATGTTTTTCTTCATCATCACAACTAAATTTCATCAGAACCCAACTTAGAATTAAAGGACACTGTGTATTCATTTCTTATCCACAACCTAAAGAAAACACGAGAAAACAAACCCTGTTTGACTGAGAAATACGCAAAGATTGAAAGAGAACTGCGTGGAATGAGGAGAACCTTGTGCAGTAGAGATAGCACGAGGAATTGCGTGGAGAAATAAGGAGGAGGATTGTGTCTAAAAGGAGGAGAGATAGGTGCGAGGAAAATTTTAAGGATGAAAGTTTACCTTAAAGTTTATAAACCTTGGCGAATATTACTAGTCGATAATATGTAAATTGTAAAATGTTTGACAATATTTTTGTAAAAACATTTATATTTATAATGATTTTATATTATTCTATATAAATTTTTGGTGATTTTTAAGGTAAAATAATTTTATATTATAAAATGTGGGCGAATCAGTTTTAGAAAAAATAGAAATTTGTGAATCATTTTTTCAAAAAAGACACGGAAAATTAGCCCACATGCGAATATTAGCCCATAAAATTTTCCCTGCATAGGAGAGCACAAAACCAAGATTTCCTCTGCATTGAGAAGACATATTCTCCATAAAATCCCATAAATTGTGCAGTGATCAACTTAGAGTAGATCTCGGGGTCTTCTCAATGGTTAAAATATTTCTAAGATTGTATTATTCTCTTGGAAAGGTTTCAACTTAAGTTTTTGTTTAAATTTGTCATACTATGAGAGAAACATGACTTCAGTCCTAGATTAGCAATGCTTTGTCACCATGAAAAGGCTCTGCCACCTGTAGATCAATGATTTTTCGAATTGCTAGAGGCAGAGAGTTTAACTAGGATTGTATGTTTACACATGAGAAAACAAATCTTAACAAGATAATCCCTACAAGGTTTTGACAGTAATTTGCAGCTCGGGTATTGTTCCAAATTTTTTTTCCTCATACATTTTTAAACACAATTTTCCAAATTTTTCACATAAGAAAAACATAATGAGCATCCTTTTGTATACACAGTGAACAGTTTTGCATGAAATTTTGCAAACAGAGAAGGTTTTTCATCGATTTTTATGGGAAATTTTTCAAACAATGAGAGATTTTTGCAGGGAGGATGTTTTACATGGTTTTTCACACAGTGAGTTTTTTTTAGACAATTTTACAAACATAGGATTTTTTTTTTTTGAATACCATTTGCAGTAAGAGACCGAGAAATTGAAGACCTAGAGGTAGAAGAAGTAATATTATTCTTATTTTTTGAAGCTACAAAGGTCTAGTAAGTACATTCACCATGATTTTTGTCCAAAGATTGCATGAATGAGAAGGTCAAATATATATATTTTACTTGTTATATTCATGATGAGGTTATTTACTTGATAAGGCCATATTAATTGGTACATAGATCGGATGCAAATGACAACCAAAACTGGACCTAAATAATTAAAGATACAAAACTGGAGTAAGGATACAGTAGAGAAACTAAACCAAGTAGGGCTACTGGAGTTTCTTAAAACGTTCAATGGTCACAATGATAAAATCACACAGGATTTCATAGAGCATTTTGAACATGGAAAAAATAGAGTTGGTAAACTTTCTATACCATTGAACCCAACCTTTCTTTTTCAATAATTGGATATTCCTTTGATAGGAGAAGAGTATCACAAGGGTCTACATTTTAAGGAGAAGGGATGGACCTTTTGCTTTCAGAAACAAAGGAAGGGGTCCTTTGACAGGATAAGAGGGATTCGAAGAGATTGGCTCAAAGAGCCATGGTCAGAGTTGCTTTTGATTATCTAGAAGCACCTCACTTGTGATAATCGGTACAATGTGGTATCTCTTTCATATAAAATTGCTTCAACATATGAAGGAAGATTGTAAAATCAACTTACCCTACTTCCTTTCAAAAATGCTAACCAAAATGATAGAGAATGTCAAGAACAAAACAAAAGCCAAGGAAGCTAATATCTATCATCATTGGCTAACCAAGATACTTTTTGACTATCAGGTAAGGAATAAGGGGTTGCTTTCTAAGGATTTTTTTGCTAAACATCATTTTGAAGAACGAACAACATGGAATGAGAAGAAGTTTGAGTAGTTGCATGTAACAAGAAGTATCGTGCATTCTCCTTTGTATCTTAAGACAAGATTGAAGAAGAAGAAAGATGATATTATGCTTGAAAAAGAGAAATCCTTTCTATCCATTCATAGGATGCCTATAATGAAATCACAAGAGGAAACAAGCAAGAAAGGAAAAGATCCATAAATTGAAATTATTGGAACTAAGCCTCCACAAACATCAAAGCAGATTGATGAGATTATATAGAGATTGGAGGAGGATGTCCAAGAAGATCCCATAGAGAAAGACTCCTATTTTTAGGATTATTGGATAGGAGCCATCTCATCTCACTCATATGCCAAAGATAGCAGGGAATAATCTAAAGAACTCCACAGTGAAGTATATCTTAAGAAAATAGCAGAGCTGTCAAGTGAGCTGGAAGACATCAAGATCATGGAGAGAGATTTGAAAAAGGAGAAAAAAATATATAAAGAAAATAACAAAAAAAATAATCAAGGAGAACAATAAATTGAGCAAGCAGATTAAAAAGCTTGATACTCAGGATATCCTCATCTCCAAACAAGCTTACAGATGGCTAAAGGAGAAAAAGTTATGGCAGTACAAATATGAGAAACAAAAAATGAATATTGCCATCTACAAAGAAAAGAAAGATGAGGTTATTGAAATTATCCTTTAATATGCATAGGAAGAAGCTACAAGATCAGGAATAGCAGGGACATCATCACTCAAGAGATCCAAATGGAGGAGGCAAGCATGAGGACATGCTTGAACATCAGCAAAGGGGAGATGTTGGCCCTCAATTTTGGTCGTCTTTGCCTATCGTAAATCCATTTATTTATCACCATATTCCATCCTATTTCACTCATATATGCCTCATTTTAGTCATGTTTTTCATATTTAGGTAACTAAATTCAGTTTTTCAATTTTTGGAATTTTTTTTAAAAATTGGGTTTTAAGAGTAAATTTGGACTGCATTAAAAATTCCCGCAATAGCTTCATGGAAGTCATATGTGAAGGACACCTATGTGGTATTGAGAACATATGGAACCACAGATGAAGAAACACCTATTGGCTCAGTCAAACTGAGCAAAAACGGGCTTGGTCAATGCTAGTCAAACTTGACTTGTCACTCTGGAATTCCTAGTAAAAAGGAGTAGATTTATTATTTTGTGAGATTTTTCCTGATTTTGTGAACCATACTTGATGATTTCGACCTGTGCGGATGGATTATGATTGATAAGGTTGTTAGAGCCATTATAGAAAAGTTTGTTTATGATTTGCTTATTTAAACAGAGTTTATGGACAATTCAAAGGAGGGTAATTTTGTATTAATATTATTGGGGACTTTTGAGCTAATTTGAAGAATCATTTCTACTGTTCTATTTGGTTTTCATGATGTAGATGATCTATTAAGTTAGTTTTAGCTGAAGATTTCTTCAGGTGTACAAGGCAAGGTTGGGGGGCCCAGATACCAAGCTAAGTAGACTTTGGTTAAATTTTGTATAAATTATCATAGTTTTGATTCAGTATTTCTTGTTTCAGTTTTATGATTCAGTTACTTAGATGTGTTATGATTTCTATATGATTTTTGGATGATTTTGGTTTAAAATCTAATTTGTGTATGAAAGGACAACCAAGGATTTAAGTTAAATTTTCTTTCTATCAAATTATGAAGCACAACTAAAAATCATCCTTTTGCATTTCTTGAATTGTTTTTTGAATTTTAGTTTATGATTTGATTCAATGGTAATGTTGTTGGAGTAGAACTGTGAGGAAGGACAACCAGAACCTCCTAAGTTATGAGCCTCTTCTCTTTCTTTCTACAAATCACAAACTTATGCTCTTTAGTTTCTCTTCTTGAGGACAATATTTTGGGGAAGGACAACGAGGACCTCCTAAGTTAGGAGCCTCCTCCTTTGCTTACTTCATCTTGAATCAGAGAATTTTTAGTTTCTTTAAACTTAGAACTTATTTGTAATATGCATTTCCCTTAACCTTTGAACCATGACTTCTGAAATTGACTTTACGTGAAATCCATACACTTTAGACATGCTTCCAAGTCTACAAACCCACATTGATAGGTAAAACACCTGCGTTAGCTTACATAGTAAATTGACCTGACAAGGAGATCCCTCCCCACTAGGTGATGGCCACATTAAAATATATGGCGACTATACAGAGAAAACAAGACAATAACTTCAGGCCTCCATTTGGATAAAGAAACCTATTTTTAAGTTATAGAGAAATAACACACCTCAATCAAGCTTCCAATTTGAGGCACTCTTTTATTAACAGCTTCCTCAATGCTCCCATCACCAACTATCATTGTTGAATCCTTGGTAACTACCACATTGGCAGTAGTACCCAGAATCTTACTTCCAACTTTATCCAAGCACAAATCCAACTTCGTGCCTGATAACAATGCCTGCACAGAGAAAGAATAAAAGAAATATCTACATAAGATATTAGAAACCCGTGAATATAGACACCTTGGAGAGATTTTATTCTCAATACCTCTCACTTAGTGAGAATTTATCCTATTAACATGAAAAGTTGAATTTATAGAGAAAACCCATTACCAAATAAAGATTGTTTCCATGACAAACGATATAAGGTTGCTTATAAACACACTGAGCTTTGTACTTAATCTCTTAGTGCATATAACTCCTTAATGTAGCTAAACTTGAAAAATACATCGAGTCAATATAGCAATGTCATCCAAATTTTGGCTTTTCCACTCTGCAAGTATTGGAGCTTTCAAAGTGCCAACCTTCAATGCACCACGAAGATTGTTCACAACAAGAGTAGTTGTTGGCTTGGTGGGGCCTGACGTAAGTTCAACGTTAGTTAGCCAAACAAATATCTACACTATTGGCCCTTTCAAGATCAGCCCGTGGAGCACGGACTGAAGTCTCACCCGAAGAAGTATGGGGGGATGCTGGAACCAAGTTTCCGCACCCTGAGATGGTAGTGATGTTAGTTTATTCCTCTTATTCTTGTTTTCGCACAGGTTGTTAAGTTCTACAGCTTTGTCTGTCTAGCCCTTTATTCCGCCCTTCAGTGCCTCTGCGAAGGGGTATGATTGGCCTTTGCACAGTCCTAACCTATGGTTTACGTACTTTCGCACTGCTAAAGCAGCGTATAGAATAGGTTTCCAAGTTACCCTTAAGTGCTTAATTATCTGACTAAACAGTCACAGTTAGCACCGCATAATCAGATATTCTTTCTTGCGCTTTATTAATGAATGTAATTACATATATTCGCGCATCACATAAGCATTGTAAATGAAACCTATACAAAATATGACAAGATGCATTAATAGGAAACAAAGACACATAATTTGCAAAATACTTCTCTTTATTAATATCTTCATATGATTATAGACTCTACCCACCCTGCGCACATAGCTGTACGGGTCCGCACACTCAACTGCAGACTTCCACCCTAGGCCTCTGTGCACTCAGATGCAGAGCGTCTACCTATGCTACGACCCGAAACCTAGACATCTCTACTTATTGCTCAAGACTCCTTCTACAACCTATGACTCATTAGAACTACTTAGAGCTTACTTAGCTCTTTTTATACAATCCCATGGTCCGTGGACCATGGGTAGATCTTTTACAACCAACTTTACTTTACAAAATAAGGGTGGACAACCCTTTATGACTCATGACACTTTCGTGCTTCGTGACCCAAAAATGCGGAGACTTTACAACTTTATTACAAAATTGGACCCAAAACATGGGCTTTTAGCCCCAAAACTATCATAGGGGGATTTCGTTCCCAACAGGCCCCCAACACAAACATCGTAACATGCCCTCGAGTCACTCGACAAGCATGGAGATCTTAGTGCAAAGACCTCCCAGCTCGACCCTTATGAATGCAACATTGGCAGTGAACTGTACGGCTGCCTGCTTCACGTCTTCCACCATTTGCTCGGTCACTGCTCCTGAACTATCGACATGAAGCTTTTGCTAAGTTTCTTGTAGAGTCGCAAGCTTTCCTTTAATAGAGGTTGTGACCGTCTAAGCCTCATCTTGCTAGGGCTTCAGTCATGCCTTCAGCACTTCTTCCTTATGCAGTGCCACATCCACCTGTTCCTTTAGCTGCTTGGCCTCCTGCAGCTTCGCCAATCTTTGTGTGAGCACGACAGTTCACGCTATGCCTTTGACATCATCCTAGCGAAGTTGTAGCTTGCGTGCTTCTATCTCCAGTTGCTATACATTAGGGTCCTCTTGCAAGCTTGTTAGGACCTCGGACGACTGCTCAAAAATTTGTGTGCAGTCTGCTACTACATTGTCAACGCCGCTATTGCCTTTGTGACAGCAGTTGCACATTGTTCCTTTACCTTGGGAGGGGTTGAAGGAAGTGCCTTCAACTGTAACTCAGTGATCTGTAGGTTCAACTCCAACTGAACCCTCGCCATTTTTCTACGAGCATCACGCACGCCTTTAGCCAGCTTCCGTACATGCACTCGACTGGTTCTTCCTAAGGAATGGCTAACTTTGGGACCATTTGGCATGCCTCCTCAATGACCTACATTATACACTTGTTCTGATTAGTTGCCTTGGTCACAACAATGATGGCAGAGTCTCATTGTAGTGCCATCTACTCATTGCTAATCTGCTGCTCACTGATCACATGTATGGCACAGTGCTCACGGGCCCTCAATTCTGCGATCACTCCATCCTGCAAGAGGTGGAGTGCTTCACCAGGGAGCGCTACCAGATTCAACCCTACTCCCTTTATGGCATTGACAGTGGGTCTGTCAGCTTCGTTCTCTGTGGTGAGTGCTCCATCAAGCAACACTATCGCACCAGAGGCCTTTGCATGCAGCATCTCAGCCACTTCTGAAGTGCCGATAGCAAGGCTGGTAGACATTGTGCTAGCCTGTGATGCGCGGGTCTGCAGCTCCTACTCAAACTGTTGTAGGGCCTCTGCGGTGACATCTTGTACCATGTCACCGATGTCATGCAAATCGCCCTCTGTGAGGGTGATTGGGTCCAGCGATATTTTAGTGGCCTCGGATTTGTTCCTGGACCCTCCTTTCTCCTACTCCCTTGGACACTTGATGCGAGCGGATGTCACCTATGGATCCGTGCCATGTTGCTCTGTCTGCTCGTTCGTCTCTTCCTTCGTCTCGGGTGAAGGCGACCTCTTGCCTTTGTTAGAGCCTCGCTCTGTTCCACCCATTTTCTTTTCTATCTGCTGAGCGGCATCGAGCTCCTCTTAGGCCCTATCACCGACTTCCTTCTTTCTCTTTTCGACTAGCTACATCATCTTTAATGTGGCCTCCTCCTTCTTTCTCTGCGCGACAGACTTGCTCCCTCCCACCGCCAAGTCTGTTGTAGTGTGCCACTCTATTGACCATCGATCACGTACTATGTCAATGGTGTCATCCATTGCCAAGTAAGGCAAGTTATACCACGTCTCCATAGGGTCCTTCCATGCCATAATGGACACATGGTGAAAATCTTCTTTAAACTCTATGTAGCCCTATAGGTTGGTGAACACCGTAGGCTACAATCATGGCTTATGATTGATAGCCATGTGGATGTTCATCTCCATAAAGATCTAGAAGATCTTCGTATCCTTGATGCGCTGTGCATCCTTGGTCACCCACAGTGAAGCGTACTTCGCTACTTCTGGTAGGTCTAGCCCGATCGAAGGGAATTGGTTGTCCTCTGGCATCTCCCATGCTACCAGCACAATAGAAAGCAAGAGCCATGTGTAGTGGAACTTCGTGTTGAGCTCTTGAGCCTCATGGAAGTTCGCTAGGAAATCTCTGTGAAGATAGTCTGCCCAATTGAACTGAACTCCTTCGACGCACTGGGCTGCTAGCGCGACAACAGGAACCAGCACCTCATCGGGGCGGCACTTCCTCATCACCTTCCCTGCTAAAATCTATGTAGCCACCTTTACAACAGGGTCATAGATGCTAGATATTGCATACCCACGTGGCTTCTTTACCAGCCTAAACTTCTCTTTCATTGCCCTCTGTGAGGGCCTTCTCACCACCTTTTCTGCCAAATATCAGGGTCAGATTTTCTCCTGTGTAGGGCAACCACGTGATCCTGTGGATCAACCTGTCCGTGATGGGTATTGGTTCCTCCAGCCATAGACACCCATCATGCACTAAGTATAGTAGCTGCTTGATGACCAAAACTGTAACTGGGGTGTGGTTGTAGTGCAGCACCCAAAGCAGGTTGAGCAACCCTGCCTTGTCTACTCCTCTGACCCACCTTCCCAGCTCCAATGCGGTCATTTCGGTGGTTGTATCGATAATGCGATGCTTCACCTACTTGGTCACTATGCGTGGGAACTTCTCATGGTCAGCCAAGTCCTGGTCTTCAAGTTTTAACAGAGCAACCTGCCCCAAGCGTGGTCCTTCAAAAATAATTTCATTCGGCAGCTGAGTGGTTTGTAAGGGGACCTTTCTCTCATCGATATCCTTCAGTACCTTGGCCTTGCCCTTGCATGGAGCAACGTACTCAGGCAACTGAGTGATAGGGTTAGCACCTTGGGCTTCAACTTCCTCCATGTATATTCCCACATCTTCATCATCCATCAGGATGTCTTTGATTTCTTCCTCCTCCGTCTCTAATTGATGGCTTTTCCCTTCTCCTATGTAGTGGGCTTTTCCTTCGGTGGGTTTCTTCGTGGTGATGCACACACCGGTATTGCAGGTTGCTTGCCCTTCTTATCCTTTGCGCTCTCCTTCATTGGGGTGGGCTTTGGTCTCGACGTCCTTGGTGATTTAGAAACTTTTGCTAATACTTCGGCAACCTCTTAAGCAACTACTTTTGTCTCACTAAGCACTTTCAGCATATCCTCCTTAGTCGTCACTGCTTCAATGTTCATGGCTATGGCAGCACTCATCAGCAATGCTCGTGTTATCTCTGCTAAGTTTTCAAACGATGGATGTTATTAGACCCTCGAAGAATTTTCAGTTCATGTGCGCCTGAGAGCTCAAAAACTCAATGCTCAAATTTCAAGTGTTTTTTGTTGGGCAACCACCTGTAATTTATAGGGAATTTTAGATTCAAATCCGACTATTCCCCCCAAATTCAGTTCATTAATGCTGTATTGGTGGGCAGATTTTCAAGGATCTGACCCATAAATTATGTCTTAAATGCCTATCGCCCACTCCATTTGCCCACATTTCTACTGTCAAATCATGAACAATCACTTTAATGGTTACTTTCTGGCCAACTTGCGCGATTTCTTGTTGGGTAGCACAACTTCCTTTGTGCTACCGCTAACCCTGTGACACTTCCTTGCATCGCACCATCCTCCAATAGTGCAGCTCCCCAGCTTGGGCAGTGTATTTTATAGTCTGGTGCTTCCTTTTAGCTGCCTAGAGTGCTAAGACTGTGCTACCTTCATATAGTCACATGGTCGGACCATCGGTGTATGGCTCCAAGTGACTGCCATTCGCCTTTACTAGGAAGGGATCTCCATTCAATTTGACCAGTTGAAATACTCCTCTGTCGATAATCTCCTTAATGACATAGGGCCCTAAACAGTGCATTTAGAATTTCCCTAGAAATTTATTAGAATTGTTGTCATATAACAAAACCAAGTCATTTACCTTAAAGGTGAGCAACTTAATGTGTCGATCATGCCATGCTTTTTCGCGCTACTTTTGGACCTGTTGGTGGAATCCAACTAGAAATCTTTCTTCCTCAAGCTCAGACAACTGCACGAGCCTCTCTTCCAGGGCTCTGTGAGCCGTCCTACCCATTAATTCCACTCTCCGCAGACTAGGTACAATGTATTCCATGGGCATCACCACTTCAACACCTTATACAAGCCTAAAGGGTGTTCATCCAATCAACTTCTTGCATGTCGTTCGATAGTCCCATAGTACTGCGGGTATCCGTAGGTCCCAATCACTTCACTGAGTGTTGCAAACCTTGGCCAGCACGTTCTCCAAAACTTTATTGAATGCTACCACCATCTTGTTAGCCTGCGGATGATAAGGCATGCTCTTCTGGTGATATAACTGAAACTCCTCTGTCAGCGCGCTGATCATTTCATTCAGAAAGTACATACCGTGATCACTCATCAAAATCTTTGGACACTCGAATCGCATCAGTACATACTCAAAGAGGACTTTTTCCATAGTGGCGCCTATACAATCCTTTACAGGCTATGCCTCTGCCCATCGAGTCAAATACTCCATCGTGCTGATAATGTACGTCGCTCACGTCTTCTTTCCTTGGGGTTGAATGGGTTCCACAAAGTCTATTGCCCATTTTTCACAGGGTTGTAATGTCATCTGTGGATTCAAGGGAAGCTCATACCTCTGCGATGGCCTCCCAGTCCTTTGACACACATCACATGCTTTTCAGTAAGCTTTTGAATCCTGATGGAGGGTTGGCCACCACAACCCTGTGTGTAGAATCTTTTGCGCGGTTGCTCTCCCTACATAATGTCCTCCCACAACACCCCCATGAGCATCCGCGAGGATACTGCTCCGTTCAAACTACAGTACATGTCGTCGCAATATCTCATCAGGCCCCATTTTGTACACATGCCCAGTAATGAAAAATAGATCTGTCACGCGCACCACTAGCTCCTTCTTCTGTTGCACGGTGTAACCTTCCCGGGCAGTTCCTGTCATTAAGAAGTGTATGATATATTCAAAATGACCATCTGTGATACACACTGCAAATATTTGTGCATGAGGCAATCCCTCCTCCAAGTTAGTTGATTCTTCCCCTATTTTGATGCGCGACAGATGGTCTCATCCTGCATTCAGTCATCCAGGTTTCACAATAACCTCAAAATCATACTCTTGGAATAATAACAACCACCTGCAAATTCTCCCCCACAACACAGGCTTAGTGACCAGGTATTTCAACGTGGAATGATCCGTATACATCTTAAAACAGCTACCTAGAAAATAGTGTCTAAACTTCTGGAGCGCGTATACCATGGCTAACCCTTCGAGCTTGATGGTGGAATAGTTCTTTTCTGTCTTGGATAACCTTCTGCTTACGAATGCTATTGGATGGTCCAAGTCTCCTCCGGCAGCTTGTGTCAGTACTGCTCCCAATGCTATACATGACATGTCATCATGTACATGAATCTCCATCTTCCAATATGGGAAGAGTAGGATCGACATGGTGACCTTCTTTTCCTTCAATACATCCAAGCTTTTCTTACAGTCCTCATTCCAGTAGAATGTGAGATCCTTCTTCGAAAACTTCTCCATAGGCGCGGTGATCTGGGCATAGCCCTTGATAAACTTCCTATAATATCCAATGTACCCTATGGTAGTGCGCAATTGTTTCACACTCCTCAGTGCTTCTAAGTTAAGAATCACAGCAATCTTCGTGGGATCTACCACTAGTCCCTGTCTACAAACCACATGACCCAGTAGGGTCCCAAAAGGAACACAAAACAGGCACTTCTTTAGATTGAGCATGATCTAGTATCTTCGACAAGTATCTAACATCAGGCACAAGATTTCCGCATGGTGTTTCACTAGCCCAATCACAATCCAGTCATCAAAGTACACTTCCAGGAACTTATGAATAAATTCTTTGAATGACGCAACGACTACGTGCGAGAAAATCACAGGTTCATTCTTCAATCCGAAAGGCATTACAATGTACTAAAAACAACCCCACTCAGTCGCGAAGGTTGTCTTGCTCCGTTCCTTGAGCGTGATTTTGATCTGATGGTACCCACAGAACCCATCAGTGAAGGAATATGCTTCCTGGCCACCTACATTGTCCAAAACTTCATTAGTGAACGGAATCGGGAAAGGATCATGTGCACAAGCATCATTCAACTTGCTGAGATCTACGCATATCCTTATTTCATCCTTCTGCTTTTTTTCCTGTACCAACATTGGGCTTACCCAATCATATTCTTCTACGGGCTCAATGATGCCTGCCACAAGCACCTTGTCTAGCTCTAAGTGGATCTTCTCCTTATACTTCAGATTGAGATGGTAAGGTCTTTGCTTAACCAGTTTCGCATCGGGTTTCAACAAGATCTTCATAACACCCAGGTATCATATTATGCCTTTTAGATCCGTAGACTTGGTAGGGAATAAATCCTTGTATTGGTAGAGCAATTCAGTGACCTTATCCACCATCGTGTCATCCCAGTAATCTCCAACCTTCATGAATTTGGGCTTGGCCTCTGTACTAATATTCACCTATTTCGTTTTTAGTGGCGTGGTTATATCAGGAATCTTAATCTGCAGTCCTTCAACCTCGTGGTGACCTTCTGTTTAAGGGATGTTAATCTTTTGTGGAACCTCATCTTCTTCTTCAGCAGTCACGTTATAGCATTTCAACTAGTGACTTAGCTGAGTAGTCCAATCGGGTTGAATCGAGTCCAAAGGATCCTACGGTATCCTATAGATCATTGCTTTCACTTCTTATATCGCTTCGTCAATACAGTCAAAACCATCTTCAAAGCTAAATATCATCATGAATCCCTTGCGTAGAATATCCCATTTACCTGTACCATGGCGGAGCTCTATTTCTAAGTGCCAGTTCATCAGGATGACATCCAGGGTGTGACAGAACAAGTGCACCCATTCAGGTTGTGGCTTCGCTCCATAAGCCTGAGCCCATTTGACCAAGTGCATGTGCGGACCATTTTTCCCATCATACTTTTCTATGATTCGTACCTTCGGCTTCCTAAAGCGTGTTCTCATCATCCTCCTACATTTGCTTCAATCATCAAAGCTACCCTTTTGCATACCCCACCATCTTGTGGGCGTAACGCGCAGCTCCTAGTCCAAAGCCTAGAAGCGATGCTTTTCTGGTACCTCCCTCTCAAATGAATCCAAAAAGATATCTACATCATTTAGGCCATCATAAGTGGGCAGATCTATTAACTCTGATGACACACAGTGTAGCGACTAGGTCATCATGTTACAACTTAGCGTGGTTACTTCATCTAACTGATTCTACCAGTGCTCTAATTCTTCATCAGAGTCCAGGGTCCAGGAACTCTCGTGATCCCATGTAATTCATCCATCTGTTGTTGGATTCACCTAATCTTGGTGTCGCGCTATTATCTTATAGATACAATCCAAATCGTCATCACTCTCATAGTTGCATACTAGTTCAGTATAGAGCGATCCTGCAGGAGGATTTAGGGGTACTACTACGTGGAGCAATTTCTTTTCAAATATCATCTTTCACTACTTTAGGTCGACTACCCCATTCATATCAGTAGCCTAATCAATGCCAAGGAGCACAGGGTAGGGGTTGCTATCATCCACAATTTCTATTACCTCAAAGTCAACCAACGCGCTTGCACCTTCAATAGCTACAGTCACCCTTTGCAGCCGCCCCATGGGGATGATCTTCTTTTGATTTCCCATCCTTAACTGAATCAGAGACCACTGCAACGTGGGTCTTCCCATTTGTTCCCAAGTCTGCTTTGGCAGGACATTCACATCTGACCCTAGATCCAAAATAACCTGATCCATTTCATACTCTGCTATCTACGCAGTCAGTCTCATCTCCCATCCTATGCTTATTTTATGCTTACCAATATGTTGTACCACACACGGTTCACCCGGAGTGTTTTTGGTGCATCTATTTATAAGCTCCTATAATCCCTTCATAGCCTTGCTATTGCGCAAAAACTTCATGCAGGTTTCCAGAAAGGTCATAAGCATAGAAGGGTCCATTTCCTGATGAGGCTTATCCTTGCTCCTTAAGGTGCAACCCTCAATGAAGCTCTTCTTTGCTTCCATCAATGTTTCATGTGCACAGACCAAATCAAATTCACCTTCCTTCACCGGAGCTTTGCAAACCCATGCGCTGTCTTTGGGTTGTTTCCCTTATCATTCCCTGTTACAATTCCACTTCGGAGCACTATATTCACATTTAGATCCTCTTTGCGAGGCTCAGACCTCATCATCTGTAGGTTCTGAGCCGGTTGAGGTGGTAGTGCACCTTTGTTGCATATCCTCGCTATCAGCGTAGGATAGTCCTCTGTTTCCTTGTCAAATAGAGTGCAATATTTACACGACGAACGCGTTGGGTTAGTGGAATCAAGGGCATAGTGTCTTGGTCCTCCGCAATTGTAGCAAATTAGTTGTCCCTGACCTCTACCAAGTCCTCCCCCACCTCGGCCTTGTCCACGCCCCTGGAAGCCTGTTTGTGGCATCCCCACACTCTGGTTAAGGGGCCGCGTCTCTGCCTAAACCCTATAGGTGGGTGTTCTATCCATCATCAATTCATAACTTTTGTAGTTGCACTCATCATGCCCTAACAACGTACAAAAGTTACAAAATAGTTGTTGTGGTATTTTTACAAAGTTCTGTAGCAAATGGAAGTTATCCGTCGTATGTTTTCCTACTACCTGACATATAGCGCACCACAACGCAGGCCTCGTGCTTGGTCTTTCTTGAGCTTCTAACCTCAAAGGCATAGGTCCTCCTCCTGTAATATAGTTCAAAAAGACTGGGAAAAAGTCTTTTTCATGCCCCTGACCCTTGCATTTCAGGCACCATACTTCTTCGTGCACCTTCGTTCCAACAATCTTGTCCAGCTTCAAGCTTTGCATTTCAATGAAAATATTTTTCAACTGCGCATGGATCTACTTAACCCGCAGATTCAGATCCTGCATCAGCATTTCATGCAGTGTCATTGCGATCTCCAAGGCCTCTTCACGAGTTTTTATCTTCTGTTGTGATAGCGCAACCCTTAGGTGTGGCAGGAGTGAAGCCACAAACCATTCGTGGTGTTGTCCATCTGTTAAGTTCATATTAGCTTCACGGATTTTACACTTCAATCTCTGATCTAATTCCCAAGGTGTCTCGCCTAGTTTCATCACGATTTCTTTGAACCCCACAATCGACTGTAGCTCAGATTTAGGCCTACTAAATTCTTTGTTCAATGTGGTCTGGATGTCCGCCACCCTAGCGTTTGGGTTATCATTAGAGTACTTGATGTTCCAGGTTAGCACGTGATCCTACAAAGCACTAACCAATGTTAGCTTCTTCATGTGGTCATATGTAATGCCTTGAGCTTCCCATACAGCGTTTGCAATGAACCAGAACTGGTCCGGGTCCTCATTTCCCAAGCCTTTAAACAAAGGAAGATTCATTGAATTTGCCATGCTGAACTGCAGTGGAGGTGTAGGTGGTATGGGAGAAGTTGCAGGTGATGGTGGTGAATTTGTAGGTGGTGTGGGTGGAGGTGGTAGTCGCGGGAATCCTTGTCTTATTAACTAAATAGCACTTCATGGAGAAGCCTGCGCTACTCACTCTTCATCACCCAATGGAGTTGAAACCAATGGACTATATTCAAGACCTTTTCTGCCTCCGTTCCTGTAAGTCTTTCCAGTTCACGTAGCTCCAAACATCAAGGTAGCTACATAACCCGGTTTTTGCATAATAACATTTTAATCCAGGTATTCAAAGATTTTAAGTACTTACCTAGCAGACCTTTGAAAAAGCATCGCTCTGCCTCACTGTAGCTGATTGAGGCATTGACTGCGAATTCAGTAACAAATCCTCCTATGATGAAATCGAGCCAATGATCGACAGCGCGGGTGATCTTGTGCTTAGAGGCTTTCAATCTCTATACTAACTCCAGGGTCCAGACAATAGGACTGTCAAGTCTCCACCTTCCTTGGTTATCTGCTAGCTTCGCGATCCACTCGTATAGCTCAACCGGAAAGGAATAGAAAAATATATCGTGGATCTCTGTGTTTAGGTACTTCTCCAGCCACTGTTCCTTTGTCAGTCGCGGATTTTTGTTCTCCTACGTTGCAAATTCATGGACCTTCCTATCTAGCCAGTCTCCGATCTCTTTCTTAGTTGGATTCCAATGATATGACATCACACATGTCTTATGCAAATTTTGGTCTCGCCAATGGAACCATTAGTTGGCTTGGTGAGGCCTGACCCAAGTTCAACATTACTTAGCCAAACAAATCCCTACACTACTTGCCCTTTCGGCATCAGCCCGTGAAGCACGAACAAAAGTCTCACCCGAAGCAATATGGGGGGATGCTGGAACGAGGTTTCCGCACCCTGATATGGTCATGATGTCAATTTATTCGTCGTATTCATTTTTTCATGCAGGTCATTAAGTTCTAGGGCTCTATCTATCTAGCCCTTTATTCCACCCTTCAGTACCTCCGTGAAGGGGTACAATTGGATTTTGCATAGTCCTAACCTACGGTTCAAGTACTTTCTCACTGCTAAAGCAATGTATAGAACAGGTTTCCATGTTACCCTTAAGTGTTTAATTATCTTACTAAACAGTCATAGTTAGCACCGTGTAATCAGATATTCTTTCTTTCATTTGATTAACAAACGTAATTACATATATTCGCGCATCACATAAGCATTGTAAATGAAACCTATAGACAATATCACAAGATGCATTAATAGGAAACAAAGACACATAATTTGTAGAATACTTCTCTTTATTAATATCTTGAGATGATTACAGACTCTACCCACCCTGCGCACACAGCTATAAGGGTCCACGCACTCAGCTATGAACTTCCAACATAGGCCTCTGTGCACTCAGCTCTAGAGCATCTACCTACGCTACAACCCAAAACTTAGACTTCTCTCCTTATCGCTCAAGACTCCTTCTACAACCTATGACTCAGCAGAACTACTTAGAGCTTACTTACTTAGCTATTTTTATATAAACCCATGGTACGTGGACAATGGGTAGATCTTTTACAGCCGAATTTACTTTACAAAATAAGGGCAGACATCCCTTCATGACTCATGACACCTTTGTTCTCTGTGACCACAAAATGTGGAGACTTTACAACTTTATTACAAAATTGGACCCAAAACATGGGATTTTAGCCCCAAACCTATCCTTGGGGGATCCTGTTCCCAACAGTAGCAAAGGCTTCTTGTTTAATTTCCTCAGTAATGATCAAGATAGGATACCCCGCAGGTATGACCTCTTCCAATATTGTGATCAAGTCTCTTGCAGTTGTGATCTTTTATCAACTAATAATATCTCCAAATTATAAGAAAATATAAAGATGCAAGTTCATTTCAAAATTCCTAATCAGTGAATTTTAAAAATCAAGCACAAGTAAATAGAAATTTAGAGGCCCTCTTCCTATGCTTAGTAGTTGTCATATTTCTTTCTGATCAATATTCTATATCTAATATTGTATAGATTCGAGAAATAATGGAAGGCTCATAAGGCACAAATTTTAAAATTTTGTTCAAAACCAACGCCAACCCAAATTGAACTAGGAGGATGTGGCATGAATATATGACAAATGAAGGTAATTTTGAAGCAATTCCACAACTTAGATAAGAGTTTATTCCAAAAATGTTACACATGATTTCTATCCATTCTCCTTTCATTACAAGGAGCACTAACAAATATCAACACAACGAAAAAGGGCAAGATGCTTTAAGTTCACATCAATTACCTTGCAATTTTCATACTCCACGGACATCTTCTCACTATCTGTCACAAATTATAGAGAAATATATCCATGATCAAATTTAATTCCATCAACAACATACATATTTTTTTCTGCACTTTCCCCCTCTTCAAGTGTCACAACACCATTCCTTCCAACTTTACTCATAGCCTCTGCTATCATGTTTCCTATTTCATAATTATACCCAGAACTTACTCTAGCAACATCTTCTTATTCACTATCTTCAACCTCGAGAATAATGTCGATTATAGGATCTTAAGTTTTAGCATGTACAATCCCTTACGGATAACATTTGTCCTATATGTTTCATAAGTAACTCCTCCACATTCTACCCTAGAGTCTTCAAGAAACTCTAGCTGACAGTTTTGGATCAACTAATCTAGCATGTTGAACTCACAAATAATCTAGTGAAACATGAAGCAAGTAACTATACTAGGGGGAATACTTAAGAAGTATTTCCTTATTTCTAGAAAGGTTCCCTACATTAGAATGATTAAATATCTACTGGTTAAGCTAGTACATATGCCATGAAAGCATGTAATGATGGATGTAGTGAATCAGTGATCAGAAATGTCCATCCTACTTATGGTTTGTTGATTTCACATAGCTAGGGTACTCCTTCGGGGGAAAATATTGATTTTGACTTGTAATATGCTACAATACCTCTGTTCAGAGGGAGGACCTATAGATTATAGAGGGAACCCTACCAATTACACAAATTATCCCATGTATATAGCTGATGAGATGGGTGAATATGTAATGAGTCTTAATGTTGAGCCTATGGAAATTTCTAAGGATTTGATGAACGAGGATGAGAGACATGAGCCTACTAGTCTATGGAATATTATTTTTTATTTGGCTTCTTTTAAAGATGTTTTTGGGGTACATGTTTTTTTAGTTTCTCCTATGGGTACTCATCATCATTTTTTCTTCAGATTGGAGTTCTAATGTACCAACAATGTGGCTGAGTATGAATACATGTTGTTGGATCTTAAGACTTCTAGGAATATAGGAATGAAAATGTTGAAGATTTTGGGTGATTTCAAGCTAGTAATCAATCAAGTGAAAAAACAATTTTAAGCTAAGCATCCAATATTGAGGTAGTATGGAAAGCAAGTATAGGATCTGTTCTATTTATGGAACAATATATATATCTATGTCATCAGTCATGATTATACAATATCAGTGTACAACTGCTCACCCACATTCCCCAGGCTGGCTGCATAAAAAATATGATGGCTGAGTGAAAAAATCACAGGGAATACATCATAGGTGTGTCGTGGATACATCATGTATGCACAAAACATTAGGAGATGAGTATAACTCTAACATTGGCCCTCTCCCTCAAGAGGATCATTTGTCAATATCTACTTGTTGATGGTCCTGGACCCATCAACATTCACGGGATCACCCCGGTATGATGACCCGATCGCGATTGTTTTAAGGATTTGCCTCAACTCTTTGTTATTAGCACAGGAGAGTGGTTCAGTTTGTCTTTGAGAAGTGAGGTTCGCATGCCTGGTGAGTGTCAGTGTACTTGTGTCAATGGCTCTTTCACTATGAGGGGAAAATGGTGAAGGTGAGTTCCAAGTTGAAAGGGATCAGTCCCAACTCAGTTAGGACCACACAACACAAAGGACATACACAAATGCCAGTGGAGCACTCCACTCGGATGCGTCAGCCACAACGTACAATGTTAAGATATCATGTACAACACTCATAGATTAGTATTAGATGAGTGCAACAATTGTTACACCAAGGTTCATGTGAAAGGTCTTTCTGATGTCTGGCAGAGTAGTCGACAGGGGCGGGACAGCGTTAACATCATATATAACACATTTCCATTAATATATTATGCATTACAACAAATGAATCAGTTCATATGTAGAACACATGGTTCAAGCAACATGCATTACAAGTGTTAAATATCAGTCTTACAATAAATACAATACATGTGTGAAAACGTGTTGGCCTGTTGACAAGATTTTGAATTAAGCGAAATCTCCAAGATACATTGTTACACCATACATCACAAATCCTATTAGCAGGGCATTGGAGCCACTACTTACTCCTCAAAGAAAATATTACAGACTCTCTTGGCTATGTGGCAGGACCTGAGGTGAAAATCCCTTTCATGTACAAATGAGGGCATTATTTATATCCAAGGGTGAAACTGACCCTTGTGGTTGTTTGACTACCCTCATGACTGTTCAACTTCCATGGCTTTCCGACTTACATGACTCTATGTTGAACAACTCTTGTACTTCCATGTTACATCACATTGGTTGACAACAAGCCCATAGTAGAGATGTGGGAAACATGACTCATGACTTGACTCGACATGACTTGACATGACATTGAAGGTACATTAGTGCTGCTGTTGGAGTGCATGTCGAGCTAGAGTGCTGTTGAGTGATGGATTTATTCATGGTGTACTATAGCTTCACCTACACATGGTGAAGTGTGTAGTGTCTTCGATGGTCCTTGGTTCACTTGATGAAGCTTTAGCATGTTGTTCCTTGCTTTCATGCTAGAAGGCCTGACAGGCTCACTTGTTCACGAAGGTACATGTTCTTTGCATTCATCCGCTTCGCATGATTCACTCATTTTTCCATTGGTGAACCTATCCATCTACATGTGCTCCCTTTGTTCATCTCGTTCATCACCTTGACATGTTTGTTGGTGTACATGTACCTACAGTCACTCATGACGAGACAACATCAAATCAAAAACCTCCTAGTCTACCATGACACATGATCATTTGAATGCAAGTAACCGGGAGAGGTAGCATGGCTGGGATGCAGGATGATGGCTCTAGGAAGCTGCTGATTAAAACTGTGCAAGAGTCACTAAGAGATGGAGACAGGTGATCTGAGTCGACAATGACTGACTGCAAGGTCTAGCTCGGCTGGGAGGCAAAATTGCACAACTTTTGGGAGGAACAGTCTAGGCTGCTGGAAGGCAAGGCAAGTAGGCTCTCCACTTTTTCTGGAACGAGCAGTCAACAGGGGCTAGATAGCCAAGTTTGCTCAATTTTCAAGAGGAACGGGTCGAGCTGCATTCGGGGTCCGTAGGAAAGGATTGTGCAATTTTTTTTGGCAATTGGCCGAGAGATTGGTAGCCAGGTATGTGCAATTCCTAGAGGGAACTACCAGTTGGCTACTAGGGTCACTGACAGCCAGACTTGCGTAATTCCCAGATGAAATTTCCAGTTGGTTACTAGGGTCACTGGCAGCCATACTTGTGCAATTCCTAGAGGAAACTGCTAGTTGGCTGCTAGGGTCACTAGCAGCCATACTTGCACAATTCCTAGAGGGAACTCCCAGTTGGTTTCTCAATTCCAGGCAGCAAAAACTACGCAATTCCTGGAGGGAATAAGCAGTCTACTGCTGGGATATGTTGGCTGGGGAAACTACATTAAGGCCAGGAGGTGGCCTGCTAATCATCTCTGCTGAATTTTTGAGCTAAGCTAACTGATGGGTAGCGGGAGGCCTGCTAATGAGCACTACACAATTTCTAAGATGAAAAACGGGTTGAGTGTCTTGGTGGCCAGCATGAGTGATGATTAAAATGCTTGCGAGAGGCATAGCTTGAAAGAACTGGCTTGGTGCTTCTGCGCTTTTCTAGTTGACAGTCGATCGAGTCAAAAGAAGGGTTATGGTTTGGCTGTGAGACAAGAGTCTAGTCATTATAACTTCAGCAAAAGTGACTAAGTGTGTGAATAGTCGAAATATGCATAGGTGATCATACAGACACACACTCGCATGACTTGACGACGAAACAACCAAAACATCTGGATACACATGTTCAACATGACTGACCGATGGTGCAAGCAACAATTGCGCCACTTGTGATTGATCATTCATGATCAAGACAACGCCTGAGCGACAATTATTGTGACTCCATGTGTGAGTGAGACATATGCTTCCATGGTGAACACATCAAACACATACGAAGAAAAAACTTTGAGCATAACCATAAAATGGTCACAAGAATGACTTAGCCATCAACATGTCAAGACTTGAGTGAAATAGAAAACAAGGCGAATGTAAAGACTCACATGAGCTCACGGAGTGAACCTGAGTGTGTACGGTCATCAAGTGAAACTCTCCAAGGGAGGCTCTGAAATTGGTGCAAGCCAAAATTTTGGAGGGTGGTTGTAGCTACTACAACACTTCGCGACACACTGGTAGAACTCTAGCTTCTCTGCTTCAGTTCATTGCTAGCATGGGGCCTTCGTATTTCAGGGGGTATTGAATCATTCTGCAGGTTACTTTAGTTTCCTCACTTACCCCATTGAGATACATGGTTCACCCTTTGCAAACTCAGTCAAACACAATCAAAAAGTTCAGCTTAGATCTCAGTGTTTCGAATCAGGGAAGGGTAGTTTAGTTCTCGAGTTGAAGATTTTCAAAGTATAAGTTTTCATCTCTAGTGTTGCTCTACTACCAGTAGGCCTAGACAGTACCCCGGAGGAGTCACGCAGGAACACACACATTGCTCCACTTCCAGCGAGCTTGGTCGGTACCCCAGCGGAGTTGCATGCTTCACCTCTCTGCGCAGGAATCCTTTCTCTTCTTTCACCTTTGTATGTTTTTTTTAAGAGAACCATGCATAGGCACTTATTTATTTTCTGGGTGGAAGAGGAATCCCAGGTTATTGACAGAAGAAGAGGTTGTTCCTTCAGAGAAGCATGTAAGACCTCTCACATAGGTTAGATTGTTTAGATTTTTCCCCTTCCTCATTTCTAGTAATTGGATTAGCGTCAACACATAAAGCAGAAGGCTGAGTACAAGCATGGGGCTTCCCAGTGTGGACATAGGTTCATGGTGGGACCAAAGCTTCCCTTACGGACGATTCATATTTTCCATCATGACTTCATCAGCCGAAGGTTGTAACCACGCACGGAGAAAATGGACACAAGTCTATCCAAGTGCTCGAGTTTCACAAGTCTCTTCACATTTCGGCCACATACTCTATTCAAAATCCATAAAAAGTGAGAAATATATGATTGGTGAAAACCTTTAATAAAACTGGTTGATAAAGAAGTTAATTATCAAGTCAAAAATATTCTGATATTAAAGCAACCTTAAGTTACATAAATTTAATGTTTTTTAATTATTGTTACATGTTCCTTCAGAGGTACATATATTCAACGTATAAACCGTGCATCAAAATTGTAGCTTTCTACACTCCTGTCTTGACAACTCACAAGTCAAATTTGAGATTAATACCATCATCATGAATGCTATTAATGAGGAGTGTTGGCCCACAATTTTGGTCATCTTTGCCTATCCTAAATCCATTTATTTACCACCATATTCCATCATATTTCACCTATATATGCCTCATTTTAGTCCTATTTTTCATATTCAGGTAATTAAATTAAGTTTTTCAATTTTTGGAAATTTTGTAAAAAATGGGTTTTAAGAGTAAATTTGGAATGCATTAAAAATTCCCGTAATAGCTTCATGGAAGTCATATGTGTAGGAAAACTGGGTGATACCTGAGCACATATTTTGGAATCTTGGGAACCACAGGTAAAGAAGCACCTATTGGTTCAGTCAAACTGAGCAAAAATAGGCCCAGTCAATGGTAGTCAAACTTGACATGTCAGACAACAATTCCTAGTAAAAAGGAGAAGATTTATTATTTTGTGGGATTTTTCTTGGTTTTGTGAACTATACTTCATCATTTCGACCTATATTGATGGATTAGGATTGATAAGGTTGTTAGAGCCATTATAACAAAGTTTGTTTACTATTTTCTTATTTAAACAGAGTTTATGAACCATTCAAAGGAGGGTAATTTTGTATTAAGATTATTGGAGACTTTTGAGATAATTTGAAGAATCATTTCAACTTCTATATTTGATGTTCATGCTATGGATGGTTTATTAACTTAGTTGTAATTGAAGAGTTCTTCAGGTGTACAACGCAAGGTTGGAGGGCCCCCACACCAAGCTAAGTACACTTTGGTTAAATTTTGTATAAAGTAGCATAATTTTGATTCAGTATTTCTTGTTTCAGATTTATGATTCAGTTACTTAGATGTGTTATGATTTCTATATGATTTTTGGATGATTTTGGTTTAAAATCTAATTTTTGTATGAAAGGACAACCAAGGATTTAAGTTAAATTCTCTTTCGAACAAATTATGAATCAAAACTAAAATTCATCATTTTTCATTTCTTGAATTGTTTCTTGAATTCCAATTTATGATTTTGATGCAATGGTAATGTTGTTGGAGTAGAACTATGAGGAAGGACAACCAGAACCTCCTATGTTAGGATCCTTTTCTCTTTCTTTCTACACATCACAAACTGCTAGTCTTTAGTTTCTCTCCTTGAGGATAGTACTGTGGGGAAGGCCAACCAGGACTCCCTAAGTTAGGAGCCTCTTCCTTTGCTTACTGCATCTTGAATGAGAGAATTTTTCATTTCTTTAAACTTATAACTTATTTGTGATATGCATTTCCCTTAACCTTTGAGACTTGCCTCCCAAAATTAACTTTACATGAAATCCATATACTTTGGACTACTTCCAAGTCTACAAACCCGGATTGACAAGTAAAACACCTACGTTAGTTTACTTAGTAAATTGACCTAACATTTTTGGCATGGTTTCCATGGAAGAAAATTCAAATTTAATTAAAATAGGAAGCTTTAAACAAAAACAAAAATAGAATTTTGTAGTTAGAATTTTTCCATTATGATTCTATATAACTAGAAAAAGAGATGAAAATGGTAGATACATGAAACAAGACCCCCCAAATACTAAACCATTGGTAGAAGTAGGACTACCTAAATTCAAATTAATTACACCAATTGCTGGAAAACCAACTTTGGAAGAGTTAGAGGAAAAACAACATTTAGGACAAAGGTGAACTCTTGTTGAAAGACAAACTTTGTTAGCTTATGAAGCGAAGAGAAAACAAAAACAAACAGGAACATATTCCTTAGGAAGAAAAAGAGAGAAAACAAAACCAGTTGATCAACTTATTCTTGAACAAATAGATCAACCTATCTTTGAAACTATTTCTGAACAAAGAAAACAAGTTGAAAATAAACAACCTCAGTTTGTTACTAAAAATTTTGAAATTGCTGAAAAAGATATGGCAAAAGAAGGGCACGGATCTAACATCCCAATAATCACTCCAGAACAAAGGTTACAATATGAAAAGAACAAAAAAATGGCAAAGAAAAAGTGAGGACGAGACAAGAAGAGAAGAAGAAAGGAAAAGAGAAGAAGACGCCAAAAGAGAATATGATCGTAAGAGAAGACAAGATGCAGAAATAGAAAATTATGAAGAAGCTATTTTTGGATTCCCAATTTTAGATACTACGGAAGTTATTGGAGAAGAGCTAAAAATGAAGAATATTCCACCTTCTGTTTTACCAAATTTCTATGAAATGCCTTATGAAGATCCTGATTCATTCATGTTTGAATTTGATATCCTATGTCGTATTTATGGTTATACTGATGATACACATAAGCTTTGTATTTTTCCTACTACTCTTAAAGAAGCTTCGTTAAAATGGTTTATGGGATTAGGAGCACACACTATTACTTCTTGGGAAGACAAGAGGAATTTTTTCTTAAGAAGTATCAACCCTATTGTAGGCATAGATATTCAAAGGAAGATATTTTTAGGATGTCTCAACAAGAAGATGAGAGTTTGGAAGAATACTTAGAATTATTTCTTTACAACTTACAAAAATCCAAACAACATTCTTTAAATGCTAATATCATTCGAACAATTTTTGTCAAAGGAAGACAAGATGAGTATCTTGATATTGTCAATGTGATGGGTAAAGGAGATATTTCATACTTATCATTCAATGAAATTGCCGAATTATGTTAGAAGTATTCTTGATGTAGAACCAAAGTAGGAAAAAGAGATATAACTTCAAGAGCTTCTAAATCAGCAACATGAGGAGTAACAAGAGTAGAAATAGGGAGTTTGTTATAAAATTTTAAAATTGATCTTTTGAGCACCTTAGGAACACAGGTTGATGTGTTGAAAGCAAATAAGAAACAACAAGAAGAAGAAAAATTACTACCAATCTTTTTTCCTAAGTGTAGGAACAAGCATCCTTTACGAGAATGTCCTTTGGATAATATACATGCTTGTGGGCTTTGTAGAGAAAATCATGTTACATATGATTGTCCAACATTAAAAGAGTTGCAAGCATGCCAACTACAAGAAACTCAAGGATTTTATTTTATTGCACCAAGAAGATATTGGCAACCACATTTTACAGGTACATCTCAACAATTTCCTCAACAAATTCCCTAGAATTTTCAGTATCAAAATTCATGGAATACTCCTATTCCATTGAGAACGTGTCTCCCTCAAACTCAAAATGAAGGTTGGAGAGTATATTCTCAACCATCTCAACCATTCTATCCATATGAAGCTTATCCTCAACAACCATATCAACAGTCTTACCCTCAACAACCAATGCCATTTCCACAACAAAATCCTACACCCTTACTAACTCAACCACAATAGCTTCAGTTTCCATCTAACCAACCACCACCCAGACCAACTCAATTACCAGCTCAGCCAGTAGAAATCCAAGTCATAGAGTGGAAAGACCAGCATATAATGTTGAAGAAACAACATTATTTCCTACATATTATATTCTTCCTATTCAAGACATCCACTTGAGATTTGGAAAGTCCTACAAAAAGATTCTCCACCAATCATAGAAGAAGAAATTGAATAAGAAGAACAATCTAAAAAAAATAATCGAAAGAATCAAATTCATAAAAGTAAAACTATTATGAATCAAACACTACCTTTCCTAGAAAGGTTAGTAGAATAGAAAACTTTACTTTTTCTTCCTGAATTTGATATCTTAGATGAATTAAATAATTCTTATGTAAAAATTCCTTTGTTGCAAGCTATCAAAAATATTCCAATCTATACAAAAACAATAACTGAATTATGTATTAAGAAAACTGGAAAAAAGAAAAGAGATCCACCCACAATCCAAGTCATTGGAAAATTAACTAGCCTCATGTCTAGAAAAACAACAATTGAAAAGTATATTGACCCTGTGATTCCTATGGTTACCATTTCAATCAATAAATCTTCAGTCCCTAAAACTTTAATTGATCTAGGAGCTGCTATAAACGTCATTACAACAGAAACTATGAATTATTTAAAGTTTCCAAATACATGACCTACTATTACAATTTTAGAACTAGCAGATGGATTTAAAGTTGTACCAGAGGGAATACTTGAGGACATAATTATTTCTTTGGAATCATGGGAGTACCCTGTTTTTGCAACCAAAAACAAATCTAGGAGGCCATCCTTTAATTCTTGGCAGACCATGGTTAGCCACGGTAGATGCCTTCATTTGATGTAAATTAGAAAGCATGATCATAGCACATTGAGATGAAATGAAACTTATTATAGTCTATTCTCCTGCTCAATTTCCTACTTCACTATCATGGTCTGATGACCAACAAAAAGAAACTCAACATGTTTTAAGCATTAATCAAGCATTTAATTTTAGAGAAGAAGAAGGAAATTAGGATTTAATAGACTTTTTTATCTCAGAACCTGATATTTTTGAGCAGCTACAAATAACAAAATATGAAGCTACAATTCATCTCTTAAATCAATGTCTTTAGGAAAATTGTACTATTCAATCATTGCATAATTCATTTGAAAGCATTTTTCGTGTCAACTCAATTACCAATTTTCAAATAAAAAACAATGATATCAATCTTGGAAAGAATCTAAATATTGGTAATAATCTACAATAATCACAAGAGCAACAATTAATTGCATTTTTAAAGAAATATTTGAAAGATTATTTTTGGGATTATACAGATATGTAGGGAATCCAGCCAAAAATATGTGTCCATCACATTTATAGAGATGAAACAATCAAATGGGTAAGACAACCACAAAGAAGAATAAATCCAATGATGAAGGATACAGTGAAAGAGGAATTGCATAAACTATTATAGGTAGGATTTATCTACCCCCTCTCTGATTGTCAATGGGTTTCTCCCTTAGTTGTGGTTCCTAGGAAAAATGGAAAATGGAGAATATGTGTAGAATATAGGGAACTGAATAAGGCAACACTTAAGGATCATTTCCCACTACCATTCATTCACCAAGTACTAGACTCATTGGGAGAGAAAAAAATATTTTTCTTTCTTGATGGATTTAATAGTTATAATCAAATCAAGATAGCATTAGAAGATCAAGATAAAAATACATTTACTTGTCCATGGGGTACATATGCTTACAATGTGTTACCTTCTGTTCTATGTAATGCACCTGCTACTTTTCAAAGAGCAGTCCTATCCATTTTTGATGATCTTATAAATGAATGTGTAGAAGTATGCATGCAAGATTTTACCGTTTAAGGGAACACATTTGATTATTGTTTAAACAATTTGGAAAAGGTCTTACAAGGATGCATTGACACAGATCTATCTCTTAGCAATGAGAAGTGTTTTATTATGCTAACCGAAGGAATAGTGTTTGGACACCATATTTCATCATCTAGAATAAAAGTGGAGCCAACCAAGATAAAAGTCATTGTAAACCTATTACCACCACCAACAACAGAAAGAGGTAAGAATTTTCTTGGGATATGCAGGCTATTACCATAAGTTCATTGAAAATTTTAGTAAAATAGCTTTGCCATTATTGAAACTTCTTACAAAAGACATTGTGTTTCAATGGACTACAGATTATCAAAATGCATTTGAAAAACTGAAAGAAAAATTGTCTATATCAGTCATTCTCAGGACCAAATTGGTCATTTCCATTCCACATATCTATTGATGCATCAGATACAACTATAGGAGCATCTCTAGGAAAAAAAGAAAATTACTTTAACTACACCATTTATTTTATTAGAAAAAATCTAACTTCAGCATAACTAAACTATATAGTAACTGAAAAATAAATACTAGTTGTTGTGCATGCAATCAATAAATTTAGGGATTATATAACAGGCTATCAAGTGTTTATTCATACAGATCATTCAACCATTAAATATTTAATGAACAAAACAATTACCAATTCCAGAACTACTATATGGATGTTACTAATGCAAGAATTCAATCTCACTATTCTAGATCGACCAATAAAAGATAATCAAGTGGAAAATTTCCTGTCAAGACTCCATTATCTTGGTGATCTTATTCATGTTTTAGAAAACTTTCCTGATGAACATCTATTTGCTATAACAGCTAAAACCCCATTGTTTGTGGATGTAGCTAATTATTTATCGTCTGGAATATTACCATCTCATTTCACTAGCAAGCAGAAAAAAAAAAAATCCGAGAGAGTGCTAGATATAGTTGGGTCAATGGCATCCTCTTCTATATTGGTCCTGATCTTTTCATAAGAAAATGTGTAAGAGAAGATGAAATTCTTGATATTCTAAAAGCATGTAATGATGAACCATGTGGTGGCCATTTTGCAGATAAATGAGCAACATACAAGGTGCTCAAGCTTGGCTACTATTGGCCAGAAATTTTCAAGGAATCAAGGGCCTATCTCCAAAGATGTGATAGATGTCAAAGAGCTGGAAGGCCTATAGTATCAAATGAGATGCCATTGAAATGAGAAGTACTTATAGAACCATTTGAACAATGGGCTCTTGATTTTGTGGGACCTATTAACCTGCCTTCAAATGGAAAGAAGTACATCTTAGTGTGTATAGACTATGTTACAAAATGGGTAGAGGCAAAAGCAGTGGCACGAGAAACAGAAGAAACAATGGTTTCATTCCTCTTTGAAGAAATATTTGTAATATTTGGAGTTACAAGACAGATTTTTATAGACGAGGGATCACATTTCAATTCTAAACTTGTCCGAGATGTTACAAAAAAATACAAAATAAAGCATAAAAAGTATACTCTGTATCATCCTCAAGAAAATGGACAAGTGGAATTCACTATTAAGGTTCTGGAGAACATCATAACAAGGATAGTACAAATGAACATAAAATATTGGTCACACAAATTAAAATATGCATTATGGGCATAGCGAATTACATGGATAAATACTACTAGATTTAGTTCATATCAACTATTATATGGTAAAGAAGTTTTCTTACCAATCAAATTTAAAATTCATACATTTAAACTTCCAATAGAATTGGGATTGGACCTGTCAGAAGCCCAATAGCAGAGAATTATGCAACTGATTGAGCTAGACTAAATTAGACAACAAGTAGTTCAGCATACATCAGTAGTACAATAGCAGAGAATCAAATGGCATGACAGATTTATCAAAACCAATTTTTTTCATAAAGGAGATTCGGTACTTATTTTTTACTCCAAGTAGAAAGACTTCAAAGCTAAGTTTACTACTCATTGGCTTGGGCCATATGAGATAGAAGAAATCTTTGACAATGGAGTAGTCAAGATCAAGACAATTGATGAAGCCACCATCTCATTTCTAGTTAATGGTCATAGACTCAAAGTTTATAATAAGCCTATCAATAAAGAAGACTTTCTGAAGAGATTCTCGGCATAAAACAATATGAAAGTATTAGAATAGCATATTGATATGCCTACCCTACTTCTAGAATAAAAGATAATAAAGAATTTTGGTTGTGAAAATCCAGGATACTGGCACAATACAAACATGAATTCATATCGGTAAACCAATATGTTTGAATAATATGAATTCTCTTTTATGTTTTTCGATTTCATTTTGCAGAATCATCCTCCAAAATTCAAAGACTTGAGGACAAGTCTCAATATCAACAAGGGGGAAGATTCATAATAAACCAACAAACTATGCAACTGGTTTAATGTCAAGCAGTTGTATTGCAGAAGGGACCTGAGACATTAGAATCAATATTTATCAGTAAGGGAAGTAAAAAGGATTAATTTCATATGTTATTGCAGAAGGGACCTGATTATTCGGGACCTCAGAAGCAGCTACAAGCATCTACAATCCAACAAAATCATTCAGCAAAATTCATTTTGAGGTCAAAGTATCATCATCATTAGCAAAAGGTCAAGTGTTGACAAAAGAGCTAAAGTCATCATCGACAGAAGAAAATCATTGACAATGAGTTATCAAGCGAAAGGAAAGTACTGTAAGTTTAGAGTATTCTTAGTGCCTTCGATTTTGAATTTTTTCTAAGATTGATAAACTAGTTTAAACTTGAATATACAGTACCCATATCCATGTATATATCATCCTACATTATCCTACATAACCCTATATCCTACATCACCCTATATCCTACTTCACCCTACATTATATACATTTACCTGTTACATTATTCATTCACCTTATTACATTCATTAACCTTACTATAGCCTTACATTCATCAATTCAGCATTAACTCAACCACATTTATTTTCTTGTTTGACCAAACTTTTTGGCCACGTCTCCATTTTGGGCCAATTTTTTTTTTCCCTCATGGAAAATTGCCTACAAAAGAAGAAGCATAGTCTCATATGCCTACAAAACAAGAGCAATGAGAGTTATTATCATTAAAAATATACTTAACATATTATTTAAAAAAGAATTTGATTTGAAATGACCAAAGATTATGGTCATCTCAAAACAAATCAATACATAAGTAGATGTAAATGATGACACAAAAAAGGGGAAAGTATGCAATGATAAAGGAATAATAATGGATATGCAACATGAAATGAAATTATAATGGATCTAAAAATTCACAATGAACAACCATAATGCATCATCAAGAAAGCATGCAATGCAAAAGTAATAGACTAGTCCTAATACTGATGAGTATTGAAAATTCTAAACTACAAGCAGTTACGAGCTATGAGGCCGCATTAACAAGAAACAAAAAAAGTGTCAAGACATGTACAATGGACAGAACTTGTGCTACAAAGTGATGATAAGAATATAAAACCATGATGCATCAAGTGAAACAAGTGGCGGCCAAAGGTAAAAGTGACAGGACAACAATCAGATAGTCAAATTGAAAAAAACGTAGCAGCAAACGGTCAAAATATCTTTCAAAAGGTTTCACACACAGTTGAACACTGTCTACATGTTTTTCTTCATCATCACAACTAAATTTCATCAGAACCCAACTTAGAATTAAAGGACACTGTGTATTCATTTCTTATCCACAACCTAAAGAAAACACAAGAAAACAAACCCTGTTTGACTGAGAAATACGCAAAGATTGAAAGAGAACTGCGTGGAATGAGGAGAACCTTGTGCAGTAGAGATAGCACGAGGAATTGCGTGGAGAAATAAGGAGGAGGATTGTGTCTAAAAGGAGGAGAGATAGGTGCGAGGAAAATTTTAAGGATGAAAGTTTACCTTAAAGTTTATAAACCTTGGCGAATATTACTAGTCGATAATATGTAAATTGTAAAATGTTTGACAATATTTTTGTAAAAACATTTATATTTATAATGATTTTATATTATTCTATATAAATTTTTGGTGATTTTTAAGGTAAAATAATTTTATATTATAAAATGTGGGCGAATCAGTTTTAGAAAAAATAGAAATTTGTGAATCATTTTTTCGAAAAAGACACGGAAAATTAGCCCACATGCGAATATTAGCCCATAAAATTTTCCCTGCATAGGAGAGCACAAAACCAAGATTTCCTCTGCATTGAGAAGACATATTCTCCATAAAATCCCATAAATTGTGCAGTGATCAACTTAGAGTAGATCTCGGGGTCTTCTCAATGGTTAAAATATTTCTAAGATTGTATTATTCTCTTGGAAAGGTTTCAACTTAAGTTTTTGTTTAAATTTGTCATATTATGAGAGAAACATGACTTCAGTCCTAGATTAGCAATGCTTTGTCACCATGAAAAGGCTCTGCCACCTGTAGATCAATGATTTTTTGAATTGCTAGAGACAGAGAGTTTAACTAGGATTGTATGTTTACACATGAGAAAACAAATCTTAACAAGATAATCCCTACAAGGTTTTGACAGTAATTTGCAGCTCGGGTATTGTTCCAAAATTTTTTTCCTCATACATTTTTAAACACAGTTTTCCAAATTTTTCACATAAGAAAAACATAATGAGCATCCTTTTGTATACACAATGAACAGTTTTGCATGAAATTTTGCAAACAGAGAAGGTTTTTCATCGATTTTTATGGGAAATTTTTCAAACAATGAGAGATTTTTGCAGGGAGGATGTTTTACATGGTTTTTCACACAGTGAGTTTTTTTTAGACAATTTTACAAACATAGGATTTTTTTTTTTTTTTGAATACCATTTGCAGTAAGAGACCGGGAAATTGAAGACCTAGAGGTAGAAGAAGTAATATTATTCTTATTTTTTGAAGCTACAAAGGTCTAGTAAGTACATTCACCATGATTTTTGTCCAAAGATTGCATGAATGAGAAGGTCAATATATATATTTTACTTGTTATATTCATGATGAGGTTATTTACTTGATAAGGCCATATTAATTGGTACATAGATCGGATGCAAATGACAACCAAAACTGGACCTAAATAATTCAAGATACAAAACTGGAGTAAGGATACAATAGAGAAACTAAACCAAGTAGGGCTACTGGAGTTTCTTAAAACGTTCAATGGTCACAATGATAAAATCACACAGGATTTCATAGAGCATTTTGAACATGGAAAAAATAGAGTTGGTAAACTTTCTATACCATTGAACCCAACCTTTCTTTTTCAATAATTGGATATTCCTTTGATAGGAGAAGAGTATCACAAGGGTCTACATTTTAAGGAGAAGGGATGGACCTTTTGCTTGCAGAAACAAAGGAAGGGGTCCTTTGACAGGATAAGAGGGATTCGAAGAGATTGGCTCAAAGAGCCATGGTCAGAGTTGCTTTTGATTATCCAGAAGCACCTCACTTGTGATAATCGGTACAATGTGGTATACCTCTTTCATATAAAATTGCTTCAACATATCAAGGAAGATTGTTACCCTACTTCCTTTCAAAAATGCTAACCAAAATGATAGAGAATGTCAAGAACAAAACAAAAGCCAAGGAAGCTAATATCTATCATCATTGGCTAACCAAGATACTTGTTGACTATCAGGTAAGGAATAAGGGGTTGCTTTCTAAGGATTTTTTCGCTAAACATCATTTTGAAGAACGAACAACATGGAATGAGAAGAAGTTTGAGTAGTTGCATGTAACAAGAAGTATCATGCATTCTCCTTTGTATCTTAAGACAAGATTGAAGAAGAAGAAAGATGATATTGTGATTGAGAAAGAGAAATCCTTTCTGTCCATTCATAGGATGCCTATAATGAAATCACAAGAGGAAACAAGCAAGAAAGGAAAAGATCCATAAATTGAAATTATTGGAACTGAGCCTCCACAAACATCAAAGCAGATTGATGAGATTATATAGAGATTGGAGGAGGATGTCCAAGAAGATCCCATAGAGAAAGACTCCTATTTTTAGGATTATTGGATAGGAGCCATCTCATCTCACTCATATGCCAAAGATAGCAGGGAATAATCTAAAGAACTCCACAGTGAAGTATATCTTAAGAAAATAGCAGAGTTGTCAAGTGAGCTGGAAGACATCAAGATCATGGAGAGAGATTTGAAAAAGGAGAAAAAAATATATAAAGAAAATAACAAAAAAAATAATCAAGGAGAACAATAAATTGAGCAAGCAGATTAAAAAGCTTGATACTCAGGATATCCTCATCTCCAAACAAGCTTACAGATGGCTAAAGAAAAAAAAGTTATGGCAGTACAAATATGAGAAACAAAAAATGAATATTGCCATCTACAAAGAAAAGAGAGATGAGGTTATTGAAATTATCCTTTAATATGCATAGGAAGAAGCTACAAGATCAGGAATAGCAGGGACATCATCACTCAAGAGATCCAAATGGAGGAGGCAAGCATGAGGACATGCTTGAACATCAGCAAAGGGGAGATGTTGGCCCTCAATTTTGGTCGTCTTTGCCTATCGTAAATCCATTTATTTATCACCATATTCCATCCTATTTCACTCATATATGCCTCATTTTAGTCATGTTTTTCATATTTAGGTAACTAAATTCAGTTTTTCAATTTTTGGAATTTTTTTTAAAAATTGGGTTTTAAGAGTAAATTTGGACTGCATTAAAAATTCCCGCAATAGCTTCATGGAAGTCATATGTGAAGGACACCTATGTGGTTTTGAGAACATATGGAACCACAGATGAAGAAACACCTATTGGCTCAGTCAAACTGAGCAAAAACGGGCCTGGTCAACGCTAGTCAAAGTTGACTTGTCACTCTGGAATTCCTAGTAAAAAGGAGTAGATTTATTATTTTGTGAGATTTTTCCTGATTTTGTGAACCATACTTGATGATTTCGACCTGTGTGGATGGATTATGATTGATAAGGTTGTTAGAGCCATTATAGAAAAGTTTGTTTATGATTTGCTTATTTAAACAGAGTTTATGGACAATTCAAAGGAGGGTAATTTTGTATTAATATTATTGGGGACTTTTGAGCTAATTTGAAGAATCATTTCTACTGTTCTATTTGGTTTTCATGATGTAGATGATCTATTAAGTTAGTTGTAGCTGAAGATTTCTTCAGGTGTACAAGGCAAGGTTGGGGGGCCCAGATACCAAGCTAAGTAGACTTTGGTTAAATTTTGTATAAATTATCATAGTTTTGATTCAGTATTTCTTGTTTCAGTTTTATGATTCAGTTACTTAGATGTGTTATGATTTCTATATGATTTTTGGATGATTTTTGTTTAAAATCTAATTTGTGTATGAAAGGACAACCAAGGATTTAAGTTAAATTTTCTTTGTATCAAATTATGAAGCACAACTAAAAATCATCCTTTTGCATTTCTTGAATTGTTTTTTGAATTTTAGTTTATGATTTGACTCAATGGTAATGTTGTTGGAGTAGAACTGTGAGGAAGGACAACCAGAACCTCCTAAGTTATGAGCCTCTTCTCTTTCTTTCTACAAATCACAAACTTATGCTCTTTAGTTTCTCTTCTTGAGGACAATATTTTGGGGAAGGACAACCAGGACCTCCTAAGTTAGGAGCCTCCTCCTTTGCTTACTTCATCTTGAATCAGAGAATTTTTAGTTTCTTTAAACTTAGAACTTATTTGTAATATGCATTTCCCTTAACCTTTGAACCATGACTTCTGAAATTGACTTTACGTGAAATCCATACACTTTAGACATGCTTCCAAGTCTACAAACCCACATTGACAGGTAAAACACCTGCGTTAGCTTACATAGTAAATTGACCTGACAAGGAGATCCCTCCCCACTAGGTGATGGCCACATTAAAATATATGGCGGCTATACAGAGAAAACAATACAATAACTTCAGGCCTCCATTTGGATAAAGAAACCTATTTTTAAGTTATAGAGAAATAACACACCTCAATCAAGCTTCCAATTTGAGGCACTCTTTTATTAACAGCTTCCTCAATGCTCCCATCACCAACTATCATTGTTGAATCCTTGGTAACTACCACATTGGCAGTAGTACCCAGAATCTTACTTCCAACTTTATCCAAGCACAAATCCAACTTCGTCCCTGATAACAATGCCTGCACAGAGAAAGAATAAAAGAAATATCTACATAAGATATTAGAAACCCGTGAATATAGACACCTTGGAGAGATTTTATTCTCAATACCTCTCACTTAGTGAGAATTTATCCTATTAACATGAAAAGTTGAATTTATAGAGAAAACCCATTACCAAATAAAGATTGTTTCCATGACAAACGATATAAGGTTGCTTATAAACACACTGAGCTTTGTACTTAATCTCTTAGTGCGTATAACTCCTTAATGTAGCTAAACTAAAAAAATACATCGAGTCAATATAGCAATGTCATCCAAATTTTGGCTTTTCCACTCTGCAAGTATTGGAGCTTTCAAAGTGCCAACCTTCAATGCACCACGAAGATTGTTCACAACAAGAGTAGTTGTTGGCTTGGTGGGGCCTAACGTAAGTTCAACATTAGTTAGCCAAACAAATATCTACACTATTGGCCCTTTCAAGATCAGCCCATGGAGCGTGGACTGAAGTCTCACCCGAAGAAGTATGGGGGGATGCTGGAACCAAGTTTCTGCACCCTGAGATGGTAGTGATGTTAGTTTATTCCTCTTATTCTTGTTTTCGCACAGGTTGTTAAGTTCTACAACTTTGTCTGTCTAGCCCTTTATTCCACCCTTCAGTGCCTCTGTGAAGGGGTATGATTGGCCTTTGCACAGTCCTAACCTATGGTTTACTTACTTTCGCACTGCTAAAACAGCGTATAGAATAGGTTTCCAAGTTACCCTTAAGTGCTTAATTATCTGACTAAACAGTCACAGTTAGCACCGCATAATCAGATATTCTTTCTTGCGCTTTATTAATGAATGTAATTACATATATTCGCGCATCACATAAGCATTGTAAATGAAACCTATACAAAATATGACAAGATGCATTAATAGGAAACAAAGACACATAATTTGCAAAATACTTCTCTTTATTAATATCTTCATATGATTATAGACTCTACCCACCCTGCACACATAGCTGTAGGGGTCCGCACACTCAGCTGCAGACTTCCACCCTAGGCCTCTGTGCACTCAGATGCAGAGCGTCTACCTACGCTACGACCCGAAACCTAGACATCTCTACTTATTGCTCAAGACTCCTTCTACAACCTATGATTCATTAGAACTACTTAGAGCTTACTTAGCTCTTTTTATAAAATCCCATGGTCCGTGGACCATGGGTAGATCTTTTACAACCAACTTTACTTTACAAAATAAGGGTGGAAAACCCTTTATGACTCATGACACTTTCATGCTTCGTGACCCCAAAATGCGGAGACTTTACAACTTTATTACAAAATTGGACCCAAAACATGGGCTTTTAGCCCCAAAACTATCATAGGGGGATTTCGTTCCCAACAGGCCCCCAACACAAACATCGTAACATTCCCTCGAGTCACTTGACAAGCATGGAGATCTTAGTGCAAAGACCTCCCAGCTCGACCCTTATGACTGCAACGTTGGCAGTGAATTGTACAGCTGCCTACCTCACGTCTTCCACCATTTGCTCGGTCACTGCTCCTGAACTATCGACATGAAGATTTTGCTAAGTTTCTTGTAGAGTCGCAAGCTTTCCTTTAATAGAGGTTGTGACCGTCTAAGCCTCATCTTGCTAGGGCTTCAGTCATGCCTTCAGCACTTCTTCCTTATGCAGTGCCACATCCACCTGTTCCTTCAGCTGCTTGGCCTCCTGCAGCTTCGCCAATCTTTGTGTGAGCACGACGGTTCACGCTGTGCCTTTGACATCATCCTAGCGAAGTTGTAGCTTGTGTGCTTCTATCTCCAGTTGCTATACATTAGGGTCCTCTTGCAAGCTTGTTAGGACCTCGGAAGACTGCTCAAAAATTTGTGTGCATTCTGCTACTACATTGTCAACGCCGCTATTGCCTTTGTGACAGCAGTTGCACATTGTTCCTTTACCTTGGGACGGGTTGAAGGAAGTGCCTTCAACTGTAACTCAGTGATCTGTAGGTTCAACTCCAACTGATTCCTCGCCATTTTTCTACGAGCATCACGCACGCCTTTAGCCTGCTTCCGTACATGCACTTGACTGGTTCTTCCTAAGGAATGGCTAATGTTGGGACCATTTGGCATGCCTCCTCAATGACCTACATTATACACTTGTTCTGATTAGTTGCCTTGGTCACAACAATGATGGTAGAGTCTCACTGTAGTGCCATCTACTCATTGCTAATCTGTTGCTCACTGATCACATGTATGGCACAGTGCTCACGGGCCCTCAATTCTGCGATCACTCCATCCTGCAAGAGGTGGAGTGCTTCACCAGGGAGCGCTACCAGATTCAACCCTACTCCCTTTATGGCATTGACATTGGGTCTGTCAGCTTCGTTCTCTGTGGTGAGTGCTCCATCAAGCAACACTATCGCACCAGAGGCCTTTGCATGCAGCATCTCAGCCACTTCTGAAGTGCCGATAGCAAGGCTGGTAGACATTGTGCCAGCCTGTGATGCGTGGGTCTGCAGCTCCTACTCAAACTGTTGTAGGGCCTCTGCGGTGACATCTTGTACCATGTCACCGATGTCATGCAAATCGCCCTCTGTGAGGGTGATTGGGTCTAGCGATATTTTAGTGGCCATGGATTTCTTCCTGGACCCTCCTTTCTCTTACTCCCTTGGACACTTGATGCGAGCGGATGTCACCTATGGATCCGTGCCATGTTGCTCTGTCTGCTCGTTCGTCTCTTCCTTCTTCTCGGGTGAAGGCGACCTCTTGCCTTTGTTAGAGCCTCGCTCTGTTCCACCCGTTTTCTTTTCTATCTGCTGATCGGCATCGCGCTCCTCTTAGGCCCTGTCACTGACTTCCTTCTTTCTCTTTTCGACTAGCTACATCATCTTTAATGTGGCCTCCTCTTTCTTTCTCTACGCAACAGACTTGCTCCCTCCCACCGCCAAGTCTGTTGTAGTGTGCCACTCTATTGACCATCGATCAAGTACTATGTCAATGGTGTCATCCATTGCCAAGTAAGGCAAGTTATACCATGTCTCCATAGGGTCCTTCCATGCCATAATGGACACATGGTGAAAATCTTCTTTAAACTCTATGTAGCCCTATAGGTTGGTGAATACCGTAGGCTACAATCATGGCTTATGATTGATGGCCATGTGGATGTTCATCTCCATAAAGATCTAGAAGATCTTCGTATCCTTGATGCGCTGCGCATCCTTGGTCACCCACAGTGAAGCGTACTTCGCTACTTCTGGTAGGTCTAGCCCGATCGAAGGGAATTGGTTGTCCTCTGGCATCTCCCATGCTACCAGCACAATAGAAAGCAAGAGCCATGTGTAGTGGAACTTCGTGTTGAGCTCTTGAGCCTCATGGAAGTTCGCTAGGAAATCTCTGTGAAGATAGTCTGCCCAATTGAACTGAACTCCTTCGACGCACTGGGCTGCTAGCGCGACAACAGGAACCAGCACCTCATCGGGGCGGCACTTCCTCATCACCTTCCCTGCTAAAATCTATGTAGCCACCTTTACAACAGGGTCATAGATGCTAGATATTGCATACCCACGTGGCTTCTTTACCAGCCTAAACTTCTCTTTCATGGCCTCCGTGAGGGCCTTCTCACCACCTTTTCTGCCAAATATCATGGTCAGATTTTCTCCTGTGTAGGGCAACCACGTGATCCTGTGGATCAACCTGTCCGTGATGGGTATTGGTTCCTCCAGCCATAGACACCCATCATGCACTAAGTATAGTAGCTGCTTGATGACCAAAACTGTAACTGGGGTGTGGTTGTAGTGCAGCACCCAAAGCAGGTTGAGCAACCCTGCCTTGTCTACTCCTCTGACCCACCTTCCTGGCTCCAATGCGGTCATTTTGGTGGTTGTATCGATAATGCGATGCTTCACCTACTTGGTCACTATGCGTGGGAACTTCTCATGGTCAGCCAAGTCCTGGTCTTCAAGTTTTAACAGAGCAACCTGCCCCAAGCGTGGTCCTTCAAAAATAATTTCATTCGACAGCTGAGTGGTTTGTAAGGGGACCTTGCTCTCATCGATATCCTTCAGTACCTTGGCCTTGCCCTTGCATGGAGCAACGTACTCAGGCAACTGAGTGATAGGGTTAGCACCTCGGGCTTCAACTTCCTCCATGTATATTCCCACATCTTCATCATCCATCAGGATGTCTTTGATTTCTTCCTCCTCCGTCTCTAATTGATGGCTTTTCCCTTCTCCTATGTAGTGGGCTTTTCCTTCGGTGGGTTTCTTCGTGGTGATGCACACACCGGTATTGCAAGTTGCTTTCCCTTCTTATCCTTTGCGCTCTCCTTCATTGGGGTGGGCTTTGGTCTTGACGTCCTTGGTGATTTACGAACTTTTGCTAATACTTCGGCAACCTCTTAAGCAACTACTTTTGTCTCACTAAGCACTTTCAGCATATCCTCCTTAGTCGTCACTGCTTCAATGTTCATGGCTATGGCAGCACTCATCAGCAATGCTCGTGTTATCTCTGCTAAGTTTTCAAACGATGGATGTTATTAGACCCTCGAAGAATTTTCAGTTCATGTGCGCCTGAGAGCTCAAAAACTCAATGCTCAAATTTCAAGTGTTTTTTGTTGGGCAACCACCTGTAATTTATAGGGAATTTTAGATTCAAATCCGACTATTCCCCCCAAATTCAGTTCATTAATGCTATATTGGTGGGCATATTTTCAAGGATCTGACCCATAAATTATGTCTTAAATGCCTATCGCCCACTCCATTTGCCCACATTTCTACTGTCAAATCATGAACAATCACTTTAACGGTTACTTTCTGGCCAACTTGCGCGATTTCTTGTTGGGTAGCACAACTTCCTTTGTGCTACCGCTAACCCTGTGACACTTCCTTGCATCGCACCATCCTCCAATCGTGCAGCTCCCCAGCTTGGGCAGTGTATTTTATAGTCTGGTGCTTCCTTTTAGCTGCCTAGAGTGCTAAGACTGTGCTACCTTCATATAGTCACATGGTCAGACCATCGGTGTATGGCTCCAAGTGACTGCCATTCACCTTTACTAGGAAGGGATCTCCATTCAATTTGACCAGTTGAAATACTCCTCTGTCGATAATCTCCTTAATGACATAGGGCCCTAAACAGTGCATTTAGAATTTCCCTAGAAATTTATTAGAATTGTTGTCATATAACAAAACCAAGTCATTTACCTTAAAGGTGAGCAACTTAATGTGTCGATCATGCCATGCTTTTTCGCGCTACTTTTGGACCTGTTGGTGGAATCCAACTAGAAATCTTTCTTCCTCAAGCTCAGACAACTGCACGAGCCTCTCTTCCAGGGCTCTGTGAGCCGTCCTACCCATTAATTCCACTCTCCGCAGACTAGGTACAATGTATTCCATGGGCATCACCACTTCAACACCTTATACAAGCCTAAAGGGTGTTCATCCAATCAACTTCTTGCATGTCGTTCGATACTCCCATAGTACTGCGGGTATTCGTAGGTCCCAATCACTTCACTGGGTGTTGCAAACCTTGGCCAGCACATTCTCCAACACTTTATTGAATGCTACCACCATCCTGTTAGCCTGCGGATGATAAGGCATGCTCTTCTGGTGATATAACTGAAACTCCTCTGTCAGCGCGCTGATCATTTCATTCAGAAAGTACATACCGTGATCACTCATCAAAATCTTTGGACACTTGAATCGCATTAGTACATACTCAAAGAGGACTTTTTCCATAGTGGCGCCTATACAATCCTTTACAGGCTATGCCTCCGCCCATCGAGTCAAATACTCCATCGTGCTGATAATGTACGTCGCTCACGTCTTCTTTCCTTGGGGTTGAATGGGTTCCACAAAGTCTATTGCCCATTTTTCACAGGGTTGTAATGTCATCTGTGGATTCAAGGGAAGCTCATACCTCTGCGATGGCCTCCCAGTCCTTTGACACACATCACATGCTTTTCAGTAAGCTTTTGAATCCTGATGGAGGGTTGGCCACCACAACCCTGTGTGTAGAATCTTTTGCGCGGTTGCTCTCCCTACATAATGTCCTCCCACAACACCCCCATGAGCATCCGCGAGGATACTGCTTCGTTCAAACTACAGTACATGTCGTCGCAATATCTCATCAGGCCCCATTTTGTACACATACCCAGTAATGAAAAATAGATCTGTCATGCGCACCACTAGCTCCTTCTTCTGTTGCATGGTGTAACCTTCCCGGGCAGTTCCTGTCATTAAGAAGTGTATGATATATTCAAAATGACCATCTGTGATACACACTGCAAATATTTGTGCATGAGGCAATCCCTCCTCCAAGTTAGTTGATTCTTCCCCTGTTTTGATGCGCGACAGATGGTCTCATCCTGCGTTCAGTCATCCAGGTTTCACAATAACCTCAAAATCATACTCTTGGAATAATAACAACCACCTGCAAATTCTCCCCCACAACACAGGCTTAGTGCCTAGGTATTTCAACGTGGAATGATCCGTATACATCTTAAAACAGCTACCTAGAAAATAGTGTCTAAACTTCTGGAGCGCGTATACCATGGCTAACCCTTCGAGCTTGATGGTGGAATAGTTCTTTTATGTCTTGGATAACCTTCTGCTTACGAATGCTATTGGATGGTCCAAGTCTCCTCTGGCAGCTTGTGTCAGTACTGCTCCCAACGCTATACATGACATGTCATCATGTACATGAATCTCCATCTTCCAATATGGGAAGAGTAGGATCGACATGGTGACCTTCTTTTCCTTCAATACATCCAATCTTTTCTTACAGTCCTCATTCCAGTAGAATGTGAGATCCTTCTTCGAAAACTTCTCCATAGGCGCGGTGATCTGGGCATAGCCCTTGATAAACTTCCTATAATATCCAATGTACCCTATGGTAGTGCGCAATTGTTTCACACTCCTCAGTGCTTCTAAGTTAAGAATCACAGCAATCTTCGTGGGATCTACCACTAGTCCCTGTCTACAAACCACATGACCCAGTAGGGTCCCAAAAGGAACACAAAACAGGCACTTCTTTAGATTGAGCATGATCTAGTATCTTCGACAAGTATCTAACATCAGGCACAAGATTTCCACATGGTGTTTCACTAGCCCAATCACAATCCAGTCATCAAAGTACACTTCCAGGAACTTATGAATAAATTCTTTGAATGGCGCAATGACTACGTGCGAGAAAATCATAGGTTCATTCTTCAATCCGAAAGGCATTACAATGTACTAAAAACAACCCCACTCAGTCGCGAAGGTTGTCTTGCTCTGATCCTTGAGTGTGATTTTGATCTGATGGTACCCAGAGAACCCATCAGTGAAGGAATATGCTTCCTGGCCACCTACATTGTCCAAAACTTCATTAGTGAACGGAATTGGGAAAGGATCATGTGCACAAGCATCATTCAACTTGCTGAGATCTACGCATATCCTTATTTCATCCTTCTGCTTTTTTTCCTATACCAACATTGGGCTTACCCAATCATATTCTTCTATGGGCTCAATGATGCCTGCCACAAGCACCTTGTCTAGCTCTAAGTGGATCTTCTCCTTATACTTCAGATTGAGATGGTAAGGTCTTTTCTTAACCAGTTTCGCATCGGGTTTCAACAAGATCTTCATAACACCCAGGTATCATATTATGCCTTTTAGATCCGTAGACTTGGTAGGGAATAAATCCTTGTATTGGTAGAGCAATTCAGTGACCTTATCCACCATCGTGTTATCCCAGTAATCTCCAACCTTCATGAATTTGGGCTTGGCCTCTGTACTAATATTCACCTATTTCGTTTTTAGTGGCGTGGTTATATCAGGAATCTTAATCTGCAGTCCTTCAACCTCGTGGTGACCTTCTGTTTAAGGGATGTTAATCTTTTGTGGAACCTCATCTTCTTCTTCAGCAGTAACGTTATACAATTTCAACTAGTGACTTAGCTGAGTAGTCTAATCGGGTTGAATCGAGTCCAAAGGATCCTACGGTATCCTATAGATCATTGCTTTCACTTCTTATATCGCTTCGTCAATACATTCAAAACCATCTTCAAAGCTAAATATCATCATGAATCCCTTGCGTAGAATATCCCATTTACTTGTACCATGGTAGAGCTCTATTTCTAAGTGCCAGTTCATCAGGATGACATCCAGGGTGTGACAGAACAAGTGCACCCATTCAGGTTGTGGCTTCGCTCCATAAGCCTGAGCCCATTTGACCAAGTGCATGTGCGGACCATTTTTCCCATCATACTTTTCTATGATTCGTACCTTCGGCTTCCTAAAGCGTGTTCTCATCATCCTCCTACATTTGCTTCAATCATCAAAGCTACCCTTTTGCATACCCCACCATCTTGTGGGCGTAACGCGCAACTCCTAGTCCAAATCCTAGAAGCGATGCTTTTCTGGTACCTTCCTCTCAAATGAATCCAAAAATATATCTACATCATTTAGGCCATCATAAGTGGGCATATCTATTACCTCTGATGACACACAGTGTAGCGACTAGGTCATCATGTTACAACTTAGCGTGGTTACTTCATGTAACTGATTCTACCAGTGCTCTAATTCTTCATTAGAGTCCAGGGTCCAGGAACTCTCGCGATCCCATGTAATTCATCCATCTATTGTTGGATTCACCTAATCTTGGTCTCGCGCTATTATCTTATAGATACAATCCAAATCATCATCACTCTCATAGTTGCATACTAGTTCAGTATAGAGCGATCCTTTAGGAGGATTTAGGGGTACTACTACGTGGAGCAATTTCTTTTCAAATATCATCTTTCACTACTTTAGGTTGACTACCCCATTCATATCAGTAGCCTAATCAATGCCAAGGAGCACAGGGTAGGGGTTTCTATCATCCATAATTTCTATTACCTCAAAGTCAACCAACGCGCTTGCACCTTCAATAGCTACAGTCACCCTTTGCAGCTGCCCCATGGGGATGATCTTCTTTTGATTTCCCATCCTTAACTGAATCAGAGACCACTGCAACGTGGGTGTTCCCAAGTCTGCTTTGGCAGGACATTCACATCTGACCCTAGATCCAAAATAACCTGATCCATTTCATACTTTGCTATCTACGCAGTCAGTCTCATCTCCCATCCTATGCTTATTTTATGCTTACCAATATGTTGTACCACACACGGTTCACCCGGAGTGTTTTTGGTGCATCTATTTATAAGCTCCTATAATCCCTTCATAGCCTTGCTATTGCGCAACAACTTCATGCAGGTTTCCAGAAAGGTCATAAGCATAGAAGGGTCCATTTCCTAATGAGGCTTATCCTTGCTCCTTAAGGTGCAACCCTCAATGAAGCTCTTCTTTGCTTCCATCAATGTTTCATGTGCACAGACCAAATCAAATTGACCTTCCTTCACCGGAGCTTTGCAAACCCATGTGCTATCTTTGGGTTGTTTCCCCTTATCATTCCCTATTACAATTCCACTTCGGAGCACTATATTCACATTTAGATCCTCTTTGCGAGGCTCAGACCTCATCATCTGTAGGTTCTGAGCCGGTTGAGGTGGTAGTGCACCTTTGTTGCATATCCTCGCTATCATCATAGGATAGTCCTCTGTTTCCTTGTCAAATAGAGTGCAATATTTACATGACGAATGTGTTGGGTTAGTGGAATCAAGGGCATAGTGTCTTGGTCCTCCGCAATTGTAGCAAATTAGTTGTCCCTTACCTCAACCAGGTCCTCCCCCACCTCAGCCTTGTCCGCGCCCCTGGAAGCCTGTTTGTGGCATCCCCACACTTTGGTTAAGGGGCCGCGTCTCTGCCTGAACCCTATAGGTGGGTGTTCTATCCATCATCAATTCATAACTTTTGTAGTTGCACTCATCATGCCCTAACAACGTATAGAAGTTACAAAATAGTTGTTGTGGTATTTTTACAAAGTTCTGTAGCAAATGGAAGTTATCCGTCGTATGTTTTCCTACTACCTGACATATAGCGCACCACAACGCAGGCCTCGTGCTTGGTATTTCTTGAGCTTCTAACCTCAAAGGCATAGGTCCTCCTCCTGTAATATAGTTCAAAAAGACCAGGAAAAAGTCTTTTTCAGGCCCCTGACCCTTGCATTTCAGGCACCATACTTCTTCGTGCACCTTCGTTCCAACAATCTTGTCCAGCTTCAAGCTTTGCATTTCAATGTAAATATTTTTCAACTGCGCATGGATCTACTCAACCCGCAGATTCAGATCCTGCATCAGCATTTCATGCAGTATCATTGCGATCTCCAAGGCCTCTTCATGAGTTTTTATCTTCTGTTGTGATAGCGCAACCCTTAGGTGTGGCAGGAGTGAAGCCACAAACCATTCGTGGTGCTGTCCATCTGTTAAGTTCATATTAGCTTCACGGATTCTACACTTCAATCTTTGATCTAATTCCCAAGGTGTCTCGCCTAGTTTCATCATGATTTCTTTGAACCCCACAATCGACTGTAGCTCAGATTTAGGCCTACTAAATTCTTTGTTCAGCGTGGTCTGGATGTCCGCCACCCCAGCGTTTGGGTTATCATTAGAGTACTTGATGTTCCAGGTTAGCACGTGATCCTGCAAAGCACTAACCAATGTTAGCTTCTTCATGTGGTCATATGTAACGCCTTGAGCTTCCCATACAGCTTTTGCAATGAACCAGAACTGGTCGGGGTCCTCATTTCCCAAGCCTTTAAACAAAGGAAGATTCACTGAATTTGCCATGCTGAACTGCAGTGGAGGTGTAGGTGGTATGGGAGAAGTTGCAGGTGATGGTGGTGAATTTGTAGGTGGTGTGGGTGGAGGTGGTAGTCGCGGGAATCCTTGTCTTATTAACTAAATAGCACTTCATGGAGAAGCCTGCGCTACTCACTCTTCATCACCCAATGGAGTTGAAACCAATGGACTATATTCAAGACCCTTTCTGCCTCCATTCCTGTAAGTCTTTCCAGTTCACGTAGCTCCAAACATCAAGGTAGCTACATAACCTGGTTTTTGCATAATAACATTTTAATCCAGGTATTCAAAGATTTTAAGTACTTACCTAGCAGACCTTTGAAAAAGCATCGCTCTGCCTCACTGTAGCTGATTGAGGCATTGACCGCGAATTCAGTAACAAATCCTGCTATGATGAAATTGAGCCAATGATCGATAGCGCGGGTGATCTTGTGCTTAGAGGCTTTCAATCTCTATACTAACTCCAGGGTCCAGACAATAGGACTGTCAAGTCTCCACCTTCCTTGGTTATCTGCTAGCTTCGCGATCCACTCGTATAGCTCAACTGGAAAGGAATAGAAAAATATATCGTGGATCTCTGTGTTTAGGTACTTCTCCAGCCACTATTCCTTTGTCAGTCGCAGATTTTTGTTCTCCTACGTTGAAAATTCATGGACCTTCCTATCTAGCCAGTCTCCGATCTCTTTCTTAGTTGGATTCCAATGATATGACATCACACATGTCTTATGCAAATTCTGGTCCCGCCAATGGAACCATTTGTTGGCTTGGTGAGGCCTGACCCAAGTTCAACATTACTTAGCCAAAGAAATCCCTACACTACTTGCCCTTTCAGCATCAGCCTGCGAAGCACGAACAAAAGTCTCACCCGAAGCAATATGGGGGGATGCTGGAACCAGGTTTCCGCACCCTGATATGGTCATGATGTCAGTTTATTCGTCTTATTCATTTTTTCATGCAGGTCATTAAGTTCTAGGGCTCTATCTATCTAGCCCTTTATTCCACCCTTCAGTACCTCCGTGAAGGGGTACGATTGGATTTTGCATAGTCCTAACCTACGGTTCAAGTACTTTCTCACTGCTAAAGCAATGTATAGAATAGGTTTCCATGTTACCCTTAAGTGTTTAATTATCTTACTAAACAATCATAGTTAACACCATGTAATCAGATATTCTTTCTTTTGTTTGATTAACAAACGTAATTACATATATTTGCGCATCACATAAGCATTGTAAATGAAACCCATAGAAAATATCACAAGATGCATTAATAGGAAACAAAGACACATAATTTGCAGAATACTTCTCTTTATTAATATCTTGAGATGATTACAGACTCTACCCACCCTGCGCACACAGCTATGAACTTCCAACATAGGCCTCTGTGCACTCAGCTCCAGAGCATCTACCTACGCTACAACCCAAAACTTAGACTTCTCTCCTTATCACTCAAGACTCCTTCTACAACCTATGACTCAGCAGAACTACTTAGAGCTTACTTACTTAGCTATTTTTATATAAACCCATGGTACGTGGACAATGGGTAGATCTTTTACAGCTGACTTTACTTTACAAAATAAGGGCAGACAACCCTTCATGACTCATGACACCTTTGTTCTCTGTGACCACAAAATGTGGAGACTTTACAACTTTATTACAAAATTGGACCCAAAACATGGGATTTTAGCCCCAAACCTATCCTTGGGGGATCCTATTCCCAACAGTAGCAAAGGCTTCTTGTTTAATTTCCTCAGTAATGATCAAGATAGGATACCCCCCAGGTATGACCTCTTCCAATATTGTGATCAAGTCTCTTGCAGTTGTGATCTTTTATCAACTAATAATAGCTCCAAATTATAAGAAAATATAAAGATGCAAGTTCGTTTCAAAATTCCTAATCAGTAAATTTTAAAAATCAAGCACAAGTAAATAGAAATTTAGAGAACCTCTTCCTATGCTTAGTAGTTGTCATATTTCTTTCTGATCAATATTCTATATCTAATATTGTATAGATTTGAGAAATAATGGAAGGCTCATAAGGCACAAATTTTAAAATTTTGTTCAAAACCAACGCCAACCCAAATTGAACTAGGAGGATGTGGCATGAATATATGACAAATGAAGGTAATTTTGAAGCAATTCCACAACTTAGATAAGAGTTTATTCCAAAAATGTTACACATGATTTCTATCCATTCTCCTTTCATTACAAGGAGCACTAACAAATATCAACACAACGAAAAAGGGCAAGATGCTTTAAGTTCACATCAATTACCTTGCAATTTTCATACTCCACGAACATCTTCTCACTATCTGTCACAAATTATAGAGAAATATATCCATGATCAAATTTAATTCCATCAACAACATACATATTTTTTTCTGCACTTTCCCCCTCTTCAAGTGTCACAACACCATTCCTTCCAACTTTACTCATAGCCTCTGCTATCATGTTTCCTATTTCATAATTATACCCAAAACTTACTCTAGCAACATTTGCTTATTCACTATCTTCAACCTCGGGAATAATGTTGATTATAGGATCTTAAGTTTTAGCATGTACAATCCCTTACGGATAACATTTGTCCTATATGTTTCATAAGTAACTCCTCCACATTCTACCCTAGAGTCTTCAAGAAACTCTAGCTGACAGTTTTGGATCAACTAATCTAGCATGTTGAACTCACAAATAATCTAGTGAAACATGAAGCAAGTAACTATACTAGGGGGAATACTTAAGAAGTATTTCCTTATTTCTAGAAAGGTTCCCTACATTAGAATGATTAAATATCTACTGGTTAAGCTAGTACATATGCCATGAAAGCATGTAATGATGGATGTAGTGAATCAGTGATCAGAAATGTCCATCCTACTTATGGTTTGTTGATTTCACATAGCTAGGGTACTCCTTTGGGGGAAAACATTGATTTTGACTTGTAATATGCTACAATCCCTCTGTTCAGAGGGAGGACCTATAGATTATAGAGGGAACCCTACCAATTACATAAATTATCCCATGTATATAGCTGATGATATGGGTGAATATGTAATGAGTCTTAATGTTGAGCCTATGGAAATTTCTAAGGATTTGATGAACGAGGATGAGAGACATGAGCCTACTAGTCTATGGAATATTAGTTTTTATTTGGCTTCTTCTAAAGATGTTTTTGGGGTACATGTTTTTTTAGTTTCTCCTATGGGTACTCATCATCATTTTTGCTTCAGATTGGAGTTCTAATGTACCAACAATGTGGCTGAGTATGAATACATGTTGTTGGATCTTAAGACTTCTAGGAATATAGGAATGAAAATGTTGAAGATTTTGGGTGATTTCAAGCTAGTAATCAATCAAGTGAAAAAACAATTGTAAGCTAAGCATCCAATATTGAGGTAGTATGGAAAGCAGGTATAGGATCTGTTCTATTTATGGAACAATATATATATCTATGTCATCAGTCATGATTATACAATATCAGTGTACAACTTCTCACCCACATTCCCCAGGCTGGCTGCATAAAAAATATGATGGCTGAGTGAAAAAATCACAGGGAATACATCATAGGTGTGTCGTGGATACATCATGTATGCACAAAACATTAGGAGATGAGTATAGCTCTGACATTGGCCCTCTCCCTCAAGAGGATCATTTGTCAATATCTACTTGTTGATGGTCCTGAACCCATCAACATTCACGGGATCACCCCGGTATGATGACCCGATCGCGATTGTCTTAAGGATTTTCCTCAACTCTTTGTTATTAGCACATGAGAGTGGTTCAGTTTGTCTTTGAGAAGTGAGTTTCGCATGCCTGGTGAGTGTCAGTGTACTTGTGTCAATGGCTCTTTCACTATGAGGGGAAAATGGTGAAGGTGAGTTCCAAATTGAAAGGGATCAGTCCCAACTCAGTTAGGACCACACAACACAAAGGACATACACAAATGCCGGTGGAGCACTCCACTCGGATGTGTCAGCCACAACGTACAATGTTAAGATATCATGTACAACACTCATAGATCAGTATTAGATGAGTGCAACAATTGTTACGCCAAGGTTCATGTGAAAGGTCTTTCTGATGTCTGGCAGAGTAGTCGATAGGGGCGGGACAGCGTTAACATCATATATAACACATTTCCATTAATATATTATGAGTTACAACAAATGAATCAGTTCATATGTAGAACACATGGTTCAAGCAACATGCATTACAAGTGTTAAATATCAATCTTATAATAAATACAATACATGTGTGAAAACGTGTTGGCCTGTTGACAAGATTTTGAATTAAGCGAAAGCTCCAAGACACATTGTTACACCATACATCACTAACCCTATTAGCAGGGCATTGGAGCCACTACTTACTTCTCAAAGAAAATATTACAGACTCTCTTGGCTATGTGGCAGGACCTGAGGTGAAAATCCCTTTCATGTACAAATGAGGGCATTATTTATATCCAAGGGTGAAACTGACCCTTGTGGTTGTTTGACTACCCTCATGACTGTTCAACTTCCATGACTTTCCGACTTACATGACTCTATGTTGAACAACTCTTGTACTTCCATGTTACATCACATTGGTTGACAACAAGCCCATAGTAGAGATGTGGGAAACATGACTCATGACTTGACTCGACATGACTTGACATGACATTGAAGGTACATTAGTGCTGCTGTTGGAGTGCATGTCGAGCTAGAGTGCTGCTGAGTGATGGATTTATTCATGGTGTACTATAGCTTCACCTACACATGGTGAAGTGTGTAGAGTCTTCGATGGTCCTTGGTTCACTTGATGAAGCTTTAGCATGTTGTTCCTTGCTTTCATGCTAGAAGGCTTGACAGGCTCACTTGTTCACGAAGGTACATGTTCTTTGCATTCATCCGCTTCGCATGATTCACTCATTTTTCCATTGGTGAACCTGTCCATCTGCATGTGCTCCCTTTGTTCATCCTGTTCATCACCTTGACATGTTTGTTGGTGTACATGTACCTACAGTCACTCATGACGAGACAACATCAAATCAAAAACCTCCTAGTCTACCATGACACATGATCATTTGAATGCAAGTGACCGCAAGAGGTAGCATGGCTAGGATGCAGGATGATGGCTCTAGGAAGCTACTGATTAAAACTGTGCAAGAGTCACTAAGAGATGGAGATAGGTGATCTGAGTCGACAATGACTAACTGCAAGGTCTAGCTCGGCTGGGAGGCAAAATTGCACAACTTTTGGGAGGAACAGTCTAGGCTGCTGGAAGGCAAGGCAAGTAGGCTCTCCACTTTTTCTGGAACGAACAGTCAGCAGGGGCTAGATAGCCAACTTTGCTCAATTTTCAAGAGGAACAGGTCGAGCTACATTTGGGGTCCGCAAGAAAGGATTGTGCAATTTTTTTTGGCAATTGGACGAGAGATTGGTAGCCAGGTATGTGCAATTCCTAGAGGGAACTGCCAGTTGGCTGCCAGGGTCACTGGCAGCCAGACTTGCGTAATTCCCAGAGGAAATTTCCAGTTGGTTACTAGGGTCACTGGCAGCCATACTTGTGCAATTCCTAGAGGAAACTGCTAGTTGGCTGCTAGGGTCACTAGCAGCCATACTTGCACAATTCCTAGAGGGAACTCCCAATTGGTTTCTCAATTCTAGGCAGCAAAAACTACGCATTTCCTGGAGGGAATAAGCAGTCTACTGCTGGGATATGTTGGCTGGGGAAACTACATTAAGGCCAGGAGGTGGCCTGCTAATCATCTCTGTTGAATTTCTGAGCTAAGCTAACTGATGGGTAGCGGGAGGCCTGCTAATGAGCACTACGCAATTTCTAAGATGAAAAACGAGTTGAGTGTCTTGGTGGCCAGCATGAGTGATGATTAAAATGCTTGCGAGAGGCATAGCTTGAAAGAACTGGCTTGGTGCTTCTGCGCTTTTCTAGTTGACAGTCGATCGAGTCAAAAGAAGGGTTATGGTTTGGCTGTGAGACAAGAGTCTAGTCATCAGAACTTCAGCAAAAGTGACTAAGTGTGTGAATAGTCGAAATATGCATAGGTGATCATACAGACACACACTCGCATGACTTGACGACGAAACAACCAAACCATCTGGATACACATGTTCAACATGACTGACCGATGGTGCAAGCAACAATTGCGTCACTTGTGATTGATCATTCATGATCAAGACAACGCCTGAGCGACAATTATTGTGACTCCATGTGTGAGTGAGACATATGCTTCCATGGTGAACACATCAAACACATACGAAGAAAAAACTTTGAGCATAACCATAAAATGGTCACAAGAATGACTTAGCCATCAACATGTCAAGACTTGAGTGAAATAGAAAAACAAGGCGAATGTAAAGACTCACATGAGCTCACGGAGTGAACCCGAGTGTGTACGGTCATCAAGTGAAACTCTCCAAGGGAGGCTCTGAAATTGGTGCAAGCCAAAATTTTGGAGGGTGGTTGTAGCTACTACAACACTTCGCGACACACTAGTAGAACTCTAGCTTCTCTGCTTCAATTCATTGCTAGCATGGGGCCTTGGTATTTCAGGGGGTATTGAATCATTCTGCAGGTTACTTTAGTTTCCTCACTTACCCCATTGAGATACATGGTTCACCCTTTGCAAACTCAGTCAAACACAATCAAAAAGTTCAGCTTAGATCTCAGTGTTTCGGATCAGGGAAGGGTAGTTTAGTTCTCGAGTTGAAGATTTTCAAAGTATAAGTTTTCATCTCTAGTGTTGCTCTACTACCAGTAGCCCTAGACAGTACCCCGGCGGAGTCATGCAGGAACACACACATTTCTCCACTTCCAGCGAGCTTGGTCGGTACCCCAATGGAGTTGCATGCTTCACCTCTCTGCGCAGGAATCCTTTCTCTTCTTTCGCCTTTGTATGTTTTTTTTAAGAGAACCATGCATAGGCACTTATTTATTTTCTGGGTGGAAGAGGAGTCCCAAGTTATTGACAGAAGAAGAGGTTGTTCCTTCAGAGAAGCATGTAAGACCTCTGACATAGGTTTGATTGTTTAGATTTTTCCCCTTCCTCATTTCTAGTAATTGGATTAGCGTCAACACATAAAGTAGAAGGCTGAGTACAAGCATGGGGCTTCCCAGTGTGGACATAGGTTCATGGTGGGACCAAAGCTTCCCTTACGGATGATTCATATTTTCCATCATGACTTCATCAGCCGAAGGTTGTAACCAAGCACGGAGAAAATGGACACAAGTCTATCCAAGTGCTGGAGTTTCACAAGTCTCTTCACATTTCGGCCACATACTCTATTCAAAATCCATAACCTAGTAGTTGGTAGCACTTATATCCATAAAAAAAAATAGTAATATATGAAACAGACAACATGCACGTGAACAAAAATACCAAGCACAACAAATAAAAAGAAATGATAATAAGCAAAACAAACCAAATGAAATGACAAGGAGCAAGAAGAGTATGTACAAGGCACAAGCGTAACCCAACCTACTGAACTAATGTTTAAGGACTTGGCCATTTGACAGGAAGATTATCAATCCTCCCATTGAGTGATTGCAAATGATAGGTGTGTGAGCCAAGTTTGTCATGGACCAACGCCAGTCCAGTGGGCTCTGCTACCAGAACCTAGTGGCATTCTGGAAAACCTTCGAGTGAAGACAACACTATTGTCTCAGGTAATGTTTGCAAAATGGGCTCGGATGATGGCATGGGGTAATTTTTTTTTTACTCTGGGAAGGGTTCAGGTTTCTGAAGTCAATGTGTAACCATACCTTCCTAGATCTCTTATGTGGAGGATTCAAATTAGAAAAGCAAGTGTGATGACAGATTTTGCAAGTAATCCAAACACTTAAAATGTTAATCAGTCTATTTGGTGAAAGGAGTACAAGCAACATGCATGTGTTACCTATTCTTTGCTATAATGGTTGGTCTTCTCCTTTACCGGGAATCTCATGCTAGATTTCTCGTATGTAGTGGGTACTCAAGTCATCATCTACTGGTGCAGGCCCATCTTGGTCCTATTCGATCAAGTGGTCGATGATTGGTTGCTGCTGCAATGTGTAACTTGTACTAGGATTAGCCATCTTTGAATCATGGTGGATCCCCAAGTTGCTTTATTTGTTCATAGTGTTGGTCTTTCAGGTGTTCAACATGAGTGCTTCAACATCATTATTTGTGACTCTGAACTTCAAATAGCTCGAAGTTGTGCATAGTTCATTGTTTTGGATGACTGATATGCACTCGGTCCTTGAGTCATCATGTGTTCCTAATTTATCAAGACTCATGGTCCACAAATTTTCTGTACATGGACCATTTGGCATGTTGGTACTGTTGCTAATAATAGAAAAACAAGTTGTACAATTTTCATTATCATCAATTGGGCGAGGAAGGAGTCCCAAATGCTTTTTTGATGAGGTTGGGGTTGGCTATGTGAGATAACACTCCAATGTATTTTCATGGAAGTATTTTCCAAACATGAGTTTTGCGAAGGCCAATGGTTCATTCTCACCATCAAGGGGAGTGACATTATGCTTCATATACCTCTCGGATAACACCCGAATTTGGTTTCATTTTCTCTTGTACATAAGCCACATGTGAGACCGGTCTATAGCAAAGTATTCATCTAGCTTGCTAGACCAGTCTCTGCTCAGCAGTAGACCATATGCTTTTGGTATGTCCACAAAAATTATGTTGATGCACTGGTGGACTCGACTATCATGGGATAGTCAGATGATCACGTCTCGTAGTAAACAAATGGTTGGTATTGATGTTCTATCAAGTTGGATGATTATCATGGATGTTTTGCTCCATCAAGCATTAATCTTCTTATAAATGCAGAGTGGCATGACATTGTTTTCCACGCTAGAATCAACGAAATAGTTGTGGACATTGTAGTTGAAAAATTCAAATGAAAGCAGGAATGGTGGGAAACCTGAGTTTGATTCTTCCATACGGAGTGTATTGAGCATAATGGATAGTGATCTGAGAGGTGTGCCTGCTCCCTTGCTGGTAGAGGTCGTGCTATCTGTTTCCGTTTGTCCCAATGCGCGCAGCAGGATATCTCACTAGCTCTCGACTTTGGTTGACTTGAACAAACTAATGTTCACTTGAGTTTTCTTCATGTCATCGACTATGTTGTAATACAAAGGTGGTAGACTCACCGAGGTGTCTAGGGTGGAACGGATGCTTGTGCTGTTTGGTATACTATTCTACAACTTGCTACTCATGGATGTGTTCTTATTGCCACTGACTTTCTAGACTTGCTTTGTGTTTGTTGCTTTGAGGCAGCTGGTGGATTGGCCTTCTTTATCAGTTGTCTCACTTTATCTTGCATCTCCTCAAGTGTCGGGGGAGCCCCTTTACTCCTAATATTGTATCAATCATTTTTCTTTTGGGGCTGCTTCTCAGTGTTAGTCTTCAGGACCACTTGCGAGCACTGATATGCGTTCACCACATGCCCAAAACTTGGTGCTTCATCCAGTGCAACCTCTTCATTATCATGAATGCCTTTCAATTTCTCTTGTATGTCACCATCTGCATCGAGTTTATGGGTACAGACAGAGGTAACAACTCACTTCCAATCTTAAAAAGAGTTCTTAGGATGAAACTCTTCATGAAAGGAATAGTACTTAGGATCAGCGCATTGATCGAGTTGGAACATAGGGTTTTGCATAGATTTGAAGCCAAACCGGTTGTTGCTTGATGAGCCGGTTGATGAACTACTTTCTTGTCTCTGTATAGGTGGATGAATCTTCGTGAATGTGTCCATCTTCCATTGCTTGAGTTCAGACATTTCGGTGGTCAAGTTCTTGACAAGGCAAGTGAGGGTCACAATGTGAGTTGCTTCCTTGTCTCTTCCTTTACTCACTATTGCTTGGGGCTTTCTGCTGGCACCCTTGGAGCCTTTTGTTGATTCGTCATCCTTAATGAGTCCAATGGCATGCAAGTCTTTATCGATAACAATAGCCTCTTTGGAGCTTTCTAACAGTGTTGGCTTCAAAGCTCACTTGATGAACTGTGTAATGGTGGTTGGCAGTGCAGATTTGTAATAGTCGACTATGATGGAGTCATGAGGTTTGGTGTCTACTGCAAACTTGTTCAAGATACATGTAAACTTATGATTGAAATCTTTCACTTCTCTTTTCCCTCCATCTTGAGGCTTCCAAATTCTTTGAGTAGCATGGTTGGAGTCTTGTCATCAGCAAACTTTTCAAGGAACATACGTTTGAAAGAATCCTAGTTCTATATAGAGTTGGGTGGAAGGCTGTGATACCAAGCAGCTGCCTGGCCATCCAAGGTACATGGAAACAATCTACATGCTACGTCATCATAACGTACCTCAAGGGTCTCTAGTTGTAGTTAGAAGTTGTCTAAGTGGCCTTCTACCTTCACAACACTGTTAGGGTTAAACTTGATATTCATTCTCTCCGCTCACTTTGGTATCTTGTGTAGAACATCTAGGAGAGGCAATGGTCCCTGAATTATCCATACAAGATTAGGGTCAGCCATCTCTTCATCCTCTTTGTTCTCTTCATCTTCTTCCTCTACTTCGGAATCTGATGGTTCTGGATCTGAGTCTATCATTTTTTCTCTGCCTCCACTTCCTCTCCTTCCTCCCCCTCCACCTCCTATCCTGGAGTTTTATCACAAGACTACAAGAGTGCCTTGCTCATATTCAAAGAATATTAGAGGTTCCTCTCCATCTTCAATATCCTCTTCTAAACCTTCAAGAGTAGCAAGGACTGCTTCTTCCACTGATGATACAACCACTCTTGTGGGAGTGGCCTTTGGCTTCTTAGATGCGTGTGGAAGGTATTGTATGCTTGGGATCAGTCTAACTGCTTTCGCGAACTGGTGAGTGATGGGAGAGATAGAGTGAAGGTGTTGATATGAGATCTCATGTTCAATTCTAGGTGGTGAGGAGTAACCAATTGCTGAGTCATGAGAGAGGGAGTGTTAGTTAATGCCTTGACCATATGGTTGATGAGTGAGGGTGAGGGGACTTTCATCCATGTATAATTGGCTTCCCTCCTTCTAGCACTAGAAATGTTGATGGTGCTGGACCCGTCAACATTCATGGGATCACCTCGATATGAAATCCCAACTAGACCTCACACTATTTGGTGTGGGAGTCCCATCTGGTATGATGGCCCGATCATGATTGTCTTAAGGATTTGCCCCAACTCTTGCTTGTCACCACAGGAGAGTGGTTCACTTTGTCTTCGAGAAGTGAGGTTCAGGTGCCTAGTGAGTATAAGTGTACTTGTGCCAATGGTTCTTTCACTGTGAGGGGAAAAAGGTGACGGTGAGTTCTAGGTTTAAAGGCATCAGTCGCAACCTAGCTAGGAACACACAACACAAAGGACATACACAGCTTCCAACGGAGTAGTCCACTCAAATGTGACATTCACAAGATACAATGGTAAGATAACAGGTACAACACTCACGATCAATCCAACATGAGTGAAATGATTGTTATGGCAAGGTTCATGTGAAAGGTATGTCTGATGTTCGATAGAGCAGTCGTTACGGATAGGAAAAAATTAGCATCATATACAACACATTTCCATTAATAGATTATGCATTACAACAAATGAATTGGTTCAGATGTAGAACACATGGTTAAAGAAACATGCATTACAAGTGTCAAATATCAGTCTTACAACAAATACAATACATGTGTGAAAATGTGATGGCCTGTTGATAGGCTTATGAATTAAGCAAAAGTTTCAAGACACACTGTTACACCATACATCACTAATCTCGTCAGCGGGGCATTGGAGCCACTACTTACTCCTCAAAGAAAATATTACAGACTCTCTTGGCTATGTGGGAGGAGCTGAGATAAAAATCCCTTTGATGTACAAATGAGGGGGGTATTTATAGCCAAGCGTTAAATAGACCCTTGTGGCTGTTCAACTACCCTCATGAACATTTGACTTCCATGACTTTCTGACTTACATGACTCTATGTTCAACAAGTGGGTCCCTTTGACTTCCACGTTACATCACATTCATTGACAACAAGCCCATAGTAGAGATGTGGGCAACATGACTCATGACTTGACTCGACATGACTTGACATGGCATTGTTGGTACGTTGATGCTGCTGTTGGAGTGCATGTCCAGCTAGAGTGCTGCTGAGTGATGGATGTCTTCATGATGTACCATAGATTCACCTCCACATGGGGAAGTGCGCAGAGTCTTTGATGGTCCTTGGTTTGCTTGATGAAGCTTTAGCATGTTGTTCCTTGCTTTCATGCTGGAAGTCTTGACAGGCTCACTTGTTCGCGAAGGTACATTTTTGTCAAATTTGTCTGCTTCGCATGCTTCGCTCATTTGTCCATTGGTGAACCTATCCATTTGCATGTGCTCCCTTTGTTCATCCCGTATGTCACCTTGACATGTTTGTTGGTGTACCTATACCTGTAGTAACTAATGACGAGACGACATCAAATCCAAAACCTTCTAGTCTACCATGACACATGATCATTCAAATGCAAGTGACTGGGAGAGGCAGCATGGCTGTGATGTGGGATCATGGCTTCGGGACATTGCTAATGAAAATTGCACAAGACTCACTGAGAGATGGGAATAGATGATCTGAGTCGACAGTGACTGACTGCAAGGTCTAGCTCGGCTCGGAGGCAAAATTGCACAAATTTTTGGAGGAACTGTCAGGGCTGCTGGAAGGAAAGAAAAGTAGGATCTATGCATTTTATGGAATAAACAGTCAGCAGGGGTTAGATAGCCAAATTTGGACAATTTTCCAGAAGAATAGGTCGGGCTGCATCAGGGGTCAGCAAGCAGGGATTACACAATCGTTCTGGGGAGCTGCTTGGGAGACTGGCAGCTAGGTCTATACAATTTGCAGAGGAAACTGCTAGTTGGCTACTAGGGTCACTAGTACCCAGACTTGCACAATTCCCTGAGGGAACTCCTAGTTAGTTGCTGAGGTCACTAGTAGCCAAACTTGTACAATTACCAAAGGGAACTGCCAGTTGGATGCTGGGGTCACTAGCAGCCATACTTGCACAATTTGCAGAGGGAAGTGCCAGTTGGCTACTCAGTCACTAGTAGCAGAAACTGCGCAATTCCTGGAGGGAACAGACAGTTTGCGGCTGGGAGCTGCTGGTTGGGGAAAGTACATTAAGGTTGGGAGGTCGACCTGTTGATCATCTCTATGCCATTTCTGAGCTAAGATGACTGATGGGTAGCATGAGGCCTTCTCATGAGTACTACACAATTTCTGAGATGAACAACTGGTTGACTATTTGGGTGGCCAACATGAGTGCTAATTAAAATGCTTGCAGGCAGCACAAAATGAAAGAACTAGCTTGGTGCTTATGTGCTTTTATGGTTGACAGTCGATCAAGTCGAAAGTAGGGTAATGGTCTGGCTATTAGTGAAGAGTCTTGTCGTCAGAACTTCAACAAAAATTACTAAGTGTGTGAATAGTTGAAAGATTCGTAGGTGATAATATAGACACACACTCGCATGACTTGAAGATGAAATCACCAAACCATTTGGATACTCATGTTCATCATGAATGACCAATGGTGCACGAGACAAGTGTGACACTCGTGATTGATCATTCATTATCGAGATGACACTTGCGCGACAGTGAATGTGACTCTGTGTGTGAGTGCGACATATTCTTTCATGGCAAACACATCAAACACATACGAAGAAAAGACTTTGAGCATAACCATAAAATGGTCGCATGCATGACTTAGACATCAACATGCTGAGACTTGAGTGCAATAAACAAGAAAGGTGAATGTAAAGACTCACTCAAGCTCATGGAGTGAACCCGAGTGTGTGCATTCATCAAGTGAAACTCTCCAAGGGAGGCTCTGAAATTGGTGCATGCCAAAATTTTGGAGGATGGTTGTAGCCGCTACAACACTATTGCATGCCCTATCCACATATATATCCCATGCCTCGTAAGGTTATCTATGAGGCGGTGGTCCTGACTCTCATAACTATATCACTTGTTAATTTTTGTGATGTCCTTGACATTTTTATACCTTACTTGCTAGCCTCCTTATATCCCCTTAGCTCAATCCGCAGGCTCTCATTCTCTCTCCTTAGCTAGATAATCTTCATGTCCCTGGCTACTAGCATTGTACCCAACAGATCTATATCTGTGCCATAGTGTTTCATGGCCTAAACCAGTTGTATCTCTACTACACCTATGCCGCAGTCACTAGATCTATGGCCACCTATGTGGGTGTGTATATGCGTGATATCAATCACCAACTAAATCATTTATCTTTGTTGCATCCTGTCTTACCAACTTGGCCAAAATATTTTCAATTGCATCCTATAATTCAACCTGTCAAAAGCAAGGTGCACCATTGAAATGCATTAACTAGACTGGTGATAACAATTTACCTTGACTCATCAACATTTGGCACACAAGTCTTTGTTTTGAACTGTTTAAAGCTTGATTCATTACTCTACTGTGGCTACTCCATAGACCAGGTAGATCATCAAAAGAGAAATATGTTGTTTATGACTTGTGAGAAATTTTCTTCCGAAGTATAAGACAGTAAGACATTTAAGCAAGGAAATATAAAAAATTTACAACCCACATATACCGTTTACGTCCTCGGATATTGTCACACCATGATTGACAATCTTTGGAGAACCATACTTGCTTTCCAAAACAACATTTCTTCCCTTTGGTCCAAGGGTGACTCTGACAAGATCAACAAGCTTGTTGACACCTACATGCAAGACAATTTGAAAATATTTTCAATAGATGCACAATAAAATGTTGGAATATATGTCATACCAAACCTACATACAAACCACACATTAACATCAAATGTATATGGACAAAGAAAGATCTACCACAGTAAAGTTTTATGTGAAAAGAACCTTCCTTTAGATGGACTTTTTTTCTCTGACCTGTAATTTTTTTGTTGCTGACCCATCTTGGTTGAAGTACAACTCCTTTGCCATAGCTCTTGGATTGACTACCCGCTCTCTGCTACGTAATCTTGTGGTCTGCCTTCTTCTTAAGCAATTAAAGGGGATGGGTGGAAAAGCAACAAGAGAAGACAATTTCCTAGCATTTTTGTTAGATATTGTACCCAGCTTCCTCTCCTTTCCAATGTTACCCTGGGAGACAAAAGTGGAAACTTATGTCATACTACCCATAGCATATGACATCTTCCCTTATTATGAATAGAGAATTACAAATCTTCATATTAGCTATTATTTCACAAACATGAACATCAAAGTAACAAAAAACCCTTGTAACTGACACACTAAATACCTATTAAGGCTTCTCTCATCCCACTCATTCTGCCCTATATTCTCTCTATGTGCATGTACACTCTACCCTCCATAAGGTGGTTGCTTCCATTGTTGTCATAGATCCCATTGTAGAAACCCTTCTTCAGTATGTTGGATTCACCTTCAAATCGCGTTGCATTCCCCTTCAATCATCCTGCTCATTCTGCCATCTTTGTCGTCTATGCCCTCGAATAATCCCACTCATTCTTTAAAAAAAGGCCACATCCCTTTTTGACATTTTATGAGCCAACAAATAGAATAGCTCAACATTTTATGAGGCCCATACTGATATTAACATCATCTAATCTTGAAATAGATCTTCCAAAACCTCATTGATCTAGAAACAAGAAAATGAACTTTTTAAGTCAACAAATTATGCAATTTGAAAGGTAAGGCAATTAGAGAAGAAGATTCACAAGGTTCCATTTGAAAACGTGAAAACCTGGTAACAACAAATTTTATTTATACTCAATTCCTAGGCTGGGGACAAATCAAGTCTTTGAGATGTCACATATAAGTAATTAATATGAATAAAATGTCGAGTTTCAATAAATGTAATAAAATAGATAAGTTTTCTGCATCTCATGAGTCCATAGGTGATAACCCAGTCCCAAAATGAGAAGATCTTAAAATCCATCCAACCCCAAGTAGTAGGAGTCCAATCCAAAGACAAAACCAAACCAAAAAGCCAAAAATCAATTTTACGAGGGTTGAAAATGTCACCCAAGACACCACAAAAGGTGTCCAAGAAAGTAAGAGTCATATTCAAAATAGTTATTAACCTTTTTCAACCATCTAATAATGTTGATCTTAGGAGTCCAATCCAAAGACAAATCCAACCTAAAAAGCCAAAAATCAATTTTACAAGGGCTGAAAATGGCACCCAAGACACCACAAAAGGTGTCCAAGCAAGTAAGGGTCATATTCAAAATAGTTATTAACCTTTGTCTTTGGATTGGACTTTCATTATTATACTTCAACCATCTAATAATGTTGAAGTATAATAATGTTGATCTTCCTTACAATGAAAGTTTCCTCCAACAAGTAACCCAAGGAATCAACAATGCATAAATATAGATAAGGCACCAAAGGATAGCCCTAGTGAATCAACTAATGTAACATTATCCATAGGCATAAGTATTTATGACAAAACTAAGGCCAAGGAATTGGTGAAAAGATCACACATTATACCGACACATTGTGAATCATAGCCTAAGCACATTAATGTGTCTTAAAGATGAAATAACAACCAACTCGATCATAGGATTTTCAAAGTCAATCTTCAACTTAAGGCGTTGTTTCCCTATCTCTCTGTCCCACTCCATTTCCTCCCAGGCTGACCAGACCCCTGGATAAACCTAGTCCACTTCGGTCGCACTACATACTTGGAAACTCACCAGATCCTCAAAGAAAAATCCTTTTCCACAAATTTGTAAGCAATGGTAAGCAAAGTAATAATATACCAACCGGCTATAGAGTCTCTCATTGCATTCTTAGTAATAGGCTTCATCAAGCCATGATTGAGACTTGAGGGACTAAAATAGGAGCCTAGAAAACAAAAATATACATCTAAACAATAAATATGATCCCTAATAAAATCCCACATGAACTCAGAGACTTCATAAGGCAAACCATCCAATCTTGAGGGCTTTCCATTTTGCATATAATTAAAGGAAGCACATAAATCATATCTCATAATATCCTGAACCAACATATCATTGTCCCGAATAGTGACCTTACAAAGGATTATCATGCAATAAGCATCTTCGGCAACACCCACACTATTTGTCAAAGCAAAAAGAGAAAATATGGATAAAGGGATACAACTGCTACATATGTACAATATATAAAGTCCATATATAAAACCCCACCTCCACACATGTCTCCTTCACACTCAAACATGGATAGGTCCCTCCTAAAGATGCATTAAGTTGTCAACAAAGAAGAGGCCATCGAATTCCACAACTATTCTTGTTCAAAGCTAAGGATAGGGGCATACAAAATAGAAATATGTATCATGTGGTCCTAAATCAAGAGAATGACCCAAACAGACATGCCTGTTGAATCCAAACTACAACAAATCACATGATTCTGCAAATACAAAGAAAGAGAAAGCACTATGCCTCCACTCCCTTCAAAATGCTAATAATTCCTAAAATGGGTCATTCCAACAGTTTCGCATTTGCTTTTGATGCTCCAAACCAAATCCCCCTAGGTTAAACAAACAAGTCTATCTCAATAGGTTTACAAGGGGTATCATCCACAAATGTGGGGGAACATCCCTTGGATTTCCCATGATATTTTCCTTCAAAAAAATAATAATAATGAATATATATATGGGGTTTGTAATAGTTTCAAGTCTCATTATCAAAGTGGCACATTCCCATGTTGGGATTCCATTGCTTTGGAGTGTTGGTCTCTAATGTTATATCATCATCCTTCACTCTACCATTAACATCACTAAGTGGATTTGGTGTCATGCCTTGTGGGCCCTCTTTGTTTTGTGGTTGGTATCTATATGATGCTCATAAGAATTGCAGGTATTACTACTACAATGCAGTATCTCTATGTTGGGAGTCCATTCCACATTAATAACCTTCTCCTTCCTCCTATGATTATTTTCCACTACTACAAATGACAATATATGAAGTCACAATGTAGGTCTCCAATGAAGTTGAGGTATGAAGTCACAACACACGCCTCCAAGGAAGTATGGATGGATAACCAATTTTATTGCAAATTAGAACGTAAAATAGAATGAAAAGAACATGTTTAAAGGGAAGAGAAGAGGGTAAGGTATAATCCCTATATATATGAAACAAAAAACCCAAAAATAATGAAATATATCATGGAAAAATATGCACCATAAACAATAACAATAATGAAAGAAAAATTCATGACTACTAACCTATGCTTTCACGAACATGTAAGTTTGGTCGAACAATATATTTAGAGCTAACAAGGAAAATGCCACCAATATATAAATGATTCATGGGAACATAGACACCTCAGAGTTCTTCATCTCCACTCTCAACCTGCATGTGACAATGGGAGAAAAGTAAGAACTACCTTCCATACAAATTGAAATAATATTTATTTAAACTATAGCATGTCAAATACATTGCATGTTTACCAATAAACATGGAGTTTTATTTATGACAATAATTATAATCTTGAACTAGATATCAATTTGTAGATATGTAAGAAACATTTCCATCTTCTACTCAATTTCAACATTCATGTGGAATTCTTCAGTATTAACTCAACTTCAAGGATATCTAAAGCATAAGAAACAACCTCAATGACAAGTGATAATGTAATAAAACCAAAGGAATATTGCCCTACACGTGGATGACGAATAATTGCAACCTCTTTAAAGTCCCTTATGTTCTGGTATGCAAAGAATAATCCATGTATAAGCTTTAAAAACACTTTCTAACAAAACAATAAAAAAATTACCACCTTATCCACAATCATAACTTCAACTCTTCAATTAATAATACATGTATCCACAAATTTATTATATTTGACCAATTCATATCTCATTGAATGGAAAGTTAGGAATCCATTATATTTCAATCTATGGAAAATCTTCAGAAATTAAATCAGATATATTTTTTGCAATATCACATAGGTATAAGAAAATAATATTACCAATATTGAAAACATGAATGCATACTCTCTTGAAATCTAACTATAAATTACAGAAAGAAAGAATTTATTTAGTGTTAGTGATTTGGCATTTTCCATACCTGATACTTGATTATACAATAAAACATGTTTCTAAAATGTAAATGTGCTAAAGCCTAAAAGCAATGAAAAGGACCACATCATGCTTATGATTCTCAAATTTAAATGAAGACATTCACATGTACATATTAAAACCGAGTTATACAATTGAACATGCCAATAACATGTTTTTAAAAAGCCCAATATATGATGTCTAATCTCAGGAATATCTAGAGAAATGGTAGCACTTATTTTCCTTGAGACTGAGTAGATATCTTTGACAAGAGGCATTTTCTTTATGAACCATTCTGCAACACAGAGGAAAGAATCTGACACCCATAAAGATACAAGTAAACCCATAAAGAATATGAAGATACAAATAAGCACTCTTGAACAATCAACCTTCATTTTGGAAAACAAATTGGTTTGTTTGTACAGTAGTCGTTATGATGGTCGGCTTCCCAAATATGTGGATTTTGAATATGTTTCCATACATGATCATTAATTCAATACCCAATTTTTTTTTCATTATATCTCAAATGCACAACATCATGAATAAATAAATTGAAAAACAAAAAAACTAATATGGGTGCAACAATGCAGGACTACGGGGAACTAAATTTGATACCTTGAATTTCTTTTGTGAAGGAAGGGACCACCATCGGAGGTATTGAATGGAGAAATATTTTAGAGAGTTTCTCCAATGAATTGAAATATCATGCTACCAATCAATAGTTTTGATTTCTCACCCAGATTTCCTTCACAAGTTTTTCCATTTTTTGGCATTAACCAAACTACAGAGGCTGCAACTGCCATCACTACTCCCCACCAAATCATTGTTGCAGTTACATTGGTACGAATTTATGTTGAGCACTACTAGTTCGATTCTATCAATAATATAGGGCTTAGTTCACTACTTAAGGCCTACAGTAGGCCAGAATAGATTGACATGGGTATTTATGCATAGAAACCTTGATTATGTCACTACTTATCTGCTTGCCACTAGAGTATGATAAGGAAATGGTTTGAAATTTGGGATGGAGTAACTTAAGCTTTCATAGACCGTAAGCACTCCATCAAATTTCAATGAAGCATGAAACAGTCTAGTCTCTTAGTGATGCCTGCAGACCAAGCCCAGTCATTTCTCGAAGTCAGAATAAAGGGAGCCGACAAGATATCCACCAAGTGGTTCCTACCAAAAATATCGTTGAAGTACCTTGCCAATGGGTCCAGTCTGCAATGATCCCATACCTCATTATATTTAAAGGTGAGGTTAAAATCCCCTGCCAAAACAAGGGATCCCATCTTTAATAGGCTACGAAATTCCAATTTATCCCAAAGGTATCTTCTAGAAGAATATGGTGTTTGTCCTACTTAACATAATCTATTTTGGATAGCTTGTCAGGAGAAATTCTCTCCATGCTAGTAGTCACATTAGGACTTTTATCAGAAAGTGATTAAACAAACGATTTCAACTTTCACTTGATTGTGAATATGAGGTAGATATTTGGGAATAATTCACATAAGTTTCTAGAAAACATTGTCATCTTTCTGATCTCTCCTCTTATTATTCCTTGTAAATTGTTTCATATTCATGATATTGCTGTAAAAGTTGGTGGCACAGTGCAAATCCATGTATATCACAGTTGAGTTCCAAACTTAATTAATTGCATAGCCTCCCACCCTCTACCCTTTATCCCGATAGTGTATTTCTCTATCCACCATTGCATGATCATCTGAGAACCATTGAGCAAGAGATAAAATAAAAAAAATACTATCTTTCACCTGATTATTAATCCCAGAGCACTGACAAGAGGATTTTTTCATAGGGAGGATTAATGCATAATGAAAATCAACCATGTGACCTCATGGTTTAACCGTTTTATCCAGTTTGTTGTTGTCTCATGATCCATTGTGCCATCAAGGCTTTGGGAACTTGAATATCTGGTGAATACATCATTATTGATCTTTCATTCTTGATACCACTTTCATACCTTAACAACACATCCCATGTCATGCATTTTTTGTCATTTTTTATGTATTCTTGCATATTCTAAAATTTTCCTTCACAAGAATTATAACACATGAATAATGGCTTAATTACATCTTCTCCATCTTATGAAAACCTTACATTCTGTGGAGACACTTCTCCCCATATGGGTGAAATTCCCAATCCACATTTTCATTTGTCTGTACAATGTGATGGACTTTTGACCCATCCGACTCCTTTTGTTCAAGTACCCTTTGGATGTTTTACTCAAACATGACCTTGATTGGACCAAAGAATAAGATGAAAAAACAAAGGACGGTTTTATTGTAGAAGAATCATATGAATTGCAGTTCCTTACAGAAGGAGGTGATGAACACTTTTCCTTCTTGGTACGACTAGCCATAAAGAGAGAACTTAGAAATTTTGTGAGATTTTTGCCTGGAGAGATTGACTACTTGGGCTTCTTAGAATCCTTCCCAGTTTTGGCCTTTCACTTAATCTTAGCATGATGATTTGTAGTGTTGAAATGCTTCTCTGTAGAATGAAAAGTGTCAACCCTAACCGATGATTTTCCATGTGAATCTTGGAAGAATTATCCACCAACAACCCATTTGCATGCTTTGTCTCTACTACCGGCCGTGTGATGATAATTTTCCTTTGTTTTAGCAGTAGGAATGGAAGAAATATTTCAGTAGAGGGACTCCTATGCTAAGGTTGGAGTCAAGTTTAAGCCTTAACCTTTGACATCTAAATCAAAAAATGTGGTATTTTCCCATGTATAGGCAGATATCAGGGTACCATTTTGGGAGGCTAAGTTGCTCCCAAGGAAATATAACAAAACCCTATTTTAGGTGCTTGTTCAATGTACATCGATAAAATTCCTTTTCTGATCCAAGAACCAGGGCGAAACCATGAAAGTCAAATTCAACAATGATATTCAACTTGTGGCAATTGTTTTCCTAATTGAAGTAATCCAACAAATATTAATTTTGCAAAGCATGTGTTCAAAATTTAGTCTCTCATTATTTCCATACAATATTGTTTTGTTTTTGAAGCCAATATACATGAATTTCATATGAACAAGATGATTACAGCTAAGAATTAATACGAAGAGAGAAAAAATAGTACTTACAAGCTCCATCCACATTCATTGTTCTGGTGAAGTAGCAGTTGCCTCACTTGTTAATCCCAACCAGGGTGTTGAGGCATAACCAAACCATGATCCTTGATATAGATTTTGCCATGGCTTATTTTTGCTCTCTACATCATACTACTTGTCAGTGGTACTTTAGAGCTCCACCTCCCGAGGGAGACACATTGAGTACATGTCTGCAGCTCAAAGAGTTGTAAAAATAAATACCTTGAATTTTTTATTTAGAAAACAAAGGATTCCCACATGGGCACTAGGGCTATGAAGTTTCTCTCCTACCCACTTCCCCCAATCCAGAGAAGGAGTTCAACATACCCGGGCAGTAGAAACACTCGAGGTGTGGTTACATTATAGAGTGCTCAATGGTGGCTCAAGGTAGAGCTTCCTCTTGCCCCATACCTCTCAGATGTTGCATCAAAGTGCTCAAGGGTGGCTTGATGTGAAGCATTTTCATTCCAAAGTGCTCTTGCCATGACACCTCTTGGCTACTGCATCACAATGCTCATGGGTGGCTTGATGTGGAGTATTTTCATTACAGAGTCTTCAGGGGTGGCTTGATGTAGAGCTTCCTCTTGTCGCGATGCCTCAGGACCCTAGACCACACAAAATAGGAGACGCAAACTTGCACGGGCGCACCAAAGACAAGCAGAGCTGGGATAGGATAAAATGATAAAATATTAAGGAAAGAGGCCTTTCAAAAGTGCCAAACACATGTGGCTTTGAAAAAAAAGGCTTAACATAGAATAAAATTTTAAGAAAAAAAATTATTAAGACAAAAATGATCATTTTAATACAAAATTATTATTTTTTCCTAAATTGATGCTTTAAATATCTCAGGTTTCTTGGTTAGCAACAATTCCATTGTTGAAATCACAGGTTTTAGATGGGGTTTGGGTTTTCTTGGTGGTGATTAAAATAGACCGATTTATGCATACAAATAAGTTGGTATGCGGTCTTCTCTAATGGATTTCGTGGTATTCTGGCGCGCTTCAACGTGACTATAGCCACAAAAAGAATAAGATAAGTGTTGGAATGATGTCAGACCTCTTCAGGCAGTTGCATCTAGAAGCCCCGGTTGGTGGTCTTCGCTAATGGATCAAGGAGTTAATGCCATGCATTATGGCTAGGTGGGGGTTAGGGTTTGCGCTGTGTCCACAGGTTAAGGTATTTTTCTATGACAGTTTTATTTTTTACTCCCTTGAAAGGCTTGATAGTGTCTAGCAGATATAGTTATGGAGGAGGAATTGATAGATTACTTGGAAGACCCAAAAAAGAATATCTCCATTTGAAAAAACCCTCCACCTCAGTAGCTTGGAATGGATACGAAAGTGACACCAGACTCAAAAAATTTCACATCATTGGAAAATATCACGGAAGGGATTCCATTTTCCCCAAACATTTTCAGAACCAATGAGTCTGCCTCCTCATTGCAGCATAAGGAGGTGCCATCCGAGATCCTGATAGAAATATAAATGGATTTGACTGAATAACTATCTCTTTCACTAGGTTTCTCGGTTGAGGCCCTAAATTTCATCAAGGTCATCTTAAACCCTAACCACACATTACAAACTTTCAGACACATTTCAACATATTTGGAGGCATATTTCACCTTTTGAGGTATTTGGGGTTAAGTACATTACAAAAATTCAACCCTAGGTGACTATTATCCATATGATCCTAGATAAATAGATAAATTGCAAAATTTAATATAATATAGAAATTACTTTCAGATCATTGCATCAATCACACAATAACTAAAAATTTAAGTACTTGAAGAATAAAAGAGTTTTGCAGATAAATAAGTAATTTCTTCTTCAAAATCAGCTTTACATACCTTAAGGAACCCTCTACAGGCTACTCAAATAAAAATTGCATGGTCATCAAAATAATTTCAAAATGAGGTATACGATCTACACAAAAAAAGAAAGGCAGAAGTTGTACAACTGTTATATTTCTCCATTTGACCATACAGATCCATACAAGTGTATTGAAAACCTGTAAGTCCATCCTTATTGTGCATTACTTTCTCTCAGTTGTTCAATGTGAACAATACCTCTCTATCTTGTTGTATTTATGCTTTTTTGAAACATGTACAAGTTCTTGCACAAACTACATTTATTAATGTACATATTGTTTGAGACCTTTTCTTCATACTTCGAAGAATTTTTTCATGGGGAGATACCATGTGTTTGTTGACATAATCAAACCCTCGGATGAATAGAAATTCATGCTTTAAAAGGATTTCATGAAATAGAAAGTGGCAAGTGCTCCACTTGAGGAGGATTAGGGCCTTTAAAAATAAATATTATTTTATGAATTAGGGTTTGATTTGGAAGATCTAAATAGACGAGAGTGTACTTTTGCCAAAGTCATAGATGGAATATTGGGTGTTCCCTCCAAGCTTAGTGGAATATCTTTGGGAGGATTGGAAGAGGTGTTATGTAAGCTTTTTCCATCACTCTATTCTTTCCATGGATGATTATGGTTTTTTAAATTTCCACCAGTTCAGGTGAGACTTGTTTGGTCCTCTTGACCTTCTTGCAAAATCAAATTCAAAAAATGACGTATTGTTGGTTTTTTGTCCAATAAGAAGGTTGTACTACTTTCTCTACTTTATTTAAGAGTTCATGTTTTGGTTATTGCTTTGTTGTTCATGGTTGTTTGTTATGACTTGGTGGTAATTTCATGTTTATGATGGTGCATCTTCTCTAAGGGTTCCTACTAAATTTTTTTTATCATGGTTGCAAGCTCCCACCTTCCAACTATTAAGAACCAATAACGACATCACTAGTACCTCACTAGCCCCAATCAAATGTCTCATTTTACTCTTTTGTTATTCAAAAATTTGTTTTGTACTAATTAAGATACATTAGCGAATGTCTTGATTATGTCTTCCTTTTCATATTCAAAGCCTTTTCTCTTTGATTTTAACTCCATCACCCAAATGGATAGGAATTAGTCTTTGTAAATTCCACCATTCTTTTTATTTTAAATAAATACCATAAAACTAAATTTTGGTAGGGTTTCCTCCCTTGTGTTGCAAAAGAATTGGCCTAAAGTGAGGAGGCATTGTTGTTTTGATGGGCAACCTTTCGAAGTTCTCATAGGGTTCCACAAGGTTAAGGGACTTTGTAATATTTTAAGTCTAGGGTTGCTAGGCAATAAATTGGCATTGTTGTTGAGGATGTTGTTCAATTCCAAATATTTAGTAGATTAGTTGCAATGGTTTGATGAGGGTATTTCTTTGAAGATCTAGTGGCTCTATCAAGAATCAAAGCATTGTACCAAAATATTTTGATGTGGCATGTTGTATGTAGAGGTGAAGGCATCCAACAGGATGGAAGGCATGTGAAAACGCACCAAGTGACTCCATTGAGGTCGAAAGGAGGTATGTTTGTAATATGCTTTTTAAATTTCATATCAAATATTTAGTTTGAAGATAGATGGATTTTGTGGTCTGATTCCATCTTACTTTTAATCTTTTTAGTATAATGTATTTTCCTTATGCATTTCCCCACTCAAATATGAGAGTCCCAATTGAACTCTTCTCTCCTGTAACTCCTATTCACTGCAATATTCTCTACCATTATTTCCTACCATATTATATCCCTCTGCTCTATATGGAAAGTTTGAGGTCAAAAAAGCATCAGATCACTCACTTGTCATGTCTGGGATAGGAGAAGAAATACTTTTGAAGCTGCAAAGAACCTATGTATGTGCAGAAGTTTTTTCATACAATTATCATTATGATGAAGGTACACTTCCATAAAGTCTTTATTGCATGCTAGCTTTGGACATCTGAACTATGACAACCTTCGTTTGTGAAGAAAGATGGTGTTACCGTTTTGCCAACTATTCGTAGGAAACTTAAGCAATGTGATGCTTGTACATTAGGAAAGCACAACAAACAATAATTTCACGATTCTCTTTCCAGAGCACATAGAAAGCTTGAACTCATTCATTTTTATTCGTGTGGCCCTATGCATGTTTGTTCTACAAATGGAAATAAATATATGATGACATTTATTAATGACTACGCCAGAATGTGTTGGGATTATTGATGCTTTTTCCTCTCTCTTGTATTGGTTAGGTGCTCTCATAGTCTATCAAGGCTAAATCCTAGTTTTGAGACCTAATCCTTATAAAATCCTAATCTATGATAACCATTTTTATTGTTTTTGGAGTTGTGCTTTCTAGATTTAACTCTCCTACCTTGAGTAACCTCAAGCCCTATCCCTAGGGTTTCTTTGAATCCATTTCCCCTAACCTTATATAAGAGTAAGGCACTAGTCTTAGCATAAATTTTACCATTTTTGTAAAACCCAAAGTCTCATCCTAGGTAACTGCTTATCTAGGGTTTGACCGTAAGCCATAGAAAAACCCTTAACTACTATCAAACCCTAAAATACTCAAATCTAGCCCTACTTGACCTAGGCACCTTACCTCCTTGTTTTTCTCTAGCTAGTAGGATAAAGACATTTACTGTTGTTATAGGGTTGTATCAGCCTCACTATCAAGGTTTGAATGAGTTTGATAATTTTTTATTATTATGTTTTTTATTGTAATTTTTTCTCACTTTAGATGGCAATATTACATAAATTTATGACGAACTAGGTGCATAGTAACTTTCCCTAGCAACTAGTCTACTATAGTTAAATTGAAATGGACAAAAATAATCTCACTTTACATAATTTCTATGTAGGGGCTTAAAATGTTCAAACCTCTTAGTTAGGGCCGAAGAGTTTTACTAGCAATAGGAAGCCAATTCTTACAAGTAGTGAGGGTATATGCAAGATAGAAAGCAAGGCTTGATGCAAAGGAGTGTACTTACTATATCCATATCATCAAAAAAATTTCATCCCACTTAGGATGCCTTACACAATCCCCGGTTAGTCATAAGATCCAGCTGGTCCCAACCTTCGTAGCTTCAACAAACAAGCATCAATACTCTTCACCTCTAAGTTATGTTTAATCAAGAATATAGCAATTGTCCCTATCCTTATTAGGAAGGACTCTATGGTGAGTTGTCTATGCACATAATCTTTAATTAATATCCTTAATTAAGTCTGATGCATTTGTTGAACATGAATCCCACAGGATTTCAATCTAGAAAGTCTGGGTAAGATGGACACTTTTTTGAAGTACTTTTTACCCACTAAAATGATAGATAGGCCATTTGTTGAGTGTTTGTTGGACCATTTTTCCCTATCCTTCCAACTACCTTAAGAGAATTCATGGGATGGGTTGTGGCTAAAGAACTAGACCCCATCATCTAAAACATTCAAGTGGGAATAGGATAAATTGGCCCCCTACTATTAAGAATTATTCCCATACTATAATCACTACACTCTATGAACCTAGCTTAGAGGAGTAGAGCTTTGTCTTTGTTTGTGGATATTTTTAGTCAGTAGATGCATTCAAAAATGATTTATTGTGATAATCAGAGTTGTATCAAACTCTCTAAGAATCTAGTATTTCATGATAGGTCCAAGCACATTGATATTAGGTACCATCACTTGTGAAATTGTGTGCATAGGAGAATTATGATTCTACATTACATTCCAACTTAGAAGCAAGATGAAGATATATTTAAAAAGGAATTTTCAAGAGGAAAATTCAAATTCCATATGTGTAGCATATGGGTGGTTCAAAATCCCTTTCTTGCTAAGAGGCAGTGTTAGAAAATGTAGCAAGAAAGGCTAAATTTGACTTGTTCCTTAGTCAAATTTAGTAATTCAATTTTCCAAATCAGCAAGATGGCTTGGATGGCAGTTAACTTGTGTGGCATGGCCTTGTCTACTTGTTTACTCAGTAAATTATAGTTATATGCTAGAAGTAGAGTTGTGCATGTAGTGTTGCTAAAATTTAGCAATCTAATTCAATTATTTTCAGTTTGACTCAGTTAACTGAGCTCAAGCAACTAGTCGAGTCAGTTGAAGGTCAATTGAGTAGTAGAATTTTTGTTAACTCAATGATCTCTCAGTTAAACTCGTCAATTAGCTAAAAATAGCCCAGACATGCATGGAATTTGAATTGCCAAACTAAAGTGGAGGAAAAGGCACATTGTAATTATTAATTGTATACTAGTTGAGTGTACATGTTGGGCATTGAGGCAGGTGATCGGTTACTTCGGTTTTGCACAAGGGAATAGTGAACTCTCCTATTATTTAGGAGCTAATTTCCTCGGGAATTGTGCAAGGAAATAGGAGAAAGATGGGGCCTTGAATTGACTAAGTGTTAGGTAGAGTAGAACAATCACTAGCAGAACAGGTTTACAGTGCAGGATGTGCTTCAAGATTGAAGCAAGACATTGTAATTGTTTCTCATTCTCATATGATTAATGAAAATAAGTGGAAGGGTTTTTCCCTATTGGGTTTCCCTATAAATAATTGTTTTCTTGTGTTGTTTTATGGTTGCATGCATTACATGTGTTTCTAAATTTTGATTTCCATTTCTTAGAATAGCAGATGAAATTTGTAATCTCTTGTTTTCAATTCAAATACATTAGTCGTAAAAAATTTATATTAATTCTACACCCTTAGGGTGTTGTAGGGTACAAATATTTCAGCGATGGGTGGCTAAACATTTTCCCAACACTCTCAGTTCTACCTGTACCACACTCTTTCACTTTAGGAATCTCAGACAAAATAAAACATCATTTGGCCAAGTGTATAGACCCTTCGCTTACCTCAAATTTGATCATTGGGGCTGATGGATTATGATTGTTTTCTATACACACAACATGGCTCCACTAGGGTGTAGTTTCACCAATGCCCACTACGTTTTGGACCTGCTAGCATGTCAACAAAGTCATGTTCTCCCACTTCCTCTCGACCTTGAAAACATATCGTATATGGACTAAAGAGAAACCTATGCTAAGTTCATAAAGCAGATTTACCACTGTTGTGTGCCGACCCTCCTATAGTTTCAAGGAGACTCATGACCCAATTCCTGATACCTAAATTCTTTGTGTTAATAGAATAACTAGCGTAGGGATTGATTAAACTAATTATACCCATAAATTTGTAAATAAACTAGCTGAATATGAACACATAAATGTGGATTAACCATGCACATGATAATGAATAGTATATTCTAGTCACACTTTAAAATTCATGAGCATACATTACACCATTCTAATCTTGAAGATAAAGTGAGCGTAAAAACTCAGACATTCATTTACATTTACAAACACGCAATATCTTGCACCATTCACAATGTAACAAGATTCATCACACTCCATAAGGAAATACACATAAGAAATGTACACTTATTTGTGTGTTTAATGATGACTGAAAAATGAAGGAAGGACTTCAACTATCCACCCAATCGTAAGCCAACCACATTGCAATCTTTCTTGCAACTGATTGCCCTGAGCTAGATCGAATGTCTAAGGGGACGCATATTAAAGGAAATTCAAACTTGAGGCTTAATCCCATAACCACGAGAAGGATTCCACAGTTTAGTTAGTTTATCAATAGCTCTCCTAAAATATTTTTATCTCAAATTGTTTTTGTCTTAAATATAATGTGTTGTCTTAAAATAGTTTTGTCTTAAATTTTTTTTGTCTTAAATATAAAGTTTTGTCTTAAAATATTTTTGTCTCAAATTGTTTTTGTCTTAAATATAAAGTTTTGTCTTAAAATATTTTTGTCTTAAACTATTTTGTCTTAAAATATTTGTGCTTCAAACTATTTTTGTCTTAAATTTAAAGTTTTGTCTTAAAATATTTTTGTCTTAATCTATTTTTGTCTTAAATATAAAGTTTTGTCTTAAACTATTTTTGTCTATAATTGTTTCTTCCTTAAATTGTATATTTAAGACAATTGAGTTGATATTAAATTTTAATGTAAAATATCTAAAATAAAATGTGAATTTTTAAGACAAAAGATTTATTTTGTCTTAAAAATATGTCTTAAAAGTGCCCTTGGTGTAGTAGTGTGTAATATTTAGAACTCGAGAAACATTGTCTTTAGTTTTTATTATCTTCTCTTTGGGCTTTCTTCACAATAGGCATTCTTCTTCTCTCTGTTGTACCTACATACAATTGATTTTTGATGTCCATATAAAAAGAAATCCACCCACCGAGGTACATGGGTACCATCCACTATACTCACCAGTTCTCTAGGAATCATTTTCACTTACATGGTTCATCAATCATGTTAAACTCTTCCTGACTTGATTCCTTAAATTCGGATTCTATCTCACATTTGAACTTCTTCGATTACACATCAACCTTAGATATGAGTACACCTACCACCCACGTATCTACCTTGTGGTTAATTCCACAACTTTATGTCACTACATCTGTCTACTGAAGAGGGATAAACACTACATTCTTGACTCAATAATTACACATCAAGCATAGATACTAGTACACCATCTTTATCTATCGAGCGGTAAATTCCACAACTTGATATCACAGCCTCTCTCTTCCTAAGAGAGATAAACACTGCCACTCTAACTCAACAAGGCTTACAACACACCTGAGAAATCAACTTTGGGGTGTCGGGTACAACTGATCATGCACCCCTTACAACACAATGCCTTATTACAATAATCTCAAGTGAGATAAAACAAATACAAAGGTCAATAATATTCCTATGTGAAAATTATTTGCCCAAACAAAAAACCCATTTACTCTTCATCCTAATGCATTACAATCTCCTTTACCTCACTTTCTTTCAACCTTGCAACAAATTACAGACCATAGGAAATATGGTCCTCCTAAGACAACCGCTCCACTTGAAATTTGAATGTTACATACACCTCCGAGCTCTAGCTAGCAAAACATTGATGCTGGCTGCTTCTCACACTTTCTTCAACCCGCACACCTTTAGCTCCAACTTCACTTTGCAATGACTTCTACAACTTCAAACTGAGCTTACAACTCAAAGTTCCTTTGTACTACACTTAGCAGCACAACTCAACCCATGGATAAATTAAAGCTAGACAAAAGTGGCTTCTCATTCAGGATTCTCTCAACACTAATTATGCAGATCATTTAACATATAACGCTTCAACATGATTTTCATGGGCTACTGTACTACGCTCAGCACCGTACTTGCATACAAAAGTTCCACGTACTCACTTTATAGTGATCACATACTTTGAACTCAACCCTTCTTTCTCACTTGAATCAATTACAACAAATTAAATGTAATTTTATATGTAGTTCAATTCTGACATCTAACTAGCAACTCACACAGTTTCCATAACTTTTAGGCATAGTTTTCAACACGTCTGTAGAGTCCCACGAGTCCTACACACCTATGTCGTATCACAATTTGCAGTATCACACTCTTTCTCATGACATTTACTTATTCCATAATGATTGCTATGCAGATAGTAGCGCAAACAAATTCTTTTGACTTCACCCAAAGGGGCTCTTAGCCCTCTTTATCAGCGAACAAGGGAATTACCTCCACTACGGCTAAGCGGTGGGTGGTGGTCTCGATTAACTGTTAAATTTGTAATTTTAAACAGCGCGGCAGTTTTGGTAAAACCACCTCGGTCTCCCCGCACCGCCTTTGGCAAAAGGCTGTTTCTGTATGAAGGGCTCCGACACAATCAAACTCTGCCACGCGTCCCTTGTACAAACGCCAATACCGCCTGCTCCCCGGCTGCTAAAGGTCGTTTCATTTGCCCGAGGTTGGCTTGCGAACCACGCCGGATCAGCTGGGCGCGCGATCTCCGCCGTCGATCTCCTGAAGGTGCACGGGCCTGGGTCAAATCACATTTTTGCGTGGATTGAAAGTCTTATAGGTTGATCGCCGTAGTTGAATTTATGGTCTTTAATGTTTTACGTAGATTTAGGTGGAGGCCCTTTAATATGGTTATGGGCATACATTTTATGTTTTTTTTATATATTTTTTTATATACATTGTCAAAAAAAAGCCTACGTGCAGTAGTTTTTATGTGTTGTGCCTGCGCACGGTGGAAAGTAGTGAGTTTTTTTTTTGTTTTATTGAACGCATAACAGTGCGGTAAAAAAACTGAACAGAGGAGAACTGTAATGATTATTGGCCATCCCAAAACCAGAGAATAGTAAGAAAATTTCTTTTGTAATATCCATAGCAGTGGAACCAGAAGCAAGTGAGACAGAGTTCTCCCGGTGAATCCCTCTCTGCGCAGAGGATGAAGTTTGTATCAGTTCTTTTGTTTTAAATCAATAGAAGTTTTTTTTTGTGATTGTGTAATGGATTGTTCTGAGTTAATTAGTTTTTAAAAGCTTCCCTGTGCAAGGATCCTGGACAGAGGAAACAGAGCATTGTCTCTGTGGTGTGTAATTTGTATGTTTTTGGTATTTTCCCATCAAAAATACCCAACAGTGGTATCAGAGTAGGTCCAGGCTCTTTAAAGAAGTTAAAGAAGCTGAAGGGAGAAGGTTGTTGCTGCAGCAAAACTTCTCAGGCAGACAGAAGACTCAGACAACGAAGGATTCAGGTATTCTTCATAGCTATCTTGTTTGTTATTGTTGGAACAGTCAGTGTTTATACATACAGTCAAGGATTTAGAGGCATAGATCAGAATGCAAGGAATGGCCAGCACAAGCACTGGTATGGGTATGTTTAACACCCAGCTCCCACAGTTTAATGGGAAAAACTATGACTATTGGGCAATAACCATGACAGCTCTGTTTGCCTCTCAAGATTTATGGGAAATAGTTGAAGATGGTTTTGAAGAACCAGCAGATGAAACTGAGTTCAATGCATTAACTCAGGGAGAGAGAGATCTACTGAAGAGCAATAGGAAGAAGGATTCAAAAGCCCGTATGTTGTTGTATCTAGCAGTAGACCAGAGTGTGTTTCCAAGGTTAGCAGCAGCTAAGACAGCCAATGAAGCATGGCAAACCCTCAAGACAACCTATCAAGGCATGGAGAGAGTGAAGACAACAAAACTACAATTGCTGAGGAAGGATTTTGAGAATCTGTGCATGAAGGAGTCAGATAACATTGACTCATTCTTCACTCATGTGATTGGTGTAATCACACAAATGAGAACTCATGGAGAAACCATTGAAGATAGAAGGATTGTGGAGAAAATATTGAGGGTCTTACCCTCAAGGTTTGATGCCATAGTCACCACCATTGAAGAGACAAAGGATCTCTCAAACTATTCAGTTGATGAGCTACATGCATCACTGATAACACATGAGCAGAGGTTGAGTAGGAATGAAAACTCATCTCTTGAGCAAGCCTTCAAGACCCAGATGTCCTTTGGAAGAGGAAGAGGTCAAGGAAGAGGAAACCGAAGAGGAAGAGGCAGAAGCCAGAACAGAGGTGGAAGGAACAGCCCATCAAATGCACAAGGAAGAGGCAGCAATCCAAATCAGAACCAAGGTCAAGGCAGCAGCCAACAAAGAGAACAGTATCATGCTCAAGGACAAAGGTATGATAAATCTAATGTTCAATGCTATTATTGCAAAAAGTATGGACATTATGCAAGTGATTGTAGAAAGAAACAGCATGATATGAATAGTAGACAAAATGCAAATGTTACAAGAGAAAACAACAGTCAAGAAAATGTCCTATTAGCTTGTAACATGGCTGAAACACATAGTGAAGACATATGGTTTTTAGACTCAGGTTGCAGCAACCATATGACAGGAAACATTGCCCTCTTCTCAGCCTTAAATCAAAACTTGAAGTCAGAGGTCACACTAGGAACTGATAGTAAAGTGTCTGTTATGGGAAAAGGAGAAGTAAAAATATTTACAAAACAAGGAGAAAGGAAAACCATAGCAGATGTCTACTATGTCCCCGGAATGAGATGTAACCTCTTGAGCATTGGACAACTCATTCAAAAGGGTTACAATGTCTTTTTTGTAAATGATGTATGCACCATCATGGATATACCACCCAGCAAAAGATGCATTGCTGAAGTGAAGATGACAAGGAACAGGATGTTCCCTCTCTGGATCAGGGCAGACTTGAAAAACAAGAAGGAAATGGCAGCAGTCACCCAAGAGGCCTTCCAAAGCGTGCCAAAGGATGAAAATTGGTTAGGGCACTTGAGATTTGGACATCTCAATTTTGGAGGTCTAAATTTGTTGAGTAGGAAAGGAATGGTAAGAGGATTACCATTGATAGAGAAGCCGAACAGCCTTTGTGAAGGTTGTATATTACGCAAACAACATAGAGAAAGTTTTCCATTAGTGAAAAGCATAAGGGCAAAGGCACCCTTAGAGATTATCCACTCAGATTTATGTGGACCGATGCAAGCTCCGTCATTAGCAGGAAGCCTATATTTCTTAACATTCATTGATGATTTTACAAGGAAGACTTGGATATATTTCCTTAAAAACAAAAGTGAAGTGTTTGAGAAATTCCAAAATTTCAAAGCACTTGTGGAGAACCAAAGCGGGCTGCATATAAAAGTTTTGAGAACTGATAGAGGAGGTGAGTATATCTCCAATGAATTCCTAAAGTTTTGTAGAGAAAATGGAATTCATAAACAATTTACAACTCGGTACACCCCACAGCAAAATGGAGTTGCTGAAAGGAAGAACAGAACCATCATGGAGATGGCAAGGAGCATGTTGAAGGCAAAGCATTTGCCAAATGATTATTGGGCTGAAGCTGTACATTGTGCAGTTTATATTTTGAACAGGTGTCCTACAAAAGCAGTGTTGAACAAAGTGCCAGAAGAGGCATGGAGTGGGAGAAAGCAAGGAGTCACCCACATGAGAGTTTTTGGATGTGTGGCCTATGCACACATTCCAGATCAGCTAAGGAGGAAGTTGGACAACAAAGGGGAGAAATGTATCCTTGTTGGATATAGTGATGAATCCAAAGCCTACAGGCTGTATATCCCATCCACCAAGAAGTTTTTTGTCAGCAGGGATGTTCAATTCATTGAGGAAGAAGCTTGGGATGGAAGCATAGAGAAAACAGTGAATGTTAAAAACTGTTTGTCTCATGATGAGGATGAAGAGGAGGTGGCTGAAATGAATCCCCAAACAACAGCACCAACACAAGAACAGCAAGGTACACCATTGAGGATCAATGAGAGTTCTTCTCCAAGCACACCACAAGGAGGAAATTCAAGTGCATCTTCAAGCACTTGCACACCAAATGAAAGAGGTAAGAAGTTTAGAAATATAAGTGACATTTATGATGAAGGAATGAATTTCTTATTTGCCTTGTATTGTCATGTTGATGATCCTATTCATTTCGAAGAAGCAATTAAAGATAGGAAATGGATAGAAGCTATGGATGAGGAGATCAATGCCATAGAGAGAAACAAAACATGGGATTTGGTTGAGTTACCAAAAGGCAAAGAAGTCATTGGTGTGAAATGGGTCTACAAGACCAAGAGCAATGCTGAAGGCAAGATTGAAAGGCATAAAGCAAGGCTGGTTGTCAAAGGCTACAAGCAACAGCATGGGAGAGATTATGAGGAGACTTTCGCACGGGTTGCAAGAATGGAAACCTTGAGAACAGTGTTGTCCATAGCAGCACAAAACAAATGGAAAGTCTACCAAATGGATGTGAAGTCAGCATTCCTAAATGGAGTGTTAATGGAAGAGGTTTATGTGGAACAGCCTCTCGGATATGAGAAGAAAGGTGAAGAGCACAAAGTGTGCAAATTGAAGAAGGCTCTTTATGGGCTGAAGCAAGCGCCAAGAGCATGGTACAGCAGGATAGATTCATATATATTGGATAATGAATTTGACAAATGTGAAGGAGATCCCACAGTCTACATCAAGGAAAAGGATGGTAAAATTTTGATTGTTGTCTTATATGTTGATGATGTTATTTTCACAGGTAATGATGATCAGCTCATTGAGAATTTTAAATCAGTCATGAAGGATGAATTTGAAATGACTGACATGGGTTTCTTGAGATACTTCTTAGGCATAGAAGTAGATCAAAATGAAAAAGGAATTTTTATCTCACAAGCTAGATATGTAAATCAAGTATTGGGCAGATTTAACATGCAAGAGTGCAAGGCAGCAATCACTCCCACAGTGATGGGATTAAAGCTCAGCAGAGAGGATAGCAGCAAGGATTTTGATCCTACTTTGTACAAAAGTGTTGTAGGCAGTCTTATGTATTTAACAGCAACTAGGCCTGATATTATGTTTGCTGTTAGTTTAATTTCCAGATTCATGGAGAGGCCAAAGGAGGCACATTGGCAGGCAGCAAAAAGAATTTTAAGGTATGTCAAAGGTACCAAAATGTTTGGCATATTATATAATGTCTCACAACATTCAGATTTAGTTGGATACACTGATAGTGATTGGGCTGGAAGTGTAGATGATCGGAAAAGCACTTCCGGTTATGTTTTTCATATGGGTTCAGGAGCCATTTCATGGGCTTCTAAGAAGCAGTCCATTGTAGCATTGTCTACAGCAGAGGCTGAATATGTGGCAGCGACAACAGCAGCATGTCAAGCAGTTTGGATGAGAAGGATGTTGAGAAGCCTAGGCCAAGAGCAGGCAAAAGCGACAGTGGTTTTTTGTGACAATAGCTCAGCTATTGCTTTGTCAAAGAATTCAGTGTTTCATAAGAGAACGAAACACATTGATACAAGGTTTCACTACATCAGAGAATTAGTGAACAATGGAGAAATTGTCCTAGAACATTGCAGGACCCAGGAACAGGTTGCAGACATCTTGACAAAGCCACTGGTTCAGAAGAGTTTCGAATTTTTGAGAAAATGCTTGGGAATGACCGAACGTGCGGTTGTTAAAATTAAAGGGGAGTGTTAAATTTGTAATTTTAAACAGCGCGGCAGTTTTGGTAAAACCGCCCCGGTCTCCCCGTACCGCCTTTGGCAAAAGGCTGTTTCCGTATGAAGGGCTCCGACACAATCAAACTCCGCCACGCGTCCCATGTACAAACGCCAATACCGCCTGCTCCCTGGCCACTAAAGGTCGTTTCATTTGCCCGAGGTTGGCTTGCAAAACCACGTCGGATCAGCTGGGCGCGCGATCTCCGCCGTCGATCTCCTGAAGGTGCATGGGCCTACGTCAAATCACATTTTTGTGTGGATTGAAAGTCTTATAGGTTGACCGCCGTAGTTGAATTTATGGTCTTTAATGTTTTACGTAGATTTAGGTGGAGGTCCTTTAATATGGTTATGGGCATACGTTTTATGTTTTTTTTTATATATTTTTTTATATACGTTGTCAAAAAAAAGCCTACGTGCAGTAGTTTTTATGTGTTGTGCCTGCGCACGGTGGAAAGTAGTGAGTTTTTTTTTTGTTGTATTGAACGCACAGCAGTGCGGTAAAAAAACTGAACAGAGGAGAACTGTAATGATTAATGGCCATCCCAAAACCAGAGAATAGTAGGAAAATTTCTTTTGTAATATCCACAGCAGTGGAACCAGAAGTAAGTGAGACAGAGTTCTCCCGGTGAATCCCTCTCTACGCATAGGATGAAGTTTGTATCAGTTCTTTTGTTTTAAATCAATAGAAGTTTTTTTTTTGTGACTGTGTAATGGACTGTTCTGAGTTAATTAGTTTTTAAAAGCTTCCTTGTGCAAGGATCCTGGACAGAGGAAACAGAGCATTGTCTCTGTGGTGTGTAATTTGTATGTTTTTGGTATTTTCCCATCAAAAATACCCAACATTAACAACGACAACTTTATTCCAACTCACTAGATCAACAGTTCTAATGAGCTATAACGTCTGCGACTCCAACTTTTACAATGATTAGAGGCAAAGGTTCTTCACTCGTACTCAAACGTCTCCTCGATATATCCTTCTGGAACTTTTATGTTGCCAAGTTCCAACACGTTCATTTGCAGCTACCAACAACTGCTTCCCAAGATGACATTCACAGACGCTCAAAAAACAACTCGATCCTTAGGTGCTACTCAACGTTGGTAGGCTCTGGCATATAGTCTCGATTCTACAGGCTCCAATGCTGCACTTCATGCTACAGGTCTCCATTCTACAACTTCCAACGTATTCAAAATTCCATCGTATAAGACTTTCTTCCACACATAGGCAAGTTAACTCTAGTTGCTTGGTTTGCCTACCCTTCCACAAAGCTACTCAAAATAAGTTGAACTAATTGTCCCTAGGCCCTCTCGTGAGGGAGTGGGCCCAGGGCTGGCTCTGATACCAATTGAGGTGAAGAGCACAACGTTCTGATACCACTTTAAGGAAACAATACAAAATAAGAAATCGGTAAACTGTACCTACAACTGCCAAGTTACACTCGCAAATAAGAAATCCAAGAGTGGGATGTGTAACTCTTGCTAAACATCTATATTTATACAAAATCTGAGTTGGTCATATAAATTAAATTTTCCTCTTCGAGTATTGATGAGGCCATAGGGTGTTGGCCCTTCAAACTTTGGTGTGTTGAGGCAGTTACCGGTGAGGCAATGTGGCCATGATGAAGTCGATGGTGAAATAATTACGTATCTAACAATAAATTAGTTGCTTATTCTGTTTAGTGAAAATCTGTGGGAAAGCTTACCTGGCCTATCTAACCAAAGGGTCCTAACATTATTACTTAAAATCTCAGCTCAATCTCTGAGTGAGCAAGATGACAAAAATAGAGATAACTATGCCCGCCCTATCAATTCAGTCAGATAAGGTGGTTGAATCCCTAGAGCATGAAATCTACCGTGATGCTCTACTTAACGAGCTTCCTTCACCGCGAAAAGTAGCAACAATCTTTGTCACTATTGCTCGGTATTGTGGTGAGATAGAACACTCTTCCGATATTTGTTTTCAAATGGAGTGAAAGATTGAGCCAGCTCTGAAATTGTTTTCAAACAAATATTTACCTTCACCAACAGGTTCTATCGTATTTGATCTTTTGATTTACATTAATAGCTGATGAGGAAGTTGGTTGTGAACTTAAGAAATTTAATTGCCCATCACTGTGAAAATGAAAATGAAGTATTATGAAAATGGAATATTATATAATATTAGAAATTAAAATACTCAAATCCAGTTCCTTACCCTGGTCTAGAGAATAGGCATAAGCAAGCAGCCAAGGATTAGAGTAAGAATCCTCAGGATTAATGAAGAAAGAATAGTGTTAGAGTTTGGAACCATTAGGTTACCTGCAGTGACAGGTGGACTTGTGAGACAAAACTTCATAGGCAGCAATGAGTGAAGGCATGATAGTTATTATTCTTTCTTTGCTTTGCGCAATCATATCCCTAGTGGGCCTTGGTTTTTTCATTTCGTGGGGTCATATTCTGAAGTCATGGCATAACCGTATGGTCGTCAGATGGGCTAACACTTGCACAAAGGAGAAATTCGTATCAGCTCTCACCTCACTGATCAATGTGAAATCAACCCTACAGCTTGCAGGGTTATCCATTGCAACAGATTGCGCAATCAAGGCTTCCATATGGAAAGTGAGGGTGTAAGAGTGTTGCCAAATTGTAATCAAGGCTTCCATATGGAATGTATTGACAAATGGATTTGATGTCTACATTCCATATGGATTCGATGTCACTCTTTAGGTCCTACATGTAGAAAAAAAAATTCAGTACTGAGGAAACCCGGCGGTACATAAAGCCTTTTTCAAGATTTTTCAACATAGTCATGTCATGCTACTAAACCTTGATGAGAAAGTTATTATTAAACTCTCCCAACCACCGGGAATATACATCATTGACATCTAGACATTGTGTAAGGCTGAGCTGTGATTATGAAATGAATATTATTAGCTTAAGGACTGTTACTTGAATATAATCATTGTGAATTTATTTTAAATCTATATTAATGAACTCTAGATTAAAGATATATGGAGTTCAAATTCTTATTACTCCCTCTCGTCCCACAATGGACTATAGTAATTGGAAATGAAGAATCTAGTATTATTTGAGTCATTTTTAGTTCTGGCTCATTAGTTATAAACAATGTTTTTAGAGAGGTATTGATTTATCATGTTATTTGGCCTCCTCCTGCGGACCGAAGCTAATCCTAAGCTAAATCAACAGGTTATATTTTTGTTTGTTTGATATTTTCAAACTTGTTAGTCCCTACAACCTAAACTAATGTTAGAATTATTAGAGGGCATTAATTGTTAGCTCAGCTATGAGGAACATGCTGGTATATACCAACATATAATCATATAAGCATCAGCAGGTCGTTGGCCACAACACATGGCGATTGCACTGCACATTTATATTGCATGTGAGTGCATGTTGTGCCGTGGCCCAAGCAGGTTATAGTGTGACGGTGGCCTTTGCCATTTGAGAAGTAGTCCATGTTGAGTAGCATAGGAAAGAGATGTTGAGGAAGGAGCTGGATGTAGCAGAAGCTAGAGCTTGATTGCAGGCCTGGTTTACATAGGGAGGGTTCTAATCACACAGGGAGGGTCCTAATCATAGGGAGGGCACATCGCCTACAAGAACCCTAAGGCACATTAAGATCAGTTCACCGAATTGACATGGCGAATTGACACAGTCAGGGCATTGTTGTTGTTGTTGTGCTGTGAGTTTCCTTATCTTCAGCCTCCATCGTAACTAGATTTGCTAAAAAACTACAAAAACAAAGCTAGATAAATATGTCTATACCCTCGACAGAAGTAGAGACCTCAAACTCATTTAGGCAGGAATTGGTCTGTCTAGGCAGAAAAGTCCAAGTAGAAGAGGAGGTTTCTATCGCCTCTCGTAGTGAAGACATCTGGGAGCATGCAAAATTACATTTCATAAAGCCACGGCTCCCCTTCCATCCATATAAGCTTGTGTTTATTCCATTAATGATCACTTGATTTATGGAGCTGCCAGCCTTGCCATGCCCACAACAATATTTCGTAGGCGAATAAAGGAAGGAAATACTTACCAGCGCAGAAGGCCATGAGGTTGAACCACCAAGAAAATCTTTAAGGCTCGATGAGACACATCGTAGAAGGCCATGAAGTTGAAACTGGTGCACCTGCAGTGTGCAGTTGGATTATCCTTCTGCCTCCTCTATTGACATATTTCAGCCTCCTCTATTGACATATTAGCAGACGTATTACAGCTCCTCAATCCTTTTGACTCAATCAATACTTCTCGGGTAGACATCAAGGCGCAACTTCTTCCCCATTCATTGGGGCTAGGCAATATGCTCCTTTCGTTTTCTGAGGTCTAGGGGGGAGCTAAATAGGCATGGTCAATAACTACGGGTTCTGGAGCAAGTAGTAGGTTGTAGTCCCTATTGTTGACCTCACCTCCTTGCTCTACTTATCCTCACTTCTCCTTTGTTCATCTGGACAGAGCGTGTATAGAGATATTCTTTGTAGAGAGCATAATGGATTCAAGGTGGTATTTGTTTCAGTCTTTGATCCCTTCTGTCCTTTTTTCACTTCTGTTTCCCTATCCCTCTAGCTTCGAACATTCTAGTCTTAATCCTTCTTCTTCACTAGGTCGTCTATCTCGTCATACCCTTAAGGAATATAAAGGCCGAATAAGCGCGAAGAGAAAGAAGAAGAAAGGCAAGTTGTCCTAAGACAATTTGGAATTCATCCCAACTGCAATTTTGGAACTGCAAGCTCTCCTTTCAACGTGAATTTTTCCCTTCAATATTCATAGGAAAATAATCAGTATCACCATGGGCATTCACCATTGATGAAACCCTACATTCCAACAACCCTAGACTGTATGTTAATAGTATGTGGAAATTGGAATCTAGTGCGAGGGCAGGGTTGTCCTTTCTTGCTTCAAGCTCTAGCCATGGGTCACCTACTCTGCCACGCAGATCTTTAAGGCTCAATAAGACAAAGTGCAGAAGGCCATGACATTGAAACTGGTGCACCTGCAGTGGGCAAGTGGATTATCCTTCTGCCTCCTGTATTAACATATTAGCAAACATATTACTATGATACAATGTTAAGTGGCATGGTTTACACCCTGCATTCTATGTTATGGAGAAGGAGGTGAGGCATGTGGCGCTCATGGGAGGGCCCACATGGAGGTCTTTTTATATTTATTTTTTAAGCACTTTAATGACTTTGCGAACCTTAACTTTCAACTAATTCTTATTACTACAGAGTTGGTTTGATTTTCTTAGTGTTAGAGCTACCAAAGGAACAATGGTAGAATATTGAGATTGCAGTGTGGGAACAAGGATATTGCATCAGATGTAATAGTTTCTTTTCAATGGCACAGGCCCTGAATTTAGGTACTCAAGTACAATCACGCAATTTCTCCATGTCCTTGATGTTTCAACTATCCCTCACACAGCTGCTGGAAGGCTCGGTTAGGGCAATATATAAGGCCTTTATAGGTTATTTTTCTGGTCTTCATCTTTAGCTAAGGTATAAGATTATTCAATTGTAAAGTTGATTTTAAGATATGGAATAATATGATTTCTAGTTTTGTCCCTATTTTTTCATATACTCACATGCAAATGGGCTTAATTTAATAGACTATTGAATTCCTTATTCGACTTTTGAAACCCTCATAAATTGTTTCAAATTTTTTGATGGGGGTGAAGAATAGGCTTGCTCCTGGATTATTAGGTTAACTGGTTAATCATTACCCCGAGAGCTAGGAGAAAGTGTGTGTTCAAATGGAAGTGTTAGGAGATGGTTACGAGGCATTCGTAGGGTGTTTGAAGATGGACATGGAAACAACCAATGCACCAAAGACCGCTACAAGGAATTCACTCAGTAATCCTTCTCAGTCATAGCAAGTGCAGCAAGATAGGAATGTGGGTTACCCATCTTCTACCAATGCATTCATAGTAACTAGGAAAGAAAAGCCATCTTTATCGAATTCTTTGAGGAATTCAATGGCCATGGATATGACTATGCAAGAACCTGTGAGATCGTTTGGTACTATCGGCATTACAGATCCCTCAAGGAATCTAGGTCCTTCACAGAATTTTAGTACTGATGTTAATAGGATGCTGGATGTTCGCAACTGAGGCCGAAGATGTACATGGATATGGATAAATTGTCTTCTTTCGGAGAGTCGTTGAATGTTGCGGTGGGAGAAGGATCGAAGCTCCCCTCAGGTGTTGAGACTAATCGACCTCCGCATCATTCAAGAAGTATTTCTGTCGATTTTGTTTTTTCTGGATTGGAAGGTAACCTGGAAGATACGAAAGGGAACCTTGGTACTAAGGGGCTAGTCGGCCTCGTCATTGTCATAGCAATTTTATGTATGGTTCATCTTCCTCACATTTAAATGAACTGTCGTCAGAGTCTTTATTGTCCAAGAAGGCGATGGCAGCAAGAAAACTCCAAGAACTAGCACTTATTGATCCGAAACAAGCCAAGAGGTATGGCTTTAATTCTCTCCAAGTTCCCCAATTTTCATTTTGATTCTTGTCGCTGACAGTGTGAAATTAAACTCCACTGAGTGCATAGCATGATGAAACTCAATTTGAAACCTATCAATGGATTTCATTTCAGTGATGCCTACTGGTAGTAAATAGATATTTCCTTCCTCACTACATTTGCGAGAAGGTAAACTCCACTGATTGCATAGAATGAAACTGGCCTTGAAACCTATTAGAGGATTTCAATTCAGTGACTTGCCAATTGTAGATGAACATTTATTTTTTCAGTCCATTGTTGTTTCCCAATGGGAAATGTTATTGTAGTCATTAAGGCTCCCTTCTGAATTGCTGGGTTACTTGGTGTAAAGCAAGTGAACGGTATCTGAAGTTCTTGGATATAATTTTCAATGGAGGATATTGGGGAATCAACAATCAGCTGTATGATCAAAAGAAAGAAATATGTGTTATATATCAGAGTTAGAATGAAGAGTTCAAACACTGCAGATGGAAGAAACTACTCTTTCGGCTTAGCTTACATTGTTGCACGTGCGAAAGTGTAGATTGAGATTTTTATCTATTTTTACATATAGATTTCATAGCTTGGAACCTAATTGCCTTTTATCATCGTTAATAGACTTTTCAAGAAATGTTAAGTAGTATGATTTTGCCTTGTAGAGTCATCGAGGATAAATGATCACTAGCTTCACGATTCTGTTTAATTTTTTTTGCTTCTTGTTATATTGTAATGTTTAAATTTTGATATGATTCCTAGCATGGTTAATGTCTTCTGGCATGCCCAATTACCTAGATTTTATTTCAAAAGTTTTTGGTAGCAGTTTTAATTTAACATGTTTTGAAACAAACATGACTTTTTCTTATTTGATTAATGCCCTACCCTACCTCATTGAAGCTTCTTTCATGTCCTACATGGTGAAGAGTCCTCTGTATTTCAACATGGTCCATATTTATTGGATGGATTTGCTTTCTGCATGGTTTCTTATTTTTTTGGTCGGTAAGAAGTCCTTAAATTTATTTAGTTTACTACAGTCTCTCTCTTTCATTTTGGTTTTCATGAACTAGTAATCTATGAACTAATGCTAAGAGGAAATATACACCTCTAAACAAATGAGATCTAATTTGAGCGTACTTTTTGAGTCCAATCAAAACATAAAGGGTTTGATTACCTAAACTGTTCACTTTTAGTCTCTAGTTAGTTATTGCTGTATAACCCTCACCCTGGCAGATGAGTTAAGTTGCATCCATTCCGTGGAAGGATGTTTTGGAAAATTTTGGTTTATTGCCTTTTGTATAAGCGATATGCCATTTGGGCACAGATTGTAAGGGATAAACTATAGTATCAAAAGTCTTTTGTTTGTAATACAAATTCTACATCAGAACTTTAACTAATGATTTTGAATGTTTGAAGTAAGCTTCTTCATGAGCTTGGCAATAAAATGTGCTAGTTCACATGTCTAAATTCTATATATGGAGCTCAGAGAGGGTTACACAAGAAAGAAAGGGTTTTATGTAGATTACTTGTATAGTGATCATTCATATAGATAAAAGTTAAAATCATATGTGTTACAACTTACATGTAATGTGTCGTTTCTACAGAGCTATGATCCTACATCTGTGTGATACTACGGTTAACGATATCTCTATATTGCTTGGAACTATTACTATTTTGCATATAGTTTTTAGTCTTGCATTGATTTGGATTTCTAATTTGGGAAGCATCCCTTGGGTTCCCCAGTGAGGTTTTCCTTTGAAAAAACTTGATATCCTTTATGTCAGTGATTGGCAATATTTGAACAAATTTGATCCAAAATTGTAATTGTGCTAGAATAACACTAAAAAATACTTGCATCCACTGTCGATGCATTTTCAGCTGTTTCATAGAATTCTGGTGTGCATATCATGGAGAAGAATAGATATTTATTTCCATACATGCATCAGATTCAGTTTTCATAAAAACAATTGATGGATTTTCAACAGTTGAAGTGTTCATTCCTACTTCTATGGCTGATGCTGGGATAGAATGCATGGTATTTTACATTCACCTTGGACCCCTTGTACTCAAACCATCCAATTCATAGGCAATGTGAGCAACGTTATAGCTACTAGCCTGACTCCTGTAGAAACCCCCCTTGGCTACAATAGTCCTCAATCCTGTGTAGATTCAAATGGTAGCAAGAGTTACTGTAATAACTATCCTGATATCTTACCTTAAATTCACATAAATTGGCATTTTCCATGTTCTCAATTCTTTGTAAATTATGATCAGGTGACATTGGGAAATTCTTTCCTATTACTTCCTAGTTACTCTAAAATCAAACTTGAAATAAAAACACCATACAAGATAAATGCATCTTCTGATTTAAGCTCTCTTTTAATGGGAATTCGTTTAACTCATTTGCACTTTTCTTGATCTCTTATGTTGTAGTTTAGCCTTCATTCAATATAGCAGTCTTAATTGTTGCAGAAACCACAAATTACAACAGTTTTGTTTTATGCATGTGAAGCATATTGTGTTTCCTAATACTTGACTCATGGTGCATCTGCAGAATGCCTTCTTACTAATGGGCCAACAATAGTTTCTTGAATGCGGGGAAAGATTCTTGTTGTGTACCCTAACTATGTTGGAGACATCAGACATGGTGATCAATGCCATAGCTCTGTATTCTGGGGTGAATACAAGGATGTTGAGCATTCATGGGTTACATACATTGTCAATTTTAATGAAATTATTAATGGTGCCGATGTAAAAGTACTTTTTGCTCATGATGGGACTGTTGCAAGTACTCTTGAGGTTGCTTTTGGGAACCAATACTGCATGCATGGGCATTATGTCCATGGATGCATTTTCTTGAAACTCCCCCTCATGGCAGGGACTCATTGCGATACAACCCTTCTTGTTTATTTAGTTTTAGGTTATAATTCATTTAATAAAATGTTATATTTAGTAAATGTGATATTTCTTATATCTATAGTTAAATTTGCGTTTTTAAATGTTTTATTAATTTTTAGTTTAAAAATTGAAAATATATTAGTTATATTTTAATTTTTTAATTAATTGGTTTAATGCTTTAGAGCATGATTGTTAAGTACACGTGGGTCTTTTCTCTCACAAACATAACAATAGGTGAACTATGCACTGAAGATAATGGTAAGAGTTTTGAATTTTATTAATGATTGCAAATACTACAACATATATAGAAAGAAAAAGTTATATATATATATATATATATATATATATATATATATATATATATATATATATATATATATATATATATATATATACACCATGATAAAATATTTCAATGTCAAAAGTAAAAGAGTAATTGAAAAGAAAAAGATTAAATTACTTCGTAGTAACAATAATAAGAGGGAAAGAGTTTGGAAGTTTACTAATGAATGCAAATACTTCAACATATATAGGAAGAAAAAGTTATATATATATATATATATATATATATATATATATATATATATATATATATATATATATATATATATATTTCAATGTCGAAAGTAAAAGAGCAATTGAAAAGAAAAAAAATCAATTAATTCGTAATGACACTAATAAGAGGGAGGTGTGTCATTCATTCATTTTTTAATATAAAATCAATATTGGGCATTTAAAAATATCATTAAGAATGATAAAATTCAATTTTAGTAAGAAATGAAATATTCAATATGCAAAGTTCAATAAAATATTCCAATTTTAACGATGTAAATGTTATGGTTAAAACATTTCAAGTAGTCATTATTTTATGTTTTGGTCATTTTTCATATATATTTTTCAATCAATTTTGTCTTAAAAAAATATTTGTTGGGATTACAAGGTTAAACTATGTAGGGTACTCAATCCAAATGTGGGAAAGGGATTTTCAAGTGGTTGAATCCATTTATGCAATTTAAGCAAGGTGATGAATAATGAAATTTAAATAATGAAAAATCAGACACACACACACACATTATCATAATCATTGGTTTATAAGCCACCAGTGGAATCAAAACAAAACTTATTTTCAAATTTTCACTCTAAAAGAGGTTTGCACCTCATGATATTGATATTTGATCCCTGTTGAGGCTAGCTAGTTTAGGAAACTAAAAAGAATATCAAAAAATGATACCAAAATTATGTAACATAGTATTTTCAATCAACTAGTATAATTATATAAATCAAATTATTAATTAATGTTAATAGATATTTTGTAGAACTTAAATCTATATCATTGTTGATAATTAAATTGAAATTGCAGCCCACTCACCCATCTAGCTAATGAGCGGGGGCATGTGGTGACGCATTGACGACAAGTGTAATAACTAATTTGAATGACATTAAAATCACTCAAACGAGCACATAAGGGGACGATGTGGTGGTGATATCAACAACACGAAGTGTGTCGGCAAGGTGGCGATGATGAAGATTTATATTTCTTATCATTCATTGAGCTCTAGATTTAGGGAAAAGCAATTCGATATGTAGTGATATATCCCCATGTTGGTGTTGACCTTGAGAATATAAGGTAATGGGATATGAGCAAAAAAAATAAAATTGTTGGCATTATGTTTTCTGGTATGACTGTATGTTACAGATGTTGTACTTGATGGCAACTCTAGTGGCAAGGCTCTCAGTTTGTTGAAAATTAAGAAGGACGCAGGAAACCAGTTCAGGAGGTGCGTACCCGCAGGTACACCATGCAGGGTCCGCGTCCAGTGACGCTGGCCAGCCGTTCAGGGGGTGCGTCCACCCAGTGCACACATTTCAAGGCAGAGAAAAAGCATGTGGGGGTTTCTTGTGTGGTATCTAGCCGACGGTTTTGTGTTTCTATGGTGTCGGCTCGTGGTATTGTTCCATGTTTTGGGGAGGAGCTTGCCTATATAAAGCAAAGGAGTTCATTTGGATTGAGTATTGTCTTTGGTTGAATATCTTATTTGGTGAGATCTAGTCCAGATCTAAGAGGGCGAATCTTCTAATGGACTGTGATCTCTATGGCGCATGATCAGATCTGTAGATCTGACTGTTTGGGTTAGTCTTGAAGTCTTCATATCATTTATATCTGAAGGGACGCAGGTACTATAAAGGGCAAGTGCGCCGAGACGCAGAACAGTAGAGAGAGACCTGCGTGGGGACGCAGGGCGATCAAGGTTCAGGTGCGTCTCTGAAGCAGAAGGACGCGGCGCGATAGTGTTTTCAGGTGCGTCTCTGTAGCTAAAGACGTGGTGCGATAGTATCTTTGGGTGCGTCCCTGAAGCAACAGAACGCAGAGCAGTCAAAGGAACAGTGCGTGGGCACGCACTGGAGCAGAAGGATATCTGCGTGTGGACGCAGAGTAGCAGAAGGTTAACGGCATCTGGTCGCAGGCCACAGAAAGAGAAACTGCGTCTCTGTTTTAAAGATGTTCTGTTGATTGAATTTCTCTATTGATAAGGTGTTCTGGGTTAGTTCTGTTGTTGCTGATCTGATATCTGTAGTGATCTATATCTGTTATGTACTTGTTGATTATCTGATGCTTTATGAAAAGAAGTAGGGGGTTGTAGCTCCCTTCCAGGAGTAGACTGGAAAACGAGAGAGAGAGAGAGTTGTAGCTCTCTGCAGGTTGCAGCCTGCGTACTGGTAAAGGACTGCACCAGTACAAAATCATTGTAAAAGAAGTTTCTAAATTGAAAGAAGATAGAGACATATTGCAGCAGGTGGTTTTCACCCACATTGGGTTTCCACCTTACATCTTGTGTTCTTTGGTGTGACTATCTGTTTTTCATGCTCATTATTTTATGGTACTGACATGCTAAAATAATTCAAAGATCAAATAAGGAAGATTTATTAAATTGCTAGATAATACTGATTCACCCCCCCCTCTCAGTATTATTTCCAACAATTGGTATCAGAGCAGGTCCTTCAGAGAAGCTTGATCGCTTGAAGGTAGATCGTTCATCATGAGCAACTACGAGAGAGAAGCATCAATCAGGCCACCGATTTTTGATGGGACAAACTTCAATTATTGGAAGGTAAGAGTTACTGCATATCTTCAATCTCTTGGTACAGAAGTTTGGGACATTGTAGAAACAGGCTATGCTTTTCCTTCAGCTACTCCTACAGATCCAGCTGAGAAAAAGAAGTATGAAACAAACGCAAAAGCAGTCAGTACTCTATTAGGAAGTATATCCCAAATAGAATTCATGAAGGTAATGCACTTCAAATCAGCAAAAGAGATATGGGACAAAATGGTCACGAGCTATGAAGGAGATGAACAGGTAAAACAAGCTAAACTTCAAACTCTCAGGATTCAATATGAGACTCTCAAGATGTATAATGATGAAAGTGTTGCTAATTATTTTCTTCGGGTAGATGAGATTGTTAATTGTATGAAAAATTTGGGTGAAGAAATAAAAGAGGCTATAGTAGTTCAAAAGATTCTAAGATCATTATCCCCCAAGTTTGAATCTAAAGTATCTGCAATAGAAGAAAAGGAAAATCTCCGTGTTCTCACTATGTCTCAGCTACATGGAATTCTAACTGCTTATGAAATGAGAAAGGGAGGTCCATCAGACAGAAGGGAAGCTGCTTTTAAGGCATTAGGCAAAGAAGATTACTATGAAGCAAGCAATGTTCCAGAAGAAGAGGAAGAAGAATCAAATTTTGTCAGAAATCTTCAAAGGGGTTCTGGAAGGTTCAGAGGTAAGCTACCTTTCAAATGCTTTGCTTGTGGAAGAGTAGGTCATTATGCTGCAAAATGTCCTTATAAGGATAAAGGAAAGGAACCTGCTAGATGGAACAAGAAACAAAGTGCAAATAAGAAAAGCTACTACACCCATGAAGATAGTGATGGTTTATCAAACAGTGATGAAGATGAACAAGGTAATAAATATAAGTTGTTAATGGCATTTGAAGATGATGATTATGAGGATGCTGTAGATGTGAATAACCTCTATGATGAAATTACTAGACTCAAGAGATGTATAGAAGAAAAGAATGTGATCATTGATACTCTACAATTTCAAATTGATGAAAAAGAAAAACATCTTGAAAAACTAGAAGGTGAAATTGTTGGTCTCAGAAAAGAAATTGAGAAAACAAAAGCTATTAATCTTAAGTTTGTCAAAGGATCTGAAACTTTGGATGAGATTATCAATGTGCAGCGGTCTCCTCTAAACAAGACAGGTTTGGGTTACAATGGAGAAACCTCTCAAGCATCCACCTCAAAAAGTTATCTTGATGCGGCAAGAAGAAATGAGCAGAAGAACAATGAAGATAATCAGGTAAAGCAGGGACAAAATACAAACAGAAACTATCAGGGGCAATCCATCTTAAGGGTGAACAAAAGCTACAACCAGCCACAGGTAAAATCTTCTCAGTTTGGTTCAAGAATAGATGAAAATAGAAATTACAATCAGTTGGCAGGTAGATTCAATAACCGCAGAAGCTTCTTCAATGGACAATGCTTTTCTTGCCATAATTTTGGTCACAAAGCAACTCAATGTGTTGCATATAAAACAATCATGACTAGGGAAGCTCAAAAACAAAGAAGTATGACAGGGATGACAAAAAGGACCTATAACAACATTTCGGTTCTTGAAAATGAAGTCGAATGTTCTATTTGCAATAACTTTGGTCATGAAGAATCTGAATGCAGGAGCAGGTTTCAGCAGAAAAAGGAGCAAGCCTCAAGCACCAAAACATGGAGAATAAAGGAACCTCAAACAGAAAGATGTGGAATAGCATTTTATGCAGAGGGACAGGAAAATCTATGGTACATTGACAGTGGATGTTCGAAGCATATGACAGGTGATAAAGAAAAACTTGAATCTTATTCTGTTCTAGAAAAAGGAAAGAAAGTCTCTTTTGGAAACGATACTCCTGCAACTATAAAAGGAAAAGGCATTGCTCAGTTAAAAGGAAAGGTCAAGGCTGGAAATGTTTTGTATGTTGATGGATTGAAGCATAATCTTCTAAGTGTCAGCCAGATGTGTGATCAAAGGACCGAGGTTATTTTCAGATCGAATGGATGTCTTGTTCGTGATCTTGATACAGGTAAAACAGTACTCAAAGGCAAAAGAACTCCAAATAATCTGTACATATTTGAAGAAGGACAACAACAATTCTATCTGAGCAAGGATGAAGAGCACTGGTTATGGCATCGAAGGTTGGGACATCTAAGCTTCTCACAAATAAGGAAAGCATGCAAATATCAGGCAGTTCGCGATCTTCCAGATATCAAAATTCCTGACAACACCATATGCAAATCATGTCAGTTTGGAAAACAAACCAGGACTAACTTTCCAGAGAAGGAAGGATCAGCTAGCATGCCTCTTGAGCTAGTACATACAGATACATGTGGTCCTTTTAGGAAAAGAACACCTAGAGGAGAGGAATACTTGATATTATTTATTGACGATTTCTCCAGGTTTGTCTGGTTAGGACTTATGAAGCACAAAGATGAAGCTTTCGAAAAATTCAAATCCTTCAAAGCCTTGGTTGAAAATGAATCAGGTCACAAAATTAAGTGCCTCAGATCCGACAGAGGTGGGGAATTTACTTCAAATGAATTTTTCGATTTCTGTGATGAATATGGCATAAGGAGAGAATTCTCTACAGCTAGAACTCCTCAGCAAAATGGAGTTGTTGAAAGAATGAACAGAACAATCCAACAAATGGCTCGTGCTATGCTTGATGAATCAGGAACTCCTGCAACTTTCTGGGGTGAAGCTGCACATGCTGCGGTTATTATTCTCAACAAGACAAATGTCCGGGTAAACAGCACTCAAACTCCTCATGAGCTCTGGAGTGGTAAAACTCCTTCGGTAAAGCATTTCAAAATCTTTGGGAGCAAATGCTATATCAAGAATACTGATGAGCAGCTTGGCAAACTTGAACCTAGAGCAGATGAAGGCATTCTTCTTGGTTACTCTCCACATAGCAAAGCATACAAGTGCTACAATAAAAGACTTGGCAGAATTGTTGACAGCATTGATGTGGTGGTTGATGAGAAGGGATACATTCCTAGGCAAGTACATCGGGAAGATATCGAAGAAGATGAAGGCTACCCTCAAAGACAGAATGATGAAGAAGAAGAACCTCAAGAAGAACTAGAGGAGCAGAGAAGAATAGAAGAGAAAACTCCATCCAGATATGTTCAGAAGAATCATCCAGAATCTCAGATTGTGGGGCAGAAAGAAGCAGGTGTACAAACAAGAAGAACAGTTGCAGAAGCCTCAAGCTATTTGGCATTACTATCCTCTACTGAACCACAAAATGTGAAAGAAGCATGCAAAGATGAATGTTGGGTAAAAGCAATGGATGAAGAACTTGAGCAAATCGAAAAGAACAACACTTGGGAGCTGGTTCCTAGACCAAAGGATAAGAATGTTATCGGAACAAAATGGGTCTTCAAAAATAAATTGAATGAAAATGGAGAAGTAATTAGAAACAAAGCCAGACTTGTTTGTAAAGGGTATGCGCAGCAAGAAGGAATAGACTTTGAAGAAACTTTTGCTCCTGTTGCAAGACTTGAGGCCATCCGAATGTTCCTTGCTCTCTCAAGTTTTCAAAACTTCAAAGTATTTCAAATGGACGTGAAATCAGCCTTTCTGAATGGAGACTTGGAAGAAGAAGTGTACATTGAACAGCCAGATGGGTTCATTCTTGGAAATGATCCAAATCTTGTATGCCGATTGAAAAAGGCTCTCTATGGTCTCAAACAAGCTCCAAGGGCTTGGTACTACCGGTTGGACAAATATCTTCATCAACAAGGTTTTTCAAAAGGTTCAGCAGATAGCAATCTGTATATAAAAGTTGAAAATGACAAATTGCTAATACTTGTTGTGTATGTAGATGACATTATTTTTGGCAGCAATGAAGAAGCTATGAGTCAAAGTTTTGCCTCGGTCATGCAGAAAGAATTTGAAATGTCCTTGCTAGGAGAACTGACATATTTCCTTGGTTTGCAAATCCAACAAAAGGAAGGAGGAATCTTTTTATCTCAAACCAAGTATCTCAAACAGATTTTGAAGAAATATGGCATGGAAGATGCAAAACCAGTATGTACACCCATGGTCACAGGATGTAGTCTCAGTGCAAATGATGAATCTGCAGCAGTACATCAACCAACCTACAGATCTATGATTGGAAGTTTACTATATTTGACAGGTACCCGACCGGACATCATGCATGCAGTTGGAATAGTTGGAAGATTTCAGGCAAATCCGAAGGAGACTCATCTTCAGGCAGTAAAGAGAATCTTCAAATATCTTCAAGGGACTCAAAATTATGGCTTATGGTATCCTAGAGATACAGATCTCTCTCTTCATGCTTATACAGATGCAGATTGGGCCGGAAGCGTGGATGACAGGAAAAGCACAAGTGGTGGTGCGTTCTTTATGGGTTCCAGACTGGTATCTTGGTTCAGCAAGAAACAGAGTTCGATCGCCTTGTCTACAGCTGAAGCGGAATATGTTGCTGCTGCATCTTGTTGCACCCAACTTCTTTGGATGATGCAGACTTTGCAGGATTTTCAAATCACTTGTACACCACCAATCCCCATCTTATGTGATAATACAAGTGCAATCAGCATCTCAAAGAACCCTGTTATGCATTCAAAAACCAAGCACATACCAATCAAGTATCATTTTCTCCGGGAACAAGTGCTTGAACAGAAAGTCAAGTTGGAGTATGTTCCTTCCAAGGAACAAGTTGCTGATATTCTCACCAAACCATTGCCCAGGGACACGTTTGAATACCTCAGGAAAAAGCTGGGGGTTGTTGATGCATCATCTTATTGTTGAACATCTTCTTATTGGTGGTACAGGCTCAGGGGGAGCACATAATGCATTGTTGGCATTATGGAGAAGGAGATCTTAGAAATAGCTGCAATATGTCTCTATCTCTTTCATGGTGGATCTCTGATTATTTGTTGCAGATCTGGAGGAGCATGAGCTTAGGGGGAGCATACCCTTTGCCCTTGATGTCAAAGGGGGAGAATGAAGCTGAAGTTTGTAAGGTTGCCATCAAGTCCAAAGGGGGAGATTGTTGGCATTATGTTTTCTGGTATGACTGTATGTTACAGATGTTGTACTTGATGGCAACTCCAGTGGCAAGGCTCTCAGTTTGTTGAAAATTAAGAAGGACGCAGGAAACCAGTTCAGGAGGTGCGTACCCGTAGGTACACCATGCAGGGTCCGCGTCCAGCGACGCTGGCCAGCCGTTCAGGGGGTGCGTCCACCCAGTGCACACATTTCAAGGCAGAGAAAAAGCATGTGGGGGTTTCTTGTGTGGTATCTAGCCGACGGTTTTGTGTTTCTATGGTGTCGGCTCGTGGTATTGTTCCATGTTTTGGGGAGGAGCTTGCCTATATAAAGCAAAGGAGTTCATTTGGATTGAGTATTGTCTTTGGTTGAATATCTTATTTGGTGAGATCTAGTCCAGATCTAAGAGGGCGAATCTTCTAATGGACTATGATCTCTATGGCGCATGATCAGATCTGTAGATCTGACTGTTTGGGTTAGTCTTGAAGTCTTCATATCATTTATATCTGAAGGGACCCAGGTTCAGTGGAAGAAAAGTGCGCCGGAACGCAGGTACTGTAAAGGGCAAGTGCGCCGAGACGCAGAACAGTAGAGAGAGACCTGCGTGGGGACGCAGGGCGATCAAGGTTCAGGTGCGTCTCTGAAGCAGAAGGACGCAGCGCGATAGTGTTTTCAGGTGCGTCTCTGTAGCTAAAGACGCGACGCGATAGTATCTTTGGGTGCGTCCCTGAAGCAACAGAATGCAGAGCAGTCAAAGGAATAGTGCGTGGGCACGCAGCGGAGCAGAAGGATATCTGCGTGTGGACGCAGAGTAGCAGAAGGTTAACGGCGTCTGGTCGCAGGCCACAGAAAGAGAAACTGCGTCTCTGTTTTAAAGATGTTCTGTTGATTGAATTTCTCTATTGATAAGGTGTTCTGGGTTAGTTCTGTTGTTGCTGATCTGATATCTGTAGTGATCTATATCTGTTATGTACTTGTTGATTATCTGATGCTTTATGAAAAGAAGTAGGGGGTTTTAGCTCCCTTCCAGGAGTAGACTGGAAAACGAGAGAGAGAGAGAGTTGTAACTCTCTGCAGGTTGCAGCCTGCGTACTGGTAAAGGACTGCACCAGTACAAAATCATTGTAAAAGAAGTTTCTAAATTGAAAGAAGATAGAGACATATTGCAGCAGGTGGTTTTCACCCACATTGGGTTTCCACCTTACATCTTGTGTTCTTTGGTGTGACTATCTGTTTTTCATGCTCATTATTTTATGGTACTGACATGCTAAAATAATTCAAAGATCAAATAAGGAAGATTTATTAAATTGCTAGATAATACTGATTCACCCCCCCCTCTCAGTATTATTTCCAACAAAAATAAGTCATGTTGAGGTTTTCACCACTTTATTGCATTCCCAATAACTATTAGAATGCTCTCTGCCTCAACATTGGCTTATGATTTTGGCAAGTGGTCATTTAGTAGGGAACATTGGTTATGGTAATTGTCAATTCAACTAGCTCTCTTGTAGTAACTCTAGTTCTACTCAGGGGAAGGGAAAATTATTGTTGTTTTTTATCATTGTTTATGGTACATAAGGTGAACTAACTTATCTCTCTTGTGAGGTGATATCCTCTTCCAATTTTGGTTACTCTTCTTTGTTTGCGATTGCAGTTTTTTCACTCATGTAGTAGTTCCGGTTTCACTCTCTTTTGTTGACTGGAGTGTCATGTTGGGTGCAATTTTTGATGTATGATTCCCATCACCTAAAGGTGGACTATTGGGGAGGGTCATGGAGGTGGAGGGGCTTATGTAATACCACCTCTGCTATTATAGAAACATTTTACTTTTGCTTGGCTATTGTTTACGTGGGAGAATGAGCCATGATGAACACATCATGAGGAAAAAATGATGTAATTAAATAAATAAATTGTGGAATAAATATGGAAATTGTGAGGAAAGAAACATTGGAGTAAAACAATGATACTTTCCCAATCTGAAGTAGATCAGATTTGATTTAATTTCCTTAAATAAATATACTCAGTTGAATATAAATAATGAGGAAAGCACTGCGGGAGAGAAAGCAGGCTCTATGAGGAAAACAAAAGAAAAACCTAGGTTGAAAGGTTAGTAGATCCTTGAAAGGCAGGACGCTGCCAAGGAAAAATATAGAGGAAAAATAATATCAAAAAGACATTATGTGGGGTCATAAGGGGTTATTGATTTCAGGAAAGATCATCTTATCTTTCGGGGGAATAGAGGTGGTTCAAGGTTGGGTGGATCGATGTTTCTTCAATCACAATTTTCAAAATTCACTATTAGTTAGAAACTTTGTTGCCGATATTATGTTGGTTATAGAGTAGAATTATTAATGATATTTACTTTTGTAGAAGGAAATGTAAAATTTATGTTATTAAATATCTACGATAGTTTTTTTCTTAGTGAAATCCAAGTTTCATTGCTGATTCGAAATTTGGTTGTTGTTATTACTTAGGTTCGAGGGTATGATTAGTAATGATATCAACTTCCTTGAAATTTACTGGTAAATTTTGATGTTATTAGATATTTTTGATAGTATTGTCTTGTAAGAGGAAATTATCTACTGACTGTAATTAAATATTTATAATACAATTTTCTATCTAAGGATACCCTAAGAAATTTGTCAAGAAGATATGAGTGTGAGGAATAAGTATATTAATACGAATATATTATTTTTGACGGTGTTGGACCCACCAACATGTCATGGGATCTCCTCGGTAAGAGGTCCCAACTGGACCTCAGACCATTTGGAGTAGGAGTCCCAGCAGTGGGTAGTATGGTATCACCTTGGTTGCGGTTGCGTGTAGAGGTAAGTAGGATGTCCTTGTTGGTAGGAAGGGTGTGACCTTGCAGCAAGTCAAGGAAGGTACATGAATGGCTCTAACACGCAGAAGGGGAGAAGAGTGTGCCCCTTAGAATCCCGTGATAGCACGCATCTTGAAAGGTTACAAATGAGCTGAAAGATATCATGATATGGAAAGAAGGATAGCTGACGATCCAAAATAATGAGTTATATCAACAACATGCTTAAATAAGATTCATACAAACACATACGGAATAGTCCATACATACATCTATAAATTACAACTACATATTTTGTTAAAGTAACTAGGATAACCAAACTACAATAGCAACATATGCATGAAACGTGTTGGATCTATTACATTAAAAGAATGAAAGATCCAATAATATGTACAACCATGACAACCACTAGCCCTGATAGCGGAACATTATAGTTACTTCCACCTGCTCCTCCAAAGAGATGTACTCTCTCTTCACTGTGGAGAAGCCAAGGCTAGTTACAATACACTTGAAGCTTTCACTAAGTTATACCTATCCGAAGCTTGGCTCCCAAAATATTGTACAATGAGTTATGAGGTTTTATATATAACAAATGATGGGGTGACCCTTGACATTCCCATTTATGACTCTTCAACTACCCTCATGACTCTTCATCTTAAACATGACTATTTACATTCTACTATTGACACTTGGTCTTTAACTTTACAACATGTTTACAATACATTCTGCACACATACCCATGTGAGACAAAAATGGGCTTCACTAAGCCATGCAAGACATCACTAAGACTCAGACAGCCATGGTAATACTAACTCATCAACACCCTATTTTTGATCGATGGAGGAAAACTGATGACGAACTTGGTAGTTTATTATGACGTCCACGTACTCTACGGTGACATCCTTCTGAAACCAAACTCTTGCCTCCATTTCATCCAAGCACACTGATTTGGGACCTCTATCTAACTCATCAGACAACATGTGCATCATGGTCTTGAGTGCAACCAAACTAGTGACATACTGGTGCATAATGTCTGTGTTGATCTGTAAGTCTACACTAGTGGTTATGCGCATCAACTTCTCGAAGTACATGTCTAGCTCTAGTCATGCTTGGTACTTTACTTTTGCCTCGATGAGTGTGCCAATAGATGGGATTGAATACATGCATACAATGACATCCATGCTTTTGAACACTTGTGCATGTGAAGCCTATAAGCTGGTGATGGGTTGTGGGAGTTCCTCATAGTTCCATATCTGACTTGAGATGCGTGCCTTCAACTCCACTGCCTTTGGCTTCATCATATTTGGGAAGTATAATGGGGATCCCTTATAACTCATTGTCCATATCTTCATGTGATCAACAACAGTGTGTATGTCTAAAAATATGCGTTCTCTTCTAGCAAAACACTTATGCCAACCATTAAGATGGACAACTCACTTATGCATGGTGACGAACCTAAAGTACAACTTTCGCATGACTATCTTGAGGGATGATACTTCATCAAGTATTTATTTCTTCAACTCTATTCTGGCAGATGTTGTAGCTTTCTCTTCTCCTTGCTTGGCTTCTTGTAACTCCTTAGCCATGTGCTCATTCTCAGCTATCATGAATCTCACACTTGAGCTGGTGGCTTTGGCATATGCCTTTGTACGACCGTCCAATGTAGCTGGATGTTTTTGCACATCAAACATGATCACTCGTTCTTAAAACTAAGTAGGAGATACAAGGACATCTAGTGTGGGAACTCTGTGTGATTGCAAAACTCTATGTTATGACTCATTAAAGGATATGTTGTGCACATCTGCTTCCAGATTGTCCTCAAGGATTTCAGTGTCCCATTCATCATTGGGGACTTGCTCTGCTCCTTGATCTAGTGAAGCCGGTGGGGTGACCTCTTGGTCCTTAGACATGAGGTTGATGTCCTAATCTTGCTCGGGCTGAACCACATCCATGTCCATCTATTCAATCTCTTGAGAAAAGTCCTTCTCTTGTGACTGCTCACCCTATTTTCTATCTTCCAGCTGTTCAGATGAATCAATAACCTGTATCGGCATAGTTTCATCAATGTGTACATGTTGCGCCTCCTGCTATTCCTGTTCTTGATGTGCTTCCTTCTCTCTTCTGTGCAGTTCTTATTCTTCCCTTAGTTGTTGCTTCAACTTATGCAAATCCTTTTTTGCCTCCTCCATCTTTTGCTTCTCCCTCTATCTTTGTGCAATTCTTATGTTGCATTGTCACCTCTTTGCCTCAATCTCCCAAGCTTCTCTTAATACAAGTGGATGTTCTTTGAACTTCCATATTTCGTCTGCCTATGCGCTGTCGGCAACCTTTCTCTTACATTTTTCAAGCGCAAGTCTACTGCCCTCTGCTACTGCTGATGTTGCTTCTCTCTAAGATGTGGTTGCCTTTTGCATTGCTAACAACTCTAGAACCATTATGACTAGTTCATTGAGCCTTGAGAAGTTATAGCACTATCTCCATGGACCTTCCTTAGGCCAATGACATGCCCCATGGATCCAAGGATGATACACTCTCGTACAGTGGTCTTCCACTAAGATATGGAGGTCATATGGATTGAAACTTTTGGTGCCCATTATCCTCCAAAATATCCCAAGGCTGAAAGGTGATTGATAGAGGTAACGCCAACCACTTAGGGTTCAATGACTAGCCCTCCTAAACTAGAGAGGGATCTCTCTATCAATTCACAACCAATGATGACTAGAATTGGAAAATATGTTAGGCTAGATATGTTCATCTCTAGGGTTTTAAAAAGCTTAGGGTTTTGCTAGATCAGGAGTGAGAATTAGGGAACTAGGTTAAAAGATCAAAGGTTTCAGATGCAAGAGATATAAAGGAGCAGGGTAGGTATTCTTTTGTGATACTTTGGTGTTTTTTCGATGTAGTGTAGGGTGGAAAAAGTAGAGATCAAAACGAGCATGGCAAGCATGAATTCATTTATCAGAAGACAAGTGACATAAACATGAAGTTGCTAAAAAAATAGAGCTTAAAACTAAGAATTTTGTTTAAAACCTCTTAGGAAAATCACTAAAAAGTGTAGGCATGGAAAGAAGATGGATTTATCATTCATATAAAACTATAACATAGAGAAAACATTATCACAAACTCACAACACAAAAATTCATGAATAATAGTTGCAATTGTCCTTTGATTGTCCGCAAAAGTGATGAAGTACAAGCTCCAAGAGTTCTACTCACTCATGTCCAACCTTTCAGCATAATACTTCAAAATCTGAAGTATTTATACAATTTTACAACAAAAATATATTGAAACAAACTTCAAGATTTATTACAAAAATTCCTAAAGTAGATCAAACTATTATAATATCATTTTGTTGAGTTTTGGTGTTGTTTTGGGCATTTTGGTGCAACCGAGGCCTCAAATAAACCTTTGTGTTACTCTTGTTGTTCAATAAAATGCCTATTGTTCCATTTATGCTGCATTTTGTTCTAAAATTTGTTTTAATAGATGTGCAATGTTGACTCCTTTCTCTTTTGTTTCTCTATCAAAAGTGAGCGAGGGGGACCAATTCTTACTCTGCCTGTTGACCCTCATTGCAGTTGCATCCGGATTGGGCCTCTCTAGTATCTAAATCACGATACAGTCAGAGAGTTGTTAACAATGATTTTTCATGTTTTTTATAAATAAGACGAATTTGAAATTTTAAACACTGGAATATATATAATATCACATCTACAGGGTGAACCACAATCACATCTGGGATGGAGGACGTTACCTTGTTTCCATAGTGTTTCACCTATGGACCAAACGTGAAACATTATTAAGAACCAACTTTATGATTTATCGCATCCGTCCAGGCTTTCCACATAGCAATTGCAACCGAGGAGGGAGACCATGCGGGGGAGGAACTTGGCAGGTTCGTCAATTACGGTATTGCAATCAGGGGCCAGGAGGATATCAAAATCGAAACCAAGAGGGAAGTGATATCGAAGGGGGGAGTGATATTATCGTGGGATTGATATTGTCAAGGGAGTGATATCACAGTCGGGATCTGGGAATGTTGTGACATCAGTGATCACGATTGACCTGCAAGACTGTTATCGCAATCAGCGGATAGGTAGAGGGCTTAACATATCTCAAACGAGACTTATTATTATGTAACATTTGATTGTGGATGATGCAACATTGTCATACATGGCATGGTGCGTCAAGGCTGATGTAGGACTTATCACAATCACAATGAAGAAAGGATGAAGGGGCGCTCTTTCGTATGTCATATAACATATGCCAATTGTGATAATGCGGGATAGTGCGAGGCCATTTTATATACAATGTATTACATTTGAATACATGACAATGTAACGTATGTGGAATGTTTTAAATATGGGTAAAAACTAGAGTGTGTATCATATATAATGGAAACACAGCTAGAGTTAATACAATTGGGCCTTCGGTAATATAATGGATCTTGCGGCTACAGTTTATGAATTGCTTCAAATGGAAAATGGGTTAAGGCTAGAGTTTGGTATTTAATATTAAATATCATAGTTTCGAAGGAAAAAAGGGGTTTTGACTTAAGATTTAAGAATTCCTCAAGGAAAAATGGCTTTTAAGGGAATGAGGAAATTTATGTGGGAAATTAAGGGAAATGGGTAGATGAATGAAATATGAGTGTTTTCCAAGGAAAAATGACCCTATGACCTAATGATGACTTGACATGGACAAAATGAGCATAATGATGACCATAATGACTATGACACCCTTACAACAAGAAATGACTGACCATGGTGATGTCCATTGACCATGAAGGTGAAAGGAGTGGTAATAACCTAGCTAACCTAACCAGTGACCAAATTTTCTTTGAAAATATAATAATTTGACCTAATAACCCTATCAACAACATTGAAAGAGTACATTTGATCACCGGTGACTGGCAGGACTGACATACACTAACAGTGCCGAAGGTGAATCTCTTGAATTCCTCCAGCTCGGCCTCATATAGCTCAATTTGCAAACGAAGAGTAGGGCAAGGTGCCTCCTTCTTCCTATGCATTCTTGTTGACAACCCAGTTGAGATGTGTTATGCAACTTCTTGCATGACCAGCTTATCCATGGAAAACTTCAGCAAAACATGTGGATCCTTCTTTGCGCTATACATCCATATGAAGGTGCCAAGGGGTGAGGCATACCAATCTTTTATGTTAACCAATGCCTAAATTATTGCCTGTGACATGCAAGGTGGATCCTACTGAAAGACCATCCTATACACCGGGGTGACAAAGTGGTCTGATAGTTTTATTATAACTCCATAGAAGATGCATTTAGAGAACAACCTATAATAGGTGTGCACAGAGGATTCTGAAGGTGTCCATGACCAACCCAAGCCATGGAGCTACTGATGGGCACAGATGGCATCACGTATGTAAGCAGACATAAAGTTATTTTCTTGTTTACCCTTGGGTGGATGTCGGCAATTTTTTACTTGTCCCCTCAGTTGGACAACCAACATGTTAGACCAATTGAAAGGTCTTCCTTCGTTCGCCAGCTGATCCAACAAAATCACCCAACACTCTAGGAAGGTTTCTATAGTCTCTTAGCTATATAAGCAACATGCGAAGATGACCAAGAGAGGATAAGCCTTCTGCAATATATTTTTCTTGTACACTTGGTTGGGTGTTTACCCGAACTTAGATGGCTCCTTCACCCAGCTCTTCAAGATGTCTCTTGAGTTTGAGTTTTTCCTCGGCTTGGTGAAGGGTTCATCCATTGTGACCACCGACTATGGTAAGTGATACATATCCTAAGATTTCTCAGCCCTGAAGGTAGCAAGTTTTGCACCAATGACACTTCTCAACACTATTTTATGTGGATCATTATGTGATACAATCCAGTGGATCATGTCAGTGCATGGAAATGCAAGATACCTGCATGCAATCCGGTACAAGCCAGACTTGTGTATGTTGACATAAAGTCTATGGTCCTCCAGATTCTCCTCAAAGGTGCCTAAAAATATGTCATTGATGTCCTGCCATTTGATCCTGATCTCCTTGTCTATGGAAAACTTAGTGTCTTCATAGATGGGCAAGCTCATAAACACTTTCTCGACCACATCTCCAGTTGCACTCTGAATGCTGTCCTTTGACCCTGTTCTCTTGGAAGCCATTGTACCTGTACTACTGAGACGCAGATGAACACTTGTGATACCTACAGATAGAGCAAAACTCATGGAAAGAGAAATGTCAGTTGTAAACAAAAAGAAACTTGAGGACTAACATGCAACACATTTGGGTGACTGACTGGAAGATTTGCACAATTTTCACTTAGAGGTTGGGAGACTGATAGGTAAAGTTGCATAGAACATAGTCCAAACTGTCAGTGAGATGACCAACTGCTAAAACTTCGTAGAGCATAGTCCATCTTGGCATGTTGAGGACTAGAACTGCGTAATGTGAAATTTCAGTTACCATGACTGTAAACTAGGAAATTACATTGCACAATTTTTGGGGCCAACTGAGGCACTGCCTCTCAGAATTGCATAGAGGACACTCTAGGAGGTCAATGTGATGCAATATATGCGCAATTTCTAGGAGCAAGGAAAGGCCTTCCATCCTAGAAATGTGTTGTGCAAGCCAGCAAGGTAAGGTCTGGGCCAAGGCATCTTAGACCCGCTGATGGTTGACTGAAAACAGTAAGGATTCAATGCATGTGTGAAGCTAGGTGAGGACATGAGTGAATGAAAATGCATGCAATTAGTAAGTGTAGGACTCAGTAAAACAGAAAGATAATGAAGTGTGTGAAGCGAGTCACCGCAACAACGTCTGTCAATGCAGAAAAATGTCATGCATGCATCAACATGGAGATGCAATGGAAAACTTGAAACAATGATTCTACAAGCCAACATGCATTAAAAGGTAAAAAATCATTCAATGAAAACAAGAAAATAATATTAACACAAACTAAAACACAAAAAACGATAGAAAACCAGCGAAAAGCATGGGAAGCAGACTTACCTGGAAAACACTGAGATGAGTGTGTTGAAAGTTCCTAGATGTGATGGGAATTCCAGAGCTCCAAGATCAAAGCGAAGAATGAGCTCTAAAGTGTCGAATACATAGTTTTGACAAGGTCAAGGCTTATGAAGTCCATGTCACAAATCTAGGAAAAAGCGACACTTTGTGGGAGTTTTTTAAAGGAAATTTTGCATGTAACACCAAGCTTCTAAAAATTGGTCCCTAAAATATAGGGATGATTTTTTCTTTTTCCTTTTTCTCTTTTTCGGGAAAGAGTTGCCCATTCATGCAAAGAAAGATTACTCATTCCTTGAGGGTATTGGTCAACTTGTGAGCACATGCAATGGACAACAAGCCTCTACTTATGCATAATTGCTGGGTTGAGTGGCTCTGGCTAACCCTCAAGCTCTACGCAATTTCTTAACTAAAGGCAAGGCTACCAGCCAGAACTACACAAATTCTGAGAGCAAGCCCAGTGATGGGATGCTTTGTGAAATTTTGAGGGGGAAGGTAACTGGCATGCTTTGTCCAATTTTGGGGAGTAAATGGTTGCATTGATGCTCTGTGAAATTCTGGAGAGAAAAGTTGGTTACCCTCTAGTTCTGTGAAATTCTCCGAGTGAGAACAAGAGCTAGTTGAAGACCAAGTCACGAGATGTCAGCTTGCTGGTGAAAACCAAACATGTTAGAAAACACAAGTTGATAATCCAAGAAACTCAATTGAAACCATATGTACCTGGGCAATGCAAGAGATGTTTCGAAGGATGGTTGGTAGGGGGGCTCCTAAATTAAGCTAAGGAAAAATTTTGGAGGATGGTTGTAGAAACTACAACAAGTAGTGAACAAGTGATTGCATATCGACATGCATGCTTAATCTGTGAAAACATAGTTATTGTTGGAGGTTAATCATGTAAACCTTGCTTCAGATAGGTTCATAAATTATGACTCATAGTTAGGAATGTGTTAAAATTAGAAACTAGGCCAAACTCCATGTGGGTCATCTTATGCATGGCTGATAATATTTTTATTAGATTCATCTCATCGAGAGGTGTAGGATTGATCTAAATATCATCCGATTCTGATAAGTATTTATGGAGATATAAATTTATTTTGATTACGGAATAATTATCAAGCCGACCAGCAACTCATGTAGGCTTTGAAGCCCAACAGTCGCATCTATTCAATCATCAACATTTGTGTATAAACACAGGAGGTATTTTCCTCATTTGGACTCACATCTCATCACATCTCTCTCTCTCTCCTCCGTAGAAAAGAGGCTTTTCTCTTATTGCATAGAAAGGGACTCTTCTCTCACACGTGTGGAAGGAACGATGCTAGTGATGCTGATGATGCCTGTGATGCCGATGATGCCGATGATGTCAGTGATGCCGATGATGCCGGTGATGTTGATCATGATGGTGATGCTAATGATTCTCATGTCGGTGATGCCGGTGATGTTGATGCCGGTGATGCCGATGATGCTGATGCTGGTGATGCCGATGATGTCAATGATGATGATGCCGATGATGCCAGTGATGTCGATGATGCTGATGTCAGTGACACCGATGATGCCGATGATGCTGATGTCAGTGGTGCCGATGATGCTAGTGATGCCGATGATGCCAGTGATGCTGATGATACTGATGCCAGTGATGTCATTGATGCTGATGTCACTGATCTAGGTTTGTTGCTGCTAATATAAATCAGAATTTTGTACTATTTCTCTCTGCTGAAATATTGAAGATTAAAGAAGATTTGATCAAATGGTTTCCCCATATTGGGGTCTGTCCTTGGCTAGCCACCACATCTGGTGTCTCATGTCTTGTCTTATTTTCTGTCCATCATTCAATGTTCTATCTACACTTTACTTACTCTACATGTGATTGCTAATCTATGGATAATAATAAGAAAGATAAGTAAACTGCTCTAAGCATAGAACATACCATAAATTAACATGGTATCAGAGCTGAGGTGAAGACAAAGCTCGAGCAAGAGCAAGAGAAATCACCTAAGAGAAGATTGGCAAGGCTATCCTAAAAGAACTATGGGGTCCTCAACACTCTTCCCTACTGAAGACAAGCTCCATGAAAAATCTGACTATCACGAATGGAAGATGTCTCTCAATCTAACCTTAGAAGATCAAGGAGTGTTGGACCATGTGAGAGGAAATATTGTTGAGCCTCCATCAATGCACTTGCTGCTGCCAGGAACAAATGGAAAACCAGTGAAGTCAAAACAAAGAAGATCATTTGGGACTCTATCAACCTGTGCTTGGTGGCCTCCATTCAAGAAGGCTAGAAATTCCAGCATGTATTATATGTACCTGACCTCAAAAAGAACCTAGTGTCCATATCGACAATGGAAGACAAAGGCTACAAGGTGACCTTCAGTGATGGCAAGGTACATGTATTCTCGAAATACATGGATATACTTCTTGAAAAAGAAGGATGAAGTGTTCTCTTGGTTTCGACACTTCAAAGCCTTGATCGAGAATCAAACTGAAAAGAAGATCAAGATCTTAAGGACTGATAATGGGACTGAATATGAAATCTAATGAGTTTCATGACTTTTGTAAAGAGGCTAGCATTAAGAGGGAGACTACTACACCATATACTCCTGAACAGAATGGTGTGGTGGAAAGGAAGAATGGTAAGATTGTGGAAGTTGTCCATGCCATGCTCCATGATCAAAGACTTCCAAAGTTTCTATGGGCCGAAGCTGCAAACACTGCCGTATATGTACAAAACCAATGCCCTCATCAAGCATTGGGTTCCAAGACTCCTGAAGAAATGTTCACCAGTAATAAACCCGATATATCTCATTTTAGAATTTTTGGAAGCCCTGTATATTTTCATGTGCTGAAAGAGAAAAGTAATAAATTGGGTGCATCTGGAAAGAAAGGAATCTTCGTGGGCTATAGTGAAAATACTAAGGGCTATATAATCTATGTAGTTGATCAAAGGGAAGTCGTGATTAGTCATGATGTCACCTTTGACGAAGATATGGCTCTCAGCCAGGTGAACAATCTTCCTATAGGGAGGAGCTCTCAAGAAGCTGACACTAGGAAACCAAAAGAAAAAGAGTATGATGAGATATTTGCACCTGTTGCCAGATATACCACCATTCACTTGATTATAGCCCTTGCGGCTTCACAAGGATGGAACCTACATCAGATGGACGTCAAGACCGTGTTCTTGCATGGTTCGATCAAAGAAGAGGTCTACATGGAGCAACCCGAATAATTTTAGATTTATGATAAAAAATCTCATGTACGCAGGTTGAAGAAGGCTCTCTATGGGCTGAAGCAAGCACCCCGAGCATAGTATGAGAGGATCGATAGCTACTTAATGAAGCTAGGATTCACTAGGAGTGAAGCTGATCCTAACCTTTACTCTGAGGTTGAAGATGGCAAACCTCTCATAATGGTGATGTATGTGGATGACCTCTTTCTAATAGGTGCAGAACCTCTCATTTACAAATGTAAGAGGGAGTTGGCTTCTGAATTTGAAATGAAGGACCTAGGACTGATGCACTATTTCCTAGGACTTAAAGTCTGGCAGAAGCCAAGGGAAATTTTCCTATCTCAAGGAAAATATGTGGTGAAGATATTGGAAAGATTCGGTATGGTGCACTGCAAGCCTGTGACTACCTCGAGGATCTTAACTTTCAGAAGTTATATGGTAGTGATGTCAGACTAGATGTGGGAAATGCTTTTGAGTTTCATAAACTCATTTGCATTGATGTTCTTGGTGAACCTTCGTCCAAACATATGCTTTACAGTTAGCATGGTGAGCTCATAATTGGTTGAGTCTCACTGGATTGATGCCAAGAATATTCTAAGATGTCTTCGGGGCACAATCTCTCATGGATTGAGATACACTGCCAAAAATATGAAATTGCGTGATTATCCGAATGCTAAGTGATTAGGCAGTGTGGAGAGAACTTCTCAGTGCAGGTTCTCTTTGGAATCTACCTCGATATCCTAGATGAGCAGGAAGCAGAAGTCGGTGGCTCTGAGCACTGCCAAGGCAAAATGCATTGCTGCTAGCATGGCCTCCTATGAGGTAGTCTGGTTGCAGAAGCTCTTCAGTGCGCTGTTTGTACACATGATGAATACCATTGTGATTCTCTGTGACAACCAGGGGTGGGATTCGATTATAGAGGAATCCCGTATTCGATGATTGCTCTAGCAGATAAACATTAGATGCTGCCTTATCTGGGATATGGTAAGTCAATGAGCAAGGAGGCTCCATTGCATTGAGACTGATGTACAGGTCGCTAACATTTTGAAAATCCCCGGGGAAAGATCAAATCTATGATTTTCCCAAATGACTTGGATTCATCGAGAGACCCTTGTAAGAGGGTCCTGCATGTTGCATACATTGAGCTTTGGGAGCTCTTGGGCCTTGTGGTTCTTACTGGAGTAACATACGACCACTGGGTGACTCACCCTCCCCTGGTGGTGCACACAGGGACAAGATGATTCGCTCTCTTGTGAGACATGATGATTCGCTCTCTTGTGGACAAGATGATTTGCTCTCTTGTGGACAACATGATTCGCTCTCTTATGTAGTAGGACGATTAGTTCTCTTGTGAGTTCTGGATGATGTGTTCTCCATGACAATTGTGTAGTAGGATGATTAGTTCTCCTGTGAGGTCTGGATGATTTGTTCTCCATGACGATTGTGTAGCAGGATTATTAGTTCTCCTATGTGGCCTGGATGATGTGTTCTCCATGGTGATTGTGGAATAGGATGATTCACTCTCCTGTGGGCTAGGATGATTAGTTCTTTGTGGCATCCACTGGACAGGATGATTCTCTCTCTTGTGGACAGGATGATTAGTTCTCCTATCAAGGCATCCTACCCATGTAGTCTGGGACTCATGGGAAGTACCTCTCATCTGATCAATGAGCAGGGAAATGAGGATAGGGACCATAGTAGTACCGATGGATACATCACTATATCTATCGTACTCCCTATGCTAGGATGACCTTCATTGATATGGGATTAATGATACTGGTCTGGGACCAATTGTAGGAGTTGTACCCACTATGACGCTGACTTTGAGTCGGTTGAGACTGGTTTGGGACTAGTGCTACATACTCTGAGACTGACCTCGGGTTAGTGGAGGACTGGTTTGGGACCAATGGTAGGAGTTGTACTCACTATGACGCTAACTTCGGGTTGGTTGAGACTGGTCTGGGACCAGTGGTACATACTCTGAGACTAACTTCGGGTCAGTGGAGGACTGGTCTGGGACCAGTGGTAGGAGTTGTACCCACTATGACACTTACTTCGGGTCGGTTGAGGACTAGTCTGGGACCAGTGGTACAGACTCTGAGACTGACTTTGAGTCATTGGAGGATGATACTAGTCTAGGACCAGTGGTAGGAGTTGTACCCATGATGACACTGACTTTGGGTCGATTGAGGACTAGTCTGGGACCAATGGTACACACTCTGAGACTGACTTTGAGTCAGTATGATACATCCTCGATCATTTCTTCTTCTTCATAACTCAGACAAAGCAAAGCAAAGCAGAACGGAGTAGAGTAGAGCAGATCAGAATAGGGCAGAACCGAACCGTGCAGAGCAGGCATAATAGAGTAGAGTAGAGCAGGGGTCAAGTTGTAGAGGGCAGTGCATTTGATGGATGAATAGTAGCGACCAACAGACAAATTGTAGATGGAGTTCTCCCTAGTTGAGAGGGAGTGTTAAAATTAGCAACTAGGGCCAAACTCCATGTGGGTCATCTTATTCATGGTTGATAATATTTTTATTAGATTCCTCTCATCGAGAGGTGTAGGATTGATCTAAAGATCATCCGATTCTAATAAGTATTTATGGAGATATGAATTTATTTTCATTATGGAATAATTATTGAGCCGACCAGCAACTCATGTACGCTCTAAAGCCCAACAGTCACATCTATTCAATAGTCAACATTTGTGTATAAATATAGGACGTCTTTTCCTCATTTGGACACACATCTTATGACATCTCTCTCTCTCTCCTCTGTAGAAAGGAGGCTCTTCTCCTACTACACATAAAGGGACTCTTCTCTCACACGTGTGGAAGGAATGATGTCGGTGATGCTGATGATGCCTGTGATGCCTGTGATGCCGATGATGTCGGTGATGCCAATGATGCCGATGATTCTGATGCCGGTGATGTCGGTGATGCTGATGCTGGTGATGTCGATGATGCTGATGCTGGTGACGCTGATGATGCCGGTGATGTCGATGATGCTGATGCTGATGATGCTGATGCTAATGATGTCAGTGATGCTGGTGATTCCGACGATGTCGGTGATGCCGATGATGCTGGTGATGCCGATGATGCTGATGCCGGTGGTGCCGATGATGCTGATGATGTTGACGTCGGTGATATCGATGATGCCAGTGATGCCGATGATACTGATGCCAGTGATGGTGGTGATGCTGATGCTGCTGATCTAGGGTTTGCTGCTACTAATATAAATCAGACTTTTGTACTATTTCTCTCTGCTTAATTATTGAAGATAAAAGAAGATTTGATCAAAGGGTTTCCCCATATTGGGGTTTGTCCCTGGCTAGCCACCACATCTGGTGTCTCGTGTCTTGGTTGTTTTCTGTCGATCGTTTAATGTTCTATCTACACTTTACTTACTGTACATGTGATTGCTAATCTATGGATAATAATAAGAAAGATAAGTAGACTGCTCTAAGCATAGAACATAACATAAATTAACATAATGGGGGAGTCTAGGGTTCTGTAAGCGATCACAAACATATAGGGAAACTCGTGAAGAATTTCCAGGGATAGTAGATGGGGTGTCATTAGTCTTGTAGTCAGGCCCCAACAATTGAAAATGGGTAACTTGGGGAGGAGATGGTATATTAATTGACGACTATAATGGGAGATAGGGCCATCAAATATATTCCTGTAAATCATTTAATCCTTGCTACGGGTGGGTAAGGATGAATTGAGGTCACGATAACTGAGAGTAGGGTTGAAGAGGAAGCCCACTGGGAGATCCTGTATGTACCAACTTGGAACTCACATGGTGGAGTAGTTTTAATAGGTAAGGAAAATTCAGTCAGGAGATCAGTGTCACCTTTAGGTGGAGATGTAATTTCACAATGAATTCCATTCAGGACAAAGGATTTTTCTGGGTAGATTAATGACATTACACAATAATATCTTAGAGAAATAATAATACAATTTACAGACCAAATGTCTGATTGAAAAATAATTTAATATAGTTGTTGTTTTTCTTAAACAAAGGAAAAAGGAAAATTGAAGCCACAAAAAAGGTACAACTATTGTAAAAAAAAGAAATAACCATCCAAAAACCGGAGGAATCATGTTCGAAACACTTAACCACTGACTTGAAAATCCTATGAGAAACGAGGAAACATTGTAGTGGGAAGAGCCTCATAGACCACTGTAAAGGATATGGCATAATTCATTAATGACAACAAAAAAGCTTACAAACAAATACATAAAAATGCATATTCTCTTAAACCACCCACTGTAGTCGTTCAAGACAACTCAAACCATATATTTTAGTTGAGTTTGTAAGGGCCAATAGTGATACGTAAATACTAAAATAAACGATATTACGTTCATTGTATTTACACATCAGGAAACCACATTTTTAAGTGTATAAATAGTCAAAACAAACTGCCAGAATGAGAAACCCATTTCCTGGATTGAAAATTCCTAACCATATCAGTGTCATTAAATGACTACCCAAGATTATAAAATAGGTAACTAGTATCAATCTGCAACAAGCCTTTAAATCTGCAGCAAGCATTGACAGATGTTGCATGCCAATTAAGTAGTGAATAATCCTTATGTCTATTGCAAGTTAACGAGGGAAAAAAATACAGATCATACAAGTACCAATTTTCATAAGAACCTAGTCTTTAGTGCTAGTATTACTAGAGTAAACATACACAAGTAGCTCTAGAGAAATGCATAGGAAAGAAATTGCCTTGAACAAGGATTCAATTTTGTTAATATAATCAAGTTCAGTAATTATATAGATAATAGACCAGAAACAATAGATTCGTTAACTTCCTAAGGTTAAAATAAACCCGAATATAGAAGTTACATCACATAGCCAGTAATTTTGATTTGTAAATTTGAAAAGTGAAATTAGAGAAGTAGGACAACCTACTATTTATCCAACCTGAAATTGGTGGTGAGGAAGTCCTAGAGAGGTTATGCATGCAGAGAAACTGACTTGGAATATAAATGCTTGTCAGTTAGTAGTCGCCAAGCGATGTTCGTCGGGGTATCTAGCTAAGTCAAGCAGAAATCATACTTGTAATAAACAAAACCATAGAGAATATTAAAATCCATTGGAGAGAGGAAATCTCAAATTAAATTACAAGAGAATACTCTCCTAGTTCACAGAAAGGTGAAGAGGGAGGTTTTACCTCTGTGATGGTCGCATAACAAGGGCCTCATTCCTGTAGTTGGTCCATCCTATAAAAATCCCAAGAAAATGGAACAGTTCGTATTAGTTTGATAGAATTCGCAGAGTAAATAATTAAACTATCCATGATTACAGGGGAGGAGACCTTATTTGTATTACCTGAGATTTCCAAGTAGAAAACCAAAGGTGGTGACTTGCTAATCCTTTATAAATCTAAGTCATCTCGTCACAATCCTTTCCTTGAGTTCTGTGCATAAAATTAATTGGAATGTGATGAAGGGAAAAATGAAATAGAGGCTTTAGATGAGTACATGGAGCTATAGAAAATGAAGGAGGAGTTACCTAGGTGGATGGAATCGGTCCTCACTTCGAGCTTTAGTACTGGTTTTAAGAGTAGGAGTATATAAAGAACTGTAGGTCGAGCCATCCTAAGGTTAAGTAGTCACCTCGTTGTGGCAATACCTTGGATTGAGAATGAAAACCCTACACTAGAAGCAGTGAAAGCGAGGATAAACAGTGGGAGTAATAGAGAGTGCCACCCTTTGTTGCATAGTCTCGACTATGGTGGCAGAATACGGAAGTAAACAAGTGTTGGGAGAACAATGCTAAATATTAAGGTTGAGAGGAGTAATATGCGACCTTGATGTGTGTAGCATGATTTGGGTCGTTGGTGTTACATTTTCTCGAACCTTGGGAAGGCCATGTGACACGGTACCTAGTTCACATGGGCCAGGGCATCTGTATGAAGTCATTTTGAGGTGCAATGAGGGTTCGTTACAATGGTGGCGCAGATCAAGGATTGAAGCAGGGTGAGGGGTCAGATAACCATAGCATGGTAATGGAACAAAGGTCATGTGTGGGATTATTAATTGTGCGACCGATATTAGGCATGTAGATGCATTCACCTCATATCAAGGGATTACAAATAAAGTTAAAAGAACCACCTACTGCAAGAAAAGCATTAAAGCCAAATTTAAGTGCAAGAATATACAAGACTTGAAGGGGCATAGTAATCACTAATGTCAGACAAGCATGAGGTGAATTAAATTGTATGAAAAGGAAATAGTCTAAGGTTGTCTACAGGATCATAGCTTGAATTGTTAGGTTGACTTATGAAATAAAAATAATGGTGTAAGGACTCAAACAATATATTGTGAATGGTTATGGGTGCAAAAATTATATTGAGTTATCATGAGTGCAATTATAACAATATTCTAAGGAAAAAAAAAGTTTAGCAAAAGTTGAATCTTATGTCACATTTAGTTGGGAATACCTGTACCAACTATTACAATAATGTGAGGGGCATGGGAAGGTAGTGTTATGATGAGATAGGTATATGACAAGTGGTATCATAGCTAGGTTACCACATTGGGCATGTGATATAAGGCACCACCATAGTTATAAAGTATGAAGTAGTAGAAGTAAATATAATGTACTAATGGTAATTAGTTTGTTCTCGTAGGGTGCTTGATTTATGTAGACCGCAGTATAAGGTTGTAGAAATCTCCCACAAATATTACTGGTGGGGATGATTTACATGTGGAACTAGGTGAAAGTAGCACCTAACTACCTTTTAAGTTTGTGGAAATAGTGAGAAATATGCAACAAGAAATAGCACAAATCTGGAGTAGTAATGAGTGGTTATTAAAATCTAGTGAGGAATAGGAACAATTGACAAGAGAATGGATTGATAAATTTAGACACAAAAGTGTAAAGATGGAAGGGTTAAAAAGGAAAAATGTTGGGAGAAAGTCTGAAAATATGAAAGAGAAGAGCAATCCGGTCGGGATTCTCCCAAAAAATGTAAATGGAAGAAGAAGATGGAATTACGGGGAGTGTTTAGGAAGCTCAAACCGCCTACCTTTGATGGTAAAAAGGAGGAGGATGTGGACGCATGGTTGTTGTACATGATTAAGTATTCTCAGGTGTATGAGTACAACATAAATTTAAAGGTAAGCCTGACTATTTATCTGCCATAGGGAAAAGCTACCCTCTAGTTGGAAGAGGTAAAATGTGTGCAACTTCTAGAAGAAAAGAAATTTTCATAGGAAAATTCTAGAAACAATTCCAGTTGCGGTATCTTAGTGAGCACTACTATGATGACAGGGCCAAGGAATTTCGTGCATTAAGTCTAGGACAACTAACCATCAAGGAGTTTGTGGCTAAATTCATGAACTTTCTATGGTATGTACCATACCTTAAAGAGGACAAGGACAAGGTGCAGTGGTTCCTCAACTTTTTTTCCAGTTTTGTATAAGGAGCGAATTGAGTTTGATAACCCAAAATCTATGGATGAAGTGGTGACGAAGGCTAGATTATGTTATCAACAATTCAAGAATAGAAGTGAAGGCGCTAAATTCTAGAAAATTAAAGAGACCACCAAAGTGGGAGGGGGCGTAAAAAGATAAAAACCTTACTATCTTAAGAACTTTGTTAAGGATCATCAAAGGAGGAAGGTTAGCAAAGAAAGCACACTACCACTTGCTTAGTCGTATACATGCCAAAAAACTACAAAATTTAATAGCAAGAAAAAAAAAAGTACAAAGGAAAGGGAATCGTTGAAATGTTGGGGTTGTGATGGACCACATTTGGTGAGGGATTTTCCTCATAATCCTAGGTTTTTTCATAACATTCAAGTCGTTCAAGATGCAACGATCGTGAATGACATTGTTCAAAATATTCCTAGAATAAGCGGAACATTAGAGGATAGACAATATGAGCATAATTAGACTATGATCAAAATTGTAGGTATGATACTAAACCAAACTCTATCTGTTTTAATTGATCGATGGGCTAGTCTAAGATATATCGAACCTGAAATTGTGGAAAAATATAATTTGAAATCAAAAAAATTCAAGAACGCGTGGGTGGTACAATTGACAATTGGTACTAAAATCTAGGTAATGAGTCAAATAAAACAATTCTCCCTTAATTTAAATGGTCATCCTGCAACAACCTATTTAAATGTTCTATGTCTAGGATCTTATGACCTACTGATAGGCATAGACTAGTTGGAAAAGAAAGCAGTTGTTATAATTTTTTTGGAGAAAACGGTTAGTTGTGTGAATTAGAATGAACACACTTGGGTGCTTAAGGGGAAGCCAAAACCAATATCAGTTTGACAAATTTCAGCATTATAGATGAAAATAAGTGCAAGAAATGGATGTTAGTTGTATATGGTAGAGGTGGAAATTAATGATCAAACAATAGAAAAAGGAAAATTAAACACTTTTCCCATTATTTAAGAATTTCAAGACGTATTTCCAAAATAAATTATGGGGTTACCCCCATGGAAGGACATAGATTTTACCATTGACTTAGTACTGGGCATTATACCTGTGCCTAAAGCCCCATATTGAATGAACACCCCTGAGCTACTAGAGCTAAAAATTCAATTACAGGAGATCTTGAACAAGGGATATATTAGACCTAATGTCTCGCCATGGGGAAGCCAATACTGTTTGTCAAGAAAAATGATGACACATTTAGAAGGTGCATTGATTATTGTCAATTGAATAAATTAACAATTAAAAATAGGTATCTAGTGCCTTGAATTAATGATCTATTTGATAAGGTGAGGGAGGCAACCATTTTCTCAAAGAATTATCGTATAAATAGTTACAATCAATTGATCTCAAGAATTAAGAAATCTAGGAAACAACCTTTAGAACTAGATATGGTCATTATGAGTTTGTGATGTTACATTTTTGACTCACAAATTCATTGACAACTTTCATGTGCTTGATGAATAGTATATTGCACCCTTACCTTGATAGATTTATATTAGTGTTCATTGATGATATTTTAGTATGCTTAAAGAATGAGGAGGAGCACAAAGAGAATTTGAAGTTGGTATTAAAACCTTTAAGATATCATCAACTGTATGCAAAAATCAACAAATGTGAGTTTCTTAAAGACAAAATACAATATTATGACATGTTATTTCCATGGAAGGATTATCAGTGGATCCTGAAAATATTGAGGCTATCGTGAATTGGCCCATACGAAAGGACGTAGCAATAGTTCACTCTTTTATTGGAATTGTTGGATATTGTCAGAGACTCATAGAAGCCCTCTTGAAAGTAGCTTATCCTATCACCTCCTTGTAGAAAAAGGGAATGAAATTTGAGTAGATGACGAAATGCCAAGAAATATTTGATAAGTTGAAACAAATGTTAACGACAACCTCCATATTAAAAATTGCAGATCCAAACAAAGAGTTCATTGTTTGTACAGATGCCTATTTGGAAGGCCTAGGAGGAGTATTGATGTAGGATAATGTTGTAATAGCTTATGGGTCCAGGAAGCTGAAGTTGCATGAGAAAAACTACACAATGTACGATTTATAACTAGCATTACTGATTCACCCACTGAAAATGTGGAGACACTATATACTTGGAAAGAAATTTGTAGTAGTAACTAATCACATCAATCTGAAATACTTTCTTAGCCAGACAAATCTAAATGATATGCAAGCAATATGGTTGAAATTTCTCAGTGATTTCGACCTTGGAATACAACACATAAAAATGAAAAAGAATAAACTAGAAGATGCACTAAGAATGTAGGCTCATGTTGTGTTAGGGATATCTATTAGTAGTGTATGTACATATTTCCTAGAGCAGGTGAAGAATTCAATACAACAAAATACTCAATATTTGTAAATTCAAAAAAAATTATAGCAAACAAGAAATTCAATTTATGCTAAAAATCATGAAAATTTACTCACTTACCAGAATCGGTTATATATTCTTAATGTGAGCAAATTGAAATAAGAAATACTAGATGAGTATCACAGAAGACCTTACGGGGGCCATCCGGACTACCCAGAAATTATTTCCAAGTGTGTGTTCTGACCGAGCATGAAGAGGGATGGAGCTGAGTATCTTGCAAGGTGCATATAATTCCAACGGGTGAAGGTGGAGCATCAACATCCAGCCGGATTTCTGAACCCTCTACCCATACTCGAATGGATGTGGGAAACAATTTCAATGGAATTCATCACGAAATTACCAAGGACAAAACGACAACATGATTCAATCATGGTGGTTGTAGATATTTTGACTAAAGCAAACCATTTTATACCAGTGCATCCTACTTTTGGGACTGCTCAAATAGCTAATATTTTCATGAGGGACAATTTTCGCCTACATGGAATACCGAAGGTAATAGTCTCAGACATAGATGCAAATTTTACCTCCATGTTTTGGAAAGCCTTATTTGGAGGTATGGGAACACAATTGAAATTTAGTACAACATATCACTTGTGGAAGGATGGAAAAATACAAACAAACAATCATATTTTGAAGGATATGCTAAGAATGTATATGATGAATCAACCTACCAAGTGGGAAGAATTTTTGCATTTAGCACAATTTGATTATAATAACGGTTACCAGGCCTCCATTAAAATGAGCCCCTTCAAGGCTTTATATGGCAAGAAATGAAATACACCGTTGAGCTGGAATCAACCTAAAGATAAGTTGATATTGGGGCCAGATGTCTTACTTGAAATGGAAAAGATTGTGTGGAAAATTAGGTAGCACATCAAAGTACCACAATATCAAAAGAAACATTATGCAAACAGGAAGAGAGTGCATACAAAATTCAACATTGGGGACCATGTATACTTATGATTTAAACCCAAAAAGCGTACTCTAATCACAATAACTTGTGCAAAGGTAGCACCACAATTTTGTGGGCCTTTTGAAATCTTGGATAGAGTAGGCCCCATTGCTTATCAACTGGATTTACCCGGGCATATTAGGGTCCAAAATTTATTTCGTGTGTCTTTATTGAAAAAATATGCTCATCATATTTCTCATGTGATTGATTGGAATCTGATACAGGTGGAACTCAAAGGAGACTTCCTCCCTGAGCCACTTCGTATCTTGGATTTGAGGGAAATTGTGCTCTGGAATTGAGTCATCACTCAGGTTAAGGTGAAGTGGAAGCACTTTTCACCTGAGGAGATAACTAGGGAGCGAGAATACAACATGAAATAAGATTATCCAACTTTGTTTCAGTAAAGATAAGGAAGAATAAACACCAAGCACTTGTTACTTGCAAGAGGGGAAAGATGTAATACCCCCTTAGCTATTATAGAAACATTTTATTTGTGTTTGAGTGTTATCAGTATGTGGGAAAATGAGCCATGATGATTTGATTATGAGGAAGAATTGATGTAATTAAATAAATAAATTGTGGAATAAAGCTGGAAATTGTGAGGAAAGAAACACTGGAGTAAAAAAAAGATGCTTGTCCAATCTGAAGTAGAATAGATTTGATTTAAATTCCTTAAATAAATATACTCAATTGAAGATAAATACTGAGAAATGAATTGCAGGAGAGAAAGCAGGCTTTAGAAGGAAAAAAAAAAAACCTAGGTTGAAGAGTTAACAGATCCTTGTAAGGTGGGACGTCGCTAAGGAAAGATCTGCAGGAAAAATAATGTCAAAAAGACAATATGTGGGATCAGAAGGGGTTACCAATTCCAGGAAATATCATCTTAGCTCAGGTGGAACTAGAGATGGTTCAACATTGGGTGAATCAGTGTTTTTTAAGTCACGATCTCCAGAATTCAATACTAGTTGGAAACTTTGTTCTTGATATTATGTTGCTTCTGGAGTAGAATTATTAATGACATTTACTTTTCTAGAAGGAAATGTAAAATTTCTATTATTAAATATCTACGATATTTTTGTTCTTAGTGCAATACAAGTGTCACTGATGACTCGAGGGTATGATTACTAATGATATTAGCTTCCTTGAAATTTAATGGTAAATTTTTTTGTTATTAGACATTTTTTATAGTGTTGTCTAGTAAGAGGAAAATATCTACTGACTTGAACTATATATTTATAATAGAATTTTATATCTAAGGATTCACTGAGAGATTAGTAAAAAAGATAAGAGTGTGAGGCATAAGTATATTAATACAAATATAACAGTGAGCAACCGATTGTGTATGGACATGCATGTTTAATCTACCAAAACATAGTTATTGGTGGAGGTTAGTCATGTAAACCTTGCTTCGGATAGGTTCATAAATTATGAGTCATGGTTAGGAATGGCAAAGTCCCGGGTTTCGCAAGAGATCACAAGCATATGGGGAAACTCATGAAGAATTTCAAGCGATAGTAGATGTGGTCTCGTTAGTCTTGTAGTCACACCCCAACAATTGAAAATGGACAACTTGGGGAGGATCTATGATATTAACTAACGACTATAATTTGAGACAGGGTCTTCAAATATAATCCTGTAAATCATTTAATCCTTTCTATGTGTGGGTAAGGATGAACTGAGGTCAAGATAACCAAGAATATGGTTGAATAGGAAGTCCACAGGGAGATCCTATATGTCCCAACGTGGAACTGACATAGTGGAGTAGTTTTAATAGGTAAGGAAACTTCAGTCGGGAGATCAATGCCTTTAGGTGGAGATGCAATTGTACAAAAGATGTCGTTCAGGACAAAGGATTTTTTTGTGTAGATTAGTGAAGTTCCATAGTATTATGCCAGAGAAATAATAATACAATTGATAGACCCAATGCTTTATCGAAAAAGAAATTAATCTATTTGTTGTTTTTATTAAACAAAGGAAAACAAAAAATTACGGACATAGAAAAGGGATAGTTTTTGTAACAAATAAGAAATAACTATCCAAAAACCAAAGAAATCATGTTTGAAAACACCTAACCATTGAATGGACGCCCCTATGAAAAACCGGTAAATAGTGAAGTGGACAGAGCCTCATAGACAACTGTAAAGGATATGGAATAATTCATTAATGGGAGCAAGGAAACTTACATCCAAATACATAAATACATAAACTACCCATTGTAGCCACTCAGGACAGCTGAAACCATATATTTTACTTGAGCCTGTAAGGGCCAATAGGGATACATAAAGGCTAAAATAAATGATATTACATTCACTGTATTTACAAAGCAAAAAACCGCATATTCAAGTGTATAAATAATCAAAACAAATTGATAGAATCATAAACCTCTTTCCTGGATTGTAAATTCCAAACCATATTAGCATTATTAAATGATTACCCAATGTTATAAAGTAGATAGCTAGTATCAAGCTGCATCAAACCTTTAAATCGGCAACTGAAATTGACGTGTTCTCCATGAAAAGTAAGCAGCGAATAAGACTTATTTCTATCTCATGTTAATCAGGGAATAAAATACAGAGCATACAAGTAACCATTTCTATAAGAACCCTGTCATTTGTGCTGGGATTACTAGATTAATCATACACGGGTAACTCTAGAGAAATGCATAGGAAATAAATTCCCTTGAACAAGGATTTGTTCTGTTAATAAAATTCAATTCAGTAATTATATACATAAGAGACTAGAAACACCTATCTCATTACCCCCCTGAGGTCAAAAGAACCTAGAATAGAGAAGACACATCACATAGCGAGTAATTCTAGTTTGTAAATTTGAAAAGAGAAATTACGGAAGTAAAACAACCCGTTGTTCAACCAACTTCAAATTGGTGGTGGGGCATTCTTGGAGAGGTTACGACGGAAGAGAGACTAACTTGGAATATAAATGCGTGTCAGTTAGTATTTTGCAAGCGATGTTCACCATGATACGTGGCTAAGTCAAGTGACAACCATACTTGTAATAAACAAAACAACATAGAATATTAAAATCCGTTGGAGAGAGGAAATCTCAAATTAAATTACAGGAGAATTCCCACCCAATTCAAAGAAAGGTGAATAGGGTGTTATTATCTATCTCGTGGTCACATTACAAGGGCCTCATTCCTGTAGCTGATCTGTTGTGTAAAAATCCCATGAAAATGGAACAGTTGGTATTAGGTTGATAGAAGTCACGATGTAAATAATTAAACTAGCCACGATTATAAGGGAGGAGACCTTATCTATATTACCTAAAGTTGCTAGGTAGAAAACTAAAAGCAGCGACCTCCTAATGCTTTAGAAATCCAAGCCATCTCGTAACAACCCTTGCCTCCGGTTTTGTATGCTTTAGAAATCCAAGCCATCTCGTAACAACCCTTGCCTCCGGTTTTGTACATAAAAGTAATTGGAATGTGTTGAAGGGAAAAACAAAATATAGGGCTTAAATGAGTACGTGGAGTTGCAACAAACGAAGGAGTTACCTAGGTGAATGGAATTGGTCCTCACTTCGATCTTCTGTATTGGTTTAAAGAGAAGAGGTATGTAATGAACTCTAGGTCGAGCCCTGCTAAGGTCAAGTAGTCACCTTTTTGTGGCAAGACCTTGGCTCGAGCATGAAAAACCTAAAGTAGAAGCGACGATAGTGGGGATAGACAGTGGGAGTAGCAAACAATGACACCCTTCATTTTTTAAGAGCCTTAGCTCTGGGGGCCGAATAACGAATCAAGTAAGGATTGGGAGAAAAATACTAAGGATTAGGGTTGAGAGGAGTAATTTGCACCCTTGATGTGTGTAGCACGATCTAGGTTGTTGGTGGTATGTCACCTCAATCCTTGTGAAGGCCATGTGACAGAGTACCTGGCTCACATGAGCCAAGACACGTGTATGAAGTTAGTTGGAGGTACAATGAGAGTGAGTTACAACTATGGCAAGGATTGAACCTAGGTGAGGTTCTAAATAACCATAACATGGTGATAGAACAAAGGCTATGAGTGGGCTTATTAACGGTGGCACCTATATTAGGAATATATATGCATTATCCTCATATCAAGGGATTACAAGTAATGTTAGATGAGCCACCCACTTCAAGCAAAGCATTAAAGCCAAATTTAAATGCAAGGATATACCAGACCTGAAGAGGCGTAGTAATCACTAAGGTTAGATGAGTGCGAGTTGAATTAAATTTTATGCAAAGACTATAGTATAAGGTTGTTTAAAGGATCATAGCTAGAATTGCTAGGTTGACTTCTAAAAGGAAAATAGTGGTGTAAGGACTCAAACAATATATCGTGAGTGGTTATGAATGAAAAAGTTATGTTGAGTTGTTATGAGTGCAATTATAACAATATTCTAAGAAAGAAAAATACAAAAGTTGAATCTTATTTAACATTCAGTTGGGAATTCTTGTACCATCTATTACAATATTGTGAAGGGCATGGGAAGGTCGTGTTATGATGAGATAGGTGTATGACATCTTACATCCCATCTTGGTGCTTCCTTGGGTTTTCCTTTGAGATTATGGGTTGAATTCTTCCATATTGGTTGTGTTCCTAAAACTTTGTTTAGCCTAATCTAGGTTGAGCAACAATATGGTATTTAGTTGTGCATGAATTCCTAATGTTAAAAATCTTTATGCTCTATTTTTGGCTTCCTATCTCCAACTCAAACAATGTGGTAGACATATATATTATCCATAGGTAGTGCTTCATTGAACGCCTTGACTTATCGGTGGCATTCCCATCATTATATTTTTTTTTTTATCAAAAATTTTCTAGGAAATGTATGCCTTAGCCACTTTTTCAGAATTGGATTGACCTAGAGGATTTCCACATAGATATATGACCAATTCATCCACCTCTTAACATTTTCCCATATCAATCTGAGGTGGAATTATGTGGGGATTGATTATCTTAGTTAGGGTAGATTGTGACTTATCTTTGTGTCTTCAGTTGTTGTTACCACCATGCCACGACAGAGAGCCAAAGAAGAAGAGGAGCTTGTTATTATCAAGAGAGAGCTCACTGATGACACTCACTTGCATCACTAAATTGAATAATTTATAACATAGTATTAGTAGCACACTTTGGCCCATGTATAGGAGAAACTAGCCAGGTCTAAGGGGAAAGCCTCTTCTCACAAAACTTCCCTCTCATATATAGAAGCCCCTATTGAGTGGGTTGATTGGATTCCTGACATGGGAAATACGAGGGTTTGATTAAATCAATACATGGAGATGGTGGATTTGTATTGGAAATTGAAATTCTTTCTAGGGTGGATTCCTTTGGATTGATAGGAGTCTCAGTTAGACCTTCTTCAATCATTGAAGCACTTGCACAGGCATATAACGGATTATGATTTCAAGTTGGAGAGGATTGATTGCAGGTTGGAGACGATTGAACATGAACTCGACATCCCCGAATAATAGGTATATCTTTAGCAAATTCAATAGCTCCTATTCCTATGGCAGGCTCTGATTCCGACCCTTTAGCTAGATTTTTTTATGGTTTTGGTTTCCTAGTGTTTTAGGCTATTATCTTTCTAATAGTTTGATTTTTACAGTTACTAATAATTTTAAATTGTCTTTCTCAACCCATAGGAAAGTACTTTTTTTTCTATAATTAAATCATTAACCTCGGGAGAGATGTGAGGGGCTTATGATATTCCTCCATGTAATTATTTATTTTTAAGGATAACAGAATTCACCAATAATAATAAAAAAAAAAAATTAAATATAAAACTGTGAAAACATATTCTAAAATAGACATATCTAAACATAGAATATCCTTTCGATAAAGGAATTAATAGGTGGAACAAAATGTCATAGATCCCAAAACAAGTTGTAAGCGGAATCTTCAGGTCTATATGAGTGTATAGGACTATGTTTTAAAAATATGTTTACTCCGAATAGCATGATGAGCTCTCTGTTTTCACTTGAACTACTAACTAAAGTAATAATAGTGTCTACATGAAATATGAAATTTAGGGAAAGTTCATTGACATTTAAGAAAGGAAGCTCAACAACTTTTAGTGGATGCCTTTTAAATAATTAGAAAAATATCGCTTTACATAATATTTCAAATCAAATTGAACTTTGTGATTTTAAAAATTAAAACGATTTCATTCAAACTGTAAAATGAATACTAACCATGCAAATTCCACAAATAACGTAAGAATGTCGATGATCCTAAGTTATATTTCCAACATTGTTTCTTAACTAGAAGTGACACATAGCATTTTACTTCGATCGTCATATGATTTGTATATTTAAAAAATAGAATCAAAATCAATGGTTAGACATGATGTTTAACATTTAGAAATATTTTAGAATTTGCAATCAAATTACACTCATAACATTGTGTATTAAATTTTTGTTGCAACGGCTACAACCACCCTCCAAAAATTTTCCTTAGCTTCGTTTCGGGACCTCCCTACCAACCATCCTTAGCAGCATATCTTGTACTGTCAAGTACATAAGGTTCATTGATTTTTCGATATATCTCCAGCCTGTGCATATCGGTTTGCTTCAGTCCCTTCACAGGCTGCCATTGCGGACTTGGGCTAGTTACTGGTTGAGCATATCCCTCAGAAAATTGCGCAATTCTAGAGGGGAACTAGCCTTTGCTCCAAAAATTGCACAAATGTGTTGGGAAAACTACTGGGCTTAGAAATTGGGCAATGAATTTAGATAGTGTTCCTTGGGAAAATTATGCAATCTAGCCCAACACTGTAGCTCAGCCCAGAAATTGCGAAAATTAGTTGGGCAGACTGCTAAGCTCCAAAATTGTGCAGAACAGTAACAGAGGATTCTTTCGAAAAACTACGCAATTTGGCCAACACTATAGCTCAACCCAGAAGTTGCGCAATTTAGGGAAGCAATCACATTCTCCTTCCAAAAATTGCATAATCCCTCTGGGACAACCATCTCAGTTCCTCTCAAAACCTACACAAATCCCTCTCTCAGTCAAGCAGGCTATTGCATGTGTCTTCATGTTAACCAATTGCCTCTTGGACCAAGAAAAATTTATTTTCATGCATGGGTTGCTCTTCTCGAAATAGCAAAGCGCAACATGCAAAAGGCATCCCTACATCTATCGATCTCTTCTTAGCAGCTAGAGGTTGTTAGCACCTAAATCTGCCTTAGGCTGAAGGAAGGCAAAAATTAGGGTAACCACAAACCATGCTCAGTCTGGTAGCTAGCCCTACCAGAGCAGGAGAGGGCTTTCTCTGAGTCACACTCAACGAATGGATAAACAAAATGGTATGAGATGACATATAATGCGATGTTTACCTTAGGCTAGTAAGTGAAAATGGATTTTGGAAAATATTTTTGAAGTGACCGAGCTTCTGGGATGTATATGGGACTGGCGCTTAGCCAAGAACAGAGAAGTGAGAATGAAGGTACAGATTATTCCGTGAGGCAAGGTAGGTGGGAAGCGTAGCAATTTCGAATTAAGGTGACGCGGAATGAAAAGATTGCTGAAGATAGTGAAAAGGGCATGGTCGCATGAATGCTTTTCAACAGAAGAATAACACTGCACATGAAATTTTCCCACAAGCAGAGCAATATAAATTGAATTCTACCTAATCTCACTTAGAAAATTTCACTGAAATGAAACATGAAATGAATTATGAAACATAACAAGATACATATGGAACATAAGAACACATTTGCTACACTCACAACCACAAGAATCTCATGAAACAAAGCCGTTGCCTTTCATTAACTCTCTGTCAAAAATACACAGTGCAGAAACAGAGTTTCTTTCCCACAGTCTCCCAGAAGTTACAAGCCAACCAACCCTTTTGCAAATAACTTGCTTACAATATATAGAAAGTGTAGAGAAGAGATGGAATGCCCAGGGGTTGGGAAGTTACTCAAATCATTTTGAAAAGGAGATGGAGAGCCAACCATCAGCTATAGGTGCAGCGCTCTCAAGCATGACATTTGGCTGGGGTGACCCTTTGCATTCTTTTGCCACTTGGATAGATGCCCACCTGGAGAGAAAACTCTTTAAAAGCCGCCTTTGGTGCCAAAAAACTGAAGAGTAGATGACCGGGCCCACTTGGAGAAGTCGCAACCCGAAATTTCGCGAAACGGGAGCAATTTGGCAGTTTTTTCCCCTGTGCGCCGCGCCAAATTCCCTGTGCGTTGTGCCACTTTGGAGCCTGTTTTGGGGCACTTGTAGGTGTCCAAAATTTGGTCAAGTGGGCTTGTTGGAAAGCCTGTCCTATCTACTTTCCAACCCAACTAGAATTTATAAATTTGAAGCTCATTTGCCCCTCCAAAACTTCATTCTCCAAAGACTGCTTTCTGTGTGTCCAAAAAGTGGCTGAGAGGCCATTTTTGGGTATTTTTTGACCTTTAGGAGACCCAGAAATTGTCAAAATTTATTGTCTGGACACCAGTAGGCATATTTTTCGATGCTGAATCCAAATATGCAAACTGTTCCTTGATTGGAGTGCTAGAATTTTAGCGTTGCGCCAGTGGCGCGACGCACATGGAGAAATTCCTTGTTTTGTGCACAAAAATTTTGACTGTGACCAAAATTTGCCCAAATTTTTTGAAATTTGGGTTGGAGGTTCCATATGAAGTGATTTTCTGTGCCAAGGAAGCCTCAACCAAGATTCAAAGCCGATGTTGCTCCTTTGCCTCCTTTGCCTCTTTTGCCTCTTTGCTCGCTTTGCTTAATTTTGCCTTTAGGCTCCTGATTCTTGCCTTGGAACTCATGTTGCGGGCCTGGTAGTGATAATTCATGCACCTTAGCATGTATTTCGACCTATTTTCTTTGTCCAACAGCCTCTCCAAATGCATGTTAACCCTCTCAAGGTTGGACTCCCGGTCTTCATTGATTTCTTGCTCCAAAGAGGTGAGCGGAACCCTTCTTCTTTGAGCAGCTTGGTGTTGCTCACGGATGTTCTGGAGCTCCATGATCATCTGTTGGTCCTCAAGCTATTTGTTTCTCCACTCCAGGTAGTTCATGTTCCACTTGGCCCTTTCTAGATCAATTGTCAAGTCTTCAATCTCTGGTTGCCGCTCCTTGATGATCTCTATAAGCTCCTCATTGGTGGGTTATGCATCTGTCTCGTCATCTTGGAGGAGAACAAACTTGGTTTCTTGCTCACTTGATGGCCCCTCCTCCTACACTGGCTCCTTGCCCTTACCCTGCTCTTGGGGTGCCGATGTCAGAAGCGAGGCCCCTTCCACCCCGGTGCAGATAACACTCGCTTTGCTGCTATGAACAACGGTCTGGTGCCTTTCGGATAGCCTCTCTGATATGTGATGAAAACTGGCATGGTGGTAGTCTCATGGTGCTCGAACTAGTGTGAAGGACTTCCCATCTCAGGCTCAAACTGATGTGAAGGACCTCCCAGCTCATGCTCAGACTGATGTGAAGGACCCCCCACCTCATGTTCTGCCTCTGATATCACCGGTGGAGCGCTGAAGAAATCACGGGAGATGAAGTCCTCCCAAGCAATACCCTGCAATCCCAACTGATGGTCCACCAAAATCCGGATGAGGGCAAAATGATAGACACTATTTAGCTGCTGTCGTGGGGTCTTGCGCTGCATGAAGTTTTTCATCTTCTCAAATTTGTTGCAAATGAAAAATGGGAGGCTCGTCATCTTCACCCTGGTGAAGTGCATGAGCAAGCGGATGTGATAGGCATAAAGGTGAGAAAACCTCCCCTCACAACTGAAATACTTCATGATCAATCTCATGAGTGGGGCATACTCTTCCCTCAAAAATCTGAATGGAAAAACTCTAGTGAGCTGGCTCAAGCAGCTGTCTTGATGTAAGGCTCATAGTGATGCCTCTCCACTTTCTTCTTCTTATGCCACTACTCTCCAACGTTTGGTATCCCTATTTCCACTAATATAGCCTCCGGTGTCAAGGTGAAAGTGACCCCAGCTAGGATAGATTGGCCTCCCTGTAGATGAAATGCAAAAAGGCGGGCCAACTCATGATGGACCTTGACATTTGCCACCCTTTGGCAAAATTCATAACATGCCAAGTGCTGGAAACAAGACATGGCAAGTGGACATGCCTGTAGCTCTGTGAGGGTGTTTGGCTCGTCTCTGAGATGTCTGCCACTCCGGTGATGTCTCCTATGGGCCCTCTCTCCTGAAGATGTGTCACTGTGTGTATCCCCCTCATAATCTGATGCCATTACTGCTGCTTGTACCCTGAGTTTTATGCTGCCCTTTGAATCCATTGAAACTAATGAATGCTCTGAAAATCTGTCACCAAGGGGACAATACAACAGGGGAGTGTTAGGAGGGGAATGATGAAAAGGGGAATAGGGGTTTATAGGAGAAATTTATCAGGGATTTGGGAGTGTTTGGGGTATGGTTTTGATGGGGTAGGGTTTGGGGTTTTTTGGGCTATAGGAATAAAAGGGATGCACATATATGATTACAATGTAGCTAGGGTGATGGTAAGGGGAAAATGCTATAGAGAAATTAGTTGATAGGGGTGGGGCAAAAGAATATTTCAGCAACAATGTCACTGTAGCAAAACCCTAGCTTTTTGCCCTCCTTTGTGTCATTTTTGGGTTTGGTTAATAAAAATTTTTCCTTCTATTTCATGGTCACCAAAACATATTATTCTTTGAGTTAGGGATCAATGGTGGAAGGATCTAGGGCCACCTTCGCAATTTTAAGGGCCATTTATGAAATTTTGGGCGATTTCGGTGCTTTTCTAGGCTCACAGGCATGTGCGCTCCACGCTTTTCCCAGTGCACTACGCGCCGGGTATGCGCCATACCAGTGCATTGTTAACACTGTGGCCAGGCTCCCAGTGCGCCACGCGCCCTAAGTGCACCGCGCCACCTTGTGTGTGCGTCGCGCGCTGTCAATTCACGTAATTTTTGTTTGAAAAACAGGGGAGGGAGTTTTAGGGTGATTTTAGGCTGGTTGCTTTAGGGAACATGATGGAATGGAGGTGAAAATGATGAGTAATGAGGCGACAAGGGGAGGGGAGCAAAACCTTGGTGCTCATCATCACTTTTTACGACCCCATTTTTCGTTTTCCTTGGTGATTTTTCCATGGATGGCCATTGTGCTTTTGGGTACCATTAGACATCTTACAAACCTCATATTAATGACAAAAGTGATGGAGAAGAGGTGTCGATCATGGCCTACCTCTTGATTCGCTGACTTCGCCGAGATTTGAGATGAATTGCAATGTTTTTTAGGCACCTGGCTACGTGCGTCGCGCGCCAAGCCCAGTATACCGCGCACGTTGAGTGCGTCGCGCCCTTGTTGATTTTTCACTGGGGACTGTTTGCCAGTGCATCGCGCCCTCCGTGTGTGTCGCGCGCCCTGGTGTATGCACCGCGCCACCTAGAAATCTGCCCTCCTTTCTCAAATTCCTCCTACTTAGCTCTCTTTTCTTCAACAATGCCTCTCTCAAGCTTTTCCTTATCACAATGACTTAGTTTTGGGTCAAAACAAATATATATAGGCTTTGAGAGAGTTGGGTTCAATTTTTTCCTCTTTGAAAACCCACTTTATAATGTTTATGTTTTGCACATTTTATTGACTTTAAAACACTCTGCTTTTTCCCTTTTTCATTGAAATTTTGGCTCTCATGATAAAATTTTCGGCATTTCTTTTGCGGGGACTATGTGACTGGGCCCCTGGCTTTGAAATCCATGACTGCATCTGAAAATGTCAACTGTCGATTTTTGGAAAATTTCGTCATAGTTGACCTTGTTTGAATTTTCTTCAAAACAGAGTTTTGAAGAAGAGTCGATGTCTCTTCAGGTGATGATGAAGCTTTCTAAACTGTAGCTGTATAAGGTCTCCCTCTGGCCTGCAGGGCTTGTTCTGGACATGTTTTTCAAAGACCACATTGATGATTTCCTAGACCCAATAATAAAAATGACTTTGTCCTGTAATATGACCAGACCTTGATTATCATGAACTTCAGTGATTATGGACTAAGACCTGAACCAACAGGGGCCAGAGATGAGGGAAAATGACTAGCTTGACTATCTCTGTCTGATCATGGCATGTCCCTAGCGAAATGCAGCTAAGTGGATGGAGCGGGACACCTAAAATTGAAATGCACAAGAGCTTTGATCTCTAACGGAGGGCTGACCAGACTGACTCTAACATTGGCTCCAATGGGGGATGGTAGCTCCTTGGAGGTGCCAAGAACAGTAGATCTCTGGAGGAGCTAGACAGTGCCTTTTTGTCCATTGGGCTATGGAGTCATCATTTTGATAAATAGCACAAGACTCTGACTTATTTGCAAAATTGGAATAACCAAGAAATTGACTCAAACTTGACAATTGGAATAACTCAAAAACTGACTTTACATACTGAAACCAAAATGAAATAAAATGGTATTTACAATGACAGTGGAAGTAGCATTGATAGATCAACAATGATACCGCTTGAGCAGCCGACCATTGATCGGCCCTCCAGGACAATCTTCCCCATTCATTTCTTTCAGAAGAAAGGCATTTTGCCCCCTATATGCTGCAATTTTGAAAGGACCTTTCCATAGATTTTCGAACTTTTTGTGCTTGCCTTTCTCTTCATTCCTTGCATCCCACTTCAGCACCACATCATCCAATTGAAATTTATCTGCTTTTGCTTTTCTGTCATAGATTTTCTTTATCTTCTCCTGAAACTTGGATGTGTTTTTGAAAACTTCTTCTCTTGTTTGCTGCAAGTGGATCATTTGATTCAGCCTTCTCTGCGTGGGGTCTTCCTCACTTCTAGCCTCCTGAAGAAGTTTGACCACCGGGGTAGCAATGGAAACGGGAAATACTATGTCCACACCATAAACTAGCTTAAACGGTGACATACCAATAGACTTTTTCTGACTAATCCGGTCTCCCCAAAGTGCATGGACCAGCCTCTTGTTCCAGCTCTTCTTATTTATTTCCAGTAGCTTCTTGATGATGTTGACCAAAGATTTATTCGAAGATTCCGCCAATCCATTGCCTTGAGGATGATAGACAGTTGAATGACCCAAAATTATGTGATATCTGTGACAAAATTATACCATCCTTTTCGATCTAAAGGCTGCTGCATTATCAGTGATTATTTTGTTTGGACAACCAAAGCGAGACAAGATGTTATTTTCAAGAAATGAGATGATTACCGTGTCTGTCGCTTGTCTGGTAGGTGCTGCCTCAATCCACTTTGTGAAGTAGTCCATCGCTGTAAGGATCCACCTATGCTGTCCAGAAGAGGCAGGATGAATTTCCCCAATGAAATCCAACCCCCACTGCTGGAATGGAGCACTCACTTCGATAGGCTTGAGTGGCAAAGGTTGTAGTTTCTGTTTTCCTTCGAAAATTTGACACTTATGACAACGCTTTACCATCTTATGCACATCAGCAAACAAAGTAGCCCAGTAGTACCTGTTAGCTTTGCTATGCCAAAGGATAAAAAATGGATTCGAACACTCTCAAAGGCTACAATTACACTTATAAATATGCCAAAGGATCCATGGTTGCTATTCAGATTCTCAAATTATGGCTAAAGGTCTTCCACCGATCAAAAAATTTGCAAAAGGAAAGCCCTTTGGAGTGTAGAAATACACTATCGGGAGGCGAAAACACTCCAAAACCATGAAAAAATCAAAAGTGCAGGCTTAAGGATCCGCATCAATCTCAGTCGTTGGTTCTGGCCAATCAACAGTCCAGATCGCGTCAGCATATCGCAAGTCGGGGGAGGCAGTGGCATCGACAAAGGAGACCTTGCCGATGAGCGATCGCCGATATCACATCGGCGTATCGTATCGACACTTTTAAAAAGAGGCAATGGAGATGGTGATTGGTGATTTGGTGAGGACCGTCGATCGCGTATCCGGATCAACGGCCGAAATCACGTCGGCGTTTCACTGTCGGGGTTGCCAAAGGGACAGGGCCTTCACATATGTTATGCTTCCGACCCGATAAGCTGGACCCGATGGCGTTTTGAATTCTTTTTGACAGATTATCGGGTCCGCAGCAATATCGGCAATATCAAAGAAATCGGGGCTTTTATGTTTTGAGATTTTCGATCACCGATGGGCCGACCCGACGGTGGTGTTAATTCCTTCTGATAGATTATTGAGTCCGCGGCAATATCGCTATCGGCGCTTTCAAAGGGGCGGGATTTAACATGAGTTATGTGGCGATGCGATGGGCCGGACCCGATGGCCATACAACACTCCATTTCATATTATTTCGGGTCCGCGCCCTTTGCATTTTTAATGTTTTTTATGTGTTTTCTTTGTATAAGGAAATTACAAAGGAGGCCTTGGTTAGGTGCCGATTGCGATGGAGTTCAGACCCGATGGGTTGGACCTGATATTTTATGAATCATTTCTTATAAAATTTCAAATCTGCACTTAAGCCATTTTCAATGGTTTTGGGCGCATTTTCTGTGTATAAGGAAATATAAAGAAACAGAGGATTGGCCGGTTATGATATGCACTGCGACTAGAAAGGCGGACCCGATAGGGGAATTATTCATGTATGGACCTTTCATGTTCAAATAAAGCAAAGTGGGCAGGATTTCTCAGTGGCATGGAATCTGCTAAAGCATACATGGAGCAGTACAGCATGACAGGCAATCACCGCATTCAACTAGCAGAGTGGCTGAAGATTGAAAAGGACAGCCTCGAGCTGATCACTACATTTATTAGTTATGGGGTGTCTTTCAGTTAATGCTCTAGCTGCCAGAAAAGGACAACAGAATATCAAAGAAGATTAATTTTGTTTATTGACACAGTCACGCTATAGCAGAGACCCATACCAAGCAGTTAGAGTGGTTGGTGATCCATTATGATGCCTCCACGCATAGGTTAGCAGAGATATTTTGTAATAAAGCACCATATATACCCAAAAGAGATATGTAATCAAGGAGGATGAGTGTTAGATGAAGAGAACCCTATTGTAAGGTTCAACTTCTGGAGACTATAACTACTTTGTAACCTGCAGCGTCTAGTCTTGATTTCCAGCTAATACAAGCTTCTTTTGCTGTTTATTGCTCACTTTCCACTTCTCTTTCCTGTTCCAGGCTGTGCCTGTTTTGCATTTGTTCATGTGCAGTGAATGCTTAGCATCAGAGGGGCTGTCATCCCACCTCTGTGTTAGGATTTAGCATGTATCATTGAACATGTATGTAGATTTCTATTGTCTAATGCATAGAGAGCTGTCATCCTGTCTGTGTATTAGAAACTAGATTTACAGACCTTTTAACTGGTTGCAGCCGGCCATCACAGGGTCTTGTGCATCTGCTGGTGTGGTCAGTCTTCTCCATTATCACCTTATCCTCAAACTGTGAGTAATAGGTGGTTAAAAGCCTTGTAGTCTGCGGGTGTTCACCCATGTCTAGGGTCAATCATAGTAGAAGTGGTTATCTAGCTTGAATATGCAGCATTTGTTCCATTCATCCACCATTTATCCAACTATATTTGGTTGAATTTCTAATGTTCCCGAGCATCACCGATATGCAACCTAGGTGAGTTTCTTGGGGTGATAACATTAATTGGCGCCATTGCCGGGGAGAAGAGAATCGAAGCTCAGCTTCCCTGGGAGACGACATAGCTTCAAGAATTGATGACAGACAAGGTTTGAGCACAGATTTTGGTTGTAATCATCTGTCTGGCGACTCCACTAGAGGAAGGCCATCCTTTAGCGACTCCACATTGAAGTTCTGGCACAGCTGCTGAAACATGCATGAAGATATCTTCAGAATATCAACTGAATCATTGCCTGATCCTGAGAAGATCGTTCAGTAGAAGAAAATTTCGCAGTAGGGAGCATCAGGGTCAGGTAAGCCTAAAACATTCCATGTGTCTCTGTTAGTGAATGTCACCTTCAGAGATTCATGCAACTCCTTGTTATTCATTTCCATTCAGATCTCTGTCCATAAAAGCATTCCATGTTGTTCATCATTTTCCTCTGTCTCTGCTATCCTTTTCATTGATTCATATCACTCAGTTTACCAGTATCCCTTTAGAATACCTCAGTCATGGCAGGCCAGCAAGCCCTTTCAAAGATAGAACGAATAGTTGTTGCTAGGTATGCACCTTTGGTCTTGCCTAACCCTTTGAATGCCATGCCTGCAGGAGATTATCAGGAATACATGCCGAAGTTTACTGGTACAGAAGGAGTATCAGCTGAAGAAAACCTTGAGTCATTTTATAACTATGCTGATAACCTGGATATTTATGAACAGGATGTATGGATGAGGGTTTTTGTCCAAAGCCTAGAGGGAGAAGCCAGAAAATGGTTCAATGAACTAACCCCTAGGTCCATAGTAGACATTGAGACCCTAGATGATGTGTTTTTAAAACACTGGAGGGACAACGAAGATCTGCTCTATGATGATACTGAATTTGGCAACTTTCATCATCCTCAGATCATAAGATCGACGAAATGGCCAGGATGATAGAGCTATTGGCCTTTGAAGTTTCCAGGTTAAGAGTTGAGCAGTATTCAGGGGTGGAGCACTTGCAGATTTCGCCAAAAAACAGCGCTGTAAACGAAGATCAAAGGGTAAAGACCCTTTGTCAGAAAGTAGCCATAGAAGCAGAGAAATATGAAGAAAAGGATGAGGTCCATGGTTGGGAAGGTGCTCCTTTCCTAACCAGAGCTGCCTATGAAGAAGCATTATCCAGAGGCACTGCTCACCAGTTTGTTGTACCTGCAGAACAACAAGCTGATCAACAGAGGCAACCAGCAGCAGGCCCCACCGTCCTCGAAGAGCCCGAAGCCAGCCCTTCTTCTAATGGCTATGAGGATATGCAAATTTTGCGGCCTGCTATTATCCCCGGCCCAGTGATTGAAAGGGGAGAGGAAGCCTCTCCATCATCTTTTGTTTCTCTGTCTGATCCAGTGACAATCCCTCAAAGTTTCCCCCTGAACATTGAAGCAGGCCGTGATTCAAAGTCCAAGGCTGATACTGATCAAATTAGTCTTGATATTCTCATGCCTGCCCAGTTGGCCCCCACACAGATTAAAGTGGCAGCTTGTCAGATGACAGAGGAAGAGGAAGCACAGTTCTGGGACTCCTCCTTGGATGAGGAATGTTCTGAGAAATATGAAGGAGAAGATAATGTCTTTGTGTCCCCTGCACAAGAACATCGTGGTTCACCATTCATATTAGTTGTGCAGACTATAAAGGACATAGATAGGTACACAGCAACCACGATTATTCAGCAGGTGTACAAAAGCTCCTCTGAAGAACATCCAAGGAGGAAAACTCACAGAAAGGGAATGAAGTACCGATCATCTCTACCTATTAAGCTTAAGTGCCCTAAACTGTTTGAGGTAGAGGATCAAATCAATCCAATCCTACTGATATATGATGAACCGGGTTGAAAGCAGGAGAAACAGTTTGGTTGCCCTGCAAAGGGGCAAATTTTGAAGTTTAAGTTTTCAGGCTTTTATGTTTGTAATTAAGTTCTTTTTCAGTTTTATGTTGTATGCTTAGTTGACTCCATGCCCAATGGACACTAGGCAAATGTTTTTTTTTTAAGCTTAGTTTTGTATGAAGGGATTGGTCTGCAGGTTCTTGAGACCTCACAGGGAAGATCTCATCCCCAGAAGGAGCCAGTGTTAGCTTTTCTATGCCAAAGGATAAAAAATGGATTCAGACACTCTCAAAGGCTGCAATTACACTTATAAATATGCCAAAGGATCCATGGTTGCTGTTCAAATTCTCAAATTATGGCTAAAAGTCTTCCACCGATCAAAAAATTTGCAAAAGGAAAGCCCTTTGGAGGGCAGAAATACACTATCGGGAGGCGAAAACACTCCAAAACCATCAAAAAATCAAAAGTGCAGGCTTAAGGATCCGCATCAATCTCAACCGTTGGATCTGGCCGATCAACGGTCTAGATCGAATCGGCATATCGCAAGTCGGGGGAGGCTGTGGCAACAACAAAGGAGACCTTGCTGATGAGCGATCGCTAATATCGCATCGGCGTATCGTATCGGCACTTTTAAAAAGAGGCAATGGAGATGGTGATCAGCGATTTGGTGAGGACCGTCGATCGCGTATCCAGATCAACGGCCGAAATCACGTCGGCATTTCACTATCGGGATTGCCAAAGGGACAGGGCCTTCACATATGTTATGCTTCCGACCTGATAAGCTGGACCTGATGGCGTTTTGAATTCTTTTTGATAGATTATCGGGTCTGCAGCAATATCGACAATATCAAAGAAATCGGGGCTTTTATGTTTTGCGATTTGCGATCGCCGATGGGTCGGACCCGACGATGGTGTTAATTCCTTCTGATAGATTATCGAGTCCACGGCAATATCGCTATCGGTGCTTTCAAAGGGGTGGGCTTTAACATGAGTTATGTTGCGATGCGATGGGCCGGACCCGACGGCCATACAACACTCCATTTCATATTATTTCGGGTCCGCGCCCTTCGCATTTTTAATGTTTTTTATGTGTTTTCTTTGTATAAGGAAATTAGAAAGGAGGCCTTGGGCAGGTGCCGATTGCGATGGAGTTCAGACCCGATGGGTCGAACCCGATGGGTCGGATCCAATATTTTATGAATCATTTCTTATAAAATTTCAAATCCGCGCTTAAGCCATTTTCAATGGTTTTGGGCGCATTTTCTGTGTATAAGGAAATATAAAGAAACAAAGGATTGGCCGGTTATGATATGCACTGCGACCCGAAAGGCGGGCCCGATAGAGGAATTATTCATGTATGGACCTTTGATGTTCAAATAAAGCAAAGTGGGCAAGATTTCTCAGTGGCATGGAATCTTCTAAAGCAGACAAGGAGCAGTACAGCGCGATAGGAAATCACCACATTCAACTAACAGAGTGGCCGAAGATTGAAAAGTACAGCCTCGAGCAGATCACTGCATTTATCAGTTATGGGGCATCTTTCAGTTAATGCTCTAGCTGCCAGAAAAGGACAACAGAATATCAGAGAAGATTAATTTTGTTTACTGACACAATCACGCTATAGCAGAGACCCATACCAAGTAGTTAGAGCGGTTGGTGATCCATTATGATCCCTCCACGCGTAGGTTAGCAGAGATATTTTGTAATGAAGCACCATATATACCCAGAAGAGAGATGTAATCAAGGGGGATGAGTGTTAGATGAAGAGAACCATGTTGTAAGGTTCAACTTCTGGAGACTGTAACTACTTTGTAACCTATAGCGTCTGGTCTTCATTTCCAGCTAATACAAGCTTCTTTTGTTGTTTATTGCTCACTTTCCACTTCTCTTTCTTGTTCCAGGCTGTGCCTGTTTTGCATTTGTTCATGTGCAGTGAATGTTTAGCATCAAAGGGGCTGTCATCCCACCTCTGTGTTAGGATTTAGCATGTATCATTGAACATGTATGTCGGTTTCTATTGTCTAATGCATAGAGAGTTGCCATCCTGTCTGTGTATTAGAAACTAGATTTACAGACCTTTTAACTGGTTGCAGCCGGCCATCACAGGGTCCTGTGCATCTGCTGGTGTGGTCAGTCGTCTCCATTATCACCTTATCCTCAAATTGTGAGTAATAGGTGGTTAAAAGCCTTGTAGTCTGGGGGTGTTCACCCATGTCTGGGGTCAATCATAGTACAAGTGGTTATCTGGCTTGAATATGCAGCATTTGTTCCATTCATCCACCATTTATCCAACTATATTTGGTTGAATTTGTAATGTTCCCAAGCATCACCGATATGCAACCTAGGTGAGTTTCTTGGGGTGATAACAGTACCCTGCTCTCAAAAATTTTTTCGCTGTTGATTTCCAGAAAAGATGTCCACCACACTCTCCTCCATGGAAATCCTCCATGACTTTCTTTGCCTCCTCTTCCACCAGACAGTTTAACAAAATGCCACCGGGGTCTTTCCAATACAGTGCAGAATTTAAAACACAAAACTTGGCAGCCTTCAATTTGAGTGTTCTCGCTTTGTTTCTAGCCATGCTGGGCGGCGGTGATAGATTTTTCAGCACATATATTATATCAGAATACCATGGGGACAAAGGAAACATTTCAGATACCTGAACTGAAGTTCTTTCATCATTCTCCTCGGACATGGCAGCGATCAGATTCATGTCCAATACATGCAAATTTGATTCAGCCATTAGCTTCACCAACCCCTATCCTTTGACCAGCTTTGTAGGCCTTATCTCCACATCGTATTATAGCAAAGCTGTGATCCATTTGTCTCTTCTCCCTTCCGGATCGGTCTGCACTAAAACATCTTTCACAGTAGTATTAGAAATATAGGCCAGAATGTGAGAATGTAGGACATACACCCGGAAATCTTTCAGTGCCTTCACCAATGCCAGGGCTTTCTTCTCAATGATGTTGTACTTCAAAGCTGCATCCCTTATAGCCCTGCTAAAGAATGCAATAGGTCTTTCATGATCATCCCTCTTCTACAATAGTACCGCTGCCATAGTGTGCTCAGAAGAAAATGAAAACAATATGAAATCTTGAGTGTAATCCGAGCTGACGAGAACTGGAGCTGAAGAAAGGGCCAATTTGATCAAGTTGAAAGATTTTACAGCCTCATCCGTCCATTTCACCTGGCTGTCCTTCTTAAGCATGTTGGTCATTTCCTTTAAATGTTCTGCAAGATTAGGCACAAAATGACGCAGAAAATTCATATTACCGTTGAATGGCTGTATTTCCTTTTTGTTCCTAGGCAGATTGATTTGCGGGATTGCTTGCACACGTGCTAGGTCTATGCATATGCCATCTTTTGAAATGATATGCCCAAGTAATTTTCCTTCCTCCATGTCAAACAAGCTCTTCTTAGGATTCAACGACAAACCATATTTCCTGCACTTTCGAAAGACAATTTTTAGGTGATGCATGTGCTCTTCATCAGATTTTGAAAACACCGTCAAGTCATCCAAGTACATCACCAAAAACACATCATTCTCATTTGCAAATGCCAAGTCCATTGCCCGATGAAATGTGGCACTTGCATTCTTCAAACCGAATGGCAGTTTGGCATAGTGAAATGTTCCCCATGGAGTTGTGAATGCTATCTTATCCCTATCATCTTCATGGATTGAAATTTGGTTATATCTGGAATAACCATCGAGCAGTGACATACGAGATGCCCCCACTACTCACTGAAGTATATGGTCCATCTTGGGCAGCAGATAGTTGTCCTTCAATGAGACCTTGTTTAGATTTCTGAAATCAATGCATAGGCGGATCTCACCGGTCTTCTTTCGTACAGGCACTAAGTTAGATATCCAATCTGAAAATCTGATAGGCACAATGATACCTGACTTGTACAACCTATTTACCTCTTTTTCGATGGATGGCAGTAATTTTGGATTGATCCTTCTCAGCTTTTGTCTAAATGGTTTCTGATTGGGCTTGATAGGTATTGTGTGCTGAATGATGTTCGTATCATAGGTCTTTAAATCAGAATAATCCCAAGCAAATACATCTGCAAATGAAGCCATCAAACTGATATATTTGTCCTTGATCTTTGGCGGTAGTGTCTTGGACAATTTTACCAATTTTGGATTTGCTGTTGTACCAATGTTGACTTCTTCCACACCTTTCTCCATTGGCTGCAAAGTGGGCTTGCGGGCTACATCATCTTGATCGAAAAGTTTCTCTAGGGGTATCAAGCCTTTCGGAATGATGTTATTCTTCAGTTGTAATACATCCATTTGATTGATCTGCACTTCTTCTGTACCATTCCATGTGTTCTCATCATTTTCCACATCAATTAAGGTTTCTTTTAACTTGCCTTTGTTGAGCAGAAAATCCTTAATCTCGTCATCATCTTGAAACACTTGCCAATGTCGCTGATTGTCTGGAATGGTTGGATGGTGCTTGACATGGATTTCAAATTTATTGCTGGAGTTCATGGGGATCTTCAAGCTGCTTGTTGCCTTGGCAAGAGCATCAACAATACTATTTTTTATTTGTGGCACACATGTCAAGGTGTATTCGGAAAATAGCTTCAAAATGTCCAAAACTGCATTACGATAGGCCTGCATCCTAGGATGTTTTGCTTGGTACTCACCTCTAACCTGTTTTATCACAAACTCGGAGTCGCCATATACTGAAATCCTCTTTGCATTCAACTTTCTAAGAATCTTCAGGACAGTGATCAGAGCTTCATATTCAGCTTCATTATTGGAACATTCGAAGGCCAGCTTGTAGGAGAAAACTCTCACGCTGCTAGGCACTTTGTTTGGGGCGGAGAAAGGACTGCGTAGCCAAATACCAATACCAGCTCCATCATTCCCTACTGCTCCATCAAAATCCATGGTACATAAGCCTTCTTCTTCTTCTTGCAAGTGCTGGAAATCTTTTTGTTGTCCATTGTTTGCTTGCTACCCATCGTTTTCAGCTGTTTGCCCATTCTTTTGCTGCTTTTCTTGTCTTTCTTTCTTCAAAATCTCTCTAAAATTTTCTGTTATCTCTAGAATGTCATCTGCTTCTACTATATGACTATCTATTTCATTTAAACTATTTTAAAACAAAACAAAAGACTCTAAATCTGTATGTACATAGTTTCTAGGATGATTTATCAGTTTCTCATTGCTTGTGATCATATACTTCATCTTTTGTTCCCGATATAATTTCCTCATTTGTCCAAACACTAGGATTGTTGCATAGGAGAAATCCAGTTGTAGTGTCCCCTTCAATTTCGCTACCCAAGACCTGGAAAGAAGAATTCCAAACCTTGGAGGAATGTCCGCTACCACTACATCCATCAGAACATTTTTCATAGGAAGCTGATCCAAACTCACAACTAAGCCTTTGATGAGCCCTATGCATCTTACTCTGCTGGAGTCGAATGAATAGAGATCATGATATTGGCAGGTGATGTCCAGACCAGGCTTATCCACGATAGCCTTGGGAATGAGATTGTGAGAGGCTCCGAAATCGAACATGGCATTGTGTAGCACAAAGTCATGCAATCGTAAACTGATATAGAAGGGTGGCACCTCGCTCTCAGGAGACTCACCATTTTTCGCTGGCCCAAAAATCATTTTAGGCTGATCATCTTCCATGTTTATCATGTCGGACATTGGGTCCAAATTCAACATTTTAGAAATCTATCCTCTATATTCGCTGTTCTTCATGATTTCAGTCAAAGGGATGGATACCTTTAGCTTAGAAATATCATTCTCTAGGCTGAAAGCGGGAGTTATTTCTACCTCTTTGACTGGGATCTCTTTCCTTTCCTTCTCTTTTGAGGTGGCTAGTTGTTGTGATTGTTCTGCTGATTTCGATTTGCTGCTCTCCGAAACAACCGCCTCCTTTCCCTTTCTTTGTGTAGCTGATAGATCATTCTTTGTTGTTTCACCCTCCTTCTTTTTCTGATTTGGTTTGACAGGTACATCTCTGTTTCTAAGGGAATATCGCTGTTGTTGTGTGGACAAAGCATTCATATACCCCCTTTGATATTCTTCTGACTCTTCCTCCAACACGGTTTCATTAGCTAGAATAAAATCGGTGTCTTGGTGAGTAGCTGAATTTACTGCACATTCTTATTCTTCAGTGATGTAAGTAGGCAGCTCATCTAGAGTAAAGAGATCGTTTTCCTCACCTATTATATTCCCGTCCTCATCTGACTCCGGTCCATGCACAAAATTCTGTTGTAAAGGTGTTTTTACCGGCTGTTGTGCTGTCTACTCTTGAGTCTGCTAATCTCTTTGTCTTATCCTATATTGTGGCTGTTGTTGGCCACGAAAGTTAGGATTCATAACTTGTGGCTCTGGCTTGTCGAGTTTTACCCTTTCAAGCATCTGTTCTACCTTTTTGAGCAGCTGATCCATTGAAGAAGATTCTTCTTTCACCGTGGTTTTCTTCTCTACTTTCGCTCTTGCTCTTTTGGACAACAGGTTAGCCTCAACGCTGACTACAATTTTCTGCATATCTTCCATTGTAGATGGTTCTCTCTCTCTCAATTGGTACACCATGTCAGCATCAAAACCATTCGGAAACTTCATCATTGCTAGTCCCATAGGTGGCTTTAGATGGTCTGGGATATCATTGTAGACTGCATTAAATCTAACACAATAATCTTCGACCGACTCACAGGCATTCCGCTTGATTTGTTCATACTTGGCCAGAATTTGAAGGGGATTCTTTTTGACTTCCCACCTGTTCAAAAATTGTCTTTGTAGCTCAGCCAAGGTGGTGTTGCTTGCAGCCATCAAACCTCTGAACCATTTCCTCACATCACCTGCAAATGTTTGTACAAAGAGCCTCATTGCCACATTCTCCGCATCGATCTCATGAAGTTCATAGAAATCTGCCATTTTATCCACATGTTGTTGAGCTGTAATACTGTTAGGAGTGCCATCAAAAAATGGAATTTTACTTTGATAATCGTTTGGCATGTCATCTAGGACTTGGGGCAGAACAAGGGGTGCGAAACGGGCAACCATAATTCTTGGTGGATTTGGCCTTGGAGGCGTCGGAGGAATGTGCATAATTGGCAAGGGGCTTGCACTTGGAGTTTGGGGCTGTGTGGCAATGTAGTTATCGATTAATCTATTAGCTCTTTCCGTCTCAAGGTCTACAAGAAATTGTGGATCGGGGATGGTGTAATCAACAACCTTTTCAGATTTAGATTCAAATAGTGATATCTCAATTTGTTCGTCAAACTCAAGCTCCTCAAGATACTCAAAAATGTTGGGACATGAATGGGATTTGAACACGGGGGTTATGGTGCTTTCTTGACGAAGGAGTCTTGGGATCAAATTTGGATTTTTGTAAATGTGAGGAGGGTCCAGGTCCGGATTCGCTCTGGTATATCGTCTTGAAGCCAGCGTGCTATTGAGAGGAATTACGGGACACAACCAACTTACTCAGCCTTTCCAATCCTAAGCTCATCATCTGGGAGCCTAGAATTCTTATGAAACAAGGGGATTTGATTTTCAACTTATTCCCCAGTATGGTCGCCACTATGTTAGCACCTAAATCTACCTTAGGCTGAAGGAAGGCAAAAATTAGGGTAACCACAAACCATGCTTAGTTTGGTAGCTAGCCCTACCAGAGCAGGAGAGGGTTCTCTCCGAGTCACACTCAGCGAATGGATAGGCAAAATGGTCTGAGATGACTTATAATGCAATGTTTACCTTAGGCTAGTAAGTGAAAAGGGATTTTGGAAAACATTTTTGAAGTGACCGAGCTTCTGGGATGTATATCGGACTGGCGCTTAGCAAAGAACAGAGAAGTGAGAATGAAGGTACAGATTATTTCGTGAGGCAAGGTAGGCGGGAAGCGCAGCAATTTCGAATTATGGTGACGTGGAATGAAAAGATTGTTGAAGATAGTGAAAAGGGCATGGTTGCATGAATCCTTTTCAACATAAGAATAACACTGCACATGAAATTTTCCCACAGGCAGAGCAATATAAATTGAATTCTACCTAATCTCACTTAGAAAATTTCACTGAAATGAAACATGAAATGAATTATGAAACATAACAAGATACATATGGAACATAAGAACACATTTTCTACACTCACAACCACAAGAATCTCATGAAACAGAGCCGCTGCCTTTCATTAACTCTCTGTCAAAAATACATAGTGCAGAAACAGAGTTTCTTTCCCACAGTCTCACAGAAGTTACAAGCTAGCCAACCCTTTTGCAAATAACTTGCTTACAATATATAGAAAGTGTAGAGAAGAGATGGAATTCCCAGGGGTTGGGAAGTTACTCAAATCATTTTGAAAAGGAGATGGAGAGCCAACCATCAACTACAGGTGCAACGCTCTCAAGCATGACATTTGGCTGGGGTGACCCTTTGCATTCTTTTGCCACTTGGATAGATGCCCACCTGGAGGGAAAACTCTTTAAAAGCCACCTTTGGTGCCAAAAAACTTAAGAGTAGATGACCGGGCCCACTTGGAGAAGTCGCGACCCGAAATTTCGCGAAACGGGAGCAATTTGGCAGTTTTTTCCCCTGTGCGTCGTGCCAAATTCCCTGTGCGTCCTGCCACTTTGGAGCCTGTTTTGGGGCACTTGTAGGTGTCCAAAATGTACCCAAGTGAGCTTTTTGGAAAGCCTGTCTCATCTACTTTCGAACCCAACTAGAATTTCTAAATTTGAAGGTCATTTTCCCCTGCAAAGCTTCATTCTCCCAAGACTGCTTTCTGTGTGTGCAAAAAGTGGCAGAGAGGCCATTTTTGGGTGTTTTTTGACCTTTAGGAGACCCAAAACTTGTCAAAATTTCTTATCCAAACACCAGTAGGTGTATTTTTCGATGTTGAATCCAAATATGCAAACCATTCCTCGATTGGAGAGCTATAATTTTAGCGTCGTGCCAGCGGCGTGGCGCACAGGGAGAAATTTCCTGTTTTGTGCTAAAAAAATTTGCCTGTGACCAAAATTTGCCCAAATTTTTTGAAATTTGGGCTAGAGGTTCCCTATGAAGTGCTTTACTATGTGAAGGAAGCCTTAGCCAAGATTCGAAGCCGATCTTGCTCCTTTGCCTCCTTTGCCTCTTTTGCCTCTTTTCTCGCTTTGCTTAATTTTGCCTTTAGGCTCCTGATTCTTGCCTTGGAACTCATGTTGCGGGACTGGTAGTGATAAGTCATGCACCTCAGCATGTCTTTCTCCCTGTTTGCTTTGTCCAACAGCCTCTCCAAATGCATGTTGACCCTCTCAAGGTTGGATTCTCGGTCTTCATTGATTTCTTGCTCCAAAGAGGTGAGCAGAACCCTTCTTCTTTGAGCAGCTTGGCGTTGCTCACGGATGTTCTGCAGCTCCATGATCGTCTGTTGGTCCTCAAGTTGTTTGTTTCTCTGCTCCAGGTAGTTCATGTTCCACTTGGCCCTTTCTAGATCAATGGTCAAGTCTTCAATCTCTAATTTCTGCTCCTTGATGATCTATATAAGCTCCTCATTGGTGGGTTCTGCATCTGTCTCGTCATCCTGGAGGAGAACAAACTCAGTTTCTTTCTCACCTGATGGCCCCTCCTCCTGCACTGGCTCCTTGCCCTTACCCTGCTCCTGGGGTGCCGATGTCAGAAGCGAGGCCCCTTCCACCCCGGGTGGAGATAACACTTGCTTTGCTGCTGCGAACAACAGTCTAGTGCCTTTCGGATAGCCTCTTTGATATGTGATGAAAACTGGCATGGTGGCAGTCTCATGGTGCTCGAACTGGTGTGAAGGACTTCCCATCTCAGGCTCAAACTGATGTGAAGGACCTCTCAGCTCATGCTCAGACTAATGTGAAGGACCTCCCACCTCATGTTCTGCCTCTGATATCACCGGTGGAGCGCTGAAGAAATCACGGGAGATGAAGTCCTCCCAAGCAATACCCTGTAATCCCAACTGATGGTCCACCAAAATCCGGATGAAAAATGGGAAGCTCATCATCTTCACCCTGGTGAAGTGCATGAGCAAGCGGATGTGATAGGCATAAAGGCAAGAAAACCTCCCCTCGCAACTAAAATACTTCATGATCAATCTCATGAGTGGGGCATACTCTTCCCTCAAAAATCTGAATGGAAAAAATCTAGTGAGTTGGCTCAAGCACCTGTTCTTGACGTAAGGCTCATAGTGATGCCTCTCCAATTTCTTCTTCTTAAGCCACTACTCTCCAATGTTTGGTATCCTTGTTGCCACTGATATAGCCTCCGGTGTCAAGGTGAAAGTGACCCCAGCTAGGATAGATTGGCCTCCCTGTAGATGATGTGCAATAAGGCGGGCCAACTCATGATGGACCTTGACATTTGCCACCCTTTGGCAAAATTCATAACATGCCAAGTGCTAGAAGCAAGACATGGCAAGTGGGCATGCCTGTAGCTCTGTGAGGGTGTTTGGCTCGTCTTTGAGATGTCTGCCACTCCGGTGATGTCTCCTATGGGCCCTCTCTCCTGAAGATGTGTCACTGTGTGTATCCCCCTCATAATCTGATGAATTTTCTGATGCCATTACTGCTTCCTGTACCCTGAGTTTTATGCTGCCCTCTGAATCCAATGAAACTGATGAATGCTCTGAAAATCTGTCACCAAGGGGACAATACAACAGGGGAGTGTTAGGAGGGGAATGCTGAAAAGGGGAATAGGGGTTTATAGGAGAAATTTATCAGGGATTTGGGAGTGTTTGGGGTATGGTTTTGATGGGGTAGGGTTTGGGATTTTTTGGGCTTTAGGAATAAAAGGGATGCACATATATGATTACAATGTAGCTAGGGTGATGGTAAGGGGAAAATGCTACAGAGAAATTAGTTGATAGGGGTGGGGCAAAAGAATATTTCAGCAACAATGTCACTGTAGCAAAACCCTTGCTTTTTGCCCTCCTTTGTGTCATTTTTGGGTTTGGTTAATACAAATTTTTCCTTCTATTTCATGGTCACCAAAACATATTATTCTTTGAGTTAGTGATCAATGGTGAAAGGATCTAGGGCCACCTTCGCAATTTTGAGGGCCATTTATGAAATTTTGGGCGATTTCGGTGCTTTTTTAGGCTCACAAGCCTGTGCGCCGGGCGCTTTGCCCAGTGTGCCGCGCGCCGTGTATGCGTCGCGCCAGTGCAGTGTTAACACTGTGGCCGGGCTCCCAGTGCACCGCCACCTTGTGTGTGCGCAGCGCGCTGTCAATTCACGCAGTTTTTGTTTGAAAAACAGGGGAGGGAGTTTTAGGGCGATTGTAGGGTGGTTGATTTAGGGAACATGATGGAATGGAGATGAAAATGATGAGGAATGAGGGACAAGGGGAGGGGAGCAAAACCTTGGTGCTCATCATCAGTTTTTGCAACCCCATTTTTCATTTTCCTTGGTGATTTTTCCATGGATGGCCATTATGCTTTTGGGTACCATTAGACATCTTACAAACCTCATATTAATGACAAAAGTGATGGAGAAGAGGTGTTGATCATGGCCTACCTCTTGATTCGCTGACTTCGCCGAGATTTGAAATGAATTGCAATGTTTTTTAGGCACCTGGCTGCGTGCGTCGCGCGCCAAGCCCACTGCGCCGTGCGCCTTGAGTGCGTCGCGCCCTTGTTGATTTTTCACTGGGGACTGGCTGCCAGTGCGTCGCACCCTCCATGTGTGCCGCGCGCCCTGGTATATGCGCTGCGCCACCTAAAAATCTGCCATCCTTTCTCAAATTCCTCCTACTTAGCTCTCTTTTCTTCAACAATGCCTCTCTCAAGCTTTTCCTTATCACAATGACTTAGTTTTGGGTCAAAACAAATATATATAGGCTTTGAGAGAGTTGGGTTCAATTTTTTCCTCTTTTAAAACCCACTTTATAATGTTTATGTTTTTCACTTTTTATTGACTTTAAAACACTCTGCTTTTTCCCTTTTTCTTTGAAATTTTGGCCCTCATCATAAAATTTTCGGCATTTCTTTTGCGGGGAATATGTGACTGGGCCCCTGGCTTTGAAATCCATGACTACATCTGAAAATGTCAACTGTCGATTTTTGGAAAATTTCGTCATAGTTGACCTTGTTTGACTTTTCTTCAAAATAGAGTTTTGAAGAAGAGTCGATGTCTCTTCAGGGGATGATGAAGCTTTCTGAACTGTAGTTGTATAAGGTCTCCCTATGGCCTCCAGGGCTTGTTCTGGACATGTTTTTCAAAGACCACATTGATGATTTCCTAGACCCAATAATAAAAATGACTTTGTCCTGTAATATGACAAGACTTTGATTATCATGAACTTCAGTGATTATGGACTAAGACCTGAACCAACAGGGGCCAGAGATGAGGGAAAATGACCAACATGACTATCTCCGTCAGATCATGGCATGTCCCTAGTGAAATGCAGCTGAGTGGATGGAGCAGGAAACCTAAAATTGAAATGCACAAAGAGCTTTGATCTCTGATGGAGGTCTAACCAGACCGACTCTAACAGAGGTTACATGCAAAAATCATTTTAGAAACCTCTCGCTAAGTGTTGTTTTTTCTATGACTTGTGGCATGCGCATCAGAACCTCGAACTTATCAAAACTTAGGAACCAAATGTTGCAGATCTCATTCCTCACATTGATCTTAAAGCTCTAACATCCCACATTGCATTAAGGAGTCTTTGGAAATTTCAGCTTAGCTGTTTCAAGGTAAGTCTACTTTTCCTGTCTTGCAATGCATTTCTTTCGCTATTTGTGTTTCGCTTTGTGTGTGTGATGTCCACTTGATTTCAATGAGTGCTTGCTATCATTTTAATGTATTTTAGGTTGCAAAAGCACCATTTCATTTTTCATTTGCATCTCACTACTGTCGCATGCATGAAACTGTTTTTGCACCAACAGTCATTGTTGCAGGGATCTGTTTCACACACATGCATGTTTTCCTATTTTCTAAATCATGCACTTGCTATTTGCTTGCATGATCATTCACTCTCTTTTACACTCAGTATCAGCATGCATTCAGACTTCTCATGTTTTTAGTAGCCCATCAGCAGGTGTAGGTTGCCTTCGCCTAGACCTTGCCTTGCCTAGCTATAATTGCGCAATTCTGGGAGGCATTGCCTTGCTGGTCCCAGAAACTATCCAATGCATTTTGGTAGTTTGCATGTCACTGCTGACTGAAATTGCGCATTGTGAAGTTTCACTCCTTAGCAGGCTAGGCTGGACTGTGCATTGTGTAGTTCCAGAATTTAGTCAGCTTTCCGATAGCTCGGACTATGCCTTGTGTAGTTTTGGTAGTTAGTCTCCCAGCCTCCCGGTGAAAATTGTGCAATCTTCACAGACAGTCACACATGTATGTTGCATGTCAGTCCTCTAGTTTGTTTTGCTTTTCGACTGATAGAATTTTTTGTCATGAGTGTTGTTATGTCTCCAGGTATCACAATTGTTCATCTACCTCTCAGCAGCACATGTACAATGGCTTACAGGGGACTAGGGTCGAAGACAATGTTCAAAGCACAACTGTGATGCAGTCGATCAAGTCTCTATGAACTTCCCTATCTATGAAGACATCAAGTTGCTCTTGGACAATGATATCAAGATGAAATGGCAACGACGTGATAGTGAGTAGCACCATTAGCAGCAACAAAAGGTAGCACACCTGCATGCAACAAATGCAAGAGGAAGGTTGTTGATAGTGTAGAGGCTAAATAAATTTACAAGATCAAGAAGATACACTTGTGATGAAAGAAGCTTTGGAGATTAAGTCTATGAGGCAATGACGTGACAAGAGGATCACGCGAAGGAAAAGAGAGAAATAGGGAATGAGTTGTAGGTGTTGAAGAAGAAACTGAAGGAAGAATAGGAGCTGCACATACGAGAGAAGGAGTTGTAGCAGGAATAGGTACAACAAGAGGCACAACATCCACAGACTGATGAAACTGCGCCCGTACAGGCTATGGATCAATTCAGCAGCCGGCATGGAGTAGACAAGGTGAGCAGTGTTGTCTATCGCATGCAAGGGTATTCGAGAGCATGGATGTCATTGTGTGCATGAATGCAATCCCACCCATTTGGGCCCACTTTCCAAGGCAAAGATAAGAAGCATGTCCTACTGGAGCTGAACATGTATTTTGACAAGTTGATGCACATGGTCACGAGCACACACTCGAAGATCAACACAAACACTATGCATCAATATATTTCTGTTCCGACCACACTGAAAATAATGATGCGCATGTTATCACACGAGTTGGACAGAGGAACTAGATCAGTGTACCCAGATGCAACAGAGGCAAGAGTTCGTTTTCAAAAGGGTGGACCACAGAGTACACAAACACCATCGCAGACTACCAATCTTGGCATCAGTGAGCTACTGATGACCATCGTGAGGATGCTGAAGAGCTAGTCTTCCCACAGTTGTCTAAGTCATAGTGATGTCTTCCATGGCTTGTTGAAGCCTATTTTGTTTCACATGGGTACATGTGTAGATTTTATGTAATGTCTTGTCAAGTGGAAGTTCAAGTGTCAATAGCTGAATGTAACAGTCATAGAGTAGTTGAAGAGTCATAAGGGTAGATGAACAATCACAAAGAGGAATGTCAAGGGTTACCCCACCCTTTCCTATATATAGTCCCTCATAACTCATTATAGAGGATTTTGGTTAGCCAAGCCTTTTATAGGAGTATCTTAGACAAAGCTTGGAGAGTATTGTAACGAGTCTTGGCTTCTCCATTGTGCAGAGCTAGTATATCTCTTTGGAGGAGTAGATGGTATTTGTTGTAATGTTCCACTATCGGGACTAGTGGTTGGTCATGGTTGTACTATATAATTGGAACATTCACTTCTTAATATAACAGAGCCAACACGTTTCATGCATATGTTGTTATTGTATTTCAGTTATCTTGTTTACTATAATGATATATGTATCTGTTTTCTTATGCATGCATGTATGGACTCTTTCTGTATAAGTATGTATGAATATTATTGAGATGTGATGTTTGTTTAACCATCATATTGGATTCTTAGCTTACTTTGTTTCCAGTTTGTGATGCATCTTTTCTCGTATGTTCCCTTCTTAGCCGCATGCTTTCACAGGTTTCCAAGGGGCACACTCACCTCACTTCCTCTGTGTTAGAGTCAATCATACACCCTCCATGGCTTGTTACAGATGTCACAACCTTCCTACCAATAGGGACATCTTACTTTCCTCTGCGTGCAACTATAGTGAAGGCGATATTGTATGACCCACTGTTGGGACTCCTACACCAAATAGTTTGAGGTCTAGATGAGACTTCTTATCAGGGAGATCCCCTGACATGTTGGTGGGTCCAACACCATTCACATTTTGGCTCTAGAAGGAGGGCCAAATGACAAGCTGAGTCCTCATTATCTATTTTGAATCCTTGAACATCTATCATGGAGTTTGTTATAGTTCTCCCTCCGAAATGTCTGTCCAACAGAAATATCTTTCACATCGAGAGGGAGTTTTTGGATCACTTGTCACAAATCACGTATGATGGTGAAGGCAAAATGACCTGACCTAAGCACTTAAATGACTTCCATGTGCTCATGGAGGGCATAGAAGATTTTAATGAAATAGAAGTATGTTCGTTGTCGCACACACACTTCACGACCACCCATTGCAATGGTGTGGCACACTACCTCACAACTCCATGCACTCATTCAAATAGTTCAATGATCTAATCACATCTATTTTCCACCATTTTGATCCTGAAGTACTTGATAAAAATTTGTTAAAACAATGGAAGGCACCACACAAATCACCTATGGAGTTTTCAGAGCACTTCTATCTATTCATGTTTGAAGCCTTGCAAAGTCAAATGAAATTTCAGTATCTCATGGACAAATTTGAATATTTCCTTATCAAATCTGTCAATCTCAAGAAGAAGTTCAAGCTCAAACCCCACTCAGCATACTTCGGTGATCGAGTTGCACAATCACAGATGAACACGATCGCTGTCACAAGTGACTATCTGTCGTCTCCTCATTAAACAACTCCACCACCATAGAGTGATGTGGGAGAATATGCACACACATCCGTTGAACCATCACATCCTCCCAACATCACTTCTTTCAATTGTCGTGCAGATTGGGTTGCGAATCCCATGGGTTATCACAATTATTTTGTACCTCAACCTCTATCTTTGTATTTTGATGATCCTCCGGATGACACTGTCTTGTGTTCTTCCATTCCAGACTCTACTCTTGTTATGAATGAGGATCAAGCCATCGACAAAGTTGGTGTTGCACAACCAACCTACGTTGTCATTCATGAAGAGTGTAATTGGGAGCCTGAGCATCAAACCTCGGCAAAGGATGACTCCCTTTCGTCTGAGCCTCCCCCATTCTTCCCTGACATCTTTGATGATTTTGTCATCCTTGATTTTTCATGCGTATCTCTGTCTATGTATGCACCCATTATTGATCATTCGTAAAAAACACCGAATGTCAACACATCATCCAACAATGGAGAGGACCAATCATTCATTGAAAATACAAGTGATTTTTCATCAACTTTTTCCGGAAACGCAGAGGGTGAACATCCTTGCTTCTCATGTACCCCTCTGTGTGATTCATATAGTCATGAAGATGCTGACAGACATCCTAAATTTTATGATCTCTCTGCTTCGTCATCCGATCAAAATATTGATTGAATTGTTGTTAATATGTCTAAGACATTTGTCTACGATGATCTATGTGTCGACGAAGTTGAAACCCTGCAGACTGTCGAGGCACTTCAACCCAAGCTAACGGTTATGCCAGGTCCTCGTTGTCCTGAGGTTGGTTTCATTTTTTATCAGGAAATTTTTCAAACACCTGAGGCTCCTCATCACTCATCTGTATGCATTGAAGATCAATCTCACACACAATTTTTTCTTCCTTGACTGGAACTACATAATCCCGTCGCTCATGCATTGGAGGAATCTTACACAGCAAACACACTTGTGCAATGTAAGTGGTCTACCTTTCTCACGTTTTCTTTCACGTCACGGTCAAGAGAATACATACACTTAACATCTACATGCAGTGTCACACAACATCATGGTAAGTCCATGGATTGCTTTCCATGCACTTATACTCACTTATGTTCTGTGGACACATCTAATCTCAGAGTGTGCTTGTCTTCATTGTTGTATCTTTCTTGTTTGTTGGTTCATACAGCTGTGTTGTTCGCGAGCCATTCCTTCACCAACATTGGTCAACCAATGCACTGATGGATGTATTATAAGTATCACTTTACGTGATCAGACCCATGCACCGTTAGCTTAGGAGTAGGAGTAGTGTTTTCTTTTGGCTTGTTTTCTTGCATGCATTCTTCCTTGTTACTTTGCATGTATTTGTTTGCCTACTTGTTTTCTTATTCACTTTGCTTATGAATTTACTTATGCTTTTGTTTTGTTTTGTTGTTTGTATGCTTGTTTCCGTCCATAGGTTAGTTTCTCATGAAACCATCTGTGACTCTTGAAACAAGCTGGCTAAAGTAAAAGAGGACTTTTGCAGTTATCAATACTTGGTTATCTATCATTCTGCCTCTGTATGAAGAACTTTTTGTCTTCAATCCATGATACATCAATGGAGAATACATGTTGTTCAAAGTGAAACTTGGTGAAAACACAATGCTTGCACGCTAACTAGTGTAACCTACTCTAGTCGGTTATTTTTCGGTTAATCATTGTCAGCTCAGTCAAGTAGAGTTAGGTGAGAGGTAAAACCTTAACAAGCACGTCAGATATATATATATATATATATATATATATAGCTACTTCTATCAAGGAACAACCTCTTATGCTCTCAATAAGTTTGGATCCCTCTTCCACTTCTGAAATGAATAAGTGTTATGCACAGTTATGAAAAATAAAAAAATAAAAATGTGAAAAAAATGGAAGATGGACAAGGCAAAAGAAGAGAAAGGATTATTGTGAAGAGAGGTGATGCAAGTAACTCCACTAGGGTACTGTCTAGGCCTGCTAGCAGTGGAGCAACACCATAGATGAAACTAAAAATTTAACGACCATATCGCTTGTGCACCAATATACCCCTCATCCCCAATCGAAACGACTGTGTTGGCTTGGCTTGGATGTGTGTCTATCGACCAAGAGCTTGGTAGATGCTACATCTTACCATCAAGAAAGCATGGAAACCAAGATGAACATATAACTGAACAATACTTTCGGAGGTGTTAGACTTTATTATCTTACCAGTGTGTCGCCAAGTGTTGTACTGGCTACAACCACCCTCCAAAATTTTTCCTTAGCTTCCTTTTGGAGCCTCCCTACCAACCATCCTTAGAAGCATGCCTTGCATTGTCATGTACATAAACTTCACTGATTTTTCAGCATCTTGCTAGCCTGTTCATATCAGTTTGCTTCACTCCCTTCACAGGCTGCCACTCTGGACTTGGGCTAATTGCTGGCTGGGCAGATCCCTCAGAAAATTGTGCAATTCTGGAGGGGAACCAACCTTCCCTTCAGAAATTGCACAAATCTGTTGGGTAACCTCCTGGGCTCAGAAATTGTGCAATGCAATGAGAGATTATTCCTTAGAAAAATTGTGAAATCTGGCCCAACACTACAACTTGGCTTAGAAATTGTGAAAATCAGTTAGGCAAACTAATGAGCTCCAAAAGTGCGTAGAGAAGTTAGATAGGATTCCTTGGAAAAACTCTGCAATCTGGCCACCACTGTAGCTCAGCCCAAAAATTGTGTAATTCTGGGTAGTAGTTACCTGCTCCTCCTAGAAATTGCACAGTCCCTCTGGGAGAACCAAACCAGTTCCTCTCAGAAATTGCGCAAATCACTCTCTCAGTCAAGCAGGCTGTTGCATGTGCCTTCAGGTTGACTGGTTCCCTCCAAGACCGAGCAAAAATTGATTTGCATACATGGGTTACTCTTCCTAAAATAGAAAAAGGGAGCATGCAAAAGACATCCCTAGATCTAGGGATCTAGTCTTAGGAGCTGGAGATTACATGCAAAGCTCATTTTAGAAACCTCTTGCCAAATGTCGTTTTTTCCTAGATTTGTGCCATGTGTGTCATAACCTCAATCTTATCAAAACTTATGAATCGGATGTTGCATAGCTCATTACTCACATCAATCTTATAGCTTTGACATCCCACATTGCATCAAGAAACCTTCAACACTTTTAGCATAGCTATTTCAGGGTAAGTATGCTTTTCATCTCTTGCACTGCGTTTCTGTCACTTTTTATGTTTCACTTTGTGTGAGTGTTGTCTTCTTGATTTCAATGAGCGATTGATGTTGTTTTAATGTATGTTAGCTTGTAGAAGCACAGTTTCATTTTTCGTTCGCATCTCACTGCTATCGCATGCATGACATTATTTTTGCATTGGCAGTTGCCGTTGTAGCGACCCGTTTCACACACATCCATGTTTTCTCGTTTTCTAAATCCTGCACTTGTTGTTTGCATGCATCATCATTCACTCCTGTTTACACTTAGTATCACAATGCATTTAGACTTCTCATGTTCACAGTTGCTCATGAGCGGGTCTGGGTTACCTTGGCCCGAACCTTGCCTTGCCTAGCTAGCATTGCGTATTTATGGAAGTGAAGGCTCTGCCTTCCCTCTAAAAATTGCACAAGTCTGGTCCATCACTGACCTCCTGGTTTGCATTGCACAGTTCTGGGACGCAGTGCCTTGCTGGCCCCAGAAACTGCGCAATGTAGTTTGCTGGTTTACATGTCACTGCTGATTGAAATTTCCCACTGCGTAGTTTCAGTCCTCAGCAGGACAGGAAAGACTGTACATTATGCAGTTCCAGCAGTGAGATAGACTCCTGATAGCCCAGAGTATGCCTTGTGCATTTTTGGCAGTCAGTTTCCTAGCCTCCCTGTGAGAATTGCGTAATCTTCACAGACAGCCACACAAGTATGTTTCATGTGAGTTCTCCTGTTTGTTTTGGTTTTCAACTAACATTTTGCTTGTCATGATTGATGTTATGTCTCCAGGTATCACAGGTGGTCGTCTACCTATCAGCAGCATAGGTATAATGGCTTCAAGGACAACAGATTCGAAGACACCGTTCAGGGCACATCTGGGGATGCAATTGATTAAGTGTCTATGAACTTTCCTATCTATGAAGACATCAAGTTGTTCGTGGACAAGGATATGAAGATGAAATGGTAGCGGTGTCACAGTGAGCAAAACCATCAGCAACGACAGAAAGTATCACACCTACATGTGAAAAATGCAAAAGGAAGGTTGTTGATAGCATAAAGGCGGAATAAAGTTGCAAGCTAAAGCAGATCCACTTGTGATGAAAGCAGCTTTGGAGATTGAGGCTATGAGGTGACAACATGACAAGAGGATTGCACGAAGGTAGAGAGAGAAATAGAGAAGGAGTTGCAGGTGCTAAAGCAACAACTCAAGGAAGAACAAAGTTGCACAAACGAGAGAAGGAGTTGCAACAGGAACAAGTACAACAAGAGGTGCAACATCCACAGACTGATGAAATTGTGCCCATACAGGCTATAGATCAACTCAACAACCAACATCGACCAGACAAAGTGAGCAGTGCTGTCGATCACATGCAAGAGTATTGAGGAGAATGGATGTCATTGTGCACACACATGTGATCCCACCCATTTTGGCACACTCACAGAGGAAATGACCAAAAGCAAGTACGACTGGAGCTAAACATGTATTTTGACAAGTTGATGCGTATGGTTACCAACACACACTCGCGGATCAGCACAAACACTATGCATCAGTATGTTGTTGGTTCGGCTGCACTCATGTTATTAGACGAGTTGGAAAGAGGAGCTATAACAGTGTACCTGGATGCAACAAAGGCGAGAGTTCGTTTCCAGAAAGATGTCACCACAAAGTACATTGAAACCATCGCAGATTACAAAGCTTGACATCTATTCGCTACTGTCAACGATTGTGAGGATGTCAGAGAGTTGGTCTTCCAACAGTTGTCCAAGTCATAGTGATGTCTTGCATGGCTTTCTCAAACCTATTTTATGTCGCATGGGTACATGTGCAGATTGTATGTAACGTCTTGTCAAGGGGAAGTTTAAGTGTCAATAGTTGAATGTAACAATCATAGAGTAGTTGAAGAGTCATGAGGGTAGATGAATAGTCACAAAGGGGAATGCTAAGGTTTACCCCACCCTTTGCTATATATAGTTCCTCATAACTCATTGTAGAGGCTTTTGGTTAGCCAAACCTCTGATAGGAGTATCTTAGAGAAAGCGTGGAGAGTATTGTAACGAGCCTTGGCTTCTCCAATGTGCACAGCTAGTATATCTCTTTGGAGGAGTAGGTGTGATTGAGGTGGATGTTGGTGGCCACCCACCTATGCCACTTGGACCTCCACAATTGTCTCTTACAGTTTTTCAGTTTCCGTAATTGTAGCAAAATTTACTATTTTTCGCAGTTTTTCGGGTCATGAACTTCCAGAGCATTTTTGAGACCCTAAACGACATTTTTTGGGAAATCTAGGAGCAACATGGGTCCATGGACCAATATTTCTCTTTGTAGAGTTGTAGTGCTTGGATAGGTCTTTCTAACGAGCTATTGTACGTGTCAAATGGAGATCATATGCCAAAGTTACGACCTCGGGAAATTGATGTACCAATTTACGCAAACAGGGCCCATAGTTTGGTGTTTCATCTTCTAGGGTTAGGTTTTTGGATGTTAAGGGTTTTCCATTGTTTCTCAACAATAAATATCCCTTCGAGCCTCAGTGTAACATAGTTTAGAGGCATGTAGCTACCACATCTCTTCTCAGAGATAAGCTACCATCGCCCTAGCTGGTTTATTTCCATTTCTGTTTGTAAGCATATTTAAGTATTTTACATTAATGAAATACTGTATTATTTCCACTGCATCTCTGTGTTTATGGTTACCTTTGTAATTTGTTATGTTCCTGTTTAAATCTAGATCAGTGGTATCAGAGCAGTCTACTTTTTATCTATTTTTCTTTGAATGTCCCCAACGAGGTCGGGATATAAGGAGTTAGGGCTTGAACTCGTCGAACCTTTGCAAGACCGGCCTCGCAAATCCCGACGGCCTCCCATGGCGGATGAAAGGAAAGACAAGGGGGCAGGAGATCCTATCAAAATCTTGCTCGAAGAAGCCCTCAAGCAACAAAGGAACACGATGAGGGACAACTTTGCCCAGATCCTTCAGCGGCTACCTAGGGGCGACGCATCGACTTCCAACAGTTACTCTGGAAACGCCACATCGTTTAAGGTACAAGTTAATTTTGAAATCCCCATATATGAGGGTTAGATAGATGCAGATGCCACAGATAAATGGTTAAATCTGCTAAAAGGGTATCTTTCTGTTCATGATTTTTCCATTTGGAAAAAGATTATTTTCGCTCTTCTCAAAGCAGCCCCCCACGGCAAGGACCGGTGGGAAATCTACTGCGAGCAGAGGGATGAAAGTACGGGCTCACTATTTTCATCCACACCCACTTGGAATTCCTTCCTGGATGCCATCAAGGAGTAGTACTACCCTATCAAAAGCTATGAGGACAAATACATAATGTGGACCACGCTACAGCAAGGAAGGGACCAAGATGTGCCAAATTTCACAGACATTTTTCATACCCTTTGCACACAGTTGGGTATCAAGGATTCTGAGCTACATTTGGTACTCAAATACCGTGGCTGCCTACATAGGGACATTCAGGAAGAGATCAAGTTCCTGAACATCTCCTCGCTCAGTGCGACGTACCGATATGCTGTCAAAATCGAGCAAAAGTTTAAACAAAAGAAGCGAGACTTTGGATTTACAAATTCGAAGACCTAAGGACAAAGCGAAGGTGGGGTGACCTAAGAAAACTCATCGAAGCCACAATAAAAGAACAACACGATGAAGTCGAAGAAGAACACAGGAAAGTGGTGTGAGTTCCACAAGAGCCCAACTTACAACACAAGTGAGTATCGAACCACGTAGTCGCTGGTGGCCAAGTTGAAAGCTTCCGAATTAGATGCATGTTCTAACCCTGAGTCAAAACCTGACAAGGGGAATGGCAAAGGGAAGCAAATCATTGATGCGTAGCCCAGCGCCACTATTGCCACTACCAAGATCTATAAGAATGAGCTCGGAGATCCAGAGGAGGGGGAGTGTCTTTTCCACTCACAAATGTGAGTGAATGGTTCGCTGTTGCAATTCATTGTCGATAGTGGCAGCTAAAAGAACCTCATTTTAGCAGAGGTCATGAAGCGGTTGGGCCTACTGGCTACACCACATCCACATCCGTATAGTATTGGGTGGCTTCACCAAGGACGAGATCTTTGAGTTTGGCAGCAGTGTTGCCTTCCCTACACCATCAAACCCTTCATAGATAAGGTATTGTGTGATGTTACACCTCTGGATGTTTGCGATGTATTATTAGGCTAGCCATACTTGTGGAGGTGACATGCAATGTATGAGTCAAGGCCTCGTGCTGTTATTATTTCTCTCATTAATTCATTATACAGGATACCGACGGTAGCCCCACCTACCGCCACCTCTTTGATTGCTGCTAAGAAGTGCAACAAGCTCATCTCCCAGACTAGGAAACTCATTTTATGTCTGGTTCACTCCCAAAGTAAGGGGAAGATCATCGCCACATCCATGACCACCACGAAAGGTTCCTCCACGCAGAAGCAACAGCAACAGAGGGATACAGTCATGAAAGAACACAGGAACAACTTCTCCTCACCCACAGGAGTACTACACAAGTTTTAGTTGCGGAACAAATTTTGGTTGCATCAGCAAAAGGAACGCCTTACCAGAACCCATCAGAAGCTCAGACCACTCCAACATGGTCCTTACACCATTACCAAGGCTGTGGGAAATAATGCTTTGGAGCACAACATTCCCTCAATCCTTTGCCTACACCGAGTGTTCAATGTGGACCATCGTCGACCATGCTTCCCATCATTATTGGACACATCCAAGATTGTAAAATAGCTCACCAGGGACCAAGTTCAGCAGATGGAGGAACTCAACGTAATGGGGACCATTGCTTCCTAAGAGGTGAGGAATGATCTAGGTGGATGTTGGTGGCCACCCACCTATCCCACTTGGACTCCCACAACTGTCTCTTTCAGTTTTTCAATTTCCATAATTGTAGCACAATTTACTATTTTTAGCAGTTTTTCGGGTCCCGATCTTCCGGAGCCATTTTGAGGCCCTAAACGACATTTTTTGGGAAATATGGAAGAATCATGGGTCCATGGACTGATGTTTCTTTTCCAAAAGTTTTAGTTCTCAGATATATCTTTCGAACGAGCTATTGTACACATCAAATAGAGATCGTATGCCAAAGTTACGACCCCAGGAAATTGATGTACCAATTTACCCAAATGGGGCCCACAGTTTGGCATTTCATCTTATAGGGTTAGGTTTTTGGATGCTAAGGGTTTTCCATTATTTCTCAACCTTCAAGCCTCATTGTAACACAGTTTAGAGGCATGTAGCTACCACATCTCTTCTCAGAGATAAGCTACCATCGCCCTAGCTGGTTTATTTCCATTTCTGTTTGTAAGCATATTTCAGTATTTTACATTAATTAAATGAAGTATTATTTCCGTTGCATCTCTCTATTTAAGGTTATCTCTGTAATTTGTTGCATTCCTATTTAAATATGGATTAGTGGTATCAGAGCAGTCTACCTTTTCTCTATTTTTCTTTGCATGTCCCCAACGAGGTTGGGATATAAGGAGTTAGGGCTTGAATTGGTCGAACCTTTGCAAGACCAACCTCACAAATCCCGACGGACTCTCATGGCGGATGAAAAGAAAGATGAGGGGGTAGGAGATCCTATCAAAATCTTGCTCGAAAAAGCCCTCAAGCGACAAAGGAACACGATGATGGACAACTTTGCCTAGATCCTTTAGCGGCTACCCAGGGGCGACGCATCGACTTCTAACAGGTACTCTGGAAACGCCACACCGTTTAAGGTACAAGTTAACTTTGAAATCCCCATATTCGAGTGTCAGATAGATGTAGATGCTGTAGATAAATAGTTAAATTTGCTAGAAGGGTATTTTTCGGTTCATGATTTCTCTAGTCAGCAAAAGATTATTTTTTCTCTTCTCAAGGCAACCCCCTACATCAAGGACTGGAAACCTACTACGAGCAGAAGGATGAAAGTACAGACTCACTATTTTCAACTGTACCCACTTGAAATTCCTTCCGGGATGCCATCAAGGAGTAGTACTACCCTGTCAAAAGCTATGAGGACAAATACATAAAGTGGATGACGTTGCGGCTGGGAAGTGACCAAGATGTGCCAGAGTTCACAAACATTTTTCATACCCTTCGCACACAGTTGCGTATTAAGCATTCTGAGCTACATTTGGTACTCAAATATCGCGGCTGCCTACACAGGTACATTCGGGAAGAGATGGTGTTCTTGAACATATCCTTGCTCAGCGCGGCGTATCTATACGCTGTCAAAATTGAGCAGAAGTTTAAACAAAAGAAGCGAGACTTTAGATCTGCAAATCCGAAGACTAAAGGACAAAGCCAAGGCGGGGTGATCGAAGACAACCTGTTGAAGCCACAATAAACGAACAACACCATGAAGTTGAAGAAGGACACAGGAAAGTGGTGTGAGTTCCACAAGAGCCCCACTCACAACACAAGTGAGTATCGGACCAAGCAGTCGCTGGTGGCTAAGTTGAAGGTTTCTGAATCAGATGCATGTTCTAACCCTGAGTTAGAACATGACAAGGGGAATGGCAAAGGGAAACAGATCATTGATGGAGAGCTCAGCGCCACTATTGCCACCGCCAAGATCCAGAAGAATAAGCCCAAAGATCCAGAAGAGGGGGAGCGTCTTTTCCAGTCACAGATGTGGGTGAAGGGTTCGTCACTGCAATTCATTATCGATAGTGGCAGCAAAAAGAACCTCATTTCAGCAGAGGTTGTGAAGCAGTTGGCCCTATCGACTACACCACACCCGCAGCCGTATAGTATCGGGTGGATTCACCAAGGATGGGATCTTCGAGTTCGGCAGCAGTGTCGCCTTCCCTACAACATCAAACCCTTCACAGATGAGGTATTATGTGATGTTACACCTCTAGATGTTTGCGATGTATTATTAGGCCAACCATACGTATGGAGGCGACATGCTGTGTATGGGTCAAGGCCTCGCGTTGTTATTATTTCTTTGGGTAATTCATTATACGGGATACCGGAGGTAGCCCCACCTACCACCACCTCTTTGATCACTGCTAAGAAGGGCAGCAAGCTTGTCTCCCAGACTAAGAAATTCATTTTCTGTCTGGTTCGCTCCCAAAGTAAGGGGAAGATCATCATCGCATCCATGACCCCCGCGAAGGGTTCCTACACGCATTAACAACAACAACAGAGGGATACAGTCATAAAAAAACATAGGAACAACTTCTCCTCACCCACAAGAGTACCAAGAAGTTTCAATTGGGGAACAACGTCTGGTTGCATTGGCAGAAAGAACGCCTTACTAGAACCCATCAGAAGCTTAGACCACTCTAACCTTTTCCTTACACCATTACCAAGGCCGTGGGAAATAATGCTTTGGAGTACAACATTCCCTAAATCCTTCGTTTGCACCGAGTGTTCAATGTGGACCATTGTCGACCATGCTTCCCACCATTACTGGACACATCCGAGATTGCAGAACAGCTCACCAGGAACCAAGTTCAGCAGATGGAGGAACTCAACGTAATGGAGACCATTACTTCCTAAGGGGGGAGGAATGATCCAGGTGGATGTTGGTGGCCACCGACCTATCCCACTTGGACCCCCACAAATGTCTCTTTCAGTTTTTCAATTTTTGTAATTGTAGCACAATTTACTATTTTTAGTAGTTTTTCAGGTCCTGAACTTCCAGAGCCATTTTGAGGCCCTAAACGACGTTTTTAGGGTAATATGGGAGAAACATCAAATGTTTCTCTTCTCAAAGTTTTATTTCTCGGATAGATCTTTCTAACAAGCTATTGTATGCATCAAACAGAGATCGTATGCCAAAGTTACGACCTCGGGAATTTGATATACCAATTTACCCAAATGGGGCCCATAGTTTGGCGTTTAATCTTCTAGGGTTAGGTTTTTGGATGTTAAGGTTTTTCCATTGTTTCTCAACAATAAATAGGCCTTCGATCTTTAGTGTAACACAGTTCAAAGACATGTAGCCACCACATCTTTTCTCAGAGATAAGCTACCATCGCCCTAGCTGGTTTATTTCTATTTCTGTTTATAAGCATATTTCAGTATTTTACATTCATGAAATGAATATTATTTCCGCTGCATCTTTGTGTTTATGGTTATCTCTATAATTTCTGTTTAAATCCGGATCAAGGTGACAGTGACTGTAACGTTTCACTATCGGGACTAGTGGTTGGTCATGGTTGTACTATATGATTAGAACTTTCACTTCTTAACATAATAGAGCCAATACGTTTCATGCACATGTTGTTATTGTATTTCAGCTATCTCGTTTACTCTAATGGTGTATGTATCTATTTTTTTACACATGCATGTATGGACACTTTCTGTATAAGTATGTATGAATCTTATTGACATGACATGTTGGTTTAACCATCACTTTGGATTGTTAGCTTACATTATTTTCAGCTTGTGATGCATCTTTGCTCATGTGTTCCCTTCTTAGCTGTGTGCTTTCACAAGTTTTCAAGGGGTGCATTCACCTCACTTTTTGTGTGTTAGAATCGTTCATACACCTTCTTTGGCTTGTTGCGCATGTCACACCCATGCAACGAACAAGGACATCTTACTTGCCTCTGTGCCGGTCAAGGCAATATCATATGACCCACTGCTGGGACTGCGCCAGTCAAGGCAATACCGTATGACACATTGCTGGGACTCTACACCAAACTGTCTGAGGTCTAGTTGAAAGATCCCTGAGATGTCGGCAGGTCAAACACCATCAACACTTTTATAAAAGATTTTCCTTTCACATTTCCCACATAAATTAGAAATATGTCTTGCCATAAGTAATATTCCAGCATCTCTGCTAAATATTTGTTCCTAGCTTTGTATGTCATATCAAAGTGACCTGATCAAGTACTATAAACAAACCGAGGCGACATGGATTTTCAACTCATTTTGAGAGTTTAAATATCTAACAAAACATAGTTAATGGAGTCGGAAAATGATGATGATTGATCAATAGAAATTAGGCATCCTGTGTTCTTATAGAAAAGTTAAGTCTCCATCCATCCATCTGTAGGTAATCGTTGAATAAAAAGAAGACTGCGGTTCGGCTTTGTTAGGTGAAGGAGAATGGGCATTTGGATGCGGTGGGATTCCACTCAAATTCTTCGTCTCCATCTCCCTCATCACTTATTTTATCTCCACTCCTGTTAACCATCGTTAAGTCCAGATCAGCGTCGAATCACGACTTAGCGTCCAATGGAGTCGCTGGCTATCATTTCAAATAGAAAAAATGTGTTGAAGTATAGTTATTTCACATATTAATTAGTGTGAGCAATCAGTGACACTTCATTGTTAGTTCAAGCTAATTTTCAAATTGCATTTCATTAACTTCTACTCATTCTATCATATATCAAAATTGTAGCTCAATCCTGATATCTAAAAACAAAAGAAAACCGCAGCTCAGCTATCAAATATGAAATCCGCCGACACGCTGTGAGATTAAGTAGCAGCCTAAACAACTCTACGTCCTTGAAGAAGTGAACGAGCTGCCCTTATCAGTAGTTAAAGTGGGAGTTAGTCTAGCAGCTATCCGTTGAATGAAATAAGGGTTTGAAGCTTTTTTTTTTTTAATAAAAGATTCTGAATTAGTACGTATTCGCGTGACAAAGTAATGAACATTTTTTAAGGCCAAAGCCTCTTATAACAATTCTTAAATTTTATTGTTTTCACTTATTATTTACATAGGAATTTGATTTTTAAATTTTATCGTTCTCACTTATTTTTCACAAAGGAATTTGATTTTTGGTATTATTATTTTTCAACTGTTTATGAAAATTCCAAAAAAAAATAAAAAAATATCTAGAACTGGATTAAAAAACTAAAAAATAAAATTGAAATTGAGAATAAAAATAATTAAAAAATTAAAAATTAAAAATAAAGGTTTTAAAATTAAAATATATATATATATATATACTTTTGGTTGAGTTTTTTTTTAAGTTTTTTAATTAGCTATTTTTTAAAGTGAAAACTGGTTTGACAATTGGGGGTTTCAGTATTATTAGTGTATAATTGAGACCTCTATAGTCATGGGGAGATATTATAGAAGTGAACAATGGCTTCCACCAGCAATTAGAATACACATGATCCAATATTCAATGACACCAATTATCCAATGTCTGCAATAAAGATAAATAGTTTTTCGAAGAATTTAGGCTGTTTGGGAAGTAGTAGTCACAAAAATACGAAAAACGATATGTTGAACATTTAGTAGTAATGAAAATAGCCCAAAGAGTTAGAACAACAAAAAGAAAAATAAAGGATTCAAGAAGACTATGGAGTCTACATAATGGAGTGGAAGACTCCATATCTCCTAATGTTACCACATCAACCAATGCCCATCAAGCTTGGGAGGTTTCGAGAAAGACCTACCAACTCACAGAAATGGTCAAGAATGTCTAGCTTCAGATTCTCATGAAGAATTTTGAAACTCTGCAAATGAAAGATGTTGAATCATAAGACCCATTTATGACTTAGGTTATGGAGGTAGTAAACCATATTAGAGATCATGGAGAGAGTGTGACAAACCAAAAATAGGTTGAGAAAAATCTCAGAAGCCTACCATTTTCATTTGACATTATTGTGACAACCATAGATGAAAATATGATTTGACATTCTTGTGACAACCATAAAATAATGTAAAGGCTCTATCCAATTTGCAGTTGAAGAACTAACAAATTCAAAGTTGAATCATGAGTCAAGTATTAAATGTAAAAATGACACATTAGAAAATACCTTTTAGAGTCAAGCTACAATTAGTAGAGGAAGAGGCAGAGGTAGTAGAAGCAAAGGCAAAAAATGAAGAGGATATTCCACCAGCATAGACAATGCATCAAGTAAACTTGAATAACCATAGGATCAAGCTCAAAACCAATGAGGAAGAGACAAAAACTATAGAGCGAGAGGAAAAATGGAGAAGTCATATGCATAATGTTACTACTGCAACAAGTATGACCATTTTTAAATTGAATGTAGGAAGAAGTAAACATATTTGAATAGAGACAATGAAAATGTTTCAAGCAACAATTAAGGTACAACAACATCTATGTCTCTTTGTTGTTCAGTAATTGAAGAAAACAACAATAAAGATCTATGGTTACTCGACAATGGTTACAATAACCATATGATAGGTAATAAAGACAAATTTTCAAGTTTTAATGAAATAGTTAAAACTCATATTAAGTTGGTTGATGATCATCTTGTTAATGCCTTACGTAAAGGTATTGTTACAGCTATAACCAAACCAAATGTAAAAAAAGACATTGGCGATTTTTTTATGTACAAAGTTTGAAACATAAACTATTAAGTGTAGGAAAAATGAGTGAAATTTTTTTGAAGTAAAGTTTGAAGGTCCTACACATCTTGATAAGCCACCCAGCCAAAGAGCCATATTAAGGATCCAAGTGACCAAAAATAGGTTGTTTCCTCTAGTCATGAGAAATGTTAAGAATTCGTTATCATATGTTCCATTTGTGACAAATTATGATGGAAATTGGTTATGAGATCTTAGATATGGCGAATAGGATTTTAATAATCTTGATATTTTGCAAAAATGATCTATGGTTCTAGGTGTACCTGTGATAAATTTGCATCATAATCCATGTGAGAATTGTATACTTGCCAACCACCAAAGTAATTCTTGTCAGAATGCCGCCATCTAAAAAGCGAAAATTCCACTTGAACTAGTACACATATATCTACGTGATTCAATGAAAACCCAGTCAATAGGAGGAAGATTTTGCTTTGTAGCTTTCATTGATGATTTCAACAAAATTACATGGACCTTATTGACATCAAAAACAAATATGATGCATTTGAAAAATTGAAGCAATTCAAAGCATGGTAGAGAAGAAAGAAAAAAAGAGAATTAAAGTATTAAGATAATATGGAGGAGGTGAAAATGATTCCGAAGAGTTTGTAGCATATTGCAAAGATCAAGGTATCAAGACATAAATTAATCAAGGTACACTCCATAAAAAAATGGTGTAGGAGAAAGAAAAAATCAAACTGACATGAATATGGAAAGAATCCTATTGAGGGGAAAAGATATGCTAAATGATTATTGAGAAAAAGAAGTTGCATGTTCAATTTATATTCTGAGAAGATATCCAACCAAAAGCATCAAAGATAAAGTTCCTTTGAAAATTGGGGTGATGTTAGGACAAAGAAATCACACTTGAAGATCTTTGGCTATGTAGTTTATACATATGTTCAAGAAGAAATGGGGAGGAAATTAGATGACATAAGTAAAGAATGCATATTTATTGGATATAGTGAAGAATCCAAGCCTTATAAATTGTGAAATTATGTCACCAAGAAAAAACTATTTGAGGTGATGTCAGATTCCTTGAAGATAAAGTATGGAATGATCAAGATTAAGGGAGAAAAATAATCAAATTCCTCTAGGGACATTTGAAACAAGTGATGGAACATAAGTAAAACACTAAAGATAAGGATTTGAATACCTAAAAGTTTCAGTTGAATGTGTAAACCAAGGAGAGCAAAATGTGCACAATCCATCCTCAAGTCGTCAATATGGATCCAAAATTCCACATAAAACAAGAAGTTTGAGAGATATTTATGAATAGCTAGATAATGAAAAAGTACATCTTGCTTTATTTTCTTTCCATCCAAAAACATTTTGAATAAGCAGTAAGAAAGAAAGAATGAGTTGAAGCTACGAAAGAATAAATTATACCATTCAGACGAACGATACATGGAGACTTATACATCTACAAAAAGTAAAAACAAGCATTAGATTCAAAAGGGTCTATAAGAACAAGTTTAATGAAAATGGGGAATTTGGAAAGCATAAAGCCAAATTCATAGCAAAAAGCTTTGCACAACCACCTGACGTGGATTATGAAGAAACCTTCGCTCAAGTAGTGAGATTGGATTATATCAAAACAATGTTAGAGATAGCGGTAATGAATCATTGGCCAATTTACAAAATGGATGTCAAAACAACATTTTTAAATGGGATGTTGTGTTGGAGTCACGATTGTCTTTATACCAAAAACCGTAGGTCTTAGTAAAAAAACACATTCCTAAAGTTAACAAAACCACGAGAGGCAGTTAATCACTCGTGAAAGACATAGGTAGCACTAGTTTATCCAATGTCCAACAATATCTCCCCCATCATGAGATGGGTGTGATTCAGACTGGAGTCCTTTGGTTGATCCAGGGGATCACTAAAGTATTCAAAATTTAAAGCATTCAAAAGTGATTGAAACATGTACCAAATCTTAGATATAGATGACATGAATCTATTGCAACTTGAATTGCTCAAAACCAATATTGTATGCTCCCGATATCGTGTTCTAATCGTTTTCCCAAATATGTAAAAATTTGCAGGTTGGATGCAGGACTTCTCACTAGGCAATTTGTACACTGACTCGGCATGCTAATTGGGTAGGCTAACTATACCTTGTGGGCTAATGGTAGGCTCCCAAGTGGCCTCACATGAATGGTTTTTTCTGGGAGCATTTAATTGTCGGTTAAGTTTTTATTGGGGCCAATGGTGGGATGCCACGTGACTGAGTCATGGGCTGCCATGTGGTACCCTCGTGTTCAACAAAAATTTTCTATGGCCGAATAGGCCTATGGGTAAATCAAACATGAGACCTATGGAGTGGCAACATAGAGCCCTACTGCTTCACTGTCGGGTGTAACTTAACATATGTAGTGGTGAATTTATATTTAAAGTTTCCACATTGTGATGTTGTGGGATGGGGTCAGGGCTAAGCCATAGCCCCTTGTCACCTTACCGCCCATGGGACCGTAGGCAGTAAGAGCTAAGGGCTTGGGCTTAGCCCCAACCAAAGGTTCTGACACCCACAGTTTATAACCACCAAACTAGAGCACCAACAGGTGGAGCCAGAAGAATAGGGACCAACCCACTGTCATAACACACTACCATGTAACCACAATAGTCACAACAAAGTGTTTAACAGTTGGGCGTGGAGAAAAAGGGATAAGGCCAGGCTTTATGGTGCTCCACAAAACCACTTCCTGATGAGCCTGGGGGCTATACCAATGGGGGTGGGTAGTTAGCCCTAGCTCCTGAGCGCATGGCCCCATGTGGCCCAATTTTTCCGCCTGCAAGACTTATTGGGCATTTAAATGATGCAGCAAAATGCACCCAATTCGCTGTGAATATCATAGGTGCCAGGTGGAATTATCTCTTGGAGATTTCAGAAAAGGTGGATTTGTAGGATGGATACCATATTAGTCTAGTTTGTAGATCAGATAGCAGGGAAAAGTTCTAGAGAGCATAACTTCTTCAGTTTTTGGCCAAATTGAGCCCAATAAGAGCCCAACTAAGGATTTTTTACTATTATGAATCCATTGGAGACATAATTTTTACATTCTAAGTACTTTAAATCGATGTAAACACAAATTTGATAACTCAATGAAAGAGGCCCAACATTGGAAGCTGGACTAGGAGATGTACCAGAAGAGAGGGGTAAACTCCCTTATCATTTTTGTTGTCATGTGTTTCTGATATGGCATTTTGTATTTGTTTTATGCTATTAACTAAGTTTTAAAACCATTATTTTATGTGTTTTATAAAGTGATCCATTACCTAAAATACATAAAAATTTAGCTTCACATCTTTACACAACCTTCAAGTTTGCATAAAAAATTATTTTAGTATCAACTCAAGGTTATTTTGAAGGTTTGATTTTGTTTGCAAGTGTTTTCTCATGCTCACAAGGTTGAATCTTAAAATAGGAGAAGGAGAACTTGTGGAGCCAAGGTCTAAAATTGTTTCAAGGAGAACACTCTTACCTCAATCTCCACTATACATGGCACATGAATAAGGTCCTGAAGTGTTCTATAAAGATGAAATAACATTAGGAAAATATTTCTTTGAAATGTCTGAAATGGTAAAAGCTCTTTGTGAGGAGAGGAATTCAAGGTTGCAAGGAAAGAGCTCAAAAGATCCAAAAGGATGTGGAGGAAAAGGAGACAAACCTCCAAAATGGAATGGAGGAAATGGTGAAAAGCCACCAGCTTCACCTCCATCCTCATCCTCATCTTCATCACCATCTTCTTCTACTTATTCTACCCTTTCACAAACACCTCCAAATTCTCCAAAGCGACATGGTAAAACTCCTTTGTTAAATCTTGACATAAAGTTGGAATTGCCTATGTATTATGGAGAGGTAAATGGTGAGGAATTTGATAATTGCGTTCGTGAGATTGAAGTGGATTGCAGATAAAAAGAATCAAGGATGATGAAGCCAAAATTAATCTTGCTTCTCTTAGGTTGGAAAGTGCAACACTGATTTGGTGGGAGGCCAAAACGCATGAGGACATGAAGAAAAATGGTAAGGTTTTATCCTCTTGGAGTGATTTTGTTGTTGCAATAAGAAGACAATTTTATCCATTAACATACATGCAAAAAACTATGATGTATTGGAAAAAATTTAGGCAAGCTAAGGGTAAAAATGTGCAAAACTATACTCGGGACTTTAGAAAAAGATCTTTGATTTGGGTATAGATTTGTCCTCCAAAGACACTCTACTAAAATACATTGGAAGTTTGCATAGTTAATTGAGACACACAATTCTCATGTTTAACCTTACAATTCTCATGTTGGAGGAAATGGCGGCAAGCAACTCATCTAGAAGAGAGAGGGAAGAATGTTTCTGAAGAAACTAGAGAGAAGTCATTTAAGTCTGGAGACAAAGGAAAATGGAAGTTCAATGGAAAGGATAAAATTAACGCTTCAATCAAGAAAGAGGGAGAAAAAATCACATGTAAGCGTTCTTCAAAGGAAGGTCGTGATGAAGACCACTGTTAGAAACTTATCCCGAGATGAGACCCAAAAAATTTAATAACAAGGACAATGAAAAGCCTGTTCCAACTACATAACAAGATCTAGGATCTGATTCTAGAGATGAAACAAAAATCATAGCCATGGGATTGAAAGGTAAGGATTCTATTACAAGTACTAGTTCTTCTAGAGAACCCATTCAAACTCAAAATGAAAGAGAAACAATAGATCTTTTCCATATTAGAGTCATTGCAAAACATAACAAACTAGATACCTTATTTGATAGTGGATCCCAAGCAAACCTTATTTCTGAAGAGATTGTCAAGAAGCTAAATTTGGAAACCATTACTCATCCTAAAACTTATCCTTTGGGTTGGGTATTTGGCAATGCCAAATTGCAAGTGACAAGAAAATGTATACTTAAATTCACTATCACTGCAAATTTTATTGATGAGGTAGAACTTGATGTGGTACCACTTGACATATGCGGGATTTTTTTGGGAACCCCATACTTATATGATAGGAAAGCCATCTTTCATCGCCATGAGAACAAGTATCATTTATTTAAAAATGGGATTGAGTATATTGTTAGATCACATTGAAATAAGTTGAATTTGTCTCTTGTGTATGCTGAACAAATGAAGAGGTTTGTTAATGCAAGTCAAAATTTTGCATTGTTAATGATTAAACATAAATATGTTGATGAATCTGAAGCCTCCAAGAATGTTATGCAAGATTAAAATCTGATTTAGTTGATGTTTTTAACATGTGATAATATGTTTCAGCAGTCTAACATGTTGCCTCCTAAAAGAGGAAAACAACATGAAGTTCATTAGCAGTAGGATGCATCACTTGTGAACATTGGTATGAACAAGATTCCAGTGTTGGAGAATGTTGGGATAAAGAAAAGATGTAAGAGCTATTTGAAAAATGGAACATTAGTTCTAATAAATATTGTTGTGGGTCTCCTAATGTTTTGGTTTTGAAGAAGGATGTTGCATGGTGATGGGGATCATAGTTGGTGAAGAGAGAAGCTAAATACAAGGCTAGACATGATTAGAATTGTGTTGACCATAGTTTTCAGGTTGGAAATGAAGTAAGGCTTTGCATCAGCAAAGAAAAAATTCGAGGTGAAAAGGACTTGAAATTGGGTAAGCCTCTTTTGATTGAATACCCAGGAGAGAATGTTCAGATTATTTCGACAAAAGTTTTCTCTCCTAAATATCTTGAAGAATTGCAGCAAGATTCTATCCTTGGGAGAAAATAAGAACTTCAAGAAGAAGGAACGAGAAGCACCTTCATATGGGGCTCAAACATACGAAACCAAGAAAAGAAAAATAGATTAAAAAGGGAAGGGTGAGGGAACTGTACCCTCATCTATTTTTTGCCTAAAAATAGTCTTTTGGAGGTCTACAAGCTTCTAGTTGGGAGGAGTGATCAAGGGGATCAGTAAAGTACTCAAAATTCCAAGTGTTCAAAAGTGCTCCAAACCTATAACAAAGCATAGATATCGATGATCAAAATCCAATGCAACTTGAATCTCTCAAAATCGATATCGTATGCTCCTCACTTTGCGTTCTGATCATTTTCCCAAACAGGTAAAAGTTTGTAGGTTGGATGCGAGACTGCTCACTAGGCAGTTTGTAAGCTAAGTGGGTAGGGTGACTGTACCTTATGGGCCAATGACATGTTTACAAGTTTCCTCATGTGATTGGTTCATTTTGGGCGCATTTTATTGGTGGTTATGTTTTTATTTGGCCCAATGGTGGGATGCCACATGGCACCTCGGGGGTGAACAAAATTTTTCTATGGCCGAGTGGGCCTCCCGATGAATCGAACACAAGACCTATGGAGTGGCAGCACAAAGCCTTACCACTCTGTTGTCTGGTGTAACTTAACATATGTAGTGTTGAATTTATATTTAAATTTTCCATGCTGTAATGATGGGGGATGAGGTCAGGGTTAAGCCCTGGCCCCTGGTCACCTTATCGCCCACAAGGCAACAGGAAGTAGGAGACAAGGGCTCGGGCTTAGCCCTAGTCCAAGATTCCAGCACCCACAGGTTATAACCACCGGATCGGAGCGCCAACAGGTGGGGGTGGAAAAGTAGGGACCAACCCAAGGTTACAACACACTATTGATGTTGTATGGTCCCGATATCGAATTCTCATCATTTTCTAGAAAATGTAAAAATTTGAAGATTAAACACAAGAATTCTCACTGGGAAGTCCATAGGTTGACAGGGCAAGGTGACTATACCTTGTAGGCCAATGTTAGGGAGATAAGTGGCCTCCTGTGATTGGTTTGTTTTGGGCACATTTAATTGGTGGTTAAGTTTTTATTTTGGCCAATGGTAAGACACCAAGTGGCCTAGTCATAGGGTGCCACGTAGCACCTTGAAGGTTAAAAAAAATATTCTATGGCCAAATGGGTGTCTAGGTGAACCGAACACAAGACCTATGGAGTGGTAGTACAGAGCGTACCACTCCACTGTGAGGTGGAACTTCACATATGTAATGGTGAATTTATATTGAAAATTTTCACATTGTGATGTTGGGGAATGGGGTCAGGGCTAAGCCTTGGCCCCCAGTCACCGTATTTCCCACAAGACTGTAGAAAGTAGGAGCCGAGGGATCAGGATTAGCCCTATCCCAAGATTCCAACACCCAATTTATTTCACCTCTTTGACTTGGCTCCTTATTTCTCCAATTTACTTCTCCATAAAAAATTAACCTCAAGCCTCGCTTTAAAAATCCAAACTTTTATCTCAAGTCAAATAACATGGTGGCAAGCATAATGGTGAATAAAATATTCACTTTCACGTGAATTGTGATGCATCCCCCCCAACTAGAATTGAAATATAGGTGCTCCAATGAGAAGGATTACACACTGCAACTACTCGTTTGGTTTAGAAACAATGACACAGAAAATTCACTGATCCAATACTTTCACACCTTAGGAAAAAATCATTTCCTCCTCTTACACTGACTGGAAAAACCCTTCTGCCTCATCTCAATGTCATATAATGGAACATATCTCCTCTTTGTTGTCATTTTAGTTTGTATCTGCGTTTCTTCCAAATGAACCAACCACTCAGTAAATTCACCCACACCTTTTAACCCAGATCCTGGATCTAGATTTGGCTTCTCATATTTTTTTATTACTATAGCATGAACACAAGATCTTTGTCACTATGCACAACACAAAATTTTTTAGCACAATGATTAATATCATTTTTACAAAGTTTTACAGTGAGTCGTTATCTCCACTACTCGCATAGTTTCAGCACAACAATCAACTCCATAACTTAGATAGTTCTTTATGCAACAACCTTGCAACAACAATTCTCAATTGGGATCAAGAAATAAATTTAAATTTTCAAAAGATAAAAAGAAAAGTAGCCAAAATTTGTGATGAGAACTCTCCACAACCCGTCATAGCTCTTCATGCAAAATTGTGGCGGGATCATCGGTCATAGATGTTGTAGTGATTTGATGAGGATCCACTCTTCTTCCCCAAGCACGATCGACCTTTGAAACTCTTCTGTACCAAATAAATACCATAAAAAGATCTTAGATCTATATCTCAAAAATATCAACCCTCTTGCAAGATCATCTCCAAAGCAAGCTCCAAAGGAACGACATAGGAAATTTCATCGATGGCCTAAAAATTGAGCAAGCTCCAAAGAAACCACACTGGGAATTTCACTGATGGCCTAAAAATTGTCATTAACAATCCAGATCTAGCCTATAAAAACTCAACCTTATAGATAGGAAGCACAACATGGCCTCATGACCCTCGCATATATATTTCTCTTAGATCTCATCCCTCGCTGGCTTCGTTACCATTATACAAATCACAGAGTTTAACATAGCGGAATGCTTTATTAATTCAAGCCTAACCCTACACACTCTTTTACATAAAATACATTACAATGTGTCCCATTATAAAACTATGTGATCACTAGACTCGATGGACATAACAACATGGACGATACACACTTTGACTCACCTACAACTCACTTATATTGGAAAAAAAATTACTTCTCGAACAACGCCTCGTAACTCACATAGATCTATATCATTTCCTTACAACTAAGAAGACAACTCAAGAAACATATCACATTTCCAGACTCTTTCATTTCTACATTATTCTCAAACATGTAACCACTCTTCTAAACAAGGCCATGATGAAGACCACTGTTGGAAACTTAATCTTGAGATGAGACCCAAAAAATTTAATAACAAGGAGAAAAAGAGATTTTTGCAACTACACAAAAAGATTTAGGATTTGATTATAGAGGTGAAACAAAAATCATAGTCATGGGATTGAAAGGTAAGGATTCTATTGCAAGTACTAGTTCTTCTAGCAAACCCATTGAAACTCAAAATTAAAGAGAAAGAATATAACTTTTCCACATTAGAGGCACCACAAAAAAAAACAAAGTAACAAAAAAACATTCTTTCCAAAGACATTGTAAAAAAGCTCAATTTGGAAACCATTCCTCATCCTAAACCTTATCCTTTGGGTTGGGTATGTGATAATTCAAAATTTCAAGTGACAAGAAAATGTATACTTAAACTTGCCATCACTACAAATTTTATTGATGAGGTAAAAATTGATGTGGTAATAACTGACATATGTGGGATTGTTTTGGGAAGCCCATACTTATATGACAGGAAATTCATCTTTCATCGCCGCGATAAGAAGTATCATTTGTTTAAAAATGTGATTGAGTATATTGTTACAGAAAATTGTAGGAAGTTGAGTTTGTCTCTTGTGTATGTTGGACAAATGGAGAGGTTTGTTAATGCTAGTCATAATTTTACATTGTTAATAATTAAACATAAAGATGTTGATGAATCTGAAGCCTTCTAAGAATGTGATACAACATTAAAATCTGATTTAGCTGAAGTTGTTAACACACTTGACAAGATGTTTCACGAGTCTAACATGTTGCCTCCTAAAATAGGAAACCAACATAAAATTCATTAGCAGTAGGATGCATCACCTATGAACATTGGTATGAAAATGATGTCAGTGTAAGAGAATATAGGGATCAAGAAGAAGATGCAAGAGCTACTTGAAAAGGGAACATTAGTTCTAACACATCTTCTTGTGGATCTCCTAATTTATTGGCTTTTGATAAAGATGGTGCATTGCGATGGCGATCACATTTGGTGAAGGGCGAAGCCAAATACAAGGATAGAAATGATAAGCATTGTGTTGACCATAGTTTTCATGTTGGAAATGAGGTAAGGCTTTGCATCAACAAAGAAAAAATTTGATGTGAAAAGGACATGAAATTGGGTAAGCCTTATTTGATTGAAGAACAACGAGAGAATGCTAAAATTCTTTCAAGAGAAGTTTTCTCTCCTAAATATCTTGAAGAATTGCATCAAGATTATATCCTTAATAGAAAAATAAGAACTTCAAGAAGAAGGAATGGGAAGTACCTTCATGTGGGGATCAAAGGTAAATAACCAAGAAAATACAAATGGATTGAAAAGGGAAGGGTGAGGGAACTATACCCTTGTCTATTTGTTGATTGAAAATCGTATTTTGGAGGTCCAAAATCTTCTAGTTGGGAGGAGTAATCCAAGGAATCATTAAAGTGATCAAAATTCAAAGTGTTCAAAAGTACTTGAAACCTCTACCAAAGCATATATCTTGATGACCTGAATCGAATGCAACTTGAATCACTTGAAACTGATATCTTATGCTCTCGATATCGCATTTTGATTGGTTTCCTGAACATGTAAAAATTTGCAGGTTGGATGCATGATTGCTCATTGGGCAGTCCATACACTGACTAGATAGTGTGACTGGGCAGTGTGACTATACCTCATGGGCCAATGTCAGGCTTCCAAGTAGCCCCACATGATTGGTTGATTTGGGCGCATAATGATTGGTGGTTAAGTTTTTATTTGAGCTAATAGTGAGATGCCACGTGGCACCCCGGGGTTAAATTTTTTTTTTTTAATGGCCGAACAGACCTCCAGGTGAATCGAATGTGAGACCTATGGAGTGGAATCACATAGCCTTACCATTCCTCTTTTGGGTGTAACTTAACATATGTAGTGGTGAATTTATATTTAAAGCTTCTGCATTGTGATATTAGGGGATGGGGTTGGGGCTAAGGCCTGGCCCCCAGTCACCTTACTGCCGACTGGACTATAGGAAGTAAGATTCAAGGGCTTAGACTTAGCCCCATCCCAAGGTTTCGGTACCCATAGGTTGTAACCACTGGACTAAAGCACCAACATGTGTGGGTGGAAGAATAGGGACGAACCGACAGTCGTGACACGCTACCATGTAACCACAGTAGTCGTAGCAGACTATTTAGCGATCAACTGTAGAGAATAAGGGATAAGATTTGGTTTTATGGCACTCCATAGAACCACTTATTGACAAGCCTAGAGGCTATGCCGATGGGGGCAGGAGGTTAGCCCCAACCCTCAGGCGCGTGGCCCCATGTGGCCCACTTTTTTCACCTATAGTCCTTATTGGGCATTTAAATGAGGAAACCAAATGCACCCAATTCAGTGCGAATCTCACTGGTGCAAGGTAAAATTATCGCTTGGCTGTTTGGGAAAAGGAGGATTCATAGGATTAATAGTATATCAGTCTAGTTTGTAGGTCAGTTAGCGGGGAAAACTTCTAGAGAGCATAACTTCTTAAGGTTTTGGCCAAATTGATCCGAACAAGAGCCTAGCTAACGATTTTTGGCTATTCTGAAGCCATTGGAGACATATTTTTTACATTTTAAGTATTCTAAATCCATGTAAACATAAATTTAAGCACTTAATGAAAGAGGCCCAACATTGGAAGCTGGATCAGGAGATGTAGCCTAGGATACAAGTGAACTCCTTTAACATTTTTCTATCATGTGTTTCTGATATGGTATTTTGTCTCTCTCTTATGTTGTTAAGTAATTTTTAAGCCATTATTTTATGTGTTTTGGAAAGTGATCCATTGCCTAAAATACATAAAATTTTAGTTGCAAATCTTTCCATCACCTTCAAGTTTGCATAACAGATCAGTTCATACTACAAGAAGCAGGAGCCGAGGGCTTGCGCTGAGCCCCAGCCCAAGGTTTCGACAACCACAAGTTGTAACCACTGGGCTGGAGCACCAAAAGGTGGGGGAAAAAGAACAAGGACAATCCCACAGTTGTGGCACACTACGATGTAACCACAACAGTTGCAACACAACGTTTAATAGTGGGGTGTAGAGGATAAGGGATAAGCTCAGGTTTTATGGCGGTCCACATAACCACTTGCTAACGAGCCTGCAAGCTAGTTTGACGAGGGTGGGTGATTAGCCCTAGCCCCCAGGCGCATGGCCCCATGTGGCCCAATTTTTCTGCCTACAAGCCTTATTGGGCATTTAAATGAGGCAATAAAATGCAACCAATTCATTGTGAATATTGTCAGTATCGGGCAAAATTGTCACTTGGAGGTTCTAGAAAAGGTGGATTCATAGGATGGATAGCAGATCAATCCAGTTCGTAGATTAGTTAGCAGGGAAAACTTCAAGAGAGTATAAATTATTCAATTTTTTGACAAACTGAGCCCAACAAGAGCCTAGTTGGGAGTTTTTTATTGTTCTTAAGCAATTGGGGAAATAAGTTTTACATACTGAGTACTGTAAATCCATGTAAATGCAACTTTGAGCACTTAATGAAAGAGGCCCAACATTGGAAGTGGATGAGAAGATGTAGCCCAGTAGGGGTGAACTCTATAATTTTTTTTATCATGTGTTTCTAATATGGTATTTTGTCTCTGTTTTATGCTGTCAACTAAGTTTTTAAACCATTATTTTATGTGTTTTGCAAAGTGATCCATTGCCTAAAATACATAAAAAAATTCTTTCAAATGTTTCCATCACCTTCAAGTTTGCATAATCGAACATTGGCTCTGATACGACTTGTTGGAATCGCGATTTCTGTTACACGAAAACCTACAGGTGTCAGTAAACAGACACATCGCCAGAGTTAATGGATATTCAAGAGGTGATTAAGAACATGTAGAAAAACATGTGGGGTGTGCAGGTTTATCTAATGTCCAAAATGTTGAAGGAAGAAGGATATGTATATCAGCCTATATGGTATGAAATCGAGGGCCAAGAATAAAAATTTCATAGGTTAAAGAAGGTTTTGTATAGTCTAAAAGAAAGCCCCAGAGCAAGGTACGACTTAATTGATTCATATATTATCAACAAAGAAGTCACTCAAAGAGTGAATGAACCCACTCTCTATACAAAAACAAATATGCAGGGTAATATTTTAATTGTTTTCATTTATGTTCATGATATGATTTACACACAAATTTTGCAACTTCAAGAATTTCATATAACCATGTAGAAGGAACTTGAGGTGACAAATCTTGGTCTCATGAAATATTTTCTTGGGATAGAAGTTGAACAATACTAAAAATGAACATCCACTATTGAATGACAGTATGAAAGGGACATTTTGACAAGATTCAGGATGAGTCAACGGAAGCTAGTAAACACACTAATTATCCTAGGAACCAAGCTAAGAAAAGATGAAAACAATCCAATAGTTTATTCCACTTTGTATAAGCAAATAGTAGATAAATTGAAGTATCTCACAACAATAAAGCTTGACATAGTGTTTTTATTTATTCGTATATCTAGATTCATGGAGTCACTAGAAGAAACTCATTGGAAAGTAGGAAAAATCATTTGAAGATATATTGCAAGAACAATACAGTATGGAATTTTGTAAACTAGTTCAAAGGAAGACCATCTTGTTGGCTCCAAAAGTATGGACTTTATGGGAAGTATTGATGAGAAAAAGAGTGCCCCAGGTTATGCATTTCACCTAGGTGTAAGACTTATTTCATGGGAATCCAAGCGGAAAGTCACTGTTGCCATTTCATTAGCAGAAGTAGAGTATGTAGTTGAAATAGGAGTAGCATGTCTAAAAGTATGGTTGAGAATAATGATACATGATGCTGAGCTTGAAAAGAAAAAGGATCCAACTCCTATTTTATGTAATAATAATTCATCTATTTTAGTTTCTAAAAATTATTTGTTTCATTGCAAAATTAAACACGTTGAAACTAGATATGACTCAATTCATGGTCTTATCAATAGTATGGATGTATCCCTTCAATTTTGTTGATCTAGAGGTTAGCTAGAACATATCTTAACCAAGCCATTGGAAATAAAGTTTTTTGAGTTTTAGTGATAACGCTTAGACATTGCCAGTAAATGTAACATTTGATATTAAGGAGGTTTGTTAAAGTACAATAATCTCCCATGTTAACTAGAGTGAGAAATTAGTCGCACGTTAACTCCAGTGAGACACTCAGTTGTTACTTCAATGCAATTTTAAATAATTGTTATTTTTAGAGTTCGTTAATTGTAGATAACTCTTAGATCTAACAATTTTACATAATGCTACAAACTTTCCATGCATTATAAAAATGATTTAATGAATAAAAGGGAAAGCTATGCCCCAAAGATTTTTGCATTGTCTTCATTAGTGTTTGTGCCTATTCATTCTATGAAAATAAAAAATTGAAAATATGGTTTGGTAACACTCCCAGAGATCAACTTTTTATTTATTTTCACACTTAAGAAATCAAGAACAACTTATTGAGTGGCTTATGTGTAGAAAATATTGAACGACAAATCGAATTTTCAATAACTACAACTTAAATAATTTCACAAACATTGAGAATTATTTTTGAAAGTTTAAGCACATATTTATGTGATTATTTTTTCATAGCTAGCTTCAAATAACTTGTAGATATTTGTACACACACGTCATTAAAAATACATGTACACATCATAATTTCATGGTATTAAATTTAAGTAAGGAGAGAGGTGTTTTAGTATTTGTTGTGAGAGATAGATTTGTAAAGTTAAACTCAAATTCTAATTTGGAGCCTATTTATTTTTAATTTCTTTTCTTAATTGTTCAATGTATGTGTCTCTCTTTCACGGCTAGATTTCCTTTTAATCTAGTCAGATTATGATTTCCTTTACACATAAAAATAGAAGTATGGGCATTCCATTTGCTAGCCGAGGCATTTTCATTTTTTTTGTGTTTTGAATTCATGACCTAAGCGCAATGCTCTAAATTTCTTTCATTAGAATCCATATATTCATGTAGTAGTTACAGTACTTAAGATATTTCATATTAATGTGGTTTAATGATGTTTATTGCATAGTACTTAAGATATTTCATATTAATGTGGTTTAATGATGTTTATTGCATATTAATGTAGTTAGGTATCATAATATAATGAAATTTAATTTAGTTGCAAGCATTATTTTATTGGACAAATAGGTTGTAAATTATTACAGTAATAGATAACAACATATTGTCTATAATACACATACACATATATGAGAGGGAGGAAAATATAAAAAAAATAATGGAGACAACCAATGTCCACTTTATTGATATACAACAACACTACAATATCTTATTTTCCTCCCTTTCTCTTTGTTAAGACCAATGCCATATTTATATACATGGTTCAATTACATGGTAATTGTGACTACCTAACTACCTTGATCATATGACTTGATTAATGAGTTAACTATCTTGCATTTCTTACTAGGAAATTGACTCTATTAAACTTAGGTCAATTGTAAGATGTAGTCAATAGAATTGAGAAGCCCTTCCAACATCTCCACCCACCTCAAATCATTTCAAGTTATACGAAAGAGTGAGATGTGGATTTATGTTAGAAAATTTAATATATATATTACAATATAGAAGAATTTATAAGATTTATAAAATTATGTTATCTTAGCTCTATTGCTACTATGGTTGTGTATATGCTTCTTGATTGGCCAATGAGCCCTTTTTTCCCTATGTTTGGATTGTTGAACTCCAAGGAAAGGATTTATTTTTGTGTCCTACAAATTGCACTCTTTTCTAACCTTGTTTTTATCCATGTGTAGAGGGGTACTTCATTTCTTAATGGTCTGACCCCTTTCTATTTCCAATGCTACATTGTCCAATAACATCCTTTCACCCATATTTTTTGTAATTCTGATTGTTGACTTCGTGTTGGAAAATTTAATTCTATCATGCAAGGAGAAAAGAATTGGAAATATAGAGAAGTTGGAGAAGATTGAGTATGTGTTAGGGTCCAACCCTAACTCCCTTATTCATGTAATAAGCATCATAAGAGTCATAGTTAGTAGGCTGAGTCAATAAAGCCTATAAGTGTTATCCGCATTAATAATAATTCTAAGTGGTTGACCAACATTATAGAAAAGGGACCATAATTAGTTATAAACAGACCATAATCAATAAATAAAGTGGTTAACCCGTGTTATGCAAGGGACCACTAGTAGTTAGGGTTTTAGATGTCATAAAGCTATAAATAGTTTTAGGTAACAAGGCAAGAAATATCAAGTCTTATTGTAATTGAGCTATGCTCTATTGGAGGTTGCCCCTTTGAAGATGGAAGTGAGCATTGTATTCTACTTCTGAATAATAAAATATCTTTGCAACTTGTGTCATTTCATGTGATATTTCTATGTTTCAAGTTATATTGTTTTGTATTTATAGTATTCTAGTTTTCTCACAGGTTCAGTGCATAAAGAGTCGTATCAGAGCACTTTCTAGGGCCAACTATACCTTCAATTTTCACAGATTTTTTTTATGCTGATTACGTGCTCTGATGTCTTTAAACCATAGGATCTATCATTAAGAACATAAACCTTTGGATTTTGGGAAGCGTATATGTAGGAACTATAAGAGGTGCTCAGGTTTATTGGACTCCCTTGTAACCCCCATGGGTACCCCTTCGAGTAGTAGCACATTAGATAGAACCCCGCACAAACTTCACTTCCACATACCCTTAGGTATATTGGAAGCCCTCTATGGTAACCTAAAACCTTACGTTGGATAAGTCATCGGTCGTCTTACTTCTACACTACATTGAGAAAAGCACGTGGGGCAATTACTCGCACATACAATAGGATGGTCGGGTAGTACGGCTAATGGTATGGTCGATCCTCCTTAGTTAGCACCCTAAAAGATTGGGCCGAGTACTATTGTTAGACCCCTTCATATATTGAAACATGTAGCACCTGACACCCCTTTGAGACCATAGTTCCCTCATCTATTTGAATAACCCCCCCCCCCCCCCCCCCCCCCACCTTTTCTTCTTAATTACATCCAGTTGTTGGTGTTTGACTTCCACTGTATAGATCAGATCTAGTAGTTGGGGTTATGCCTTTGTCGTATAGATCAGATTCAATAGTTGGGGTTTTCACAATGTAGATCACACTTTGTGTGCAGTGGGGGTTTTGGCTGCCACAATCCAAATAAGATTGTTGCATCACATTCTATAGTAGGAAGACCTTGGGGTTTATGTTACTAGAATCTAGACCTGATTTCCGCAGGATATTTATTAGTATCAAGATTTCTTGAATTTCTCCACTGCATTATTGATTAGTTAGGAGTAAAACTCCTTTTAGAGTGAACAAAAAAGTCTGGTGCCATCTGGAGACGCTTACAAGAGACCTAACCCATAATATTTAGGATGACAAGTTGGTCGCATTGGTACTATTCACTTTTAAGCCCCCAATTTTCAGGTGGTCCCATATTTTCTGACACAGCTTCAAGTGACCCACATCACTAGACTCCTAATATTTTCCTCTTTCCAAGAATACTACTCTTAAGTAATATCAAAATTTGACCATGGCTAGTGTATGCTTGGTACCAGGTGTCAAGTTATGGTTGTGAAAAAGGCTACCAAGAAGGCCAACAACCTTAAGAAAAAATTCAATGACTTCTGAGTGTCTATTACCTCCCAACTCACAAAAGTATTGGAAGCTATACAGGTGCTTCATGAACCCATAAGGGAGGAACATAGTGTTGATGCAAAAATAGAAGGAGAATACAACCATCACATTCATTTTCATGGAGATCACCAATCTTCGAGCCACCAGACACCCAAGCTAGACATGTACAAATTTGATGGCTATAACCCCATAGTATGGGTGGCACAAATGGAACAATATTTCCTCATTGATAATATATGGGAGGATGGAACTAAAATACATGTGGGAGCCCTTTACTTGTACAAAGAGTCTGAGATGGAAGTGGTGGCAGTGGAATCAGAAAGGTTATTGTAGAGAAGCAAAGTTGGAACATGTTCTCAAAATCCATTTGTGACCGATTTGATCACGAATCTCACTTTTTCGGTTGTCTCACTAAGCTCTAGAAAATAGGTATAGTAAGGGACTACATTGAAGATTTTGAACAATTGGCCATCAGAACTGAAGGACTAAGAGATTCCTTTTAATTGGAATGTTTCATTAGTGGCCTAAATGAAGCCATCCAAGCCCATATCTGAATGTATCACCCAACTACTTGGTTGGATGCATGCCCCAAGGACTTAGATGTAGAAGTCGCCTTAAATGCCTAGTCCAGTCATCCAAATTTCGTTGCAAAGGAATGTCCCACCCATGCTATGGGCACCACCCAAACACTTGAGGTTCAAAAGGTGTCATTGGAAGAAATGGACAAAAGAAGGAAACAAGGACTCTGCTACTACTATGGTGACAAGTACTGTCTAGGACATAAATGTAAGGAACCGAAATTGCTTCAAATTGATGCTACTAAAAACAACTCATCCAATGAAGCTCCATCCACTGAAGTGCCCGATGAAGAAGTAGGTGAACCCAAAACTAACCCAGAAAATGATCTCATAGCTATGCTAGATGAGTTAGTTATATCACTACATGTCTTGGAAGGAATTTTTTCACCCCAAACACTCAAAATCCAAGGTTTTATTAAACATCAACCAATAGTGGTGTTGATTCAGAGTGGAAGCACACATAATTTTGTCCATAAGAGAGTAGCAGAATGCATTCATTAATTTGTATGGGTGGTATATAACTTCGAAGTCATTGTTGATGGGCGGGGCATGAAATGTGAAGGACGATGTGAAAATATTAATCTTTAGACGAGGGATTATCACCTCAAAACCCAAATGTGTTCCATTAAAATGGGTGGTTGCAACACTGTCATTAGTGCTCAATGGCTCTACACATTGGGCCCTATCACAATATATCTTTGTGAGTTATATATGAGGTTTAAGTAGACCAACCACACTCATACATTAAGGGGAGTTCGAGAAGGTGATCCTACTATCATTAGCTCACATTGAATTGAGAATCTTTTAAAAATGGGTTATCATAGGGTAGTATCCCAATTTAATGTTATCTAGGCCATTGAATCCAGTCCTCCTCATATTCATCATGATATGCAATAGGTATTAGATCACCACCAGTGAGTCTTTGACAAATCTAAGGAGCTCCCACCCTCTAGTGGTGAACATGATCATAGAGTCCCTTTTCTCTGGGGTGCCCAACCACCAAATGTCCAACCAAATTCATATCCTTTTGCACAAAAGAATGAAATTGAAAAAATCATCAAGGAACTCCTCGAATTTGATGTTTTTGGTCCCAACACTAGCCTCTTTCATCTTGAGTAGTCATGGTTCTAAATAAATATGGAGGATAGTGCATGTGTCCTAACTTTAGGGCCCTTAACAAGCTCACTATCAAGGAAAAATTTCCTATTCCAGTATTTGATGACCTGCTTGATGAACTGCATGGTGTTAAATGTTTTACCAAGAGAGACCTCCACTCGGGCTATCACCAAATATGCATGAAGGAAGTTGACATTCCCAAGGCATTGTTCCACACTTATGAAGGCCATTAGGAATTCATGGTCATGTCATTTGGTCTTTGTAATTCTCCATAAACTTTTCAGAGCCTCATGAACCAGCTTCTAAAACCATATCTCAGAAAATTTGTCATGGTCTTTTTCGATGACATTCTCATCTACAACATAACATGGGACAAAAACCTTTAACATTTTAAGCAGATATTGCATCTACTCCAGGATCACAAATTATTTGTCAAATTATCCAAGTGCTCCTTTAGCATGGAGGAAGTAGAGTATTTGGGACACATTGTGGGTTGTGACGAAGTGAGGGTTGATCCAAGAAAGATTCAAGAAATGCAATATTTTACCCAACTAGAAACCATGGAGAGTTTACAAGGATTCTTGGGTCTCACAGGCTACTATCAAAAATTTGTTCGCAATTATGGATGCATTTCTAGACCCCTCACTAATATTCTTAAGAAAAAATAATTTCTCTGGACTAATGCAGCTCAACAGACCTTCTTGTCAACCAAACAGGCCACATGCTCCATTGTAATATTGGCCTTACTAGACTTCACCAAATGTTTTGTGATTGAATGTGATGCTTCAGGTATGTGCATTGGTGCAATATTAATGAAGGAAGGTATGCCATTCGATTTCATCAGTCAACAACATAGTGGAAAACATCTGGGTCAATCTACATATTTGAAAGAAATGATGGCCATCTTACATGCAGTAGACAATTGTTGACCATACTTACTGGGGCAACATTTCCAAATCCACATTGACCATCATAGCCTAAAATAATTTATAGAGTAGTGTCTATCTTCGCCTCAACAAAAAAATGGCTTGCAAAAATGATGGGATATGATTATGAAATAATTTACAAGGAGTGTGGAAATTTGGTTATGGATGACTTATTGTGCTAGTTTGAGGACGAGGGAACCTTGTTATCCCTCTCTCTACCCATACTAAATTAGATTGAAGAAGTTGGTCACGAATGGTTCTCCAACTCATTAACAAATTACGACCATGTCCTAATTACTTAGAGGATTATTCTTAGAAGGATGAGGTTGTCCACTATAAGGATAAGGTGGTGTTGGACCAAACCTCCACCCTTAAACCTCACATCTTGTAAGAGCCATACTCCTCTGCCATTGTTGGACATTCAGGCTTCCAGAAGACTTATGCATACGCACATTGCTCTTTCTTTTGGACTAGCATGAAGCATGACATTCTTAGTTTTGTAGATGAGTGAGAAGAATGTGAGTGAAACAAAGGGGAAATGATCAATCTACTAGGAACCTTGCAACCCTTACTAGTCCCTTCTGTCATTTAGAAAAATGTTTCCATGAATTTCATTAGCGGTCTCCCAAAGTCATGGAACAAATACATCATCATGGTGGTTTTTGACATAATTTCCAAATATGCTAATTTTTTCACTCTACCACACCCATTTACCCCAACATTGGTGGCCCAGGTTTTCATGGACCAATTATTCAAACTTCATGGCTTTCCAACTTCCATTGTGTTTGATTGAGACCCCATTTTCATCAATAATTTTTGGCAGGAACTTTTCAAGCTAGGAGGAACACACCTTCAAATGAGTACAACCTATCATCCACAAACTGATGGTCAAACATAAGATGTCAACAAATTTTCGCAGACCTATTTGTGGTGCTTCACCTTAGACAAGTAACATCAATGGGCATAGTGGTTTCCTTTATCTAAATGGTGGTATAATACTAACTATAATGAAGCCACCAAGATGACTCCCTATCAGGAAGTGTATGGACAACTACCACCTTCAGCAACATCTTATATCTCTAGATATTCCAAACTACATTCAGTTGATCAACTCCTACAAGACCATGTCACCATGATTGTTCATCTCAAATATAATCTTCATGAAGCTCAAAATAAAATGAACCAGCAAGTTTACCAACACTCTTTAGAGAGGTAATTTCAAGTAGGTGACCAAGTATTTCTATGACTCCAACATTATAAGCATACCTCTATCAAAGGAAAGGGCTGCCAAAAACTAGCCCCAAAATTCTATGGGTCTTATCAAGTACTTCAATGTATAGATGTAGCTGCTTACAAACTGACCCTTCTGACTACTTCAAAAATCCACCCAGTCTTCCATGTATCCTTCCTTGAGAAAGATGTGGGAGAAAATTGCATGGTTGAAATTAGTCTGCCAAAATTTGATGAGGAAGGTTCATCGTGGCTATGACCTAAACAAGTTCCCGATACTCGTGAAAGACATCTCCACAATTGCACGATCAAGGAAGTCCTAAATGAGTAGAAAGATACCTCTCTAAAAGATACGATATGGGAACCAAACAATATTCTTACACAGTTTTTGTAGCTTCACCATTGAGGAAAAGTTTTTTTTTTTATGTGGGAAGCATGTTAGGGTCCAACCCTAACTCCCTTATTCATGTAATAAGCCTTGTTAGAGTCATAGTTAGTTAGTTGATTCAATAAATTCCATAAGCGTTTATCCACATTAATAATAATTGTAAGTGGTTGACCCACATTATAGAAAAGGGACCACAATTAGTTATAAATGGTCCATAGTCAATAAATGAAGTTGCTAACCCATGTTATGGAAGGGACCACTAATGGTTAGGGTTTTGGATGTTAGAAAGCTATAAATAGTCTTAGATAGCAACGAAAGAAGTATCGAGTCTTATTGTAATTGAGATTTCCTCTGTTGGAGGTTTCCCCCTCGAAGAAGAAAGTGCACATTGTACTCTCCTTCTGAATAATAAAATATCTTTGCAGTTTGTCTCATTTCATGTGATATTTTTGTGTTTTGGGCTATATTGTTTTGTATTTCTAGTATTCTACTTTTCTCGCAGGTGAAGTGCATAGAATTATGGGGCCTAGGTTTATGATGATCTTATATTCCAGAAATTTTTGTTTTACGAATGTAAAGGGAATAAGTTGAAATTTATAGTCAAAATATGTCGATTCATTGAGTATTGATTGAACTTTCACCCATGTAAAAGTCATTTGTGGATAATATTCGAGTTTCTTTGTCAATGTACCATATTTCACCTTGTACATACTAGGGTTGCATTGACCTTAAAATAATTTTTTCTATTATTCTTCTTTCTTTAGGTGGTCAAGAGCCTTGTTTGCTTCCATATGTCTTCTTTTCCCGTCTTAGAGCCATTTCATTTATTCATAAATCAATGCATATTTGACTTGTTTTTGTAAAAGTACTTAGGTTGAAAGCAATTGCTAAGATCTTAAGTCAAAAGCAAATTTCTCCTTATCGATTAGGTCCTTCATAGGGACCTGGTGAACTTTTATAGGGTTACATGTAGATGTGAAGTAGCTTATCCAATTGTTCAATATGGTTGAGATTATTATGTCTTGTTGCATGGTTTCTTCAAATGATTGTTGAGTTTGTATGAACTTATTAAATTACTCTTGTAGAATTGAATATTTCTATCTGAGCTTGTATTTTTTGCTTTAATTATGCATCATTTGTTTTCATGTTGGCACTATACATTTTGATTCAAATGTTGGTGGGTGGATAAGTAGTGTGATTTGTAATTTTTTATGCACTATATCAATACTATTTTAAAACCTCTCTTCCTTTATTCCTCCTTTCCTCAACTCTAGCTGCACTTTTCATCCCTTTTTTTCACCCGATGTTATATTGTTTATTTTTATTTTTGAAGAAATCAATAAAATGATTGTCGGATACTGAAAATGGATCAAAAAATGACTTTTTTTGTTTTAATTTCCTCCTCAATAGGTGAGAATGTCATATAATTCTATGTGCTCTTTGATTCTTGGTTTATTTCTCTTTTAGGTTATGTATTCTTTGAGTTAGCCCTTGCTTCTATGTTGTTTGTGGTTGTGATTTTGAAGGTGGTGTCCTCAATGTTAGGGGTTTAGTTATTAAATTTATTGTTTTGTTAGTTATTGGGTTGGCTAATGTATAGTTTCAGTAAATGTTGCCACACTTTTCCTTTTGACTTGTTTTACACTTGGAGCTGGTAACTTTTGAACTATTTCCATAGGCTCTTCAATTAGTTGGTTAGATGATGGTGGCAAGATTAGACTATTGTCAACTACTACTAATATTCTTCTTTCTTCATAGTATCAACACTTTTTTTTAGTTGTTCACCAAAGTAATGATCCTCAATCTATTTGCTAGACGTCGACTAAGTTGACTCTCTATCACTCTTCTATTATTTCTTTCTTTTCTTTTTGACAAGTGGTGATTCATCTAACAATGTTTGTTTGGGAGATTGTGTGGTTTTATTAGATGGAATTTAATATTCAACATGAGTGAGATAAATAGGGGGTTGATACCCTATTGAAGGTGAGTATACTCAACTCTCTTGTTCATGGCCCTTTTGAGATAGGCTTGATCATCAAAATTGGATTTGTTTGAGTCCCAACCATTATTGACTCTTGTCAATCTTGCTCTATTTTCTTCTCCATTTCTACTTAATATTTCATTTATTTTACATTTTTATCATAAGAGAGTGTCATGGATTTTGTGTATAACGGTTTGACACTTAACCTCAAAATTTTGTCATGTTCTAGATGAATCCCATCATGTTGGATTATCCTTCTGTAATATTTCTTCAATACATTTTTTATGAATTCCTTTATCCTTGTTTTCATATGTGAGTCGTTTAGTTCAATGATATAGAAATACTAAAAGACTTCACTAATGTCCTCATCTACTTATACTCATACTTGTTTTACAATATTTGTTTCTTTTCTTTTATAGCATGGTTATTTTCTTCATGGAGATGCAACTAGACTTTTGACATTACCTACAAATGGTTCAATGTACATATTAGTTCCCTTTTAATCTTCCAATTCTACATTTTTCAATGATAGAATTAGTTTCCTAGTGTTATATAACGATTCCTCTAGAATGGGGAAGATAATGTTTGATTATGTCTCTATTTTTTCAAAAAATTGTTTCCAAGTTAATTTATATGCTAGGTCCTTGGGTATTAACAGTGTTCCCTTATCATACCAATGTTTGGTATTATTGATGTAGAAGTGAATGTCTGCCAAGTTAGGGAATTCTGAATTAATTCTTTTCAAATCCCTCCATCTATAAGAGACTATTTATGTTTTGAACCCAACACTTAAATATTCCCTTTGGTTGGATGGCATCAACTGACCCTGGTACACCAAAAGAAAAATACTACTAGCTTTGCATTATCAGAACTTTGACTTTTGTAAGAAAATCATCCACTATTGAGATAACTTGGCTTATTGAGAGCCAAATCATAACCAATGGGAACCTAATGGATTTGGAATAACTTTGGGATTCCTTGCAATTTTATTTTAGAGTTTTCACCACATGTTCTTCTCCAGCTGAACGCCTTTCCTTCTTCGACTACATGCAAAATTTATTTTAATATGGTTAATATAATTTTCGATGCATTGTATGTTGAGGTAAATCATAAGGAAGTAACTATGCAGGTCGATGTGACCACTCACATTGTCACCCTAATAATAACAAGTGCCTTTCAATTTTTTGAAGTCGACTGAAAAATATTCCATGCTAGTATCCTAGGTCATCTTACCTTTGGGATTTTGTTCCACTTCTAGGGAACTCTAAGATATGGAGAATTCAATCCTATCATGATGTGCGGTAGTCATTCTAGCCATATGTGATCTCTATGGAATCAACTCATTTTGAATTTTTCTACTTCCTATATTGATCCCCAAAATTGTTTATCTGAGGGTAACCCTTGTAATTCTTAATATAGGCTTGTTCCAATACTTGAGCTTCCTGCCCTACTTCTACTACCTAATATATAAAGGTTTGATAGTGTGTATCACATGGAAACTCCTCCATTATTTCTTATTTTTTGTTATGCAGCTAAACTTCTAGTTCTATGCCACCTACTTTACCAATTATTTTATTTTATTTTCTTCTGTAGGGCCTAACTAGGATTTTAGTGGTTTTATTTTGATGCCTCATTATTATCATGATCAAAATATTTTCTTTGTTGGATGTTCATTCCTATATTTCAATTGCATACATCAAGTGTATGATATCTATTTAACTTAAGTCTTTCAATTGTTTCAAAGTATGAAATAAAGTGACAAAGTCATATGCATCTTCCATATTTATTTATTTTTCTACTCGAGGTGTAATAGATTAATGTGAGAGAATGTTTGCTTGGCATGATTGAACATCTATGGTGGATTTTAATATACTTTTGTTGAGAGGTGATGTTGGAGTGCCAAATTTCTAATGGTTAATTGGTATATGTTAATGATTGGTTGAGTTCACATTTATACTTTGGTTGATTGTGGTGATATACTTAAATTACTTGTGTCAATAAAGTCTCTTCATTAAACAAAATTATTGACTCATATTAATTTAGTCTATCTAGATTATTTGTTTGACCTGGTCAAGTTGACCAACTCAATGCATATTCTTTTCCTAGTAAATTTTTTGCTCATGTCTTCATTGGCGAATTTTGGTTGAGTGATTTCCTTTAATTTATTTATACATTTGATCATGTTCCCTTAAATTACTAGAATTATATATACTTAATTATTTTTCCTTGGAGATTTCACTCACCCTCTTATTCAGGTATTGGCATACATCTTTCTCTAATGGTTTCATTTGTTTTGTTGATGACATGAACACTGTTGATTTTTCTATTATAACTTTATTTTTCTTATTTTCTTCTAGAAATTCTACTCTTTGTCCATGTCTTTCCCTTCCATATAGTGGGTGAATACATATTCTTCATATTATTCTCTATAAACTATAATTTTCATCTTTAAGATCTTTTTATGTAATTTCTCATAGCTTTATTACTATTTACTATTAAATGGATATTTTCTCTTTTACATTTAGCTAAAATGCAAAATATATTGACCACCAATGAACTGGTTTTCAACTAATTCCAGTTTTAATAGTATCTTAAGGAGTTTTTCACCATTATACATGCTCAAACTTATTATCTATGGTATTTTTTTTATATGGGAACATTTGACAACTCTATCGAACAACGTCCTCATAATTAGTATTAACTAAAGTACATTGGCTAGTCAATTTGCTTGATGAAAAATCGACCTTGCAATGCAATTTTCAATTTCCTTAGTCTCCTTTAACTTTACTTCTAAATATTAATACCAAATATCCTTGTTCTGTATCATCATATCTTACATGAAATTCATGCTATGCCTTTTGTTTACATTTTTGTATTTCTCATTGATTTAATGTGATCATTTGAAAATACTCTAATAGCTTCAATTGGAAGAACCATTGTTTCTTTTCTATATTGAGATAATCTATTAGAACAAAAGATACTTTTGTAGCATTAGTCCAGAAGTGTATTAGTACTACTACTTCCAAACCATATACGAATTGAATAGTGTATGCCTAGTCAACCATGTTTATGCCATATTATATACCCATAGTACTACTAAAATATTGTCATCCCAATCATCCTATTTGATCCTAGATATTTTTGTTAACCTTTTCGAAACACTTTTATTCAATGCTTCAATTTCGCCATTATTTGGGTATGATTGCCATATGTTTTTCTATAGTTAGTAAGTATTTTACTTACTAATAATTTAATTGTCCCATTTTCCAAATGAGTACCCTTTTCATTGATAATGGTTAGGGTACAAACAAATATTATGATAATATTTTTGTAAATAAATTTGGTGTCAAACTCCTTTGTACACAATTTGACTAGTATATCTCTACCCATTTTATTACATATTTGATAGTAGTGACAATATGTTTCGCCTCGGTTCTCTTTACTCTTTTATGTAATGGGATGAAAAAATTGATTACTAAGATTTGAAATGGTAACTGTTGGTTTACTAAAATAAAGGTGTTTCATCTTTCCAAAGCAGTGTACCCATTTGTTGGCAAATGTCACATTTCTTCACTTAAGTTTAATAGTCTCGATGCACATTCATCCAACAAAGGCTAGACTAATAATCATTTGTGCCATCTTGTTGGCTTGATAGTGTCCTCTAATGCATCATACATGTGTGTCATCTATGATCAATTCTCATTCATGCTCTAAGGAATATTTTGAGGACATTATTGAGCTCCAAATTATATATATATTCATTCATTAATCTAAATAGTTCAACACTCAATAGTAATGCTTTAGTTTTCTTGTCAGGGAGTTTTTCAAGGGACTCCTCTTCTTCCAAAATTTATGATATCTACACTAAATCCATTGGTGCTTTTTCAACTCTAAATAAATGTGCATCAAGTAATTTTCCTTGATTCTAGTAAGTTCTTCATCTATATCGAGTTAAGATAAACGACCATGGATAACATTCTTTTCCAAATGAGAAAATGACGAATTCTGAGAATAAGAGTAACCAATAGAAATGTTTTCTTTGATGAATGGGTTCACATACCATGTATTTTAATGCATGATGGTCAATGAAAAATGTAAATGGATCACCTAACAAGTAATGCCAATTTTTTGAAGAGTGGAAAATATTTCCAAGCCTTTCTGTTTTGTTGTATAATAATTCCTTTCAATCTTATTCAGTTTTTTAACGGCATAAGAATTAGGATAGTCGATTCTATCATCAATTGGTTGAGGTAAAATATCTATAACTAACTTTTTAATCATAAACAAGGACATGGAATTTCTTACCCCAATTGAGAAGTTTCAATATATGGGCTTCTACTAGCCTTATCTTCATAACATGAATGATGCACTGCATTCGTAATTCCAAATGAATTGAACTATTTTTGTGTAAATCTCATTGTTAGGAAAATTTAAGTTAAAATAATGATAAATAATTCTTTTGTAATGTCTACTGAATTATAGAAACATTTTATCTAGTATTAGTTTAATAGGGGCTTCAGATGAAGAATTATTTTGATTTTTCCCATATATTTTAGGAATTTTGAGGTATAAGGTGGGCCTCAAAAGAAAATTATAGTTAAATAATAAAATAAATATTATGATTTTTTAAAGAAAGAGAAAGGAAACTACCTTTTTTATTGTATTTTTTACTTATCCCCTTATAGGTTTACTCAAATGTGAAGTGTAGACACCCGTTGGATGCATAGTTAAGTTTCACATCCAACGAATACCCACTCCACAGGGGTTTCACTCAAGGAACCTCTAACATAGCATGTGTGTTTGTGGCATAATAAACAAACCCTTAATTTGACTACATATTGTAAAATACCTATAAAATCACGTTATTTAACCCCTTACAATACGAACCCAATACACCTCCCCAATTCAAAAAACCCTAATTTCACTAGATATTGTAGGTATCCATTTTTTCATTGACATTTTTTATACCCCTTTATAATTTTTCATTAACTTTGAGCTCCATTTTTTATACCTACAAATATAAAAACAATCTACTCCCTATTATATGCTCAATATATTATGTCATTTTTTCCTCAATATATATCCCCCAATATGAATGCATGTGTTATGGTATTGCTCCACCAGTCAAGTCCCAGTGACACACTCATCACACTTCTAAGCTGACCCATATCGAAAAAAATTCAAAATACATGATTTTGCAAAAGTTTTCAATGTGGGTACGCTGAGAAGCATCCAAAGTGGGTACTTTTTGAATTTGGAATCTAATTATGCATCCAAAAAGTGTCTATACTTCATATTTGAGTAAACCTATAAGGAGATAAGACAGAAATACAATAAAGAAAGGTAGTTTTCTTCCTTTACCCTCCAAAATATTTCTCCCTAGGAATGACATCTAAGGAAAATTTTAGGGGCTAATATTTGCTGGTGGAATAATTTTCCATGGTTTTTCCAAAAAAATATTCACCAATTTCCATTTTTTCTAAAAGTGGTTTGCCCAAATTTGCCAAAATTTTATAGAGACTATTTGAAGTGATTAGAAATTTGGATATCTTTAAAAAAATATCACCAAACCTTTTATAGTCTGCATATTAGGGACTCGTAAGATTTTCCAATGTTTCTAAACTTTAAGATAAATTTCCATCCTTAAAATTTTCCTTGACATTATCATCTTGAATCTTATTGGTTCTTTCAAAGTTAATATTTTTGATAAATCAATTTTTTTGAGGCCCCCTTTTTACGTCAAAATTCCCCTATTGTCTACCTCCATCCTATCCTTACATACCACATGTACTAATAGTATTATTATTAATGTTGCGAACATATATTTTTTTATTGTTGAGGGAATGAAGAATTTGATGTTTTTCCAACATCATTCTTAACCATTGTATATTCTCTCTAAGTAGACTATATATAACGTATCCATCGAAGTACAAAACAATAGTTTTGTAAATGTATTTCTTTAAATCATTTACAATATTCCTTGGAAAAACAAATGGATCATTTTTAGATACAAATGATATAACATGGTATGCAAAGGATATGAATTATAATATACATGTATATTTATACTAATATTATTTAGCAATTGGGACATGACTGTATCCCAAAATTATGATAGTGATGAGTAGTATTCATGTCCTAGGATTCCATTTATAATTTCATTGGCAAAAGAAGTGTAGAATGGATCATTTATGGTAAATTTGTTTAAACATTGGAATTTGACATAGGTTTGTAACATTTTTGGGTCATATGGCTTTAGTTGGAAAAACATTATCCATTCTAACATCTCAATAGGATAAATACTAGCACTAGTTAATAATCCTTCTATTTGTTTTTGAACAATTCGTGTGTATTTATGTCCAATATTGTATAGATGTTTCTCAATTGGTTGAGCTCTTAGAATGCCATCAATTTTCATATCCCATATTTATTTTGGAAAGATTTATCTATAGAGTTTGAGAACTTATCTTCTTGTGGATACATTTGTTTGCTTCAACTATTGACTAACTTTCCTAAATTTGATTCCCCAATGGTATTTTGATAACCAAACTATCATGTACGTTTCCTTGTGAATCAACTTTGTACCACACTAAAGAAGGATCCAAGTCTAAGTTAAAATGATAATGGGGGAATTATCTAATAAGGGTTCTCACATATTTAGGAATGGGATATTGTTGAAAAGTTGGGCTAACATCATCAATGTCCATATTTTTATAAGTACTTCGTAATTGATTAGCACCATTTTCTACCATGACCAACCAAATTTATCACTCCTCCTCAGAGCTATTAAGGAGACCCATCTCAAATATGGTTTATTTTTTTGTGTACCAGATTAGTTTGTCACATCAAATATCCATTCCTATAACTCCTTTCTTCCTAACGTTTGGTGTTAGCAAAAAGGTGTCAGGATTGATGTCAACCCTCGAAGACAATCAACCGCTCGAGGTTGGTATTGATGTCAAAAAGATTGGATGCGATTGTGTGATGTTATGATGGGTTTCATAGGTTCCAGAGGCTTAAACCGGTGCCTGAGGAAGTGATGTCACTATTATAGTAGATCTGGATCAAGGAAAAGTAAAATATCATGATTTAGTGCATCATCCCCAGCACATAGTAGTTTAAAGGGCGAGGATCTCAGTAATGTTCCTAGTTGCCCACTCTATCTTTTTGATGATCATCCAGTGGTTCTAGTTATATTCTAGCAACGATGTTTGTAGGTGAAAATTTTCAATTTTTGTGTGAACATAGTTTACCATGAGCATATTCCAGGGTATTTCCCATGGTTTTTGATGGTATATAGTTGACATGAGTTGGTATTCATTCTAGAAGGTCACTAAGTCAAAGATAAGTCTCTCGTTGAATGGAGATGATGGAGGATGAAGTCAAGGTTCAAATGTTGGACTAAGAACATCAAGGTTTGGCTCTCCATATCTATGTGTGATTATTTTTTAATCACTTTAGATGTTTTATTTATAGGAGGAATCTTCATGTTGGAGTGGTTGGTTCCTTTGAGAGTGAGATATATTGTGGACCATTGAGAGAAAATGGTTGAGGAGTGATATAACAATAGAAGTTGATGAGCACATGGATTAGAGCATGTAGTATATTATTGAATTTAGTTGTTGCATATGGAGCATATGTTAGATGATTGTCGATGCTAGGGAAACTTTACAGGGTGGAAGTTCATGTTCAAGTTTAACAACCTTGGCGAATCTTACTAGTCCCTAATATCCTATTTGTAAAATGTTTGATGATAATTTTGTAAAAATGTTTATATTTCTATTTATTTTATATTAGACAATATATAATATTGGCAATTTTTAATGTAAAATAAATTTATACTATAAAATTTGGGCGATTTTATTTTTAGGAAAATGGAAATTGAAGAATATTGTTTTTGGAAAAGGCATGGAATATTAGCCCACCTGCGAATATTAGCCCCTAAAATTTTTCCTAGTCAAGGTATCATTTATTATATGTATGACATCCTTGTGTTGTACGGGTGATTTTTTTTATTTTCTTAGTATATTGTTTTGCTACTTCTTGTTGATGTTGAAAATATTTATATATCGTTCCATGGACAATTTTTTTGTATGATGCTATTATCATGCATAAATGATGTTGGGCTAATGTATTGGTTGATTGTTTTTCATAGAAATTGATTGTTGATCCGAACTCAAACAGGAACACAACAAATTATAGAGATAACCATAAACACAGATATGCAGCAGAAATAATACTTCATTTCATTAATGTAAAATACTGAAATATGCTTACAAACAGTGATGGAAATAAACCAGCTAGGGCAATGGTAGCTTATCTCTGAGCATAGATGTGGTGTCTACATTCCTCTAAACTGTCTCACAATGAGGCTCAAGGGCCTTTTTATTATTGAACAATAAGAGAAAACCCTAAACAACCAAAACCCTAACCCGAGGAGATGTAACACCAAGCGTTTGTGGGCCCCGTTGGGGTGAGTTGGACAACCAACTTCCCGGGGTCACGAATTGGTCATATTATCTCCATTTGACGTGAATGATAGCCCATTGGAAAGATCTCTCTGAGGACTACGACGAAAAAAACAATTTTTTGATAGAAAAATTACTGGCAGTAGATTTCCCAAAAAATGTCGTTTAGGGCCTCAAAACAGCTCCGGAAGTTTAGGACCCAAAAAACTGCTAAAAATAATGAAGCCAAGCAAAACCATTCGAAAAAAGTTCACAATTGCTAAAAAGTAACGAAGAAACCAAAAAAAAAACTAAAAAGAAAAAGAAAGGCAAGAACTATGTTTTTGTCTTTCTCTCTTTTAAAGAACCCAAATAATTTTTTGAGAACACAAAACTACTAAACTTCAGAGACCAAAAACAAGCATAAAGAGTCCCAAAATTCAAAAATTATTCACATCATTAATATAAGCAATTTTGAAATGGGAAAGGACTGTATACTTTCATAGATTGATTTGAACAACAATATAAAGGACTTTAGAAAATACAAATAACGTCAAAAAATACTTTCAAGATTTCCAAAGAGTCACTCAAAAACCATGAAAAACAAAATAGGTCAACCAAAAAAGGATAGCAAAGCAAAGTAATCTGAAAATTGGGTTATAAACAAAAATGCAACTGGTTTCATGTTCCATGAAGTCAGAACAACCAAGAACTTCTACAATAAGCCTTGAACCAAAATCCCAAATTGAAACTTTACTCAAAATGAAAACCCTAGTTTGACTAGATTTTTTAATAGGAAGAAGATTAGAAACTGAAAACTTGCAAGAAGCAAAGCTTCGCTGGTAGTGAATGACCAGAAAATAGCAAAAAACATAAGGCGACAACCTTAACTAGGCCAAATATTTTGGAAATATTATTCAAAATAAGGTATATGCAACTATGCAAAAACACAGAAGTCTGTATACATGACTAAAACACAGGAAACTCACGTATACACAAGTATATTTGAAGAAACTACAATGCATATGCTACTGTATCCTCTGAGAAGTGTATATATAAAGCTCAATCATGAAAAATAAAAAAACCAGGCCTAATCTAAAAGACCAGACTTGATGCCCAGGAAGAAAATAGGTCATGGACACTGTAAAAGCAAGAAATCAATCAAGCAGGCCTTGAGCAAGAAGAAACAACCCAAATCTAGGGAAAGCAAGAACGTTGTCCCAAGTGGAGTCACCAATTCTATTACTGGTGGAATCACCATAGGGTCTTGGGTTAAGAACCCCAATAGAGCGAAGGGCATATAATGTAAAGAGACACAAAAACAAGTATTCCTAATACTTAAACCATTGAAGTAGGAAGAGGAGGTATTACCTGGAGGTCCTACATTTGAGGTCGTTCCCGTAGGGTCCAAACCCTCTACTTTTTCCAATGCCTTAAAACTTGCAACTCATCTAAGAAAAGCATATACAATAGCAGCAATAGAAAGCATGTTCATGTCATATGGGTTAGATCATATAAGCATGTAAGCAAATAAGCATTAACATATGATTTTATAAGGAAATCATAAAATAAATTAATGCATAAAGACCATAATCATCAGGAACATGACAACACCTCTTTATTGTTGTAAGCTAAAGAAAACACATAAGAACTACAACCTAGGTCATCCGTCGAATCCAACTGAAGCCGTCCTCCGGATCTGTCCTACCCAGGCCTCAGCAATCATCCTTCATAGGTATACACAAGGATGTCATCAAGGGATGATGGACATCTCAAGAAAGAAATAGGGGTTTGCTATGACTTGGGAGTGCAGAAGGCACATGGATATCTTCAGATTGGATTAGAGATGTAATCAACTATAATATCAATATCTAATATTTTCTCCTCCCTTAGTCCTTCCCATGGAGGTTTATTTATACTTCTCCAAATTAGTTTTTTCAGTTGGGAAAGAGTTAGGCCACGGGCTATAGTAGGTGAGTACTAGGTCAAACCCATAAAATCCACCCAAATTAAGGGAGATTACATATTTTTTTATGTTTAACACATATGCATGGGTTCAGTATAGACTGACCCTTGTGTACACAGGCTTTATACAGGGAAAAATCTTGTATGTGATTTAAAACATCGTTTTGTAGAATTTACACCAAGTCTGGTAGGGAAGGGTTGCCCTAGGCCATATCATAGAGCATCACATCTACCAACAGTGGTAAATGGTGCTATAACACTTCTCTTGTCTTATAGTTGTCCTCCCTATCAACTAATTGTCTAGGGTATAATATGAAAACTTATCTCCAATTGTCCCATGCCATTTAACCATATTGTCAATCTCACTAAAATATATACCATGTGGTCATCACCACTCCACTGACATCCTCCATTCTTTAAATATCTCCAAATTTCTCTGCCATGGTGATCTTCCTCTCCTTTTTCCATCCCCAAAATCCTAACTACCATATTTATTCGCATGTTTCCTCTTGTTGGATGTTGTATTCTTCTTCACGCAGTACCTCCCTACCCCATGTTTCTCTCTTTCATGCCAATACTTACTACTGTGCACTAGATACTTCTCTCCTATACCACTCTATTTCTTTTGCGTGGTCCACTGCATCAGCACTATAAAAAAATTCAAAAACATTGGGCCTCCAATGCTTACAATTGTGATGTTGGTTTGTTTGTTACTACATCACGCTATTCTTATTCATTACGTCATCCCAACATTTTTTTCATGGGATTTTCACACCCTTTTTTTTGCACAAATGCATTATGATGTTAATTTTTTAATGTGACATTTTGATGATGTTCTTTCTCCATTAAAATGTAACATGTTCTTTTGTTGCTTATCATAATGAGACAATGATTTTTTATCATCACATTCTACCAACATTTATTATCATAGTAGTTTCACATGGCATTTTCTTAGGAACAACCACATTTTGATGTCACTATTGTAGTTTCACATTGCGATAATCATTTTTCAACTACCTTCCATTTGAGCTAATAATATAATATTATTACTATTATATATAATTGCAAATATAATACACAAACTATTAATACGAATAAATGTTAGCACTAGATGTATTGTTTCAAGCCTTTACCCAATATTCTGAAACATTTTTTTCTTTTCTTATTTTAACATTACTTTTTACAAATTACCAATCACGTTTAACATATTTTACGTGATAAGTAATGTTAAATGTGTTTATGAGGCATGTTTATTGTTAATGTGGACTTTTAATGTTAATGTTTATGAGGAATATTTAACATCCCTAACATGATAAATAATGTTTGACAACTTTATGATTGTTGTTTCATTTTCTTTACCATCTTAATTATGTTAATACTTTACATATTCATAATATAATGGTCAATACTTGTTTTGGTTCCATGAAATACCTTTGTTTCCTTATGGATCAAGTCATTTGGAAGTTTACACCATTTCAAATTATTGAACTAATATTTCCTTGATTTCCATTTGAATTTACTTTCATCAAAATGTGACAAGGATTTTGTGTTTCCTTGATATCTATAAATTTGCACTGATTCCATTGCATCAAATAAAACAAACACACACGCACACACGCACACACATACATCACATACAAACACACACACACACACACGGTTCCATAAAAATCCTTTGTTTCCTTATGGATCAAGACATTTGAAAGTTTATACCATTTCAAATTATTAAACTAATGTTTCCTTTATTTTCATTTCAATTTGTTTTCATGAAAATGTGACATGGATTTTGTGTTTCCTTGATATATATACAGATTTGTGTTGATTGCATTACATCAAATAACATATACATATAAAGATTCATCTATATGAAAATTTGTGTTAATTGCATTACATCAAATATCACACACACATCACAACACACACAAATCACACCATACACACACTACACACCTCACAACACACACAACTCACACCCACACTCTCACACACAACTCACACTTTGAGACAAAAGCACACATAACACACACCACACAAATCACACATAACTCTCACACTCACACTCACACTCACACTCACACTCACACTCACAGACACTTACATAATTGTATTAATGCATAACATAATATTCATGCATAATGATAAATTTATGAGTTATTCCAGAGTAAGAATATATACTAATGCATAATAACTTTTGTTTCTTTCTGTGGGACACTGATTTATTTTAATCACATTGGAATAAATGAAAAAGGAAAAAGGATATAAGGAAAGTGGTATCATATAAATAATAAATTTCCAAGAAACATGGGTTCACAAAGTGCTTGAGTGGACTATTATAAAACATTTTCCTATATAAATAAAATAATAAAAGGAGAAAATGGTTGAATTTAAATTAATATGACATTGTTTTCAAAAACATGTTTTAAAATTTTAAATTCATCAAAAGCAATACCCTAATGGGATAAGTGATAAAGTGAACAAATCTAACATTGCACACTAATAAGAAACATGTTTTCGTGAAGTGAATAAGTAAAATGTTGTAAAATAAGTAGAGAGAAAAATGAAAGAACTTGGGAATTTACGGGGCATCACTAGTCCTCCTCACTAGATAATAAATTAGAAATATTCCATCGTTAGTGCTAACAACATTATATTGCTATAACTTATTTTTAGAAATATCTAGAACTAACCACTTCTAAAAGTATATTTCTAAACATATTTCTTTGTCACAACTATATACAACTAATTCTCTTAAACAAAGATATTATATTTTAACTATGAATCAATGAACTAAGGACGCACTAGTGAACTAAGGATAGATTTGTTAACATTTTCTATCTCATACATATCCTTTTTGTATGTATGCAATACCATCAATCAATAGATAAGGATGAACATTGATTATCTCATATAGAAGCCAAATAATGTTCGATTGCCAAAATTGAATTTGTTAACATGGAATATCTCCTAATATTTATACAACTAAATAATTATATGCTATTGTAGCAAGGATTCACCATTTAAACAGATTTCAGTTTCACGTTACAATGACAATACGTTGTGAGATTTTTGTTTTATCATAATAAATTAGATGAGGAAGCATAAGATTGGTTAAAATCAAATTTAAGAAAATTTTAAAGCATGAAATTTGTGAAATGATTGTTGTTTGTCCAATAGTATCACTTTAAAAGAGCCTTTAAAGTGTGTACATACGATCACAAGAGGAGTGTTACTTCCATCATTAAGGATAGAACTTGATAGGTTAACAATTTGTGACAAGGCTATTTGTCTACCAAACAAACAAAACAAGTGTACTTCCTTGACATAGATTGAAATACAAAGCTGGATATAGTATGGACACCTTTGTAAACTTTAATAGGTAAATATCTTAAATAAATGGGTCTCATATACCAATTTGGTGTCTATCTTGACTAAAATCATAAAAATAGATTATACATACATATATATATATAGTTGATATCAAAATATTTTATTAAAGGTTGATATTGAAATACCTTATGTCAAGTATATTTCCTCCATATTGAGCTCCCATTTCCTCGTTGAAGTTTGAACTTGAGGTTCAATAGAGACTAAACATGTAACACACCCAACCACCCTAATATCTTATTATGGCTAAGGGCCACTACTAAAACTGACCATCGAGGTTTACTATTAATATGGGTTGTACAATTTCCTCTTCTACCAGTCACTTGAAATAACAATTCCAATACCCATATCATCTTATCCTTATCAAGAGCTTTCAAACAATATAAATTTCATCTCATTTTATGCTATGGGCACAAATTTATGCCCATTTCAAGATTTACCCCCTCAAGGGCCACATTAGCATCTATACATTCCCACGTGTAGAATATGTGGTACTCATTAGCCATGAATCACCCCTAAATAGGTTCACATCCTTGACCCACCTACCATATCAGATCCCTGTCATATCGAGATTTCCAAAACAAGTGAAATTTCTCAAAGTTATAATGCTCTGATATAGCCGACATAGCTATACCTTTTGATATTATAAGATCACATACCGTTTTATGCATCGATATGACATACCCTAAAATATGTCATAATTTCAATATGGCGGTATCTTTTTGTGGAATACGAAGACATTGGTGAGTTCCTGTAACTAAAAACTGTTGCAATTCGTCAATAGGTCAATAGGATGGTGGCTAGGACAACATGCCATCTCAAAACTATGACATCTAATCATTGCTTGACACATAACTAATGTTGATGTGTCTTCTGCCACATGGAACTATGGATATCTTCCATGTGTTAGATGTCTATGGCTAGATAATATGCCCAAATATGGTTGATAGTTACCACACACATGACATTTCCATGTCATTGGGTTCTAATTCCATCCCTCAAAAGTCCCAAGCTTCGACATGATGGTGACATTTTTATATAGGCCTAGTAAATAATTTTTATTTATTTCTTTATTTTTTATATATTTTTATTTATTTATTTTTTTATTTTTTCTTTCAAGTGAATTTCTTTAGCCAAAACACTGCATACTTGAGTTTCCAAATGTAATTTCTTTTGATTTATCCCATGGTTTCGATATTTCAGTAACTTACCTTCAAACCAGTTATGGACCACATACATTGTGTTTCCCATGTGACCAAGCACTAATATTAAGACCTCCAAACCCATAATTGATTTATGATTTTTTTTTAAGAACCCATCTCAAAATTTATTTATTGCATGAAATACAAATTCGAACCCCAAATTTCCCTATTTCTAGGCCTTGCTGACAAAAGGAATCCTTATCCTATCCAAAAAGTTGAAGAGAGAATTTTAGCATGTTATAATGTTGGAAATAATACTGAGAGGGGGGGTGGGGTGAATCAGTATTAGCAAGTCAATAATATTTCATTTCCATATTCTGATTCATATACACTACTTTAGTTTATGAAATTTGGGTGTATACGCAACTGTATATAAGGCAACTAGTGTGTAACCTGTAAACTTATAATTTGGTTAATTCTTCATATGTTGATCTTAAATCTGAGCATTAGAACCATATAAATAGTAACAAGGAGAAGTAAAAATAGAACAAATAGTCACACACATGAACACAAGATATAAGGTGGAAACCTAATGTGGGTGAAAACCACCTGCTGCAATCGTCTCTATCTTCCTTTTAATAAGAAACTTCTTTATACATTATTTTGTACTGGTGTAGTCTTATACCAGTACGTAGGTTTCTACCTGTAGAAGGCTACAACATTCTCTCGTTCTCCAGCTTCTCCTGGAAGGGAGCTACAAACCCCCTAGCTCTTGTACTAGCTGATGTACTAGTACATAGGTGCTAACCTACAAAAGGATACAACCTTCTCTTTTCTTCTAGGGACCACGTTTCATAGATTTTCAGATTGGATCCATCAATAACATCAATCAAACATCAGATATATCTGCATCAACCAATCTCCTTTGCACTAACCAAAACTGAATCAAACAATCACTTCCCTAAATGCTGTAACCAGAATCCAGTAACAGTAACCAGAACCAAAGCCAAAACCTAGAACACTGCAACAGCAATCAGAAGTAGCTAAAGCATATTTTATGAGGTGTACACTAGTTAAATGTGATGAACCTACGTGCATACGCACTTGTATCAAGGTAAACCTACATATACACACTTTTTAAATGTCAAACCAATGTGTATACATGCCTTTGATATGATGAACCTGCATACAGATCTGTAAATGGTGATTTTAACCTTTAAAATTATTCAGACATCAGTTATACCCAGATCATCATATTTTCATATTACGACATGCGCCAATTATTCAAATAAAAGATCAAAACCACACAAAGAGACTTCTTTTCAAGCCTTAAGATCTTGACCCATCAATAGAACTTATCCTTCATCAAGCACTCAGGTTCATCCTTGACTCAGATCTTGCTGTGCACCATAACCCAATCACCTATATTCTATATCTTGCTTTTCATTAGATATTCAATCCATGAGTGCCTTTGCCTAATGATCTTCTCCTCCTTTTATAGTCTTAGGCCTTAATACCATGGTCCAAAACCGCTTAGAATCAATACCTTGGACCAAATACCTGTGGTCAACACGTCAGACAAGATACCTCAGACCAATACCATGGATCACAATACCATGGACCAAATACCACGGACCAAAACCAAGATTTCCAACATGTGCGCGCCTTTCCTTTCGTGAAAATGCATGTGTATACTATACGCGCCTTTTGGTCTATGAACCCACATGTAAACATGGCTTGGTTAATGGGAACCTGCGTATACCTCTGTTTCTTCATCTTGTGAGCCTGAACTGTGATCTGTCATCTGTGTGAGTTGCCATCAAGGACGACACTTGTGTCATAGCACCAAATCTGTGTCATAATGCAAACATTCTCCCCCTTTGGACTTGATGGCAACCCCAAGTCACTCTCCCCCTTTGTCATCAAGGGCAAAGGGTCATGCTCTCGCTGAGTAGATTCTACATTCTCTAATATGCTAAAGTGTGTTGTCCATGCTTCCCCTGACTGTATGCAAGGTCTACAAAAAGATGTTCTACAAGAATAACATGACTCTATACATCATACATGACTTTCCTATCACCAAAGACTCATACATACATCCATCTCCCAACCAAGTGGGGATATACCAAGATTGACTCATCCACCAAACCAAGTGGGGATATACCAAATGTTTATACATGACAGAATAAGAACATTACATCATCCATCCCATGCATAGTGGGGAAACAAAATAGGTTGTTACATGACCTTGATAATAAAAGATATAGATGACATAGAGACAAAATATCTAAAACAAGACTATGATAGTTATCAGAAACATCCAGATCAGCAACCATGATCTCCCTCTACACCTGTTCCACCTGAATCTAAGAAATTGTACAAAGATATTCTAAGATAACACCAACGATGCATTATTAGAAGTATATTCTCTCCCTGAACCTATTCCAGATGATCACTGTTAGACCCATATCAGACTCTTTTCATCCTGAGTCTGGCCCACTATTTTTCTTCAAACCAACTTATATGTGACTGAATCCACAAAAACCATGGTATGTAGGTGGATATGCTTCATGAAACTTGTGTACAACCAGTTTTTTCTGAAACAGATAAGTTTCAACAGCAAGATGGTGCATCAACTACTCCCAACTTCTGTCTGAGATATTCAAATGTTTGGGCAGTGGTTTGGTGAATATATCATCAACCTGTTCTTTGGAGGGAACATACTCCAAATTGACCTTTTGTTCAAGCACTTGTTTATGGAGAAAATGATATTTGATAGGTATGTTCTTGGTCTTGGAATGCATGACTAGATTCTTTGAAATACTGATTGCACTTGTATCATCACTTAGAATGGAGATGAGTGGAGTACATGTGATCCGAATGTCTTGCAATATTTGCATCATCCAAAGGAGTTGTGTGCAGCGAGATGAAGCAGCCACATATTCTGCATCAACTATAGATAATGCAATCAAACTTTGTTTCTTGCTGAACCAAGACACTAATCTGGAACCCATATAGAATGCACCACCACTAGTGCTTTTTTTGTCATCCACACTTCCTACCCAATCTGCATTTGTATATGCATGAAGTGTAAGATCTGTATCTCTAGGATACAATAAACCAAATTTCTGTGTTCGTTGAAGATATTTGAAAATCCTTTTGACTGCTTGAAGGTGTGATTCCTTTGGATTTGCTTGGAATCTTCCAAATATTCCCACTGCATGCATGATTTCTGGTCGGGTATCTGTTAGATAAAGAAAACTGCCAATCATGGATCTGTAGGTTGGTTGATGTACTGCAGCTGATTCATCATTTGAACTGAGACTGCATCCTGTTACCATAGGTATACATACTGGTTTAGAATCGTCCATGCCATATTTTTTCAAGATCTACTTGAGATACTTGGTTTGTGATAGAAAAATGTCATCTTTATTTTGTTGAACTTGTAAACAAAGAAAATATGTGAGTTCACCAAGCAGGGACATTTCAAATTCTTTCTGCATTACGAAAGCAAAGTTTTGGCTCATGGCTTCTTCATTGCTACCAAAAATGATATCATCAACATACACAACAAGTATTAGCAATTTATCATTGTCAATCTTTGTATATAGATTGATATTAGCTGATCCTTTTGAAAAACCTTGTTGATGGAGGTATTTGTCAAGACGGTAGTACCAGGCCCTTGGAGCTTGTTTTAGACCATAGAGAGCTTTTGTTATGAAACCAGCTCAAGAAAAGATAGAAAAGATAGATCAACGCCTTAGAATTTAGCCTCTTCGAGGGGGCAACCTCCTTTATATTACATAAATGAACAATTCTTGGATGATACAAATGAAAAGACGTTCTTTCTATATATAGGAGTCTAAGGGGTCAGAACATAATCAGAGCCGACATAACAATAATAATTTAAGGGCACAATAATAACAATAGTGGGCTTCTATGTGGCACAATACTAACAATATGGGCACTACACGGGTACATCAATATAATAAGTGAGTTGTACTAATAACAATAAGGGGTTACACTAGTAGTATAGGGGGCTAACATGCCCCTCTCCTTCAAAAAGCGTTGTCCTCAACGCTTGAGTGGTTCTTGATGCTAGTGTATAAAATTCTTGTCCTCCAATGTGGAATCTTCAGTGGGTAAGTTCTTCCACTTGATGAGATACTTTGAAATTGATTGATTTCGTAGTTGTTGGGTTCTTGTTTCTGTGATTGCTCCAGGTTCCAATATGATTTTTTCTTCCTCTTCAATTTCTGGCAATATTGTTTGAATTGGGACCTTTTGCAACTTTTGAATAAGTGGCCATACTTCTTTGTCCTTCTTCCATTCATCCCTTGCTTCGTTTATCCAATCTGGCTGGATAATAGAAATAGCACAAAACAAGGCTTCCACATCCTCATCCTTGAAGAGTCTTCCCATTCGGTAAGGTCGCCATTCAAGTGCATGTAGTATTGCCAACATTTCCTTCTCATAAATAGCTTGCTTGAGATGTAGCAGTAAAAATACCCAATCACCTATATCAAAAAAAGATTCACTACGATGTTGATCTACTTGTTGTTTCATTTGATTTTGCACCGAAGTGGTGTTATCCTTTAAAAGTTGGAGAACTTGTTGTTGATGCTCAATGTGATCTTTCTCTGCTTGAACCTTTTTCTTCTTGATATGTCCTTCTATCTCTAGCGTTTGAGGAGTGGTAATTTCTTCCAATCCTTTACAAGATATGGTTGGATTCATTTCTTGATGCTCGATGTGATCTTTCACTTCTTAAACATTTTTCTTCTTGATATGTCCTTCTATCTTGATAGTTTGAGGAGTGGTAATTTCGACGAATGAATTACAAGTTATGGTTGGATTCATTTCTTCATTCTCGATGTGATATTTCACTTCTTGCACCTTTTTCTTCTTAATATGTCCTTCTATCTTGAGAGTTTGAGGAGTGGTAATTCTTGCCAATTCTTTACAAGATATGGTCTGACTCATTTCTTCTTTCTCTGGGGTGGGGTCCTGGCATATATCCTCTTATTTTGATGTTTCTTGATCATTTTCTTCCTCCTCTTCATATTCTATGTAAAATAATTTTTTCTCAACACACTTATGACCTTTAGTGCATTTGGTATCACAATTGTAACAAAGCCCTTTTTCTCTTTTTTCTTCTAATTGTTGTGGTGTAACCCTTGTAGGTTGTGGAAAGCTCAGAGAAACAACACTTCCATCTTTATAGTTGTGAGGGGTATGCTTCCTGGTTTCCATAATTTTTCTTTCCACTATGTCACAAAGCCCTTTTACTCTTTCCAATTGTTGTGGTGTTGCTCTTTGTATCCTCATAATGTGCCATCATTTCCTCCGTGAAAATTGACCACGTAACAAGTTGTTTACGAGAAAAAAGCCCTTCATACCATAAAAATTGATCTGGTTCTAAATATGAACATGCAATACATACCTTTTGTAATAGTGGTACACCATATAGATCAAAATATTGCTCCATCTGAAGTATCCAATTTACCCGATCTTTGCCATCAAACTTCCTCATCTTGCTTTTTCTTGATTTTAGGAGCTCGATCTTGAAACGACTATAACTCTGTACTTTCGGATCTTTAAGTTCTGAAATTGTGACTTGTAGTAGCCCTCTATGTCCTCTATGCAATGCCACTAGTCTGATCCAAATTGGATTCTCCAAGGATGAGTTATGCCAAATCTCCCACAGTGACTTTATTATAGACTAGTTCAGTAGAGCGAACTTGTATGATGTACCACGAGTCACTGTTTCGACCTTTGGCTCTGAAAAATATCTAAAAGAAACTATAGTCCGTCTTATTTTTGTAACTTCTAATGAAATTTCAATCAGATACTTAGAGAGAAATCTATGATGATTTTTCCCAGGTCCCCTATTTGGAATGTAATTCAGGAGTCTGCAAAAATACCAACTTCCTCAGATCATATCTCCACAAATATAGCGCAAAAAGCTCTGAAATTCGGAACTGAGATTCAGCGTGATGTCTTCTCAAATGGGTTTTTTGTTTTTAGCTTCTAAAACGTTGCAGAAAAAAAGTTATAGTGAAAACTCCATGATGACCTGTTTGGAGTAGCGAAACCCTAGAATCTAAAGCTCTGAAACCAAATGTTATGAAACTAGCTCAGGAAAAGATAGAAAAGATAGGTCAATGCCTTAGAATTCAGCCTCTTCGAGGGGGCAACCTCCTTTACATTACATAAATGAACAATTCTTGGATGATACAAATGAAAAGACCTCGTTTCTATATATAGGAGTCTAAGTGGTCATAACATAATCAGAGCCGACATAACAATAGTAATTTAAGGGCACAATAATAATAATAGTGGGCTTCTATGTGGCACAACAGTAACAATATGGGCACTACATGGGTACATCAATATAATAAGTGGGTTGTACTAATAACAATAAGGGGTTACACTAGTAGTATAGGGGCCTAACAACTTTTCTGAGTCTGCATACAGGTTTTGGATCATTTCCAAGGATGAATCCATCTGGTTGCTCAATATACACTTCTTCTTCTAAGTTTCCATTAAGAAAGATAGATTTTACATCCATTTGGTATACTTTGAAGTTTGAAAGCTAGAAAGAGCAAGGAACATTCTTATGGCTTCATGTATAGAAATAGGTGCAAAAGTTTATTCAAAATCTATACCTTCTTGTTGAGCATATCCTTTACAAACAAGTCTAGCCTTGTTTCTAATAACTTCTCCATTTTCATTCAGCTTGTTTTTGAATATCCATTTGGTTCCTATGATATTCTTATCATGAGGTCTAGGAACTAATTCCCAAGTATTATTCTTTTCAATTTGTTGAAGCTCTTCATTCATGGCCTTGACCCACCATTCATCTTTGCATGCTTCATGTACATTTTGAGGTTCGATGGTGGACAGAAATGCTAGATAGCTTGAAGCTTCTATAAGAGTTCTTCTTGTTCGCACACCTGCCTCTTTCTGTCCCAAAATTTGAGTCTCTAGATGATATTTCTGAACATACTTGGATGGAGTCTTTTCTTCTACCGTTATCTATTCTTCTGGTGCTTCATTGGTTTCTTCTTCAGAATTACTCTGATTTGATGTGGAATGATAATCCTTATCTTCTTCATAATCTTTGGTGTTTACCTGCTTTGGATTTTTTCCTACTTCATCAACCACAACATCAATGCTTTCAACAATTTTCCCTAGTCTTTTATTATAACACTTATATCCTTTACTTCGGGAAGAGTAACCAAGCAGAATGCCTCCATCTGCTCTAGGTTCAAACTTGCCATGTTTTTCATCAGTCCTTTTGATGTAACATTTTCTTCCAAAAACTTTGAAGTATTTTACAGTAGGAGTCTTACCATATCAAAGTTCATGTAGAGTTTGAGTGTTGTTTACCTGAATGTTTGTTTTGTTGAGAATAGTGACGGCAATAAATGCAGCTTCACCCCAGAAGGTCGCAGGAGTTCCAGACTCATCTAGCATGGCATGAGCCATTTTTTGAATAGTTATGTTCATCCTTTCTACCACTCCATTTTGCTGAGGAGTCCTTGTGGTAGAGAATTCCTTTTTATTCCATGTTCTTCACAAAAGTTGAAGAATTCATCTGAGGTAAATTCCCCTCCTTGATCAGACCTGAGGCATTTGATTTTGTGATCTCATTCATTTTCAACCAATGCTCTAAAGGTTTTGAACATTTCAAATGCTTCATCTTTATGCTTTATAAGACCTATCCAACACATTCTGGAAAAGTCGTTAATGAAAAATATAAAGTATTCTTCTCCACGAGGTGACCTTTTCCTTGATGGACCACATAAATAAGTATGAACAAGTTCAAGAGGCTTACTAGCTGATCCTTCCTTCTCAGAGAAATGAGCTCTGGTTTTCTTACCAAATTGACATGATTTGCATATTGTGTTTTCTGGAATGCTGAAATCAGGAAGATCACGAACAACCTAGAATCTGCATGCTTTTCTTATTTGTGAGAAGCTTAGATGCCCCAGTCTTCTGTGCCATAGCCAGTGTTCATCATTTTTGCTTAGGTAGCACTGTTGTTGTCCTCCCTTGAGTATGTATAGGTTATTTGGAGTTCTTATTCCTTTTATCATTGTTTCTCATGTATCAAGCTCACGAACAACACATCCATTTGATAGAAATACTACTTCATTTCCTTGATCGCACATTTGACTAACACTCAATATTTTATGATTTAGAAGATCAACATACATAACGCTCCCATCTTTAACCTTTTCTTTTAAGAGAATAGAACCTTTACCTTTTATGACAACAAAAGTGTCATTTCCAAATGAGACCTTCTTTTCTTTTTCTAATGCATTATATGACTGAAGTTTTTCTTTATCACCTGTCATGTGTTTTGAGCATCCACTGTCGATGTACCACTGATTTTCTTGTCCTTCTACATATAAAGCTATCCCACATCTTTCTGGTTGCGGTACTTTCTTTCTCCAAGTTTTGGGACCCAATCAAGTTTGCTCCTTTTGAAATGTTTGCCGAAATTTACTCTTGCATTTAGAATCTTCATGACTAAATTTGTTACAGATAGAACACTCTATTTCATTTTCAAGAAGTGAAAAGTTATTGTAGTCCTTTTAATGATCCCTGTCACATTCTTTTGATTCCGTGCTTCTCTAGTCATGACGGTCTTGTAAGTAACACATTGAGCAGCATTGTGTCCAAAGTTATGACATGAAAAACATTGGCCATTAAAGAAATTCCTGCGATTATCTAACCTACTGACATGGTGATTGTAATTTTCATTGAAATTCATTCTTGAAGCAAACTGAGTATGATTTACCTGAGGTTGGTTGTAGCTTCTGTTCATCCTTGAAGTAGATTGACCCCGATTTACTTGGTGATATACTTTATGCCTTTGCTAACGATTGTCAAACTATTCACTGCTCTTTACTGCATCACGATAGCTTTTAGTAGAGGTGGACAGTTTTTGTGATTCTTCAATATATCCCAGACCTGTCTTTATCAGAGGAGAACGTTGCACTTTGATAATTTCATTTAGGGTCTCTTATCCTTTAGCAAATCTAAGATTGAGATCTTTTGTTCTCTCTGTTATCACTCAGGTTGTTCCCTTGACTCCCAAGGGAATACTACCGAGGTAACCACTAACCAATCTTTTAGCTACAGGTCCTAGCCTACCTACAACCAGAGAGGGCTCTCTCTTTATGATTTAACTTTGTTTTGGTGTAATTTTAGGCTAGTTATGATGTATATGGGTTTTGTTTTGATTTTGGTGGGAGGGATGATGTTTTCAAGCAGAGTTGGGATGCATAGTGTGAGAGGTTCAAACCATTGGGCATGGAGTCATGGATTAGGGCTTGCCGTTGCTTTTTCCTGGTCACAAGAGGAATACGAAGTAGGATAGCTACACATAGAACAATATCAGGCTGGAATAAAGATGGAATGAAGGTCAGAGATGAAAGGCAACTAAGAATCTTTCATTAGCTAACCGAGAGGGAAGGTGAATGAATGTTTGTCTAGGAGCAGTCAAGAATTCCTAAATAATAGTCATATGTGAAAGAAACAGGGTAAACATGACCATTTAAGTATGCATATTCATAACCATTTCTGAAGAAAACATATAGAAATAACAAGAACTGAGCATAGAGTGTAGTCAAGCAAAGCCTAAGCTATTCTTCTTTCTTGCTATTTAGATGGTAACACAATGGTGGCGTAAACATATATTAACTGTAAACAGAGGTAAGAAAACACTTATTGAGCCATGTAGTAGCACAGGAATTCCACAGTCACTCTTTGGCCATTAAATAACAGAACAGACAGTTCTTCATCCAAAGCATTCCAACAGTCTTTGATTATAGAGCTCTCAAGGTATACAGTGCAAGTCTAGAATGAGGATTATCAACCAACCCCAAATACATTCTATGGGGAGGTATATATACAAAAACAAGATACAAAATATCTAGGTGATGACTCTTCAAGAAATAAATTACATCACCAACTCTTGCAAGGGAGTAAATGAAGAATTAAACACTGCAGTTAATATTGGCTTGCTAGTTGTCTATTTTGTCAGAAAACTTTCCCTTTCTGGGCTGAATGAGTCGGCTGCCTGCTACGCATTTATTCCGCGTGTGTTGCCCTGATGCTCATACACTGCCTATTGCTATCTGGGTCTTCATCCTATGTGCTCGGCTTCTTAGCATTTTGATGAGCTATAGTTATCATTTCAATTCTGCTTTATGCTGATTTACCTTTGACAGGTGAGTGCCATCTGTATATGCTAAATTGTAGTTTACAAAAAGAATTAATAAACAAAATCACCTGAGCAATGTCTCTATCATCCCTTTCCACCAATCCTCTGTAGGTAGCTGATGCCTTTGTATCTTTATCAGTGTTTCATCAGCTTCTGTGTATCTATGAAAAGTGGGCTGGAATTCGAACAGGTGGTTTATCCCATGTGCAATGTAGAATAGATTTTCTAATTTATCAAAGACAGCCTGTCCAGTAGGAGGCCCTGTATCTTCTGAAGTGCTAAAGGAAGTTGTGATTTGGTTGGCAGCAAAATTGTTCACTTTGTTGGCATAAAGCTCATGTGACAGCAGTCTTCCAGCACTGGTTAATAAACTTGGTAGCGCTCTGCTATGTAATGCCATGATCTTTGTCTTGAACTCATCCACCTCTGTTTGCATTTCTTGGCATTTTCTATCTAATGTCTGCACAAAATTCCTAAGGGTTAACACCCTTTTTATTAGCAAGATAGTTTCAGTCCTGTTCCTGATTCCTAATGCTGCGAGCTGCCCTTTGGTGCGAGTATTCAAAAATTGGATCATTCTATTTGCTTGCTCGGGCATATTTCCTAAAGATGCTCTAGCCTATTGGTTTTCAAACTAAGCCAAGTTTATCAAATCCATTTGCTCATGAATGGTTTCAATGGATTGCCATTGGTCTGTAATGGATTGGCCAATTTTGGCCCACAAAATTTTCTTGATATCTGCTAGAGTTTTATCGAAGATAAGCTCTTTCTCCAGCTCCTTTATTCTTTTCTCCAAGGCTTTAACTTCTCTTTTCTTCTCAGCTACATCCCGCATTGATTTGCCATATTTTCCCTCAATTGTAGCCAGCTTTTCCTTGGTTTCTTTCAATTCTACCATTTTCAATTCTAGAGCTTCTATTTCCTTCATCATATTGTACCAGTGGGAGGGACTATCGTGGTGGCCGTGGGAGGAGTAGCTGTAAGAATATGGGTTGTTTGAATTGGCTGAGAGGCCAACTCTCCCTGTCTCCCCTGTAATGATGCCTCCAAGGCACTTTCTGTCTCTACCAACCTTTTATGTAAGGTTGTATGCAAAGCTACAATGTCCTGCTCTTCTTTTTGTTGGGCCACCTCTGTAGCTTTAGGATGCAATGTGGGTGATAGCTTGATTTGTCTTCTTAGGGCAGCTATGTCTTCATCCTTCTTTTTTATCAAGGCCTGCACACACTTGGGATCAGTGGGGTCATGTCCCAACTCTATGATGATTTCCTCCAAGGACTTGATTCTATTGTCCTTGGCCTGTGATGAAGCTTTCTCCAACTCGAGTTGGGCAGCAGTGTTGTGCAAAGAGTTTTGCAATCTGTGGGCTAATAATGTCTTATCTGCTAGAGTAGAATATACCATCTCCCCAGTTTGCTTGTGCAATTCAATCTGGTCCATCGGATGGATATCCTTGGGAAACACTTCCAGATTAGTTCTAATGTAATCAGCAGCTGATTGGGGTTGCTGAGTTGTAGGACTAAAGTGACCGAGGGTCATTCTTCCTTCCTGGATGTCATAGGCTGCCATTAGCCTTTGTTGATTGGTAGGGGCCATCCTTATTAGCTAGTTGTACAGCTGTAGTCTCACTGGTTCATTCCTAGCCTTGATATCAGTGAATGCTTTTTTAATATCAGAGGCTTGTCTACCATGTTGCCTTGTGGATGTTACTTCCACCCCCTGCTGTCTCTCTTGCTCCTGGTGGAAGGAGCTAGCCGATGTCTCCATGCTTGGGTGAATTTGTTGTTCTGTGGGGCCCTCTGGGATTTCTTCCTCTGAAAAAGGATTTAACCTTTGTCTCTTCTCTCCTTGCTGCTCTGTAGATGTCCCTGGAGGGGTCTCTTCCTGCCTATCTCTATTCTTTGCCCTTTCCTCATTAAGAGGTGTCTGCAGTACAGGAATTTCAGTCACTTTTGCTTGAGTTAAGGGGTCTTGCCCTTACCTCTGTTCATCTGTAGAAACTGGTCGATCTGCCATTGTTTCTTGTTGTTCCGAATGGTGTACTTGTTCTTCTGAATGCTGCACCTCTTTACCTTTATCTGTTGCTGCTGGTGGGGCGCTTACTTGGGCAGGTTGCTGGGGAGCTGTGGCAGATGAGGTGCCTTCTCCAAGGTGCCGAGGAGCTGTAAAAAACACCTATCCACAAGATTCCAAGTCAACAAATTTTTCCAGATTCTTGATTGCTTTTTCTGTTATTTCTTCTTTAGTGAATTCTTCAACTAGAGTGCCCTTTACCCACTCTTGTTGATTAGCAAATTGCTCAATTTGAGCGATAGTACAGTGTTCATATGCTGCTAGCCTGTATTTGATTCTTCTAAGGCTTATAAAGTGATTGGGGTCATATGGTGCCCAATAAAATCTTGTTTTTAGCTTGAGTTTCTCCCTTAGAATCTGGTCAGCATCCTTCCATGCTTCTTCCCTCTTATTGAAAATAAAGGGACCCAATTGATGTTTGATTTTTAGCTGTGCCTTTTTTCTTTTACCAAAGAAATGAACCATATCTACATTACCAAATTGCCGAAAGTATTCTAAGGCAAAGAGTCTCATGGGGACATATTTTGGCAGTTTGTAGGGGGCTAATTCACAGCCATAGACCCTGATTATTGTGTGGTTTTGGTAGAAATACCAGTCACCAATGCTGTAGCTTTTGGAAAGCTATAGAATCTTCTGCATCTCATCAGTGAGTCTAGGAGGAGGATCTGCTGATAATAAGCAGGTAGCTGGATAGATAAAAAGGTCAATGAACTCACAGTATGTTTATGGGGAGTAACTAATATGATGGAATACTGATGACCAAAATATGACTGACCTCCTCTCCCCCCTAGCATCCAGTTTTTTGAGTACAACTCGGAAACTTTCAGGCTGATAATATAGCAGCAAATGATAGATGTATGAGGTGTATTTAAATACCCTTTCCCTTTCTAGGCTCATGAATTGCTCATTGATCTTGTCAGCAATGAAGGTAGCATAATCATACTGGACAGCAGGGGGCTGTCTTGGAGTGAAGATAGACATCAAGGCAAAGACAGTGTTGTCCACAATCTCACTTGTTCTGAATCCCAGGATGTAGGAGATCATATCTATAAGCATTTTTCCCTCCTCAGTAAATGCAACATGGAGATAAGGGATTGTGAATCTGGAGTAACAGTCTGGTGGCATAAACAATTTAGCAATTCGGTCAATCTCTGCAGAGGGCAATTTTGAGGCTTGATCTAGCAGATTCTTCATGGAAAGGGGAACCAATGGCTGCGTTGGTTTGAATTGCAACATCTCATTGATAGACTGAGGAGTAATGTAGAAGAGGACTTTACCAGCAGGGCTCATCACTGCCCTCTGAGAAGGATCATAATTGGAACAGCAGTGATGGATGAGATCAGGAAAAACATTTACTGAGGGCAAGTAGTACATGGGCATGTTGGACTCCCAAATTCTTAATATATCAGTCTTGTTTCTGAATTTATTGCTTATCTCACAAAAGGCTTGAAGATGAGGCTTCACTCTTTCCATATCATCAATTTGATAATCTCTATCTGCCAGTGGAAGCCATTCTAGCTGTCTATGGGGTGCATTTAGTGGAGCAATGTTAAGGGCAACTGGGGCCTCCATGTTTTGACAATGATTACAGTTGGATTAGGCTTGTATTTCAGCAGAAAACAGAGTTCTGATAATGGTTTTCTGGGCAAAGAACTCACAGTTTAAGCTCTGTGCAGAGATGTTTTTGAGGAGTAAAACTTAATGAAATGAAGACTGTGCAAGGCTCTGCAATTAGTACACTGGAAAGGGAGAAAAATAGAGGGCTTTAGCAAACTGTCCTTAGTGGTTCCGCAGCAAAATTGGAGCTGGAATTCCAGATAGAAATGGAAATTTTATCAGGGGGGGAGAGATGCCAGGTTTTGGCCATAAATTGGGTTACACAGTGAGGCAGAGAGGAGAAGCTTGTGAGTTCCAACGTTTTTCAAGTGAATTTTTAGTATCATTGGCGATTTTTGCAGAGAAACTATAAAAAACAGGGTAAGGGGTGCTTCTTCGGCTAAATAACTATTATATTGAGAGATTGCTGTGGTGGATAGCTGCAAGCGGAGGCCGAAGAGGTCGGGTTGCAGGTTGAATAGGCCTTGGTGGCCGACGGGCACGTCGAATGCGAACTGGACGTGAGTTGCATGCAATCGCTTGCGCCGTTCGTTTGCATAAAAAACAAACGAAAACGACGTTTTTCACGATTTTTAACACAAATTTGGGCTTTTGCGGCATTTTGGCGCTTTTTTGTTATGACGTCATTGGCGGGTCCTGGGTACGACACAGTGACGTGGCAGTTGACTGGGCCGATGACATGGCACAAGACACAATGGCAGGGTGGGGACACCTGGGGATGAGGTGGCAATGACACGGGGCTACAATGGGTCGACGTAAAAGTGACGTAAGAGGCGACATGGTGCTGACGTTGGGGGCGGAGAAACAGAAGGCGGTTTGTGATTTTATCGGACCGCCTTCTGTATGGGGGAGGTATTTGTCAGAGGGGCTCCGATACAATTGCGTGGAGACATGCGTCTTTTGTACGGCGGAGAAACCGCTAGGCTATCGGAAGCTAACTGTCGGATGTCGGGGCGGCTCCGAAATCGGTGACAGCCGTCGGATGGGGAGGGCCCGATTCGACGGTGGACGGAATTGTGAGCTATGGGTACGATAATGTACGGGGGCCCACTATATTATATTGATTTATTTGTGCGGCGGGGGTTCAAAAACTTTGGGTTTGTGGGTTATATGGGTTTTATATGATTTATGCGTCGGTGGTTATTAATTTGACCGAATATCAAATTAATCCCAAATAACATGTATGCGCGGAGGATATTGCTATAAGGTTTATGTGTGATAGAGGGGGGGGGGTTTAATTTGACCGAATGTTTAAATTAACCCCAGGTTTGGACTCAGAAAGGCTAATAGTAGTCCCAAATGGACTATTATTTCCCAAGACTTATATTATATGGCTATAGTGCCAAGGGGTGGGAATACTTACTATTTTTGGGTTTTTCATATGACTTTTGTAGAAATAGGGACAAGGAAGTAGTTTCAGGGAGCTATATAATAGAATTAGGGGTTAATATGAGTTTATGGATTGAAACTGAAAGGATGAATGCTAAGTCCATAGTATGAAAACTTAGAGATAGGAAGATGAAAGGAGTATAGAATGATTTTTACACAAGAAATGTGGCTTCTTTTCATTGAAGAAAGTCAAAACTTGACTCAGTATTTTTACAAAAATGAAGTGATAACATGACTGGTTGGGCAGATCCCAAGGTCCTTCAGGGGTGTTAGTAAGAAACTTTGAAGGGGGGGGGGGTGAAATGGAGTAAGACATGCTTCCACAATTCTGCCATCAAACAACTGCTTTGGCACTTTTGTCATTGATGAGATGACCTCTCCTTTGATAAGACAAAACTGATCAAAACCTTGCTTCTGCAACCTCAAACTACCTACCCAGCCTAATACACCTAACATTTTTTCTTCCTTTTGAGTGGGTGTACTTAGGCTTGCAGACCTTGATTATTCTCTTTTCTTTTGACTGCCCTCCTATCAAAATCAACCCTTATCTCTTCCAAGGGCCCAGATTAAGCAGTTGGGCTCCTTAATTTCTCTACCTAGCTACTGATCTGCCAACCTTGAACTGTTTGGATAGATATTCATTCTCTAGTCTAAAACATGCAATTTAAAACATGGCATGGTCCAGATTGAATTGTTGGGCCATCCATCAAACTAGCAGTGGCATTTGGACTAGCCACTTTGCTGGTCTTTCTTTGGGGTTCATTTTCATCATTTTCTCTGACCAATTTACTCTTTTTCCCCTTTGATAATTCTTTTAGGGCATACCCTCTTCACATTTTTTAACTTTCCGCTAATGCCTTTTTACAAAATATGGAACCTTTGCAGCATGAAAAGATGAACATATTTGGCACTTCCCAGGTCAATCATGAAAAATGAAACCTATTGGTATAGGAACCTAACAGTGGCTCCACTTGGGGATGGCCTTTCCTTGTGAAAGGCCAAGAACAGTAGGTCAGATTGCCTTGTTTTTTTTTTTAACTATTGCTATAGCCTGAAAGTTCCTTCTCTTGAATATCAAGGATCTGAACCTCTGTATCCTGTATATAGTCCTTATGAGCTGATCTTCTGTGAAATTATAGCTCTGTATTTGATGATTTCTCTGAGTATTTATCATCATCTTCATATTTCCCAAGTGCTTTCTCTTGATTTCCAATGATAGACTCAAAACATATATCAAAAATGGTGCAATACCCTGATTTTTCTCAAAATTTGCTTCACTTGCTTCCTTATCTAACCACTGTAAATAAAAATGCTGGAATTACAGATATTTATGTACCATACACAGTGGTGTTATGTTGATTACATGGAATCAAAATAGTGCTTGAGCATTTGCCCATTCGCTGGGCCTTCTTCAGTATTTGAGCCATCCAAACTCTTCAGAAAATATGTGTTATTACCTTGTACAACATGAATGACATAAGCTCCTTTCCACAAAAAATCAAATTTGCCATGTTTCCCTTTGTCCTCTCTCCTAGAATCCCATCTCAACACTTTTTTTCCTATGAAGAAGTCTTCAGCTTTGGTTCTTTTGTCAAACATCTTTTTCAGCTTCTCTTGCAGTACTTGGGTTCTATGATACACTTCTTCTCTTGTTTGCTGCAAGTGGATGGTTGGATTGATCCTTCTTTGAATATTATTGCACTCTGCATGTATTTCTTGTAGTAGTTTGATCACAGGGATTCCCAAAGATGAAGGGAGCCTTGCCTCCATTCCATAAACTAGTTCATATGGACTTGTACCAATGGATCTCTTAGTGGTCAATCTGTCTGCCCATAGTGCATTTACCAACTTCTTGTGCCAATTCTTTTTGTTCTCCTCCAAGATCTTTTTGATGATGTTGATGAGGCTTTTGTTGGAGGACTCAGCTAGGCCATTGCCTTGAGGGTAATAGGCTGTGGAATGGCCCAAGGTCATATGATATTTATGACAAAAGTTGATCATATTTTTGGATTTGAAAGCAGCAGCATTGTCTGTAATAATTTTATCTGGACAACCAAACTTGGACAAGATGTTGGTTTCTAAAAATTGGATGATAATGGAGTCATTGGCTTGCCTACAAGGGATGGCTTCTATCCATTTGGTAAAGTAGTCTATAGCAGTCAAAATCCACCTATGTTGGCCAGAGGATGAAGGGTGGATTTCACCAATGAAGTCTAAACCCCATTGCTGGAATGGTATTTCAGTTGAAATAGGTTTGAGGGGTAAAGGTAACAGCTTTCTCTTGCCTTCAAATATTTGGCACTTATGGCAACACATTACAAATTTTTCCACATCAGCAAACAATGAGGGCCAATAAAATCCAGCCCTTAGGATTTTATCAGCAGTTGATTTCCAGTATAAGTGTCCTCCACAGTCACCTGCATGAAATTCCTTAAGGACATTGTTAGTTTCATCCAATGTTAGTCAATTAAGTAAAATTCCTTCATGATTTTTCCAAAACAAAGAACTGTCTATAATACAAAACTTTGATGCTTTCATCTTCAAGAATCTCTTTTTGGTTCTGGACAACCTTGGAGGAGCTTGCAGGTTTAACAATATAAAACATATATCATCATACCAGGGAGATTGCAAAAAGGCTTGATCAGTCTGTGGAGTCACCATCTCCTCTTCGTTGTCCAGTTCATTGATGTCAAGAGCCTGGAAATTGGTTTCAGTCATAAGTTTGGCTAGCCCTTGCCCTTTTATTAGTTTTGTAGGCTTGATTTCAATGTCATATTCTAGGATATTGGCAATCCACTTGCCCCTTTTTCCTTCCATTCCTTCTTGTGTTAAAATGTCTTTAACCACTGCATTTTGGACATAGGCAATCACATGAGAGTATAAAATGTAAATTCTGAAATCTTTGATGGCCTTTACTAGGGCATAAGCTTGCTTTTCCATAATCTGATATTTTAAGGGAGCATCTCTAAGAGCTTTGCTGAAGAAGGCAATGGATTTCTCACACCCTTGGTAATCTTTTTGTAATAGGATAGCAGCAATTGTGTGCTCAGATGCAAAGGAAAAAATGATGAAATCTCTATCAAACCTAGGACTTGTGAGGACTGGAGTGTTTGTCAAAGCTCTTTTGATGTCCTCAAAGGCTTGTTTGGCTTCCATTGTCCACTTGACTTTAGAATCTTTCTTCAGCATATTGTTTAATAGTCTTATGAGCTTGGCCAGATTAGGAATGAATCTTCTCAAAAAGTTAATCTTCCCTAGAAAAGCTTGTAGTTCTTTGATGTTTCTAGGATGAGGCACTTGAAGGATAGCTTGAATTCTATTCGGGTCGATCCTAATGCCACCTTTTGAGATTATATGACCTAGGAGCTTGCCTTCCTCTAGGCCAAACAGTGATTTCTTTGGATTCAAAGATATGCCATATTTTCTGCAAATTAGAAACACTTGCCTTAAATGTTCTAAGTGTTCTTGATCTGATTTTGAAAAGGCAGTGAGATCATCAAGGTAGACTACTAAGAAATCATGGATTTCTTTGGCAAAGGCTATGTCCATTGCTCTCTGAAAAGTAGCCCCTGCATTTTTGAGTCCAAAAGGCATTTTCACATATTTAAAGGTTCCCCAAGGAGTTGTAAAGGCAGTTTTGTCTTGGTCATCCGGGTGTACTAAAATCTGATTGAATCCTGAGAACCTATCTAACAATGAGATCCTAGAGGCTCCTACTACCCTTTGTAGGATATGGTCCATTTTTGGTAAGGTATAATGGTCTTTGAGAGAGACTTTGTTCAAGTTTCTTAGGTCAACACACAGCCTAATCTCTCCCATTTTCTTCCTAGTAGGCACTAGATTTGAAATCCACTATGAGAACCTAATTGGAGCAATGATTCCTGCTTCATACATACGTTTAACCTCTTTTTCAATCAGGGGAAGGAGAACGGGATTCACTCTCCTAAGCTTTTGTTTAAAAGTTTTTTGATTCTCTTTCAAAGGTATAGTGTGTTGGATGACTGAAGTATTATAGGACTTGAGGTCCTCATAACTCCAGGCAAAGATATCTTGGAACTCTTTGAACAATTCAATGTATTTCAACTTCTGATCAGCGGGTAATGCCTTGGATAGTTTTACCATTTTGGGATTTTCTGTGGTTCTAATGTTGCAGTCCTCAATTTTAGCATTTAGTGGTTGCATTTTTGGCTTCCTTGAGATGTCATTTGAATCGAATAAATCCTCCAAAGGGGTTAAACCTATGGGCAAAAAATTGTCTTTTAGATCAATTACTTCAGCTTCTGCTTCAGCTATTTCATCAAAATCTGTTTGCTTCAGCTCCTGTCCATCGCTGTGATAAAAAATAGTTGGATGCAGCATCAAATTTGCTATTTTAGCTTATATGTTTTGTTCAATTTTGTGCTTTTGTTGTTGGTCGTCCACAGTGTTTGTATCAATGTTCATGTTGGAGAATTCCTCTTTCAAAGTGAGGAAGTTATTTATCTGTGTATCATTTTCAAAGATCTGCCAATTTTTAACATTATCAGGGACAGCAGGTCTATGTTTGATTTCGGCAGTGAAACGGTGGTTGGGTTCTAAAGGTAGCTTGCAAGTGCTGGCAAAGGTTGCAAAGCTATGTGCATGTAGATTGAGCTTTCTGGAAATTTTAGTTAACTGAGATTCTGAGAAGGTGTCAAGTATTTGAATGGCTACCCCTCTAGAAGCCCTCAACCTAAGATCATTTGTGACAAAATTTCCCTTCATCTGTTGTATGATCAGATCTGAATCCCCTAAAATTGAGACTTTGGTTGCACCTAGATTCTTGATGAGTTTGAGAACTAACAAGAGGGCTTCATACTCGGCCATATTGTTTGTGCATCTGAAGTTTAATCTGTATGCATGAACTTCAGCCTGGTCGTTTTGCATGTTGTGTACCTAGACCCCTGCCCCTGCCCCTAATTTGTTGACTGATCCATCAAACTCTAAATACCATAAGGTTTCATGATCAAGGTTTGCATTGAGAGTTTTAGAATGTTGCACCATGGGCAGATTGGGTTCTTGTAAGTCATTTGATGTATCATTCTCCTTTGTTGTATCAATCATATCAAAAAAATTTTGATTTTGGGCAGCAGATTGTTCATTCAAACCCTCTGTCTGTGTTGCTACTAGTAATTTGGCATTAGTTTTGGTACACATATCAGCATTATATAAGATGAATGAGTCCATATTAGAATGTATTGAGTAGATGGGGAAGTTTTGGGGCTTTTCTTGACTACTCACCACGTATTTCATTAGTGTTTCTCGGTATAATCTCTTTGGTTGCCCAAAGACTAAAATAGTGGCATAGGACATGTCTAGTTACAAGGATCCTCGGAGTTTGGCCCCCCATGATCTGGATAAAAGCATACCATATTTGGGTGGAATATCAGCTACTACCACATCCATCAAAATTGTTTTGGTTGGGTATTGGACCAGGGAAACACACAAATCTTTAATTAGGCCTAGACACCTGACTTGGCTGGAATCAAATGAGAACAAATCTTTGTATGGTCTTGTGATGTCTAGGTCTAGTTTTTCCATCACAGATTTAGGTATTAGGTTGTGTGAAGCTCCTGAATCAAACATTGCGTTGTGTAACACCTTGTCATGAATGTTTAAACTGACATAAAAAGGTGGAACTCCTCCATTTGTTGTCTTTCCATTAACTTCAGGACCAAAAAGTAATTCAGGTTGATCATCTAGAATATTCACAGCATCTCTATTGTCTGATATTTGGAGTGACCTATTGATTTGTTGTCTATACACTTCATGTTTGCCCAATTCAGAAAGAGGAGCAGCTATCTTCAGCTTACCTATTTCTGTTTCCAAGTTGAATGGTTTCTCTATCTGAGTCTTTGTATTATGGGCAATAGATTTTTCCTTTTCAGTTGAACTTTCAGTGACCTTTTCTTCATCATGGGTATGATTTTGAGTTGAATCTGTTTTGAATTTATTTTCAGGAATGCTGTTTGAACTTGCTTTTGAGGGGAGGGATGAGGATGGCTGATTTTTAGAGGGTTGTACATCTGATATATCCTCCAGAGTGACTTCTCTTTGGTATGGGTCTGTTTTATCAGAGGATTCTGGGAGAACAGCTTTGTCTTTTGTCCTTTTTGGCTGTTTATTATCCTTTGGTTTGATAGGTTCAGGCACATCTATAGTTCTGCTCCTCAACTTGTACTGTTTGTGGACTTCATAGACTGCTGCATCATAGCCTTCTCTAAAATCAAATGACTCTCCTGATTTGGTTTGAAATTGGTTGCAATTATGGGCCTCTTGATCCTCTTGTGTTAAAAAGACTTGGTGTTCACTGTCCAAACCCATCAAGTTGATGTGAGGGTCCTCGGTTGGTTCACTAGATGTTGAGGCCTCGGCATAATTTTCTTGAAAAGGAGGTCTGATGTTTTGATCAGGACCAGCCCTTCCAACATTTGGATTTTGATTCTTTCTAAAGCTGGGTTTCTAACAGCACTTGGTTGACCTTCCCATGATGATTTTCTCTCGATGGTTTCCACCCTATCCCCAAGTCTGTCCATACCTTTGATGATTGCATCCAATTTTTGTTCAAATTCTGAAGGTTCTTCTTTAAAAGTAGTTCTTCTCTCAGCTCTTGCCTGATTTTTTTTAGCAATAAGGTTTGCCTCTACACTAACAGCTATGTTTTGCATGTCTGCTAAGGTTGGCAGGGCTCTTTCCCTCAGTTGATATGCCATGTTAGAATCAAATCCATCAGGGAATTTGATTAAGGCTAAGTTAGGTGGAGGTCTAAGGTTTTGAGGGATGGCATTGTAGACATTGTTGAATCTTGCACAGTAATCTAGGACAGTTTCTTGTGGGCCTCTTTTTATGGTGTCATACTCAGATAGAATGTGCAGTGGATCTTTTTTCTTTTCCCATCTGTTGAGAAATGTTTGGTAAAGAGCATCTGGATTGGCTATGGAATTTGCAGCAAGTGCTCTAAACCAAGTTCTTACTTCACCTGTTAAACTTTGGACAAAGATTTTCATTCTCACATCATCATCATCTATCTCATAATTCTCAAAGTAGTCTTGCATTTTCTTTGTATGTTGTAGGGAAGTATAGGTACCTGTACCATCAAAATAAGTGATCTTACTTTGATAATCCTGAGGCATAGCCCCAGGATTTGCAGGTAGCTGCAAAGGGGCATATCTATTTGCCATATTTACAGGAACAAACGAAACAACAAGAAGAAATGTGACAGCTGGAACAACAGTAACGGTGGTAGAAATATGGGTAGTAGATGGTGGTGTAGATAAGGTGCTTTGAGAGGTGGATGAGGAAGAAGGGGAAGAAGGAGTTATGTGAGGATGGACTGAAGGTTTAGCAGGGGTGGGAATATAACTTTGCTGAATTGCTTCATGGCTAGAATCAGCAAGATCTTCTTGTTCCTTTTGTTTTCTGAGGATCCTAGGGATTAAGTTGGGATTGTCAAAAACAGCTAGAGGATCTGGGTCAGGATTTGTCCTAGTATAACGAGTTTTCTTCTTTGGAGCCATCTTCCGAATTTGTTTTTGGTATTTTCTGGGAAATTTCTGATTTTAGGAAGGAACTGATCAAAATTTGTAACAACTGTTTAAAGCTTAAAACTAGAATGAAGATTGACTGAAGCAGCTTTTATTTAATCCTGTAAATGCAAAGCAAGAACAGTTTCAAAGGCTTCCTGGCTGACATTCAGGCTTCATCTGTAGTTTTAAGGAATAGACAGCAATTGAGAAATTCATTCTGATCCCCAGTGGAGTCGCCAATGATGTTATCACTCAAGTTGTTCCCTTTGACTCCCAAGGGAATACTGCCGAGGTAACCACTAACCAATCTTTTAGCTACAGGTCCTAGCCTACCTGCAACCAGAGAGGGCTCTCTCTTTATGTTTTAACTTTGTTTTGGTGTAATTTTAGGCTAGTTATGATGTATATGGGTTTTGTTTTGATTTTGGTGGGAGGGATGATGTTTTCAAGCAGAGTTGGGATGCATAGTGTGAGAAGTTCAAACCATTGGGCATGGAGTCATGGATTAGGGCTTGCTATTGCGTTTTCTTGGTCACAAGAGGAATACAAAGCAGGATAGCTAGGCATAGAACAATATCAGGCTGGAATAAAAATGGAATGAAGGTCAGAGATGAAAGGCAACTAAGAATCTTTCATTAGCTAACCGAGAGGGAAGGTGAATGAAAGTTTGTCTAGGAGCAGTCAAGAATTCCTAAATAACAGTCATATGTGAAAGAAATAGGGTAAACATGATCATTTAAGTATGCATATTCATAACCATTTCTGAAGAAAACATATAGAAATAATAAGAACTGAGCATAGAGTGCAGTCAAGCAAAGCCTAAGCTATTCTACTTTCTTGCTATTTAGATGGTAACACAATGGTGGCGTAAACATATATAAACTGTAAACAGAGGTAAGAAAACACTTATTGAGCCATGTAGTAGCACAGGAATTCCACAGTCACTCTTTGGCCATTAAATAACACGACAGACAGTTCTTCATCCAAAGCATTCCAGCAGTCTTTGATTATAGAGCTCTCAAAGTATACAGCGCAAGTCTAGAATGAGGATTATCAACCAACCCTAAATACGTTCTATGGGGAGGTATATATACAAAAACAAGATACAAAATATCTAAGTGATGACTCTTCAAGCAATAAATTACATCACCAACTCTTGCGAGGGAGTAAATGAAGAATTAAACACTGCAGTTAATATTGGCTTGCTAGTTGTCTATTTTGTCAGAAAACTTTGACTTTCTGGGCTGAATGAGTCGGCTGCCTGCTACGCATTTATTTCGCATGTGTTTCCCTGATGCTGGTATGTTGCCTATTGCTGTCTGGGTCTTCATCATGTGTGCTCAGCTTCTTAGCATTTTGATGAGCTGTAGTTATCATTTCAATTCTGCTTTATGCTTATTTACCTTTGACAGGTGTATCGTGCCATCTGTATATGCTGAACTGTAGTTTACAAAAAGAATTAATAAACAAAATCACCTGAGCAATGTCTCTATCATCCCTTTCCACCAATCCTCTGTAGGTAGTTGATGCCTTTGTATCTTTATCAGTGTTTCATCAGCTTTTGTGTATCTATGAAAAGTGGGCTGGAATTCGAACAGGTGGTTTATCTCATGTGCAATGTAGAATAGATTTTCTAATTTATCAAAGACAGCCTATCCAGTAGGAGGCCCTGTATCTTTTGAAGTGCTTGAGGAAGCTGTGATTTGGTTGGCAACGAAATTGTTCACTCTGTTGGCATAAAGCTCATGTGACAACAGTCTTCCAGCACTGGTTAATAAACTTGGTAGCCCTCTGCTATGTAATGCCATGATCTTTGTCTTGAACTCATCCACCTCTGTTTGCATTTCTTGGCATTTTCTGTCCAATGTCTGCACAAAATTCCTAAGGGTTAACACCCTTTTTATTAGCAAGATAGTTTCAGTCCTATTCCTGATTCCTAATGCTGCCAGCTGCCCTTTGGTGTGAGTATTCAAAAATTGGATCATTCTATTTGCTTGCTCGGGCATATTTCCTAAAGATGCTATAGCCTTTTGGTTTTCAAACTGAGCCAAGTTTATCAAATCCATTTGCTCATGAATGGTTTCAATGGATTTCCATTGGTCTGTAATGGATTGGCTAATTTTGGCCCACAAAATTTTCTTGATATCTGCTAGAGTTTTAGCGAAGGTAAGCTCTTTCTCCAGCTCCTTTATTCTTTTCTCCAAGGCTTTGACTTCTCTTGTCTTCTCAGCTACATCCTGCTTTGATTTGCCATATTTTCCCTCAATTGTAGCCAGATTTTCCTTGGTTTCTTTCAATTCTGGAATTTGCAATTCCAGAGCTTCTATTTCCTTCATCATATTGTCCATTTTCAAGCTGGTGCCTTGCTCTGTAGGTGCTGAAGTAGTGGCTGAAATTGGTGCTGAGCTTGAAGTGCCTGCTTCTAATGTTGTACCAGTGGGAGGGACTGTTGTGGTGGCCGTGGGAGGAGCAGCTGTAAGAATCTGGGCTATTTGAATTGGCTGAGAGACCAACTCTCCCTGTCTCCCCTGTAATGATGCCTCCAAGGCACTTTCTGTCTCAACCAACCTTTTATGTAACGTTGTAAGCAAAGATACAACGTCCTGCTCTTCTTTTTGTTGGGCCACCTCTGTAGCTTGAGGATGCAATGTGGGTGACAACTTGATTTGTCTTCTTAGGGCAGCTATGTCTTCATCCTTCTTTTTTATCAAGGCCTGCACACCCTTGGGATTAGTGGGGTCATGTCCCAACTCTATGATGATTTCCTCCAAGGACTTGATTCTATTGTCCTTGGCCTATGACGAAGCTTTCTCTAACTCAAGTTAGGCGCAGTGTTGTGCAAAGAGTTTTGCAATCTGTGGGCTAATAATGTCTTATCTGCTAGAGTAGAATATACCATCTCCCCAGTCTGCTTGTGCAATTCAATCTTGTCCATCGGATGGATATCCTTGGCAAACACTTCCAGATTAGTTCTAATGTAATCAGCAGCTGATTGGGGTTGCTGTGTTGTAGGTCTAAAGTGACCGAGGGTCATTCTTCCTTCCTAGATGCCATAGGCTGCCATTAGCCTTTGTTGATTGGTAGGGGCCATCCTTATTAGCTGGTTGTACAGCTGTAGTCTCACTGGCTCATTCCTAGCCTTGATATCAGTGAATACTTTTTTAATATCAGAGGCATGTTTGCCTGTTGCCTTGTGGATGTTACTTCCACCCCCTGCTGTCTCTCTTGCTCCTGCTGGAAGGAGCTGGCCGATGTCTCCATGCTTGGGGGAATTTGTTGTTCTGTGGGCCCCTCTGGCATTTCTTCCTCTGAAAAAGGATTTAACCTTTGTCTCTTCTCTCCTTGCTGCTCTGTAGATGTCCCTGGAGGGGTCTCTTCCTGCCTATCTCTCTTCTTTGCCCTTTCCTCATTAAGAGGTGTCTGCAGTACAGGAATTTCAGTCACTTTTGCTTGAGTTAAGGGGTCTTGCCCTTGACTCTGTTCATCTGTAGAAACCGGCCGATCTGCCATTGTTTCTTGTTGTTCCGAATGGTGTACTTGTTCTTTTGAATGTTGCACCTCTTTACCTTTATCTGTTGTTGCTGGTGGGGCGCTTACTTGGGCAGGTTGCTGGGGAGCTGTGGCAGAGGAGGTGCCTTCTCCAAGGTTCCGAGGAGCTATAAAAAACACCTGTCCACAAGATTCCAAGTCAACAGATTTTTCCAGATTCTTGATTGCTTTTTTTGTTATTTCTTCCTCAGTGAATTCTTCAACTAGAGTTCCCTTTACCCACCCTTGTTGATTAGCAAATTGCTCAATTTGAGCGATACTGCAGTGTTCATATGCTGCTAGCCTGTATTTGATTCTTCTAAGGCTTATAAAGTGATTGGGGTCATATCGTGCCCAATAAAAGCTTGTTTTTAGCTTGAGTTTCTCCCTTCGAATCTGGTCAGCATCCTTCCATGCTTCTTCCCTCTTGTTGAAAATAAAGGGACCCAATTAATGTCTGATTTTTAGCTGTGCCTTTTTACTTTTGCCAAAGAAATGAACCATATCTGCATTACCAAATTGCTGAAAGTATTCTAAGGCAAAGAGTCTCATGGGGACATATTTTGGTAGTTTGTAGGGGGCTAATTCACAGCCATAGACCCTGATTATTGTGTGGTTTTGGTAGAAATACCAGTCACCAATGCTGTAGCTTTTGGAAAGTTGTAGAATCTTCTGCATCTCATCAGTGAGTCTGGGAGGAGGATCTGCTGATAATAAGCAGGTAGCTGGATAGATAAAAAGGTCAATGAACTCACAGTATGTGTATGGGGAGTAACTAATATGATGGAATACTGATGACCAAAATATGACTGACCTCCTCTCCCCCCTAGCATCCAATATTTTGAGGACAACTGGGAAACTTTCAGGCTGATAATATAGTAGCAAATGATAGATGTATGAGGTGTATTTAAATACCCTTTCCCTTTCTAGGCTCATGAATTGCTCATGGATCTTGTCAGCAATGAAGGTAGCATAATCATACTGGACAACAGGGGGGTGTCTTGGAGTGAAGATAGACATCAAGGCAAAGACAGTGCTGTCCACAATCTCACTTGTTCTGAATCCCAGGATGTAGGAGATCATATCTATAAGCATTTTTCCCTCCTCAGTAAATGCAACATTGAGATATAGGAACCAATGGCTGCGTTGGTGTGAATTGCAGCATCTCATTGATAGATTGAGGAGTAATGTAGAAGAGGACTTTACCAGCAGGGCTCATCACTGCCCTCTCAGAAGGATCATAATTGGAACAGCAGTGATGGATAAGATCAGGAAAAACATTTACTAAGGGCAAGTAGTACATGGGCATGTTGGACTCCCATATAATTAATGGATCAGTCTTGTTTCTGAATTTATTCCTTATCTCACAAAAGGCTTGAAGATGAGGCTTCACTCCTTCCATATCATCAATTTGATAATCTCTATCTGCCAGTGGAAGCCATTCTAGCTGTCTATGGGGTGCATTTAGTGGAGCAATGTTAAGGGCAACTGGGGCCTCCATGTTTTGAGAATGATTACAGTTGGATTAGGCCTGTATTTCAGCATAAAACAGAGTTTTGATAATGGTTTTCTGGGCAAAGAACTCACAGTTTAAGCTCTGTGCAGAGATGTTTTTGAGGAGTAAAACTTAATGAAATGAAGACTGTGCAGGGCTCTGAAATTAGTACACTGGAAAGGGAGAAAAATAGAGGGCCTTAGCAAACTGTCCTTAGTCGTTCCACGGGCAAATTGGAGCTGGAATTGAGATAGAAATGGCAATTTTATCAGGGGGGCAGAGATGCCACGTTTTGGCCATAAATTGGGTTACACAGTGAGGCAGAGAGGAGAAGCTTGTGAGTTCCAACGTTTTTCAAGTGAATTTTTAGGATTATTGGCGATTTTTGCAGAGAAACTATAAAAAACAGGGTAAGGGGTGCTTCTTTGGGTAAATACCTATTATATTGAGAGATTGCTGTGGTGGATAGCTGTAGGCGGAGGCCGAAGAGGTCGGGTTGCAGGTTGAATAGGCCTTGATGGCTGACGGGCACATCGAATGCGAACTGGATGTGAGTTGCATGCAATTGCTTGCGTCGCTCGTTTGCATAAAAAAAAACGAAAACGACGTTTTTCACAATTTTTAACACAAATTTGGGCTTTTGCGGCATTTTGGCGCTTTTTTGTTATGACATCAGCATGACGTCATTGGCGAGTCCCGGGTACGGCACGGTGACGTGGCAGTTGACTGGGCCGACGACATGGCACAGGACACAATGGTAGGGTGGGGACGCCTGGGGATGAGGTGGCAATGACACGGGACTACATTGGGTTGACGCAAAAGTGACGTAAGAGGCGACATGGCGCTGACGGCGGGGGCGGAGAGACAGAAGGCGGTTTGTGGTTTTATCGGACCGCCTTCTGTACGGGGGCAGTATTTGTCAGGGGGGCTCCGATACAATTGCATGGAGACACACGTCTTTTTACGGCGGAGAAACCGCTAGGCTATCGGAAGCTAACTGTCGAACGTCGGGGCGGCTCTGAAATTAGTGAGAGCTGTCGGATGGGGAGGGCCCGATCTGACGGTGGATGGAACTGTGAGCTGTGGGTACGATAATGTTCGGGGGCCCACTATATTATATTGATTTATTTGTGCGGTGGCGGTTCAAAAACTTTGGGTTTGTGGGTTATATGGGTTTTATATGGTTTATGCGCCGGTGGTTATTAATTTCACCGAATATCAAATTAATCCTAAATAACATGTATGCGCGGAGGATATTGCTATAAGGTTTATGTGTGAGAGAGGGAGGGGGGTTTAATTTGACCGAATGTTTAAATTAACCCCAGGTTTGGACTCAGAAAGGCTAATAGTAGTCCCAAATGGACTATTATTTCCCAAGACTTATATTATATGGCTATAGTGCCAAGGGGTGGGAATACTTACTATTTTTGGGTTTTTAATATGAATTTTGTAGAAATAGGGACGGGGAAGTAGTTTCAGGGAGCTATATAATAGAATTAGGGGTTAATATGAGTTTATGGATTGAAACTGAATGGATGAATGCTAAGTCCATAGTATGAAAACTTATAGATAGGAATATGAAAGGAGTATAGAATGATTTTTACACAAGAAATGTGGCTTCTTTTCATTGAAGAAAGTCAAAGCTTGACTCAGTATTTTTACAAAAATGAAGTGATAACAGGACTGGTTGGGCAGATGCCAAGGTCCTTCAAGGGTGTTAGTAAGAAACTTTGAGGGGGGGGGGTGAAAGGGAGTTAGACATGCTTCCACAATTCTGCCATCAAACAACTACTTTGGCACTTTTGTCATTGATGAGATGAGCTCTCCTTTGATAAGACAAAACTGATCAAAACCTTGCTTTTGCAACCTCAAACTACCTACCCAGCCTAATACACCTAACATTTTTTCTTCCTTTTGAGTGGGTGCACTTAGGCTTGCAGACCCTAATTATTCTCTTTTCTTTTGAGTGCCCTCCTATCAAAATCAACCCTTATCTCTTCCAAGGGCCCAGATTAAGCAGTTGGGCTCCTTAATTTCTCTACCTAGCTACTGATCTGCCAAGCTTGAACTATTTGGACAGATATTCATTCTCTAGTCTAAAACAAGCAATTTAAAACATGGCATGGTCCAAATTGAACTGTTGGGCCATCCATCAAACTAGCAGTGGCATTTGGACTAGCCACTTTCTTGGTCTTTCTTTGGGGTTCATTTTCATCATTTTCTCTGACCAATTTACTCTTTTTTCCCTTTGATAATTCTTTTAGGGCATACCCTCTTCACATTTTTTAACTTTCCACTAATGCCTTTTTACAAAATATGGAACCTTTGCAGCATGAAAAGATGAACATATTTGGCACTTCCCAGGTCAATCATGAAAAATGAAACCTATTGGTATAGGAACCTAACATTCTTAATATCCTTTCTTAGAGCCACAATTTCACATTCTAATTTTTCATTGTGTTTTCCCTTTTCAACAAGTTGGAATGTCAAAGTATCTATAATCATATTATTTTCTTCTAAACAAATTTTAAGTTTAGAGATTTCTTCATAAAGACCATCTTCATCTAAAGCATCCACAAAATCTTCATCTTCAAAAGCCATCAGAATTCTATAATCATTACTATTTTCATCTTCATCACTATTTGACAAACCATTGCTATCTTCATATGTATAGTAGCTCTTCTTACTTACACTTTGTTTTCTATTCCATTTTGCTGATTCCTTACCTTTATGAAACTTATCTTTGTGAGGACATTTGGTAGCAAAATGACCGACTCTTCCATAAGAAAAACATTTGAAAGGTAGTTTACCTCTGAATCTTCCAGAACCCCATTGAAGGTTCTTGACAAAGTTTGCTTCTTCCTCTCCTTTTGAAGTATGTCCTGATTCATTGAGTTCTTCTCTCCCTAAAGCTTTGAATGCAAGCTTCTCTCATATCTGATGGAACTCCTTTTCTCATTTTGAAAGTAGTTAAGATTCCATGTAGCTGTGTCATAGTAAGACTCTGAAGATCCTGCTTTTCTTCTATGGTAGAAACTTTTGATTCAAACTTAGTAGACAAGGATCTTAAAACCTTTTCAACTAAAGTAACTTATTTTATCTCTTCACCCAAGTTTTTCATGTGATTAACAATCTCATCTATACGTAGGAAGTAATTAGCTATACTTTCATCACTGTGCATTTTGAGAGTTTCATCACTGTGCATCTTGTCCCATATTTCTTTGGAGGTTTTGAGCTGCATAACCTTGATAAATTCTAATTTTGACAGACTCCCCAATAATGTATTGATGGCCTTGGCATTGGTTTCATATTGCTTTTTACTTATCGTATCTGTAGGAATTGCTGATGGAAATGTATATCCTCCTTCCACGATTTCCCAAACATCTGTTCCAAGAGATTGAAGATAGGTATTGGCTCTTACCTTCCAATAAACGAAGTTGCTCCCATCAAATATCGGTGATCTAATGGATGCCTCTCTTTCGTACTTACTCATGATGATAGATCTTCCTTCAAGTGATCAAGCTTCTTCTGAAGGACCTGCTTTGATACCAATTGTTGGAAATAATATTGGGAGGGGGGGGGGTTGAATCAGTATTAGCAAGTCAATAATATTTCATTTCCATATTATGATTCATATACGCTACTTTAGTTTATGAAATTTGCGTGTATACACAATTGTATATAAGGCAACTAGCGTATAACCTGTAAACTTATAATTTAGTTAATTCTTCATATGTTGATCTTAAATCTGAGCATTAGAACCATATAAGCAGTAACCAGGAGCAGTAAAAACAGAATAGACAGTCACACACATGAACACAAGATATAAGGTGGAAAACCAATGTGGGTGAAAACCACCTGCTGCAATCATCTTTATCTTCCTTTTAATAAGAAACTTCTTTATACAATATTTTGTACTGGTGCAGTCTTATACCAATACATAGGCTTCTACCTATAGAAGGCTACAACATTCTCTCGTTCTCTAGCTTCTCCTGGAAGGGAGCTACAACCCCCTAGATTTTGTACTAGCTGATCTACTGGTACATAGGTGCTGACCTACAGAAGGCTACAACCTTCTTTTTTCTTCCAGGGACCACATTTCATAAATTTTTAGGCTGGATCCATCAATAACATTAATCAAACATCAAATATATATGCATCAACCAATATCCTTTGTACCAACCAAAACTGAATCAAACAATCACTTCTCTCAATGCTGTAACCAGAATACAGTAACAGTAACTAGAACCCAAGCCAGAACCCAGAACATTGCAACAGCAATCAAAAGTAGCTAAAGCATATTTTATAAGGTGTATGTTACTTCAATGTGACAAACCTACATGCATACACACTTGTATCAAGGGAAACCTGCGTATACGCACTTTTGAAATGCCAAACCAGCATGTATAGGTGCCTTTACTATGATGAACCTGCGTACAGATCTATAAATGATGATTTCAACCTTTAAAATTATTCAGACATCAGTTATACCCACATCATCATATTTGCAGATTACGACATGCACCAATTATTCAGATAAAAGATCAAAACCACACAAAGATACTTCTCTTCAAGCCTTAAGATCTTGACCCATCAATAGAACTTATCCTTCATCAAGCACTCAAGTTCATCCTTGATTCAGATCCAGCTGTGCACCATAACCCAATCACTTGTATTCTAGATCTTGCTCTTCAATAGATATTCAATCCATGATTGTCTTTACCTAATGATCTTCTCCTCCTTTTATAGTCTTAGGCCTTACTCAATACCATGGTCCAAAACCACTTAGAATCAATACCTTGGACGAGATACCTAGGGTCAACACGTCGGACAAGATACATTGGACCAATATCATGGACGAAATACGACGGACCAAAACCAAGTTTTCCAACATGTACACGCCATTCCTTTCATGAAAATTCGTTTGTACGCTATACGTGCCTTTTGGTCCACGAACCCATGTGTACATGCGGCTTGGTCAATGGGAAGCTATGTATACCTATCTTTCTTAATTCTGTGAGCCTGAACTGTGATCTGTCATCTATGTGAGTTACCATCAAGGACAAAACCTATGTCATAGTGCTAAATATATGTCATAATTCCAACATATAAGTTCCCCAAGCATGTCATTCCCTTATAGGGAAAACCTCCCCACTAAATAAAAATATAAACTATTCTATATTATGGTTGATTTAAACCTTTGACTGGCCTCAAATAACTCAAGTGTTATTTAATGAACTCTCCAGTTTTTTCCATTAGATGTTATGAGAAGACTCTTCTCTTAAGTCTTGCCTATTTAAATAAATTCTTCTACACATGCCTCTATAATTGACATCATCTGCAAGACCCTTTGTCTACTTTAAGTAGTTTGGAGCTTCTCTAGTCTATCTCATCATAGACTATGAACACTCGCCATTATTGGGAATAGGTGTGCTTTGGTCCAATACTTAATAATCCTTTTCTTTCATGTCTATAACATGAAAGTAATGACATAGAGATATGATAAATGTTTTTTTTTTTTGGCATATGAACATTCTACAACCATTCATTTGGATCTACCACTTCATATTATAAATAGACATTATATAGCCCATATTTCCCATTGAGTAGACAAGCACTTAAACACAATACACTTTAGCAAAGGAAATTTCTTTTTCATTAACATAGTTTACAATACAAAGATGAATTCAACAAGGGTTCTTATCCATTAAATAACATATGTTATTTGAAATTGGTGTAGGCTGAGACAAATGCCACCCCACAATAATCTTAGCTAAACTACAATATTCCTCTCAACTAGTCACCCTTGAGCTAGACCCAGAAGTCATTAGGGAAGTTTTGGAAAAAAATATGGGATTGAGTCATGAAGTCTATTCTTCTTCATTAAATTAACTCATCACTTTCTTTTAGATGAAACCATGCCTAGTGTTCTACCCAACTACTATGTTTTGTTTCTTGTCTTCACTACACAACAAGCTAGTGAGGGGAAACATTTCTCAAGTTTCTTGAGCTATAAGGATAAAATCCACTCTCCTTCATCCACTCAAAGGTAAATACATAGTATTTTATCTTATATGGTTAAGGCCTATTCCCATTCACAAAGTGACCACCATGAAACTTGCATAACATAATGAGATACCTTAACTTTGCTAAGAGACAATTAGTACCTCTCTCTAGTATCTCAATACACAACACCGACAATCTTGAATAGTTCATTCGACCGTCTGGCATAGGAAAATGTATCACTCACTGATCTTTCTCATACACATCCCTTGGTTATGATTCATGCAAGGTTTTTTATTCTTGGTTCATACAAGAGCCTCCTTTGATCTCTCTTCTTCTCTCCCCATAGAAAGAATGCAGACTTATTTCTATGTTTTTCCTTTTGTATTTCGCACTCACTCTCATCACATCCTATGGGAGTGTGGGGGAACTTTTCTCTCTGTGTCCTTGCATTATGCTAGTCTTTGCATCCTCTATGAGTGATTCCTCTATCTTAAGTAAGATTCATTGTCTCCCTTTCCTTCTCTTCAATGGGTCAACTATCCTTGTGTCTCTTCTTTGGTATGTTTATTTTTAAGACTTCCCATGCTATTTGATGATACTTTCTCCATACTCTTGAGCATTTTTTTATCCTACCACCCACTCCTATCTATTGTTGTTGGGATTTATTCCAACACCTTCCCTCCATACATTTTCTTGAGAAAGTTTGACAATATTGATCCTTATGAACATTTGGCCCAACTAATGATCCATTGTAAACTATTAGCCTCCAATTCCTTATTCTTTACTTCCCTCCTCCTTAAGGCTTCACATGATATTTATCGTATGAAGGCTTCCTTGCTTCACCAACTAGTATTTCAATTACAGTTACAATTATGCTGATTATTTTACCATTTACATTTACATTCACATTCAGTAATAAATAACATGATTAATTATACTTATAAAATCAATGGGGATTAGAAAAAGGGATTTACAATTCCCTGCCCCTTTAAGGAACACCAAACTTTATGTTCACACCCTCTGAACATGTACTTTTGTTCATTCTAGTAATCTATGCACTACTACCTTTCAACTACACTAGCATTCTTGGTCATTCATATTATCATAATTTGTCATGTTCATTGTCCTTTTCACTACTTCATTAATGGTATTTTCTTGACATATTGGTCACTTTTAGTCTTTTGAGATTCCTCCACAACTTACCTGCAAGCAATTGTATTAATATTTTTTTTTGAAGCATAAGCATTTTCTTGAATCTCTCAAAATTGGATAATAATACTTTCTTAACCATAATAATTATCTATATGAATATTCTTTGATTCATAAATTTTCCATAGGAAACAAGTTGATCTCACCATTTACATAAAACATACCCATTTTGGTAAATGGGAAATCCCTTTCCTTAGTCGATCTACCTAGCTAGGATCCTCTTGTCCAGGGGTTCAATATCACCTTCGAATCCTTGTTCCTAGCCTCTATACTTCACAACCTTTATATTTTCCAACTAGGTCATTCACGATATCCCTTTGAGGCATTACATGGAATACTTCCATGTTTAGAGCTATTTTTATCAAAAACTATATATAAAGCTAAAGGAAGGGGGAAACCAAAATATTATGATGCCTTGAGGAGGAGGAAACTTGACTTAAGAGGTAAAATATATCTTGTGCGAATATTTCCCTTTGATGTGATGGTTAGTATGCCCAACAAGCTAAAAGGTTATGAATATGAAGGGTTAAGGTGTCATTATAAAAATAAGTTGGAGGAGAAATCAAGGGGCTCTTCTTCTTGGTAATCGAACTTCTAGTTCTTCTCTCTTCTACTACTCTCTCATGCATCTCTCTCTCTCTCTCTCTCACTTAGAAAAAATGATTTGGAAAAATGTGTTGGCATTATGACATAGGTTTGGCACTATGGCACAGGTGTTGTCCTTGATGGCAACTCACTCAAAGGGCAGATCACAGTTCAGGCTCTCAGAATGAAAGAAAATGAGGTATACGCAAGTTCCTCTTAACAAAATCACGTATACACGTGGGTGTAGTGATCAAAAGGCATGCATATGTATGCACACACTTTCATGCAAAGAAAATCACGTACATGTGGGAAAACTTATGGTTGGTCCATGGTATTTAGTCCAACATATTTGAACCTATGGTTTTGGTCCTTGGTATTGCAACCAAAGTGTTGAACCCAGGTATTGAGTCCCCAGTATTGGATCTCTATGGTTTTGGACCATGGTTTGAGTAAGGCCTAAGTCTATAAAAAGAGAAGGAGATCATTTGGAAAGGTATCAACTGAAGCATTGAATATCTTATGAAGAGCAAGATCTAGAATACTGTCATGGGGTTATGGTGCATAACTAGATCTGAATTAAGGAGGAACCTGAGCGGAAGGAGAAGGATAAGTTCTATTAATGGGTCAAGATCTTAAGGTGGTTTGAAGAGAAGTATCTTTGTGTAATTTTTGATCTGTTATATTTGGCGCATGACGTGATCTATAAATATGATAATCTGGATATAACTAATATCTGAATAAGTAAAAAGGATAAATTATCTTTTATAGATTTGTATGCAGGTTCAGCGCAGCAGAGGCGCGTATACACGCTGGTTCACTAACTTAAAACAGCGTACACACAGGATGACCTTGATACAGAAGCGTATGCACGTATGTTCCACATATTGAAGTAGCGTATATCTCATGAAATATGTTTTAGCTACTTCTGTTTATTGCTTCAGTGTTCTAGGTTCAGAATTGGTGTTTGGTTACTGGTACTGTTTTCTAGTTACAACATTCTGAGAATTTTTTGGTTGATTTAGTATTTGTTTGTACAAAGGAGTTTGGTTAATGCAAATATACTTGATGTTTGATTGATATCCATGGATCCAGTCTGAACATTTATGAAACATGCTCCCTGGAAGAAAAGAGAAGGTTGTAGCCTTCTGTAGGTCAGCACCTACGTACTAGTACCTCAGCTAGTACAAGAGCAAATGGGGTTGTAGCTCCCTTCCAGTTGAAGCTGGAGAATGAGAGGAGGTTATAGGCTTCTGTAGGTTGCAGCCTGTGTACTGGTATAAGACTACACCAGTACAGAATCATTGTAAAAGGAAGTTTCTAATTTAAAAGAAGATAGAGACAAATTGCAACAGGCGGTTTTCACCCACATTGGGTTTCCACCTTATATCTTTATGTCCATATGTGTGATGATATATTCTTTTTTACTACTCCTGCTTACTGTTCTTATGATTAATGAAGTACTGATGCACTGATTTAAGATCAAACAATTAATGAATCTTAAGTTTTCTGATATATGCTAGTTTCTTTAGACATAGTAGCGTATATATGCAGTTTCACATAGTCGAAGTAGCGTATGCAAATCTGATTGTGAAAAGGAAATTAATTGTTTTGATAATACTAATTCACCCCCCACCCCTCTTAGTATTATTTCCAACAATTGGGATCAGAGCAAGTCCTTCAGAAGAAGCTTGATTGCTTGAAGGAAGATCTTTCATTATGAGCAACTACGAAAAAGAAGCATCAATCAGGCCACCAATTTTTTATGGGAGCAACTTAGTCTATTAGATGGTAAGAATCACTGCCTATCTTCAATCTCTTGGTACAGAAGTTTGGGATATTGTGGAAATAGGATACACATTTCCATCAGCAACTCCTACAGATACGGCTGGTAAGAAGCAGTATGAAAAAAATGCAAAGGCTGTTAATACTCTATTAGGAGCCTATCTCAATCAGAGTTTGGCAAGGTTATGCAGCTCAAAACTGCAAAAGAAATATAGGACAAGTTCTTTCTCAGCTATGAAGGAGATGAACAGGTTAAACGAACAAAACTACAAACTCTCATAATTCAATATGAAAATCTCAAAATGCAAAATGATGAAAGCGTGACTAACCGTTTCCTATGTATAGATGAGATTGTTAATTGTATGAAAAACTTGGGCAAAGAAATAAAAGAAGTTGTTTTGGTTGAAAAGGTTCTAAGATCTTTGTCTCCTAAGTTTGATTCAAAAGTTTTTGCCATAGAAGAAAAAAAGAATCTACAGAGCCTTACCATGTCATAGCTGCACGGAATTCTAACTACTTACGAAATGAGAAATGGGGGACCATCAGACAGGAGAGAAGCTAGATTCAAAGCCTCAAGAAAAGGAGATTACAATGAGTCAGGACATATGTTAGAAGAAGATGAAGAATCAAATTTTGTCAAGAACCTTCAACGGGGAACTGGAAGATTCAGAGGTAAGATTCCTTTCAAATGCTTTGCTTGTGGAAGAGTTGGTCATTATGCTACCAAGTGTCCTCATAAAGATAAAGTTGACAAAGGTAAGGAACCAGTTAGATGAATAGAAAATAGAATGTAAGTAAGAAGAGCTATTGTACACACGAAGACAGTGATGGATATTCAAACAGTGATGAAGATGAAACACATAATGATTATAGAGTTTTGATGGCTTTTGAAGATGATGATTTCTTGGATGCTATAGATGAAGAAGGTCTCTATGAAGAAGTTTCTAAACTCAAAATTTGTTTAGAGGAAAACAATATGATTATAGATACTTTGACCTTCCAACTTGCTAAGAGAGAAAAACACAATGAAAAGTTAGAATGTGAAATTGTGGGACTTAGTAAAGATATTGAGAAATCAAAAGCTCTTAATCTTAGATTTGCTAAGGGATCTGAAACTTTAGATGAGATTATCAAAGTGAAACATTCTCCTCTAATCGAGACAGGTCTTGGATATACTGAAGAAGTGTCTCAAGCACAGAAGCCATCCACCTTCAAAATTTATCTTGATGCAGCAAGAAAAGGTGAACATGTTGACAATCGATAGCAAAAGCATAATGCAGATCTCCAAGTAAATCAGGGACAATTTGCTTCAAGAACGAACAAAGATTACCAAGTAAATCGGGGGCAATCTACTTCAAGGATGAACAGAAGCTTCAACCAACCACAGGTAAATCATTCTCAATTTGCCTCAAGAATGGATGTCAATGGAAACTACAATCATTTGGTTGGTAGGTTTGATAATCGTAGAAATTTCTTCAATGGCCAATGTTTCTCTTGTCATAACTTTGGTCACAATGCTGCTCAATGTGTCCCCTACAAGATCATCATGACTAGAGAAGCTCAAAAACAAAGGAGTATGACTGGGATCATGAAAAGGACATGCAATAACTTTTCTTCTCTTGAGAATGAAGTAGAATGTTCCATTTGTAACAACTTCGGTCATGAAGATTCTGAATGCAGGAGTAGGTTTCGACAAACAACTCAGAAGGAGCAAGTTTCATTGAATTCTAAAACATGGAGAAATAAATAATCGCAACCAGAAAGATGTGGGATAGCCTTATATGTGGAAGGATAGGAAAATCAGTGGTACATCGACAATGGATGCTCGAAACATATGACAGGTGATAAAGAAAAACTTCAGTCATATAGTGCCTTAGAAAAGGAAAAGAAGGTCTCATTTGGAATTGACACCCCTGCATTCATAAAAGGTAAAGGTTCTCTTCTTTTGAAAGAAAAGGTCAAAGCTGGGAATGTTATGTATGTTGATGGCTTAAATCATAATCTATTAAGTGTTAGTCAAATTTGTGATCAAGGAAATGAGGTAATATTTCGATCAAATGGATGCATTGTTCGTGAGCTTGATACAGGAGAAACAGTGATCAAAGGTGTTGTGGGGAAAAATGCCTATGCAGGACGATCCTATCCACCTAAGGTGTGACAATACCTTAGCAACAAACGAATACAGCTACTTCGGTTTCTTCCTTTATGAAATATGAAAGAGAGGAGATTGGTAGACTTACCATTATCTTCCGGTTGTCCCTCGATCTAGATCCTCTCCTCTTTGGGTGTCCACAGCTACTCGCCTTCTCACGAGATCACAAGAGAACAGCTACCTATGACAAGAGAACAACTACATGCAACGAGAGAAGGACACAACACAAAGGCAAATATACATATTCATAAATGATTCAGGATTAGAAGTAAATCAAATACACTAATGAAAATCATACAATAAACACCAGCATATAGGAAAGAACCAAGAAGCTTTATTGATTGATAAACAAGGTTCAGGAAGAGATACAACCCATAGGGTTCCAACCCAACATCTCCTTCCCAGCAGAATGGAATTCCTTCTTCAGCCCCTTTCAAAGCATAAACACCCAATGATCCAACCACAAACCAACAACAATTCTTTGCAAATACAATATTCCAGCCTCCCTTGACCTCATGGAGAGAGATCTATATAAAGGAGTTTTGGAGAGAGGATGAGTCAGCTTGAGGTTGGTATGAAACTGACTAGTGTCCTCTCCCACTTTAGTTCTTGAGTCCACTTGGAGGTTCTTGCTTCCACTTGGAGATTTGGAACCTCTTACTCATCACCAGTCGAATTCCCTGACCCAAGTGTCATTTTGGAAGCTTCCTGGGCATTGACACCTTAAGAAATGAGTCTGCCACTTGTCCAGTTATGCTCAGCGCAGGTAGCCTTCTTTGCAGTTGACATTCAACGCAGGTAGACAGTGGAGCAGTTGACATTCAGCGCAGATGCTCAGTGGAGCAGTTGACATGATCCAGAAATGGCCTGTTTTTGAGTGTTTTCAGGTGGAGAACTTTTGTGAACTGCTGTGGTTTGCTGGCTTTGTTCCTCTAGGGGTAGGAACAACATGTTTAGGGACTTTGGATCCGTTAATTATTGACATTTCATGCTTAGTGATGCAAGGCACAAAAATGTCTATAACAGTTGCCCCCTAAAGTATGAGGCCGTTTATCGGGTGAAATGCTTTATCCAGGGGAGTCCGAAGTTCATCCATTTGTTGGGAGGAGACCTGTAATAAGATACAATACAATACATTATGATTCATACTGCTTTCATGATCTAGCTGAGGTGGGCATTCCCATGCTTAGCTTTATAAATACATTTTGGTACATAGAACAGACGATCGTCTGATGGTAGACTGATAATTCTAGCGAAACTATCATCCTTTGAGTAGGATGATCATCTGCTGCAATGATGTACATGTCAAATGTCTTTATTTTCCTGAATATATATCGCAGCCCGGATGGATGAAACTAGATCCGGGGTCTTCAAACTCGTTCGATCTTCACTCTAAGTACAAGTCGATCCATGTGAGAATTGCGCTGAAGTCGAACATGGAAAGACATCGCTTGATTACCGGTCAATGATGTAAACCGTTAACAAGTGCGAGAGGAGTCACCGATAATGATAATGACCCTCAAGGTACTGCAGTACAATTCACGTGGTGTGAATAAAGGACTTGGCGTCGAACAGCACGCAAAATCTTCTGGTCGAAGGTCATTGATGTATACCTGTCGCCGGAAGTGAGAAACTTGCCATTGAGGCATGCAAGCTTCAGAGTACTGAGGGGGTTGTTCCTAGATCAACTTCTTGGATAATGAGCTGATGTCGACAAGAAGCGATCCGTCAAAGGAGGGCCTTGATGAATCCCACATCAGTGACACGGAACGGAGCTAATGATTTTAATGGAGGTGAAAACGATATGTAACATATGATTCAGGGTGGCAGTCATGAAATGGATGAAGGATAATGTATGGCAGTGGATGGGACCTGGTTGACTCTTTCTGAACGACTTCTCTTGAACATATGGCGACACTGATGCGATGGATTGGTTGCATTACCCCAAGTATGGATGGTGTGGCAAAGACCATGGTGATGTGACTGGTGAATGAAACAACCCAACCCGATGTGGTACGGAGGAAAAGTGTCATGTTCAAGAGCGACTTGCTACCATCAAAGACTTCTTGATTTTTCCCAATTTTTCCCCAGTCATTGCTGACCAGTACCTCTTTATTTTTGTCAAGCTTGAGGAGGATAACATATGCTTGTTCTATAACTTGCCCTTCGGGCAAGCCCATCGCTATGTTTTAACGAGCCTAGCGACAGTGAAACTCGTTCTCGTCTAAAGACAAGTTTGTCGCTATTTAGTGATTTTAACGAGTCTAACGACAAAGAAAACTCGGCCCTTTTCATTTTTAGAGAGTCTGAAAAGGTGCGTAAAGTTAACTCCAAAATTCCTTTTTCGTCATCTAATCCCTTAAGTCTGAAAAAGTATAACACAATACAGAAGGGATGAGTTTTCGATAGTTTTAACGAGCCGAATAAAACAAGCGCTCGATCTTTTTGTGCAATAATCCCTCAGGTCCAAAAAGATTAAAATCTAGAGGAGGGATAGCTCTTCCGGTCGTTTAACGAGCTGGAAGGCTAAAACTCGGTAATCTTTTCATATTTTACGAGTCAATAGAAAAGAGCTTAAAGAAGACTCGTCTTTCGAGGAACGAGTGATGAACAGGGTTAGGAGCTGATTCCAGGTACAGGTTGGAATTTTCCAATCACGGCAGTGTCACAAGGATGGCTAGGTGAAATTACTCTTCGCAGCTGTTCCTCAAAATGGGTAAACAATCATATGGAGTTAAACAATCGGCCAAATGAAAAGTGGAGGTGACGGTGCACAAACACGACCAAGGCTTTTATGGTTGATCAGGTTACATACTCAATGGTTATTTACCGGGATGGGTTCATTTTTTAACGAGCTTGAATGCACCAAAACACTGCTCAATCTTATGTTTATTTTTTAACGAGCATGAACTATGTGCTAAAACTGCTCGGTTTTAAGTTTGCATGCCCCCAGCATAATAACGCAAATCGAGGTGCATGCCCCCCAAGCTTCATTGCATTCAACTCGGTGGTTGGAATGAAGGTTTACCTTTGAGAAAGGGGATTTGTTTCATTTTTTAATGAGGTTGACACAGTAAAAGAACCATCCTCAAGACTCCTTGTTTCATTTTTTAACGAGGTTGACACGAGATAAGAACCGTCCTCGACGTCCAAATCCATTAGATGTAGAAGGTTTCATATTCCACTGTGGCCACTTCCGCCAGATTACTCAGAGGCGGTAGGGCAAAAGTACCCATTAAGGCAGGGTCTTTTAGGAGACCTACTCCGATATTTTGGAGCGAATGATTCCTTCCATGGATCATTGGAATACTTCCCGTAACTTGCGAACTGTTGGGGAGAAAAGTTTGTTGGTCAACGATTGTAATTCCTCCTTGGAAGGGAAATGCAATCTTCCTAAAATAGGTCGACACAACGGCTGCCATGGCATATATCCATGGTCTTCCTAGTAGGATGTTGTAATCAAGATTCCCATCGATGACTTCAACATCTATTTCTACCGTTTTTCCCTCTAGTTCAACTTTCAAGTTATTTAGTATACCATATGGGGTATATGTCCTTCCTTCGAATGCTTTTAACGTCGTCGTAGACCTCGACAAGGTTGGAGATCCTAAAGTTTTCCAGCAACTCATCGACATAATGCATTTAGATGCCCCCTCATCAATAATTGTTCGATGAACAGTTTTGTTGAGGGCTTTCACTTGAATAAGGAAAGCTAGTTGAGCTGGTAACTGAGGGTCATATCCTTTATGATCAAAGGCCACAAGATTGGAATCCATTGGGTCAATTCCACCTATTGCTGATAATAAAGCTTGCTCTTGGGAGAAGCAGTTTTACGGTACCTCGAGTGTCGACATAACGGACAGCGATTTGGCCAGTTCCTCTATCTGTGCTATTTTCGCACAAGGATTAAATGTCGATTTGTGTACTGCTCCCTTTTGCAACTTTATCATTGGCTCAGGGACGATGGGTGGCACAACTTCAATCAAAGTTGTTGTCGAACTACTAGGTTGTTCATTAGCCTTGTTGTTCGACAGCTTTGGATTCCTGTAATCCTTATTCCTCGTCAAAGCATCATTTTTCTGCTTTGATACAGACAACATAAGCACTTGGGATCGGGAAGCATTTTGATTAGCAACCAATTCGGTTCTCGGGCTTGGAAACGGATCAGTCAACACAGCTGAGGTTTTCGAACTCTTAAAGAATCTTTTAAGCTCAGCTTTGTATGGACAATCTGCTGTCCAATGATCCTCATCGCATATATGACACCCCGTAGGGGGTTTCCTTTTTCTCCCTTTCTTTTTCTTCTTGCCTCCTGGTTGCTTCAGTCGTTTGCCCTTGTCGTCCGACACGGCACTTAATTCCGAGGCAAGAAGTTCCTCATTTGCATTTTGACCGGAAATCATACGGGCCTTTTTAGATATAGCCTTTGTCGATTTCATGTCTGTTGCGCCAATCACGCCATCACTGTCATGAGAGTCACTATTTGATTTAGGAGGAGGAGGAATTGAAAATTCCGGTCTAGGGGCGTCAGGTATTTTATCATAGAGCATGCCGGACTGAGTATATACTAAGTCTAGATATTGTGCACGAGCAATAACTCGCTCCTCTGTTACGACTCCCCCCTTGGCCACATCTTCTGTTATGGCAGGAAGTAACGACTTTATAAACCATTCAGCTAACAGCTGATCTGGAACGTAAGTCTTTACCATCCTGCAATGACGACGCCACTCATGTATATGATCGGATATATGTGTGGCCGTCGTCTGCTTGAAGTTGGTTAAGATTTCCGTTCCAGTTTCATACCTTATCGGTAATTGAAAATGGGTTAAGAAAGCCGTGGCTAGGGAACTGAAATTGTCGAAAGAGGCTCTAGGTAATTCAATATACCATTTAGCCGCTAGACCCGTCAATGTCCTCTGAAAAAGGCGAAGCCTTATCGAATCATCGTTCAGGGTGTTCGACGAACACCACAGATGAAAAGTCATGACGTGATTCGATGGGTCTTCACCTGGATTTCCATTGAATTTAGGAATGTCCAATGGAAGTTTATGCGGAATCGCTAGCCACCAAGGGGCATAAGCAATTGGATCATTCGTCAGCCGGCTTAGATCTGGTAATTCTAGAGTTGCTACAAAGGGCAACTGTTGATTCAGGTTAGGTGGAGCATACCCAGGATAAGATGGAATCGCCTGAGCAGTGGGTCTTTGCATACCAGCATAATGTAACTGATGTTGGTATGACTGATACGGCTGGTGGACTTGACCACTGTAAAGTGGTTGGTTTAACCCGTTTTGAATATACGGTTGTCCACTATTCGCAAAGATCTGCTGCTCAGATCCTTGGTACACCTGCTGGAATTGTGGTTGTTGATATTGCACCAGCCATGGTTGTGAAGCCATGCTTTGCTGTGCTATACTAACCGACGGACCAAGATGTGGGGTAATTGTACCTGTTTGGACCTGTGTCGTCCCGGCAGTCGGCGATTGTGGTTGTGTCACTTGGTCAAGGGGCTGTTGCACTACAACCTGAGAAATCTGAGGTTGACACACAACAGGCATCGTTTGAACTTGCGACACTGTTACAATAGCTGGCGTCGTCGGGATGTTCGATACAGGTACACATTGTTGCATAGAATACACAACTCTTGGTTGTTGGGGTAGCATAGGTACCCAACCACTTGTCGTAACTCCAGTATAACCTGAATACGGTTGAGAACTACCGTATGGATACCCTCCCGGAGGGGGTAATGAAAGGGCATACTGCCCCCCATATGGTAGCAATCCAGAACTCAAGGGTATGGTTTGCCCTTGGGGACTGGATGGCCCAAATTGACCTCCATAGGGATCAATTTGTCTAGTTTCAACATAAGAATTACCAGATATTATTCCGGAGGAACAAACTGGAACAGACCACACTGTCGAAATAGTCCCTGGGTGGACTCCTTCTAGCTGTTGAGAGCTAGTTGGGACAGATGGTACACCGGCAAACATCGTAGGAGTGGCGGCAGGGAGCTCTGTTGTCGCTGTGTCATTTGACACAGTCCTAGATGTCGATGGTTGCTCAGACATTTTAAGTCTATCCAATAAATTGCCTAGCGATTCTACAGGAACTTCCACTGGTGATGGACAAACTTCTGATGTTGCAGGAAAAAGAGTGACCCCTACTCCAAAATGGGTTGGAGTACATGCTTGCGGGTCCTCTACAATTTCCTCTATAGCAATCAAACTAGGTGGAAGAGGAAGACCGTCAGGTCCGTAAAAGATTTCTGGTGCTGAAGAAGGGGTTGTTTCGACAGCGACAGTTGTTTGAGCAACAAGACTCTCCGGACCGGTTACAGATGGAACTGGTTCAGTAATGCAAGTACTTGTTCTCAGACTAGGATCAGTGCTACTGTCCCTCTGTGGCTATTGAACTTCTTCAATAGAGGTAGGGTTTCCAGAAATTCTTGGAGTAACCGGAATCTCAGATGTTGTTGGAACAGTTGTTCTAACTTTAATGGGAGATTTTGAACCGGTTAAGCGAGTTCGCTTTGTCCGTACTGTTTTCGATTCCGGACACAAAGACGGTTGACTCGCAAGCCTCCGCGAACAATGGGGTTTCAATTGACTTTCTTCCACGGTTGCGGATTACTCGATCAACTAAAATACAAAAGGGGAAATTATGTTTCCGAATTGAATGAATTTTATTAGACGCTTTTAGACACAACTCGCTTTTTCACTTTTAAAGAGTCGAGAAAAAGCTAAAGATGACTCTAGTCTCCTTCGATGTTTTAACGAGCCCGAAGTGACAAATGTTCGGATGGACTTTTTTTGTTATAGAGTCTGAAAAAGGCCAAAAGAAACTGCTCTGGAGATCTAGGCAGAGGGTGTGCCAAACTTTTCGCAAAACCACAGAATACTTTTTACGGTACGGGTGGTCGATCTTCGTGAATGCTGTGTTCACTGCATTGCGATCAGTAGGGCGGCCAACACGGATTCCTAAGGATAAAGGATATATGCCTATAGGGGTCTCCCAATATATATGCAATGGTACATGGGAGCACAAGTCCGTATTAGTGCTATCGTCCCTCAGGAGGAATCACCCACCTTCTTAGAGATCGACAGTCACTACATTTAACGATGCCGGAACACGTCTCTACCTAGACCTCTATGTTGTGCGTTATGTTGCAAAGCGTTGTTAGGTTCATTCAATATATTTTAAGTTGATCTTTTTAAAGTTTGTTTTTCAGGATCACCACGAGATGTATTGGTACAAATTCCTAAATGCAGTCTAAGATGATAAGCAAGCTTTATAATCTTTCAACTTTGAAAATCCTAGCTACTAAGGGAAAAGAGAGCGACTATCTTTTCTTAAAGAGCAATCAGCACACTTAATGCACTCTTCCTAAATCACACATGCAAACTCATCAAAATGCAAATGCACAATGCAGGTGTTTGTTTTCACTTTCTTAGTATAAATGCCTACAAAGAAAGCTTTTTGTACAACTTTGAATTTGCTTTTAAATGACTGAAAATAAACAAGTTTACTTTTTCCAAAATCAGCAAGGGTAGAAGAGATTACAATCACTTTGCGGTTTTTCGAAAGAAATACTTGTTTCGACACTTAAAAGTGACAAATTCAAACCAATAAGCAAAAGAAAATGATAATCAAACTGCAAACAGCCAATGAATTCTCTCCTAAGATCACAATCAATCAATCAATCAGATCTGAATCAAGGCTACAGGATGACTATTTCGCTCATGCAAAGGAAAACTGTAAATGACGCCAAAAACACATAAAAACACTTACAATCTTTTTGTACAAAAATGAGGCGGAATTCAAGCAAAGAAAAGGGGTATCAGAGGTGGTACCTATGCTGGTTAAAGGCTGCAAAAACAGAGATCAAACAGGGCAAAAGACAGCAAGGAACCCCAGCTGCACAAGGCCACACTGGTTTAGCGCAAGTGTAACACTGTCAGTTTTACATTCAGCGCAGGTAGCCTTCACGGGACCTGCGTTGAAATGCAGACTGCCTTCACAGTGTCTGCGCTGAAAGGAGAAACTCTCGTTTCTCTTGGTTTCCGGGTCATAAAATGCTCAAAAATCAACTGTTTCAGGCCAAATCAGAAACACAAGCAAGGTATAAACAGAGGGATGCTTTGAGAGGGTACTAAAGACTATCACAAAGTATCATCAAGTCATTTGTGAGTCCACTGTTGAGATCATAGACAAAAACCCAGTGAAGGATCAAAGCAGCAACATTCTACTTTGCAAAGCAGTTCGATTGTTGCTGTTAAGTCTATGAGGTAAACAATGATGCAAACAAAAAAAATGACTAAAACAAAGTTCTTCCCCAGCGGAGTCACCAATTTGTTGTGGGGAAAAATGCCTATGCAGGACGATCCTATCCACCTAAGGTGTGACAGTACCTTAGCAACAAACGAATACAGCTACTTCGGTTTCTTCCTTTATGAAATATGAAAGAGAGGAGATTGGTAGACTTACCGTTATCTTCCGGTTGTCCCTCGATCTGGATCCTCTCCTTTTTGGGTGTCCACAGCTACTCGCCTTCTCACGAGATCACAAGAGAACAGCTACCTATGACAAGAGAACAGCTACATGCAACGAGAGAAGGACACAACACAAAGGCAAATATACATATTCATAAATGATTCAGGATTAGAAGTAAATCAAATACACTAATGCAAATCATACAATAAACACCAGCATATAGGAAAGAACCAAGAAGCTTTATTGATTGATAAACAAGGTTCAGGAAGAGATACAACCCATAGGGTTCCAACCCAGCATCTCCTTCCCAGCAGAATGGAATTCCTTCTTCAGCCCCTTTCAAAGCATAAACACCCAATGATCCAACCACAAACCAACAGCAATTCTTTGCAAATACAATATTCCAGCCTCCCTTGACCTCATGGAGAGAGATCTATATAAAGGAGTTTTGGAGAGAGGATGAGTCAGCTTGAGGCTGGTATGAAACTGACTAGTGTCCTCTCCCACTTTAGTTCTTGAGTCCACTTGGAGGTTCTTGCTTCCACTTGGAGATTTGGAACCTCTTACTCATCACCAGTCGAATTCCCTGACCCAAGTGTCATTTTGGAAGCTTCCTGGGCATTGACACCTTGAGAAATGAGTCTGCCACTTGTCCAGTTACGCTCAGCGCAGGTAGCCTTCTTTGCAGTTGACATTCAACGCAGGTAGACAGTGGAGCAGTTGACATTCAGCGCAGATGCTCAGTGGAGCAGTTGACATGATCCAGAAATGGCCTGTTTTTGAGTGTTTTCAGGTGGAGAACTTTTGTGAACGATTGTGGTTTGCTGGCCTTGTTCCTCTAGGGGTAGGAACAACATTTTTAGGGACTTTGTATCCCTTAATTATTGACATTTCATGCTTAGTGATGCAAGGCACAAAAATGTCTATAACAAAAGGCATAAGAACTCCAAATAATTTAAACATACTCAAGGGAGGACAATAGCAATGCTATCTTAGCAAGAATTATGAACACTGGCTATGGCACAGAAGATTGGGGCATCTAAGCTTCTCTCAGATAAGGACAGCATGTAAATATCAGGCGGTTGGTGATCTCCCTGACATTAGAATTCCAACCAATACAATATGTAAATCATGTCAATTTGGTAAGCAAACCAGAACTAATTTCCCTAAGAAGGAAGGATCAGCTAGCAGGCCACTTGAACATGTCCATATTGATGTATGTGGTCCATCTAGGAAAAGGTCACCTCGAGGAGAAGAATACTTTATATTGTTCATTGACGACTTTTCCAGGATGTGTTGGTTAGGACTTATGAAGCATAAAGACGAAGCTTTCAAAAAGTTGAAAGAATTCAAGGCCTTGGTTGAAAATGAATCAGATTGCAGAATCAAATGCCTCAGGTCTGATAGAGGTGGGGAATTTACCTTGGATGAATTTTTCGATTTTTGTGAAGAACATGGAATAAGAAGGGAATTCTCTACTGCAAGGACTCCTCAGCAAAATGGAGTAGTTGAAAGGATGAACAGAATGATTCAACAAATGGCTCGTGCTATGCTTGATGAGTCTAGAACTCCCGCAACCTTCTGGGGTGAAGCTGCATTTGCTACAGTTACTATTCTCAACAAGACAAACGTTCGGGTAAACAGCACTCAGGCTCCTCATGAACTTTGGTATGGTAAGACTCCAATGGTAAAATACTTCAAAATTTTTGGAAGCAAATGCTACATCAAAAATACTGATGGAAACCTTGGCAAGTTTGAACCTAGAACAGATGAAGGCATTCTCCTTGCTTACTCTCCCCACAACAAAGCATATAAGTGTTACAATAAAAGACTTGGAAAAATTGTTGAAAGTATTGATGTAGTGGTTGATGAAGAAGGAAACACTCCTTGGCAAATAAAATATGAAGACTTCGAAGATGATGAGGACTATCCTTCAACATCAAATCAGATTCGTGATGAAGAAGAAACCCATGAGGCACCAGAAGAATAGATAAGGATAGAAGAAAAGACTCCATCCAAGTACGTTCAGAATAATCATCTAGAAACTCAAATTTTAGGACAGAAAGAAGTAGGTGTACAAACAAGGAGAACCATTTCAGAAGCTTCAAGCTATCTAGCATTGCTCTCCTCCACTAAACCACAAAATGTAAGAGAGGCATCCAAAGATGAATGCTGGGTCAAGGCCATGGAGGAAGAACTTGAGCAGATTGAAAAGAATAACACTCGGGAGTTGGTTCCTAGACCAAAAGATAAGAATGTCATAGGAACAAAATGGATATTCAAAAACAAGATGAATGAAAATGGAGATGTTATTAGAAACAAGGCTAGACTTGTTTGTAAAGGGTATGCTCAACAAGAAGGCATAGATTTTGAAGAGACTTTTGCTCTAGTTGCTAGATTTGAGGCCATAAGAATGTTCCTTGCTCTTTCTAGCTTTCAGAAGTTCAAAGTATTTCAAATGGACATGAAGTCTGCCTTTCTGAATGGATACTTGGATGATGAAGTATGTATTGAGAAACTAGATGGGTTTATTCTTGGAAATGATCCTAAACTTGTATGCAAACTCAAAAAGGCTCTCTATGGCCTTAAAGAGGCTCCAAGGGCTTGGTATTATCGGTTGGATAAGTACCTCCATCAACAAGGTTTTATTAAAGGATCAACAGATAGCAATCTATATATAAAAATTGACAATCATAAGTTGCTAATACTTGTTGTGTATGTTGATGATATCATATTTGGTAGCAATGAAGAAGACATGAGTCAAAATTTTGCCTTGGTGATGTAGAAAGAGTTTGAAATGTCCATGCTTGGTGAGCTCACATATTTTCTTGGTTTACAAGTCCAACAAAACAAAGATGGTATTTTTCTATAATAGACCAAGTATCTCAAGCAGATCTTGAAGAAATATGGGATGGAGGATTTGAAATCAGTGTGCACCCCTATGGTAACATGATGTTGCCTCAGCAAAAATTATGAATCAGCAGCAGTGCATCAACCAACCTATAGATCCATGATTGGTAGTCTGCTCTATCTAATAGGTACCCGACTAGACATTATGCATGTAGTGGGAATAGTTGGAAGGTTTCAAGTGAATCCAAAGGAAACTCATCTTCAGGCAGTTAAGAGAATTTTCAAGTATCTTCAAGGAACTCAAAACTACGGTTTATGGTATCCTAGAAGTACAAATCTCACACTTCATGCATATACAGATGCAGATTGGGCAAGAAGCGTGGATGACTAAAAAAGCACTAGTGGTGGTGCATTCTTCATGGGTCCTAGATTAGTATCTTGGTTCAGCTGCTGCATCTTGCTGCACACAACTCCTTTGGGTGATGCAAACATTGCAAGACATGCAAATCACTTGTACTCCACCTATCTCCATTTTTTGTGATAGTATAAGTGCAATCAATATTTCAAAGAATCCTGTCATGCATTCAAAGACTAAGCACATACCTATCAAGTATCATTTTCTCCAGGAACAAGTGCTTGAACAAAAGGTTAAATTTGGAGTATGTTCCCTCTAAGGAACAAGTTGCTGACATACTCACCAAACCACTGCCCAGGGAGACATTTGAATATGTCAGATTGAAGCTGGGGGTATTTGGTGCATCATCTTGCTGTTGAATCTTGTCCGTTTTAGAGAAAAGTGGTTTTATGTGAGTTTCATGAGGAGGATCCACGTACATACGTCAGTTTATGAAGATACAGTCGCGTATATGTTGGTTTAAAGAAAAACAGTAGGCCAACATCAGGATGAAAAGAGTCTGATATAGGTAGAGACCATATGGCACAAGTTCAAGGGGAGCATATACTCTTCTAATAATGCATTGTTGGCATTATCTTAGAAGATCTTGGTTTACATTCACAGTTGTTTTAATTTCAGGTGGAATAGGTGCATGAAGAAGAGCATGGTTGTTGGTCTGAATGATGATTGACGGTTATGACGATTGATGATTGACAGATGCTAGTCTTGCTGTAGATATTTCGTCTCTATGTCATGTTTTTCTTTTCTTATCAAGGCCATGTAACGGCCTATCTTGGTTTCCCCACTATGCCTGCGATGAATGAAGTAATCTTCTTGTTGTTATCATGTGTAAATTCTTGGTGTATCCCTACTTGGTTGGGTAGATGATTCAGTCCCCACTTGGTTAGGAGATGGATGTATGTATGAGTATTTGGTGATAGGAAGGTCATTTATAATGTATAAAGTCATGTTTCTTTTGTAGAACATCTTCTTGCAGACCTTGCCTACAGTCAAAAGGAGCTTGGACAACACAACAGAGCAGAGATTTCAGCATGTATTTAGGGGGAGCATAACCCTTTGCCCTTGATGTCAAAGGGGGAGAATGATTTTGAATGACTTGGGGTTGCCATCAAGTCCAAAGGGGGAGATTGTTGGCATTATGACACAAGTTTGGCACTATGGCACAGGTGTTGTCCTTGATGTCAACTCACTCAAAGGGCAGATCACAGTTGAAGCTCTCAGAATGAAAGAAAATGAGGTATACGCAAGTTCTTCTTAAAAAAATCACGTATACATGCGGGTGTACCGATCAAAAGGCACATATACATATGCACACACTTTCATGCAAAGAAAAGCGCATACATGTGGGAAAACTTATGGTTGGTCCATGGTATTTAGTCCAACATATTTGAACCTATGGTTTTGGTCCTTGGTATTGAAACCAAAGTGTTGAACCCAGGTATTGAGTCCCTAGTATTGGATCTCTATGGTTTTGGACCATGGTTTGAGTAAGGCCTAAGTCTATAAAAAGGGAAGGAGATCATTTGGCAAGGTATCAATTGAATCATTGAATATCTTAAGAAGAGCAAGATCTAGAATATTGTCATTGGGTTGTGGTGCATAACTAGATCTGAATTAAGGAGGAACCTGAGTGCAAGGAGAAGGATAAGTTCTATTGATGTGTCAAGATCTTAAGGTGGTTTGAAGAGAAGTATCTTTGTGTAATTTTTGATCTATTATATTTGGCACATGACGTGATCTATAAATATGATAATCTGGATATAACTAATATCTGAATAAGTAAAAAGGATAAATTATCTTTTATAGATCTGTACATAGGTTCAACACAGCAGAGGCGCATATACACGCTGGTTCACTAACTTAAAATAGCGTATACATAGGATGACCTTGATACAGAAGTGTATGCACACAGGTTACACATATTGAAGTAGCGTATATCTCATGAAATATGTTTTAGCTGCTTCTGTTTATTGCTGCAGTGTTCTGGGTTCAGAATTGGTGTTTGGCTACTGGTACTGTTTTCTGGTTACATCATTCTTAGAAATTTTTGGTTGATTCAGTATTTGTTTGTATAAAGGAGTTTGGTTAATGCAGATATACTTAATGTTTTATTGATATTCATGGATCCAGTCTGAAAATTTATGAAACGTGGTCCCTGGAAGAAAAGAGAAGGTTGTAGCCTTCTGTAGGTCAGCACCTATGTACTGGTACCTCAGCTAGTACAAGAGGAAAGGGGGTTGTAGCTCCCTTCCAGGAGAAGCTGGAGAACAATAGGAGGTTGTAGCCTTCTGTAGGTAGTAGCCTACGTACTGGTATAAGACTGCACCAGTACAAAATCATTGTAAAAGGAAGTTTCTAATTTAAAAGAAGATAGAGACAAATTGCAGCAGGCGGTTTTCACCCCCATTGGGTTTCCACCTTATATCTTTTTGTCCATGCGTGTGATGATCTATTGTGTTTTACTACTCCTGCTTACTGTTCTTATGATTAATGATGTACTGATGCACTGATTTAAGATCAAACAATTAATGAATCTTAGGTTTTCTGATATATGTTGGTTTCTTTAGACATAGTAGCATATATACGCAATTTCACATAGCCGAAGTAGCGTATGCAAATCTGATTGTGAAAAGGAAATTAATTGTTTTGATAATACTGATTCACACCCCCCCCCTTTCAGTATTATTTCCAACAAAATGACTGTTGATACAAACTCTAGAGGTTCATAGATTATTATTGGTTAAGATCTATGACTAACAAATCATGTGACAAGAAATGAATGTCTTATAACTCCTTTTCTTTGGACTAGATGTCTTTGAGGATTAGGAATGGTCCTACTTGTGTTTGGCACATAGAGAACTAAAGAGGGGAGGGCTGAGGGACTAAAGAGATCAAAGAATGAATCCCTTGTGATGTGCATACCTAAATTTTCTTTTTGTGAATATAAGCCTAGTCAAAGAAGGAAATACTGATCATTGATTTTTCATCTGTGTGTGAAGGAGAATGGCCATCACTTCTAGTGCTAAAATTTACTTTAGATTTGACTGTGTGAAATATCTAGCATGTGGGTGGAAATATATGAGAAAAATGGTAGCAAAAATGAGCTTATATCTGGGTGAAATGTGGCTAACTATACTTCAAATTCTAGTATTTTTCTTATTGCAATAAATAATATTTATTTCTATGTTAATGATATTTCTGGCATAGATGGCTTATTGATATGCATGATTATTTAATTTCTCTTTTTGGGAAGTGTATATGTATATGAATTTACCTTTCAATAAATTTATCATGGTTGTAGCTATGATATATATATATATATATATAGATATATTATTTACTAAATTTTGTAACAATACCAATTAAAGAATTTGGGATTCTGAAATTCTTCTCTAAACAGGACATGTTGGCATTTATGTTATATTTTTTTATTTTGGGATGTTCTAGAAGCTTAAGGTTGGAACATAGTTATGGAAAATCCCGCTAACCATCTAGTCCAATTTTTATATCTTGGGTCACAAAATTTTAGGAAATGTGGTCAAAGGAAGTTGGGCTTCCTAAATACATATTCAAAAAGGTCATGGTTTATGCTATAAATTTTCTTTTGGGATGTTCCACAAGCTAAGACTTGGCTCATATTAAAGAAAAATCTGACTGATCATCTCATATAACTTTAAGATATTGGGTGGACATATTTGAGGAGATATGATCAAAGGAAATCAAACTTCCTAAGTGCTCCTAAAATCATGCATCAAACATGTAATGATGGAATTTCCACTCTAACGTTTCTTCAGGGAGGTTCTAGAAGTTTAGATGTGGACCACAATGACAAGAAATCTAATTAATCATGTGTTCCAACTTTTACATTTGGATTGTGATATTTGAGGATATATGATGAAATATATTTGAGCATCTTTAGTGCTCTTAAAACCATGCATCAAATAGGTCATGTTGGAGTTTTTGCGATAACTTTTCATCCAAGAGGTTCTAGAGGCTAAAACTTGGAAAATAATGAAGGGAATTACCTTTTATCATCTAGTTAAGTTTTCATAACATGGACTACTATAATTTATGAGATATTCCGTGAGGAAATTTCTATATTTGTTTGCATTCAAAGTGTTTGAAGAAATTCATAAATGGTTGAATGATTGATTGCATACAAACTATTTAATGACGTCACCCAATGATAATGTTGTTTTGTGGATGGGATAGTATTGTTGTATGATATTACTATTTTTAGTTGACCTATTCCCATTTTCATTCAAAGTATTTGAAGAAATGTGTTAAATATGATTTATTATAATTTTCATACAATCTATTTGATAAAATAGATCAAAGATAAAAATCAAAAGTTGCATGATATAGTGGTATATTTTACTTATTATGTTACAAGTGGAATCAGAGGGATGTTTCTATTTGATTTCATAAAAATTGTTTGACAATATATCTACAACAAAAAATACTACTTAATTGGTTGCATACAAAGTATTTGAAGGTTTACATGTAATGTACAAAAATTATGAGAGATGAAAATATTGTTTTTGTAAGCGTGGTTAGCATAAACTTCGTAGGGGTATGGTGCAAATTGGTATCAAATCTTATTATCAAGTTGGTAAAAAGAGAGAAAATTATGGATACTTTATAAATTTTGTAAGTCATTGAGGTAACTGGGTATGTCACAAAGTGGTATCAACAAATGGTTCAATGCTAGAATTGGATGGTGTTTGGTCCCCATAATACTAGTGATTACCCCATTACTATTGTAGTTATACCCCTTATTAATATTTTGGTGCCCCTATTGCCCCCATATTGTTATTACTGTGCCCCATAGAATCCCTCTATTGTTATTTTGTGCTTTATATGATTATTGTTAGGTTGGCTGGATTATATTGTGACTCCTTAGACTCCTATATATAGAAAGGAGGTTTTGTCATTTGAATCATCCAATAATTGTTCATTTATGTAATGTAAAGGAGGTTTCCCCCTCGAAGAGGCTGAATTCTAAGGCGTTGATCTATCTTTTCTATCTTTTCTTGCACTGGTTTCATAACATTTGGTATCAGAGCTTTGGATTCTAGGGTTTCGCTGCTCAAAACAGGTCTTCGTGGCATTTTTGCTATAACATTTTTTCTGCGACGTTTCAGAAGTTGAAAAAGAACCCCATTTGAGAACAAATCACTCTAAACCTCGGGTTCCAATTTCAGAGCTTTTCGTGCTATATTTGCTGAGATATGATCCGAGGAAGTTGGTCTTTTTGTAGACTCCTGAATTACATTCCAAACAGGTGACCTGGGGAAAATCGTCATAACTTTCTTTCTGAGCATCGGATTGAAATTTTGCAAGAAGGTACAGAAAGAGGACGGACTTTAGTTTTCTTGTATATATTTTTCAGAGTCAAAGGTCGAAATAGTGACACGTGGCATTTCATACAAGTTCACTCTACTGAACTAGTCTACAATCAGGTCACTGCGGGAGATTGTGCATAACTCTTTCTTGGAGAATCCAATTTGGATTAGACTAGTGGCATTGGAAAGAGGACACAGAAGGCTACTACAGATCACAATTTTAGAATTGGATGATTCGAAATTACAGAGATACATCAGATTCAATATCAGGCTTCTACAAAGTGAAAAAAGGTGTGTAGTTTTTTTTTTTAATTTTTGCGTAAGCTTGGTTTGAAGGAATTCAAAGGGCATAGTAAAGCATTATTATCAGTAACTGATGCCCCGAGGAAAGAAAATGCAAACACCTAGTAAGAAACCTGGAAGCTCTAGCATGACTTATGAAGAAGAGGAAGAAATGCAACATGATATAGCAAAATTACAGGACCAAGTGCAACAAGTGTCACTTGCACAAAAAGGAACAGAATCTAAGATGGATGGTTTAAAGAAAGATGTAGAAGCTAAGATCGATGGTTTAAAGAAAGGCATAGAAGCTAAGATGGATGATTTGAAGATAGATTTGAAGACAGACATGGAAGAATTAAAGAAGTTGCTACAAGAAAGGGTCACTAATGGTGAAAGGGTAGTAAAGGAAACTCATGATGAGAACAAAAGAAATGTTAATCATGATTCCATAGACTCTAATGTTGGATCGAAGACCCACCATATTCCAAAAATCGATATGAGAAAGTTTGATGGCAAGGATCCCGCAACATGGATATTACAGATGGAGCAATTCTTTGTTCTCAATAATGTGCAAAACACACAAAAGGTATGTATGGCAACTTTATATTTGGAACCAAATCAGTTTGTATGGTATCAATGGCTTTGCTCTCGTAAACAATTTATCACTTGGGCAATTTTTATGGAAGAATTGATAGCACATTATGAGGATACAAAAAGCAACACTTTTTTTAGCCAATTCATAAGTCTCAAACAAAAGGGTTCAATAATGGAGCACATTGAGGAGTTCCAAAAATTGAACATAAGTGTAAAAGATATTCCAGAGGAGCATAGGATTGATGTGTTCATAGGGTCTTTAAAGGATAATATCCAACATGATGTTCACCTTTGGGAACCTGATTCATTAGAGAAGGCATTCAGGTTAGCAAGAAAAATGGAAAGCAAAATTATGGCAACCAGGAAGCATACCACTCACAACTATAAAGACGGAAGTGTTGTTGCCCCTAGTCTTCCACAACCTATAAGATTGACACCACAAAAATTGGAAGAAAAAAGAGCAAAAGGGCTTTGTTACAGTTGTGATAGAAAATACACTAAAGGTCATAAGTGTGCTAAGAAGAAATTATTCTACATAGATTGTGAAGAGGAAGAAGAAAAGGAGTAAGAAAGGTCAAAAGAAGAGGATATACTCCATGAACAAAGCCTAGATGAAGAACAAATAAATCCGACCATATCTTGTAATGCATTGGCGGGAATTACCACTCCTCAAACCATCAAGATAGAAGGACAAATCAAGAAGAAAAAGGTAATAGTGTTGATTGATTTAGGAAGCACCCACAATTTTATTCATTGTAAGGTAGCAAAAGAATTGAATTGCTTCCTATATCCAGCACCAGAGTGTCAAGTGATGATTGCAAATGGAGGAATAATAAATTGCTCTGGAAAGTGCCATAATATCAAGCTATCCATGGGAGAATATGTATTGACTAGCCCAATGCTTTCCATTCCAATGGGAGGTGCTGATGTTGTACTAGGAGTCCAATGGCTACAATCCTTGGGTACAATAGCTTTTAATTTTCAAGAACTTTTCATTAAATTTTCTACGGAAGGAAAGGAAGTTGAATTAAGGGGTATTGCAGGGAAACCAGGAAAGATAATCAGCTCTAATGGTATGACAAAGCTTCTAAAAAAGGAGCAAAGAGGTGTAATTGCACAATTATGTTCGCTAGATGTTTCCACATTGGAATCATCTATTTCTCTAGATCTCCAAAAAGTCCTGGACAATCATTCCAAGGTATTTGAGACTCCCAAAGGTCTCCCACCTATGCGTGATCATGATCATGCTATTCATCTGATTCCAGGAAGTGTTCCTCCAAACATCAGGCCGTACAGATATCCCTATTTCCAAAAGCGTGAAATTGAACGTATGGTTGCAGAAATGCTAGAGGCTGGCATAATTCAACCGAGTCAAAGTTTTTTCTCTGCTCCAGTAGTATTGGTGCACAAGAAGGATGGATCATGGCGCATGTGTCCAGATTATAGGGAGCTCAACAAGCTCACTATTAAAGATAAGTTCCCCATTCCTGTCATTGATGAATTACTGGATGAATTGCATGGATCAATTTACTTCACCAAGTTGGATCTTCGTTCAGGATATCATCAAATCAGAATGAAGATTGAAGACATTCCAAAAACAGCATTTAGAACTCATGAGGGTCATTATGAATTTTTGGTCATGCCTTTTGGCCTTACCAATGCACCTTCAACATTTCAAGGTTTGATGAATTCAATTTTCAAACCATTCCTTAGAAAATTTGTGTTAGTATTTTTTGATGATATACTAATCTACAACAAGTCTTGGAAGGATCATGTTGAACATGTTGACAGGGTGCTACAACTATTGGAGGAGAAACAATTATATGCAAAAAGATCCAAATGTTTCTTTGGAGTCCAGGAGGTGGAATATCTTGGTCATATTGTATCTCATGAAGGAGTTAAGGTAGACCCTAGCAAAATTAAAGCCATTAAGGAATGGAAAATCCCCACATCCATAAAGCATCTGCGAGGATTTCTCGGGTTGACAGGGTATTATCGCAAGTTTGTTAAGAATTATGGGAGAATAGCAGCACCTCTAACAACATTATTGAAGAAAGATGCATTTTCATGGACTCCGAAAGCAACAAAGGCCTTTGAACATCTTAAAGAGGCAATGTGCCAAGCACCGGTCTTAGCTACACCGGACTTCACAAAAACCTTTATTGTGGAATGTGATGCTTCAGGAAATGGAATTGGTGCTATTCTAATGCAAGATGAAAGACCCATTGCTTTTGAAATTCGTCCAATCAAGGGAAAGTTTTTAAGCAAAGCTATTTATGAGAAGGAAATGTTGGCAATACTCCATGCACTTAAGAAATGGCGACCCTACCTAATGGGAAGACACTTCAAGGTAAAAACGGATCATGATAGCCTTAAATACTTTTTAGAACAAAGATTATCCTCTGAAGAGCAACAAAAGTGGGTCACAAAGATGTTGGGTTATGACTTTGAAATCATCTACAAAAAAGGGAAGCAAAATGTGGTGGCAGATGCACTCTCAAGAAAGGATGAGGATGTGGAAGCATTGTTGTGCGCCATTTCTATTATCAAACCAGATTGGATAAATGAAGCAAGGGAGGAATGGAAGAATGACGAAGAAGTGTGGGCACTTATTCGAAAGTTACAACAAGATTCCAGTACGTCTGATACATTTAGCTTGAAAAATGATTCGTTATGGTACAAAGATCGCTTATACCTCTGTAAGAATTCCCAGCTAGAACAAAAGATTCTTATGGAATTGCACACTTCTCCCTTAGGAGGGCACTCAGGATTTTTAAAAACTTACCACAGGGTTAAGAAGGAATTTTTTTGGGATGGCCTTAAATCAGATATTCAAAAGTTTGTGGCAGAATGTTTGGTTTGCCAACAAAATAAAGTTGAAACAATTAAGACACCGGGTCTATTACAACCTTTACCCATTCCAAGCCAACGTTGGGAGGAGGTTTCAATGGATTTTATCACAGGTTTACCCAAGTCTGAGGGAAAGAGTGTCATCATGGTGGTAGTTGACAGACTTACCAAGTATGCACACTTTTGTGCATTATCACATCCATTTAAAGCCAATACAGTTTCTACTGCATTTATGGAAACAATTCAAAAGCTACATGGAAACCCAAAGATTATTGTAAGTGACAGAGATCCCATTTTCACTGGAAATTTTTGGACAGAATTATTTTCTTGTCTTGGTACTCAGTTAGCTCATAGCTCATCTTATCATCCTCAATCTGATGGGCAGACTGAGATAGTAAACAAATGTTTGGAAGGATATCTCCGTTGCTTTGTATCTGATAAACAGACACAATGGGTCAAATGGTTGCCTCTGGCTGAATGGTGGTATAACACTTCCTTCCATACAGCAACAAAAATGACCCCATTTATGGAACTTTATGGGTATCAACCACCATCCATCACATCATATTTAAGAGAAAATTCTAAGGTTCAAGCAGTGGAACATCACATTGAACATCAACAACAAGTCCTCCAACTCTTAAAGGATAACCTCGTGTTGGCACAGAATAGAATGAAACAATAGGCAGATCAACATCGCAGTGAAAGAAGTTTTGATGTAGGTGATTGGGTATTCCTACGGCTACAACCATATAAGCAAATGTCCCTCAAGCAAGCTAAGAAGGATAATAAATTATCACCAAAGTATTATGGTCTGTACAAGGTGTTGCAAAAGATTGGTACTATGGCATACAAATTGGAGCTTCCTGAAGCTTCTCGATTGCACCCAGTTTTCCATGTTTCATGTTTAAAGAAGGTTATAGGCGACAAGCTCCCAGTTCAAACAATATTGCCAGAACTTGACGAGGAAGGAAAAATTATATTGAAACTAGAATCAGTGATAGAAACAAGAACTCGACAGCTACGAAATCGATCAATTTCAGAGTATCTTATCAAGTGGAAGAACTTATCCGTTGAAGATTCGTCATGGGAGGATGAGAATTTTATGCAGAAGTATCCAGAACTACTCAAGCGTTGAGGACAACACTTTTTTGAAGGAGAGGGGCATGTTGGGTCCCCATAATACTAGTGATTACCCCATTACTATTGTAGTTATACCCATTATTAATATTGTTGTGCCCCTATTGCCCCCATATTGTTATTACTGTGCCCCATAGAATCCCTCTATTGTCATTTTTGTGGCTTTATATTATTATTGTTAGGTAGGCTGGATTATATTGTGACTCCTTAGACTTCTATAAATAGAAAGGAGGTTTTGTCATTTGAATCATCCAAGAATTGTTCATTTATGTAATGTAAAGGAGGTTGCCCCCTCGAAGAGGCTGAATTCTAAGGCATTGATCTATCTTTTCTATCTTTTCTTGAGCTAGTTTCATAACAGATGGGCTCAAGAATACATGAATTGGGGGATCTGCTACTATGTGAAAAACTAATATCAATGCTAAGGCTCAACACTGAACCTAGATGGGGTTGAGTATAGAAAATAATGTAAATTTTATATTAATATCTATGCATGCATGTGTACTTATGTGAAATTATTTTGTTGCATTATCAATACACTAATGTTACTTGAATATTAACTTGAGCTTAATTGATAAAGATAAGGATACAAGACAAACACAAAGGATATTGACTACATTCCCTATGCCAACCCAAAAAAATTGAAAACATTTGTGTCCCATCATGCATCCATAACTTTGAGGTGGGGTCTCTTATCTTACCTCTTATGAGTTTTAATACTTTTCCCTAAAGTTTTGAGAAATTCTCATATGTTGATGAATAATAGCACATACATGATAAAAATGCAAGAGATGAAATAGTTCAAAGATGCATGACCAATGAATATACATTAAATAATGATATGATAGATCCATGTAGTAATGGATGTACATGCATATAGATCAGAGTATTCTATTTTCATAACATTACTCAGATGAATAATAGTGGTTAATAGTGAATATGTAACTAGGAACATGTTGACAACATAATTGACAAGTCAACGAAGTTGTTGCATGCAGTCTCGCGGAATCAAGCCTATGGAAGATAAGGTGTTGACAAAAGAATGTGATGTAGGAGCGTCCAACTTCTAGTTCAAATAGAATTGATTAACACCTAGGGTATTTCATTTACTATGGGAATTGGGTCCCTAATTGTTAATTATTTGTAATTTTCTTTATTTCTATGAATTCTAGAAAGATTGTATTATTAATGTAATTGGTGTGGATTTAGATCTTGTTCTAGGAAGAATTCTTGTAAGGTTGAGTAAGCTAGAGATATATTGGGATATGAAATATTTATTGACAGGATTTTGGGGATCTAGAGGGTTCGTAGGAGCTTATTTGTTGAGTGAATTATGGATTTGAACTAATTATAGTTCAAGATCCTTTTATATGTTTTGTAAGTCCAATATCCATTAATCAGAGAGATCATAGAAACATGAGAGAGTTGTGTTGGGCATGGAATCCCCCCAAGGCATGTTTTGGGGCTCAAAGCCCAAGCTTTGACCCGATATTATTGTAAAGACTCTACGAATTATGTGCGCAGAGCGCAAAATGTATGATAGAGTCACACAGTTGTCTGCTCTAGTTTTGTAATGTAATGTCAGCTGGATATACCTACCCATGGTCCATGGACCATAGGATTGTATAAATAGAGTGAGGCTCTAAGTGTAAAAGATAGCATAGAAAAGTGGAAGACAAGAAAAGAGTTTGAGTGACTAAGTGTGTCTTTGGGCGATAGAGTAGGAGAAGGCTCTGCAATTGAGTGCGCAGAGACCTAGTAGTTCGCAACTCAGTGCGCGAACCCCTACAACTAAGTGTGTAGGTCTGAGTCGAGTTTGTAGCTGAGAAAGGAATTAATAAATAAAAGTTTGATATCATATTCATGTATCTATTCCTAGGTTAATGCATGTTTGATATAAATTGCAAATATACTATTTATTTATTGCACGCACATGTATGAATGGTTTATATTCTTAAGTATAACTTAAAGCATGCAAGTAGGCTAAGTTAATAAACTAACATTGGAGTACTAAGGACTTGGGTAATAAATGCGTTCAGACCCCGAGTAGGGTTGTCCAAAGGCATCATCTTAGGCTGCGAGGCACAGGAAAGTGCACATAGTGACGTATGCGCAGGGTTGAACCGCGAACCACTTGAACTCATGAGACATCACCAGGGTGCAAAAACATGGTTCTAGCACCCTCCCATACTACTTCGAGTGAGACCTCAGTCCACGCTTTGCAGACTATTAGTGAAAGGGCCAGTAGTATCGGTATTTGTTTGGCTAAATCATCTCTTAACCTAGGTCAGGCGTCAATAAGCCAACGAATAGCTCTATTTCTGGGACCGGGATCTACATAAGAGATGTCTGATATCGTGTCACTGGAATTCGACAAAGAAAGAAATTAAAGAGTGGTTGGGTAGAAAGATTCACGAGTTCACGGCATAGGAAAATAAGAATCGGTGAGTATAGAAGGAAGAGTGGTTAGAGCACTACTTATATACGGAAATCCACGAAATTTTCTTTGCATCGTTCCCCTCTGAGTTGTACGAGTGGATCATGAAGCTAGAAGATAGTGAGGGAAGCTGTAGGATCGACAAACCTATTGTGTGGACTCCAGAGTTAGTGTGCAGACTGGAAGCCTTGGAAGATAAGATAGCACGTGTTGTGGACCACTGGCTCGATCGGATTATAGGAGGGTTTATCACCGAGTTTGTGGTAGATACTTCAGTTAGCTACAACAAGATGGAACAACGCTTCCTCAAAGGACCATGAGGTAAGTACGTTAAATATTTTAACACTTGGATTAAGATGCTATTGTGTGAGAAGCAGGTTATGTGAATAAATTGATGTTTAGGGCTACACAAAGTGGGAGGATCTACGGGAATGAAGTTAGCACAGAACTAGAGTCCAGCCCCTTGATTTCACCTCTGTGGGAAAGTGAGGAAGAGCTTGCGAAAGTTTCACCAAGAAGTGTGATCAGTTTGATAAGGCAGTGAATTCCATGCATACCACTTCCACCTACACCACCACCAGTTTCACCATCTTCACCCCCATCTTCGCCCACACCACCTCCACCACCACCATAGTTTAATATGGCAAGCGCAATAAAATTTCCGGTGTTCAAAGGAGTAGCGAATGAAGATCCAGACCAATTTTGGTTCGTGGTAAAGGCCATATGGGAAGGACAAGGAGTAATGGATGACAATATAAAGAAGGAAACGTTGGTGAGTGCATTGCAGGATCGCACACTGATGTGGTACATTAAGCATTCCAATGACAATCCAAACGTAGGTATCGCAGATATCCAAGTTGTGCTAAACAGGGAATTTAGCAGACCAAAATCAGAGACATAATCGATTATCAGATTTAAGGAAATCAAGATGATTCCAGGTGAGACCCCCTAGGAGCTAGATGAGAGACTGAAGGGTATGATTCGTGAAGCCAACAAGACCTTGACAGATGGGCAACACTGTGAATGGTTTGTAATGTTGCTAATGCCGCATCTAAGGACCGTGTTGTCACAATAGAGGCTATCCACTCAAGTTGAGGCCTTGGAGATCGTAATGAGGCTGCACGAGACCTCGATACAAGATCCTAACCTAGGAGTCCAACAAATCCACGTGCAGTTCAAAAACTTATGTTTGGAGATGCAGAGTTTGAAACAAGATAGGAAAACTTGCCTAGAAGCATGCAAGGAAGTATGGTGCATAAAGTGCAAAGGCTAGGGAAATGACAAGGACCATTGTCCAGTCTTCATAAACTACTTAGCGGGAGGAGGGCCAATGCCATTGAGACCAGAGGCACAAGAAGGAGAGAGCATGACACCTGCATTATGGTGTTTGATTTGTTAGATAGGAGGAAAGCATGCTACAGATAACTACCACTTATTACAGAAGTATACGCAGACTTCCCAACAATTGTTTTGTAATTTCTGTGGGTCAGTAGGCCATTATGAGCATACCTGTAGAAGTTATGAACTGATGATGGATCAAACTCCTACCTATAGATTTCAGACCGAAACGCGCGCACTCGACCAAAATGTAGGGATGGGGCGCACTAGATTTCAAGGGCACAGATAAGGTCGAGGTGGAATGGGACCAGGAAGGGGTCATAGAAATCTGATCTATCACAACTACGGAGGGCCAGGGAATTATGCCCACGATTGTAAAAATCTAATGAGAGAGTCATATTTATATTGTACCCAGTTTGATCATGAGATGGAGGACTGCCCCACACTGATAGCGAGGTTGTGTGATAAAGGAACACTCCAACCTCCCACGACTAAGAACCTGCAAATGATCAGGTCTGAGCCACACTTAGAGAACCCAAATGTAAACATCGTGCTCTGAAGTGGTATCATGATAGGAGATGATAAGGGCAAGTGACCCGAAGAGAGTGCCTGGGTTCGCAAGGCTTCAACACGGGAACTAGAATTTGATTTGGAGCATGTGAAGGAGACATTCATGGGAGCTAAGAAGAGCTTCATGGAGGCCTCCACTTCAGGTAGTAAAGACAAACTAGAATCGGTGATGGACCCATCAATGCCCACTACCTTTTTGGAGACATGCATGAAGCTGCTGCGTGACAACAAAGCAGTAAAGGGACTATAAGAACTCATCACTAAATGTGCTAGACTAGGAGAACTGTGTGTAGTCCAGAAGCTTGGAAAGCACACAACGTGAATAGGAAGGGAGATGAGATTGACTACGCAAATCAGAGAATATGAGATGGATCAAGTGATTTTAGATCTAGGATCAGACATGAATGTCCTACCAAAGAAGACATGGGAGTGCATGGGCAGGCCCATGTTGCAATGGTCTCCTATTCAATTGCGAATGGCAAACAAACAAAAGATCATATCAATGGGAAGATTGCAGGGAATAACGATTGACATTGAAGGTGTGAGTGTGCTTGCGGATTTTGAAGTGATAGAGATTGTTGATGATAGCAATCCCTATCTTGCACTATTGGGAATAGATTTGGCCACTGACATGAATGGAGTGATAAATCTAAAGAAGTGCACAATGATTTTTGAGAAAAAGTCACTACGCGTAGTGATACCTTTACACCTTGCAGAAGGATCGTGCTACACAGAGACAGTGCGCGTTATGCGCCAGTGATGGTGATATAGAATTTATCTACAAGATAACCACATGGGAGCAGGATTGGGTGAATCCAATAGTAGATGGCAAGATTTCGTGGGAGAGCAAAAGCTCCTGCACCTCAGATTTAGACGAGGAGATAGAATGATGATAGACCCGGTTACACGAGGTAACCACGTTCAACTACAACATGATGATAAAGTCACTATGCTACGTGGTGATAGAGGTAATAAATCTACCTATGTATGATGAGTTGACAACAGTCGATGATTTCTTGAACAAATTTGAAAAAGAAGTGTCGGAACAGTAACGGTTCGATGCTCTGAAATGGGTACTATGTGCTACACCGGCAAGGTGGTGGGGTACGCATCAAAGAAGTTTTTAGGACCGGCATGAATGTAAAAAGATGATGCTCATGCGGTTTTGAAAGTCTCAGGTGTGGATGAAAGCCAGCTATGACAAATGAAATAGCCTGCATGCCCACCTGTCCATATGGGTACAGGGGTATGGTACACAACCTACATGAACACACACCATCCTCATGATAGGAAACCGGATGATAGGACGATCACACGAGTAACGAAGTATGACAAGACCAAGCACGCCACAGATTATCTACTTGGAAGCCTTTGACAAAGTATGCGAAGTACTGAACATGGTCCACTAGGTGAAACGCACTGATTGGGACCTGTGCGTACCAGCGGTTTTAAGGGCTTATAGGACCATGTGCAAAACCCTGACCATGCAGGCACTTCTGACACTAAAGTATGAGGCAGATGCTGTAATCCCTATGGAGCATGCAAAGCCTAGTCCACGCATGGCAGCACCCATAGATACGATGGTTTGCGGAGCTTGAAATGAAGAAATCACACAGCCGCAAGAGACAAAACAGATGAGACTTGCAGAAGAAATCCAACAGGGAAGCCTTAGACTTTGCAAAATTGAAAAAGAAAGGGTATGGTTAAGAGAGAAAAGTGCTTTGATGAACATGGAGGTCAAGAAGCTGGAGGACGAGATAAAGGAAGAGTTTCTCGCTAAAAAAACTAGAATGATAAGGCAAGGTGCATACGATGATACTGAAAAGTCTGAGAACTATCATCATGAATTAGCTAGTCTGATGTCTTGGCTTGGACTGCATATTTCCAAGCGCGGTGACTGGGGAAGTGAATTACAAATGGTGAAGTGTGCGATGCTGACCACAACAATAGAAGATGGGGATTCTCCAAGAACCTTGATGGAGGACAGGATGAAGGTCTACACGGGTGGTGTGACCACTCGATTAACTAGGGGAAGGACAATCTTAGCACTCCAGGCAGTTGGAAGGTAGTGCGGGACTATAAACTATTCTGCCCGGGAGCTACATGATATTGGAGATGTGCACAGAAGAAGAGATTCACAAGGTCTGCGACCACGCATGGGGGGCTGCACTACCACGCGAGTTGGCTAGAAAGTGACAGTTGAAGTCACTATTCACGATGGGATGCTCGACTTGAGGCTAAATGGAGTGGGCGGAAAACATCCAAGACATGATTTATCCAAGAAAGCATTAATGGACCAGAATTGGAGGGAATGGTCGAATTCGAATTAAAGAAGTGCTATAAAACACAAAGGGCTGCCCAGCAAAGAACACTTGGTCATTTTTGAATTGAGAGATTGAGCAGAGCCCTGAGCATTGTGAGTCGAGTGTTGATTGAGCCCCTAAATTCATGAGTGACAGATTACAGCCCAGATACGATGACAACCACTAAGGATGGCATGGGAATAGAGGAGGTAACTTCCGGCGAGGCTGTGCAGGCCCTAACCATGGAGGATGTCCCAGAAGGTGTCGAGGTTGTGGCAGAGATCCCTAAATGACTGCGTACACCAAGACCCAAGAAGGATAAGCAAGCAATGGCTCACGTACATGTGTCCCTAAGGAACCTACTATGCAGCAAACTATCAATGGAAGAGAAGGGGAAAGCTGTCATGATAGAAATAGATGAGAAAGAAGAAGATTTGCAGGCCCTTACCATCAGAGAGAAAGAATACGAACGCATGGGGGTGGATATTCAACCTACACACTCTGTGACAAAACTTCCTGCATATGTGCTCTCATGGAAAGGGAAGGTCAAAGTGCCTAAGGACCTGGATGAAACCAACAGTTCACTCCAGACCCCACTCCTCCCAGACGACATTAGGTTTGAAGGCACGCACCTGGGACATGTGCCAACCATGAAATTTGAAGATTGGTACCTTGCTGACCATGAGAAGTTCCCTCACTTGGAGACCGGGAATGTCATAAATAAGAACACTGCGGGGGTGGTGACAATGTTAGAGCCGCAGATGTGGCTACATGGAGTGGAAAAGGCCAGGCTACTGAACCTACTATGGGTGCCGCATTTCCACCACACACCAATAGCCATTTTCATCATCAGGCAGCTGCTTTGCCTGGTGCATGGTGTTATCTATGGCTGGAGGAGCCCATCCCAATCACGGAAGACCTAATTCATTGCATTTCTCAGCTACCATAAAAAGGAAAGAACCCTGCGACCATATTGGAAGGGAAGGGTAGTGATTTGGCCCACAGAGGCCATGAAGACGAAGTACATGCTGGAGAAGAAGAGGAGGGGCTACACCATCTCCAACATCAAGGACAAAGAGGTACATGTAGCAACCCAAATATTGGCAAGCAAAGTTATGCGAAAGTGTAGCGCAGGTACCTGCATTGGTGATCGCACTAGCCGAACAGTACACGGAGGGGGTCCAGTTTAACTAGGCTAAATTCCTCTGCACAGAATTCTTGAAGAATTGTCACAAATCCTAGGAGTAGGGTAAAACATTCCACTATTCATGGTTGTTACTATCCATAGTGCTCATAGCAAGGGAATTGCCAAAGGATAGTCAATTCCCCATAATTGACAGAGATTTACCAAAGGCCACGAAGTACACTTTGTTTTGGGCCATGAAGGATGTGAAAAAGATACGCGACAGCAAGATCTTCTGGGTGCTCATGGAGATGAACATCTGCACATGGATCAACTTGAAGCCGATCTTGTCACCCATGATGTACAACAGTCTATAGATTTTCACATAATTTAAAGAAAACATGCATAATATATACATTAGGGAGCGAAAGGATCCAACGAAGAAGTGGACAAAGCTACCCTTCATAGCCACTGATGACGCCATTTTCAGTGTCTTAGAGCCATGGCCATCGGAATGGTGCGCCCCAAACATTGTGGAACTTGACAGGTCGGCAACACAAAAGACAAAGGATGATGCCAAGTTGCACGTCACATAGCTGGCCAAGAAAAGGTGGAATGAAACAGCAGTAGCTAAGGAACGGACAGTGCAGGAAGCAGCATAGAAAGTTGTCGAGCCAGAAAAGGCCATAGTAGTAGCAGCAACACAGGATACAACTACGAAGGTGGGCAACGGCCAAGCAATGCCCTCGCAGGGGCAGGAGGCAGAGGAAGCAGAAACAATAGAAGGAAGTGCAGACCCAGGGAACGCATCCACGCAGTTGAAGTGCCCACACATGATAGAGCAAGGAGGACTAAGGAAGAAGGTCAAGGCCTCGAAATTGGCCATTGACCTGATCACCTTAATCGATGGTGATCTGCATGACATTGGCAAGACGGTGCGCAATGTCACAAATAAGGCCCTTCAAGATTTCATGCAGCTGCACCATACTGTGTTGGGAGCCCTCAGAGTGCAGTTGTAGGATTTACAAGTGAGCCCCCTCAGGTTGGTACCCTTTCAACCCACCTTGCAGTAGGATCCTCGACAGCAGAGCAGATGTTGCACGCATAGATGGCAAACAAAATAATGTTGCCGGAAGGGGCTCTAGTGACATCGAATGAGGCCGATAGATTTTTGGTTAGGATGATGAAAGGCCTTCACCTTAATCTGTCTGCCCTTCCATGTGAGACACTATATCTGTTATAGGATGGGATAACAGTAGAGCTACGCAGTAGGGAGAGCCACGTGATCCAAGTCCTTAGTGAGCAAAAGATAAACATGGAACAACTCAGCTTGTATCGCGATGAATTGGTGTCACAAAATCAATAGTTGGTGCAGGTGGTAGACGACACTTGCCATAACGTCCCAGAGCTGGCCATCCCAATAGATATACCAGTGGTGGTGTGGATCCACAGGTTACAACACGATTCCGTGAGGTTAAGGAAGAAATGACCAAGGTTCAGCTGGAGTTGAATCTTCAGATCGTCGAGCTGTGGTTAAGGGCGCAACCATCCACTCCCTCGGAAGTCAAATAACAATGCGCTAGCACTATCACAATAGGATTGGAGGAAATCGAAGGTGCAGTGTGAGACTATAGCATCATGTTGGAACAACCACATGAGGTCCTCACAATTCTACAGGAGGACCCCCAACATCCAGCACTTGAAGACAGAAGGGTGAGAACACCAACAACAATATGACAATGTTTGAGGAACTACGGAGACAATAGTCCTCACCCAAAGGCTTGCAAGGATGCAGCAAGCTAAAGCACTGAAGGAGCAGGTGGACAGGACATGACAAAAGGAGGCAATTCTCAAAGTGTGCGTCTAGCCTTGGATCGATGAGGCTTTCACTATCACGACATCCATCGAAGGAAAGCTCGCACACATATGGGGGATGCACACATTAATGTAAAGAAGCACCCTAGACATAGAGGTCTCATAACAACAGATGCAGCAGATCCAGCAAGCAGCAGCTCAGTGCGCTGTTGACCTCAGCAGAGTTTGTGAACAGCTGGAGGGACTCCGTGCAAACATCGTCGTGCCGATAGAGTGATTCAAGGGTGAGTCATGATGTTTGTGTTGGGGGAATATTAGGCATGGAATCCCCCAACGCATGTTTTGGGGCTCAAAGCCCAAGTTTTGACTCGATATTGTTGGAAACACTCCGTTAATTGCAGGTGCGGAGCGTGAAATGTATAATAGTGTCACAGGGTTGTCCACCCTAGTTTTATAATGTAATGTTGGCTAGATAGACCTACACATGTTCCACAGACCATGGGATTGTATAAATAGAGTGAGGCTCTAAGTGCAAAAGATAGCATAGTGAAGTGGAAGAGAAGAAAAGAGTCTGAGTGACTAAGTGTGTCTTTAAGTCATAGAGTAGGAGAAGGCTCTTCAGCTAAGCGCGTAGAGGCCTAGTAGTCTGCAGTTGAGTGTACAGGGCAGAGTCAAGTCTGTAACTAAGAAAGGAATTTATAAAGAGAAGTTTGATATCGTATACGTGTATCTATTCTTAGGTTAATGCATGTTTGACATAAATTGCAAATATACTGATTATTTACTCCGCGCAGCTATATGAATGGTTTATATTGTTATGTATAACTTAAAGCATGAAAGTAGGCTAATTTAATCAACTAACATTGGAATACTAGTAAGGACTTGGGAAATAACAGCTTTCAGCCCCTGAGTAGGGTGGTACAAATGCAGCATCTTAGGCTGCGAGGCACGGGAAAGTGAGCTTAGCGATGTATGCACAAGATCGAACCGTGGACCACTTGAACTCATCAGACATCTCCAGGGTGCGGAAACCTAGCTCTAGCACCCTCCCATGCTACTTCAGGTGAGACCTCAATCTGCGCTTCACAGACTGTTGCCAAAAGGGCCAGTAGTACCGGGATTTGTTTGGCTAAATCACCTTTGAACATGGGTCAGGCCGCAATAAGCCAACAAGTTGAGAGGATTTGGAGGAAAAGTATGGGCATGAGGCTGAGAAGCAAAATTCATTTTAAATCAGGGTCATATGCCTATATGTGATTATTTTACATTTAAATATTAATGACAGGAAATTCCTTTGTTTCCAATATGATTCAAGCCTTTGATCATTTTTATGGAGATAACCTTTTTAATCTTACTAAATGTGTTTGTAACATGTGAGAGCAATACAAGGCTCATTGGATGCAACAAATCTCTGGTACAATTTGCGTATGATAGGAATGTGTAAGGTTGGATAGATATTTTAAAAGAGAAATAATTCTTCTGGGAACAAATCATAGTGGTGCAACAAAATGCAATATAACCTTCCACAAAAATAGTAAATATCCAAATATTGGTATTGCATCAAAGTAATTCTTTTGAGAATATTTTGTTATATAACAAAAGTTGGGTTGATGTGTCATGGGAGGTATTCACTAGACAACTAATGGAGTAGTGTTTGAAGGAGCATCAAGATAATTAGGAGCTTAAAAGATGTGGCTATGTTTTGATATGTAAAGTGTTCAAATGATGTGAACAACACCATGAGGATGTGTTAAAGCCTACCAGGTGACGTGTTCATACAACATTGTAACTTCATTAAAAAAAAATTACTGAATAGCTTCTATCTCCTGAATTCCATCTCTTAAGAGGTTCATGATGTGTGCAAAACAGGGAACAATTTGCGGAATGAATACCTGAGCTAATGTGGAAGACTGATTGGTGTGGAACGAGTCGGGATGATAGAAAGCACTTTCATTGGTAGATGATATTGAAAAGTAGACCACTATTACTATTGATGTTTCTGAGAGGAAAAGGGGATGTGCACATTTTTATAAGGGTCACGGATAATAGTTCACAAAGGCCAGGAACAAGAGTTAATGAAGAAATTATCGTTTTGTACAGTCTATCTCTTGGAGTCCACCTCCTGTAGGTAGTCCATTGCGTGAGTGATTCGATGGGATGGGATGATGTGAGCCTCGGATAACATGTGCAATGGTGACATAAAATTGTTTTATTGGTGGATAAAGAAGTGGAACATAATGGAGAGTCAGGAAACAAAAGTCATAGTTCATGATCTGAACGAGTTAAGTCAGAGAACTAAGCACTAAATCTTGGTTGTGATGTATTGTTCCATGAATACAAAGGAGCTGAGTTCAAGAGAAAGGCTTGAGGAGGATTGGGTCATGCTTATATTTGTATAGGATCTCTGCTCCACAATCATTATTTCAAGAATATATTTATATTTTTTCGCCACAATGCTTCTCCCCTAAGTCTTGCATATGTACATGCACATATTATATGAAAACTTGGATCCAGTGGTTTTATGAAAAGGGTTTGGAGTATAACCTTATGGATCCTCCAAATATGAATTTAAACAAATACAAAATGGATTTATATCCCTTAAGTTGGGAGAAGGAAGCGTCATTTTGATGATAAGAAGGGTACTGTGGATTTTAAAGATGACATATTGGCACATCTAGTATTAGCTAGGAATCATGTCGTGCAACCATTATTAGCTAGGAACAGAGGTGCATAATCTGAATTGGAGGATTTGAATGAGATAGAGGAGGAATATATTGATTTAAAGGATATTAAAGAAAGTACATAATCAACTAAAGATGGATTAGTGCAAAGCATAATCAATATAGTGAATGAGAGGAATATCTTGGCACAAGTGAAGTATCATGTTTTTATGCTAACATTGGTCATGAAGAATTTTGTTTACAAGCAGTAGACAGGAGGGAAGTCGAAATCAGCTACATAGTAAGTGAAACTGTGATAGAACTGAAGCAACAAATGAAATTGTTGAGATGAGGAGAACATGACTAATCAAAAGAGGAAGTGAAGAGTGAGTAGTTGAATCTGTAGAAGCATAGAATCCCTAAAAGTTGAGGAGAACAGGTTCTCAAGAAGAGGTTCTAATGGAGATAACCGGTGAAAATGAAATTTCAAGAGGTTGACTTTGTACATGTGATAAGTGGAGGACTTGTTACAAATATGGAGGAAGCTTATTGTAGCTCACAAGTGGACATTGAGGAAAGTCCATAAAATATAGAGGAAGTAAGGATGAATACTGATAGAAATACCAAGGGTTTAGAGATAGGTCACAATCATAATGCCAAAGAAGTTGGCATGGTGTAGATGAATGATGAAGAATTTGAAATGGAATTGGTAGAGTTCAAAGAAGAACTCTATAATATAAAGAAATTGTTACGAGACTAGGGATATGGCTAGATAATGAAGAAGAAGGTTAGATGACCTTCACTGTAAGTGAATATGAGATAGAGGAAATGCACTAGATTTAAGGAAGAACTTAGAGCAGTTGAGTATAAGGTGGAAGTTCACTACTTTGAACCAAAGAGGAGATCAATCCTTGGAAAGGATGAAAGTGATGAAGATGCTAAGAAGAGACTTTTAAGAGTCTCACAAATTGTTGGAAGATCAACATATGGTAGTAGAATCATTTATTTAGGCTAAAGGGCCCATTTATTTTAAGTTTGATAAGTTGTGTGTGAATGCAGGAATTGTTTCAAATGATGGAAAAGAATTAATTTTTCTCAATGCACTCATGAAGAAAAATTGTCCTTGAGTAATGTTATAAAGATAAAAAGAGGACATAATTTAAATTCTCTTGAATGAGGAAGGAAGGTAGAAGTGTCTTATAAAGGAAATCAAAGTGGAGACTATTTGTAGTGGGTAAATGAAGTTATGGTAGAAAATCTCGAGGCATAAAGGTTTATATTTTTGGTCAATGTGCCTGAAACAAAGAAGTTTATATTCTTGGACAACGTGTCTGAGGTTGATGAGATTTTTGAATATATGTGTATTGAAGATGTTAAGAAATAAGTTGTTACAATGGAAGAAGAAGATGATGATTTGATGAATAAATTAAAGGTTCTTGTGTTGCATGAGGAAGGGATTTGGAAGCACCTAAAGGGACTTCAAAGTCTCATTTTTTTAAATAACAAGCAGGTTGTGTCTATAGGTAGTGAAAAATGTAGGAAAGGAAAAACTCATAATTTCTTTATTTTAGTGGAAGAGACAAAATTGCCTCATCTCACTAGTAAGAAGAGAGGATATGTAGATGAAATGAGTGCAAACATTGGAAAATTTAAAGAACATGAGGATATGTAGGGCACTATGAGCTGACCTAGAGATACTTCAATTGAAGAAGTACAAAAGTCTATGAAGGAATACAAAGGAGCAAGCATGGAACTTGTGAGAAAAGGAATGAAAATAGGAAAGTGGACCATAACTATGACAGAAAATGTGTACGAAGGTATAAATTATTTATGGAAAACTTTTCATTTTAGCAAGATGCAAAATGTGAGTTTGTTGAAGCAAAAAAAAAATGAATTTACAGCTTAATGGTATGCAATGTTCGAGGCAAAATTTTGTTGAGAAAAAATATAAGGAGTTGGAAATGCCAGTAAGCATACAAATTCCCTATGGAGGTTAACAATAAATAAATTATAGAAATGAGGTATATCTACAAAAGATAAAGCCTATAAGTGGACTTGATGGAGTTCAAAGATTGATGAAAGTGGCAACAAGATGGAGTTTCCATAGAATAAAAGGCATAGTCAACAATAAGCTTCGATGGACTAAGATGGATTGCATCAGAAAGATTGTGAGAAAGAAACAAAATGAGAAATGGGATCCTGGAAAAGAGAATGTGTGATAAACATTATAGTGCGATGAAAAGGGAAGAACATATTCCAACAAAGTAGGAGAATAGCTACAACATAAAGTTTGGGATCTAAGAGGATTTACTCAGCCAATAAAAGCACATGGTAAAGACACCATGAATCTTTTTCACGTTGGGATTATGATGCAAAAGAAAATAACATCCAAGTCAAATACCTTTGACTAAGACCTAGGGGCCTTTCATTTACTAAGGGAGTTGGGTCCTTAATTGTTGATTATTTTTAATTTTCTATGTTTCTAGGAATTCTTTAAATATTGTAATATTAATGTGGTTGGTGTGGAATCAAATCTTATTCTAAGAACAAGTCTAAGGAGGTTCAGTGAGTTAGAGAGATCTTGGGATAAGATATATTTCTTAAGAAGATTTTGTAGATATAGAGGATTCTTAGGAGCTTATTAGTTGAGGGAATTGTGGATCTGAACTAATTCTAGTTCAAGATCTTTATGTATATTTTTTAATTCCAAGAGTCATTAAAGAGAGTTATCATAGAGAGCGGAAAGGTTTAAGAGGATTTGGAGGTTGAGTATGGCCATGAGGCTGAGAAGGGAAATTCATTATAAATCAGGCTCATAGGCCTATACATAATTATTGTTTAGTTAAATATTAATAAGAGGAAATTCCTTTTATTCCTATATTAGTTGAGCCTTTGTTCATTACTTTGGAGATAATGCCTGTAATTGTATTGAATGTGTTTGTAATAGGTGGAGTGATACAGGTCTCATTAGATGTAGAAAATATCAAGAGGGATTTGTGTATGGTAAAAATGTATAAGGAAAAAGAGATTGTAAAAGCCATGAATAATTATTCCCCAAACAAACTAGAGTGGGGCTAAAAATCACGATAGAACCTTTCAAAAAAAGAGTAAATATCTAAATATTGGTCTTACATAGAAGCAATGTTAAGTCGTGATGAGTTTGTCTCATAAAAAAACACAGGTTGATATGTCTTGGGAAATCTTCTATAGGTGATTGAAGGGGGAGTATTAAAAGGCGAACGGGGTTTATTAGGCATTAGGAAAGAGTGTTAGTGTGTTGATGTGTAAGCACCAGAAAGATGTCGATGAAGCCACGACGATGAGTTAAGGCATGTGGGGTGATGTTTCTATACAACATTAGAATTTCCTTAAACAAAAATTGACAGAATAGTTTCTATCTCCTAGAGTTTGAATCTTGAGAAGTTCAAGAAGTTTGCAACAAAGGGAACAGTGAGAGCGATGTGGCCTTGGGTTGATATGGAAGATTGATCAACATGGAATGAACAAGGATAATATAGAGTGCTCACATTGGGAGACGAGACTGAAAAGGGCCCTGTAGGTACTATTAATGTTTCCCAGACGAAAAAGGGATGTGTGTCATTTGGTAGGCGTTGGGGGAAACAATTGATAGAGTCTTGGAAGAAAAGTTAGAAGGAAAATTCCCATTTCTAAAGGCCTGTCTCCTAGAGGTAGTCCATTGCATAAGTTATTGGATGTGCCAGGATGTTGTCAAGCTAGGATATGATTTGAGGCAATGATGTGGAGTTGTTTCATTTGTATATAATGATGTGATGCATAAGAGAAAGCCAAGAAACCAAGGTAACAATTCTTGATCACAAATTAGCTGATATAAAGCATTGCGGGCTAAATTTTGGTCATGACGTATAATTCTCCAATACAAAGGAGCTGAGTTGAAGAGAAATGGTTGAGGAGGATTGGGCCATGATTATATATATAGAGCATCGCTGCTCGACAATCATGATTGCTAGAATATATTTATAGTCTTTCGCCACGATGGTTCTTCCCTATGTTCTGGGCATATACATACGTGTATTATATGATAACTAGTGGTTTTATGAAAAGGGTTCTGACTATACTCTTACGAATCCTCCTACTTAGAATTTAAATGAACAAGAAAAAGATTTATCTCCCTTAAATTGGGAGAAGGAAGCATTATTTTGACCAAAATATAGGTATTATGGGTTTTAAAGCCAACATATTTGTGCAACCAATATTAGCCCACCGTCAGAATGTTACAAGTGGAATCTATGCATGTTGGTATGCATTTTGTGACAATATTGTGTGGTCAATTATTCTTGGGTTTCCTTGTGGAAGGTTGGAGCCCTAGTAAGAGGAGTGTAGGGACAAGTGTTTATGTGTGGAGTCTAGAGAGTGCCTAGAGCCCTCAAGGTAGATGAAACTCCTATAAGCCATAGTTATGTGCAACATACATTCCTAAACAATGATGGATTCCTTGGAGGGACAGTGACACAACCAAAGGGACTATTGTGATAAGAGAAAGGTGTGAAATACCTTGGGTTGAGTGGGTTGATGGGGGGACATGAGACAATTGGTTCGAGGTTGTCGAGGCTTGTAGCTTGATCTTGTTTGTGTTCAATATTGTTTATGTATCATAGTTAGCTCTTAGTAAGGTAAAGTCTTTGTGGATTCATGGTCCACCATAAGAATGACCTACTCTTGAACAAAACAAGGTTTTGGGAGCCTCTCACTAAGAGAAAATAAGAGATAATGTGCCTAATATGCCAAGGATTGCGGGGGGGGGGGGGACTCCATAGTTGTTACAAGGAGGAAAATTGGAGTTGGATGAAAGCGAAGATGTGGATAAAGGATTAGAAAAGGAGGGCTTGACTGGGGGAGTATGAAGAAAATGGAAAGTGAAGTCATAATTGTGAGAATGGCTTAAGAGGGGATTTTCCCATTACTAAATAGTATTTTTAGCTGATATATTTTAATTATGAAAATAATATGAATGCGTGTATGGTAAGAAAATAGAAATTTGTACTTTATATCTTTTGCGTAATACAATAAGCTTACCTAAAGAATTCCATGTCACATGGAATGTTCATATGGAAGGTGTGCAAGGGTGATTCCTTATTTTTAACTACCATGTGAAAGAAAATAGTGTGATTATGGTTATGGTTATAATACCTTTCATGTGAAATGAAAACAAGAGAGGATGGAAATTAAATTTAAAAATAAGTGTATGAATAGAATGGAATATATGCAAGTATGGAGCATTCATGATAAGATGTATATGGACATGCTTTGGTGCATTATTGAATCCATTGTTTGAATTTGTAAATTGGATACATAGTGCAAATTCCCTTTATGAGTATTGATTGAAACCTGTGTGTAAGGAGATGAAATGATAGTGTTGTGACTAATATGTGATGTTGAGATCATTTTAGTAGTTTTTTAATGTTGTAACATCAAGTATGCGTAAAAGCTAGTTGAACTCCTTGCAAATATGTTAGCTAAGAATACATGTGGTCCTATCAGAGTAAGTAGGTAAATTAGTGAGATAAGGTAAAAGGGTAAGGGAATTACATAGGAATTCCTTTTAGTTGAATTTCATATCTATTTTTTTCAAATTAATGCATGCATATAATGGGTGCTAAGAAGGGGTACGGTTAAGGAAGAAAGTTGTTAGCATAATAAGATTTAGTAAAATATAACAGCATATGGAAGAATTGAGCTACCATTTTAAATAAATATTATATGTTCATGAATAATACACTCATGAAATAAAATATTATTGACAATGCATTTATATAATGAATTAGAATGTGGGATTTATGACAAAAATGTGGGGACTATAATTGTGTTGATGAATGACATGAGTATTGGCCCAATAGTTTCTAAGCTTGAGACAAGTGGTTTTATCATATAATGTTTATTTTGTTGGTAAGGAAGACACAATTGAAGGATTTGTTTTTCCTAGTTAATGCGAAAAGTGTATGCAATTGTTGATATACGAAAGGAAGTTTGTTGTTAATACCTAGTGGGTTATGACAAAGGGAAGAATCCTTCAATGTGTAAAATTACATAAACTATTTGTGATGCGTCCATCAATTACTATGGAATAATTTAGTCATGGAACTCATTATGAATCATCATGGCACATATGCTTGGTGCATTGTGTCAATGAATGATTGAATGAGTGCTATGAAACCAACTCATGAAAATATAGAAGAGATAGATCAACGACATAAAAATTTGCTTCTTGAAGGGGGAAACCTCCTTTACATTACACAAATGAAAGATTCTTGAATGATACAAATGATAAGACCTTCTTTCTACATATAGGAGTCTAAGGGATCATAATATAATCAGAGTTGACATAACAATAATAATGTAAGGGCACAATAATAACAATAGTGGGCTTCTATGGGGCACAATAATAACAATATGGGGACTACATGGGCACAACAATATAATAAGGGGGTTGCACTAATAGCAATAAGTGGTTACACGAGTAATATAGGTACCTAACATGCCCCTCTCCTTAAAAAGGTGTTGTCCTCAACACCTTAGTAGTTTTGGATGCTTTTGTATAAAATTCGCGTCCTCCCATGTAGAATCATTTTTCCTATGTGTAACAGATAAGAGAAATATAATGGAACCAACCTAGATCTTCCACTTAATCCCTTGCTTGCTTTCTCTCTCCTTTGGTAGATCCTGCAACTCCTCCCTATACTTAACATGCTTGTAGAGTACCTGCACAAGTACATCAACAAAGAACTGTCAAAGCATCGTGATCTATTACAACATAAACATTACAGAATCAGATATATATTGAACAAATGATAGCATTCACAAATGATAGCATTCACAATTGCACAATCATATGGGAGAAAACTTGAAGAGCTTTATTAATAGAAAGGAGAATTACAACCTAGTTGTCTGATCCAATGCCATCCTCCCAACTTCAATCCTTCTTCACCTCATGAAATAGCAAGATCATTCCAACAAGAATACATTGCTCTCTCCTCAATGACAAAATATCAACACTTACTTCCAATTTACCACCTTTCAGCCTTGTGATCTCTTGGATTAGAGATCCATTTATAGATGTTTGCAAGGGTGTGAGTCATCCATGGGGTTTGATTAGTGTCATTCCACTTGTTACAATTGGTTCGACAAGAGAAGGGATTGGAGATTGTTTCCTAGATCCCTTATTCATCCTTGGGTGAATTTAGAGAGGCAAGTGGCACAGGAGAAGTTTCTAGAATATTCCATGAGCAATCATCTGACAAACTGTCTGAGACATTTATCCATCCTTTCCTATAGCACCCTATAGAAGGCATAAATAGTATGCATCGCACCCTGGCCCTGTACCACCTAGTATGCATCACACTTTACTAGTGCAGCAGTCATTATAGTTCAATTTAGGCAATTTCTGGATGGCTTCTCAGATGGAACTTTTTGGGAATGATGTATTCAAATGACTATGTTCCTTTAGGGTATGAAACAACTCTCTTATGGGTTGATGATCCCTAATACATCGACATATAAGTTTGGGGTTGATGTGCCCAAATATGTCAATAATAGTTGCCCCCTAAAGCATGAGGTCATAAATATTCATGTTGGGTGAAGTGCATTATCATGAGGATTTGAAGTTTCGAACTGGAAGCTGACCTACATCAGTTACAATACAATACATCATCATAATATGATTTTCATGATCTAGCTGACGGGGGCATTCCCATGCTCAGCTTTATATTTTTCATTTCATGTACATAGATCAGATAGTCATTTGCAGATACAAACTCATGATTCTACAGATATAGAGTCACAATCCATGATTAGGATGACCAACTGTGTAGATCCTTTGTACATTTGATGTTTTTATATCCCTAAATATATCGTAGCCTGGATGGATGAAACTAGATCTGGGGTCTTCAAACTCGTTCAATCTTCGCTCGATGTACAAGTCAAACCATGTGAAGAGATGTTTTGAAGTCGAACATGGAAAGACATCGCCTGATTACCAGCCAATGATGTGACCTATTAATAGACGCGAGAGGAATCATCGATAATGATAATGATCATCAAGGTACTACAGTAAAATTCACGTGGTTTGAATACATGATCCAATGTGGAACACCACGTAAAATCTTTCGGTCGAAGGCCATTGATGTCAACCTGTCGCCAGAAGTGAGAAACTTGCCATTGATGTATGCAAGCTTCAAAGAACTAAAAGGGTTGTTTCTAAGCCAACTTCTTGGATAATTAGCTGATGTCGACAAGAAGCGACTCGTCGTAGGAGGGCCTTGATGTATCCCACATCTACAACATGAAACAAAGAAAATGAGTTCTGGAGGTGAAAATGAACTGACAACACAAGGTTCAGGAATGGCAGTCATGAAAAAATGAAGGTTGGAGGTATTGCAGTGTATGAGACATTAACTGGATGGTGATTTCTCAACTAAATGACTTCTCTTGAAAATGTTGGCGACACTAAGATTAATTGTTAATGTTAACCCAAAAGATGGATGGTATGAAAGAGCAGTGGTGTGATGACTGGTGAATGGAATAACCCAACCCAACTCAATAATGGAAATGAAGTGAAAGTGTCATGTTCAAGAGCGACTTGCTACCATAACTTCTTCAAGTTTTTTCCCTTTTTCCCAAGTCATTGCTGACCGGTACCTCTTTATTTTTCTCAAGCTTGAGGAGGATAACATATGCTTGTTCCATAATTCACCCTTCAGGAAACTTGTCGCTATTTAATATTTTAACGAATATACCGACAATGAAACTTAGTCTCATCTAGGTGGACAAGTTTGTCACTACTGTTTTAATGAGTTTAATGACAAGGATAACTTGGTCCTTTTCATGTTTAGAGAGTTTGAAAAGGGACGAAAAGAAAACTCCATAAGTTCTTTTTTGTAAAGTAATCCCTTAGGTCCAAAAAAGGATAAAAGAATACAGGAGGGATGAAATTTCCAATACTTTAACAAGCTGGAAATGACAAGCGCTCGACAATGCTTTCATGTTTAAAGAGTCTGAAAAGGGTTTAAAGAGGACTCTATTTTCAGGAATGAGTGGTGTCTAGGGTAGCAACTGGTTCCGGTGATGTTGGAACTTTGCAAAAAATGTTGATTTATGTGAAGAGGCTAGCTAGTAATACCACTCATTGCAACTATTCCTCAAAATGTGGTAAAACAACCAAATGAAAGCGTATGATTGGCCAAGGAGATGGTGGCGATGGGATGAAAGCAACCAAGGCTTATCTGATAGAAAAAGCTGATAGAATGGAAATCACGAGGGTTAAAAATTTGAAAATGGGTTCATTTTTAGACAAGCTTGAACCATAGAGAACTATGCTTGGATTCAGTTTCATTTTTACACAAGCTTGAAACGAAAAACTATGCTTAGATTCAGTTTCATTTTTACACAAGCTCGAAATGAAAAAACTATGCTTGAAAATGGTTTGGATGCCTCCAGCATGTTGAAAAGGAGAGTCTCCTATAACCAGATGGAAGTCACTGTGGTGAAGCAAGAGGGTTATCCAACACCTATTTGGCTTCGTCCAAATAGACAAAGGTGAATGTGTTGATTCCCTTAACATAACCTACAAGGAAATTTAACTTTACCACTAGATGCATTCCCCCCAAGCTTCATTACATTCACCTAAGTAGACTACTCATGGCTATCAGGTGGATGGAATGAAGGTTCTTTTATGAGATAAAGTGAAAGACTTGACTGGGATTTTACGAGATCTAATCAAAGACTCGACTTGGAAGTCTTCTTTAGGGGTCCTTGTTTCATTTTTTAACGAGGTTGACACAAGATGATGAACCATCGTCGGAAATCCTTGTTTCATTTTTTAAATGAGATTGACACAAGACAACGAATCCTCCACAGACTCCTTGTTTCATTTTTTAACGAGGTTGACACAAGACAACGAACTATCCTCATAGATCCTTGGTTTCATTTTTTAACGAGGTTGACACAAGATGACGAACCATCCTCAGAGACCCTTGGTTTCATTTTTTAACAAGGTTGACACAAGACAACGAACTATCGTTGTAGACCCTTGGTTTCATTTTTTAACGAGGTTGACACAAGACAATGAACTATCCTTGTATGCTTGTTTCATTTTTTTAATGAGGTTGACATAGTAAAAGAACTATCCTCGAATCCCTTGGTCACAACTCATAAGTGGTCATGAAGGAGAGATCTGGCTCCAATGCCCCCAGTACATAATATACAACATCACTGAATTTATTGTCAGTTGATGTAGGTATGGAAGAGGTTGCCACATAATTAACCCATGGTGGGGATGATATTATTGGTTTAAATGAACCATTTAAGGACAATGGTTGACTAGAAACTATATTTGGATCGGGAAATGAAAGCTAGTCAACGGTGACAATCTTGCCTTCGTGCGGGAAACAAATCACTCGAAAGAGTGTTGAAACAATGGCTCCCATGCCATAAACATAGTTGCACCCAAGAAGTAAATTGTAATCTAAAGGGCCTGGGACTACCATCACGTTCAGATAAATGGTTTTCCCTCCCAAAGTAATAGGTAACTGAGGAAGGATCCCTAACGGTCAACTGGTTCCTCTGTCAAAACCCAAAAGATTTTATGTAATAGGCACAAGCAGTGGTGAACCAAGCGCTTGCCAAGAAGTTGAGGAAAGGATACTCACTAATGCCCCTTCATCTATAATAGTGCTAGATACAATCATTTTACAAACTTGTACTATGATCTAGAAAGGCACATAAGAAGGAACGTGGAATCCTTCCAGTCGATTCCAATCAAAGGAAGTGACTAGACTACTCGGAGGGGGTCCCGTAGAAATGGGAAAGTTAATCCCTTGAGTTACGAGAAGTGGAGGATTTTCTCATTGTCTTGATGGAACAGGTGAATTGACCCCAAGCTCATTTGAATCTGAGGTAACAAAAATAACTTGAGTGGTATGATTTTCACTCTCTTCGAGAAAGGTACGTTTAGCTGAAGAAATCGGATCAACTGTTACCTTGACCTGTTGATTTGGATCGGGTATAAACTCATAGGATTCACTTTCAGAGAGAGTGGTTTCGACTGATGGTTGATTTTGGTCAATTGGTTCATCAATTAGTGAAGGATTTAGGGAGAGTTTCATGTAAGCAGATGGAAGTCACTACGGTCAAGCAGGACAGTTATCCAACACTTTCTTGGCTTCATCTAGATAGGCACAAAGGTAAATGGGGTGATTCCCTTTACATAACCTACATGGAAACATAACTTTTCCTTTCTTTCAATGAACTTTACTATCACTAGTTGATGGTGTGTCACCAACATGGTCGCCATAGGTTGATGACACGAAATGATGTGAATGTGAAGACAATTCTTCTAAGATCTAAGGAATATCAGGACAATTTTGAAGAAGATGGTCTCCCGCACAAAGTTTGCATGGATATTTGACTTTGTGAGGCTTAACGGATGGATTTTCATCAGATGTTGCATTCAAAGCAATGGTTGCTTGGTTGCCTCCTTGCTGAATTGGCTTCTTCTTCTTCTTCTTCCCTTTCTTCTTCTTCTTAGCCACCTGGTTACTAGTACCAATATTTTCACCAAGCGAAGAGGAAGAGGGGGATGGAGAAACAAACGAGGAAGGAGGCAAAGGGTCAACTTTAGGATCAACTGGAGGTTGATTTTTCCCAGTTGGAGGTGTACTCGATTATGGAGAAATCACGACATTTTAAACCAAGGAGGTTGAAAACAACTATACTGGCAAGCCAATGGTTAATCCTGGAAGGGTCAATGTAGCCATATAAGGAGCACCAATATTTTCAAAAGAAGGAAAAAGACTAGGATTCCCATCAAAAGGGATTCCTTGATCGGTGGACTTCAGATTTGTTGCCCTATGTTTCACCCTAAGATCAACTAAGGAATAGGGATGTTATTTGCGGTCAATTAATTTTAACGACACTTGGACACAACTTTCGTTTTTTAGTTTGAAAGAGTTGGGAAAAAACTAAAGATGACTCTATTTGCCTTCGATATTTAATGAGCCTAAAAGGACAAGTGCTCAGATGGACCTTTTCTTTTAGAGTGTCAACGAAAGTGACTACTTTGGAAAATCTAGACAAAGGGATTACCAAACCAATCGCAAAACTGCAATATACACCTTGATGATAAATTAGAGAGAAATTACCTAGGACATATGTACAGAAGTCAATCTTCCTGAATGCTGTGTTCAGTGCATTGCGATCAATAAGGCAACAGACTTAGTTTCCTATGGATAAAGGATTTAAGCTTGTTATGGTCTCCCAATATATATGCGATGGTACAGGGAGCACAAGTCTGTGCTAGCACTTGTGATATCAAGGAGGAGGAATCATCCAACCTTCAATGAAAATGATAGCCACTAGTTTTAATGATGCCAGAACATATCCCCAGCCTAGACCTCTAGATATGTTGCGTTAAGTTCCAAGGCATTGTTACGTTCATTGAAATTCATTTTAAAGTTGATCTTGTTTAGACTTTGCCTTTCAATGGTTCACCGCGTAATGATGATCTAAAATTCCTAAGATGCAATCTAAATGATAAACAAGCTTTGTTTATTTGATCAATGAAAATCCTAGCTACTAGGGAAAGAAGATAACAGTGCTTTTAAGCAAAGAGCAAAGAGCACACACTAGTGCATTTCCCTAAATCATCTTTTCGCACAAAAATAAAAAAATGCTAAATGCAAATGCATGTATTTGTTTTCGCTCTCCTTAATGTGAAAGATGCAAAAAGGAAAAATGAATGCAACAACGATCTAAAATATTGCACTCAAAATGACATTTTTGACAATTTCTTCTTCAGAAAGAGAAAGGAAGACTCAAAATTACACTTTCAATTTTGAATAAAAATGCTTTCGACACTTTGAATGTAAACAAATCAAATCAAATGCATGAAGAGAAGTTTAATCAATTATCAAAGGAAGGAATAATATATGAAACTTCTCTTTTCGACAAAAAGTGACAATTACGACACTTTTTGTATCAAAGCGACAACTCGACTAAAACAACTTTTCGACAAAGGATTGTAAATGAGGAAAAAATACACAAAAAAATCCACTAATCCTAAAGTAATTGAGGCTAATCTAAGTGATGCAAGTAAGCTTCAGTAAAGAGGCACTATTCATTTGCAGCAAAACAACCAAACAAAACTAAAAATAGGTCAAAACCCCTCAATTTCTAGATGGAAAAAGAGTTCAATCAATCATCACACCTAGGCTTCATAGAAATTGAATGCATCACACTCTCTACACTTAGGAGGTGCTATGCATACATTTTCAGAGTGGAAGGCAGTGCGATGGTCCACGGAGCGCAACTGAAATGGGTTTCGGCTCAAATGTGGAGCTGTTTTAAATGAATTAAGCTGGGTTTTGATGAACAATGATAAGCAAAGTATGATGGAATGTCTTGAGAGGTTACTGAGCTACCAACATGGCATCTAGATGTGCTTGCAAGTCAAATTTTTAATTCATAAACTAAACCAGAGATTGACTAAAGTAGCATTCATCTACTATGCAATTGCATATCAAGAACAGTTAGAAAACTACCTGGTTGACTTCAGACTCTGTCTACAGTTTATCAAATTGAACATAAAACAAACAATAACAACAAAAAAACATCTATTCATTCCCCAATGGAGTCGCCAATTTGTTTCTTGGAAAACTAGTATTCCTAAAGAATGCTCGCCTTCTAGGTTTGGAAGCTACCCTAGAAACAACAATTTAAAGAAATTCAATGATTTTTCTTATGCGTAACAGATAAGAGAAAGATAATGGAACCAACCTGGATCTTCCGCTTAATCCCTTGCTTTCTTTCTCTCTCCTTTGGTAGATCCTGCAACTCCTCCCCGTACTTAACATGCTTAGAGAGTAGCTGCACAAGTACAGCAACAAACAACCATCAAAGCATCATGATTTATTACAACATAAACATTATAGAATCAGATATATAATGAATAAATGATAGCATTCACAAATCATAGAATTCACAATTGCATAATCATATGGGAGAAAACTTGAAGAGCTTTATTAATAGAAAGGAGAATTACAAGCCAGTTGTTTGATTTAGTGCCATCCTCCCAGCTTCAATCCTTCTTCACATCATGAAATAGCAAGATCATTCTAACAAGAATACAATGCTCTCTCCTCAGTGACAAACTATCAGCACTCACCTACAATTTACCACCTTTCAGCCCTCTGATCTCTTGGATTGGAAATCCATTTATAGATGTTTGCAAGGGTGTGAGTCATCCATAGGGTTTGATTAGTGTCATTCCACTTGTTACAATTGGTTCCACAAGAGAAGGCATTAGAGATGGTTTGCTAGATCCCTTATTCATCCTTGGGAAAATTTAGAGAGGCAAGTGGCACAGGATAAGTTTCTAGAAGATTCCATGAGCAATCATCTGACAAACTATCCTGGAAATTTGTCCATCCTCACCCATCACACCCTATAGAAGGCCTAAACAGTATGCATCGCACCCTGGCAGTGTACCACTCAGTATGCATCACACTTGCCAGTGGAGCAATCAGTATGGTTCAATTTAGGCAATTTCTGGATGGTTTCTCAGATGGAACTTTTGGGGAATGATGTAATCAGATGACTATATTCCTTTAGGGTATGAAACAACTCTTTTAGGGGTTGATGAGCCCTAATACATTGACATATAAGTTTGGGGTTGATGTGCCCAAATATGTCTATAACACCATGTTATGGGATCCTTTCCATAAAACTTCCTCATATTGATCTTTGGAATATGGTGGGTCCTCAATCCAATATTAGATTCTATGAAATCATGATTAACATTTATTTTTTCTCATCATGAGTTTCCTCTATTACATTTTCGTCATTAGGAGGCCTTTCTGTAGCAACTTTGTCCCACCTTCCTTCAAACCTTCCATGTCTTTCTTCAAATTTTCCATGCTATTCTTCAAATCATATTCCATACCATTGGTATTAGCTTCCATGGAACATATAAAACTATTTATCTTAGCTTCAATCACATTATTCAAATCATCCATCCAATTTTGTTTACTAGGTGTTTCTATTTTCGTGATTCAAGTCATTATTTTTCTTTCTTTTAGGAGCTAGATATTTGAATGACTGTAACTCTACAATTTCAAATCCTCAAGTTCTAAAATTTTTGCCAGTCGTAGCCCTCTCAGTCCTCTTTCCTACTCCACCAATTTTATCAATATTGGATTCTTCAATATAGAGTTATGCCAAATCTCCTACAATGACCTAATTATAGACTAGTTCAATAGAGTGAGTTTGTACGACCTTCCACGTGTCATTGTTTCAACCTTGGGACCTAAAAAAAAGATGCATAAAACTATAGGCTATCTTATATCAGTAACATTTTATGAAATTTCAATATGATGCTCAGACAAAGATTTATGATGATTTTCCCAAGGTCACATGTTTGGGATGTAACTGTTAGGTCCCTCTAATATTAGTGATTCCCCTTTTTGGAAGGGGTGTAATTTTAGGTCCCTTTTTGTGAGTTGGTTTCATAACAGTAATTCGGGAGCCTATAGAAACCCTAAATGTCTTGGACCATATCTCCAAAAATATAGTGAAATAGGATTTAAAATTCAGCTCGAGCTTCACCAATCATTCAGCTCAAATGGATTTTAACTTCAAAGTCTCAACCTTAGTAGAAAAAGAATTATAGTGGAAATTCCATGATGACCTATTTAAGATGGAATTTTGGAGCTTCCAAAAACCCTAACTTCCTTAGATCATAAAATATAGAGAGACAATATCTAAAATTCAGAACTAAGGTTCATAATGATTTGGGCTCAAATGGGTTTTTTTAGCTTATGAAACTTTGTAGAGAAAATGTTATAGTGAAAATTCCATAGTGACATGTTTGGAGCAACAAAACCCTAAAATCCAAAGCTCTGATACCAAATGTTATGAAACCAGCTCACAAAAGGATAGAAAAGTTAGATCAATGACTTAAAAATCAGCCTCTTCGAGGAGGAAACCTCCTTTACATTACACAAATTAACAATTCTTGGATGATACAAATGACAATACCTCCTTTCTATATATAGGAGTCTAAGGAGTCATAATATAGTCATAACCAACATAACAATAATAATGTAAGGGCACAAAAAGATCAATAGTGGGCTTCTATGGGGCACAATAATAACAATATGGGGACTACAGGGGCACAACGATATAATAAGGGGGTTGCACTAATAACAATAAGGGGTTACACTAGTAGTATAGGCACCTAACAATGAGATAATCAAATACATGATTGAATGTCATAAAGAATTAACTTTTAAAATTTTTTAGGAATTGTTGAGTATTGGAAAGTGTAGCATGAATCCCTCAGCTTTCAAACTAAAGTGGAAGTAATTACTCATGAATTTAGAGATATGTATCTTTCAATTTTGATCCTTTGATTGTTGGAATAAATGTTTGAATGCATTATGGAATTCTTGGAATGTTAGCTTGATTCTTTTTTTCTTTTTAATGAATTGAAAGTTATTGGATTATCATGTGTATGATAATTTTGAGATCACTTTAGGGAATGTTATAAATAATGTATCGAAAATATTTTATGTGTGAAAACTTACTATGTTTTGGATGATTGAGAGTAAATGATCTAGGTTCAAGTGTGACGAAGGACCCTTCCAAGACCTCTTACTTTTGTGATGTGTTAAATTTCATTTTTAAAGGAACATAAGTGAAATACATATGCATGCTGTAAAAAAGAGGAACATGTCAATCATCAACACATGAAATAACAAGATGTTGATAACGGAGTTCGTCTAGGAGGGACTACGTCTCCGGGCCCTAGTGTCAAGATGGTGTAGGCCACTACATTAAGTGTTGTCAATAGTGATGTACGTAACGGATAATATCGCGGTCATACTAGGAAAATTCCCTCACATAGGAGTGGCTCCAAGAAATGTTCCGCTACAAGAAGTCTTAGTAAAAAACCTCCTATCAGTATGACACAAACTCATTCATGATGAGCATCCCGCCAACATGGCATAAAAGGGATGTCAAAACAAACATGCATGGTGACACATGAGTATCCCATCAACATACAACAAAGGGATCTCAAAAGACAACATGATGAATCATGACAACAAGTACATCACATAAGTGATTCTGCGTCACATCAAGCACCAGGGAAAATTTTAAAAAGCCCCCCTAAATTTACATGTATAATAAATGGGCGAATCTCCATGGTATATAGGAAAAATGGAAGGCGATTTTATCAATAATATGATATGTATATATAATTTTTTGGCGAATCTCTCACCAGGCATGGCGAATATTTTACTCAATTATAAAATCTTGTGTTTATTGAATACACAAATGAAATCATTGCATTTCTTTAAAATATCTTTTGAAATCAAAATTACCGAAATTACATATAGATAACCTAGTAGGTGTAGGATAAAATTCACCCGTGCCATTCACAGAAAGCATGAGAAAAAACCTAATACTGTATATAAAATGAAGAAAAATTCAAATTCATCACTTCTAGGGAACTCGTAACCACCCTGCCAATACACAAGTATGTTCCTGTTTGAAATTAGAAAAAATTACCCAAATTACAATTTGTTTACTCCAGCATATGTTGGAAAGTTATAGAAGAATGACTAGTGTAATCAATCCATTCCTTTTAGCTCTGGATTTGTTTCAGTTTAAAACATAAGTATACAAATATACTTGTCCAATGTCTATGCTTTAACCATTCACCTTAAGATGTTTTTACAATATAATTTCCTAAGACTATTTAATATCTTCATTATCATAAAAACCAACCTATATCCATCTTAACTCCACATCTACCACTCAAGTGGATGCAATCTATTTATCCCTATGAGCACTTGGTAGACCTAGAATTAAGATGGATCTAAGATGATAGAATTTCCCCTTTAAATAGTCTATGCTCACATGAATACCACGGTATTACCATGGGTCAATAACATGGGTTATCATAAACCTGGAGCTTAAAAATTACTATTAGTAATTTATAAAAATTAATAAAATTAATAGTTGATTTTTATTTTATTTTTTATTTTAACCAAGCTAAAATGTTTAACATACATTAAATTACAACATCCATTTTTACTCTTGATCGGATCAAATATTTTTTCACTCTATGCTAGTTTGCATATCATGATATTTGATACCTTTTGGGGGTTAGTAGATCCAGAGTAAAGATGGATCTATGCTGGTTTAATTCCCCCATTTAAATAGGCTACATTCCAGGTCAATACCAAGGGTCAATACCATGTGCCATTTTGGTGAATACCATGGGTCAATACCATGTGCCATTTTTATTTTTATTAATATTAATTATATTAGGGTTAATAATGTTTTTTTGCATGGTATTAATAACAATCTAGTCCATGGTATTTGTCCCATAGTATTTTGCCCATAGGTTTCACTTAAATATAACGCATTTTTTGAGTGTTCCTAAATATAAGGTGACTTATGGAGTAAATATAAAAAAATGTTTTATTTGTTTACCATACCTCTCGTTTATTTATATTTTTATTAATTTACCATACCTCTTTTACAAATATGGTATTTGGCCCATAGGATTCACTTAAATAAAACCTCTTTCTTGAGCCTTCATAAATAGAACGAGGGTTATGGACTAAATATAAAAAGAGGTTTTATTTATTTACCATGCGTCTAGTTTATTTATATTTTTATTTATTTACCATACCTTTTGAGTAAGTATAAAAAAACATTTTATTTATTTACCATACCTCCACTTTACTTATATTTTTATTTGTTTACACCCTTGCATGTATATAAGGTGACTTATGGAGTAAATATAAAAAATGTTTTATTTATTTACCATACTTCTCATTTATTTATATTTTTATTAATTTACCATACCTCTTTTATAAATATGGTATTTGGGCCTTTGGCCCATAGGATTCACTTAAATAAAACCTATTCTTGAAAATGGGCGAATGGAAGGTTGTAACTCCTAATTTCAAGGGCTAAATTTACCTTTTTTACCCTCTCCCTTAAAAGAAGGTGGGCTATTTGAGGTGATTTGTAAAAGTGTACTATGATACAAAATAATCGCCCACTAAAAATTTAAAACCCCTTAATTTCGCCAAAGGGCGAACATTCGCCCCTAAAATCACCCCTATCAAGCATCAATCATAAAAATGAGTAAGAAATAAGATCCCACATCAAACATCGGCAAGGATCTGTGCAGCACAATGCATAGCAAAATAAGTACATGAACACTTCATATACCTCACAACCAAGGGGCATCTAAAGAAGTGGATGTCAAACTACTAAAGCTGTTCGGACCATCGATCTCATGGCATCGATCTCATGAACATGATTGCTCGCACCTGAATGTGGACATCTGCAATGGCACTTAGAAAAGTGGCTGGAAAATGAAATGAGAGAATGAAAAATATAAATGCACCATCAGATTTGTGGCATCGAATAGTGCAAAATCGACTATCCAATTTTTGAATTTTGAGAAATTGAGAATCTGGGGCTCAAGGAATCTTTTAGATTCCCGATATATTCCTCAAAGATTTTGTTCCATTGGTGGACTGGAAATCTACAACTCAACTGGTGAATCAGACCTTGGCATTGTGATCTCTATGGAAAGCCATGAAAAATGATTATAAACTTGACTATATTCCGACATGGAGACAAATTACCTCCTCAGAAAAATTGCAAGGATCGTGGTTCCATTCTGTGTTTTTACAACAATCATGGTTCCACCTACATACTGGAAAATGGCCAAAAAGTTCAGAACTATGATGGATACATGGACAACGCCATTGCATTCGTGGCATCGAGAAGTGATGGAACCATATAAAATTTGTCAAAATCTGACAAAGTGGAAATTTGGCCCTCCTACAAAATTCATGGTTCCACGTGCATTAAAAATTAATTAGAAATTAATTTGTCTCGAAAAGTGTGCCCTCTCCTAGTTCCTCCATGTCTTCCCCCATGCACTAAAAAAACTGAGCTTATGTAAATTTTCGGGCGGAGGTACTAATGAGGACCCTCATGGGGCATTGGTATGGTTGGCAAATTGTGTGGAGGTGGGTCGGGTTCAAACCCTGCCCACTCCAAATAGCAAATAACATTTTAACCTTTTATTTTTTATTTTTAAAAACCCACATCATATTTGGGGGGTTGGGTCTGCATTGGGCGGCCTGCCCCCGTACCCTCTGCAATCTGTTAATTAAACGGGGGCTGGGGCGTATATAATGGTTATGGTTTTTGGGGCCGCTCGTGCATTAATGGTATTCTTTGGTTGTATGGTTATAAGGCTACCCGGTGGGCCGCCCATGTGGCTGGGGGGGTTCAAATCCCTTCAGCCTCACCTTATTTAATTCGTATGGTTAGTTGGGGGTGGTGGGGTTGGTGGCCCCCACTCCCTTTAATTTTTTTTTTTTAATAATAACAAATGCACCTTTTTTGAAATTCGAATTTTAGTCTTAGGAGTGCATTTAATGAGGCAAAAAATTTTTCTCAGAATCTGGCGAGAGTTGGTTGGAACCCAATGGTTGGAAAAAGTCCAAATTGTGGCCTCAAGCCTGCCTAGTCATAAAAAAGTCAACCCAACTTTGACTACTTCTAACTTTCGCATCCAAACTGAGGTTGACAAACCATTCACACTGCTACGATCAGGACAATGAGATCTACACTCTGGTCCTTGTAGGAAGCATTCTGATGACTTTGATTTTTGAGCTTTCCTGAGTCCTCCTTGTCCTCTGTGTGTCTCTAGAGCCACCTGGATCAATCCTCCCCACTGAGGAGCTTTTGGTCCTCCAAAAGCATGAAAATAATCTACAACTTCTCTATATGTTGTCTACATCACAAGCATCTTGAAAGGCCTCGCTCCCATCTCCTTCACCTTTGTTCTTCGAAGCCTTAAGCGATGACACAACACCTGCCACCTCTACAACCTGTAGTACATTATTTTGCAAATTACATGCTTGATTGACATGACCAACTAATGACCCAAATGTCCCACACTTGCTACGAGTTTATAACACATACTCGATGGTCAAGTTTACAAAAAGATGGACACAATACCCCAACTATGACAACAAGTGATGAAAACACATAATCACTACAACACATGATTTACAAAAATAAGGCCAAAACTATTCTACAAGTGATGGAAGCATGACATCACTTTCAGAGTTTAAAATGCAACTCAAAATAAGACCAGACATCATTGTTGCTGAACAAGTGATGGAAAACACATCATCACTTTTACATTTTAAAATGCAACAAATGATTTAGAAAAGCGTGACCATGAAATGACAACATGTCTAGAAACCATTTCTTCACTTATCAATGTGAATGGATTGCCCCTTTGTGGCAATTTTTCTAGTCAAACAATTGTTTCACGTAGTTCATGCACTGACACTTTGTCTTTAAGGGCCTGCTCTGGATGGAGCCTCTAACAAGTGGCTCTTTGATGGCCACTTCTATCGCAATGACTGCAGTAGGTTTTGTTCCTCCATATCTGCTTAACGTATTTCTTTTCATGCTATTGAGAGGGACTTTCACACCTCATCCTTTTGTGTGCTGCCATTCTTTTCCAACACTTAGAAAATGTATGGTTATGTAATCCAAAAAAGGTACTTTTTTTTCGATGCCATGTTTTACGTTCATCATTAACAATAAAAATATGATCATAATCAAAATGAGCATTCAAAGATCAAAAGTGGTTATACCTTCCCTTGTTGTCTTTGATGTCAGTGTGGTGATGAGAACTTGTCGTAGCTCTCTCCCTGCAACCGGCACTACCATGGGATGACGGGGATGTGTTCCCATCATTCTCTTTCCTCGACGATTTCAACAATGTCTCAGACAACTCTGACACCTTCGAGCACTCTCCTTTAGTGTATCTCAAGCCTGAAAATCGATATTTGTGCACAACCTCCAAAGGTTGAGTTATGCCATGGTTATTAACTCCAAGTTCTTCTTCCTCTTCATGCCTCTTCCTTGAAGGAGCCTCATGTTTGTCCCTGTAACTGGGATCTCCAAATTTTCAATAGAAATCATACTATGTGATGACGAAACTAAAAGGAAATCAATATCTTTTACCTCCTCTGTCGATTTGGGAAGAACCGATGAGGGTTTCTCATCATCTGTTGTTGGTGGTTCCCTAGCTATCACGGCGCATTCCCTAACTTCCTTTCTGACATACCCAAGTCTTGTTCGACAGGGAAATTCTTCTACTTCGATGGGATTGATAATGCCTTGGCCATTAATGGCTAACCCTTTCCCTTCATACCCCATTTTCTTCAACTAGAGCCAATTCCTGTGGTATGATTTTCGAAAACAGCGAAATAATTATCAGGAAACATACATGAAGATGGAGAAATACTTTTTACCTCATGTGGGTCTTGCTGAAGCTTTTCCAAGGTCTCGACCTTTTCTGCAGCTGTCGTAGCAAACCTTGTTTTCCCTCTTTCTCTTCATGTAGGTGCATCTTCAATTCAGTGTTCTCTATTTGAATATTATGTTTGTTTTGCTTTAGTTCTTCCAGGGCCTCTTCTGTGGCTTGCAACTGAAGCTGCAATCTCTCCTTTTCCTTTGTCTCTTTCTATAGAGTTTCATACATTACTTCCACTCTTTTGGAAATTTTGAGCATGGTATTGTACATCACTTTTTCATCCTCTGTCATTGCATGTTCCATTGCTCATGCTACAATTCACATCATTGCAAAGAGCGCTCTGACACCACTTGATCGAGGTTCGAGTGTGATGAAGGACCCTTCCAAGACCTTTTACTTTCGTGATGTGTTAAATTGCATTTTTAAAAGAACATAAGTGAAATACATATGCATGCTGTAAAGAAGAGGAACATGTCAATCATCAACACATGAAATAATGAGACTTTGATAACAACGTTTGTCCAGGAGGGACTACGTCTCCGGACCCCAGTGTTAAGATGGTGTAGTCCATTGCATTAAGTGTTGTCAATAGTGATGTACATAACAGATGATGTCATGATCATACTAGGAAAATTCCCTCACGTAGGAGTGGCTCCAAGAGATGTTCCACTACAGGAACTCCCAGTCAAAAGACTCCTATCAGTATTAAACAAACCGATTCATTATGAGCATCCTGCCAACATGGCATAAAAGGGATGTCAAAACAAACATGCATGGTGACATGAGTATCCCATCAACATACAACAAAGGGATATCAAGACACAACATGATGAATCGTGACAACAAGCACATCATATAGGAAATTCCATGTCACATCAAGAAAGAATCATAAAAATGAGTAACAAACAAGAGCCCACATCAAACATTGACAAGGATCTGTGCAACACAATGCATAGCAAAAGAAGTACATGAACACTATATATACCTCACAACCAAGGGCCATCTAAAGAAGTAGATGTCAAATTGCTGAAGCTATTTGGAGCATCAATCTCACGGAATCGATCTCATGAACATCACTGCTCGCACCTGAATGTGGACATCTACATTGGCACTTAGAAAAGTGGCTAGAAAATAAAATGAGATAATGAAAAATCTGAATGCACCATCAGATTTTTGGCGTCGAATAGTGCAAAATCAACTGTCCGATTTTATAATTCTAAGAAATTGAGAATCTGGGGCACAATGAATCTTTTAGATTCCCCCTAGATTCCTCAAAGATTATGTTCGATGGGTGGAGTGGAAATCGACAAATCAAATGGTAAATTTGACCTCGCCATTGTTGTCCCTACAGAAAACCATGAAAAACAACTATAAACTTGGCTATATTCTGACATGGAGACAAATTACCTCCTCAGGAAAATTGCAAGGATCATTTGTCGCTCCCTGTTTTTGTAGCAATCATGGTCCCACCTGCATACTGAAAAATGGGGAAAAAATATATGGCGACACGGACAATGCCATTGCATTCATGGCGTCAAGAAGTGTTGAAACCATATAAAATTTGTCAAAATCTGACAAAGTGGAAATTTGTTCCTCTTGCAAAATTCAGGGTTCCACCTGCATTAAAAATTAGTGTCTCGAAAAGCTTGCCTGCTCTTGGTTCCTCCATCTCTGCCCCCCTATAGAGGCATCAATGAGGACTCTCATGGGTCTTTGGTATGGTTGGCAGATTATGTGGAGGTGGGTCGGGTTCAAACCCCGCCCACTCCAAATAGCACATAACATTTTAACCATTTATTTCTTATTTTTAAAATCTCACATCATGTCTGGGGGGTTGGGTCTGCATTGGGCGGCCCGGCCCCATACCCTCTGCAATGTGTTAATTAAATGGGTGCTGGTGTGTATATAACGGTTATGGTTTTTGGGGCCGCCCATGCATTAATGGTATTGTTTGGTTGCATGGTCATGAGGCAACCCGGTGGGCCAGTCCATATGGCTTGGTGGGTTAAACTCCCACTGGCCTCACCTTACTTAATTCGTATGGTGAGTTGGGGGTGGTGGGGTTGGTGGCCCCCACCACCTTTAATTATATTTTTTCTTTTTTTTTAATAATAACAAATGAACGTTTTTTCAAATTCGAATTTTAGCCATAGGAGTGCATTTAACGGGGCAAAAAATTTTCCTGGAATCTGGCCAGAGTTGGACGAAATCTGGTGGCCAAAAAAGTCCAAATTATGGCCTCCTTAAGCCTTCCTAGCCATAAAAAAGTCAACCCAACTTTGACTACTTCTAACTTTTGCATCCGAACTCGGATTGAAGAACCATTCACACCACTGTGATTAGGATGACAAGATATATGCCCTGGTACTAGTTTGAAAGCATTATGATCAATTTTATTTTTGAGCTTTCCTGAGTCCTCGTTGTCTTGTGTGTCTCTGGAGCCACTTAGATCAGTAAATTTTGTAGTTGAAATCACCTTGGTTATGATAATGAGAGTTGAGTACTACCATATGCTAGAGTCAAAAATATTGAGAAGAATATCACATTTGTGAAGTATGATTCCTATACAGAGGAATTTTGGAGAAGAAAAGAAAAAGGAAGAATATTTTTAGTTAAGATATTATTATTACTCTCATGAGAACTATATGATTTTTATATAGGTGAGATCATGATCTATTTAGGAAGGATAGATGATGGTTATGACATTGAAAATACTAGAGACAAGGAAATTGGGGTGACACTACAATCCTATGACATATACTGATCACCGAGTTATGTTATGAAAAATGCACTGTGATATTTAGGTAAAGATAGAGGGATTCCTTGGCCGTGAGAATCCATATCTCTCGATATGCTTCATGTGTCATGAAGTTATGCAAAGGAATGGATCACCTAAGGGACTAGGGAGGTAGAGACGGGGATTCGTAATGTTGTAAGGTGTTTGACTGCAAGGAAGGTGAGATTTGGAGGATTTGGTTTTCAAATATTCTTGTACATACTCATTGGAATCATGAGTGTATTGGGTATATCCAAGAAAACAATGAGATGAAATTGTTCCCTCTGGAAGCCTTGTGAAGAAATGAATAACCATTGAGGAATGTTTTAGAATGCCAAGAGCTCTAGAGGTAATAGACCAAGAAAAGTGAATGAAGTTTCTTGAAGTGGCAACTAAGGACATGGAAAATTTTGCTAAAATGGAAGTGACATATCTATTCTTCTACATTGAATATTTCTATAGATATTATAGCACTGATGATGATGTTGCATTAAATGGGGAGGCAATTGTGTCACCCCTTTCATTACATAAAATTTTGTATTGTAATTAAGAATATATAATGATAAAGTTCCAGTATTGATTCTATGATGTTAAACTCTATTATATGATGTGATTTTTTTGTTATTAATAAAAAATAAAGAGCTAAAGAAAGGGGACAACCAACATATTGTCTAATAGATTTTACCTAAGTGGAAATATATAAATTATAATTTGAGTGAATATTTACCTATGATGTGATGGCCAATCTTTGCTAGAAGTTGAATGTTTGGGGAGATGAAGTGTGAAGATTTGATTGTAAATATAAGGGGGGGGGGGGGGGGGGGGGGGGGGGGGGGGGGATCAAGGGGTTCTTCTTTGTGGTTCTTAAGATTCCAATTCCCTCTCTTATATTACTATCTCATTCATCTCTCTCTGTCTCTCTCTCTCTCTCTCTCTCAAAATATTTGATTTGGATAAAGGATTGGTTATAGAAACTATCGAGGTTCATACCATATGATTGGTTAAATGTTGTGAGTGAGAACTTATGTGATAGGAAATGAATATATTGTGGCACATTTTCTTTGGACTAGGTGGCTCTAAGGATTCTGAATGGTCCTATTTGTGTGTTGCACATAAAGAATTGAAGATTTTGGGGATGAGGAACTACAACGATCAGAGAAGGAATCACTTGTGATGTTGAAACTTGCATGGTATTTTTTTCTAATCTATGCCTAGTCAAACATGGAGAGGCTTATCACTATGTTTTCCTATGTGTGTGTGGAGGCTAATGGCCTTTAAATATGTTTTTAGACTATAGTCTTAATTTGAGTGAGTGAAAAAACCATAAGTTAAGTTCTCCTCAAGGCTTCAATATCTAGTGTATGGGTGGCCAACTGTGAGAAATATTATTGCACATATGAACCTATGGTGTGGTGAAACGTTTCTCACCCTACTCTAGTTTCCACTATTTTTCTGGCTACAATAAATACATATTTATTTCTTTATTACTGATAATTTTGGCATAGATTGTTTAGTGGCATACATGCTTATTTAATTTCTATTTTAAAAAATTTTATATGTACATGAAATTATCCTTCAGCAAATATATCATGGTTGTAGTTGTTATCCTATTTTTTTATACCTTTTTATATGCATTAAATTTTATAACATCACTGATTGCAAAATTTTGGACTCGTGAATTTTTCATTAAACATGCCAAATTAGCATTTACACAATAAGTTTTCTTATGGAAGGATCTAGAAGGTGAAACTTGAACCATAGTGAGGGGAAATCCCACTGATCCTTTGATGTAATTTTCAAATTTTGGGTAATAAATTTTATGAAATATGGTCAGAGGAAATTAGGCTTCCTAAATGCATCTACAAATAGGTCATCCGTAATATTTCTGCTATACCTTTTCACTTGGCATGTTACAAAAGTTGAAACTTGGGCCATACTGAAGGAAAATAATGCTAATCATATCATCAATGTTTTAGACCTTGGGTCGTGATTTTTAAGGAGATGTTATCGAAGGAAGTGAAGCTTTCTATATTCTCCTAAAAGCATGCATCAAATAGGTCATGTTGGATTTTTTTTATAAATTTTCTTCTGGGAGGTTCCAAAAGATAAAAATTGGATCCTAATGGGGGGAATACTATTTATCATCTAGTCTAACCTTCAATTGTTAGTTCATTATATTTTGGGAGATATAATAAGATAAATTTAAGCTTCTTTGGTGGTTCTAAAATCATGCATCGAACACGCCATGTTGGAATTTCCATTATAACTTTTCATCTAGGAGGTTATAGAGTTTGATACTTGGACCATAGTGAGGTTAATTCATATTGATCATCTAATTTAGGTTTGAAAAATTGGACTACTATAATTTAGGAGATATTCCCTGAGGAATTTGATATATTAGTTTGCATGAACACTTATTGAAGATATGCCTAAACAATTTAATGGTTCATTTCATATAATCTATTTGATGAAATGTGCCAATGAAAATGTCTTTTTTTGGTTGGGGATAATATTGTTGTATGTTAGCATTGTTGTGTGATATTAATATTGTATTTTATATATGGATATTTCCATGAAAAGCATTTGAAGAAACATGTTGAATGTGTTTTATTAAAATTTTCATACAAACTATTTCATAAAATAGCTCAAAGACAGAAATCAAAAGTTGTGTGATTTGAGTGATATCTTTTAGTTAGTTTGTTACAAGAGGAATAAGAATAATGTTTCTTGTGTGATTTCATACAAATTTTTTTACAAAATTCTTATACGAATACAACTACTTAATTGGTTGTATACAAAGTATTTGAAGAAAAAATTACATGTAAATGGTTTGAAAAAATGTATAAGAGTTGAAAAATAATTTTTTTCTGCTATGCTTAGGATAAATTTAGTAGGGATATGTGACAAACTAGTATAAGAGCTTGTTGTCAAGCTAGTAAAAAGAAAAATAAAATTTTGGGTACATTGTAACCTTTGTATGTCGCTAAGGGAACTCGGTATATGAAAAAAGCCAATTGACTAGAAAGGGATCATAACTTCCATGGAAAAACCACAATTTTCAAGATTCACATATTTTTTCTCGCTTGTGCAAATATTCATTGCTTCATCACACATGATGATTTTCAAATGTAAATGGGACTCTTTGTTTGGGTTATCCTACAATAACACTAGCATCGAGATAATTTGCAACTATTCTTTTTATTTGTGGGTAGGGAATGGAATGATTAATACAGTAGGATAATGCACAAAGAAGGGATACATCTTATCCTTATTTGGGAACTCATAGGTAACAAAGTACCCATAAAAATATTGTAAGAACACTTTAGCTTATATTTCTTTATAATGGTACACTCATGGTAGTTTTGGTCCTTTTAGTCACTTGAGCACTGATAGAGGCATTATTTTACTTTTTTATTTTATTTTTTTTTCCCACTAGGATGCTAATAATTCTTTAATTTTGTGTAATACACTAAACTCACATTGGTGGTGTACTCAAACACCTAATATTAGTGAGAGAAAAGTGTGTTAGTTGGGAACTATGGTGAAATGATCATTTTGACCAATTTTGTAGCTAACTAGCTCATGACATCAATAGATATGAAAATGGTCACACCATTATTACACGGTACCAATATTTAATGAGGAGGATCAATTATAAAGTAAAGAGCATTAGGAATAAAATTTCAGAAGGTTCCCAACTTTGAATATGTCAATTCGAAATGCCAGGCTGATAGGAAAATGCACTCCTCTATGGATTCCCTAGCCATTGTGACATCCTTGGTGATTTGTGTTCATAAGGATTAAGCGAACTAATCTTTCAACAATCAATCGAGAATATTAGTCCTAGTAAACTGTTTACATTATCTTCACACATGAACATAATCATAAATGTTGGTAGATGTGTCCTACCAAAACTTAAAAGGGATATTAGTTCCAACATCATACTAAGAGGGTAGCTAAAAATGATTTAGGAAGTTTTGGCCAGGGTACCATTGCCATGATAAGATGCTTGATATATTTCAGTATACCCATTTACCAACATATTTGATTAGGGTAGAATTGAAGAGACATAAAATAATAATATCATTCACCAAAGATATTAATAAACATCACAAATGGTAACTGGTAATATGAGTGAAATGGTTCTCTCCTTGCTCAACATCAAAATTCAAAATGTTAGGTGTAGTTGAATAGGCATACATAGTCATAGTGGACCATTACATATGGTATTTTAATAAGTTTTTCCACATATAGAAATTTAAGTGACACTATAAATGGAAGTTAATTTTATCAATCTACTGTAGAGTAAGAGATGGTCTCCTAGAGAATCCTTATGGCACTCCCACATCATAGTTTCTTAATTGAGTCGGATGAACAAAGGGGTTACGAGTTTCAAGTTTTTTTTACCTAAAAAATGTAGAAAAAAAATTATTATTTCCCCTGAATATTTTATTCTATGGACAAAGGAACTCTCAAAGGAATCACTACTAACGTGTCCATATCTAGCTCTAAAGGACATCCTTTAATAGCAAAGGCACACCTCTATGTAGGAAGATTATTGGGTAGCATGGTTCATTGGGGGAACTCCCTCTGGGGGACTCCCCCTATGTGATTTCCCCCATCCCCATTGACAACAGTTGAGTCTCTAGGGAATGGTATTCCTCCTAATGAAATGTTTACCAAACGATTATTTACTCCCACTAAAAACATTGTTTCCCCAGAGTATGGCTAGGAATGTGCATAACCACCCCCTATAGTCCTATTACAAATGATTTTCCTAATCTAAAAAGATTTAAGTTAGTTGTATGTATCCCATATATTGGTGGAAGTCACCTGAATCCAACTTGTGATATTTGGCTTGACCTCACCCCAAATGCCAATATAGTAGGGTGTAGGGACATTGAAATGCTAGGAAAAGTAGCAAGTGTTGTAAGAACAATTGGTGGTATGACTTGAAGAGGAAAAAATGGAAGGATTTGATGTTGATGGGGTGCTTATAATCACACTATTTAATGATAATGATGAATTCATAGTGTAATCCTAAATACACTAGGAAAATGATGCAGGAGCATCCAGCACCCTTAGAAAAGGGAGGAATCCAAGCAGAGCGAAGAGCAGCGCATGGACCAGCGGAGCTGAAAGAAGGAAGCAAAACTGAGGAAAGCATGCTTTAAAGCAGAAAAATAGATTTAAAGTGGGAAAAGATGGATAAGTCTCGAAGACTTATAATGTAATCTGCCATGTGTCATGAGCATGCATGTACCGAGAGCTTTAGTGCCTTTGTAAGAGGAAAGCATGGAAAATATGATCGGATCACTTCAAGGATCCGATCCAATACTTCTTATATATATGTGTGTGTCGAACCTGCGTATTCAAGGAAAGATAGACACAGAGTGATATTAGATAGAGTGTGTAATCAGTGCATAGCCTAGATGTAGTCAAGAGGGAGTCTATTCCTAAGGCTAAAATGCCTTAGAATTGTAATTGTATTGTTTATAATATAATACATATGTGTTCTATGGATTTCCTATGTATCTGTGTATTTGTTCTCTTCCCTATTCTCTCAAGTATATACGCGCTGATGGTTCAAATCCCAACTGTAATTGCATGCTGCTTGACTATTGACCACTGTAGGGCCGATGGTGACCCAGAAATATATATCTTTTAACTGTTATATGTGTTAACAGAGTGTGGACGTAGGTATGGAAGAGGAACTGGCAATAAATCCCAAATCCTTCGAAGGTGGCAAATTGCATTTCCACAAAGAAATGGCGGATAAACCTCTAAACGGAACATTGACGGATGCGAGTTTTATTAAGGTTGGCCCAGACCCATATCGGGTCCGAAACCATTGTCACGTAGAAAGGGAGAGAGGGCCTTAACATTGTGAACGCTTCGATACATCGGAGCCAAATTATTATAGAGTGCAGCATATAATACCTTTCGGGTTCGAAAGGAACCTTTGGCACAGTTAAGTGGAGAGCTGGAGCCGATGTATTATAACCTTCAGCATAAGGGAGCGTCGGGTCCGAGAGGACTTTAGCTTTGCTAAGCTCCGATTTACGGAGCCGAAATAATATAGAGAACGGTTGAATGGGATGTCGGGTCTGCTAACCCTTTGTGTTACAAATCCGCCGAAGCGAACCTGCCGATAGCCCGGACCCGAAGTCAATATAGGACGGGATGTAAAAGATGTCGGGTCCACGAGGCGTGAGGGGTTAGAGTTAAGAGTTTATAGTGATCGCCGAAATCCGGACCCGTGGATATTTATAAAGGCAGCTTATAATCTTTGAAATCTAGCTCATTAATCAGGGTGGAAATTATATGGTTTTCAGTGTATTAATATATGTGAGGCCGCGTGTTTGAGGCTCAACGCTATAGTGAATAAAGCGTTTGGGTGGTGGCTTTCGATGGGTGATTAAAAGCCCATATAAAAGGGTGGCTCCGATTCTAAAGTAAGTCCATTGTTTTTAAAAGGCTTCATGCCTAAGAGCGCTTCCGATAGGCTTTGTGGGCCATAACCCACGACCTCAGGATCGATTTATTTGGGAACTGGGATTTTGGATTAACCCCCAAAATCTAAACCCCATCATTTGGTATTAGAGCAGGGAAAGTTTCCTGCGAGCAGAAGGATTCCAGAAGAAGAAGAAGCAGGAGGTACAGTTGGTTAAACTGGAGAGTTTGTGGTCTTACTGTCGCACAGAGAACGACATCCAAAGGTGAGATGATTTGCAGCAACCTAGAGCAAGGTGTGCTCAATTGGTTCCAAAGGAGAGAACCTGAAGGATGCCAAAAGACTAAGCCCAGGAGAAATCTTGGTGAGGTATCATGTAGCAGGGGAGACTGTTACTGGAGGTTGGTTGCAGCTCACAAAGATCATAAAAGTAGTTCCATTGAAGGATTGAAACAGTGGGTAGAATCGCTAAGTAAAAGGAGAAGCATATGACCAGGAGGTCATAAATTTTTGTGCCTTGGGAGTCTGATGCAGGAGCATCTAGCACCCTTAGAAAAGGTAGGAATCCAAGCGGAGCGAAGAGGAGCGCATGGACCAGCGGAGCTGAAAGAAGGAAGCAAAACTGAGGAAAGTCTGCTTTAAAGCAGAAAAACAAATTTAAAGTGGGAAAAGATGGATAAGTCTCAAAGACTTATAATGTAATCTGCCATGTGTCATGAGCATGCATGTACCGAGAGCTTTAGTGCCTTTATAAGAGGAAAGCATGGAAAATCTGATCGGATCACTTCAAGGATCCGATCCAATACTTCTTATATATATATATATATGTGTGTGTGTGTGTGTCGAACCTGCGTGTTCAAGGAAAGATAGACACAGAGTGATATTAGATAGAGTGCGTAATCAGTGCATAGCCCAGATGTAGTCAAGAGGGAGTCTGTTTCTAAGGCTAAAATGCCTTAGAATTGTAATTGTGTTGTTTATAATATAATACAAATGTGTTCTATGGATTTCCTGTGTATCTGTGTATTTGTTCTCTTCCCTATTCTCTCAAGTATATACGCGTTGATGGTTCAAATCCCAACTGTAATTGCATGCTGCTTGACTATCGACCACTGTAGGGTTGATGATGACCCAGAAATATATATCTTTTAACTGTTATATGTGTTAACAGAGTGTGGACGCAGGTATGGCAGAGGAACTGGCAATAAAGCCCAAATCCTTCGAAGGCGGCGAATTCCATTTCCACAAAGAAATGGAGGATAAACCTCTAAACGAAACATTGACGGACGTGAGTTTTATTAAGGTTGGCCCAGACCCATATCGGGTCCGAAACCAATGTCGCGTCGGAAGGGAGAGAGGGCCTTAACATTGTGAACGCTCCGATACATCGGAGCCGAATTATTATAGAGCGCAGCATATAATACCTTTCGGGTCTGAAAGGAACCTTTGGCACAGTTAAGTGGAGAGTCGGAGCCGACGTATTATAAACTTCAGCATAAGGGAGCGTCAGGTCCGAGAGGCCTTTAGCTTTTGCTAAGCTCCGATATATGGAGCCGAAATAATATAGAGAACGGTTGAATGGGACGTCGGGTCCGCTAACCCTTTGTGTTACAAATCCGCCGAAGCAAACCTGCCAATATCCCAGACCCGAAGTCAATATAGGACGGGATGTAAAAGATGTCGGGTCCGCGAGGCGTCGAGGGTTAGAGTTAAGAGTTTATAGTGATCGCCGAAATCCGGACCCACCGATATTTATAAAGGCGGCTTATAATCTTTGAAATCTGGCTCATGAATCAGGGTGGAAATTATATGGTTTTCAGTGTATTAATATATGTGAGGTAGCGGGTTTGAGGCTCAACGCTATAGTGAATAAAGCGTTTGGGTGGTGGCTTCCGATGGGTGATTAAAAGCCCATATAAAAGGGTGGCTCCGATTCTAAAGTAAGTCCATTGTTTTTAAAAGGCTTCATGCCTAAGAGCGCTTCCGATAGGCTTTGTGGGCCATAACCCACAGGCCTCAGGATCGATTTATTTGGGAACTGGGATATTGAATTAACCCCCAAAATCTCAACCCCATCAGAAAATATGACCTAATCTTCATGGCTATTGAAGCTCCACTCTCACTACACATTTGATGAGAAAATGGTTAAACTCCCAAGTTATCAATTACCTTGATATGTAAAATTTAACAACATCAATAAAAGGGGGGTTCACATTTATTAGTTTAAATTCATATAATTCTTTGAATATAACTTGTTTTACCCTATTTCAAGCAAATATTATCCTCCTAGTAACTTTTGTGCCAATAAGACCTCCTCTAAGAGAGTAATCATACATCTCTTTATTGGTGACCTCTTGCACTCTAGAGTAATGTACTAAATTTAATGAGAAATATGGATATATTTTTCATCCACAATGAAAATATATGTTTATTAATCACGCAAGACACCCCTATGGCCAACTAGACTTATACCAAAAATAATTCTCTTATAAAATATAGTAGATAGAGACAAGCTAACCAATGGATAAAAGGGCCTTCTAGAGACCTATAGAGGATGATTAAGTCCCAATTTCAACCAATTAAGGTAACAACAATAATAATGGTAGCCTCATAATACTAGATTTATTGGTACAATCGACCTCGTGAGTGTCGCGGAGCATCATCACCAAGGAGAAAAAGCATGGTCATGTAACACATTTCTTAGTTGCTACATGCACTCCACACATATAGACACATTTGTTGGTTCCCTAAACAATGGAAAATATGCTACCCTTTAACAGTCAAATAATTCAGGTAATAATTATTTGTTGGGAAAACATATATGGGTACAAAAACTCATCCCAAAACCTCTGTTAGGGAGTGTTCAAAGTTATCCATTTCCCTAAGAGATCCACATATACATAGTAATCCAACAAACAGAGAAAAAGTGGAGAGGGGTTATCTATCCAAATTCTACCAATGTGACCTTTTTCTTGACACCTATGTTATTGGAGCTTCTTAGAAAGCAACCTATGTGACAATGAGTTTTTGTCACTCTCTAGTGATGTCTAGTTTTAGTTTTAGTGGCTTTGGAGTGTTTCCTCTCTAGTCCTATTGCAAGGACTTCGACCCTAGTATCTTGTTGGTTACATATAAAAATAAAAAATGTGTAGGTGAATTTTATTAAAACTTATTTGTAGTAAATATTGTTATGCAATGGTATGGAGTGAAACTCTTAAAGATACTTCAGATAATTCTTAACCAATACAAAGCATGCAATCTATATGATAAATTCATTTTTCAATTGGATTAACAATATGTAAGGATAGGTGAGAGGAGCTTGTTACATTTTCAATCAATAGTCCATAAATTTATTATCTCTCAATGAATAGTAAAAAACATTTAAGTATGAGTAAAATAAATCGAGTCCATGGCTCACTCATTTAATTCATTATAACTAATTAAATTTGATTATTCAAATGCTCATAAGCTAGACCCAAGATTTGTTTTAAATTAAACATGATGAATAACCTATATAAATAGGAAAATAGACATGATATTCAACAATGGAAGTTATGTTCAGTAGTACAATGATGGTTTTCAATAAGTGAAAATCTATAATATTTCTACAAAATAACATACCCAAACAAAAAACACAAGATCTAGTTAAAAAAAAAAAATCTAGATGCCATCATCATCTAAGCTATTGTAGCAAGCCCAAAGGGATATTTCTTTTCCATCCAATTTATGGTTGTAAATTGATATATTCATTTTAAGTTGACATGATGATGTAACAAGCTCTAATGAAAACACATGGTTCAATTTTTTAGTAGTTATATGAGATGAATTTTCATCAATTGTTCTAGAAAATAAGGCCCCTTTTATTGAGGGCATACTTTTTTCCTAATTTCAATTGGTAGGAATAATTTTGGTGCGACTTGTATTTGAACATGAGGAACTTCTCATTTAATTCCTCTAATTCTGAGTCCCAAAACTTTCTTTTTCTCTAGCTTCTTGGTTTGTCCAAGACACTTCTCTTTACTTTTAAATATTATTTATTGATTACATAAGTTTCAAATTATTCTAAGGACCAATGTTGATAACTTATAAAAGGTTCCCATTGAATCATTAACTAAATGACATAGAACACTTTGCATTAGGAATATTTTTAGTAGTAAATTGTAGCTACATCCTCTAACAATTCTTTAGATAGAAAAGTGATGTTACGATTTGTATGTTTTTATTTTCATATACAAATAAATTTTCACATTCCTATAGAGTAAAAACATGCATGTCTTATGTTGAATAAAAAAGTACAATTATTGTCCTATGAGTTCAACCATAGGATAATTTTAGTGAAATTCACTAAAAAAAATGTATCATGTGTAATTTATATCATGATTTAATATCATATCCATAGAACCTCAACCAATTATTTCCTCTTACAACTATGTCTATAAATTCAATAATCATATCTAGAACTCATAATTAACGTGCATGATATAGCTCATAGTATGACATTTTGTGTAACAAGCATGGGTCTTGTGATGTTTCTCATGGTCATGGACCAAACATTAGGGGCATAGACCCTAGGATGTTCAACTACATTTCACGGGTCATGCTTATGGTCCTAAAATACAATACATTCCCTTTCAAGGGAAATATTTTTTACCTCTGATTATGTGGATAATTTTGATGATTACTGTGTACTTGGTCGATATGTTTAGGGGTACTTGAGATAAGGAGCTAGTTCCTAATGGTTGCTAGAAAGGATCATGGACCATGTAGCAAACCCCATAACATATTTATTATTTTGAAGTTGATTAGAATACCATTAATATGTGAAGTGTTGTCCTTTGAGGAGTTGTTACTCTTCTTTGATTCCTTCAATCCATTTGTAGGGCCTCAGGAAACTATTTACACCTATGACTATGTATAAAACCTCAAGAACCATAACTGGTGCTTAGTTTTAGTCTTTGACTATAGGTAAGAGTTGATGAATACTTGGAAATTACATAGAGGGGGGTGAATTAGCAGTCATATCTTTCTAAACAATCAATTTAAGTTAAATTTTCAGTTTCAAATAGTTTATTTTCTAGCTAATGAATTATGTATATGTTCAACTCTTAATTGTTTGTTTTGTAGTTACCAGAGTAACATTTTCACTTAACATATAATTATGAATTCAAAATCATTCACACAAGTGATAGATTCAATGTGAAACACAACAAGATGCTAGATATAGGTCAAAAACCATAAAGGAAAAACACAAATTTTGGCTGATGCAATGTGAAGGCAAGCTCCTGTTCTGCTTATTACAAAATTTCATTTTGCAGGCCACTACCTACAGGAGGCTAGTACCTCTAATTTCTTATGCATGCTACAACTTGTAAGGAAGCTACTACATCCTCTTCTATAGGCTACAACATACTAGTTTTAGGAAACCACCTGAAAGTAGACTACAATCCCCTATGAAAATAAAAATTTATTTCACTAGTCACCTAGTTTTTGTCTTTGGTTTGAACTCAACTTCTTCTCCTTGTTCAATTTCTTATCCTCTTTGCTTCTCAATCTAAAATTTGCTCCACTTTTGCCCGTCTTTCTATATCTCTTCTTACCTGGTTGTTCATGAACTCTCTCTCACAATATATAGTTCTATAACATTGATATCATTCAAATATGTGTTTTTTCATATACATTAGTTTTTTATTATTTGTATTCCATGTAGGAAATTGAAATGAAGAGTTATCACTTGTTCTTTTAGGACTATTCAAAATACGTCTCTTCACTTCCAAATTTGAGGCTAAATTCAAGACAGATAATTTTCATAATATTAAAAATGGCTAAAATAATATAAGAAATAAACAATGATTTCACTATATGGTTTAGAAATGTAAATTTAGCACATATTATTGCACATATTAGCTCATTCTTGCAAATTTAAACCCAACATATAATATTCATTGAAAATATCGAGTTCTATAGAATTTGTTCTGAAGCTCTCCCGTTCCATGTATTTAATTTGTTTATAAAATCAACAATACCATAATCATTTTTCATGAAATGTGCATTGTATCATTAGATAAACCTTCATTTGATCAATCTCGTACACCATTTTAATGTCTTGAACAAAGATTAGTCTTTAGTGTAGTTCCTTGAATAAGAATCAACCTTACACATTAGCCATTCAATGTACATTAATCAACATTTGGATATCAATTAACAATAAAAAATAGTCAGTGTTTTCACATCACATCACTTTAATCAACCATGACCCTTCATTCCTATTGCAATCATGAGGCATGTAATTAGCATACATCAACATAGCACATTGCAACATCAAACATCTATTCAATTTATATCAACATAATAGTTTCCATCAACATAACCCATGACCATTTGACATCAATGTCAACATCACCAAAATTCTCCCCTTTTGACATTGATTGAAACAAAAAATTCCTCCGCCTTTTTATCCTGAAAAAATATATTTCCTATATCTCCATACATCACCCTTTGAAATCAATGGAAAAGGGTTATGTGGATATCCCTCCATTGATTGCACAAACTCCTTTAATAATTTTAGCACAAGTTCATCAAAAAAATTTCAACAAACCACTCTCAAGATCATGGTTCAAAGTTGCTACCTATCAATATGGCTTCATTTCACCTTGTTACTATGTACCACAATTTTTTTTATAAAGGCTCCAATATTTTGAGTTGTAAAAGACTCAAACAACAATCTTTGCTACAGTCTTATGATGCCAGTTTCAGATGCTATTCTACATATACAAGGTTCAACAACCTATGACATCCAAAATCTAGTTTGAACATGAGTCATAGTACCAACGCTCTCCAAGGTTTCTTCTAAAAATATAGAAACCATTCATTGGATAAAGAAAAATATTACTCATGTAAACCATTGGTTAATAAGAATATTTCTTAGTGTAAACAATTTATTCTTCAGGATGACACTATGAATATTGTGCCAATACTTGCACTTGACAAGGATATTTAGGGGTAACACACCAATTCAAAACCCATATTGAAGCTTTGTATTTTCAAAGGTTGTGTTAATCATTATTTCATTAGGAAAGAAATATGAAAGCATGGTTTTTATCCTGTATTAGATAGAACAACCCTGATTATGATTCAAATGGCCTTCTTTATGAATTGTTAACAATATCTAATTTTATGGTTCTACCTATAGAAAAATTATAGGGAGTTCTAAAGACTAATTTGATATCGATAGAACTATCAACATTATCATCATGTTGATTAAACATTTGTAGAATGAATTCATTTTATACCTCAATGTATTTGTTGATTACCCTCCTTATTTGTTTGAGACCACAGAATTGTCTTTAATACATAAATTTCCTTTTTACATCTATCTTCCTTCACATAATCTTCTGTACTGTAAAATCAGTTCAATATATAACTACAGACATGATCATGACTGGTTTTGATTTGTTTGGATCATTTCGTGAATTTCCTTTGGCTTCTGATACTAACGCTTTTGAGTGTGTGTTATATTCTTTCCACTACTAGCCCCACGTGCTATTAGGTGGTAGAACTACCTATGGTTTTCTACATCGATTTTCTACATGGTTTTGGCATCATGGTTTTCTTCCCATGCTCTTTTTTAGATTCAGTCAAGGGAACTGTGGTTATGTTTTAATCCAGGGTTAATGGATTTGGTTTTATGAATGCTTTGACATGTATATATATATATATATATATATATATATATATATATATATATATATATATATATATATATATATATATATACATATATATATATATATATATATATATATATATATATATATATATATATATATATACATATATATATATATATATATATATATATATATATATCTAGATATATATATATGTGTTGTAAAATTGAAAGGAATAATGAAAAATCAATTTGGTAGTCTCGATTTTGGGATCCATGGGAAAATCTGTGTATTTATTTTGTGTTTCTCGCCATTTTTTTTTTTTTTAGAATTCGTATGAAGGTAATTTCTGTATAGTGTTAAAACCTACAAACACGTCAACTTTGATTTGGTGCACTATTGAATTGTCTTTTGTGCATCTGGTGCACTATCAATAACATTGTATAGTCATCTAGTGCATTGTCTTCTATGCATATGGTGTGTTGTCATTGCTAGAGTATACTCCTCTGATGCATTTCCATTACTAGCGTATAGTCATCATGCTTGCACTATCAATTTTTGGAATAAATGTTGGAGTACTCTTCCAAGCTAAGTATTTTTTGATCCAATTTGACTATTCTGAGACCTTAATGCATAACCATTCAGGATTTACATTTCAATTTATTTTCTCTACTAGTTGATCTATGTTCATTTGTCACCTCTATCACTTTGCATAACACTACATATCTAGCATTCCTCCCTTACATGGTGTGCCATTCATATTCTCTATGTTACAAATATCATGTCAATTCTTTGAGTTTTTTATCCGAATATTTAAAATTATTAAATATTTGGCCTTGATTCCATTGAACTCTCTTTAGTTACCTATCTATCATCATTCTTTATTTTGAATGTAATCATTCTCTATATACCCCTTTGTATATAGACGTCCCTTCTGATAATTATATTTTTCAATGGTTCATCTTCCATCACTCTCTATTTTCCCTTGCGTTCATATGTCTACTATATATATATATATATATATATATATATATATATATATATATATATATATATGTATGTATGTATGTATGTATGTATGTATGTATGTATATATATATGTATGTATATATATATATATATATATATATATATATATATATATATATATATATATATATATATATATATATATATATATATATATATATATATATATATACATATATATACATATATATACATATATATATATATATATATATATATATATGTATATGTATATGTATAAGTATATATATGTATATATATATGTATACACACATATATAGATATACACACACACACACACATACACGATATTCTATGCATATAGAGTTTCTTTTTTAGTGTTACACTATCTATAGCATGTAGTTGATTTTATCTCTACATGCAGTCCTTTTGCATATAGAATTATCAGGTTTTATCTCCGCATATATAGATGGTTCCCTTTAATAAATTAATTTGACACTCGACCCGAGAGGTAGTAAATGGAAACATAATCAAATTTGAGATCATTCCAATCACTGAGAGATCAATAACTTATATTTGAATAGAAAATGGTAGAGACACCATTTTTCTTATGAATGAGTTAGAAACTGAGTTAGGTTGACATCATTCCAATCACCGAAAGATAAATGAACAATACTGGAAGAGAAAGGGATAGAGAGAAGTTGAAAACATTGAACATAATTCTTACAACTAAGTACTCATGCTTTGGTCTACATAATTATTAACATATTGTGTTGGTTGATTTTGATAATGCTAAGTGACATAGATATGTACCCTCTGTCATGCTAGTTATAGAGCATTGATGGACCTTAAACATAGTATGGACATGTACTCTCCATTTTAATATTCATAATATAGATATTTATATAGAGTATAAGTTGGTTTCCTTCTCCCATTTTTAATTTGTTGGTTTCTCTCCTGAATATCAAACTCATATATTATTGTGTTGTTGTTTCCCATATTTATGAGTTCTTTCCCTACTCTCGCTGGATCAAAGTGAGAAGAAAAGGTATATAAGTCCTTCTCCCTGATTGAGGGTCATAACACTAAAATTACCTATTGTATTTTCTCTTTAATTCAATAGGTATCCTATGAGTGGTTATTCAATAATTTTCATTGGGTTCTACCCATCAATATGTTCGAACTTTGATGCATATTCAATAGTCAATGCATATAGTTGACGTATTTAATGTATATAATATATTTATTTTCAATAGTCAATGCACATCTTTTATATATTCAATAGTCATGAATATAATATTGTATATATTTCTATGGATCTGCATATTGATGTGTTTGTGTTTGTGTTTAGTGTATGAGGGTGTCATTTCTTAGTCTCTCCATATGCTACTATCACTTGTATTTGGTATTGTGATTTGCAATCAAATTTCTAAGTTGGTTTCTATATATATATCGTTTTGAATGTTAGGCTTCTACATATTGTCTTTCTGTAGCATTTAGTTGTGATAGCTCATTAGTTCATTTCTACATTATCTTTTAGGTCATGGTATTTGTCTTCTACAATTTGTATCTTCATTGAATTTTTGAATATAGTCTTTATCTCCATCTGCACTTAATGTAAATAGCTTCACTAATGCATACTTGAGTTTGTTTGACATATTTTCATAGTGCCAATGGCTGTTTAGTTATTTGCATAGAAAAATAAACCAATTTATGAGGATACATTATCATTTTATGAGGATGTGGATCTTCATTTGAAAATAGATTCTTTGACATATTAGATATCGTTGCATTCAAATATTAACTTGTTCTCCATGGTTTACTATTCAGTCATATTATTGAGGAAGTCACAATTTGTGTGATTTTTCTTATGTATTTCAACTCATTAGCTCCTTTTCATTTAATTTTAGAGGAAATTCAAATTTTTAGGCATCCATCACTTGTATACATGAGTAGATAAGATCGGAAATTTGGCATCAATACTAAGCATATATATCATTCAAATTCTTTGTGATTGTAACAAAAAAGATGAAGGATTTAGAGGAAACCCTAGTGATGAAAGAATATACATATATTGAACTAGATTCATATTCCAAAATCTTTGACTATGTATGTCCAATTGTTTACCCTTTTTATGATGATAAGTTAGATACGCATTTGTTGCATAGATTTTCATACCGATGATATATGACCAAATGTTGAATTTCTAATTATTCAACCAACTTAATGGTTTTCTACATGAAGAAGGTTGATTTAGCCTATATAGTTTATTGTGCTATGGACATTTTATCTATGATTGTTTTTTTTTTATGTTTCTCATATTATTTTAGAGACTCCCCCTTACATACTACCTCATTTTCATATTCTTTACTGTCCTTTGAAGCTCTTCTTTAAATTAAAACTAATGAGAAGAGGGAGAAAGGAATATCCCTAATTCGATCCTTAGATATGCAAATGTTTCTCTTACTAAGGGATTAGTGAAGATATATACTATTTGTTCCTTAGTAGACATGTACTATAATTTCACTATTTTCTCAACCACCTAAAGTCGAAGGAAATGATACTTTGAAGGGATAAGTTTAGTTTTAGAATGTAGCATGAGATTCTTTGAGATGCTTGTTGCACTTGTATTATCAACTTAATATAAATAGGTTCATTATATATTACATTCATGTCCTCTACAATATTCTTCATCCTGAGTAGTTTTTTTCAACTATAATTGCTATGTATTTAGCTTCTATAGTAAACAGGGATACTGGGGTTTGCTTCTTGCATAGCCAAGCAACCAATGATTGTCTTAAATAAAATGTGCCACCAATGTTTTATGTTGTCTATATGACTGGTCCAATCACCATCTGTGTAGGTTATCAAAGTAAAGTATTTTCCTTTTGGGTACCATACTCTATAATATATTGTACCTTTTAAATATCTGAATATTCCTTTTGTTGCTAAAAGATGGATTTTCGTTGGACTAACTAATATCTTTCTATAAGTCCCACATATAGAATTATGTCTGGTAGAGATGCATTTAGATATAATAGGATGTTGATCATAAATTTGTACAATTTATGATAAACTTTAGGTTACTAATCATATTTATATATCTTCCATCCAACTATCATGGGAGTTGCAACAGGATTCTAGTCCTCGATTTTGAACTATTCCAACATATATTTTATTTAACTCTCTTGATAGTTGAATATGCCTCGTTCTTTTTATATGATTTTCAAACCCAAGTAAAATAAAATCTCACCAATCATTGACATTTCAAATTCTAGTTTAATTTCACAAGAAAACCATTTTACCAGAGAGTCTAGGTTACTTCTAAACATTTTATCATCTACATAGATAACCACAATCTTAAATTCATCTTCTTTTGGATGTACATATTACTGTCGCCTACACCTCTATTGAAACCCTAGTTTTGAAGGTACTTATTGACCCTATAGTACCATGCCCATGGTGTTTGTTTTAGTCCATACAATGCGTTCTTTAACCTACATTCATAATTTAGGATTATCTGACAATAAAATGCCCTAAAATTGTTCTATAGAGACTTCCTCATCAAGTTCTCCATTTAAAAACATAGACTTCATGTCCATTTGGTATACTTTAACATATTTATAGCATGCAAAATAAAGAAACATTCCAATTTCCTCTAACATCACCTCTAAAACAAAAGTTTCATCATAGCCTAGTCCTTGTAGCTCTGAGTAACCCTCACATACTATACATGCCTTATTTCTAACAATGTTCCCTTATTCATTTGGCTTATTTTTTAAGAGCCCTTTTGTACCTATGATATTATTACCTCCTGCTCTTGGTATCAGTTCTTAGGTCTTATTCTTTTCAATCTAATGTAGCTCCTCATTCATATCATCTATCCAATGTTTGTCTTTTCTTGCTTTAGAAAGCTTCCTTGGTTCAATCTTTGAAAACATAGCAATTTGGGCCTGATCTATTGTCTCTACACGTGTCCTCCTTGTTTGAACTTTTTCACTTTTATCACCAATGATGTTACTATTAGGATGCTTCTAATGTATGTACCTTGAGGGATATTTTGAATGTGTCTATATCTCTTTTGAATCTTCATCCTTCTTTCCTTCTTTCACTGACATTTTGATCTAGAGGATTGATAAAATTTGTGCTCTTGTTCTTGCTAGGAAAGCCTTCATCAACTTTCACGTCTATAAAATCAACAAGATTATACATCACTTCCTTGTAGCACCTATATCCTTTATTTTTTTAATATCCCAAAAATATTGCTTCATCTAATCGAACATCAAACTTTCCCAACTTTTCATTGGTTTTTTTATATAACACATACTTTCAAACACTTTGAAATGTTTGATAGATGTTGTATTACCATGCAACAATTCATATGGTGCCTTGTCACAATTGGTTATGAGATGTGCCTTATTCAAAATGTGAACTACTATGTGAACTGCTTATGTTCAATAGGTCTGAGCAATATTCCTTTACTGCATCATGGCTCGATTCACCTGTTCTATAGACCTATTTTGACTTTCAACCACTCCGTTTTGCTGAGGAGTGTCCACAATGGTGTATTGTTTTTTAATCCCATGTTCATCAAAAAGTATGCAACTTAATCATATGTGAATTCACCTCCTTTGTATGATATTATGCACTTTATCTTTCACCCTATTTTATTTTTTTCCAATGTCTTGAAGACATTAAATTTCTCAAAAGCTTATGACTCGTTTCTTAACAATTCTACCCATGAAAATCTAGAATCATCATCAATTACCATCATAAAATATCGAATCTCTTCTAGGTGCTTCTGTTCTCGAAGGACCACACAAGTCCATATGTACTAATTGCAAAGTCTTGCTAGTTGATAGTTGATATTTGGTATTGAAGGGAATTTGGGTTTATTTTCCCATTTGCCAAGATTTGAAAATAGGATTTTGAGTTTTCTTTATCTAAGTAAAATCTCTTACTTCTCTCTTTTTCTTACGTATGATGATATGATCAAAATTCATATGCCATAGTCTCCTATGCCACAACTAGGACTCATCTTATTTTCCCAAGTAACATTCTCCATTATCTTACTGCAAGATATATACATTATTTTTTGTTCAAACTCCTTTATCCAGTATCTTCCCTATTTTTGTTGATCTTATCTCACAATCATGAGCTCTGATGATGACATAACAACCTCTGTTATACATCTGACTAACACTCAACAAATTATGCTTCAATTCTTCAACAAACAATACTTCTCATACTTTTCCTGTTCCATTGTTCAAGCTAATTGTACCCTTTTATTTAATTATTCCTACTGCATCATTTCTGAGCATGCAATTCCCTATTTTATTTTCATCTAAAGACACATACTTGTTTTTGTCCCCTATCACATGTCTAGAAGAACCATTATCCATATACCATTGACTATTCTTATTCTGAGCATACCCAACCATACCACATTGATTAGCGTTCTTTTCTTCCCTTTTCTTTCTCCGTTGGATAGGTTCTTATGTCCTACAATTGTACTAAGGTTGTGACCTATTATTTATAAGCTGATATTCATATGAATTATTCCCAATATTGTGACAGTAGTAACACTCAGTGATATAAAAGAGTGGAGAGAATGTTTTACTATTCCTACTCATATTTGTTTTTATATTTGTATATATGTTTCTCACTTCACTTATTTTATGATTTTTTATATCATTTCTTCTAACATATTCTCTGCAATTTACAACATTATGTCTAGAATCTTTACATAAGTGACAATATCCATAGAAAAGGTTTCCACACCTGGAAATCTATGGTACCTTTCAATAGAAACACCTTAGTGTTTGATAACCATGCCTCTTGAAGAAATATGGTCTCTAGTAACATATTGTTGGTTTGTCCATTCTTCTTAATGACTATTGAAGTGCATTGTTGCTTTGTTGTTGTTGTGATGAGTTGTTGACCTCCTTTGGTTGTTTTTGTCATGAGATAATGGCATCCGTAGGATGTTTTGGTTGAATTTATCTCTTGTGATAGATTTGAAAAAGTTAATAGTCCTTTTACCTTTTGTTTTCCTTTCACTAGTTTCTCCTACATATCCCAATCCAGTTTTGATAAGTGGAGACCTATGAGCATTGAATATTAATTCCAACAATTCTAATCCCTTTATATTTTTAATATTCATATTTAGCTTAACCTATGCATTCTCTAAATTATTTTTGAGGATGACAACTTCTTCTTCCAGGCTCTCACACTATTTTCCTTTATCCTCTAATTGTAGTAGAAAAATTCCCTCTGCCTTCTTAACCTCTTCCAATTCAATATTTTATTATATAAGCTCCTCCAAATTAGTCTCTTCGTTCACATATTTCAACAAAAAGGAAAATATTCCTTATTCTTCTGCTTGAGTCTATCTATTTCCTATAGTGCACTAATATCATCCCCGTTAAGGTCTACCTCACCTTCTTCTTCTTCTTCACATTCGTTATGTCCTTTTTTTTGGCTTTCTAGGGATATAATATAAATTCACTACATCCATCTTCATCAGACGATTTATTGGAACCTTCACATGCACTATTATCTTCTTGTGCATAGAAGCTCTTTTTTTAAACCACTCATATTTTTTCACTTTATCAAACTTGTTCTTTTCTTTCCCTTTAGATTTATTCTCCTACTTCTTATATGGGAATTTAGACACATAATTACCTATTATTTTGTAATTAAAACATTTAAATGGAACTTTTCCTTTGTACTTGCTTGTGCCTTTCTTGAATGTTATAACGAATTCCACTTCTTCTTTGACAAAGTCTGAGCATGAACATTCATGATCTCCTCTAGACTTGTCTTCCTTGAATGTTGCATCTTGCATTCTTAATTTTCCTTTAGTAATCCTCATTTTGTATGTTGTAAGGGAGCCATGTAACTAATCCATTTTCAGTTATTCAATATTGGACATTTATTCTATTGTTGATACCTTGGGATTAAATTTATCACGTAAATATCTTGTGACTTTTTGAGCTATTGTAGACTCCTTGGATCTCTAACCTAAGCCCTTCATTACATTAAAAATTTCATCTACTCGAAGAAAAAACTTTTCCACATCTTCATATTTATTCATTGTTAAAGATTTAAACTAAACTTTGTAAACTTATAACTTATCCAATTTTACTTTACTATCACCTTCATGAATGCTTTTCACTTTGTCCCACATGTCTTTTCTAGTAGTACAATGCAATATTTTAATAAATTCAGGTTCAGTTAGTCCACTAAGAATGACATTCATGGATTTTTTGTTGAATGGAAATTCAATCTTATCATCTATGTTACCTATTACAGGTGGCTCCTCATATCCATTTTCCACTATAGCCTAGGCATCTGCACCAAGTGACATTAGATATTTCTTTGTTCTAATTTCCATAAGGTATATCTTCTCCCATTGAACATAAGTGCCTTATTTGTTCAATGTCCTTCTTGACAGGCCAATTTTGTGCACTAGATTTTTTCCTCTAGCTGTAAGGTTGATACAGAAGGAAGCTACTCTCATCAATTAATGAATACTTGAAAATTATTTAGAGGGGGGTTCAATCAATAATTGTGTCTTTTTAAACATTTAATTCAAGTTAAATTTTGACTTTCAAGTATTTTCTTTTGTAGCTAATGACTTATGTGTATGTTCAGATCTTAATTATTTCTTTTGAAGTTACCAGAGATAAATTTGTATTCATAATATAATTATGAATTCAAAAGCATTTACGCAAGCTATACATTCCACATGCAACACATAATGACACTAGATATAAGTGGAAACCCATTAAGGGAAAAACCATGAATTTTGGCTGAAGTGATGGGACGGAAAACTCCTACTCCCCTTATTACATACTATTTTCTGTAGGCACTTATTACATATTACATAGGAGGCTGCAAGATCGAATTTATTCTGCAAGCTACAACTTTCAAGGAAGCTTCTACTTCCCCTTCTACATGTTACAACATGCTCTTTTTCAAGCTATCGCCTAAAAGGAGACTACAATCCCCTATCAAAATACAAATTGATATTAGTGGTTACCTTATCTTTGTCTATGTTTTTGACTCATTTTTTTCTATATGTTCAACTTAATATCCCCTTTGCTTCTCCTTCTCAAATTTTTTCCACTTCTGCTCCTCTTTCTCTATCTCTCCTTACAAGGTTTTTTACGAAATATGTCACTTAATATTCAGTTATCTAACCTTGATATCATTCAAATATGCATATTTTATATACAAGAGTTGATGACTATTTGTATTCCATGCTGCAAATCAAATTGAATAGTTATCACTTGGACTTCTATGATTGTTATCAATCTGCCTCTTCATTTCCAAATCTAAGACTCATTTCAAGGAAAATTAATTTTGTAATATTAAAGATAGTTGAAATAATATAAGTCAAGAATAATTATTTCACTATATGGATTAGAGATGTAACTTCAGCACGTATTATTACACATATCAGTTCCTTCTTTCAAATGTAAACTCATGATATAATATTCAATGAAAATATCAAGTTCTATAGAGTTTATTCTCAAGATCTCATGTACCATGTATTTAATTTGTTTATAAACGTGAGAATACCACAACCATTTTTCATGAAATATGCATTGTATCATTGGATAAACCTTCATTTGATCAACCTCACACGCCATTGTAATGTCTTAAAAAAAGATCAATATTCATTTTAATGTCTTGAACAAAGAACAATATTCATTGTAATGTCTTGAACAAGGATAAACCTTACACATTAGCCTTTCAATGTAGATTAATAATCCTTTCCATATCACTTAATAATAAAAAATCGTTAACCTTCATACATTACATCACGTTAATCAGCCTTGGGCCTTCATGCACATCACACTCATTAAACATGTAATAAATATACATCAGAATAAAACATCATAACATCAAACATGTAATCAATTTATATCAACATAACCAATGACCATTTGACATCAATGCCAACATTTCCAACAATTGATCGAGATTTATGAAGGAATGAAATAAAATACATGTATAAATAGAAACACATAGATACAACTAAAACATAACCTCAATTCATTAATAACAAAGTATTGAAAGCTCTTTACATGCATAATAGAAATAAACTAGCTCAGGTGATGGTAGCATATCTCTTAGAATAAATGTGGGGGTTACATTCCTTCTGAAATGTGTTAAAATGTTGCTCAAAGGCGTATTTATTATTGAGAAATAATGGAAAACCATAAATGTTCAAAAAACTAACCCTAGGAGATGAAGTTCCAAAAGTTTATGGGCCCCGTTGTGGTAAATTAGTACATCAACTTCCTAGGGTTGTAACTTTGGCATACGACCTTCGTTTGAAACTTACAATACCTCGTTAGAAATATATATGAGGAATATAAATTTCAACTATGAACCATTTTCAAGGAAGATGTATTTTTCACTTTCCAAAAAAAAATCGTTTATGGCCTTAAACCGAATCTGGAATTTCAAGACCTGAAAAATTGCCAAAAATAGGGTCCAAGCAGAATAGGCGGGTGACCGTAGATATCCACCTGGATCATTACTTCCCCCTAGGGAATAGATTATCTGCATTGCATTGAGTGACTCCATGAGATGAGGAAACTTCTACTAAACTGAGTCCCTGTTGAGCCACTTGCCCTCATGTAAGAACTGGTCAACTTTAGCAACTTTTTGCAGAGACCGCAACACCCTAAAAAAATCTTGCTTGTATTCAAATTTTGGAGTCTACTGTGGATCATGTGATCAATCATTCCTTAGTTATTTATTGGTAATCTCATGATGTCAATCTCCCCTTTTCGATCTCAAGAGTCATTCATGTTTTATCTTTCTAAAGTATGTGTCATATTTGGGGCTTGGGGGTTATCGATTGTTATGCAAAGGGAAGTTTTTTTTTCTTCAATGGGAAGTATTCCCAACCTCCCTTAAAATTCAAAACTACTCATTGGTTTCCTCTACTATCCTTCACACAGTTAGAACCCATTGTCTCCAGAAACTATGCATTTTCTTCCCTCAGTTGTTGAGTCTTCCTTACATCCTAAAAATGTGCAATTTTTCCCTCCTAGAGCCTCATCCCGTAGCAGTGTCTTGCATCTTAAAACTATGCAATGTTGTCCCTTGGGTGGTCAGTCTGCCTTGCATCCTGAAACTGTACCTATATGTGCTCCCAGGGCCTCATCCCACTATAGTCATTGCCCAACGAAATTGCATCGATATGTCTCTCAGTGATCACAAGAAGGATGAAATGCTAGAGGACTCTAAGGGAGTTGAGTAAAAAGGTAAGAGGACCAAGGAACCCAAGGTATGATAGAATATCGGGACCCCATGAAGACTCCATCTGATGCACAACCCTTGGAGGGTAGGTATGAAAAACAAAGTACATTTTTTGAAATACACCTCTTATTGTAGCTTGAAGGACTACTTATCATTTTCATGTCATTCTTTATTCAATGATGTGCATAGTTGCAGGCACTAAAAGTCATTCCATGTGTTTCCTCTACGTGTCTCTCTCCCTTTTCCTTGCTCAACCAACTATTGTATTTTCTCATGTTGATTGTTTTTTCATGCTTGTGATCTTGTTCTGGTGATTTCGAAGGTTTCTCTTTATGTGTTTGGGTTGTCCTAGCTATGTGAACATCCATCATACTCACACACAAAGTTGTAAGAATTATCACGCAAGTGTCATCACGGTCCTCCAAAGGTCTAGCCCAAGTGTCACACTTGTCGCTTTTAGCTTTAGACAATCCCATAGAGGGTCATGATTTTCTATGTTATCCTGGTGCTAAGTTTTATCATGTTTTCAAAGTACGGTAAGTGTGTGATCACAATGTCAAATTATCACAAATTCACTTGCCTCTCACACTTAGCCATTTTCCTGAAAATCTCTCGATGGAAAACCTTCGCTTCATCAAGCCTCGACTGAGTTGAACTTCGTAGTCTTAGCCCTTAGTGGTGCTACATTACTGTCTAGAACTGTGCAGTGCTTGTGGTTGTCCTTCGGGTCAATTGCACTGTGCAATCCAATAGGTGTGGAGCTGGTCTTCCTTCCCAGAATGGCGTAGAAACTTCTCACTTCCTATTTGAACTATGCACTTTGCATGAATAGTCATCAAGACTCCTTCCTACTTGTTCGAACCCCACATTGTGCAGAGACCCAAGTCTGTACTGCTCACAAAAATTGCTCAAAGATGTCCTCCCAGTGACTTCCCTCAGTCGGGATTCACTGCTTTCAAAAAATGTGTAGAGTTGTCCTCTGGTCACTCCCCTCTCCTACCTTGTATTCTCGCCAAAAAATGTGTAGAGATGTTCTTAGGGGTCATACCTTGCATCTCCCACTGGTGTCCTTAACTGCGCAATTCTTCTACCCAATGTCCTCTGTGTAGTTTTCTCAGATAGTGAAAATTGCGCCCTGGAGTTCCTTGTCTAAGCATAAGGTACACCCTGTGAAAACTCAGTGATTAGTCCTCGTCCCTACCACTTGGAACTATGTAGTCCGCAGTTACTCAACCCTCTCACACTATGTCATCTATCCTGGGCCTAGAACACAAAAAACAATGGATCATGATAGATTAGGAGGTTTTGGATTCGATGTGGTCCCATCAAGAGTGAATTATAGGAACATGTACACTGATAGATCATGGTGACATGACAAACAAAATGAAGAAGGAGCACATATGCTAGAAGACTTAATTGCAGTTGGACACATGGATGAAGCACATGAAGTAGCAAGCAAAAGGAAAACATGCATGGAACCATCCTATATGTTAGGTCCCTACTACTAGTGTAACCCCTTATTGTTACTAGTGCAACCCCCTTATTATATTATTGTGCCTGGATATAATCCCCATGTTGTTATTATTATGCCTCATATAAACCCACTATTTTTATTGTTGTGCCCCTACAATGTTATTGTTATGTAGGCTCTGCTTGTATTGGGACCCCTTAGACTCCTATATATAAAAAGGACGTCTTGTCATTTGTGTCATCCAATAACTGTTCATTTGTGAAATGTAAAGGAGGTTTCCCCCTTGAAGAGGCTTATTTTGAAGTCGTTGATCTATATTTCTATCTTTTTGTGAGTTTATTTCATAACGCTACAAGTCCAATACCATTGAAGACCATGCAACATCAAGCCATGTGGAGGAGAAGACAAAGCACACCTGAGAGTACATTCATCACTTAGCATCGCAGAAGCTTGCCATGGACAACACAACCAATCAGTGCATGTTAGTAGTGTCGTGTCAAGTTGTGTCATGAGTTGACAAGGCCACATCACCCCTATGGGTCATATCTGTTGTAACTAAATTTATTGTAAATTTAAAGTCCAATGGATGCACACATGAAGTTGAAGAGCCATGTCAGTTGAAAAGTCATAAGAAGTTGAATGATCATGATGGTAGTCCAAGAGTCACAAGGGTCAAGCATTGCACTTGGCTATATATACCCCTCCCACTGTATGAGCAAGGACTTTTCACCTTAGCTCCTCTGACATAGCCTTGAGAGTAAACAGTCAGTTCTTTGAGGAGTGAGGAGGGGCTCCAATGTCCCACTACTATCACTAATGATGTATGGGGTACAAATGTGTCTTGGGACTTTTTGTTAATTTAGAAGCCTATTAAGGCCAACACCTTTTCACACATGTTTTGTAAATGTTTGTGAGACTATTCTTTTGGCATTTTTAATGCATGTTTGTTTCACTTGTACAAAGATAATTGAACTACTTTAGTTGTTTTAGTACCTACATTTTTGGGAATGTGTTGTCTTGGTTATCACTACTGTTACATCCATGTGGACTAGTCTATCGGGTGGTGTATGTGATGTCCCCTTCACTTTGATTTCAATGACTATCACATCCTCTATGGACTATTCCATTGGGTGTTTGACAAACCTTTCTCGCTTTGATGTGTCTCTTATGGGGTGGTAATACTACCTCTCACTTATAGGCTCAGTTAACTCTCCCCCATTATAGTAAGAGAACCTCGACACAAGTTACAATATGCACTCACCAGGCACACTTACCTTGTTCTTTTCTGATACCACCCTAACACTCTCATGTTCTAACAGCTAGAGCCAAGGAAAATCTCTAAGTATATGGAAATTAGGCCTTTATACTAGATGGGACTCCTACACTAAATGGTGTGAGGTCTAGTTGGGACTTCATATCAGAGATCCCCTCGATTGACGGATTTCTAGCACTAGCAACAATATGGTGCTAGAAGGAGGGCCAAATGATAGGTTGTGCCCTTAGAGTCTGGTTTGAATTTTTTATATTCAAATGTATCTTCCCGAAATCAAAATCCCAGGATGTTTTTCTAAAGAGCTTAATTTTACCATCCTTTCGAAAGTTATTCGTGACTTGTTTGAACTTAAGTTTGATGGTGAGGGAGAATCAACATTTCGGGAACATCTGTTTCAAGTTATATGTCTTTTTCTCTGTCAAAAATTAGGTTCCGACGATGTCATGGCTAGATTACTCACCCTCACATTTGAAGGTCATGTTAAAGAATGGTGTCATACATTACCCATTACTTCCATCAATTCATTCAGTCAACTTGGAAGAATGCTCTATAAATCCTTCAATAAGTATAACCACCAAGATGTCTATGATAGAAACTGTCATTTGGGAATGAAGCTAGATGAATTAGCTAATGACTTTTCTAATCAGTTACTTCACCTCTGTTGTGAAATTCCTGACAAAAATTTGAACTCAGATTTCTTGAGGTAAGAGTTTAAAAACTTGGTTCATGTCTCCCAATATGGTGAACCTTGTATTTCTCCTTCCTCCCCAACTCTTGCAGATCATGAGGCACCTCAGATTACAGAGGAGGATCCAACTACCATATTTCTTCCTTGTCCTCCTCCTTTTCCAGTCTTGATGTGGGTGCCCCCTTTCAGTGATCATGAAGATGAGAAATCTGCACAGTATGTCCCCAACCCATATTCTCATCCATCTCTCACTTTAATGTAGGAAATTATAGAATCTCTTAGGACGCCTATAGCAAAGAATCATTCCTCCATTCCAAAAGAGGACATTTCAATTCATAACTCAAGTCTCAAATCTGATATGCATCTCTTCCATCCTTTATCATCCACAAGCCATCACTCCTTGTACCATGACTCATTTGATCAATCTGCTTCACTAGTCATTTGTTCGCATTCTCTTGATTCTCAAGCTATTGGCTCAAATTGAGATTGGGCACAAGGCAGTCACATTACACAGGGAAATGAGCAGAAATGTGACGATAGTATCAACCATCCCTCTTTGTTTCAAAATTATCTAGATCAAAGCAATGAGTTTCCATTCTTGAACAATTCTCAGTATGCTAATCTCAGTGGAACATCTTGTACAATCAATTCTTTTAGTCAACCCCCAGTCTTGGACAGTCATCACTCCCATGCTTTCGTACACTGTGACGAATGCCCAAGCACATCATGTGATCTTTTGTTTTATCATGAAGACTCTAAATTAGATCTAGAATGTGCCCCAGTCAAAGAAGATGTCGCTATTGAAACTTCCTCTTCACCTCACTTCCCCTTGCATCCTACCATTTGCAACGCAACTACATGCAATGGAGATACTCTATGTTCTCTTTCTTCTTCATCTAATGAGTTATCTCCTCAATTGACACAAGGCAGTGAGGTTGTCCATGCTAAATTGAAAACAGTCTAATCATAGAGTGTCCTACCCATTCCCCGTAATCCCTTTTTTTGCATGAAGACAACTCATCAAATCAGCTTCCTCATGTGAGCTCACCAATTCATTTATGTTTGGACATACCATTAGAATATCCTCTTCAATTGAGTAATCTGATTGTTGTTGAAGCTGAAAAATCTAGTGAAATTTGTGATAGAGATGGCTACCATCTAGAGAGAAGTTTTGAAATTAGCAACAACAACCACCCTCAAGCCATGCATGATCTAGTTCAAGTTTCGAAATGTGATTCTATAGTTTTAGAACATTTCAGGACGTGCCAAGGAGTCGAGGCACTTCAATGTCTGTTGATGGTTATGTCAGGACTTTGTGAGTCTTGTAAGCCCCCCAAAACAAATTAGATCCATTTTCTCATGCACAATCTCTCTATCTACATGGTTTCATTCAGTGTGGATCCCTGCGTAAGAAATGGTTGGTATTTCGAGTGTGATCTTTCAAATTTTCAAATTTTCATGTATGGCCAAATTCACGAATTCGTTAGAGCTCGTTTTTGTTCATGCAAATATCTTATATCAAACTTAGGTTGGGAATGTTAATCTCTCATGAAGTCATGAAATTTTGAAGATGATCATCTCAGAGACTATCTTTTCCTGTAATCATACTTATCGAATTTCCCTCTTCATGGTCAGCTCCTCAGCCTTCTTGTGAACCTTTCACTACAAATCTATCTGTGATATCTAGCTCATAACAAATTTGGTTCCATTATTAGGATCATTCACAAGATTGTGCAAATGGATTTTTCTTTGTCCATTACAAACCGGGAATCTGACATCTCAACTAGCTCATATGATTGTTGCTATATCTTGGGTGACTATCATTTGGATTATCATTTTCCCATCATCACACCTAATGACAATTTCTTCAACACTCTCTAATATTCATTTCTTAACATATCTGTCTTCAGATTTCTATCAAGTAGATGAGGGACTTCAGCCTTCACTCGTGGTTATGGCAGGTCCTCACTGTCTTGGCATGACTACCATGGATGATCATATCTATTTTTCTTTACAGGATTCCCATCGTAATCTTGCTTCTCGAATCTAAAATTCATCTTTTCATACATAACGAGGCTTTCAAGATGGCCATTATTAATTTTTCGATCCAATGGGTGAATGGCTAGAAAAATATTACTTGGCAAGCTCTATTGCAGGGAACAATTTTCAATGCTTCCTTGCACTTGCTAAGAAGCTTGGTGAAGACAAGGATGCACCCACAAGAGGCTTCCGAGGTTTGTTGAAAAATGCTATCCATCAAAGAGGTAGGCATGTGCATTGGGTAAAAGTAGTAGTTGTGACATGCCTTTCTTCCCACAGGAAAGACATTCCTTCCCATGTACAAGTTTTTCAAGTTTTTGTATTTTTTGTTGCACATCATTATTTATCTATTTTAATCATTCAATCATTGTGGATGTAGGTGAGGAATGACTATGGTGGCTTCACTCAAAATTTCATTACACATAACCCCAATTGTCTACCTATTAGGATATGAGTAGGATTAGTTGCATCTTAGTTTCCTTTCCTTGCACTCAATTTACACTCGTTCTTGGTAGTTCTTTCTACTTTTCTTATTCTAGTTTCACATCATGTTCACGTTAATAGTTTGGTTGTATTTTTCTTTGACTTCAGTTTCGTCGTTTTGTTTTATTTCTCTTTCTTCTTTATTTCCTTCCTTGCTCTATTTTCATTTTTTTTACACTACAAGAATAAGTGTTGTGCCTAGACCTGTGTCCTGGTTTATGAATGTGTATGTGGCTAATGTTCAAAGAGTCTTGTGACACAACAGCCCTTGGTCGGTCTCCTATCCATCTTCCTTGTGTTTGATTGTAACTATTGGCCAATGAAGTATTGACAGAAAATATGATCCATCCGTAAGGAAAGCTATGGTCCAACCATCAACCTCTTTCCAGTATGGGAAACCTCATGCATGCACTCAGTTGTCTGTTTTGGTCTGTTCAATCTTATCCAACTAGTAGAAATGGAAAAGGGGAAAAATATGAATGAGCAAACTTGAATCAGAGGCCTTTACATACTTCTCTGAAGGCAAAACCTCTCCTTCTCTCAATAAGTCAGGATTCCTCTTCTGCCCCAAAAATAAATAAGTGTCGATGCACAGTTCTCTTTCAAAAAAATAAATAAAGGTGAAAGAAGAGAAAGGCTTCCTGCGTAGAGTGATGAAGCAAGAAAATCCACTGGGGTACTGTCCAGGCTCACTAGAAGTGGAGCAATGCTTGTGCTCATGCATGACTCCATCACGGTTTTGTCCAGGCCTTCTCGCAATACTAGATATTAAAAACTTTACTCTGAAAATCTTAAGCTTGTGAGTTAAACTATCCTTCCCTATTTGAAACACTATGATTTGGATGAATCTTGTGTTGTGCTCAACTCAGTTGGTACAAGGTGAACCATGTCTCTCGATGGAAAAAGTGTAGAAGTCAAACTAATCTACATGATAAATCAATACTCCCTGATTTACAAAGGATCTAAACTAAACAAACCAAGATAGAGAAGCTAAAATTCAACCATTGTGTCGGCAAGTGTTGTAGCAACTGCAGCACCCTCCAAACTATACTCAAATTTCGGAGCCAACTATGGATCCTTTGATCAGCCGTTCCTTAGTCACTTATTGGTAAGCTCATGACCTCAAGCTCCACATTTTGATCCTAAGAGTCATTAACGTTTTTGTGTTTCTACAATATGTGTCATCTTTGAGGCATGGGGATTATCACTTGTTATGCAAACAGAAGATTGCTTTTCTTCAAGGGTAAATCTAATCAACCTCCCTTAGCATTCAAAATTTCACAATGGTTTCCTCCAGTCTCCTTCCCTCATCCAGAACTGACCATCTCCAGAAAATGGATAGTTTTGTTTCTCAGTTGTTTAGTGTGCCTTGCATCCGAAAACTGCACAAATGTGTCCTCCTAGGGCCTGATCCTGCAGTCATGTCTTGAATAGTAAAATTGTGCAATTTTTCCCCTCAGTTTCTTAGTTTGCCTTGCATCTTGAAACTGCATACATGTGTCCTCCTAGAGCCTCATCCTACAGCATTCAATTCCCGCTGAAACTATGTAGATGTGTCTCTTAGTGATCACAAGAAGGATGACATGATGGAGAACTCTCAAGGAGATAAGGAAGAAGATAAGCAGACCAAGGAACCTAAGGTATGATAGAAGATGGGGACCACATGAATATTCCATCTGATGCACAACCCTTGGAGTGTGGGTATGAAAAACAAAGTACATCTTTTGAAATTCACCTCTTAGTGTAGCTTGAAGGACTTATCATTTTCATATCATTCTTCCTTCAATGACGTGTATAGTTGCCAGCACTAAAAGTCATTCCATGTATTTCCTCTACATGTCTTGCTCCATTGTGCTTGCTCAACTAAATGTCATCTTTTGGCATGTTGATTTCTTTTTCATGCTTGTGATCTTGTTATGGTGATTTTGAAGGTTCATCTTTGTATGTTTGGGTTGTCCTAGCTATGTGAACACCTGCTGTACTCACACACAAAGTTGTAGCAATGTCGCGCAAGTGTCCTAACAGTTGTCCAAAGGTCTGTCGCAAGTGTCACACTTGTCACTTTCATCTATAGACTGTGCTATAGAGGGTCATTCTTTGCTATGTTTTCTTGGTGATCAATGTTTTAATTTTTTCAAAGTATGCAAAGTGTGTGATCACAACGTCGATTCATCAAAACTTCACTTGCCTCTGAAACTTAGCCATTTTCCTAAAAATATCTCGATAGAACAAATTCACTTCATCAGATCATGATTGAGCTACACTGCTCATTCTCAGCCCTAAGTGGTGCTGGTTTATGGTTTGGAACTGTTGAGTGTTTGAGGTTGTCCTCCAGGTTAGTTGTACTGCACAATTCCATAGGTGAGCACCCGGTCTTCCTTCCCGGAACTACGCTTAAATTACCTCACTACCTATCTGAACTGCACACTTTGTAAGAACATTCACCAGGCCTCCTTCCTACTTGTTGGAACCCCACATTGCATAGATACTTTAGTCTGCACTCCTCCCATAAATTGCATAGAGATGTCCTCCCAGTGACTTCCCTCAGTCGGTACTCAATGCTCTCAAAAACTTTGCAGTGTTGTCCTATGGTCCCTCTCATTTCCTCTCTTGTCTTCCCTCTGGAAACTAAGTAAAGGTTTTCCTCAGGGTCCCACCTTGTAGCTACCACTAGTATCCTTAACTACGCAATTCTCTCTCAGAGTGGCCTTTGTACAGTTTTCTTAGATAGTGAAGATTGTGCCCCAGAGTTCCTTGTCCAAGCCTGAGTTCTACCCTGCATAGTTTAAATGATCAGTCCTCCTCCCTGTCACTTGGAACTGTCGAGTGCATAGTTATTAGGCCCTCTCCCAGCCTGTCATTTGTCCCTAGCCCAAAACACAGAAAATAATGCATCATGCTAGACTAGGAGGTTTTGTATTTGATGTCATCCTGACATGAGTGAATTCTAGGAATAGGTAAACTCATAGATCATAGCAAGATGATGAATGGTACGAAGAAGGAGCACACATGCTAGAAAACTTACTTGCATCTAGGTGGACAAACAAAGTGCATCAAGTAGCAAGAGAAAGGAACACATGCACATAACCATCTTACAAGACGAAGACCATTGAAGACCCTACAACATGAAGCCCTGGAGAGGAGAATACAAAGAACACATGAGAGTACATTCATTACTTAGCAATGCAACAACTTAGCATGGACACCACAACTAGCCAGTGCATGTTAATAGTGTCGTGTCATGTTGTGTCATTAGTTGTCAAGGCCATATCACTATTATGGGCCATATCTGTTGTACCTAAATGTAATGTAAAGTGAAAGTCTAATGGATGCACACAAGAAGTTGAAGAGTCATGTCAGTTGAAAAACCATAGGAAGTTGAACCTTCATGACGGTAGTCCAAGAGTCACAAGGATCAAGCATCACCCTTGGCTATATATAACCTTCCCATTGTATGATCAAGGAATTTTGACCTTGGCTCCTCCCACATAGCCTTGAGAGTAGACAGTCAGATATTTAAGGAGCAAGGAGTGGCTCCAATGTCCCACTACTAGGACTAGTGATGTATGGTGTAGATAAGTGCCTTGGAACTCTTTCTTAATTTAGAATCCTATTAGGTCCAACACATTTTCACGCATGTCTTTACATGTTTGTAAGACTATTATTTCGGATTGTAATGCATGTTTGTTACACATGTACTAAGATAGTTGAACTACTTCAGTTGTTTTAGTGCTTACATTTTTGGGAATGTGTTGTATTGGTTATCACCGCTGTCAAATCCTTGTAGACTACTTTGCGGGATACTTGATAGACCATCTTTCTGTTCTAGTTATAACTACTGTCACATCCATGTGGACTGGCTCACTAGGTGGTGTACGTGTTCTCCCCTTCACTTCAGTTTTAACTGCTGCCACATTCTCTCTGGAGTATTCACCTAGGTGTTGCACAAACCTTTCTAGTTCGCATGTGTCTCTTCCTAGATGGTACTACTACCTCTCACTCTGAGGCTCACTTCACTCTCCCTCTTTGCAGTATGAGAACCTAGACACGAGGTACATTTCACACTCAGTAGGCACACTTACCTTGTTGTTTGAAGATACCAGCGTAACACTCCCACATGTTGACAGCCAGAGCCAATGCAGATCTCTATGTATATGGAATCCGACCCTTTATACAGGATGGTACTCGTACACCAAATGGTGTGAGGTCTAGTTGGGACTTTATATTGGGGAGATCCCCTTCGTTGACAAAATTCTAGCACCATCAACACAACTCAATAGAGTTGGATTCTCTTATTGTGAGTCCTCTTAATCTGTGTTTCTATGATTTGGTTAGTTGTGTCTTGTTCAATGTAGTCCAGGTTGAATTTTGTTTGTTTCAATTTCTCAACAATGTCTAATATGTCCAACAATGGTGGAAGGTATGGACAAAGGGAGTTGATATTAAATACTAGGTGAAAGCCAAGGGATGGGATGATAATGATCTTGAAAGAATTGTATCCCACAACCTTGGTGATGGTGTAAGTCTCGTATCAAAGTTTTCGAAATGTACAATAGGCTCCATTGAGACATTGTTTTTGCATATGTAACCAAACTTTATCGCCCACGTGAAACTTATGGGCCACCCAACGCTAATCATGTCATTGTTTATATCTAGCATTGGATTTGTGTAATATGTTATGAACCTACTAGAAAATGTGTTGAATGCACTCAATAAATCTAGTGGATTTGTTGACCTCAAACTGAACATGGGAATATTCTTCCCGTGTGGTTACAAAAGGCATTGCAACATCGAGGGTATGTAATGGTTGAGACCCCATGCCCATTTCAAATGGAATTTGTCTAGTCGAGCTATGGAGAGATCTATTGTGGTTGTGTTGTACATAGGGAAGACTCTCATCCCATGTTCGTGAATGCTTAGATTTGTACATGTGTAGTATGTGCATCATGATCCTATTGATGAACTCCATATGGCCATCAATCTCAGTGTGGAATTAAACTGACTTGGTGCTCTTGGTGTCAAACAATGACCAAAGTCTCAACCAAAAAATTCGTAGGAACCTACTATCCCAATCTTAGATAATGTTATGCGGGATCCCAAAATGTACCCACAATCATTCAAAGAAGTTTCTGGAAGTGGAATCTTCTATGACATGCTCAGTAGAAGGAAGGAATGACATATAGTCCAGGGAGATGGATTCCTATGGTCAACTAGGAGTGGGTAGAAGAGTATACAAGACTTTCTTCTTAATATTTGGCTTGGTAATGGCACAGGTAGTGTAGGATTAAATGCATTTTCCAACATCATCTCAAATATTTAGCCAATAAAAATACTTATGTAGTATGGCCACATTTTTCTCTGCAGCAAAGTTTCTTATGACTCGATTGTAGTGTGCCTCCCAAATAAGCCTGGAATTCTCACACGAAGGAACACAAAGGTCGCCAAGGTAGAATAATAATGCATCGTGGAGGTGGAAGTATGGAAATTTCTTGCCATCCACTAGTATCTAGTATGTGATGGTGAACTTTGGATTATTTTTGTATATTTTTAGCCATCCATAGGTCTCGTGGCCACAAGAGTTGAGAGCAATGGTCAATGCTGCAATTTGTGGCTGACTGAGGAAATCTACAACATGATTGGTGCTTACCTTCTTGTATTTGATATTCAAATGTAACTATTACAAATATGTGAACCAATTTGGATGGCAATCATTTTTCAACTTCCCTCTGCTCTGTATAAAATGCAAGGGTCAGTGATCTATGTTGATGATCTTCTCCTTCCCCAAAATGTAATGGTTCCATTTCCAGCAAGCCTACATGATGGAGTACATCCCCTTATCATACATGGGGTATTTCAAAATTCTATTGGAAAGTGTGTCATTGTGATAAGAGAACAGATGCCCTTACTGGGTGAGAACTGCACCAATAGCACAGTCAGAGGTGTCTATCTGAATTTCAAATGGTTGTTTCAAGTCTAGTAATGTGAGTACTGGTGCATAGTAGAGGCGGTGCTTCAACTCAACAAATGCCTTATGTTGGGACTTGAACCATAAAAACATTACTTTTGCATCACCCTTGGTAACTTGAATCAAATTCCAAGTGATATGAGAGCATCCAAACACAAACCTATGATAGAAATTGGCAAGGCCTAGAAAGGTTTGAATCTTTGTTAGAGTACTCAGAATTGTCCATCCCAAATGAATTGGATCTTAGCCAGATCCATGAGCACACCTTGATCATCAATGATGTAACTCATATATTACACGTAGCCCATGCCAAATGTCTATTTCTCCATGTTTCCACACAGTTTGTGTTGTCGCAGGGTTTGAAGGACCTATTGAATGTGTTTCAAGTGCTCTTCAAAACTCTTGTTGAAGATGTGGATTTCATATAGATAAATAACCACAAATGAGTTTGTGAAGAGCTACAAGACGCCATCCATCATCCTCATAAAAGTAGCATGGGAATTTATCAACCCCAAGGGCATTACTAACCATTCAAAAAGGGATTCCTTATATTTGAAGGCAGTCATCCATACATCTATGGGTCCTATTGGAACTTGGTGATATCTATACTTCAAATCGATCTTGTTGAAATACTTGGAAACCTTAAGCTAGTCCAGAAGGTCATCAGTCTGTGGGATTGGATACATGTTCATGACATTGATTTTGTTTAGTGCCCGATAATTAGTGTAGAGCCTCAATGTCCCATCCTTCTTCTATAAAAGTACAATTGGAGACTCCAGCAGAGTGAGGAGATTGGTTGGATGTGGCCATTTTACAACAACTCTTGGATCTGCTTATTGATCTCCTCATTTCCCATAATGTAGCAATGGTATATTGACCCATTGGGTAGAGGTGCTTCGGGAGTCAGATCGATCAAATGCTTGAAATGAAAGTGCAAGGGTACCCCTGTGGGTTAGGAGAAGATGTCCCTATATTATTTCATGACCTTGTCCACTTGCTTTTACTACGTGGAGGAACCCTTCCCAGGAGCCATGGATGTGGCCATGATCTTCCCCTTATTTTGAGAGTGAATCAGGAAGAAAAAAAAATTCTTGGTCTAGGAGATTATCTTACTGCATTAGTTAGCAAAGATTAGAGAGATTGTAGTAAGTGAGGCTACTTCGGGTATTATGTAAAACTTACTACCCAAATGTCAAGTGAGGATATATCTACGAACTTTGTCTCATTCTAGATGGATTTATGTAAACAACCACAATATTTAAGTACCTTATGCCACTCAAAATTATTGATACCTAGCTTGGTACAAAGGGTATGAAAAATATTTGTGAACTCTAGTGCATCTTGATCCCTTTCATGTCACAGTACAGTCCACTTTATGTACTCCTATTAATAGCTCCTGAAAAGATAGTATTATTGCTCAATTCCGCATCAGAAATAATTCCAAGTGGATGTTGTTAAAAACACTGAGGGTTCTCTCTCATCCCTATGCTCACAATAGGTTTCCCACCAATTCTTTACATGGGGGGCAACTTTAAGGAGTGCAAAAGTAATCTTCTCCCTATGGGAAAAATCATGAACCAAAAAATATCCTTCCAACAAACTTAACCATTTATCTATGGCATATGCATCTATATGGCCTTCAAATATGGTAATGTGAAATTTTACTTATACCTTAAAGGGAGTGGCACCTCCAAGGTGGTTGTTACATGATGGTGCATCACCTGTGACTATCCATCGAAGGATCTAGGAAATGTTGTCCATCATCGGGTTCCTTTGTCACTCGAGGGCTTCCTCGAGTAATATTTTGAAAGGATTTCCTACTCTGTCTTCTTTCTTTTATTTCGCCATGAGAGGTCATTAGGGTCCGTGAGGGTAGTGTTGCAAAGGTTCGATCAGCTCAATCCCTAACTCCTTATACCTCAACCTTGTTACAGACATGCACAAAACAATATATAAAGAGTAGACCACTCTAATACCATTGATCCATATTTAAGAAATAATAAAATGAAATACAAGTATAAAAATAAATGTAGAGATAAAATAGAAATATAACTTCAATTCATTAATAACAACATACTAAAAATCGTTTCCATGCAGAATGGAAATAAACTAGCTTAAGTGATGGTAGTTTATCTCTTAGAAGAGATGTGGTGGTTACATTCCTTCTGAACTGTGTTACAATGAGGCTTGAAGGCCTATTTATTAGTGAGAAATAATGAAAAACCTTAAACATCCAAAACCCTAACCCTAGGAGATGAAGCGCCAAAACTCAGTGGGCCCCATTAGCCTAAATTGGTACATCAACTTTTTGGGGCCGTAACTTTGTCATACAATCTCCATTTGACATGTACAATACCTCATTAGAAATATCTATCTAGGGAGTACAAATTTCGACTACAAAACTCACCCACGACCATTAGGTTTTCTCATTTTCTAAAGAAATGTCGTTTACGGCCTCAAAATGGCTCCAGAAGTTTAGGACCTGAAAAACTACCAAAAATAGTAAATTGTGCTATAATTAAGGAAACTAAAGTAAATAATGGTTAGTGTCCAAGTGGAATATGTAGGTGGCCATCAATATCTACCTCAATCAACAAGAGTTAGAAGTTTTATGTATCAACAGTTAGTTTTGGTATAATTCATTTACATGGAACAAAACATACATATATGGGCCCTAATATTTTCCTCGATAACTTGTGACTCAGACATGAAGTCCTAAGAATCCATAAAGGCGTTACACAGGAAAACATTTGTATGTATGACTATATGAATAAATTCAAACTATGATACAAGGATTATCTCATCGTAATTTCGAATAAGCAGCATGGACCATACAATGGGTCCATAGCATTAATGTGTTTCCTAGGAGACTAGAACAACCTTGCACCTCCTTTTGGTGCCACTAGATATTATCTTTTCTACTTCAAACATGGTTCTGTGAGACTGGTCAAGGTTGGACTAGTAGGGTTTCTTCCATCATATTTTCATTCCAAACCAAACACCTATAATAATATCATGATTGGGTGTACTCTTTAAAAATAACATGACATGGAATAAACATTTTGTAAATCATTCTTAGGTCATAGGGAAAGAAAAGTTTTGGAACAACTAATAGATGGTGGACCACCTTTTTATAGTTGATGTTATTATTGAGGAGGTTAGGAAATTATCTTCAAATTTAATTATATATTTATTTATATACTTCGAAAGGATTTTCACTTGTATTTTAGGGTATCCTTATTCTAGAAGAGGTTTCATTGTATTGATCAACATGAATTCAATATAATAGCTACCCTAAGACTCCAAGATACTATTCAAGTACAACTTTGGACATGATACAACTTTGAGGCATTATCAAGGGAATGATTACGATCAAATATGCTTTCACCCTCTCTCCGACAATATTTAGAGTCTACATGGATGACATATAGTAGTATCCTGACGGGAAGCCTCATACAAATTATGATTGCATCCTAAAAGCTATGTTAATTTTGATAGTCATTTGTGAATGCAGTGGTCCTTATTACTTACTAAGAGGTGGTCAACTATAAATGGAAAAATAATATCATGCTCTTTTGAAATGTTTTATAAATTCCTACAGATTTACAAGTGTTCTTCTACTAGGGTGACTTGGAGGTTTCCACAAACTACACATATTTGGGGGACTAGTCCATAGATCCTCATTCCAACTTGAGCCTCATTTTTCAACCTTGACTCTATGAGGACCATGCTTTCTTAGCCTTTATAAAGTGTGAATGTTTCCACTCACATTTTTAACACATCATTATAAATGTGTTCCTTGATGATACCATCATAAAATTCATAATTATTTATGTTGTTAACGATTGGGGATCATCCCATAAATTGTTACAACAATATTTTGAACAAACTTAAAAATATGTTCCTTGATGATATCACCATGAACACTAGGCTTATGTTCTATGGAAAGGGAGAAATTAGTAATTCTCTTTCATATTATTGATTACAAATGGATGATGTCTTAGGAAGTTATTGAATATAAGATTAGGGATCCTCCCTCACAACTACAAAATATTTTCAAGGTACTTGGGCTTCCCACATCAAATGTTAGGTCCTAATTATCCCTTGTACTATTTCAACTTCATGCAATTGTAGGATGGAATAATTGGTCGTCATGACTAAATCCAATGTGATTGGGTTCATGGCTCCAAGATCCAATTAAAGGTTTTCTGTGATCATCTCTTGATTAATATCCGTTGGCAAGTCCCACAATCTTATAGATATTTATAGCTGTGTTCACTATAGCATATTGAGTTTCAAGAGAATTTTATCTTTGTATGTTCAACATAATATTATATTGAGTAGAGGCTCCACTACTTATTTTCAAACTTTTGGAGCTCCCTTGTGAATAAGTTTTTCTTGGCTTTGTCTAACCTCTATTAAGATATTAGTGTTATACCCGTCATTTTATTATTTTACCTTATTGCTAGATTAGGGGATCTTGACCCAAGTTCAAAGTTAGTTGCTCCAACAACCAAAACCCTACACTTCCAGCCCTTTTGGCAACAACTTGCGTAGCACAGGTTCCAGTCTCACCCGAAGCAGTATTGGGGGATGCAAGAACAAAGTTTTTGCATCCAAAGACTAGTCTTATGTCTTTTAGTGCCTTAGATATTCTTCCACGTAGATCTAACCTTCTGATAGAGTTAAAAATCCTAATTAGGCCCTAAATAACTTCAACTCTTCATAGGACCAACCAATGGTGTTAATCAGGCCCTAACAGGATATGTATTCAACTTTCACGCAATTGAATAGGTCTTCTAGGGGTTCTAAGATCTAGATCTGCCATCGCACAGACCTATCTTCCTTATATGAGACTAACCCAAAATATATTTATATTTCATGAATATCATCCAATCATCTTATTAGCCATAAACATGTTTAGTTAACCATATTCGTGCAGAGAAAACACATTGAATTACAGAAACAATAGTGAAACTGGCATAACAAGTAGACTAATAGATCCAAGTATTTCCAACCCAAAATTAGTCTTTATTAATTAGAATCTTTTCAGTACAGACTTCAACTACCCTGCGCACTTAGCTACAGAGGTCCACGCACTCAGTTGTAGATGCTTCCAGGGCTCGGTGCACTTAGCTGCGGAGCCTTTCCTTCGCTTACTTACAAGAACAGACCTTCCTGTTTATCAAACCTTTACAACATCATTCATTCATTCATACTTCTATTCTTATCTTCTTAGTTATCTATGAGACTCACTAGGACTCAACTATTTATAGCCTTTCTAATACAATACCATGGCCCTCGGTTCATGGGTGAGTCTTCAAAATTGCCTATCACTTACCGAAACTAGGGGCTAAGGCCCATGTGACTCTTGACTAGCTATGCACTCCAGATCCATATTTTTTAGAGACTTTACGTTCTTTACAAAATTCTTTACAAAAAATGACTAAAATAATTCAATTCTACCCCTCGGGACCCCATCTGAACAGGCCCCCAACACAAAGATCGTGACTCGCCCTCGAGTCACTCAACTGGTTGTTCCACTTTCTAGTGGAGTTCGATAACTACCTTGGTCAATGCTTGAAGCTCCACAATACTTTGTTCTATTACTTGTTGTACCTCCTATACCAATTTCTCTATGGTTGGCCTATCCACTAAAAGTTGCATAGTCCGTTGGGTCTTCTTTATGGCCTTCAGCTTCTCATGAATATTTTGTGAAAGTTGGTTGGATTCCTTTGTCCAAGGCTGAAGTCAGACTCTTAGCAGGGTCTACGTTCTTTGTAACTCCTGGATCTACATCTGAATTGCCTTTCGTTTCCGCAAGCGCGAGAAGCGCTGGACTAGCGCCAATGCCTGCATAGTCGTACTGATTTCATCATATTTTTGTTGTGTTTCCCTGATCTCTATGTTCAACTATTGTGGCTTAGGGTCCTCCTGCAATGTATCCCATAGGCCCATTGCCTGATTGAATAGTTGGTCACAACCGTGGACTGTGACATCTAGTTGACCCATGGATTCTTTTATAGCTGCACCTCTTTGTTCCTGAACTTCTGATGGTGTAGTTGGTTGAAGCTTGAGCTGGAGTTCATATATCTTCATCTAGAAATGAAAACTGACTTGCCCAACCTCATCATTGGCTTCATGCACTGCACCAGTTAATTTCCTGACTTTTGTCTCAGCCTGCACATCGTCTGGGATATGCAATTCTATAACACTTTTGGAGGCTTGTTCAATTCTTGACTCTAGTTTTGCAAATCACAATTGCATTTCCTCTTTCTCCTTTAGTTCTTGTGTCTTATCCTCGTACATTTTTTCATTTTTTACTTTAAATTCATTGAGGACCACAAGGGCGCACTGCTCCCTGATCTGCAACTCATTTGAGACCTTGTAATGTAATGCATGGATGACGTGGAGCAGCAATGCGGCCACATTAAGTCCAATATCCTTGATCTGTTCTAGAATTCCATGGTATTCCTACTTATCTACTCGTAAGGATCCTTCTGGTAAAGGAATGATCCTTAAGTACAATATCTGTTCCACTTTTGGGACACTAACGCTTGCTTGAGTTAGGCTCACTTGCACCGCTTGCTTTCCCAATGCTCGCCTGCATCCTACCAGCCTGGATTTGTAGCTCTCGTAAGTCATTTTGCATACTCCCTAGTGCCTGCATATACTTTTTCTCAAAGTGCGACCATATCTTGGTTGTGGTATAATGAACCTTGTCGCTGATCTCATCTAAATGGCCCTCTGTGAGTATAAGAGGGTCCACCGGTGAATATTTATCTAATTTCTACTCCTTTCGTTGACCTATCATTGTCTCTTTGGTGTACTTATGGAATTTAAAAGGGGTGGACACCTCCCTGTCCCCATCATCGCCCTGTGCAGATAGATCCTTTTCTGTGGTATGTGGCAAAGCTGATGCTTTCTCCTTTTCTTTATGTTCCTTGTCTGCGCACTCATTTTCAATGTGCGTTGTCTCTGCAGTGGTCTTTTCAACAACTTCTTTCTTTTCTTTGCAACCTTCTCCCTATACTTAGGATTAAGGCGATAAGGCCTCTGTTTGACAGGCTTTGTGTCCAGCTTCAATGTGATCCACATAACACCCAAATCTCCAATTATTCCCTTTAAATCAGAAAACTTAATAAGATATCCTAGTACTCACGAAGTAATTCAACAACTTTGTCTACTATAGCGTCATCCCAATAATCTCCAATCTTCGTGAACTTTGGTTCTTCCTCAGTGCCAATATTTACGTTTCTTATTTTCATAGGTGCGGAGATGTTTGGTTTCTCTAATTGTGGTCCTTTTATTAGGTGATACCCTTATGTTTCTGGAATATTGAGATTCTTCGGGTCTTCTTCCTCCTCTTCAATGGTCACATTATATCATCCTAATGCATGGCATAGCTGGGTGCTCCAATCAAGTTGGGTCCATTCCATAGTTAGCTTCATCATCCTGAAGATAACCACTTTAATCTCTTGAAGCACTTTCTCAATGCTTGCAAACCTGTCCTCGAAGCTGAAAGTCAATAAGAAGCTTTCTCTCAAAAGATTCCATTCCGCACTGTCATGGTGGAGCTCTGTCTCGAGGTACCAATTCATGGGGATTGTATCCAATGTATGACAAAATATATGTATCCATTTTGGCTATTGTTCCGTCCCCCACACCATATTGCACTTTGCGAGATGATCACACAGATCATCCTTCCCACTATACTTTTAAGTCATTCTTGTATTAGCATGCCTATATTGTAGCTTCATCATTCACCTATAATCCATCCATCCAGTAAAATTCTCCTTAGGCGTGCCCCACCATCATGTAGGTGTAGTGCACAGTGCTGACTCCAATGCTTGAAACGGTGGTCTTCATGGACTTCGTGCTCAAATTCATCTAAAAACATATATATGTGAGTCAAACCATCACAATAAGGTAGCTTCCTTACCTCTGATGAAACACAGCGTAGTAACTTCATCATCATATTGCATCGCAATGTAGATACTTCATGTAAACAATTCTGCCAATGCTCTAATTCTTGATAAGAGTCAGAAGTGCATGAACTCTCCCGATCCCGTGTGATATGTCCATCTGACATTGGATTGATCCAATCTCGATCTCACACTATTATCTTGTATATTTGACCCATATCATCGTCATTTTCTACATAATCATGAACGAGTTCAGTATAGCATGCTCCTTATGTAGGATCCAGTGGCACTACAACCCTAAGTGACTTATTTTCAAAGGTAATTTTCCTCTTTTTCAAATTAATGACCCCATTCATATCAATAACTGAGTTGATTCCCAGGAGCATGGGGTAGGGATTATTGTCATCGACAATTTCTATAACTTCGAAGTCCACTAATACACTTGCACCTTCAATATCAATCGTAAATCCGTACAATCATCCCATGGGGATTATTTTCTGTTGATTCACCTTTCAGAGCTGAATAGGAGAGCACTACAGTGCGGGTCTGCCCATCCTTTCCCATGTTTGTTTTGGTAGAACATTCGCATCAAACCCCAAATCTAAAATTACCTAGTCCATTTCATAATCGCCTATCTGTGTTGTTAGCTGCATCTCATGTCCAATTCGTTCCTTATGCATACCAATATTTCTACTTGTGCGCTTCTCCGTAGGAGTCTTTTCCTTATTGGTGCACTTATTTATTAAGCTTTGCAATCCTTCAACAACGTTTTGATCATGCAGCAACTTCATACAAGTTTTCAAGAAAGTAGCTAGTATGGATGGATCTACTTCCTATGACACATTAGTCTCCAACATTTTCTCCTGACTTCCTAAGGTGGAGGCCCCAATAGAGTTCTTCTTTTGCTTCCAAGAACATCCCTTTAGCATAGTTCAAATAAAAATCGACTTCTTTCTCAACATCCTTTCGTACCCATCCCTCTTCCTCAAGCTACTTGTCTTTATTTGTGTTAGTATTTATACCACTTCTTAACACAATGTTTACGTTCTGATCCTCTTCACAGGGCTTAGCCCTCATCATCTGAATGTTCTACGTAGGTTGTTGGCATTGCGCCTTATTTTCTTACATATTTTTCATAAGGACTAGACATTCCTCTATGCTATAGACATATTTGGGAATTGCAACCCCAATCACATATGTCCATAAACCAAGGGCTTCTAAACCCCTAAAAGTGTTGTTTCATACCCTAAAAGAACAAGGTCAGCTGATTACATCATTTCCCAGAAGTTCTCCATGAAAAAATACTCAGAACTGGTCAAAACAGGACCATAAAGACTGCTCCATGCATAGGGTGCGATGCATCTCACCTATTACACATGGGGGGTGCGATGCATACTGGAAATCCCTTTTGTACAGTGCAATGAGTGACAGCAGACAAATGGCAGAAGCAGTTTGCTAGGTGGAAACCCAAAGAATCTTCTAGAAACTGCTCATATGACACTTGCCTCTTTGAATTTGCCCAGGGATGAGTAAGAGATATGAAATCTCTGAGTGAAACCAAGAACTACCAGTGAAATGACACTAATCAAAATCCCAGAAGCTGACTCACTCTCTTGTAAACATCTATATATGGATCCCTCATCCTAAAGATCCAGAGGCTGGAATTTTGTAATTTGCAAGGAAGTGATGTTGGTTTCTCTTTGAAGACATTGTTGGGTGATCTTGCTTTGTATGAGGTGAATAGGGCTTTCATGCTGGGAGGATGATGCTAGATCAGACAGCTTGGTTGTAATCCTCTCTTCTACTACTTCTATCAATAAATTTATTTGAGTTTTCCTCCATATGCTTGTATATCTCTGAATCTTGTATTTTTATATGCATTTATATGGTTAATGTACATCTGATCCTACATTGTTTATGGTTATAGATCTCTATGCTTTGATTGTATTTTGCTGCCTTGACTCTACAGCCGTTCTTTGCAGTGGGACAAGTGAGAAAGGATTGGCGAAAGCTCTATCAAGGGAGAGAGGAAACGAGAAAGGATACTTGCGAAAGACTGAGGTTGGTACTCTGTCCTTCTCTTTCATTTATCTCTCATAAAAGAAAACACAAGTAACTTTAGTTTGTTTGTTTCTAAAATAGAAACCCATCTTAGTGGGACTAGCAACTCTGAATGGACACTAGTTTTCCCAATAACAAAATGGTGACTCCATTGGGTACCAAATAGTTTGTTTGTTTTGTTACCTTTGTTTGCTTTATAAACTAGAGACGGAGCTTGAAGTCAAGCTAGCTAGCCTTCAAAGTGCTTTTGCTATGCAACTGCAAAGTAGATCAACGCTGCTTCAGTCAATCTCTGGGTTGGTTTATGAACTGAACATATAGCTTGCAATAATCCTAAGTTCCCTGGTGGTAGCTTAAATAACCTCATTAGATCAGCCCCTATACTTTTTTTTTACTGACAATCATTAGCTCAGCCTAAATCTTTGAACTTAGCTGCAAACTGTGAGTGAAAACCAAGCACAGTCTCGTCCCTGGTCCATCGCATTGTCTCTTCTTGGCAATGTGGATGCATCACACCTTCCGTGTGTTGCAAGTGAGATGTATCCATGTTTCCCTGTGTTACAGGTGCGATGATTGAGTGAGACTGTTTCTGCCTCCAGACTTTGGTTTTTTCTTCATTGTCTTCAGCTTTATTTAATAGTTTTGTTGTCTATGATCAGTATATTTCAGTTATAACCATCTTCCTTTGCATTATTTAGCCACCATCAGAAGGAACTATGAATGTTTTTTATGTATTTTTTCATCATTTACAGTTATCTTTTGCAAATAGTAGCTTAATCGAACTATCATCCTTTGATTTGAAAGTGTCGCAAGTGTCGTTTTCAGTAAAGAAAAAGAGTGTCACAAAGCATTCCTCTTTTAGATAGTTGATTACATTTTTTCCATTGTATTTGACTTGAATCATTAGTATTTCTAGTGTCGAAAGTAGTTTAAGTTCAAAATCGCAAAGTGTCGTCTTAGCCTTCCTTTTGTTTTTTGAAAAGAAAATTGTTAGTATTGTCGCTTTGAAAGAAGATAGTTCAGATCTAAAATTAGTTTTCTTTTTGTCATTCTCACATTAAGGAAACTAAAAAACAATACATGCATGTGCATTTGCATTAAGACTGCATGCTGAAGTTGATTTAGGAAAAGTGCATCTAGTGTGTCCTCTTTGCTCTATGTTGAAAGAATTTCATTTCTCTTTCCTTAGTAGCTAGGATTTTCATTGCAAAAAGAAAGTAAACGACTGTTTATCATCTTAGATTGTATATTTAGGAATTGTATATCTACATCACACGGTGAACCTTAAAGGAAAACTTCTTAAGAAAGATCAACTGTAAAATAAACTTCAATGAACATAAAAACGCTTTGGAACCTAACGCACAACATTTAGAAGTCTAGGCTAGAGACGTATCCTGGCATCGTAAAGCCTGGTAACTATCGCTTTCATCGTAGGTTTGGTGATGACTCCTCCTTGAGACAACAAGTGCTAGTATAGACTTGTGCTCCCACGTACCGTCGAGTATATATTGGGAGACCACAATAGGCTACATCCTTTATCCTTAGGAAGCTGTGTCTGCTGCCCTATCGATCGTAATGCACTGAACACAGCATTCGGGAAGATTGATTGTCGTATAGTAAAAAGTAATTTGTAGTTTTGCGATTGATTTGGTAATCCCTCTGTCTAGATTTCTCGAGTAGTCACTTTCGTCCCTTTTTAGACACCTTAAAAGAAAAGGTCCATCTGAGCACTTGTCACTTCAGGCTCATTAAAAATCGAAAGCAACTAGAGTCATCTTCAGCCTTTTCTCGACTCTTAAAAATTGAAAAGGCAAGTTGAGTCAAAGCATCATAAAATTTATTTTAATCGAAATAACATCACTATTCCCTCATTGGACTTTAGGTTGAGAAATGGAGTCTACCAATCTAAGATTTCCCCTTGGGGGAAATCCTAGTCCCTTCTCCTCTTGGGGGGATGTTGGTGCTCCACACATAGCCACATTGTCCATTCTAGGACTCACAATTGGCATGCCAGTATGGCTTTTCTCAACCTCTGTCATTCAAAACACCACAATTCCTTAGCAATCCAATCAGCAACCAGATGAAGTTTCTCCCCCACCTTCTACTTCGTTTGTTTCTCCCTACCCTTCTTTCTCTTCGCTTGGTGAAGCTAGTAACGCTAAAGAAAAAGTAACTGAAAAGAAGAAGAAAGGGAAGGAGAAGAAGAAGAAGAATCCAATAGCCAATGGGGGAAACTATACATCATCTGGCAGAAATCCACACACTGCACCATCCAAACCTAAATCTCCATGCGTCATTTGCAAAGGAGACCACTATCATCGAGATTGTCCCTACATCCCACGGATCTTGAGGGACTGGTCTCCCTGCTTGCACAATCCGGTGTCTTCAACCGCTGATGATCATGTTGAGAGCACACTGTCAACTAGTGAAAACAAAGTCAATGGAAAAAAAGGAAGATCCAAATTTCCTTGTAGACTATGTGAACGCAATCATGCCCTCCACTATTGCTCCTTCCTAGATGAAGCTAAGAGAGTCTTGGATAACCCTCTTGCTTCACCACAATGACTTCCTCCTGAATACAAAAAATTCTTGCTGAGTCCATCGCTAGTTGAAAATCTGATTGACACACCATTGCTGTCGGTCGAAGCACCTATCATTGAAGATAGACCCTTTGAGTCCACACCGGACCAAAGTCAATAGGTCGAGACAGTAGTCGACCCAATCTTGTCTTGAGAGGGTCCACCTTCAGAAGATATTGTCACCAAGGAGAATGAGAATGACGTCGTTCAAATTCTCTTCGTAAACACAGACTCCGATGAACATGGGGGCAATCTATCCATTCCTTTATCGCAGGAAGGAAGTTCGTCAGAGATTTACCCGACCATTTATTCAGTCCCACCTCCAAGCAATCTAGTTGTTTCCTTCTATTGGAATCTACTAGGCAGACCCTGCCTACCATCTAATGTACCATTCTGAATCATAGTACAAGCTTACAGAATGATCATGGTTGGTACTATCATAGATGAAGGGGCTTCTATGAGTATCCTTTCCTCAGCTGCTTGGAAAACGCTTGGTTCACCATCGCTTCTGCTTAAGATTTGAAATTTGACAGGCTTCAACAAAGGAAATAGTCAACCATTAGAGATCCTTCCAAATTTGCCTATAACTTTGAGAAGGAAAACTGTTCATCTAAACGTGATGGTAGTCCAAGGACCTCTAGATTACAATATACTCCTTGGGTGTGACTACATTTATAGTATGGGAGCTATTGTTTCCTCACTCTTCCGAGTGATGTGTTTTCAACATGAAGGCAGACTGGTCCACCTAGTTGATCAGCTTTCATTCCCTGGTTCAAACACAGCTATTAGTCAAATGCCATCCATAACTGGTCTTTTTAAACAAGGAATGTATAATCAATCTCCAGTCCATCCACTTGATGATCGCGAGTGATTCAGTGATTGTGACTGAAACCCAAGAGGCATGCGCCTTGGTATGCTTTGGCAAGAAATCCCCAGATATAAGGAAGGTTTCTGCATAGGAATATGACTAGTCTGATACCCCTGTCTGTCTAGGAAAATGGATTTGGACTGGAAAAAGATTCCCTCGTCAAAGGTTATGTGATTGCCATTGACAATAGTCACCTTTATCCATTTTGATGGACATCGCTAAGGAAGTTTTTTGTCTGCGACGCGGATGTAACAATCTTGCTAATGCGAGAACTTCCATATGGTGACCCGGAAACTCTAATTTATACCTGGGGGCATGAAGACCTTTTTCCATGCAAGTGAAAAGTGACCATTTATTTTCTTAGCTTGTAGACTCTTAACCCTTTAAACTAGTAGGTTGGTCGTTCCTAGCTTTCATAACGAAAGGCTCCAGGAGTAATGTTGCGCATGGGGCAAGCTCCCTAAAAAATGAACCTACTGATGAAACATCCTTATTATATGAATGACACGAGTAGTTTTACGCAAAGTTCAAGCTCATTAAAAAATAAACCTCGCGATGAGTAGTTTTATGCAAAGTTTAAGCTCATTAAAAATAAACCTCGCCACGAGCAATTTTACTCAAAGTTCAAGCTCATTAAGAAATAAACCTCGCCATGAGTAGTTTTACATGAAGTTCAAGCTCGTTAAAAAATAAACCTAGTAATGAGCAAGTGTTCCCATAGAGTTCAAGCTCATTAAAAGTGAACCCCACCTTCGGTAAATAACCATTGCGATCACATAATTATTAGCTTTTGAACCTTGGTCATGTTCTTACCATCACCTCCACTCTTTTTTAGCTGATCATACGCCTCCATTTGATTGTTTACCCTTTTGAGAAACAGCTGCGACGAGTGATTCTATTAGCCACCTTCTTTACACTGCCAAGATTGAAAAGTTCCAAACCTTACCTACAACCAGTTGCTATGCAAAAACATCAATCGTTCCTCAAAAAATGAGTCTCCTTTAAGCTCTTTTCATCCGACTCGTAAAATATGAAAATATTGCCGAGAAATTGGCCTCTCTAGCTCATTAAAGTGATCGGAAGTGCCATCCCTCCAATAGATTTTAATCTTTTTGGACCTGAGGGATTATTACACAAAAGGATTGAGCGCTTGTCTTGTTCGGCTCGTTAAAACTATCAAAAGGTCATCCCTTTAGTATTATTTTATACTTTTTCAAACTTACGGAATTACATTACAAAAAAGGACCACTGGAGTTACCTTTCTGTCCCTTTTGGACTCTCTAAAACTAAAAAGGATCGAGTTATCTTTATCATTAAAATCATTAAAACAATAGTGACAAACTTGTCCATGCAGATAAGAGTGAGTTTCACTGTGGCTAGGCTCGTTAAAACATAGCGACAAGTTTTCCTGATGGGCAAATTATAGAACAAGCATATGTTATCCTCCTCAAGCTTGACAAAAATAAAGAGGTACTGGTCAGCAATGACTGGGGAAAAATGGGAAGAAAAATTGAATAGCTTCATTCGTAGCAAGTCGCTCTTGAACATGACACTTTCACTTCGTCATCATGATTGAGTCGGCTTGGGTTATTTCATTCACTGGGCATATCACCATTGGTCCACTGTACCATCCATTTTTAGGGTTAATGCTACTAATCCATTTAAGTGTTGTCAATATGTTCAAGAGAAGTTGCTTATAGAATTCACCAAGCTAGCTAACATCTCATTTATTGCAATACCTTCACTCTCCATTTTTCATGACTTCCACCCTGAACCTTGTATCATCAGATCGTTTTCACCTCCACAAAATCATTTGCTCCATTCCATGTCATAGATGTCGGATTCATTAAGGCCCTCCTACGATGGGCCACTTCTTGTTGACATCAACTCATTATCCAACAAGTTGACTTAGGGACAACCCTTTCAGTACCTTGAAGCTTGCATGCCTCAATGGCATGTTTCTCACTTCTGGCGAGAGGTTTACATCAATGGCCTTCGACTGAAAGATTTTATGTGGTGTTCGACACCAACTCATGCATTCACACCACATGAATTGTATTGCAGTACCTTCAGGGTCATTATCATTATCGGTGATTCCTCTCACTCCTGTTAACATCTTACATCATTCGCTGGTAATCAGGCGATGTCTTTCCATGTTCGACATCAGAACATCTTTTCACATGGATTAGCTTGTACTTCGGGGGAAGACTGAATGAGTTTGAAGACCCCAGATCTAGTTTCATCCATACAGGCTACGATATATTTAGGAAAATAAGGACATCAAATGTACATCACAACTGCACAGATAATCTTCCAAACTAAAGGATGATGGCTCGACCAGAATCATCAGTCTGCCACATAGACAGTTGTCTATCTTATGTACATAAATATGAATTTATAAAGCTGAGCATGGGAATGCCCGCCTCAACTAGATCATGAAAATATTGTGAAGATAATGTATTATTTTGTATCTTATTACAGGTCACCTTCCAGTTTGAAAAACCTCGAATCCTCATTATAAAACATTTCACCCGACATCAAAGGATTTATGACCTCATGCTTTAGGGGGCAACTGTTATAGACATATTTGGGCACTGTAACCCCAATCACATATGTCCATAAAACAAGGGCTCCTAAACCCCGAAAAGTGTTGTTTCATACCGTAAAGGAACTAGGTCAGTTGATTACATCATCTCCCTGAAGTTCTCCATGAAAAACTACTCAAAACTAGTCAAAACGGGACCACACAGACTGCTCCATGCATAGGGTGAGATGCATCTCACCTATTACACATGGGGGGGGGGTGATGCATACTGGAAAGCCCTTCTGTACAGTGCGATGAGTGAGAGCAGACAGATGATAGAAGTAGTTTGCTAGGTGGAAACCCAAAGAATCTTCTAGAAACTGCTCATATGACACTTGCCTCACTGAATTCGCCCAGGGATGAGTAAGAGATCTCAAATCTCCAAGTGGAACCAAGAACTACAAGTGAAATGACACTAATCAAAATCCTAGAAGCTAACTCACTCTCGTGTAAACATCTATATATGGATCCCTCATCTTAAAGATCCAGAGGCTGGAATTTTGTAATTTGCAAGGAAGTGTTGTTGGTTTCTCTTTGAAGACATTGTTGGATGATCTTGCTTTGTATAAGGTGAAGAGGGCTTTCATGCTGGGAGGATGATGCTGGATTAGACAGCTTGGTTGTAATCCTCTCTTCTACTACTTCTATTAATAAAGCTATTTGAGTTCTCCTCCATATGCTTGTATATCTTTGAATCTTGTATTTGTATATGCATTTATATGGTTAACGTACATCTGATCCTACATTGTATATGGTTATGGATCTCTATGCTTTGATGGTATTTTGTTGCCTTGACTCTATAGGTGTTCTTTGAAGTGGGACAAGTGAGAAAGGAGTGGCGAAAGCTCTATCAAGGGAGAGAGGAAATGAGCAAAGAGACTAGCGAAAGATTGAGGTTGGTACTCTCTACTTCCCTCTCATCTATCTCTCATAGAGGAAAACACGAGTAACTTTAGTTTGTTTGTTTCTAAGACAGCTACCAGTCTTAGTGGGAGTAGAAGCTCTAAATGGACACTAGTTTTCCGGATAACACTCTATGACATCATCAAACTGTCGAAAATACTAACACGACGGATGCGTGGGGTCTGGACAATCACATGTGAAGTGCCCTACTTCACCATAATTATAGCAAATTATATGTCCACGCACTCGCCCTGTTCCAACACCTCTTCCTCATCCTCAAGCTTGGAATCCTCCACATGCTACTCCTGAACCTTGATCCTAAGGTCGTATTGTTTCTTGCATACATTAAGTAGGAGTTCCTTCCATCATTAGTTCATACCTTCGACAATGGTGCTCATCATGGCCCACTGATTTACACAAATTGCAAAATAGTTGTTGGGGCGTTTTAACAAACTTTTGTAGTAAGTGGCAGTTATCCATCTCATGTTTCCAGTGACTTGACAATTGGTGCACCATATCACAACTTCCTTGCTTGGCCCAGCTGGGGCTTCTAGCTTCAGGGGGGTTGGCGCCCCCCCCATAAGATAATTCACTTATACTTGATAATGATCTTTATCATGCCTGTGGCCCTTGCACTTCAAGCACCAAATCTTTGTGTGCACTTTTCTCTTAGTCTCGTTCTCGTTCTTTAAACTCTATAATTATATGTACAGGATTTATAACTGCGAGTGGATCTATTGTACGCTGAGGTTCGTAGCGTGAATAGGTGATGCGTGCAACCTCATCGCAATATATAAGGCTTCTGCTCACATTTCTATATTATGCTGTGACAGAGGTATTCTTATGTGTGGTAAAAGTGATGTTATAAACTAGTCGCAATGCTGGGTATCTGATATTTGCATGTTAGGCTGCCTAATCTGGCACTTCAACCTCCGATCAAAGTCCCAAGGTCTCTCATCGAATCTCATTTGGATCTCTTTAAATTCAATTACTAACTGCACCTCAGATTTAGGCTTACTAAATTCTTTGTTCATAGTTATCCAAGTTTTTGCTCACGATCATTGGGGATTATCAGTGTAATACTTAATGTACTAGGTTAGTACATGATCCTGAAAGGTGGTAACTAACTGCGCCTTCTTTATATTATCATCGGTGACTTGTTGCACTATCCATACAACGTTTGCAACAAACAAGAATTTCTCCTAATATTCACTTCATATTCCTTTGAAGATTGACATCTTCATTATGTTTGCCATAATGAATGGTGGAGTTGGACATGGATGTGTATGTGAAGGTGTATGCGGTGGAGGTGGAGGTGAAGTAGATGGATGAGATATCCTCTGGAGACCCTGAGTTATTAACTGAACAGTGCTTCGTGGTGTACTTATCATCGCCCCTTCATCGTCTCGTGAAGGAGTTTCAATCAATGGACTATACTCTAGACCTGATCTGTTATTACTTCTAAAGAATCTTCTACTTCGCATAGCTCCAAACATTAAGGTAATAGAATTACCCACTTTTTACACAACAACATTTTAATCCATGTATTTAATGATCTTAAGTACTTACCTCGTGGTCCTTTGAAGAATCTTCGCTCTGCTTCACTATAGCTAACTGAGGTGTCAACTACAAATTCAGTAACATATCGTCCTAGAATTCGATCAAGCCAATGATCGACAACCCATGTGATCTTGTTTTCAGATGCCTCTAGTGATCACACAAATTCTGGAGTCTACACTATAGGAATATCGAGCTTCCACCTCCCTTGACTATCTTCCAACTTAGCTAAGCACTCATATAATCTGCATGGAAAAGTGAAAAATAAAATTTTGTGTATTTTTGTATACAGATATCTATTTAACCAAACGTCCTTTGACAGATGTGGATTCCTCTTTTCCTGAACAGCAAACTCGTGAATCTTCTGATCTAACCACCTTTCAAACTCTTTCTTAGTTAGATTCTAATGATGGGACATCACACATCTCTTAAGCAGATCCTGGTCTTGGAAATAGAACCATTTGTTGGATTACGGGTTCCTGACCCAGGTTCGAAGTTAGTTGCACCAACCAACAAAACCCTACACTACTATCCATTTCGGTAGCAACCTACATAGCGCAGGTCGTAGTCTCACCCGAGGTAGTATTGCGGGATGCAAGAACCAAGTTTCTGCATCCAGAGACTAGTGTGATGTCTTCCAGTGCCTTAGATCTACTTCCACATAGATCTAAACTTTTGATAGAGTTAAAAATCCTAATTTGACTCTAAATACCTTCAACTCTTGATGGGACTAGCCAATGGCATTAATTAGGGCCTAACAAGATATGTCTTCTACTTTTGCATAGCTGAACAGGTCTTATAGGGCTTCTGAGATCTATATTTGATGTTGTGCATACATATCTTCCTTATCCAAAACTAGCCCAAAATAGATTTAGATATCCGTGAATATCATTCAGTCATCTTATTAGGCATAAACATGTTCAGTTAATGAGATTCGCGCGGAGAAAACACATTGAATTATAGAAACAATAGTGAAAGTTACATAACAATAAAAGAGATAGATGGAAGTTTTTCCAACCCAAAATCATTCTTTATTAATCAGAATATTTTCAATACAGACTTCAACTACCCTGCTCACTCAACTGCATGGGTCGACACACTCAGCTCTGGACTCTTTGAGGCCTCCGTGCACTCAGCTGCGGAGCCTTTCCTTCACTTACAGGAAAAACCTTCGTGACTATCAAACATTTACAACATCATTCATTCATTCATACTTCTATTCTTATCTTCTTAGTTATCTCTAAGACTCGCTAGGACTAAACTTTTTATAGCCTTTCTAATACAATACCATGGCCCTTGGCTCATGGGTGAATCTTCAAAACTGCCTATCACTTACCCAAACTAGGGACTAATGCCCTTGTGACTCTTGACTAGCTACATGCTCTGCATCCATATTTTGTGAAGAATTTACATTAGTTAAAAAATTATTTACAAAAAAGGACTAAATTAATTCAATTATACCCCTGGGGACCCCATCCCAACACTTATTTAAACTATGAATCATAATCAACACCAACATAAATTTGTACTTCTTAAATAAGGTTTACCATATATCAGTGATATGGTATTTTTCCTGCCACTTAAGCAACATATACCTCACGCCTAATAGGCTTTAGCTTCCTACCTATGCCATGCAAAATATTTCTATTGGATCTATTTGATTAGGAAGAATTCTACAAAGAAATTTCACCCAAGCATTAAGAGCCATGTATCTATTCCTAAAGGTTTCCATTTAGGATATAGATTTGAGTTCATCACTATCTGTAATAAGTATGGGTCTTATGATTTAGCCATATCCATGGAAAAAAACATAAATACATAGGCCCAAACATGTTCCTTTAGAGCTGATGCACAAGATCCTATATTTCTGTAAAGTCCATATCGAAAAAAATAATTTTACAGATGAGTATGAGAATAACTTTGATTGCTTATGTACCTTGAATGAATCTATTTATTAGTAATTGAGACAAGGAATCAATATTTAAATATCAAATACCATGGAATGGGACATTATGATTATTATTTCTCCTAGATGAAATGAATAATATTAACAAGTTATGTTTGGTAATTTGAAGAGTTATCATTTTCCATGGTTCTACACATCCATTATGTATGGTCTAGGGAACATGATTCTTCTTAAGATTATGTCTAAAGAATCCAAAACAATAATTTGTACCTAAAACATTGAATTAGGATATGACTAGGAGTTTGACATTTTATGTACTAGGAATAGGTCTTGTGGTCTAGACCATTGTTTATAACCAAAGCCTAGAGACAAAGGCCCTAAGTCATTCCTCTAAGGTTCATGTCCAATGCTTATCTTCAAACGGAAATAATTGTACTTACTAGTGGTATATGGGAATATCATAAATGATTTTTATGTAAGAGTTTGTAGGTTTCTATGGTAAGAATTTTGATTTTGAGAACTCGGAGCATCCATAGTATTCATTTTTAAGATTCATTGTTTTGATTCAATACCATGACTCATCATTAGGGAAAATTTGCAAAGAGGAGAAGAGGAAGGATGAGATAAATATAGTAGGAAAGAACGGAAGAAGGAAAAGAGCCAATGAGTAGACCTAACCAAAATAAATGAAAAAACAAGACATAAATTATTATTTAAAAAAAAAATATTTTTATTTTCAATTATATTTTTGTTGTTCTATTACATATCAAATTAGATTTTTGTTGTTAAATTTAATATCCAATTATATTTTTAAAAGTCAATAGTATTAATGTTAATTTAATAATATAAATTGTTGAAGTTAATTTATAAAATTAACTTTATTTTATTTATAAAATGGAATTTTATAATTAGCTAATTAGAATTTTTATGGATATATTCTATTATATTGTTTTATTAAGAATAATAAAAGACAACATAGGTAAGTAATAATATTGTATTATTAGTATAAATTATAATGTTAACAATAATAATGTTTATTACTATGATTAACAAGATAATTAATGTTACCAGTAATAAAAGTATTATTATTAATCTATGGAACTCAAATAATTTTGATTAGTAGAATGATAAGGGAGAATTAAAAAGTAAGGGAAAAAAATGAAAGTGGATCATAAGGAGGGGGTGGGGGTGATACATAGTAAAGGGAAGAGATTAATTATAAGGGGGGGATGATGGAAAAGTTGTAGGAAGAGGGTAAAGGGGAAGGAGTGAAAGGGGTCTAGAGAAAATGAGTGCACAAAGGTAGGGGTAGAGGTCAGGAGAGGGGAGACAAGTAACTTAATGGGGAGAGGGAGGTGAAAAAGTATGTTCCTTTGAGAGTAAGGGGATCCAATTCTTGCTTACTTCATGTTCGTTTGAGAGTAAGGGGATCCAATTCGTTCTTACTTCTAAATCTCCATCACTATTAATATTGTGAGGATGTTTTATAATCACGGGCTTCCCACATTTTCTGTTTATATTTACGGCTTTCATTAGAGATAACTTTGGTGCTTTCAAGACATATATGGTGACAATTTTTTTCTGAATGCTCTAGCAGGGCTGAGGATTGAGTTATTACATTTTTTATGTCTGCACCATGTTGTTTTAGTCTAATTTTGAATGACCTTCCTATCTCACTAATGGAACACTTTCGACATGAAAATATGACTTTATAGACTCCCTTCTCTTGGAGGTGATAAGGGCTATCTTTGACATATTTCATTCTTTGTCTAATGGTTAGCAATGACTTGAAAGAGGTTTCAATGTCCTTTTTGAGAAACCTAGCCAGCTTGTCAATGACTCATTGAATGTACGAAAGATATGTCCTCATGCTAGTAACATGGGTGTTATGTACGAAAGATATGTCCTCATGCTAGTAACATGGGTGTTTGTTATAGTTTGCTTGCCTTTATTTATGGGTCTTGCTTTATTAATGTTTTTGATGATTTCCAACTTTTTGTATATATGACTTAGGTCAATTTGTTTAGTAGTATGAACCGAGGACATGGCTCTTAATTATTCGAAGGAAAATGGATCATGGAAGGGGTCCAATATCATAATTACTATTTCTAGGTTATTAGAAGATCATTAAAAGGTCATGTGTTGTGATTTGAGTTATTATTCTACTCAGATTCTTACAAGCCTCATGTAGGGACTAATGTAATTGCTTCATCTTTCAACCATGTTTACAACCTCATTAACTATAACTAATGCTCAGAAATTCCATAGAGTGTTCCTTTATCATCATCAAATAAAGTGACTTCAACATTAGATTGACGAAGATAACATCAGGCTCTTAGCATTAATTACACTACTTACAATGAAGATTATGAGTGTGTCATTGTGATTTTTCTTTAGACAACACCGCATTGCTTTAATCATTAGTTGGTGAATAAAGCATGGTTGGTTTTACATTAGACTAATCTTTTCGTTATGAGAGTGATTATAACAAAATTGAACAAGTTTTTTTTTTATCAAGTGAAGGCATGCATGTGTTTTGATTATGTGACATCACACATGCATTTCATTCAAATTAGAGTCAATATGTTTGTAGGAGGGTACTACATGTGGCAACTTTAAATTCCATAGGAGCCTACTTATATTTATTAACATAAATCGATCCCCTTTACGTGTCATCTCTCATTTTATGTGTCTATTTCCAAGCTAGCATTGGAATAAATCTGGGAGCCAGTAGATCATAACTAGTTTATCAATTTGTTTTTGATTATATATATATTTTATGGAATGTAACAATATATTATACATAATTATAAATTATGAAATTCCATTTTATATATATATATATATAATTCTTATTTTCTAGTTCTTTGGTTATTTGTTATTTGCAAAATACATTGCTAGTGTTTTCTATAAATTTTTCATTAAAAAAAACATTTTAATTATAATAACTTAAATTAACTTTTAAAAATAAATAAAACAATTCTTAGAAATACAAAAGCTATACTAATATTATTTTGTTCAACAGATTTATATCAATTTTTCTATATTGGTATTTAAATACTTGAAGTCATTTGTACTCTTTATAAAAAATAAATAAAAATTAATAGTAAAAAAAGATAAATTTATTTTTTTAATTAAATAAAAACTCAATATAGTGACACCCAAAATATCAGTGAGGAAGGAACAAATGAATATAGACAATGTTCACAACATATTAAAACACTCTCTTCAACACTGGTAAGATTACTATAACCGGGTGATCAATAATCACAATTTATGCAGGAAATACCGTAAACTAGATGGCTTTTTCAATGACGATAACTAGCTTGCATTTTGGGTTTTTAAAAGCAATCTATCCTGGTTCCTATAACTGTCCCACTCTATATATATTTAATTGCAGTACATAGAATTGTATTGGTAGTCGAAGAATCAGTTCTATAGTGCGCTAATTACCATTCAAAATATTTCGTGTCAAAAGTTTATTGTCCGGGCTGACATGTCCCACTCTGCTTAATAGTTAAAAGTCTCAGCTCTACGTCTGCACTGATCCTTCAAAATATCTATATGGTTCTTTATTGTTCGGGATGCCCATTTCTTTGACAACCATACTATGCTAAAACCACCAGGAACGGTCCAGAAACTGGCAGTCTACAACGGGTCCCAACTCTTTGACACAAATTCTTTGTTTATTTCCCGAGTGATAAAAAATGCAGACACAGATAGATCAGCTCAGCCGGCCCATCTGATAAAAGTGTCCCAACGATATTACTTAATCCTCGGTTTATTCTCCATGTGGGGAAAATGAGAGCGATATAGATAGCTTTGCCCGGTCTATCAATTGGTCAGATAAGGTCGCAAGCTCTTCTGGAACATGAGATCTAGTATGATTCTCTACTAAAGGAGACTCCTTCACCATGAGCCAAGCAATTAGCCACTCTGTCCAAACCAATTGGAATTTGGGTTACCATGCAATCCTTTCTCGCTGAATTTACGTTAGCTCTTTTGAAGACCATCAGATTCATGGATATTTCTGAAATCTGCAATCAAACATGCTTTATGCGTCTTTAGGCTGAACTTTCTCTCAACTCAGATTCAACAATATATCTGAAATCTGTAATCGACATAACGATGCCTCTTTAGGCTGAACTTATGTCGCTCTCTTCTGAGATGCGTTTCCATTGGAATGAGAAATTGAGACTGCTCGGTAATTATAATGAATCAGTTTTTTAGGTTACGTTCAGCAGCAAACTCTGCAGGATTTGATCCTTTAAAGATCGTAGGCGTGGCCGCAAGACTAAGTAGCGAACGAGGTTCGTAGAGATCTGCAGCGATACGCTACCGCAGTGGACCAGTCATAGGAATGTCCGCAGACATCGATAACTAAAGTTACGATGATTATTCTTCTTGCCTCGCTCTGTGCTGTCATAACTCTAGTTGGGCTAGCTTAAGTCATTCCGTGGGGTTACATTTGGAGGTCATGCCAGAGTCATATGGCTGCCCAACTGGGTAACACTGGCATGAAAGAGAAATTCATACCAGCGATCCCCTCAATCATTTATGGAAAATCAACCCTACAGCTCACAGGGTTATCCATTGCAACGGATTGCGCTATCTGCACGGCAGAATTCATGGAAGGTGAGGGTGTAAGGGCGTTGCCAAAATGTAATCATGGCTTCCATATGGAATGTATAGACAACTGGCTTCGTTCTCACTCTTCGTGCCCTACATGGAGACATTGTCTTCGTATTCAGGGCTATAAAAACATGGCAGACCACATTCATCGCATCAAATCAAATGTCCATGAAGAGCAGACTCATAAGCGGGTATCTCAAGAATCTCGTGAAATCTTAGATATAGAAGCTGGAATTAAACAATAGGTAGATTAACCAAATGGAGGGGACAGTAACATTCATGTAATGTTTGAAATAAACACGATCATATTCATAGAAAAACTGTGATCAGTTCACATTGTTTGTTCATTATAATGAAAGGGCAATTTATACTCAGATCACACCAGTGATACTGTATTACAGTATAATATAAGGTACATTCACAAAATTTTCCATACAATTTGAAAGCACATCGGGCGTTGCTTAGAAAAATTACACAGCATACGGCGGCCAATCTTTGAAGGTAAATCTAATTAAGAGTCCAAGTCTACTGTAAATTGCGATTGAGTATACCTCAGAGATCGAATATACTTTGAAAATGTTTTGTAATGAGGAATTAATACATAATATAGAATATCTTTAAAGGTTAAATACACTTTTCTAAGATTGAATATACTTTTTTTCTTTGAGGAATTAGTACATGACATATAGAATATCATTAATATCTTTTAGATGGAAGAATTAATATACATGATGTAGAATATTTTTCATGGGAGAATCCATACATGACAGAATTATTAATACATGATCTAGAATATAATAAATACATCATAGAATATCATTAATATCTTTTTATGGAAGAATTAATACATGACGTAGAAGAGGCGTTGTTTATTTCAGTTTTAAATTGTTTTGGAAATAAAAAATTATTAGAATCTCAACATATTTTTTTCACAAAAAATATGAGTGTTTTTATTAAAGAAATGGATTAATTACCATCAAATACTTTAAGAAATTCAAAATCTTGAAACTTATAATAATAACTAGAATTTCCAAAAAATTCGATGATATAGAATTAGAGAAGAATTAATTCATGGTACAATATGATCAGATCTAGATCTGGCCCCTAGGTGAAAACGTCATTTTTTAGCCTCTGGATATATGTTTGCATGGATCTTTGTTTCGAATAGATTCTTAATTAAGGGGGATTTGGTTCTGAATTGTTGAAGAAGAACATTTATGTTGGATTTCAGCATGGCATGCGTATGTGGACTTTGCTTGCACACTGCTTATCATATCATATTATGATGCATTTCACTCACATTTTCTCAAATATTTGGACCTCATAAACATTACCTTTGCGTGCTTAGCCAATCTTCTACATGCTTACACTCTAGTTTTACATCGAGCAGCAAATAAGAATGAAGAGTGATTATCTCATTAGCGAACCAAGGAAGAATTGAACTTGTGTTATTGATAAAAATGGAAAGACAAAATTGGAATGAAAATTACACACTAAAAACTAGCATCTTATAGGTGAGGAAGCTACATCTAGAGACTACCCAAGCATAACGCTCTATCTCCTTAATCATAAAATCAGATATATATAAGTTTACATTCAATTCCGGGAGATTAAAACCATCTCCCAGAAAATAGGAACTTACTCTAATCTAGGACAGACACAACCGTGGGAAAAAATCTCTACACTAAAGTCAACTCTCCCCCTTAGTGGAGAAAGGATTCACTTGCACATCTAACATCCCCCTAAAAAATTCAAATTTAGCCCTCCCAAGAGGCTTGGTAAAGGTATCAACTGCATTTTCACAAGTGTTACAATATTTAATAAAAATCTTGTTGGAGCGAACCTTTTCTCTAACAAAGTGAAATTGAGTATTTATGTGTTTTGTGTTTTTATGAAAAACATGATTATTTTCCATCTTGATTGAACTTTGGTTGTCACATTTGATCACCGTAGCACCATTTTGTTCTTCTCTGGTATCATCAAGTGGTCTCCTCAACCAAATTGCTTCACAAGTGGCTGCACATATAACTTGATACCTTGTTTCTGCTAATGATAAAGATACAATACTAAATTTTTACTACTCCAAGAAATGACCCCAGACCCAATATTGAAAGCATACTCAGTTATAGATATTTTATCGTCAAAATCTCCACCCAAATCTGAATCTAAATATCTTGTCACGATAACATAAAAAAAATCAGTGTATTTAATGCCAAAATTTATGGTTCTTTGAAGATACCTCAGGACACCTTTTGCTTCAACCAATGATTTTCAAGAGGTCTTTTCATGAAATGACTCAACACACTGACTGAATATGCTAAGTCAAGTCTGGTTGTAGTCAAATAAATCAAACTTCCAATAAGTTGTATGTAAAATGTAGCATCCACCTCTTTAGAACCATCATCATTACGAATTTGAACATTCTATTGTATAGGTACTAAAGAAACTTTATACTGATCCATTCTGAATTTCTTTAGTAATTCCCTGACATACTTCCCTTGGGTAACAAAATTCTAGCCAGAGTCCCTCCAAACTTCAAGACCAAAATAATAATGCAATTCTTCAAGGTCTTTCATTTCGAATACCTATGACATATACGCTTTAATTTCTTCAACCAATTCATTAGAATTTCCAATAACAATCAAATCATCAATGTATAAGCAAATGAGCACAATGTGCTCCTTTGAATCAAATCTGGTATACATATTTGGGTCATTTTTACTTCTCTTATAACAATGTTTTAAGAAGAAAGAGTCTATCTTTTCATATCAATATCTGGGAGCCTGTTTCAATCCATACAATGCCTTCTTTAATTTACATACAAAGTTTTTTTGCCCCTTTTTAAAAAACCCTTCTCATTGTGTTAAATATATCTCTTCTTTCAACTTTCCATTTAGGAAAGCAAAGTTCATATCTTGTTGGTGTAGGCTCCAATGGTACTTAGTAGCTAGAGCTATTAATGTTCTAATGGTGTTTAACTTAGCTACATGAGAAAAAGTCTCCTCGTAATCAATTCCTTTTTTATGTGAATACCCTTTCGCCACCAACCTAGCTTTATACTTGTCTACACTACCATCATCTTTAAACTTAGGATTAAATAGCCATTTACAACCTATGAGATCTTTTCCTTTTGGTAGTTCAACTAATTACCAAGTTTCATTTTTAATTATGGACTCATACTCTTCTTTTATAGCTGACCTCCATTCATCAGATTGATTTTTTTCATTATAATTCATGCTCTCAAAAAAAATTAAAATTCTATTCATAAGAGCATAATCTTTGTACCTTGTAGGTAAGTGAGTTTTCCTACCTGATCTCTTGTGTAATGAGTTTGCCTCAATTTTTTCCATTGTGATTTAGTGCTCACCTCTGAATGGACTTTGACTGCTGAATGTATCCACATCACTAGGTTCCTCTTTTCGTTGTTGTTGCCATTGTAAATGACTATCTTTGGCTTCATCATTATTGTCATCAATCAATAAAGGCATGTGCCACTCATCATAACTTCTTTCTTTGTTCCATTCATCATCCTGTTTGTGAAAGATAACATCTATACTCACAAACACCTTGTGTGTAGATCGATTAAAGAACTTATATGCTTTGAAATTAGAACGATACCCTAAAAATATGCACTTTATAGCTCTAACATCCAATTTCTTCCTATTTTTCGAAGGAATGTGTGCAAAATTTTTAGAGGCAAATACTCTTAAGTTATGGACTACAGGTTTGAAACCATACAAAGCCTCAAATGGAGTATTGAGATCAAGACACCTAGTTAGACTTCTATTCTTTAAGAACTGCATTGCTAATTTCTTTTTCCCAAAAACCATTGGATAGGTTCTTCCCTTTTATCATGTTGGGTGCACACTGCACTAGATTTTTGTTCTTCCTCTCTGCAACCCCATTCTGTTGTGGAGTGTGGAGTACTATAAACTGTTGTGCTATCCCATGATCTCTCCAATATTTGATGAAGTTTCCAAGCCTGTAATCTCCCCCTTGATCTAAGTGGAGAATTTTCATGACTTTCCCTATCTGCTTTTCAACCATATTTCTGAATTCTTTAAAATATTCAAGAGCATGAATTATCCCTCTAAGAAAGTATACCTAAGAATATCTTGTGCAATCATCAACAAATAGCAAAAAATAATAAGCTCCACCTAAGGACCTTATCTACATGGATCTACATATATCAAAATGCAAAAGTTTGTGCAATCATCAAGAAATAGCAAAAAATAATAAGCTCCACCTAAGGACCTTATCTATATGGGTCTATATATATTAATATGCACAAGTTCGAGTATATCTTTCTTTCTCTTATTTAAACTAGATGGAAATTCATCCTTGTGCATTTTCCCAAGTCCACAATCTTTACAATCAATATGTTCATTCTTTAAAACAGGAAGTCCATCAACCATTTCTTGCTTCTGTAACAACAATAAGTCATGAAGGTTGATGTTACCAAACCTTTGATGCCAAAAATTCTATGTTGTCATAGTTGTTGTAGTTAAAGATTGATGTGGCACGCTTGTAACATTCAACTTATAAACGCCTCCAACTCGTAATCCTGATGCGGTCGGCTTCTAATTATTCAACAAATCCTTTATATCATAGTAAGTTTTAAAACGTTCTAGCTTCAAATTATGATCTACAATCATGGAGACAAAGATCAAATTCTTTTTAATACCAGGTACATACATTACATTATGGATGCACCTGATATTACCATTAGGCAATATCATAGGAATATCTCCATACCCTCTAATTTGATATGCGATGTCATCTCCCAGGTAGATGTTTGCACCATTTTTGGTATCCTTGAAATTTTCATACCAGCTTTTATCAATTGTCATATGAGTGGATGCTCCAAAATCCACAAACCAAATTTCAGCCTCATCGGTCTAAGCAGAAAGACTAGTATTAGACACAAATAATTTAAGATTGTGATTCTAATCTTGCCAACAAAATTCTCTGTATGCCTCTTGTGTCTATGTCTTGTTTCATTAGTCTTCTTTTTATAACAATCTATAGCAATATGACCAGTTGTGCCACAGTGAAAGCACTTAATTCGTAAATCATTTCTATCCGATGACATACCCTGAAAAGGATTTTTCTCAGATGGACCACCACTTTTTCGTCCTCCTCTTGGTTTCCCTTTGAAAAACTTTTTCTTCACTACCAATGCCAAATATGCATTCTGAGGCTTCAGATTCATATGGTTCTCTTCTTCCTGTATCAATATCCCTGTAAACTCTTCAAAGGTGGGAACTTTCTCCCTTGACATAAGCCTTATAATGAGCAATTGATAATCCTCTATCATGCCATTTAATGTAATTGTGATGAGATCTGTATTGGACACTTTCTCCCCTATGTCGCTCAACTTGTCTCTCAATTCTTTGATCCGTGAGATGAATGCAACATGGATTCATTCTCCTCCATTCTGATGGAGAGAATCTTACTCTTCAAAAACAACAAGTGATCGCTATTTTTAGTCTCATACAAATCTTTGAGCGTCACCCAAATGTCATTAGCAATTTTGCATTCTCAGATGTCAGGGAATATACTATCTTTTACCAACAATGTCAATAACACCTTCACATTATCTTCCCTCTTCTCCCAATCCTGAACTGATGTGTCTGTGGAACCACCGGTTGTAGTCGGCTTTAAATCATCTCTATTGTCAATTGTCCATGCAATGAAACCCTCGAGTAATGTGTGGAACTTGAACTCTCATTTAGCCTAATTTTACACATTGAGCTTATTGTTGTTATTAAGGTATGTCTCCGTAATGTATTTATTCATTGTGACAAAGCCATGAATCCACTAATAGATCCACTGGTCCAATCTATAGATCCAATAATCTGGCACCTGATCTATGGATCCAACACTAGATCCTCCAATAGTTGATATACGGATCGAACTCTAGATCGTCCAACTGTTGATCTACGGATCGAACTCGATATCCTCCCACAGTTCCATATCCGGGTGTTACGGATCCAACTCTAGACAGATGTCTTTCAAAAAAAAGCTGAATAGGAACACCAACTCAAGCACTTCTGGTCTCGGCCTACCTCTAACAAGGAAAAATAATAATTCCCTTTCATTGTATTACAAGTCACACTGAGGAAACATTTTTTAAGTTGTTTGGATCAGTGTCGGTTTGACCCCTAAAACCAATGCTAATAAGCATTGTTTCATAATGCAAAGCCAGTGTTGATCAACATGGGTTTGACCCCAAAAACCATCGTTGATGAGGCTTCCTCCAAATTTCACCACTCTACCACAAAAGCAATTAAATCAGCCACCAAGGCTCAACTCAACCACCAAAGCACACTCACCACAGACCCAATTCTCTGTGTGCTAATACCATGTTAGAAAATAGAAAGACAAAACTGGAATGAAACTTACGCATTGAAAACTAGCAGCTCACAGGTGACAAAGCTACACCTAGAGACTGTTCAAACATAACGCTCTATCTCCTTAATAATAAAATTCGAAATATATAAGTTTACATTCAGTTTAGGGAGATTACAACCATCTCCTAGAAAATAGTAACTAACTCTAATCTAAGACACACAGACAATCGTGAAACAAACTTTCTACATTAAATTCAATTGTAATACCATGAAAAGGTTGGTTTACTTTTATTTATGATTTTGATAATTCTTTTAATATCATGTATTTACCTACAAATAAAACAATTAAGGGAAAGGGTAGTCTTGATTGACAGGGTGCTCTAGCGATAGAGACTCATTTTTGTGACTAAACATGCTTGATATCATCAATAAATTTGTCTACATTACTTGATAATTACAAAAATTATCTATTTCTTAATATAATAATTTTGGTTGAGAAATATAATGATTAAAAAAATTTATTAATCTTTGAAATATGAAATCAAAAAATGATTTTGATTTAATAAACTAAAGTCATACTTCTATAAAATTTATAAGTTCAAACTTCAATTTAGTTATATATAAAAGTAAGGGTAGTTATTAGAATTTATACTATATTATTTTAATACAAACCTACCTTATTACTTATTCACCTTAAATTTAATTTCCTAAAATTCCAAATATTTTTCTATATTTCATACCAAATACATTTACAAATCAAATTTCCATTACAATTTTAACAACTTGCCTACATTTCAATTAAGAAATTAAGAATTATATATATGACTAACTATTTTAAAATCTCACAAACTACTAATGAATTGAATTATGTGATTGTTGTAGAGATTCATTATGTGATTGTTGTAGAGATATTTGATGGTTGACTTAAAATAAATATTATTATTTATGGATGAATAAGCTTCCCTTGTTTTCCGTATTGTTTAAATTGAATTTTATTAAAAATATGAATTGAAAAAGAAATTACAATCTATACTAAAATAATGAAATAAAATATATCAGAGGTTTATATTTAATTTATATAATGTTGTGAAACATTAGTTAACTAAATTGTAATTAAATTCATAATATACGTCTATATTATTATGCAATATATTAGCAATATATTAAAATTGAGTTACAATTCAAAGTATAGTGTTAAGGGGAAATTCATTAAAGATTTCATAACATATAATTGAATTTCATGGTATTTGAAAATTAATTAATCTATAATTATTAAATAACTTTTCGTATCCCAAAAAAATTATATTAATATAGGAATTTAAAGGCCAAAAGGAAATAAATGTTCAAACATTATTATAAATGTAATCAAGTATTTATGTAATTATAATATAATTTCAATGGAGTGGCAAAAACATACTGTCACATAATGATTATATATCATTCATTAAATTAGGGTTATTTTATATTTTTGACAAAGGTGCCATTGCAATTAGTTTTAAAATATAAGTGATAAAAACTAAGTCTTTACTCAAGAATAAAACTTTAACTTAAAATATAACACAATGTCTTTACACTGTAAAGAAAACAATAATGTAAAGAAATCTCTAAAAATACGTTAACACCATCGAGTATTTTTTATGGAATAAATCACTACACAAACCAAACATGTGATAAATATGCTTACTAGAATTATATACTTAACATGCAACATATCTTAATACAATGATAGTTATGTGTATTCATATTTTCTTACTAGCATCCCCAGAGGCCTATGGTAACTATCCTTTTTCCATTGTTATTTCTTATAACTACTCATTGAATCTATTTTATAATTATGGTCACATTGCATTCATTGGGAAGTTAGCTAGGTCCCCCATATTATCTTTCGTATGTACATTGCACAACCTCAAAGTGTAATACAAATCCCAACTACCCATAAGAAAAACGGTGAACACTTGGCCCATAATGCATTTAACTTTTCATGGTTTCCAATGAAATTCATCTCCTAGGAAATTTTCTATCTAGGGTTTCACCAGATAAATATTAAATAATGTAAAATTTGATCAATCAAAATGTCATCTACAAGCACAAGATGAATGTCTCCTCCTTCCTTATTGATAAACCTCTTTCCTTTCTTTAGCCTACACTCACTCTAGATGATCGTAAGCTTTCTATTATCAACTTTACATCTAAGTAGATAAGAAGAATTCCAGTTACCACCTACAAATCCTTCAGACAAAGGTTTTGATATCTTCAAAATTACCTATGCGATAAGGCAAATAAAGATCCAAAACCCTAGCTAGATAGTAAAATTACAAAATATTTCTTGAAGATGGAACTTTGAGAAAGTGCATGAAACATGGACACAACCATAACTCTTGAGAGTTCAATAACCAAAATTACTAATTCCATTTAATGTAGATGGAGTCTTTATACCATCAATGACCTGAACCACTATAAATGTAATGCATCAATCTAACAAGAATATCATTCCCGAAGATTATCCACATATGCATTTGAAACAAAACCTTTTGGATCCTCTAATGACCACCATCTTTAGAGGACCAGAAAAGATTTTCCTTTAAAAGGACATGTTTTACACTTACCCTAGTTACTCAAAAACTTGTAATCCCTATATGGAGTGATATGAATAACTGAGTAATTATACTTTTTTAATAATCTAAACTAAAATTTATGTCTCCTTTTATATATATATATATATATATATATATATATATATCATTTCTTTCTTGTTTGCTAGGTTGTGTGAATCCTGAAATGATTGTATACATAACTTTTGGCTTTAAAAACTACAACCTATAGACATATAGGCTCTCAAAATCATGTAGGGAACACACCAACCTAAGCCACACTAACCCTTAACATCGGTATATTTTTTCCAACTAAATTTTTTACTCCTAATCTTCATATCATGAAAACCTTTAGTGATACACCCCATCTCTTCATAAACTATGTTATATATATTATCAATAATTAATTTCTTTTTGAAAACTTTGTAATATATAAACATTTTTATTTGAAAAAAATAAAAATAACCAAATATTAATTAAAATTAATTTATTAGTTATAGATTATAATTCTTTTTATAAAATTGAGTTGTGCAAATTCAATATAAATTTCAAAAATTAATACAAATATTCTTGATATTTAAATTATTTACATAAATATATAACCTATCAAAAACTAAGAGACAACCAAAAATAAAATCACAATAATACCACAAAATAAAATTTTAGTTATTATATATTTATATTCCATTTTCGAATTTATTCTAAACATCCTTTTAACATTATGTAAACTGTAAAAGCTCAACATTTTGAATTTTATAAACCATATTTCACTTATTTCGAAATAGGCAACATATAATTTGTAATAACAATGGAATAATTATCATAGAATTCGAATTTTATAAACCATATTTCACTTATTCTGAAATAGGAAAACATATAATTTTTCTAATAACAATGGAATAATTAGCATTTGCACCACATGTTGCAAAGAAAATGCCATAAGGCAATGGTATAAGAAATAATAATATAGAAGAAATAAGTCAACATTTTATGTAATTTTGTTTCTTTACTAGTGTTTCTTTTTTATCATAAACTGGGTTCTATTGTCTAATAGATCATCTTCATTGATTTTTACACTTTATTGATAAAGTACAGAATCAGAGTCCTAACAAAGTTGAGATTTATACCTTATTATCTTAAACTTGTGGTTATGTTGTTGATGATTCAAGCCATTTTAACAAAAACAAAGTTGAGATTTATAACTTGTTATCTTAAACTTGTGGTTATGTTGTTGATGATTCAAGCCATTTCAACAAAAACAATTTGAGTGGAATGTAAACTCCCATTTAGAATAATATCTGATCTAATTTCCTATAAGTCAATCCTATATCAAAGTATACACTTCAATGGTTACGGAGTACAAAATTGTTTCAAATAAAAGGAGAAAATACAAATACGGACTTACAAAAGTTCCTAACATTATGATTGTGGAAGGATAATTGAAGCATACTTGTTTTGCAATGCTCATTGCAACCCAGGGGGCAGATTTTTCAAGAAGAAGAAGAAAAAAAAAGTGGGGGATGGGGGTTCCTAGACCCCACACACTCTTTAATTACAGAACAAAGTCTGGCATCATTAAGTCTTGCCTACCATATTCGTCAATAGGCGCATCATAGTCATAATGGTGGTAATGTATGGACCTCAGCTTGTGTAGGCAAATACAGAGAAATTTTTAGTAATACCAAAAAACAAATGATTTAGAGAATCATGAATAAAGAATGATTTAGGCCCTTTCAACCTGGTGCAGGGTCAATATATTAGGAGAAAACTCTTCCCTAAAAGCATGGATCTCTCCATTGTTGCATATATGTTTTACTCTTCCCTGTGATGGCATTGGGTTTCCAAAGGCTTTCTGGAGCCTTACACGAAAGGTTTTTTATGGTACGATGGATGCTGGGCAATATTTGGTGTTGCAAGGAAACCCTAGTCAAGAAGATGGCTTGTTGGATCTTCGGGTAGACCAGGAAATCCATATTACTTTTCACAGAGGATCATCCTGCCAGACTGCAGTGAACCACCACCAATCGCTTCGAGTGATTTCTTGACCAGCCTGCAAGGAACTCTGGTTTCTACTTCAAATTTTTGTCTTTACATTATATTCACGTTTACATGGTATATAGATGAGAAAACCTTGCATATTTTGTCTCTATTGGTTTGGAATCATGGATTTAAATCTTAAAAATAGCTTTTTTTATTAAAAACTAATTATTTCATGTATTTTTTAAAGACCGGCTCATTTAGACCTGACTAGTCCTGGTTTGACTGGTTCCAGTTTGAAACTTGATTTATTAAGTGGACTGGTCCAATCACTAGTTCCGGTTTTTAAATATATGGTTGAGAAGGATTTCGATCACTGCTTATGGTTTAAGGAATCGTGGAAATGGGACATACCACAAAAACTCAAATGCTTTTGTTGGTTGGCACTACACAACTGCATCCTTACTTGGAAGAATCTTCAACAAAGGGGCTTTATTGGTCCAGGTATTTGTCTGATGTGCAAGCAGGGGAATGAAGATGTTGATCATTTGCTGCTTCAATGTGCATTGGTTATGGTAGTCTGGGAGGGGGTTCTGGATGCTTTATGTATTGTTCTGGATGCTATTACATTATTTAGTCAATCTGGAGTAGTTGGAATGCACTAATTTGTTAACAGAAAGTTGAAATTGTGCAAGACGTTATCATTAAGTCTGGTGCCTATTTTGCAGAAATAAGGCCGACTAAAAAATTCAGATTCCTAGGTATCTGGAACAATAGAGCTGAAATTATTTCTTTATGGGGTGTCCTCATAGGAACGAAATGGCTGGAACTAGAGAGATTATTTGGAGATGCTAAGGGCATAATTTATTGGGTCAAGAATTACACTCTGTTTAATCCTCCTATTTTATCAAATTGTATGAGGTGGATTCAGCACCTGGTAAGTACTTTCCAACAAATAGATTTTGGTCATATATATAGGGAACAAAACCAGATTGTCGATCTACTTTCAAAGCAAGGCATCACAAAGGAACCTAGTAAGATTCATTTCGCAACTTTTATTCAGGATGTAATGACAAATGTTGAATGCATTGATTTTACTTAGGAGGCCACTAATGATATGATCTGGAAACATAAGAGAAATTATGCTAGGGGTATTTTAGGGGTTAAGATGTTGGATACACATGCTGTAAATTTGTGTGTTTTTTGGACAATATGATCTGGAAACATAAGAGAAATTATGCTATGGGCATTTTGGGGGTTAATATGTTGGATACACATGTTGTAAATTTGTGTGTTTTTTTGGACAATATGCAGTTTAATTTAATTTGATATAGATGAATATAGGGTAGATCTCAGAGAGAAACTCTAAAACAGAAAGGAAATAGACATGAGAGATTTAGGAGACATTAAATGTTTTTATAGACAGATACAAGATCATGTACAAGAAATAGAAAATCTTACCAATAAGAGAAGCCATGCTATTGGTATTTTGGGGGTTAAAATGTTGGATACACATGCGGTAAATTTGTGTCTGTTGCACAATATGTAGTTTAATTTGATATGGATGAATATAAGATAGATCACAAAAAGAATCTTTAAAACAGTAGAAAGAAAATAGACATAAGAGATATAAGAAAATCTTATAGATAGATACCAGATCATGTACTCTCTTTTTGTATTAATAAAAAGAATGAAAAAAAATCTGAACACCTCCATGATTACACCAGACATGAATACTGACTCATTTTCTTCGAACTCAACCGAAGGGGCATCATCTTTCACACCCTGAGAACTACAACATAATTTCTCGTCTTTGCTTTGTCGCATAATTGTCAGCACTGGTTGCTTAACCTTTTCCATCTATTGTTTCAACGATTTGCCGCAAAACATTTGCCCAGGGCACTACAAGAAAATACACCCCAAAGTGAATTTGTGCAGGCCATCTTTGCAGGACTGAAAGGCGTCAGTGTAATTTCGACATTGTTATTCTTGATTGAATGATCTTCATCTTCTGCCAAATCGGTAACATTATTGTCAGAGTTTTTCTCTATACAAAGCCGGGAAACGAGTTGGATGGAGCCGAAACCTTCAGCTCAGGAACCACATGGGATTGGGAGGTGTCATTGAATGATGGGCTAATTGATCAAGGCTATTGGAATTGGTTGCCGGAATTAATGATGATGATTTGGGACTTGCAGGGGGCTCTAAGGTACCGCTCATAGGAAATAATTCATCTTTGTATGCATTCAATTCAATTATATCCTCATCCTGGTAGTCATTCATATTTTCTTGCTACAGAGAACCCTCAAAGACTTAAATCGATTCTCTGTTTAAATGAGAGAGATTCCAACTGAAATAGCCCCAAATTTCTTTGGGGGATGCTGATGAAGTTCTAGTGGAAATCGAGGGAGGTAAAGTTACAGCACTGTGCGTGCTTGCAGGCACATGACCCCTTGATTCTTCTTCTGTCTACACTGACTTACAAAACCTAGGCCATCTAAAAGGGGAAGAGTCTAGTGGTGCTTTGTAGCAATAATATTCCTCAGACAAATGTGTCATCTGCTTCATGGGTATACCAGAATTTTTTAGTAGCTCACCTGATGAATCACTAGGCGAATACATTTCGAGTACCACTCTGTGTTTATATACACTATAACCCTGTGGATTTTTTGAATAGCTTCTATGGCCGTATATCTCCTGTGTAGCAGTGGCAAGCGTATTCACATGCAGCATTTGTTGGCAATGATCACTGAGATCATCGATGGATAACTCTGCTAAAACTAATTCCAGTAAAATGCTTTTTAAATCAAATACTGCTTGATAATCTAACATATGGAATTTGAATAAAATGGTGGATGGCAATGGAATCATGTATTTATGGTGTGCACAGGAAATTGCAACTGCAAACACTGAATATGTGTAGAGAAAAGTAGGGTTTCGCCTTTTTCTATCAACAGGTAGGGTTTGTTGAGAAGAGAAAATGTGTTGAGTGGCATTTCACTAACTAGGATTGTTGGGATTCAACGTTGATTGCACAGTTGTTGATTTGCAGGCTCCTCAAAACCTTCTCAACAATCTTATGGTCACTTATATATTCACCATATGTTCCTGACTTGTTCTCTGCATTCATTTCCCAGTCATAAATTGCTTAAAATACTCAAATCCACAATGAACATTGGCCAATACACAGGCTGTGCTATCGCTTTCTAAAATGTAGAGCCTATGAGCTACTCAAGAGTGCCTTAGATTTGCTTTATTTCGCAAACCTCTGTTACAACCTTTAGAACCAGTGATCATGAAGGGATCCCAAAAGCTCATCTTTGGAAAACACTTCTAGGTTCTTTGACTTTTCAATGACAACTACTAAAACATCAAATTTGATTTACAGGCTCCTCAAAACCTTCTCAACAATCTTATGGTCACTTATATATTCACCATACATTCCTGATTTGTTCTCTATATTCATTTCTAGAGGCATAAACTGATTAACATACTCAAATCCACAATGAACATTAGCCAATACACAGGTTGTGCTATCGCTTTCTAAAAAGTAGAGCCTATGTCCCTTGGGTTTTTCAATCAACAAGAAAAAGAACTTTGCATACTCTGTTTTGAGTAAAATCTATTAACCTCCGAGAGTTGTTTTGCGGCGTATCTCCTTGGTTTGACCTTGAATGCCCATCTCTTTCTGAGTTGGATCTATTATATCTACCCAATTATTGTAGTTCCTTTTCTACCTCTATCAACATATGCTTGTGATTCGAAGGAATTCTTCCAAGGAGTCATCATCTCTGTTCATACTTGTCGTAGGGGAGAGCAGGGATCCCCTTAGCTCATTTATGCAAAGCTATGCTTGATTCTTTGATTTTTCAACGACAACAAATAAAACAACAAATTTGATTGGTAGCCTCTTTTAAACCTGGTCAACAATCTTGTAGTCAATTATATCTTCACCATGTGTTTTTGATTGGTTTACTTTATTCATTATTGGAGTCATAAACCGATCAACGTACTCAAAATCCTTCATAGTTAAATTCCTAAAACTCCTCCTATAAGTATGCAATTTTTTTGTTTCTACTTTTCCCAACCTTGGTAAGCAATATCTAAAGTGCCCCATGCTTGCTTGGTATAATTTTCTACTACAAATTTTGGAATTGTTGGCTCTTTTAGTCTGTGCTAAATAAGCCTTAGTACTTTTGAATACAAACATTTAGAACTTGCCTTTACAGAGTAACCTTTGCATATAGAGTGGGTTTTCTGCTACTTCAATTAAATCTATGGCTAATCAAGTAAGAGTCTATCTTGATGTACGAAGCCCTTGGACAAACATAAATAATCGAAATGTTTTTGTTTTAACCTTGTTGTACTAGGCTCTTGCTGATGGCCTCTACCACTAGACTGCCAGAGTTTTTTCGAGTGTATCTCCTTGATCTGAATTTGATTTTTCATCTCCTTGTACATTGGCTCTCTTATTTCTACCCCCGCTTTTGTTGTTCCTTTCTCTGCCAATGCTCAATGGGACTAGATAGTAGACTACAAATTTTGATCAATCTAGTTGTAGTCATCAATATCTTGAAGTTGCACAGCAAATTCCATATTTGAACACAGAGCCACGGTCACAACCTACACATGTACATCTTCTTAACATGAACAATAGTAACAAGATGCAGAAATTCCATCTAAAAAGAATAAGTATAAACTTGAAATTCTGGCTAGAATAAAGAGTAAACCTTATTGGACTACGTTTTTGGGCTGACTCTCCAATTGTGATACAACCCTAGCATTCACAGGCTGCTATAGAAAATGTTTGTGGCTCTCGTAAGGGAAAACAAGCCAAATATTGGTGAATATTGAAAAGAACCAAATGACGATATGACCATTCTTGACTACATTTAAAATATAAGACAGTCATAAATTAGAATAGAATCTGATAAAAAAGAATGACCAAAGTAAATGAATGAACTCTAAAACAGAATACCACTTGAGAAACATCAAAAGTCTCAATCCCTGTCCAAAGACAATACCACTAGATAAAGATCCATAATCATTGCTTGAGCTACTACATTCAATGCTAACTGTTGTCGTCTCTTTCTCAATATCAACACTAGGGAAGTTTGTTGCAGGCATCTCATCCCCACCAACATCAACAGATTCATCACCAGGGTCACAACCTACACATGTACATATGCTTACATGAACAACATTAACGAAATGCATAAATTCCATCCAAAAAGAATAAATAGAAACTTCAAATTCTGGCTAGAATAAAGAGTAAACCTTGTTGAACTACATTTGTGGGCTGACTCTCCAATTGTGATACAACCCTAGCATTCATAGGCTGCTACAGAAAATGTCAGTGGCTCTCGTAAAGAAAAACAAACAAAATATTGGTGAACATTGAAAAGAACCAAATGATGATATGGCCATTCTTGACTACATTTAAAATATAAGACAGTCATAACACTAGGACAACATACCAACTTCCATAAAAACATTATTTTGAGGTAAATTCCAGCAACACTACAATGAGATGAACCCTCAATTACCCCCAAGAAAACTTGGGCATTACAAAAAGAAATATTAAAATGACGGCAAAGGTCTTTTATGTACTCCTGATTAAAGAACCTCATCAAATAATTATTTCTCTAGAATTTACCTCAGCTTCAGAAGGATATCCATTAGGTCAAAAAAAAAAAAAAAAAACCATCACTATAATCATCTTCTTCAGATTTAAAATTCTTTGTCTCAACCTCAATCTTTTCTTCCTCATTATCCTTGTCGCGGTCAAAAGGCTTTCCCGGGATCTAACTTAAGATATTTAGCAGATTAAGAAAAGCTTACAAAAATATTGATAAATACTCTTTACCAAAAAGATTTAGTGATTTGTACCTCTTCCCATTCTTCATCACTATCAATCTCATAGTCCAAAGGACCCTCCTTCCAGAAAGGATTTCGAGGCCTAATGATATCATTACATTAAAGCCAGAGAGTCAAAACCAAAAACTTTCCCTCTCGTGTAGTGCAGGATTAGGAATCCATGAGCTTCAAGGTGATTCATATTTTTTTCATCGTGGTCTATCAACGTTAACAACACTATATCTTTCTTTAATAATTAATAGGCTTCCGACTATGCAAAGTATCTTCTCCTTTTCTTGGAGAAGGTTCCATAATAATCAGGTTTGTAGCTGTGATCAAACTGCAAAAGCTTTCTTCTCTTATTATGGAGCCTAGTTTCTCTTTGTGCAGTGGTATTTCCATTATTGCCGGGCAAACTATCACTTAAGAATTCTTCCTGGTCATTCGCAAGGTTCTTTGCCATGAACTCATGATCTTCAACATCACCGTAAGTCCGTTTTTTGCTTGTAGAGGATTGTAGTTTTGCCAATGCAACAGCTTTAGCAGATGCCCCCATCGAACAGAGTTCATTGAACAATACAACTTTGGGTTTATGTCGGATACGCCAACATAGATGTCTTTGTGGAGAAAATCTCCAATTAATATAGTGCCAAGCTTCTAGGTGGTACCTGTGTGCACCAAGAAATCAAAGTTATTCAATTGAGTGTCGCCTGTTTTTGTATTGCAAGTTGTTTATTCATCTCAGCTTCTTCCTTTTTCACGTTGTTTCTGTTTTTTTTCTACCTCTTCTTGTTGTCATTTCTTTTCTTTCTCCTGGTTCAAGACAACCAACGATGTTATCAATTATATATGGTACCCTTATGGAATGCAGAGAAGATGTGTTTCCTATCGGACTTGTATAAATCTTAGCTTCTCTTTTTTCATGTTGGTTGGGAAAAAGAGGTTTCCTGATTGAATTTGAGTTTGACTGTAATAATGTAAGACAATATTCCACATATACTACAGAAATAGAAGACTGAAAAGATTGGGAAACATGTTGGTGAAATCAAATAAATAAACAACATGATAAATTCAATATAGGGGTAACATGTACTCATAATTTTGATAATCTCATAGAGAAAATCAACACTTCCAATTTCCCACTTCCATATTTGCATGAGCATTTGGATTAAAAATGATGCAAATCCATTTCAACAAGCAATCAAAGAAAGTAGTGTGGCCTGAAAATCTTACTTGAATAATAGCTTCCTTCTGAGCACGAGCTTGTTCCTTTTCCTAAAATTGCAATAAGAAATGTTAGTAAAAGCTCCAAACAATATCTTTTAAAGCTTGCATTCTTTTATAAGAATTCAACTAACCTGTTTCATCTTCTCCCTTTTTAGTTCCTGTTCCAGCCATTTCTGTCCCATCTCTTCTGTTCATTTCTTTCTTTCTTCTTAATTGCCTCTTTCTCCTTCAGCTTTGCTTGCTTGACCATTCTACATCAATAAACAGAGACATGTTGGAAACATTGCATATCTTCAACTAATCGTACATATCGAGATTACTAAATCTAACAACATCAATTTAAATTGGCTCGCAAATTGATTCAATTCATAAATATTTGATTGAGAATGTTGCATCTGAATATGACTGAGAATGTTACAGCATAATTTCTCGTCTTTGCTCTGTCGCATAATTGCCAGCACTGGTTGCTTGAGCTTTTCCATCTGTTGTTTCAACGATTAGCCGCAAAACATTTGCCCAGCGAAGTACAAGAAAATACATCCCAAAGTGAATTTGTGCAAGCCATATTTGCAGGACTGAAAGGCGTCAATGTAATTTCGACATTGCTATTCTTGATTGCATGATCTTCATCTTCTGCCGAATCGGTAACATTATTGTCAGAGTTTTTCTCTATACAAAGCCCGGGAAACGAGTTGGATGGAGTCGAAACCTTCAGCTCAGGAACCACATGGGATTGGGGGGTGTCATCGAATGATGGGCTAATTGATCAAGGCTATTGGAATTGTTTTCCAGAATTAATGATGACGATTTGGGACTTGCAGGGGGCTCTAAGGTACCGCTCATAGGAAAGAATTCAGCTTCGTGTGCATTCAAGTCAATTATATCCTCATCCTCGTAGTCATTCATATTTTCTCGCTACAGAGAACCCTCAAAGACTTCAATCGTTTCTCTCTTTAAATGAGAGAGTTTCCAACTGAAATAGCCCCCAATTTCCTTGGGGTATGCTGATGAAGTTCTTGTGGAAATCGAGGGAGGTAAAGTTATAGCACTGTGGGCACTTGCAGGCACATGACCCCTTGATTCTTCTTTTGTCTGCACTGACTTGTAAACCCTAGGCCATCTGAAAGGGGCAGAGTCTAGTGGTGCCTTGTAAAAAAAAAAAAAACCATCACTATCATCACCTTCTTCAGATTTAAAATTCTTTGTCTCAACCTCAATCTTTTCTTCCCCATTATCCTTGTCACAGTCAGAAAGGCTTTCCCTGGGATCTAACTGAAGATATTTAACAGATTAAGAAAAGCTTACAAAAATATTGATAAATGCTCTTTACCAAAAAGTTTTAGTGATTTGTACCTCTTCCCATTCTTCATCGCTATCAATCTCATAGTCCAAAGGACCCTCCTTCCTGAAAGGATTTCGAGGCCTAATGCTATCACTGCATTAAAGCCAGAGAGTCAAAACCAAAAACTTTCCCTCTTGTGTAGTGCAAGATTAGGAATCCATGAGCTTCAAGGTGATTCATATGTTTTTCATCGTGGTCTATCAACATTAACAACACTATATCTTTCTTTAATAATTAACAGCCTTCAAACTATGCAAATTATCATCTCCTTTTCTTGGAGAAGGTTCCATAATAATCAGGTTTGTAGGTGTGATCAAACTGCAAAAGCTTTCTTCTCTTATTATGGAGCCTAGTTTCTCTTTGTGTAGTGGTATTTCCATTATTGCCGGGCAAACTATCATTTAAAAATTCTTCCCAGCCATTCGCAAGGTTCTTTGCCATGAACTCATGATCTTCAACATCACCGTAAGTCCATTTTTTGCTTGTAGAGGATTGCACTTTTGCCAATGCAACAGCTTCAGTAGATGCTGCCATCAAACGAAGTTCATTGAACAATGCAACTTTGGGTTTATGTCAGATACCCCAACTTAGATGTCTTTGTGGAGAAAATCTCCAATTAATATTGTGCTGAGCTTCCAGGTGGGACCTGTGTGCACCAAGAAATCAAAGTTATTCAATTGAGTGCCGCCTGTTTTTGTATTGCAAGTTGTTTTTTCATCTCAGCTTCTTCCTTTTTCACGTTGTTTATATTTTTTTTCTACCTCTTCTTGTTTTCGTTTCTTTTCTTTCTCCTGGTTCAAGACAACAAACGATGTTATCAACTATATATGGTGCCCATGCAAAGTAGATGTGTTTCCTATCAGACTTGTATAAATCTTAGCTTTTCTTTTTTCATGTTGGTTGGGAAAAAGAGGTTTCCTGATTGAATTTGAGTTTGACTATAATAATGTAAGACAATATTCCACATATATTACAGAAATAGAAGACTGAAAAAATTGGTAAACAGGTTGGTGAAATCAAATAAATAAACAACATGATAAATTCAATATAGGGGTAACTTGTCCTCATAATTTTAATAATCTCACAGAGCAAATCAACATTGCCAATTTTCCACTTTCATATTTGCATGAGCATCTGGATTAAAACTAATGCAAATCCATTTCAACAAGCAATCAAAGAAAGTAGTGTGGCCTGAAAATCTTACTTGAATAATAGCTTCCTTCTGAGCACGAGCTTGTTCCTTTTCCTAAAATTGCAATAAGAAATGTTAGTAAAAGCTCGAAACACTATCTTTTAAAGCTTGCATTCTTTTATAAGAATTCAACTAACATGTTTCATCTTCTCCCTTTTTAGTTCCTGTTCCAGCCATTTCTGATCCATCTCTTCTGTTCATTTCTTTCTTTCTTCTTAATTGCCTCTTTCTCCTTCAACTTTGCTTGCTTGACCATTCTACATCAATAAACAGCGACATGTTGGCAACATTGCATATCTTCAACTAATCGTACATATCCAGATTGCTAAATCTAACAACATTATCAACTATATATGGTGCCCTCATGGAACGCAGAGTAGATGTGTTTCCTATCGGACTTGTATAAATCTTAGCTTTTCTTTTTTCATGTTGGTTGGGAAAAAAAGGTTTCCTGATTGAATTTGAGTTTGACTGTAATAATGTAAGACAATATTCCACATATACTACAGAAATAGAAGACTGAAAAAATGGGGAAACATGTTGGTGAAATCAAATAAATAAACAACATGATAAATTCAATATAGGGGTAACATATCCTCATAGTTTTGATAATCTCATAGAGCAAATCAACATTGCCAATTTCCTACTTTCATATTTGCATGAGCATCTGGATTAAAACTGATGCAAATCCATTTCAACAAGCAATCAAAGAAGCAGTGTGGCCTGAAAATCTTACTTGAATAATAGCTTCCTTCTGAGCACGAGCTTGTTCCTTTTCCTAAAATTGCAATAAGAAATGTTAGTAAAAGCTCCAAGCACTACCTTTGAAAGCTTGCATTCTTTTATAAGAATTCAACTAACCTGTTTCATCTTCTCCCTTTTTAGTTCTTGTTCCAACCATTTCTGATCCATCTCTTCTGTTCATTTCTTTCTTTCTTCTTAATTGCCTCTTTCTCCTTCAGCTTTGCTTGCTTGACCATTCTACATCAATAAAAAGAGACATGTTGGCTACATTGCATATCTTCAACTAATCGTACATATCCATATTGCTAAATCTAACAACATCAATTTAAATTGGCTCGCAAATTGATTAAATTCATAAATATTTGATTGAGAATGTTACGTCTGAATATGATTGAGAATGTTACAGCATAATCTCTCGTCTTTGCTCTGTCGCATAATTGCCAGCACTGGTTGCTTGACCTTTTCCATCTGTTGTTTTAACGATTTGCCGCAAAACATTTGCCCAGGGAACTATAAGAAAATACACCCCAAAGTGAATTTGTGCAGGCCATCTTTGCAGGACTGAAAGGCGTCGATGTAATTTCGACATTGCTATTCTTGATTGAATGATCTTCATCTTCTGTCGAATCGGTAACATTATTGTCAGAGATTTTCTCTATACAAAGCCCGGGAAATGAGTTGGATGGAGCCGAAACCTTCAGCTCAAGAACCACATGGGATTTGGGGGTGTCATTGAATGATGGGCTAATTGATCAAGGCTATTGGAATTGGTTGCCGGAATTAATGATAACGATTTGGGACTTGCAGTGGGCTCTAAGGTACCGCTCATAGGAAATAATTCAGCTTCGTGTGCATTCAATTCAATTATATCCTCATCCTGGTAGTCATTCATATTTTCTCGTTGTAGAGAACCCTCAAAGACTTCAATCGATTCTCTGTTTAAATGAGAGAGATTCCAACTGAAATAGCCCCTAATTTCTTTGGGGGATGCTGATGAAGTTCTAGTGGAAATTGAAGGAGGTAAATTTATAGCATTGTGGGTGCTTGCAGGCACATGACCCCTTGATTCTTCTTCTGTCTGCACTGACTTACAAACCCTAGGCCATTTGAAAGGGGCAGTGTCTAGTTTCTCTTTGTGCAGTAACATGATTTTTAAATCAAATACTGCTTGATAATCTCAGATATGGCATTTGAATAAAATGGTAGATGGCAGTGGAATCATGTATTTATGGTGTGCACAGGAAATTGCAACTGCAAACATTGAATATGTGTAGAGAAAAGTAGGGTTTCGCCTAGTTAATGTTCTTGAAATCAAGGGGTGTTTCTTGATATTGGTGGCTCCGCGGGCCAATCCGAGGCGCCTCCTCGCATCTTTTACCTAAAGCCATTTTATTAGATCCTAGGTTGTGTTCCATTGCTCGGCCTCGGCCGCTCATCTCTCCGCCCTACCTGTGTAGCTCATATCGGCAACCCATTTCATTAGGTTAACTTTTGCACTATCAATTTGGTTAACACGGGCGGTTATTTTATGAAACTGTATCAATCCGATGGTTAACCTTTCTCCAATCGTCTAACACTTGATCCGACGATGTAGATCGATGAAGAGTGGCAGATAGGGGGATTGATTTCAAAGGGGAACACCTTATGGCGTAATTATCATAGAATTCAAAATAAAATACAATTTTTTAAATTTAATTGTTTTTAAATCAAAAATATATATATGGTAACTTATATGACATTTAATTCACTACTACATGACAGATGTCGTTTGCCCTCATTTTGAGACTTCATCTACAATAGATTACGTTTAATATTAGATTATACAAATGGTTGTGTTTTCTTATTTAATTTGTGTAAAATAAAATAGTGATTTATTGAAATAATAAGTTTGATGAATGAATTTTACCTAATAGAAATGTTTCTAATATTTTTCAAAATATTGAATCTATATATAATTAAAAAAATCATTTTGAACGATACAAATCAAAATCTCAATACAATTTATTGCACCAAATTTTAACCGGAATAAAAACAATTTCTTAAAATATATATCCAATTGAAATTAACCCTGTCATTAACTCTGTCACAGTAGTAATAGCGTGGCTTCTCTTTGTGGCTTTGGGAAATGTGTCCACTTATGATTGGGCATCGTCATATCTTATTGAATACACGGTCCATGCCGATGATTTCGGCATGTTCATCGAGGGGTTTTCTTCTCCACTCTGGTCTTGATGATTTTGACACAATATAAATATAAACATGCATGTTGGCGTGAGCTCTCATGATTTCGTATAGCTCTTGACTTCCTTAATTATATCATATTGGCACGTCCCGTCATGCGAGCAGTTATCAATGTACCCCATCCATTCGACCATTAATTACCTTAATTGTAATCTTTTGTCTCTTTGTCAAAGCATTTATGATTCATGCTGGTGCACCCTTTACATGGATGACTCTACCTCAACACATTCTCCCTATCAACCAATTGTTTGTCAAGCCTTAGATTATTTATGGTCCTTCCTACATTGGCTTCAACCCTTCAACACGTGGAATCTTAAATGGTTTGTGGTTGTCCCTTCCTACGTGGATGTTGACCCTCGACAAGCATGCGCTGCATACATTGAAATGAAATAATGGGGTCATGTCTCTATGTGGCCCTACGTTCTATATCTACACTTTCTTTAGTCGTGATTCATGTGCATTTTATAAGGGTGATTATGGCCTCTTTCAACGACCTTCTCAAAGGGATTTCACAAGCATGATTTAGCCCACTATGGCCCCCTTTAACGGCCTACTCAAAGGATCTCAAAATGATGCTTTAGTCCACGAATTTCTAGAGGGTGTAAACCTTTATTCTAAAATGTGCATTCTCTCGTTACAAATGAAAGGTAGAGTTTAAACATTAGAATGGGGTGATATGAATTTTTTTTTCCAGTGGTAACACAAATTTTTATTATTTATTATTTAAAATGTAAATTTGAATGTATAAATAAATTAGCATTTTAAAAAAACACTGTATATTTTAAAAAAACACTGCATATATAGACTAAACCATTTAAGTATATAATTTCAATAAATTTATATTAATTTAAAATAAAATAAATTTTAATGGAAAATATACACAACAAAATACCAAAATAGAACATATTTAGACTATGTTCAGAAAAGCTTATTAGACACCATAGCGCTAGCTCCTTTTTACAAAAAAATATTGGTTGACCTATTCCTCAATTGCATATAATTATTTTGAATCTTTAAAAATGAAAAGCTCATATGTCCATTTGTCTTTGTTGCTCCCATGGTCTATCCATGCACTTTCACTAGAACTTTAGCAAGATAATAATGAATTTTCCAATGTTTACATCTCATTGCACCATGAGATGTTTAGCTAAGTCCGTTCATATATCAAATTTTAATTTAATTCACATTTTTGTGGTATTTGTTATGATAGTTGATTTAAGAAATTCAATTATAGAATAGATATAAAAAATGCCACAAAATTTATTAACATCAAAACTTTTAAAGTAAATTAACACCTTATGATCATCATTTTATGCAAATAATCCACTCATATTCATTTTTCTCTTAAGGTTGGGTGGATTCTCAATGAGACAAACTCCAAATACATTGAAATCTACACATCTCATAAATAGAAGGACATCCTTACTTATAGTAATATTAAAGGATACTAATCATAATAAAGTCATAACTACCTACTGGACCTACTTTAATAATATCGCTTTACAATTATTGAATATTAACCATTATAATGAGCTATATTTATTAATAACAAGCGAATTGGAACTATTTCACCTTACATTGAATGGTCACCTGATCTACGATCTTTTACTTACAAATGCATCGGAATTACATATAATAGAGTTAATTAACCATGGAACTTAAGAGCACATAAACAATGTGGAAATAATCAGAAGAACACAAAAACCATGACATAATGATTTGATTACAGAGTTCGCCTTATTCGGACTACGTCTCTGGGCCCTACTCAATAGTGGGGAGGCCTTCTTTCTATTAGTGGCATAAAAGAGATAAAAAGTACAAGAAACAAGTAATCACAACCCTAATACCTCCAAGTTGAAAGATGGGAAAAGAATGAACAGCCCAACTTTAGAAACAGATAGTACAATCGATCTCCTGGTGAAAAATAGTGCAAAAACTCCTATCCAAACTCCCAATTTGGATAATCGGGCCTTCTGCAACCTTCTCAAGACCTCCCTGCTACTTAAGGCGAGGTGTCGACCTGCTACTAGGGTCACAGTCTATTGTGTGCAATAGATTCTGAGTATTTGTCCAGTCCTCCCTGCTTTCTCCCGACACAAACATGCATATATATAAGCATGGTGGCATCCCTCAAAATTGGGGCAGTTCTAATGTAAGAACCCAAGTTAGCAGGTGGAATTGGGCCAGAAGGATTTGTGGCAACAACCTTACCGTAATAGTGAAGCCCCTTTCCAACAAGGCAAACCCATCTCAACTATGCATGAGTCCCGGGAGCATGTTTTTCGGCGTTTCCAACTTATCAGTAGATAATCCAAGCCAAGACATAAGCATCCTATGATATATGGACCCGCCGGATTTATAGAACACAACATATAAAATATCACATCTGAATCCTCCCTACAAATGGAAATCAGTGTGGAACCCATCGACACATCAACCCAACTGTAGTGCTCTCTAATATAGTGGACCCGTTGAGATTTATAGATCACAATATATAACATTTCGGGTATGGCCCCACATTGCAATACTCAAATTGACGCCTACCCCGAAATCACAATTGACGCTTTTCGACGGGGCCTTTTGTAACACCATCCCTATTCTACGTGTTGGAAAATTATATATTATAGAGCAATGGAACAAATAAATATATTGCAGAAACATAAACACAGAAAATGCATAAAATAAGAGAGACACAGATATACGTGGTTCACCCAATTTGGGCTACGTCCATGGAGAAACAGCCAGTCCTTCCTTTTATATTATCTAGCAAAATGAAGAGATACAACCTACAATAGATCCACTGTAATATCCTCTTCTCTCTCAACCTCTCCTCTCTTCCTCACTCAGAATAGAGATCTACATATATGCAATACAATTCCCTCATATATAGCGAGGGGTTGCGTTGTAGGGAAAAAAGCCCTAAATTAAACATAACTTCTATCGTCAGATATCCACCAAATGAACGACCTAGATTGACTATGAAATTACAACATTTTACAAGGCAATTTTACATCTATTTTTAGCTTCAAGGCTGCTACCCCTGATCCCCCGCCAGGGGGGGGGCTTCCAAAGATCGTAGCTGCCCCCCACTGGACCCCCCTTACAGCAAACATTTTATGGGCAGTCTTGCCACTACATTACGAACTAGGGTCCAATGTGGTGATACCTCTAAATAAAGAAGATAATTAGAATCCAGACCCAACAATCTCCCACTTAGACATTGATTATAGAAACTCCACCACTACTTCATTTGTTGGAAAATGACTCCACTTTGGACCTGGTTGTTTCTCATCTTCTTCATCATACTTGAAGACGAATTGAAACTAAGCAGAATCTTAGCTTCTCCCTGGTTCCAACTTTTGTTAACGTATCTTTAGGATTCTAGCTAGTGTGTATATTTTCCAGCTTCAACTGTCCATCTTCGAATGCTGACCGTATGAAATGGTACTTGAGTTGTATATTTTTAGTCGTAGAATGAAATGTAGAGTTATTTGCAAGATTTATGGCACTCTGATTGTCATTGTATAACCTGCCCAACTCTTGCTTCTTACCCAATTCATCCAGAATCCTTTGTAACCAAATCATTTCTTTACTAGCCTGTGTAGCATCAACATACTCTGCTTCCATTGTTGAAAGTGCAACAACACTTTGTTGTTTTGAGACCCAACTAACAGTTGTTCCACCTACAATAAACACATACCTTGTGGTTCTCCTCCTGCTATATCTATAACCCACCATATCTACATCAACATGTCCCTTTAGAGAAATGTTTGAACCAATAAATCATAATGCTTGATTTGTGGTACTTCTCAAATGCCTGAGAATCCACTTCACTGCCATCGAATATTCTTTTCTTGGATTGTTCATGTACCTGCTTAGAACTCCCACTACATGTGCAATATCAGGCCTTGTGAAGACCATTGCACACATTAAGCTTCGAACTGTTGATGCATATGGAACTTTAGACATATAATCCATTTCTTCCTGAGTCTTGGGACACATTTCCTTACTTAGTTTGAAATGGCTAGCCAAAGGTATACTAACTGGTTTTGTATTCTTCATATTAAACCTTTTAAACACCTTTTGTATGTACTCACTCTGAGACAATGTTAATTTGTGATTCTTCCCGTCTCTAGTTACTCTCATACCAAGGATTTGTTTTGTAGCACCCAAATCCTTCATTGCAAATGAGTTTACCAATTTTCTTTTGAGCACATTTATTTCCTACATGTCAGAACTTGCAACAAGCACACCATCTACATACAATAACAATATAATATAGATGCTATCATTTTACCTTTTTAGATAAGCACAATGATCAAAATGACATCTAGCATAACCTTGTTCAAACATAAACTTGTCAAATTTTAGATACCACTACCTTGGAGCCTATTTTATGCCATACAAGCTCTTCCTCAACCTCCACACTAGTTTCTCCTTCCCTTCTTCCTCATATCCTTGTGGTTGTTGCATATATATTTCTTCCTCCAAATCCCCATGGAGAAAAGTTGTCTTTACATCTAACTGCTCAAGATGAAAATATTCAACTGCTACTAGACTTAAAATAGTTTTGATTGAAGTTATTTTAACAACATGAGAAAATATCTCATCAAAGTCTAAACCCTTTTTCTGTTCAAACCCATTCACCATAAGTCTATCATTATACCTTTTTCTACCGCCATCTTCTTCCTTCAACCTCTAAACCCATTTATTTTGCAATGATGTTTTACCTGCAGGCAACCTGACTAAGTCCCAAGTCTGGTTATGTGCTAAGGAGTCCATCTCTTCTTTCATGGCTTGCTCCCACTTTTTCCTGGTTTCTACTTGCATTGCTTTTTCATAACATTCTGGTTCACTAGAATCAGTCAACAATACAATATAATGAAGGAGAGTATTGTTCAAGGGGTCTACTTATCCTGGTAGATCTTCTAACACCACTTTTAGGTGTTTGAGGTGCTTGTTGCTGTTGTCGTTGTTGTTGTTGTCCTGGTTGTTGATCATTATTATTTTCATATCAATGGAACACATAAATATATTGTAGAAATATAAATATAGAAAATGCATAAAACAAGGGAGACACATATATATGTGGTTCACCCAATTTGGGTTATGTCCACGGAGAAACAGCCAATCCTTCCTTCTATATTATCTAGCAAAATGAAGAGATACAACCTAGAGTAGATTTGTAGTAATACCCTCTTTGCTCTTAATCTCCTCTCTCTTCCTTGCTCAGAATTTAGATCTACATAGACGCAATACAATTTCCTCATATATAGCGAGCGGTTGCCTTATAGGGAAAAAAACCGTAAATTAAACATAACTTCTATCGTTAGATCTTCACCTAATGAATGACCCAGATTGACTACAAAATTACAACATTTTACAAGGAAATTTTACATCTATTTTTAGCTTCAGGGGCGCTACCCTCGATCCCCCTCCAGGCGGAGGCTCCAAAAGATCACAGTTGCCCCCCCTGGGCCCCACTTGTTGCATACATTTTACAGGCGGCTTTGTTGCCACGTTACGAACTGGGGTTCAATGTGGTGATACCTTTAAATAAAGAAGAAAATAAGGCTTCACACTCAACGCTACGATTCCAACATGTGATAATGTCGCATTACAACTGGTGCTTTGTCGGGGCCGATTCTTAACCTTTTTGTTCCTCCTCTAGCTTGCGATATGAGATATCACAATCATAGCCGGCAATGCCAGGGACCAATTCTCATTAAGCCACTCCTCCTTTTCACCGATATGTGGGTCCTAGTGGAAACCTACCACATGGCGCTCCGTCATTCGTTGAAATGTTTCCATGTCATCTTCTTCCTGCTACTTGGACAAGTCAAACTCAAACTTTGACTTGTTCTAGCTTCATTATCTAGACACAGATTTGAGTTTCTTTCACACTGTTAGAATCAAGATGACGAGCACTTTGATCCAATGCTAGGTTTACTCACACTTTGCCACTTTGATTTTTGAGCATTTCTCCGTTCCACTAGTACTTTTCTGAAGATCCATCTGGATCAATCCTCCCCACTAAGAGATTTTGGACAACCAAAAGACTTTTTGGTCAATTGGAAATTAAGGAAATTGCTCCCTCACTTTTTCCTTCTCCATCCATCGAGCTTTGCTTTGATGCATTCCTTTTAAGCAAACATAGATATACTCCACATCTCCCCATTGTAAAGTTATATTCCTTTAGTCGAGTATGATATCTTCTCGAAGCTTATCTAGATACTCTGGTGCAAAATCATCCACTGTAGGAATTTGTGCAACCTCCTCAGAATCCATAATCAATGGATGTTCATAAAGAATCAAGTTTTCCACATTTACCACGGATTACATTTGCATACAAGCAGGAAAGTCGAGATGAAAAGAATTGTCTCCAATCTTTTCCAATATGGTGAAGGGATCATATCTAATGGGTCTCAGTTTCTTCCCTTCTCCCTTCATTCTATATTTGCTGATATGGAGCCATATGTGGTCCCCAACTTGAAACTGATGATCAACTCAGTGCTTATCATGTTGAGCTTTATATTGAGCTTAATACTTCTCCAACTACTCTTGCACTGCCTAATCAATCACGTGTATCTATTGAATGAGCTTCCATGCTTTGTCTGTATCATCTCGTCCATTTCTATCCTCCCCTTTCCCAAAGAGCATGTCCAAGGGATTTCTAGGTAGATAGCCAAAACATGTCTCAAACGGTGAGCTTTGTGTAGATGAATGTGTTGCTCAATTGTATGCATGTTGCACATAAGGCAATTGTTCATCCCACAACTTGGGATGTTTCCCACAATAGCCTCGCCACAAGTGTACCACAGTGCAGTTGACAACCTTTGTCTGTCCATCGGTTTGTGGATGAAATGTCCTACTTCTTTTCATCTTGGTGTCCATCATTCTCAGCAAGCTGGTCCAAAACACCCCAAGAAAGCTAGAGTCTTGATCTGACACAATAGATGTGGGCAACCCAAAATGGACCCAAACATGTTGTAAGAAAAGAAACGCAGTCTGCTCAGTAGTGACTTGCTTTTTACAAGGCATTAAAATACACATTTTACTAAACCTATCCACAATGACGTACAAATAGTTGTGACCTTTCCTAGACATAGGCAAACCTCCTACAAAGTCCATGAACCCACTTTCCCATGGTCGAATCAAAATAGGGAGTGGTGTGTAGAGCCCAAGTTTTCTATTATAGGGCTTTGAAATAGAACACAACACACAACCCTTTACAAGCAGAGTCACAATGTTTTTTGTATGAGGCCAAAAACAAAGCCTTTGCAAATGAGAGAAAGTTTTCTCAATTCCAAAATGACGAGACACCAGGTCAGTATGAGCCTCTCGAGTTACATCAACCCTTTCATCACTGGGTATACATAATTTTCTAAGGTGATACAATAGATTTCCCTACAAGTAATAATTGTCCACCTGTGATCGACGGGTCAATTTTACATAGATTTCATTAAAATCATTATCATTGGCATATTGTTCAGCATAATTTTCTAATGACAAAGAAACATTTTGCAAAACTACAGATGTGGAAATAGGAGGGCAAGAACGTATATTTGCTACTTTGTTGCTGGCACCCTTCTGATATCTTATTACGAAATGCAACTGCTGGAGAAATCCCATCCATATGAAGTGACGGGCTTGTTGAAGCTTGGTCTGTGACTGAAGATACTACAAGGGGTGATGATCTGTGTGGATGATGGTCTCCTTGCTAATTAGATAGTGTTTCCACTTCTTTACAATCTGGACCAAGGCATACAACTCCTTTTCATAGTAGGATAATTCACAATAGCCTGGGAGAAAGTCTTTGAATGGTAACATGCATGATTTGTTTGTTGCATCAATACAGTGCCCATGGCATATCCAACGACATACTTTTCAATTTTAAAAGGTTGTTGAAGGTCTGGTAAGGATAGCACTGGTGTTGCGCTGATCTTCTCTTTTAGTGTGCTGAAGGATTTCTATTGTTTTCCACCCCAGTGAAAGACCTGCTTCACACTAGTGAAGGCATGCAACGGGCCTGCGATAATAGAAAAGTTCTCAATGAACCTTCTCCAATATTGCACTATGCCTAGAAAACTTCAAACTTCTATAACATTCATGGGCTCAGGCGAATTCATTATCGCCTCCACTTTAGAGCAATCTATCCATAATTTTCCATTACTGACAAATATGGCCTAAATAAATCAGAGCAGTCTTCCCAAACTCACACTTTGATAGTTTCAAATATAGTTTTTCATGCTTTAGAACATCAAGAACTTTCTTTATGTGACACATATGTTCCTCCCATGTCCTACTATACACAAGAATATCATCCATATACACAAGAACAAAATGATTAAGAAAAGGGCTAAATAAATCATTCCTTACCCTCATAAATGTGGCTGGAGCATTGCACAATCTGAATGGCATCACCATCCATTGAAACAACCCCTACTTGGTTTTGAACGCAGTTTTCTAAATGCCCTACTATGTAATTCTAACCTGGTGATAACCACTACACAAATCCATATTTGTAAAATAAACAACATTTTTCAATTGATCTAATAATTCATCCATGCAAGGGAGAGGGTATCGATTCTTCATCGTGATCTTGTTTAATACCCTGTAATCTATGTACATTCTCCATGTTCCATCTTCTTGGGCACCAACACAATTGGTGAGCCACAAGGAGAAGAACTCGATCTAGTTACTCCCTGATTTAACAATTCTGGCACCTCTTTCTTGATCTCCTCCATCTCGAGAAGCCATCCTGTAAATGAAAACATTTGGTAAAGGAGAATCCTATTTCAAATGGATCTCATGTTGCATTTCCCATTTAAGGAGAAATCCTCTTGATTCCTGAGACAATTCATCATAGTGAGAAACAATTTCAAATTATTCCTTCTTATGATTAGGATCACAACCTTTGAAAGCGTCTGTTGTCTCGGCTTTTTTCACCCTCAATACCATGAGCATGCACCCTTTACTGGAATTAACGAGTCTTTTAATATGTCCTGTGCTAAGTCACTGACAAGGCTAGCACTAACTTTTGTATGATGAGCTCTAACTATATACTCTACCCCATCCTTTGTGAGTTGGTATTTGCTTTCATGCCGAAAGAAAATGATCTTTTAGTCATCTAGATATGGTATTCCCAAGGTGATTCCACAAATGTCCAAAGGTAATACATCTAACTCTACCTCATCAGCTAATTTAGAAGAAATTACAAATCTGGCCCTACACTGCTTGGTGACCTGCAATTTGGCTTTATCGCTTACCCAACCAAGTGGGTATGGACTCAGATGAGGTTTAGCTTCAAGGCCTAACCTTTTCACTAACGACTCTAATATTAAGTTTTCTTGGGAACCTAAATCAAATACAGTTTCCACCTTTGCATGCTCTATGACAACTATAATGTGGAATAACTCAATTCTCTTTCACTCACAACTTATAGACTCATTCAAATAACTATTGCTTGCAACCGAATGAGAACTATCTTAATAGAAAGAGTGCCTCTTGCGCCCATAGCTGTGATCAATTTCTCATTGCTGGAATATGATCCAAGGTCCTACGTTTTTGCCACTATCTTCTCCTTCACCTTTCTACCTAATCTCTTCGGTCTCAACTCTGGATGCAACTCCCAACAGTTCTCCTCTTCATGACCATCTTTCTTGCAATGATTACAAGATGGTGTTGCTCCATCCCCTTTCTTGGCTATGACAGTCTTCTTATCCTTCCCCTTTCCTTTCTTCTGGAGCTTTCCATGCTGAGGTTTGAATGACATCTTCTTGGTTTGGTCATCTCGATCATTCTTTCCTTGGCTTTCAAGATGAATATCTTTAACACTGGTCATATCAATTTTAGTAGGCTTGAATAGTAATAATGAGTGTCTGATGTAGCTATGTAGCACAACTATATACTTAGTTACAATTTCAGGTGATCCAAACTCAAAGCTAGGAATTTTTTCCAAATTTTTAAAACTCATCTTCAAAAATGTGAAGAGACGATTGATGGGATCTACCGGAATAAGACGCGTTCCACGAGTTGGATATATAGAAAAGAGTGAACTTAATGACCGGATACAAAATAAATTACTAAGTGAGACTACCCCTATGGGTAGTGCAAATGATTCATCCGAAGTTAATGATCAATTTGGATATGAAACCCAAACAATTAATGTGAAAGACCAAGATGATTGGACGAGCACAATGAAAGAGCGGTTCGAATCTATCGCGATCATAAATAGCTCTCCTATAACTGGAATGTCTCTGGTGGATTCAAAGATTCATACCAGATCGAAGGGAAGTTTTAACATATTGGGATCAACATTAGAAAAATGATTGGTTCAGATTCGGCGAATACCTGGTTTATTTCGAAATAAAAGTGTACAATTAATCCGAAAAAGGTTCTATTCAATCAAATTTTTTATCAAATGAATGGACCGAAGAATGGATCGAGATCTCTTACCAAGTTTTATTAATTTCATTGTGTCAAATATCAAATTTTGGATTCAATCCGCTTGGATTCGATCCATGAGGAATATAACAACAATTTACGGATGAGTATTCATTATCAATAAAGATATTTCAAGAATCAATAGAGGTAAAATTACCAACTACTATTCAATCAACGAAAAAATATAAGATTTTGAAATTTGTCCTGATCGAAACATGTTCTGGATGTCCCAAGCATATATATTTCACAAGATATGGCAGTTAAGGGCATTAGATATACAAAGAATATTGGACCACGAAAAACCACAAGATCTGAAAGAGAATGACTGGAAACAATGGTTGAGATGTTTTGACCGGTACAATTTATCCCCACAGATATGGTCTAGGATAAACCCAAATAAATGTAGCAATATAGTAAATAAGCAATGTACGTGTTATGAAGAACGATTCATTCCTTATGAACAACAAGAAGATTCTATATTTGCGACTGTGATGGAACCTCTTTTGGGACTACTTCGGAAAATGAACAAATGTTACAGATACGATCTCTTATCATATAGTTATCTCAATTCTACAAAAGATTTGGATATTCTCAATTTGACAGATATTCCCGGACCACCAGTACAACCTGCTATACCAGATGAGCGGGATATTACCGATCGTGAAGGAATTCTTAAGGAAAAGTTTATTAATGATATTATCGAGGAGGATTGGAAGGGTACCGATTTCAATATCGTGAATGGTTCTTGTTCTACTGTTGATATTTACGATGCTATACGTTCTTGTGATTACGATCATACAACAAGTATTGACAGGTAAAAGAAAAAGACTGATCTTATTACAAATCAGCAGGGGATTTACGAGACGCGAAGAGAAAATGTTGGCATTATGGATTCTCCGAAAATTGAGAATAGAATATCCCAATTAGATCTCAATTTCTGGTTATTCCCAGAAATTTCGGGAATAAAGAACATATATTATGAAACTAAATCGAAATTCATACCAGGAAATTCACTTTTACGGGAAGAACGAGAGCGGAAAAAGATAAAGGAAGAAGAACGGAAGGAAACAACAAATGTTCTAGAACAAATAATAGGTATTACATCAAATGTTAAGAACACACAAGTAGAAGATGGTCAAGATAAAAATGGTCAAGTAGAACATCAAGATGGTCAAGTAGAAGATCAAGATGGTCAAGTAGAAGATCAAAAAACTGATGGAAAGAAAAAAACTAATAAAGGTATTTTTCAATGCAAATTAGTAGACGTTCTACGGAAAAAACGTTTCTTCTATCTGCTAATATTTGCAGGGTTATTTCTGGAATGAAGGATACGGGAAAATATCTTCGGATCCAAGAGGGAAATATTGACCTGAGTCTAATGGCCTTTTGCATTGCTATTCAGAAGAATTGCAGTGCAAATAAAATATCGAAATAACTTGCTCTTCAGAGGAATGTTCGGGGAAAGGTACGCAATGAAAATGATTTGGGCAACTGTCCTTATCTATGCATATGTTATATAGAATGTAGTGCCCAACGGTGTATTATTCAAGGCAACGTGGTGTTGGGAAGCTAACGCATTGCTCCTCACAACCGGGCTCTTCACAGCCGATTGGTTCGTGGGATTCAGGAGCCCGCCAAGTAAGAGAGTCATTGAGGGAAGATGAATAAAACCCAAACAAGCTAGGCTCCACACCAGATGGGTTTCATACTTCTCTATAGCATAGGGTCGGGTGTACTTACCAGCCAGCTAGGGAAGGAGGTGTTACCTTATCTCATATCAGGACCAGAATTCCTCCCCTAAGTCTTTCCAAAGGCTTGAATAGCCAAAATAGAACTTTAAGACCTTATAGGATAGGCTCATTAGCCGGCACTTTCCCTCATAGCCGAGCCTCTCATGCTGGGGTGAAGCGATGGGCTTGACCATAGAGAATGGGATGCCTAGGTTCCATGCTTGTTTTCGAAATTCTTCTATGAAGCTTTTTACATTCTAGCTCGTACCTTACCTTAAATATTGCCAGTCCATAAGTACCTTTTTCTTATAACCCAGAGGGTAGAATTGGTCCTTTAATGCATAAATGAAACTAGACAAAGAGGACAGAAGGTTACCTGACTTCGTGCTACCCTTCTGTAACTTTCTCTCCCACCGAACGAGATTAGTGATGTTCAGCCGAAGAGATGCTAACTAGAGTTTCACCTCATCTTCTTCGATCTGTTGGATTTAGAAATAAACATCTATCTATCTGATCCAATTATTGAGCTTTTCTGCACTACATTCTCCATTGTACATGGGCAGGTTGAACTTTACGTCTAAATTGAAGAATGGTTTCCTAGAGGTCTTCTTGGTATTTTGCTGAGAGTGATGAGAACTGTCACTAGAAGAAGGAGAGGGAGGAGGATATTCTCCACCACTTTCCTGATTTCTTGATCCATGATCATCAACATCCTTATTCTCATGCCCAAGTGACTTCTCATACTCTGTGAATAGTTGCTCCACTTTTCCTGCCATATTGTAGAATACCTTTCAGAAATTTTGTTCCGCTTCCCAACAAGCTTCTTCATTGGCCATGTTTCTTCTTCGTTGTGCACGTCCTACTTCAGGATCAAAGGAATTAAGAATTCCTTCTCCTCTTCGCAGCTTGTTCCAAGTTAGCATAAACTCATTCAATTTGTATCTACGAAGACCTACTCTGATAGCAAATTGATGCAAGATGTTTTACTTACAAATGCACTAGAATTACATATAATAGAGTTAACTAACCAAGGAACTTAAGAGCACATAAACAATGCGGAAATAATTAGAAGAAAATAAAAATGATGACACAATGATTTGATTATAGAGTTTGTCCAATTCGGACTACGTCTATAGGCCCTGCTCAATAGTGGGTAGGCATTCTTTCTATTACTGGCATAAAAGAGATAAAAAGTACAACCAACAAGAAATGACAACCCTGATACCTCCAAGATGAAAGATGGGCAAAGAATTGAGATCCCAGCTTCAGAAGCAGACAGTACCACTAAACCTCTGGCGCAAAATAGTACAAAAATGCTTATCCAAACTCCTAATTTGGATAATCAGGCCTTCTGCAACCTTCTGAGAACCTCCTTGCTGCTCAAGGCGATGTTTTAGCCTGTTGCTAGGGTTAGGATTTGTTGGTGCAAAAGATTCTGAGTATTCTCCCAGTCCTCCCTACTTTATCCCGACACAAATAATCATATATATAAGCATGGAAAAAAACCTCAAAATCGGGGTAGTTCTAACATAAGAACCAAAGTTAGCAGGCGAAATTGGGCCAGAAGGATTCATGAAAACAACCTTACCGGAATAGTGAAGCCCCTTTCCAAAAATGCAAACCCATCTCAACAGCGCATGAGTCCCGGTGACATGTTTTTCGGCATTTCCAACTTATCTACAGATAGTCCAAGCTGAGACACAAGCATCCTATGATATATAGTCTTGTAGGATTTATAGAACACACCATACAAAATATCATGTCCATATCCTCCCCACAAATCGCAATAAGCATGGAACCCATTGTCATATCAACCTAGCTCCAGTGCTCTGCAATATGGCGGACCTGCCGATATTGATAAATCACAATATATAACATTTTGGGTCCAGCCACCCATCGCAATATCACAATCTGTGCTTATCGCGAAATCGCAGTCAGCGCTTTCTGTTGGGGCCTTTTGTAACACCATCCCTGTTTTGCGATTACGATATAAGATAATATCGCATCATAATTGGGTCTTCATGGGGGCGATTCTTAACCCTTTTGTTCATCCTTTAGCCCGTGATATTTGATATTGCAATTGCATATGGCAACACCAGAGGCCGATTCTCCTTAAGTCACTCGTCCCTTTCGCCGATATGTGATATGCAAGGCCCAGTGGCACCCTGCCACGTGGCACTCCCTCATTTTCTAAAACTTTGCCATGTCCTCCTCTCCCTGCTACCTGGACAAGTCAAACTCAAACTTTGACTTCTTATAACTTGGTCATGTATAATTGGATTTGAGGGTCATTCACACTGTTGAAATTAGGATGACGAGCACTTTGATCCGATTCTAAGTTTATCCAGATTCTGCCACTTTGCGTTTTGAGCCTTTTACCAGGCCATTGGTACTTTTCTAAAGATCCACGTGGATCATCACCACTATTATTAATCTAGTGGGCCCTCTGGCCCCACATTACACCCCTATACAATATTCAAACACTTTACCCCCTTTAGAAAATAACTTATTTCGCTATCTCTTGTGAGAAGGTACGACCATAAATTAGGGTCCAATAGAGAAGTGTTGATTCCAATGGCACATTAATGCAAGGAACCACAGTCCCATGTACAAGTACCATTCAACATGCTGAAGTAATCTAAGAGGTTGCACCATAAATCTAGGTAAAAAGAATGCATGTTGAACAAAATTTTAAGGTAGCGAATGTACCATGTGAAAGTATGAAGTGAAATATTTAAGTAATATAAGGATATGTTGCTACATGTGTTGTATACCTAAGTCAACAAGGGAATAATAACCCGGGCCAAGGCTCTTTAATAACGTATGTTGTTTGGTATGGCTACCCTTGAAACATTTATAAGTTCTGTTGTCCTTAGATACATTCCTCTTACAAAGAAGCAAATCCGGGGAAAACTAATCCTAATCTAAACTATGGTTATCCTGTACTCATGTAAAACTAATTCCAAACTAAAATATGATTAAAATACAGTATAAGTAAATTATTAGGTTATCTATACAAATTCAGAGAGGAAAATCAAATAGCCTAAACTTGATATGAGTATGAAGGAAAAAGGTTAAATGTTTCACTATTATTGAATTATGATATGTTGAGTAATTATAATTTATATATGCTATTTAGAAATTAAATTAAACAATATAACACAATAATTCTACTACATAATCAATATATAATACAAAATGTGAATAATTATGTTACGACAAATAATATAGGCTAGAACATAATGTTACTAGCTCAAAAGAAAGGTGCACTGTGGATACAATTTGCAAACTATATTTAGAAATAAAATCAAATTCTATTTTCACACGCAACTACAAATTAAATGAAGACTAATTCTTAATGTAAATAATGAAAGAATAGGCAATAGTTAATTACATATTTATTATTCTTGTAGACAAACATAGGTCAACTATGTTTACTTTCAGATTTCACATCAAGAACTAATGAAGAAGCTAACTAATATATAATTGTTATGGATGCTTTTCCAAGATTAACTGAAATAAATAAATATAAATGATGTCTTTAAAATTTGTACGCTTTAATCATTGGCTTCTGAAAAGAATAAATAAACCACTAGCTAAAGTAATAAGATAAATGAGAAAATCATTTACAGTTAAAACACTAGCTTAATTTGTAAGTAGAGAGTGGAATTTCGAATGAACTTGCACATCTAGAATGCACTCAAAAATGTCTAAATCAATACCACTTCTTAGGACATGAGTCACTCAAGAAGAATACTGATTATAGCAAACAATTACAAATAATTTTTTTTATTTTTATCAACAAATAAATTCAATATGAATAGTCATTTTCTTAAGAAATAAAATCATAAAACAAGTGGCATTCATCCTCTAGATCTCAAAAATAAATAATAGGAGAATTAAGAAGAATTATGCATAACCATGAAACATAAAAACGAAAGAACTAGACTGAATGTAGTGAAGCTGAGAAACTTCTATTAGTAGTATTCCACAGTCACATTTCAGCCAACATTTCCTTTTCCAAACTTCCACCCGAGCTTCATCAAAATTAGGGGAAGATATACTTAGGCCATCAACCTCTAGATGTCAAAGTAATATCAAAATTGTCCTTAACAGTCAATTACAATAGTAAATGAAAACTATTGTAATTTTAGGCCTCTTAGCCAAATGATAAAACTGGAATGAAACAGGTGGCAGACAGAGCTTCCATACACAACTAGGAATATAAACATTATATTTGAGAGAATCCTAGGTCATGATTTTCATTATGACTATCTTGAAAACATGGAAGACTTGTCACAAACACAAACTAAAATTTAATAAACTCAACCTTTTATTCAAAAATATAAAAATCAATAAAACAAAGGCATACCTGAAGAACTTCACACGTATAGATAAAAAAAAATCTATTTAGCTACATTTAATCCTTCTAATTGTGAGGAAACAGTGACCCTGAGATTTAAAGGTTTAATCACAAAATGGGTGTCCTTCGACTGGGTTTTACCCTTGACACTATGTGACATTTATTCTTTAGATTTTCCTTTGCTTGGAATGACGCTTTGAGTTGATAATTTTCATAATTAATTTGCTAATAGAATATTATGAATGAGGAACAATAAACATGTATTCTTTTTGCTAATACATATTGGAAATAAGTTCCTCTGAATGAGAAGTACCCAAGGAACAATCCTCACAATGGGTCGTCTCACCTTGATATCGAGAAGCTCCCTAATATTTGGGCTTTGTATTTTTCAATGGTAGATTAGGATTGGTCTCCAAATTAACAAAGGGAACATTCACAGGTGGATTTTTCTGCCTCGTTCCTCTGGATCGAGCTATTGGAAATAATGCTTCCATGTGTTGTCATGCGTTTTCATTGAGAGTTCCCAAGCATCAATATAGAAGTTGTTTTTTCCTATGTGTGAGTTCTAGTTATAATCTAGTTGTGTGGAAGTTAGAGATTTATGTCCTATATATGTGAAACTATTTTGATCAATAAAGAAATCACAGTGTGTGTTTTGTGTGGTGTGTAATCACTGCTTGATCTCCCTCTATTTTCTAATATGGTTTTAGATCTAGTACTGACTTGACTCCCTTAAGGGGGGCTAGGAATATGTGAGGGCTCTTGAGTGTTATTGTTTCTGTACATATCACTATAGATCTATGAGGGTTTATTTTTAGTGTGTGAAATTGTTTGTGATCTTGCATTTGTAGATTTGTTTGTTGTATTGTAGCTTCTTCAAGCATAATCGAATCCTTTCGTCATCTTGTTTTTTGTAAAATCGTGCCCACCAACTGTACATGCTACTATATAGATATAGACTTGAGATTTGGAAGTGACCAGTGATATACGTCAAAAGTGGTAAAATTGGAGTCAGATCTCAATTTTTCGCTTTTGTGGGGAAGAGATATTTGTGCCAGATGTTTATATTGAAATCTTGTTTTGATCTCAAATTTTGGAGTTTTCATTTTAAGCATATTGAGTCTCTTCAACTCAATATGTGAGTGTAATTTTGTTGGAATTGACCATTCTAAAAAATGCTTTTTGAAGGCAAGAAAACTCGAAGATAAATATTGAACCAGATGAACAACCTTTGACTTGTGCTAAGGAGGGACGTGGTGACTTGTCTAGGCATGGATGGCAATTGGTAGTTTGATGGTTATTTATTTTGTAGTTGTGAGATGTCTTTGTCAAGTAGTTTTATATTTCTTTCAATTGTGATTATAAAAATGGTTGGCGGTTCTTAATGATGTCGTAGACTACAAGGCCTACAATTTAAGAATTAACACACATAAAAAAAAACCTGAAATCCACACACAACTAATGCATATAAATATTCAAAAATTATTCATTAAAGAAATAAGATATTTACAAGAGAGCCATTGGCCTGATTCTTGGTCACTCACTCTTCACTTTCACTCACTTACATGCCTCATGGGCTCTCCTAGATTTATACAAGTGGATTTGAACCCAAAGTACGTTCTGGATCCTAAACAAATTCACAAAATATCTCTCATGATCAATGAAAACTCTCACCTAATCCCTATCACTAGATAATATCTAACTGACCCTCAAACCTCTCATCTCTTCCAAAATACTCTTGAACCTTTTCTTATTTACAATAATTCTCATTCTCTCCTAAAACAATAGGAAAATATAATAAATAATTAAATCCTAGTTTACGAAACTAACTCATTTAGTAAACATTCAACCCTAGGTTAGATGCTCCTGCATCAAACTTCCCACGTAAAAAAAAATCATGGTTTCCCGACCATATGCTCTTATAATTTTAGAAAACTCCTCCTGGATCTCAAAATTTAGTCTGTTGTTGATCATCTATTCTTTGTTGTTCTACTTCAATGGTTGTGACTTTTAATTCACCGAGTTTCCAAATTTTGTGTTTTGATTCTCCTCCTTCTTTGCTGATGTATACTCGATAATTCAAACGTATCTTATTGTTTTCCTTCTATCTCATCTTGTAATATCTTGGTTTAAGTGTCTTTCACATCATTTTCCTTAATTCTTGAATTTCAATATCCAATCCAGTTTTCGATTGAGGTTTGTTATTACTAGCTTGGAATATCAATTCATCGTTTTTAACATTAGATTGAAAATTACATTTTATCTCAAGTTCCACATTTTCACTTTTAAGCATGCTTAAGCATTTCTCTTCTTCATTTGCAACTTTCTTAGATTTAGGTTCCATCAACATCTTTTCTAGAAATTGTAGTTCTTATTCACATTTCCTTGTCATTTTATTGTCACTTTCATAAATCATTTCAAGAGAATTGTCTTCATCCTTGCATGAAACACAATTAGGGCCTCATCCATCATCTTCAACACATCCTATATCCACACACCAATTTTCGGAATGGAAACCAACATAATTGTTATCTTCCATCGACGATTCAGTCATCCTATGCGGATCTTCTAAAAACTTTGTGGTGTCATGTATGGGAATCAAACCCATGTTCATATCAATATATTTCATCTTAGCATCATAATTTTCCTCACCAAGCATCAATCCTTGTTTTGGTTGACAAATGCTTACATTCATCTGGGTCATCTAGATTTTTTCCACTTCCGCAACAAAAATTTCAAGTTGTGCTTTTGTCTTCTTGCAATCAAATGCATGATTGGATATCTAATTGTCTTCTTCACTTCCCATCCATGTTTTTGATTCTTTAATGGCTCCATCAATGTGTCAATTCATGCCTTCAACTCAAAAAGCTCTTTCTCAAACTCTTTGTCATTTACGCCGTGTTATGGCATCACTGTTGCTTTTCCTTGAATTCTATGAATGACTATCCACATTCATCTTCATCCCCTTCTTCCCTTTTATAAGCTCCCCTGTACTTTTATTTCTTTGTTGTAAACAACTTCATTATACATTGACCAATCTCTGGGTGTCAGGATCTACCAATCATGCACTCATTACATTCAATGACTTCAACTTAAATTCACTTTTGACTTGACTGATGACTCCAATTTTCCTTTTGACTCCAGATTTCTAATTTGATTTCAATTCATTACATCAATTAACCTTGGGTGTCGACTAAAATAAAAAATGCACTCTTTTATACAATATATAAATATCTTCTACATGACTCAACTATACAACTTACACATTGACTTCTGGATTACAATTTTCTTCATTGACCTTTGATATCCACCCTTAACACATTCTTTACATAACATGCACTTTTGATATTAACACCATAAAATCACACTCTATACTTATACACCCCATTCATTGCCTCAACTCCTTATTATATAGAGGAATAATTAATAATCCTCTTTACATCACCACTTATTCACCACTTATTCTTTCATATACCTAAGGTCACGTGAGTTATTTTCAAGATTGAAAGAAAATAAGTAAATAAATATGATAGTGACTTTATAAACGTCAAGTCCTCGAATGCACTCACTTTCTTCTCTTTATAAAATAAAAATCACCGTGACTCATTTCTAATTATTTCTAATCAATAATAACGAGAATAAAAAAAATCATCCATGCATCATGAGAACTACATCCAAAGTATGACTTCTAAATGTCTGATTCCTCTTTTCCCAAAAACACTTATGTATATTGAATAATATATACCTACATTCTCTCTTTGTTACACACTGTAGTGTATTTTAGTCCAAATAACATTTTTGGACTTCATTACTCATCAATAAAATTAGTATTTACTACATGATTTAAATCTTCACAAAGATTAATTGAATGTTGTGGGGCGCACCTCTTGTAATGTAACTACCATACCTATGTTACAACATTAGATTACTTGCAACGATGTCAAAGAACCCAATTTCAGTTTAGGAAACCTTTTACTTTAATTCAACACCGCACTCGAAATCTACATTCTTGGAAGGAGGAAAGATCTTTAATGTCAAAAAACTAGCTACTTTATTGTGAGCCTCCAGTGGATGAAATTTTAGTATTGTACGTTAATGAGCCACCATCAATACCTATAATATTGACCATGTAAAAGAAAAAGTGCCACATCAGTCTCCCTTTCTCCCTTGCATTTTCCCTCGTATAATGTACAACTCTCGTCAACACAACTTTATCCTTGAAGCACAATGTTATCCTTCTGTGCAAAGTTGTATCCTCTAATGATTTATCCTTCAGGTATAAGCTCGTGTCCAACGCTGAGTTTGGTAGGATCAATATATCATGATTCATGTACCATTTTGGTGGATATTTACTCCAATCTCTGCTACTTTGAGATGTGGTGTCATTGTTGCTAAACAAGTCATCTAGGAGGATCAAGTCAGATCAGTTACACAGGTTCAGTATCATTGTCAGTAATTTAGTCCGGTCTCGTTCAGTTTTGACAGTGTTGTTTATGGTTCAGGTTGTTCAGGTGATGTCAATGGTTTTCATGGTGATATGGTTTTGGACCTGGTTGTCGACATATGGTTGTCATTAGTTCCACCAGGATTTAGTCGTTGACATGTGTTTGTCATCCACTTTGTAGGGTTTGGTGTCGATGTGGGTTTTGTCGTCCATTTTACAGGGTTTGGTTGCCGTCATCATGAGACAAATGTTGCTAATGTCACTTTGTGACATTTGGTGGTAAATGGGTTTTGTTCTATTTGATGTAAAGATCTAAAACCCTAACCATGCATTAAAATGTCAAAAACCTAATACTAAACCCTAATACACCTAAATCCATGCATTCAAACCCCTAAACCTAAGTTCTAAGCCATATTACAACCCTAAATGTATTAAAAAATACATATACACCTAAGTCCTAAACCTATATTACATTTCTATGTATTAAATACATAAAACCAAGTTTAATAACCCTAAGCCTATGTTAAACAATACATAAAGCATAAATAAACATTATAACAGTCCTCTAACCACTTGACTAAGCCATGGGGATATGTGGACAGGTGGCAGAATGTAACCATAGTAGCGTAGACCGCCAGTCAGAATTGCCAACATGTGAACATGCTGGAGTATCCGTTAACGGTTAACTGTTTCGGCCACCATGCAGCGGAACTGCCTGGATGTAACTGCGGGTTATTAGCAGCATTCACATGCACTGTCTGCCCTCCTCCCAGTCAGCAAAACTGCCAACATTTTCTATTTTATTATATGGTTATATTTGGGTTCTTGTTAAGTTTGGTATTAAAACTAATAAAAATACCATGCAACCTTATCCCTAAGGTGGCAGAACATGGTTAGACCGAAACCAACCAACCCTAAAAAAACAACTGATTCATTCCTAAACATAGTGGAGGGAGTTCGAATGCGCTTGGTAAGCTATAAAGGCAGTTTGTTCATAAAGAGAAGAAAAGCATGGTTTTGGGATTTTGTATGCAGGTTCTAGAGGTTATAGTCGATTTTGTTTTCAGTGTAACAAGAGCATTTGGAGTCGGAATTGGGAACTGTGATAGGCGTTGGAAAGATGGTTCAGAGAGATATCCTTTGACATTGACCAGAAGTCCCTCTGTGCACATTCATCTTGGTGAAATTTCTATGTAATTGACCTTCTTGGTTTCAATCCTAATAAAGTGGTCGCCCATCTTGAAAGCACACCCGGAGGCGTAGTCGATCAGGGACAAACTTCATAATCGATCTTGCTATATAGTATTGCTATGTTTTTGTTGTTTTCACTTCTGTTTTGCATCTTGATTATGTTTTTTCATCTGTCATAAAGTCTTCTTCTCAAGCGGTTCTCTTGGTTTCCGCACTTTTAGTTAAATTTCTATTCATTAATGGTATAATCAATTTTACATCAGTTTTAACATATTATCATTTCAGATCATATAATTTGGTATCAGAGCAGGTTTCACTTGTAGAATTTTCCATTGAATGTTAACCAAGTTAAAGTCGCAACGTGGAGAAGGAATCCTTGAGAAAACTGATCCAGAGATTGGAAAGTGAAAAGTCATTCATAAGTCAACCATGATAGGATCTGATGTAGGTGAAAATACTGAAACTAAGATGAGTGATGAACAGTTTCAGCAAACATTCTTAACTATGTAACAGATGTTTGGAGAACTCTATGAAGACAAGAAGGCAAAAGATGCAGCTTCTTCAAAAACATCAAAGAAGGACAAAGGTAAAGGCAAGGCTCATAAACCACCTTCACCTCCATCATCTCCATCATCATCATCCTCATATTCATCTTCTTCTTCGAGTGCATAATCTGAAACATAAAAGAAACCTAAGAAAACATCTCTTTTAAAACTTGATGTAAAATTTGAGTTACCTATTAATGATGACGAAATGAATCTTGAAAAGTTAGATAACTGGATTAAGAAGTTAGAAGTGTATTGTCATATTTTGAAAATTTCTGACGATAAAATGAAAATTCAGTTAGCTACAAGTAGAATGGGGGGAAGAATTTTAATCTAGTGGGAAAGTAAAACTTAGATAGATGTAAAGCAAAAAGGAAAAGTCATCTCTTCATGGTTTAAGTATTCAAAATCTCTTAGGAAACATTTCTATCCTTTAGGATACATGCAACAAGTTGTTATTGATTTGCAGCATCTAAGGCAAGGTAAAGGGTAGACTGTTCAGGAGTTTATTGGGGAGTTTATAAGGAAAGCATTGGCGCTTGTTATTTCATTGGATACACGTGAAACTTAATTAAAATACATTGGCAGTTTACTTTCATATTTGTAGCATACATTATTGATGTTTAGTCTTGATGATTTTGATGAAGTGTGTGTTTAGGCCATACATATTAAATCAGGTGGCAGAAAATTCAAGTTTTCATCACAATCATCCAAAGATTTGGAAATATAATATTCCAATGATAGTAAGGGAAGAACAATTCGAAGAGAAAGAATTCAATGATAACTTAGAAGGAAAGACCTACTTGTTCTCATTGCCAAAGAATCAGTCATGATGAATCTAAGTGTTGGAAACTTCATCTAGAACTTAATCCCAAAAATTTCCTTAAGGAGAAGGATGAAAAGAAGGCAATTGTAGCAGTCCAGCAAGATCTAGGTTCAGATTCAGGTGATGAAAGGAGGATAACTACTATGGTTATGATAGGTAAAAATTCTCACACTGGTTCAAGTTCGAATAATATTGCATCTTCATCAAACATAAATCCTTCAAATGAGGATAAAATAGTTGAATTGTTTAACATAAGGATAACTTCTAAGCACACAAAGATAGATACAATGTTTGACAGTGGATCATAGGCCAATTTAATATCTGAATATTTAGTTAGGAATTTGGGTTTGGAGACATGGAATCATCCAAGACCTTACCCATTAGGATGGCTAAATAAATCAACTCAGATAAAAGTCACAAAACAATGTCGATTAAGATTTGCCATTACAACTAATTACATTAATGAAGTGGAATTAGATGTGGTTCCAGTAGACATATGTGGAGTTGTCTTAGGAAGTCCTTATCTTTATGATCGTGATGCGGTGTTTTACAGGAGAGATTGTTATGAAACCAGCTCAAGAAAAGATAGAAAAGATAGATCAACGCCTTAGAATTTAGCCTCTTCAAGGGGGCAACCTCCTTTACATTACATAAATGAACAATTCTTGGATGATTCAAATGACAAAACCTCCTTTCTATACATAGGAGTCTAAGGAGTCACAATATAATCCGGCCGACCTAACAATAATAATATAAAGCCACAAAAATAACAATAGAGGGATTCTATGGGGCACAGTAATAACAATATCAGGGCAATAGGGGCACAACAATATTAATAAGGGGTATAACTATAATAGTAATGGGGTAATCACTAGTATTATAAGGACCCAACATGCCCCTCTCGTTCAAAGAAGTGTTGTCCTCAACGCTTGATTAGTTCTGGATACTTCTGCATAAAATTCTCATCCTCCCATGTGGAATCTTCAACAGATAAGTTCTTCCACTTGATAAGATACTCTGAAATTGAACGATTTCGTAGCTGTCGAGTTCTTGCTTCTGTGACTGCTTCCGGTTCCAATATAATTTTTCCTTCCTCGTCAAGTTCTGGCAATATTGTTTGAACTGGGAGCTTGTCACCTATAACCTTCTTTAAACATGAAACATGGAAAACTGGGTGCAATCGAGACGCTGCAGGAAGCTCCAATTTGTATGCCATAGTACCAATCTTTTGCAACACCTTGTACAGACCATAATACTTTGGTGATAATTTATTATCCTTCTTAGCTTGCTTGAGGGACATTTTCTTATATGGTTGTAGCAATAGGAATACCCAATCACCTACATCAAAACTTCTTTCACTGCGATGTTGATCTGCTTGTTGTTTCATTCTATTATGTGGCAACACAAGGTTATCCTTTAGGAGTTGGAGGACTTGTTGTTGATGTTCGATGTGATGCTCCACTGCCTGAACCTTAGAATTTTCTCTTAAATATGATGTGATGGATGGTGGTTGATACCCATAATGTGCCATAAATGGGGTCATTTTTGTTGCTGTATGGAAGGAAGTGTTATACCACCATTCAGCCAGAGGAAACCATTTGACCCATTGTGTCTGTTTATCAGATACAAAGCAACGAAGATATCCTTCCAAACATTTGTTTACTATCTCAGTTTTCCCATCAGATTGAGGATGATAAGATGAGCTATGAGCTAACTAAGTACCAAGACAAGAAAATAATTTTGTCCAAAAATTTCCAGTGAAAATGGGATCTCTGTCACTTACAATTATCTTTGGGTTTCCATGTAGCTTTTGAATTGTTTCCATAAATGCAGTAGAAACTGTACTGGCTTTAAATGGATGTGATAATGCACAAAAGTGTGCATACTTGGTAAATCTATCAACTACCACCATGATGACACTCTTTCCCTCAGACTTGGGTAAACCTATGATAAAATCCATTGAAACCTCCTCCCAACGTTGGCTTGGAATGGATAAAGGTTGTAATAGACCTGGTGTCTTAATTGTTTCAACTTTATTTTGTTGGAAAACCAAACATTCAGCCACAAACTTTTGAATATCTGATTTAAGGCCATCCCAAAAAAATTCCTTCTTAACCCTGTGGTAAGTTTTTAAAAATCCTGAGTGCCCTCCTAAGGGAGAAGTGTGCAATTCCATAAGAATCTTTTGTTTTAGCTGGGAATTCTTACAGAGGTATAAGCGATCTTTGAACCGTAACGAATCATTTTGCTAACTAAATGTACCAGACGTACTGGAATCTTTTTGTAACTTTCGAATAAGTGCCCACACTTCTTCGTCATTCTTCCATTCCTCCCTTGCTTTGTTTATCCAATCTGGTTGCATCATAGAAATGGCGCACAACTTCCACATCCTCATCCTTTCTTGAGAGTGCATCTGCCACCACATTTTGCTTCCCTTTTTTGTAGATGATTTCAAAGTCATAACCCAACATCTTTGTGACCCACTTTTGTTGCTCTTCAGAGGATAATCTTTGTTGTAAAAAGTATTTAAGGCTATCATGATCCGTTTTTACCTTGAAGTGTCTACCCATTAGGTAGGGTCGCCATTTCTTAAGTGCATGGAGTATTGCCAACATTTACTTCTCATAAATAGCTTTGCTTAAAAACTTTCCCTTCATTGGACGACTTTCAAAAGCAATGGGTCTTTCATCTTGCATTAGAACAGCACCAATTCCATTTCCTGAAGCATCACATTCCACAATAAAGGTTTTTGTGAAGTCCGGTGTAGCTAAGACCAGTGCTTGGCACATTGCCTCTTTAAGATGTTCAAAGGCCTTTGTTGCTTCCGGAGTCCATGAAAATGCATCTTTCTTCAATAATGGTTTTAGAGGTGCTGCTATTCTCCCATAATTCTTAACAAACTTGCAATAATACCCTGTCAACCCAAGAAATCCTCGCAGATGCTTTATGGATGTGGGGATTTTCCATTCCTTAATGGCTTTAATTTTGCTAGTGTCTACCTTAACTCCTTCATGAGATACAATATGACCCAAATATTCCACCTCCTGGACTCCAAAGAAACATTTGGATCTTTTTGCATATAATTGTTTCTCCTTCAATAGTTGTAGCACCTTGTCAACATGTTCAACATGATCCTTCCAAGACTTGCTGTAGATTAGTATATCATCAAAAAATACTAACACAAATTTTCTAAGGAATGGTTTGAAAATTGAATTCATCAAACCTTGAAATGTTGAAGGTGCATTGGTAAGGCCGAAAGGCATGACCAAAAATTCATAATGACCCTCATGAGTTCTAAATGTTGTTTTCAGAATGTCTTTAGTCTTCATTCTGATTTGATGATATCCTGAACGAAGATCCAACTTGGTGAAGTAAATTGATCCATGCAATTCATCCAGTAATTCATCAATGACAGGAATGGGGAACTTATCTTTAATAGTGAGCTTGTTGAGCTCCCTATAATACGGACACATGCGGCATGATCCATCCTTCTTGTGCACCAATACTACTGGAGCAGAGAAAGAACTTTGACTCGGTTGAATTATACCAGCCTCTAGCATTTCTGCAACCATACGTTCAATTTCACTCTTTTGGACATAGGGATATCTTTATGGCCTGATGATTGGAGGAACACTTCCTGGAATCGGATGAATAGCATGATCATGATCACGCATAGGTGGGAGACCTTTGGGAGTCTCAAATACCTTGGAATGATTATCCAGGACTTTTTGGAGATCTGGAGAAATAGATGATTCTGATGTGGAAACATCTAGCGAGCATAATTGTGCAATTACACCTCTTTGCTCCTTTTTTAGAAGCTTTGTCATACTATTAGAGCTGATTATCTTTCCTAGTTTCCCTGCAATACCCCTTAATTCAACTTCCTTTCCTTCCGTAGAAAATTTGATGAAAAGTTCTTAAAAATTTAAAGCTATTGTACCCAGGGATTGTAGCCATTGGACTCCTAGTACAACATCAGCACCTCCCATTGGAATGGAAAGAATCGAGCTAGTCAATACATATTCTCCCATGGATAGCTTGATATTATGGCACTTTTTAGAGCAATTTATTGTTCCTCCATTTTCAATCATCACTTGACACTCTAGTGCTGGATATAGGAAGCAATTCAATTCTTTTGCTACCTTACAATGAATAAAATTATGGGTGCTTCCTGAATCAATCAACACTATTACCTTTTTCTTCTTGATTTGTCCTTCTATCTTGATGGTTTGAGGAGTGGTAATTCCCGCCAATGCATTACAAGATATGGTAGGATTTATTTGTTCTTCATCTAGGCTTTGTTCTTTGAGTATATCCTCTTCTTTTGACCTTTCTTGCTCCTTTTCTTCTTCCTCTTCACAATCTATGTAGAATAATTTCTTCTCAGCACACTTATGACCTTTAGTGTATTTGCTATCACAACTGTAACAAAGCCCTTTTTCTCTTTTTTCTTCCAATTGTTGTGGTGTCAACCTTATAGGTTGTGGAAGACTAGGGGCAACAACACTTCCGTCTTTATAGTTGTGAGTGGTATGCTTCCTGGTTGCCATAATTTTGCTTTCCATTTTTCTTGCTAACCTGAATGCCTTCTCTAATGAATCAGGTTCCCAAAGGCGAACATCATGTTGGATATTATCCTTTAAAGACCCTATGAACACATCAATCCTATGCTCCTCTGGAATATCTTTTATCCTTATGTTCAATTTTTGGAACTCCTCAATGTGCTCCATTATCGAACCCTTTTGTTTGAGACTTATCAATTGGCAAAAAAAAGTGTTGCTTTTTGTACCCTCATAATGTGCTATCAATTCTTCCGTAAAAATTGCCCAAGTGATAAATGGTTTACGAGAGCAAAGCCATTGATACCATACAAACTGATTTGGTTCCAAATATAAAGTTTCCATACGTACCTTTTGTGTGTTTTGCACATTATTGAGATCGAAGGATTGCTCCATCTGTAATATCCATGTGGCAGGATCCTTGCCATCAAACTTCCTCATATCGGTTTTTGGAATATGGTGAGTCTTCGATCCAACATTAGCATCTATGGAATCATGATTAACATTTCTTTTGTTCTCATCATGAGTTTCGTTTAGTACCCTTTCACCCTTAGGGACCATTTCTTGTAGCAACTTATTCATATTTATCTTCAATTCGTCCATGTCTGTCTTCAAATCTATCTTCAAATCATCCATCTTAGCTTCCACGTCAATCATCTTAGCTTCTACACCTTTCTATAAACAGTCCATCTTAGTTTCTACACCTTTCTTTAAACCATCCATCTTAGCTTCTACATCTTTCTTTAAACCATCCATCGTAGATTCTATTCCTTTTTGTGCAAGGGACAGTTGTTGCACTTGGTCTTGTAATTTTGATATATCATGTTGCATTTCTCCCTCTTCTTCATGAGTCATGCTAGAGCTTTCAGGTTCCTTACTAGGTGTTTGCATTTTCTTTCCTCGGGTCATCAGTTACCGATAATAATGCTCTACTATGCCCTTTGAATTCCTTCAAAATAAATTTTCAAACCAAGCTTATGCAAAAATTTAAGAAAATCTACACACCTTTTTTCACTTTGTAGGAGCTCGATATTGCCTCTGATGTATCTTTGTACTTTCCAATCATCTAGTTCTGAATTTGTGAACTATAGTAGCACTCTATGTCCTCTTTCCAATGCCACAAGTCTGACCCAAATAGGATTCTCCAAGGAAGAGTTATGTGAAATCTCCCTCAGTGACTTTCTTATAGACTAGTTCAGTAGAGCGAACTTGTATGACGTGCCACGAGTCACTATTTCGACCTTTGGATCTAAAAAATGCGTACAAGAAACTACAGTCCGTCCTCTTTCTGTACCTTCTTACAAAATTTTAATCCGATCCCCAGAGAGAAAGTTATGACGATTTTCCCGAGGTCACCTGTTTTGAATGTAATTCAGGAGTCTGCAAAAAGACCAACTTCCTCAGATCATATCTTCGCAAATATCGTGCGAAAAGCTCTGAAATTTGGACCCAAGGTTCAGCGTGCTTTCTTCTCAAATGGGTTTGTTTTGCGACTTTTTAAACGTCACAAAAAAAAAGTTATAGCAAAAATGCCACGATGACCTGTTTGGAGTAGCGAAACCCTAGAATCCAAAGCTCTCATACCAAATGTTATGAAACCAGCTCAAGAAAAGATAGAAAAGATAGATCAACGCCTTAGAATTCAGCCTCTTTGAGGGGGCAACCTCCTTTACATTACATAAATGAACAATTCTTGGATGATTCAAATGACAAAACCTCCTTTCTATATATAGGAGTCTAAGGAGTCACAATATAATCTAGCCGACCTAACAATAATAATATAAAGCCACAAAAATAACAATAGAGGGATTCTATGGGGCACAATAATAACAATATGGGGGCAATATGGGCACAACAATATTAATAAGGGGTATAACTACAATAGTAATGGGGTAATCACTAGTATTATAGGGACCCAACAGAGAGCATAAATATCACCTTAAGAAAGATAGGGTTGAATTTATTGTCAGGGCACATCAAAACAAAAATCACTTGAATTTAGTTGTTGCTAATTAGGTGAAGTGATTAATAAGTTCAAATAAGAGATTTGTAATCATGTGTGTAAAGGAACAACATAAGAATCAACATGATGTTTGTTCAAGTTATGAGTCTCAGCTTAAAGATAGTTTGATAAAAAAGGTAGAAACTCTTCGAGTTCTATTTAAAGAAAGAAAACATCTTACTCATAAGCAAGGAATACAACATGAATTAGAATTGATGCCTAAATCTTCTTTTCCTAGTGTCCGAATGAATCAATTCAGTTCAAGTTTGGAAATTAACAGTTGCAGGGATGCAAGTCAGTATTGGGGAAAGTCAGTACTAAATTTCTCTTGTATTGTGTCACCAATTCATGTTTAAAATAGTTTATAAGCCTCTTTTCAAGTGGAGAGGAAGTCTATTTGTTTTCATATCAAAGCCTTTTCTAAAGCAGTGTAAAAGTGTCTAAGGGAAACTTATGCATTAGGGGAAATTGCTAATCAATGGAAACATAATTTAATGAATAAAGTGATTCAAACAAATCAACAACTAATTCAATACTTTCAAAATCAAACTAAGTTGCAGCAGTTTTCACCTTACAGTGTGATGGGTTTATGGCAGCAAGTTCACTTAGTAATCGAGAAGTAGGAAAGTATGTCAAGTCAAGTAGCTGGTATGATGTCAAGAATATCCTTGATTGTCTTTGTCATTGTTAATAAATGTCAATGGTATTGAACAATATCCTATAGAGACTATTTTCAAAGATGAATATGAATCACTAACTCATGGTATTTCATGGAAAGAAATCAATTTTCATGTTCATAATAGGTTTTTTGACCATCATTGCAGGTTGTACATATTTCAGATTGATGGGATAGGTCACCGATTCAAAATGTGCCATGGTCAGCATCATCAGGGTCATCACTTGCAGGTGATTGATCGAATGTATTGGTACATCATCAGAACAAGGTGGAAAGTGAGGGAACTCTATTGCCACCTGCTATTTGTTTAAGTCAAACTTTTATGGTCCAAAAGCTTCCAAGTGGAGAGGATTGATCCAAGAGGATCTCATTAGATCCGTTACACAGGTTCAGTGTCATGCTCAACAATTAAGTCTGTTGTCGTTCAGTTTCGACAATGTTGTTTATGGTTCAGGTTGTTTAAGTGATGTAAATGGTTTTCATGGTGATATGGTTTTATACCTGAATGTCGACATATAGTTTTCATTTGTTCCGCTAGGATTTGGTCATCGACATGTGTTTGTCATCCACTTTACAGGTTTTGGTGTCGACGTGGGTTTTGTCATCCATTTTACAGGGTTTCGTGGTGGTCATCGTGAGAAAAATGTTGCTAATGTTTCTTTGTGACATTTGGTGTAAATGGCTTTTGTTATATTTGATGTAAAGATCTAAAAACCTAACCATGCATTAAAATGTCAAAAACCTAAGACTAAACCCTAATACACCTAAATCCATGTATTCAAACACATAAACCAAAGTTCTAAGCCATATTACAACCCTAATTGTAGTAAAAAATACATATACACCTAAGTCCTAAACCTATATTACATTTCTATGTATTAAAATACATAAACCCAAGTTTCATAACCCTCGGACTATGTTAAACAGTACGTAAAACATCAATAAATATTATAACAGTCCCCTGACCACTGGACTAAACCATGCGGGGACCATTGTCATGTGAATAAGCAGGGATATCAACCTTAATTGTAGTTTTAACTACGGAGGAGATCGCAACAGGACCACATGCCATGTGAATGATTAGTGGTTAGCTGTCGAGTTAGCAGTTGGAGATCGCACCGGTTAATGCACAGATATGTGGATAGGTGGCAGAACGAAACTGCAGTAGTGTAGACTGCCAGTCTGAACCAACGACATGTGAACATGCTGGAGTATACATCATCGGTTAACTGTTTCGGCCAACACGCAGTGGAACCACCAGGCTGTAACCGTGGGTTATTAGAAGTGTTAACATGCATTGTTTCCCCTCCGCACGGTCAGCAAAACTGCCAACAGTTTCTATTTTATTATATGGTTATATTTGGGTTTTTGTTTAGTTTGGCGTTAAAACTGATAACAATACCATGTAACCTTATCCCTAAGGTGGAAGAACATGGTTAGACCGAAACCAACAAACCCTAAAAAAACAACTGATTCATTCCTAAACTCAGTCGAGGGAGTTCAAATGCACCTGGTAAGTTATAAAGGAAATTTTTTTCATGGATAGAAGAAAAGAGTTGTTTTGGGTTTTTGTATGTAGGTTCTGGAGGTTATAGTTGATTTTGTTTTCAGTGTAACAAAAGTTTCCAAGGTCAGAATTGGGAACCATAACAGGAGTTAGGAAGTTGGTTTAGAGAGAATCCTTTAAAAGTGGCCAGAAGTGTCTATGTGCACATTTATTTCAGTCAAATTGCTGTGTAATATACCTCCTTGGTTTCAATCCTAATAAAGCAGTCACCCATCTTGAAAGAAAACTCAGAGACGTAGTCCATCAGGGACGAAATCCGTAATCAATATTTCTACCTGGTGTTGTTGTTTTTTTGCTATTTTCACTTCTTTTCTATATCTTTCTTATGTTTTCTCATCTGTCGTAAAGTATTCTTCTCAAGCAGTTCTCTCGGTTTCTGCACTTTCAGCTAATATTCTATTCATTAATGCTATAATCAATTCTACATTAGTTTTAACATATGATCATTTCATATCAACATGCTTCACCCATTTGGCCATAATCTAAACTCCTTCAATGCTCTAATTAATTGTACATTCAATAGATGGTTGGATTTCAGTTGAAAAGAATTCCTTTATTTCATCTGCATTTTCCTCAACGAACAATTGTAGTGACATGACCACATTCCAAAGTTATTAATCTTCATGGGTCAATCCTTCAAGAAAAAAGTCCTCACAAATATTATTATAACAATAACTCCAATTAACAAAAGAATTAACTATGTGAATGAAAATTTTCAGGGAAATAAATTCTCCTTGAATGAAACTCATGTGGAATTTAATTTTATACTCACACATGCACCCTCTATTTGAAAGTTATCCTTTCAGTGCTTCAACACATCTCTCAACATAGTGTTGTTCCTCTTTCACATTAATGTGTATTCCCTTGGATCCATATTGTTCTAGGAAAATCATAGCTAAAAGAAAAATTGTATATAGTTTCGATATGATTCCGAACCATATTTCACCATTTCCTTTGCAATCGATGCCCAATGATAAGAATTTGCTGAATTTTCTTTTCAAAAGAGTTTAACTAAATAAACAACTCTTGACAGTTCTGGTGCATTTACGTGCCCTTAACCACATACTTTTTTAAAATCGGTGCCCCTTGAGACCAATACTTTAAGGTTTCCCAATGGATTATGCCATCTTCAACAATTTTTGGTTCATCTTCGGTTCATGTTGAAGATTCTAGAGTCGACCAGTGATAGAAAATCTATCAAGAAAACCTTGGTGAATTTGTTCTCCCATAGTTTCCATTCTCTCTTATGCTCCACACAAATCCTTTCACATTTAGATCACATCACAGTTGCAACAATTTTTTTTTATTTTATCTAGCGTTCTAACACAAATGCGCTCACTTCACAACAAACACCCCCCACTTAGTGAGTCCATACCCCAGTCTCATACAAAATGATTTCAAAGACTATAGGGCCTAAAATTTAGGAATTAACACACACAATATAAAACTGAAATCCACACACAATGAATGCATATAAATATTTAGAAATAATTCATTAATAATTCATTAATAAACTAAGATATTTACAAGAGAACTATTGGCATGATGCTTGGCCACTCACTCTTAACTCTCACTCACTTATATGCCTCTTGAGATCTCCTACATTTATACAAGTGGATTTGAAACCAATGTAGGTTCTAGATCCTAAACAAATTCCAAAAACATCTCTAATGATCCATAAAAACTCTCATCTAATCCCTTATCCCTAGATTATATCTAACTAATGGTCAAATCTCTTAAGTCTTCCAACATACTCTCAAAACTTCTCCTATTTACAATAATTCTCATTCTCTCCTAAAATTATAGGAAAATGAAATAAATAATTAAATCCTAACTTAGGATACTAACTCCTTTAGTAAACATTCAACCCTAGGTTAGATGTTGTTGCATCATTAAACTGGAAGCCCCAATATCTGAAACATCAATTCTTCTGTTAGTAAGGTCAGGTTGTTTTATCAACTTTTGAACACATTCAATATCCAGACCTCCATCCTACCAACTAATGGATATCCAAAAGAGAAATATCAGAAAAATGGTGGTTGGTCCATAGGATGGTTCATTACTTGACAACTCTTATCAAGGAAACCCCAATGAACCGAGGTGTCAATATTGTTGATCTTGCAAAGTTCATCAATGATGGTCAGAGGAAGTTACATTTTAAATGGAGGTTAAGTGATAGCTTGAAGATGTGGTGGTGAAAGAGTGATCTTTGCAAGATTCCAGAGTGGATATGAGTGCTGATGAAGACTAGTCAGACAAATATTATCCTTGTTGTTGTAATATGCATTTTCAACGTTTTCCATGTAAGCATTAAGAGAGGGTATTTGAAGTAATCCTTCCATCTGTTGTCACCAGTTCTCATTGAGAGTTCAGAAGCGTCAATCTAGAAGTTATTGTGTCCTATGTATGAGTTGTAGTTATGATCTATATGTGTGGAAGTAAGTGATTTATGTTCTATATATGTCTAAATGTTGTGATTAATAAACAAATCATAGTGTGTGTTTTATGGGATGTGTAATCGCTCTTTGATCTCTCTTTATTTTCTAACATGAGAAATTCTCCTTTAAATTTTCTTTTCCTTGACCATGGCCAATTTAGCTTCCTTTGTTTGACTAGTTTCCTATTCTTGTGTAGATTGTGTAGACTCTAGTTCAGGGGGAGGAGACTCTGTTGAAGGTTTCAAATAATGTGTTTTTTCGAAAATTCTAGTAACATGAAGGGAGGCTAATATTTTCGAGGCTTCAACCTAGATAACATCGAAAAGAGGTGATCCTCGTGCTTTGACAACTCCCTCACATGCATCTTGTCAAAAGTCAATAGAAAAATATGGAGTTGCAATTATAGATAAGGGGTCAAGAGCCATTGTAGGAGAAGACTGAGCAGGACAAAATCACAAAGGCTTATTCTAATCATTATGAATTAGGAAGGAATCCTAGTTATCACCCAATTGAGCCAAATGATGTTTGATCAGTATGTAGATCAAACTATGCTAGAACAAAGAGCTTTCAGGGTTCTTGCAATTAGATTGTTAGCCCCAAGAAATTTTCATTAAACTCTTCATAAAATAATAGGGAAAGTTTAGCCTTTAGCCTATGAAAGCTATTAAAAGCCTGATATGATACATAAATACTAAGCTATACCACCCTTAATAGGTTATATAGCAACAACTTAAGTGAAAAAAATCACACCATTTGTTTTTTAAGGAGGAGACAATTATACCTTTGACATGGTACTCATTGTCCTTTCTAGCGAGGAGCTTCCTCCATGAGACATTTCAAATTGCCACATTGTTAGACAAACATTCGCTTTCAAGAGGAAGGTGCATGGTTGTTGCTATGAATTCCAAGTTGATATTTATTCTAGGTTGCTAACATGGGCTTTATTCCCATTAAAAGAGGCAACAAATGGGTAAAAATGTGAATCTAGGTTACACTTTTCTTGATTATTTTACATTTTCATTTTCGAAGTATTTGTCAACATTTTCGGTGTTAGCAATCATTTTTTTCTAATTTTTTTTAAAAATAGAAATTATAGTATTACATGAAGTTCATACTATTTTTTCATGAATTTTTATATTAGTTTATTTCTCCCAACACTTATTAACCATAAAACACTAATTCCAAAATATGTTTCCCATTTTTGCATTTTCACGCAAATTCAATAATGACTTTGTTACTATGTCCCTAATACATTTGTACAAATTTCCACCAGCCAAATTGGGGAAAGAGGGATAGTCATTCATCATTGTTCTTAATGATTTTTTCCATGTTGAGGGGAAAATATTGAAAACCAGGATGAAACAAGGTTTGCGGCAGCACAACAAACCGAACATCAAAATCGTAGGTTGTAGAGCCTTGAGGATATAACAATAGGGTGAAAAAATGTTATTGTTTTGAAAACCCTATTGAAAAACCCTAGTAATCAATTCAACAATTGTCAGGTACTAGCTTGAGTTAGAGCCACAATGACCTTCAGATATTTGAAATGAATTATCATTGTAAACCAACAGTTCGTATAATACCTGGAATCACAATAAGTTGACACACATGATTGGAAACCCTAGTCAGTCAATGACTAGTCCATATAACATGATCAACACAACACATCGCCCAAAAAACCATTATTTATCATAAGTATAAATCCAAAGTTTTAAATTAAATAGACCAACAAAAATCTGCATGGTTCTAGCATTTAATTCAAGATCAATGAATCACTATATCAATACATATCTAACGTGACCATAATATAATCCAGAATTATAATACAAATGATTTGTTTTTCAAAACATATATCATCATGGATATATAAGGCATAGTATGTACACCGTAGGTTATTACCATTCATTTGACCACAAAAACATTTGGACTCACACATTATTACATTGGAACATAAGGATTGAGAGAAGAGTCAACATGATAGTTTATGAAAATCATACTATTAGTGTTATAAACTCAATTTGGGTTGCTTTAGAATCTTTCATTTTGTAGAAACCCTTAGACCTTAACATTTTCCTGCTATTAGAAGCAGTAGTAAATTAAAACTAACCAGAATAGCAGAAAGAAATAAACCTTATATGATGAGAAAATGTCAAATTCACCATAGAAAAAACAATTATCATTAAAATAAATGATGCGGATGTGAAACAAATACCAATCCAATCAATTTAAAACAAAAAAACTAAAAAAAAAAATTTAAAAATTCTAGGAAGGGCCCATTATTTTTTCAAAAAAAAGGGAGTAGGTTGGCCTACCAACAATTGGCAACTTTCTAGGTTGAACCAATTTTCTCATCCTGAAATCATAAAATGAGAGTAACAGTTAGATGTAATTATAACAATGTATAACACACTGAGAATTAGTCTCTTTTAGTTTAGTCTATAAAATAATAGTGTCCATCAATATCTTCATTAAACAGAATCAAGAACATGCATAAATTAGAGTTAAACCCACTAAATTTTTCAGAAGAACCTTTGAAGGTAACAAATTGCAAAGATAAAAAACAAATTGAGAAGTATGGTCTAATGATAACTTTAATACCACAAGTATATTCACTGCTTCCAACAAGCTTCCATAACCTCAGTAGGGGTACCTTTTAGCCTATTGATTGTCCAATATCTCATTTATTAGATATAAATTCAGAGCCATTACAAATATTTATTTACGATTTTTTTTGTTTGGGAAATCAACTGAAGGACGTTGCCCTATCTTTGTAACCAGATAGTGGTAGTTCCATTCACAAGAACTAATAGAGGAAAACAAACCAACTCATGATAGGAAATCATGTCCTTCAATCTTGGGACCAAATTCCATTACCTTGGCTTAGTGACCAGTAGTAGTAATGTCACTTCTATTAGGACCCATGATCATGGTAGGTTGGCTTGTAATGATACCTCCTATCTCTCAATTAATATTGTTTTCCCAAAATAAACTTTGATTACCATTAACCTTTAAATGCATTGCTTAATAGATGGGGAGGAAAACATGTTCCTTAAGAGAAAGGCATGACGTGAAAACTTTACCTTTCCAACTTCATACTAATGATGTTATTAAGAGTAATATGTTGATCAAAAATATGAATTATTCTTCTATAATAGTGGACTAAGATATTTCATGTAACTGAGACCAGATATGATGATATCTTTGAACAAGTCACTTGCTTATTTTGACTGAACTGAAAGGATTATTTGAGCAGTTAACAGATGAGTCAATAAATCATCTGATGAAGTTCCGTTTTAAAAGTTGTTTTCAAACATATTTTCCTATGCAGGAAGATAAAAAAAAAATACCAAAAGGAATTAAAACAAAGAAAAAGTCATACTCAAGATAAGAAAAAGAGAATACTTGAACATACAACATAAAGAAAAAGAGTAACAAAAATATGTACAAAAATCTCCCAAAGGAGGTCATAAAAGGTATATTTTCAGAAGTTTCCCATTGATTGTGAGAGACTCAGGTTGACCATCCAAATTCTGCAGTTGAAATATGTTGTGTGCGATTTTTTTTGTAACAATGAAAGGTCCCATCCATAACTTCTGAAACTTGGTGTATTCCCCTTTGTCCTCATGCGAATTGTCACATTTTAGAACCAAGTCACCAACATCAAAATATTATTTGAAATAAGACTTGTTATCAAAACAACATTTTAGCACTTGTTGGTTTTGATTTAACTTGGTTTTAGACTTTTCTTTTTCTTATTCTAATTTTAATAAAACATTGATTGTATTTTCCATAGCTGATGACTTAACTTCTTGGACGCACACGACAGTTCTAGAGGATGGATAAAGGTGTGAGGAGATAAAATAGATTCTATACCATATTTGAGGAAAAATGGTGAATTTCAAATAATAACTTTTGATGTGACCCTATTAGACCATAATTCATGAAATAGTAGAGTATACCATTTTTTATGATTTTCTAAAACTGTTCCTTTATGGATTTTTAGTAGATTCATCTTTGAAGATTCAGCAAGACCATTTCCTTGTTGATAATGGTTAGTTAAATACTGAACCTTTATACATTTTCCTAAGGAATATGAGTCTAATTAATGATATTATAAATAATATGAATTATCAAAACCAAAAACGCGGGAACTTTAAAACATGTGATAATATGTGGTTCCACAAAATTCATCACTTGATTAGCATTTACCACACGTAGAGGTGTTTCCTTAACCGATTTGGTAAATGAACTTTTGGTTGGTATGATGAATTTATGCTACTTGTGTGAGAGAGGATGAACTGGTCCAATTATGTGCAAGTCCACTGTTGAATTGGAGCTTTAACAATGATAGGTTGTAGGGGAAAGGAAAAAAATTTAAGCCTACCAAAAACCTTTTGGCAAGTCTCACATTTTCTAACAAGCGAATGGGTGTCTTTAAATAGAGTAGGCCAATAATATTCCACACTTAGAACATTGTTTGTGGTGGTATCTCCACCAAATTTTCCTCCACTAGGGCCAAACTAGAGTTCATGGAGCATTTTTAAAGCATCTTGCTACTCTAGACAATGAAGTAACATCACATTGTAACTTTTTCAGAAAAGAACATTATGGATAAGTTGATAAGGTGTTAATTTTAATCTTAATTATATTTTTTCGTTGTATTAAGATTAGGGGGAGAAGTAACATTTTCCAAATAAAATATAATGTCTGAATCTCATGAATTAGGACTATGATCTTGGCACAAGATTTCATTTTATAATAAAGATAATTCACTTTTTAGAAATGAATCATCTAGAAAAGTAAAATGGTTGCTAGGAGTATAAGTAGATTCAACGACCAATTTACAAAGAAAACCACCATTGATGATTTGTGCAGGTTTAATTTCTAAGTTAAATTCTTAGATCGTTATCATCTAGTGAGCCATTTTCTCCCCAAGTTCCTTTTAGATTAAAAGGTTTCTAATTGTTGGGTATGTGACTATAACTTTAGAATTAGAATTAAGAAGATAGAAATGAAAATGAATAACCTCTTTGTACACAACAAATGCTTGTTTTTCCACTGGTGCATAATTAAGCTCTACTCTACTAAATGTGGATCTCATGAAAGCAACATGGATTTCAGTATTAAGATCAACTTTTTGTGTGAGCATAAGAACATAGGTAGAGCTTGAGGCAAAAGTGTAAAAAAGAAACTCTTTGTAAAAATCATGACTTATTAATATAGGATCCTCTGTGATATCTTGTGTAATAGTCTTGAAAGCTTATTTTTGTTATTCTCCCCATTTAAAAACATCATTTTTCTTTACTAAGTCTTCAAGATATCTTACAAATTCAGAAAAACTAGGAACAAACGTTTGATGAAATTGTTCTTTCCCATGAAATATTTCATGGCCTTTTTGGAATTTGGAAGGGTTAATAGATTAATGGCCTGCATCCTTTCTAGATTGACTCTAATACCATCTTGAGATACAATACATACTAGTAATTTCCCTTCGATAACTGAAAAAATAGATCTTTTTATGGTTAAGGAAGATTCCAATTTTTCTACATCTCTCAAACACATTTTTTAATTGCAACAAATTGTCATACCTATATTTCAAGAAAAAAATAACACCATTGAAGTATATAGCTATGGATTCATTCATCATACCTCTAAAAGAAATATCCATTGCCCTATGGAAAATTTCCACCGCATTTATCAACCCAAATTGCATTTTCGTATAGGAAAAGGTACCCCAAGGAGTTTTGAATGTGGTCTTTAATTAGTTGCCAAGTGCTAGCATAATTTCATTTTAGCCTGAGAAACCATATAAGATGGATTGCATATCAGAGCCTAAGACATGTTACAGAAAGATGTCATCCTTTTTCTTTCTTGCAGGTACTATGTTCGCAACCCATTGTGCGTGTCGCACATGAAATATTATTTTAGCTACCAAGAGTTTACAAACTTGTCTCTTATAACTTTCTTGTACGTTTTGAGTGAGTGGAATAGTAGAAGAAAACGCATCCAATGGAAGTGCCTTTGTCACTGAAACTTAAACACTTTATCATTCAAAATTTCTGAATGAAAAGAAATGGGCTTACCATATTGCATCAAAATTGTGCCCATGGCATATTCACATATAACAACCTGAAACTTAAATTACTTTTTTAAGTTTAGAAAAGAAAGTATAAAGGATGAACCAATATTTTGTTTTAAAGCATCAAATTCCTCTTGTTGTTTTCCTCCCCACTCGAATACCTTTTTCACAACTGCCAAAAAAAGCGAATGAGCTATGATAGAAGAAAATTTACCAAAATCTTTCCTCCAACATTGTGCTTCTCTCGAAAAACCTCTTATCTAAAATAATATCTTGAACATGCCTGCGTAAATGGCAAGTAGAGGAAAGGTTTCGATGGCTTTACGGGGCTGTATAATTCTTTCACTCGTGTATACAGGAATTGAGTCAATACCACCAGAAAAGTTTATGGCTTCAACCTTGGAGAGGTCTAACTTCAGCTCAACTTCTTCACATCCCACGCAAAGTGCCAAAAATCCCTTACAAACGTGAATGCGCTTGGAATAACTAATTGCACAGCTCAAGTACATCAAAGAAGTTTTATCCAACATATACTTTGACATCTTTAGAAACAAACGTTCTTGACATACGACATTAGATATTTTTTTCTCATACATGACATGTTTATAATGAAATTTTCTGAAAATGAAAATGTCATTTGAGTAGACTATCATGTCTAGAAATGGCTTTAGCACATCTTTCTTCATATGTGTAAAAGTAATAGGAGAATGGAAAAGACCGAAAAGCATAACACACCATTCAATCCATGTTATGAAACTAGCTCACAATTCTTGGATGATACAAATGAAAATACCTCCTTTCTATATATAGGAGTCTAAGGGGTTATAACATAATCAGAGCCGACATAACAATAATAATGTAAGGGCACAATAATAACAATAGTGGGCTTCTATGTGGCACAATAGTAACAATATGGGCACTACATGGGTACATCAATATAATAAGTGGGTTATAGTAACAACAATAGGGGGTTACACTAGTAGTATAGGGGCCTAACATGCCCCTCTCCTTCAAAAAGCGTTGTCCTCAACGCTTGAGCAGTTCTGGATACTTCTGCATAAAATTCTCATCCTCCCATGTGGAATCTTCAGCGGATAAGTTCTTCCACTTGATAAGATACTCTGAAATTGATCGATTTCGTAGCTGTCGAGTTCTTGTTTCTGTGATTGCTTCCGGTTCCAATATAATTTTTCCTTCCTCATCAAGTTCTGGCAATATTGTTTGAATTGGGAGCTTGTCACCTATAACCTTCTTTAAACATGAAACATGGAAAACTGGGTGCAATCGCGAAGCTGCAGGAAGCTCCAATTTGTATGCCATAGTACCAATCTTTTCCAACACCTTGTACGGACCATAATACTTTGGTGATAATTTATTATCCTTCTTAGCTTGCTTTAGGGACATTCGCTTATATGGTTGTAGCCGTAGGAATACCCAATCACCTACATCAAAACTTCTTTCACTGCAATGTTGATCTGCCTGTTGTTTCATTCTATTTTGTGCCAACACGAGGTTATCCTTTAAGAGTTGGAGGACTTGTTGTTGATGTTCGATGTGATGTTCCACTGCCTGAACCTTAGAATTTTCTCTTAAATATGATGTGATGGATGGTGGTTGATACCCATAAAGTGCCATAAATGGGGTCATTTTTGTTGCTGTATGGAAGGAAGTGTTATACCACCATTCAGCTAGAGGCAACCATTTGACCCATTGTGTCTGTTTATCAGATACAAAGCAATGAAGATATCCTTCCAAACATTTGTTTACTATCTCAGTTTGCCCATCAGATTGAGGATGATAAGATGAGCTATGAGCTAACTGAGTACCAAGACAAGAAAATAATTCTGTCCAAAAATTTCCAGTGAAAATGGGATCTCTGTCACTTACAATAATCTTTGGGTTTCCATGTAGCTTTTGAACTGTTTCCATAAATGCAGTAGAAACTGTACTGGCTTTAAATGGATGTGATAATGCACAAAAGTGTGCATACTTGGTAAGTCTGTCAACTACCACCATGATGACACTCTTTCCCTCAGACTTGGGTAAACCTGTGATAAAATCCATTGAAACCTCCTCCCAACGTTGGCTTGGAATGGATAAAGGTTGTAATAGACCTGGTGTCTTAATTGTTTCAACTTTATTTTGCTGGCAAACCAAACATTCCGCCACAAACTTTTGAATATCTGATTTAAGGCCATCCCAAAAAAATTCCTTCTTAACCCTGTGGTAAGTTTTTAAAAATCCTGAGTGCCCTCCTAAGGGAGAAGTGTGCAATTCCATAAGAATCTTTTGTTTTAGCTGGGAATTCTTACAGAGGTATAAGCGATCTTTGTACCATAACGAATCATTTTGCCAGATAAATGTATCAGAAGTACTGGAATCTTGTTGTAGCTTTTGAATAAGTGCCCACACTTCTTCGTCATTCTTCCATTCCTCCCTTGCTTCGTTTATCCAATCTGGTTGGATAATAGAAATGGCACACAACAATGCTTCCACATCCTCATCCTTTCTTGAGAGTGCATCTGCCACCACATTTTGCTTCCCTTTTTTGTAGATGATTTCAAAGTCATAACCCAACATCTTTGTGACCCACTTTTGTTGCTCTTCAGAGGATAATCTTTGTTCTAAAAAGTATTTAAGGCTATCATGATCCCATTTTACCTTGAAGTGTCTTCCCATTAGGTAGGGTCGCCATTTCTTAAGTGCATGGAGTATTGCCAACATTTCCTTCTCATAAATAGCTTTGTTTAAAAACTTTCCCTTGATTGGACGACTTTCAAAAGCAATGGGTCTTTCATCTTGCATTAGAACAGCACCAATTCCATTTCCTGAAGCATCACATTCCACAATAAAGGTTTTTGTGAAGTCCGGCGTAGCTAAGACCGGTGCTTGGCACATTGCCTCTTTAAGATGTTCAAAGGCCTTTGTTGCTTGCGAAGTCCATGAAAATGAATCTTTCTTCAATAATGTTGTTAGAGGTGCTGCTATTCTCCCATAATTCTTAACAAACTTGCGATAATACCCTGTCAACCCAAGAAATCCTCGCAGATGCTTTATGGATGTGGGGATTTTCCATTCCTTAATGGCTTTAATTTTGCTAGGGTCTACCTTAACTCCTTCATGAGATACAATATGACCCAAATATTCCACCTCCTGGACTCCAAAGAAACATTTGGATCTTTTTGCATATAATTGTTTCTCCTCCAATAGTTGTAGCACCCTGTCAACATGTTCAACATGATCCTTCCAAGACTTGTTGTAGATTAGTATATCATCAAAAAATACTAACACAAATTTTCTAAGGAATGGTTTGAAAATTGAATTCATCAAACCTTGAAATGTTGAAGGTGCATTGGTAAGGCCAAAAGGCATGACCAAAAATTCATAATGACCCTCATGAGTTCTAAATGCTGTTTTCGGAATGTCTTCAATCTTCATTCTGATTTGATGATATCCCGAACGAAGATCCAACTTGGTGAAGTAAATTGATCCATGCAATTCATCCAGTAATTCATCAATAACAGGAATGGGGAACTTATCTTTAATAGTGAGCTTGTTGAGCTCCCTATAATCTGGACACATGCGCCATGATCCATCCTTCTTGTGCACCAATACTACTGGAGCTGAGAAAGAACTTTGACTCGGTTGAATTATACCAGCCTCTAGCATTTCTGCAACCATACGTTCAATTTCACTTTTTTGGACATATGGATATCTGTACGGCCTGATGTTTGGAGGAACACTTCCTGGAATCAGATGAATAGCATGATCATGATCACGCATAGGTGGGAGACCTTTGGGAGTCTCAAATACCTTGGAATGATTGTCCAGGACTTTTTGGAGATCTGGAGAAATAGATGATTCCAATGTGGAAACATCTAGCGAACATAATTGTGCAATTACACCTCTTTGCTCCTTTTTTAGAAGCTTTGTCATGCCATTAGAGCTGATTATCTTTCTTGGTTTCCCTGCAATACCCCTTAATTCAACTTCCTTTCCTTCCACAGAAAATTTCATGAAAAGTTCTTGAAAATTAAAAGCTATTGTACCCAAGGATTGTAGCCATTGGACTCCTAGTACAACATCAGCACCTCCCATTGGAATGGAAAGCATTGGGCTAGTCAATACATATTCTCCCATGGATAGCTTGATATTATGGCACTTTCCAGAACAATTTATTGTTCCTCCATTTGCAATCATCACTTGACACTCTGGTGCTGGATATAGGAAGCAATTCAATTCTTTTGCTACCCTACAATGAATAAAATTGTGGGTGCTTCCTGAATCAATCAACACTATTACCTTTTTCTTCTTGATTTGTCCTTCTATCTTGATGGTTTGAGGAGTGGTAATTCCCGCCAATGCATTACAAGATATGGTCGGATTTATTTGTTCTTCATCTAGGCTTTGTTCCTGGAATATATCCTCTTCTTTTGACCTTTCTTGCTCCTTTTCTTCTTCCTCTTCACAATCTATGTAGAATAATTTCTTCTCAGCACACTTATGACCTTTTGTGTATTTGCTATCACAATTGTAACAAAGCCCTTTTGCTCTTTTTTCTTCCAATTGTTGTGGTGTCAACCTTGTAGGTTGTGGAAGACTATGGGCAACAACACTTCCGTCTTTATAGTTGTGAACGGTATGCTTCCTAGTTGCCATAATTTTGCTTTCCATTTTTCTTGCTAACCTGAATGCCTTCTCTAATGAATCAGGTTCCCAAAGGCGCACATCATGTTGGATATTATCCTTTAAAGACCCTATGAACACATCAATCCTATGCTCCTCTGGAATATCTTTTACCCTTATGTTCAATTTTTGGAACTCCTCAATGTGCTCCATTATTGAACCCTTTTGTTTGAGACTTATCAATTGGCTAAAAAAAGTGTTGCTTTTTGTATCCTCATAATGTGCTATCAATTCTTCCGTAAAAATTGCCCAAGTGATAAATTGTTTACGAGAACAAAGCCATTGATACCATACAAACTGATTTGGTTCCAAATATAAAGTTGCCATACGTACCTTTTGTGTGTTTTGCACATTATTGAGATCGAAGAATTGCTCCATCTGTAATATCCATGTGGCGGGATCCTTGCCATCAAACTTCCTCATATCGATTTTTGGAACATGGTGAGTCTTCGATCCAACATTAGAGTCTATGGAATCATGATTAACATTTCTTTTGTTCTCATCATGAGTTTCCTTTACTACCTTTTCACCATTAGTGACCCTTTCTTGTAGCAACTTCTTCAATTCATCCATCTTATCATCCATGCCATCAATTTTAGCGTCCATGCCATTCACCTTAGCTTCCATGCCATCCATCTTAGCTTCCATGCCCTTTATCTTAGATTCCACACCATTTACCTTAGATTCCACGCCATTTATCTTAGATTCCACGCCACTTATCTTAGCTTCTGTTAGCTTTTGTGAGCGTGACATTTGTTGCACTTGTTCTTGTAATTTTGATATATCATGTAGCATTTCTTCCTCTTCTTCATGAGTCATGCTAGAGCTTTCAGGTTCCTTACTAGGTGTTTGCATTTTCTTTCCTCGGGGCATCAGTTACCGATAATAATGTTTTACTATGCCCTTTGAATTCCGTTAAACCAAGCTTACACAAAAATTAAAAAAAAAAAACTACACACCTTTTTTCACTTTATAGAAGCCTGATATTGAATCTGATGTATCTCTGTAATTTCGGATCATCCAATTCTGAAATTGCTACCTGTAGTAGCCTTCTGCTTCCTCTTTCCAATGCCACAATTCTGAGCCAAATTGGATTCTCCAAGGAAGAGTTATGTGAAATCTCCCACAGTGACTTGCTTTTAGACTGGTTCAGTAGAGCGAACTTGTACGACGTGCCACGAGTCCCTGTTTCAACCTTTGAATCTGAAACACACATACAAAAAACTAAAGTCTGTCCTCTTTCTGTACCTTCTTACGAAATTTCAATCCGATCCCCAGAGAGAAATTTATGACGATTTTCCCCAGGTCACCTGTTTTGAATGTAATTCAGGAGTCTGCAAAAAGACCAACTTCCTCAGATCATATCTCCGCAAATATTGCGCGAAAAGCTCTGAAGTTCGGACCCAAGGTTCAGCGCGATTTCTTCTCAAATGGGTTTTTTTTGCGACTTCTTAAACGTCACAGAAAAAAAGTTATAGCGAAAATGCCACGATGACCTGTTTGGAGCAGCGAAACCCTAGAATCCAAAGCTCTGATACCAAATGTTATGAAACCAGCTCACAAAAAGATAGAAAAGAGAGATCCAAGCCTTATAATTCAGCCTCTTCGAGGGGACAACCTCCTTTACATTACATAAATGAACAATTCTTGGATGATACAAATGAAAATACCTCCTTTCTATATATAGGAGTCTAAGGGGTTATAACATAATCAGAGCCGACATAACAATAATAATGTAAGGGCACAATAATAACAATAGTGGGCTTCTATGTGGCACAATAGTAACAATATGGGCACTACATGGGTACATCAATATAATAAGTGGGTTATAGTAACAACAATAGGGGGTTACACTAGTAGTATAGGGGCCTAACAATCCAACCTTGCTTGGTTTTGAATATCGTCTTCCATATATCTGCTTCAAGAGCTCTACTTTCATGAAAACCACTTCTTGAATCCCATTCAACGAAATTCTTACCATTCTTATTGGGAACCAAAACAAGAGGTGAACCACATCATAAAGGATTAGGACGAATGATCCTTTTATTCAACAATCCCTAGATTTGTGTCTTAATTTTTGCGCTTTCTATCACTGACATCCCGTACATGCAAAGGTTAGGAAGAAGACAATATTTCTGCACCACAACTCATGTTGCATTCCTCTCTTGGGAGGTTATCACTTTGATTCCTAAAACACCTCACCATATTGGTTAACCACCTCAACCAAATCCATTTTCAGGTTTGAATTACAACCATCAAACACTTCATAATCAATATCATTCTTGATCATGAGAAGCACAAGATTCTTACTCGAATTCACTAGTCTTTTCATCTTCTCTGCATTAACAAGAGAAAGATTTGTTTTCTTGTTTTGAACTCTCACAATATATTCTACTACATTTTTTAATAAATGATATTTGTTTTCATGTCCATGGAAGATAGCTTTTGTGTCATAAAGGTACGGGCTTCCCAAAATGATACCACAGATACCTAACGACACAACGTCAAGCTCCACTTCATCTTTGAAATTTGCAATGATGGCAAATTTTAGTTTACACTTTCTCGTAACCTGCAATTGCACATTGTCGCACACCCATCCAGGTGTATATAGTTTATGACATGGAACAGTTTCCAAATTTAAAATTTTGACAATGTTTCCAGAGATAACATTGGCTTGAGAGCCACTATCGAACAACACCTCAATCTTGTCATGCTTTGAGATCACCCTTATGTCAAAATTTTCTATTCTCCTCTTTTCATTTGGAGTTTCATTTTACGAGTCCGATGAACTAGTGTTGGAAATGGATTCTTTTCCTTGAAATCCCATGGCTGTGATTTTTTTTTCATCACCTGAATCAGATCCCAAATCCTTTTGAATGACGACAGTTGTCTTTTCTTTCCTTTTTTGTTGAAATTCTTTGGTTTCATTTCGGGATGAAGCTTGCAACAATGAGCTTCATTGTGACCCACTTGTTAGTTTCAGTCTTTGCAGCCTTCCTCCAGTGATCAAATATTCTCTTACAAAGTGGTCTCAGAGTGTCAAGGTCAAATTTTGTCATTTCAGTGAGTCTTCAAGCAAAATTTGGTCACTAGGCATTAGGTCTAGGGTTTGCTTTTACTCATTTCAAAGTTGTCCAAATGTTGATCTATGTCACTATTTAGCTGAGTCTACCATCATTCAGAGGGTTTTCATCATGATGTTAGGTTCCAATGGGTCATTTTACGCCTTGTTCATGCTTCAGTTGTGCCTAGGTAAGGTCATTTCCCTCTCCTAGGGTTTTGAAGGCAATTTCTCTTGGACGGTCAAATCATCAGCAAAAATTGCATCCTAATGTTAATACACCTTCCCCTATCCTTAATATACCTTATTAAACACTTCCCATCACTGAGATCCACCGAATTCCTCATTTTCGCACAAACCCTAGTTTCTTGCTACAACTTGACAATTTTCAAGGCTAGGCATGTGTTTTTCCCTTTTGCACCCCTTCCCCTAACTCAATTTCTGAGATTCAACTTTCCCCTACTTCCTAACATCCCTCCCCACCTAGCAAAATTTCCTCAAGAATTTAGGAGCCCCTTATCCCCTTCATTTCGCTTTATTTCAACAAAGCCCCTGTTCCACACATCCGGATAGGTTTCACTCAAATGATGTTTCTGCGCAATAAAAGATGAATTTGGGAAAACTAAGAGACATTTTTGTCCAAAATAGGCCAAGGAAGAAAAACCTCGTTCACTTTTTACACAGGTGTTATGGTTTTAGAGAAATGTCAAAAACCCAATCGCCTCAGGAGAATTGATGCACCTCTAAATTGACCTTGGGAAAATCAACCTTTCTCCTAGCTTGGTTGGCCAAATGACTTTATTGATGATTCAAATGATAACTAGACACAAATATCTTTCCAATGAGCTATCATGATCTCAATTTGGAGTTGAGGAAGGCATTCAAAAGTTGACTGCAACAGCACTCTTCCTTGAGGCATCCTCATTTGGAACATTTTGAGCAATCTTGGGAGATTTGATTTTTGACAGGGAAAATGAACTCCAAATTGAAAAATTCTAGTTGGGTTGGAAATTAGACTCAAATAAATTTCCAACGCACTATCCTGCACCCAATTTGGACACTAGGAAGGCCTCCAAAAGTCTCTTGCAAAATGGCGCGGCGCACTGGGGAGCCGCGTCGCACTGGGAGAAATTTTCCAGTGTAAATTTACACTGGCGTAGCGCACTGGGGAGGCGCAGTGCACTGGGCTAAAAGGCCTGAAATTCATTGAAATCTTCCTCCAAATTGCAAATTCTTCATTCCACAAGTAGGTAGAGCCTCCATTTTTGTGTTTCATCCAAGTTTGTGCTAGGGTATGGTGGTTGATGGATGCTAATGATTGAAACAAAAATTCAAACCCTATCATTTTGAATTCCTCACATGTAAACTGCTGCCTAGGGTTTCAAAACTTGTTTGCCACCAAGGTTACTCTTTTCCATTATTTCTCTTGTCCTTAATTCCCTTTGTTCCTTGACTCCATTTTTCCCCATCCCCTAAAGTTACTAAACCCCTATCCTAAATTCCCTTTCCCAAAACTTTCAAAGGTGAAACCCTAAACCCTATCCCACACATAAAACCCCTCAAACCCTCCTACATTTCCCTAATAAAATTTGTCCCAATAGTCCCTAATCCCTCACTATTTTTCCCTCCCCTTACTGTCCCTCATGTCATTGTTTTCTCTTGGTGACATAGGTCAAGCACATCATCAAAGGCGTTACAAGATAGTGTGACATATCAACACCTATTTGTCCAAGACAGTTTGTCCACCAGCAGACATGACATCTGATCCGTCATATGATCATGAAGAAGAGACATACAATGATTCGCCAACAGAGGCACATGCACCTAGGAGACCTCATAGAGGTGGCAAAACATTCGTGAAGACCAGCAGGCTTCCCAACGAAGCGTAAATGAGAGGACACCCATTCAGCAGGAGATAGAGGCTGATCGAGAGATTTGGCTCGAGAGGATCAACATCCACTTAGTGAAGCTATTGGCGAAAGGAAACAAGGACAAGTACATTCTCAGGCACATGAAAAACCATTATTGGGCACGAAATCATGTTTGCAAGGCACGAATAAGGAATATAAAGGCAAACCTAAGGAAGGCATCAAAAAGGAAAAAGAGGCAAAAAGAGCATGATTGACTCTGGATATTGGCCGAGGAAATCCTTGGCCCACCATAGCTCTTGATGAAGAAGCTCCAGCCCAAATTTCAAGAAATTTGGAGCAATTTGTGCATTTTGGAAATTTTTTGCACAAAAAACAAGGTTTTTCTCCCTGTGCGCCATGCCACGTGGCGCGCACTTTTGATAGGAAGCTCCAAATGGTGAAAAGTTTATATTTTTGGATTTTTCATGAAAAAGAATGACTTCTAGTGCATGGCGAAGAATTTTGGGCAAGTTTTGAGTCCCCAGGAGGTCAAAAACACTCAAAAAATGACCTCTATGCCCCTATTTTGACGCATAGGAAGCAGTCTTCGGAGATTGAAGTTTTGGAGGGGAAAATGGGCACCAAATTCAGAAATTCCACTTGGGTTGGAACGTAGACATGCAAGGCTTTCCAACAAGCACACTTGGGATCAATTTGGACTTCAGGAAGTGCCCCAAACTCAGCCTCAAAGTGGCGCAATGCACAGAGAAATTGGCGCGACGCACAGAGGATTTTTGCTCAATTTTTCACCTTCCAGCTCAGAAATTCGGCCATTTTGACTAGTTTTGCTTTGTGATGTAATTTTTGATCTATCTTGATGTAATTGGATAAACATGATGTAATTTTGGCACTTATTTACTTCTTCTAGAGATTCATTCACCAAAAAGTGAGAATTTAATGAATGAATCAGTTTCCTACCTTATAGAGGCAAGTTGTTTTGATTGCCTAGATTTTAGTGCTTTGTTTAGAATTGGTTGAAACAGCTCCTAAAATGATGAGCTTGATCTCTAGAGGCAAGGGAATGGGTTGCGCTAGAATATATCATGTAATTCCTAAGTCATTCTTAGGGTTGGAAGCTTGGGATTGCTTTGGCATATCATTGTACATTCTATCTCTGCATTTTTGGCTAAGGAAAGACCAAGGTTTGGCAGCACTGTTTGGGATCCACGTGGCTTTATGTTTTTATGGTGTGCTTATTTAAGTAATTGTAAGTTCATTAGTGTTATGTGTATCATTTTCCTATCTCTTCTTCTGAATTTGAACAAAGAGTGATTAAGGTGGAATTCATTAATTGTTTTGCTCTGCCTTTGAATTTGTTTAAATTTCCATGTTTTCATCCGTTTAAGGAGAATCCTTGAGACTCTCTTGCTGTCCTTAGCTCCTCAACAGTTCGATCTATTCATTCGCTCAATTTAAAGCATCAAAAGGATTGACTTCCTTGCCCCAATCAGAACTCTGCAGAAACTGTGCCTCATCCCTGAGCCCAATTTTCCTTTCCCTGTTTCCAACACAAAACCCCCAAAAACTCACAACAAACCCTTGTACTTCACACCTAGCCTAAAATTAGCTTTTATTACAGTCATCTCGACCCCCATCGATTATCTTTTGCCGAGATCAGCCCGGAGAGAGCCCTCTCCTGTCCTCGTAGTGCTAGCTACGAGGCTGAGCGTGATTTGATGTGGACCTAGAACCTTGCCTTTTCAGCCTAAGACAAATCTAGGCTCTAACACCTCTCTGCAACAATGTTTACATATTGTTTTCTCTCCTTCCTTCTTAACAGATGCATTTTTCTTTCCCTTTGTTAACACTCAGGTTGTCCCCTTTAACTCCTAAGGGAATATGGCCGAGGTAACCACTAACCAATCTTTTGGCCACAGGTCCTAGCCTACCTGTAACCAGAGAGGGCTCTCTCTTTATGATTTAACTTTTTTTGGATGATGTTTTAGGCTAGCTATGATGCACAAGGTTTTGTTTTGAATTTGCTAGATGATGATTTCAGTCAGAACAGGTATATTTTTGCAGGGTGATCTAGGCCATTGGGCATGGAGTCAGTGATGTTTAATTGTTGATATGTCCGTGTTGAAACAATGGTGATGCTACAGAGCCAGATAAGTGTCTAGGGAACAATTCTTTAAATCTGTAATTGGATGGGATGGAATCAGGGCGTGAAAGGCAACTAAGGATCTTTCAGTAAGCTGATATGGGGGACAGTGGGAACATTACTTAGGAGCATTGAAGAATTCCTGAATAACATTCATATTTATAGAACCAATACAAACATGAGCAATTAAGAATTCATGTCCATGATTAATTCTGAAGAAAACGTTTTCAACAACAGAGATTGAGCACAGGGTGTAATCAAACATTTCCTATACTATTCTTTTTCTCTTTTGTTAGACTAGTGAAACATGCATATGATTTAAATAGACATAAGAAGACAAAACATAGTTTAGGAAAACTTATTGTTCCATTAGACAACACAGGAATTCTGTAACAGCACACAGAGCATCATTGAGACATCAAGCATTCAGGAGATAATGAACTTTTCCAGCCTTTTGCATTAGATCATCTGAAAATATACAATATATTGTCTCAGAGAGAAAATCACCAACCCCAAATACGTTGCCAGGGGAGGTATATATACAAAATTTAGATCAGAAATATCTAGCTGACGAATTAATGGCTCATAAATACTGTGCCAACTCCCGGAGAATTGCAGCTGAGAGGATAAATGCCGTAATAACTGCTTAGTGTATTAGCTGTCCAAAACTTGTCAGAGAATTTTGACTTTCTGACCCATTGAGTCGGCTGGAGCCGTATTGCCCAAAATCTGCGCATTTCCTTTATCTTGGCTTGTTGTCGTGGTATTTACGTTGAGTCACCCTTTTTGGCCACCTTGCATGCTGTCCTGATTCTGTTTTTTACTTTGGCTGAGCTGAAGCTGACTAGGACAGACCAAGCCAAGATTACTGAGGCAAAATTTGCAGCATTGCCTACCACCAATCTTCCTTGGGCAGTTGGTGTCTTCGTATTTTTATCAAGGTTTCATCTGCCTCTGTATACTTGTAAAAATTTGGTGGGACCTCAAATAGGTGATTAATCTCATGCTCAATGTAGAATAGATTTTCAAGCTTATCATAGAGGCTCTGCCCTCATGGAGGTCCTGTTTCTTCAGAAATACTGGCGGATGCTGTGATCTGATTTTCAATAAAATTTGTCATCCTAGTGGCATATTGCTCACGGGGGAGCAGTCTTCCCGTGTCGGTCAATAGGCTGGGCAATCCTTTGTCTTGCAGTGCTCCCATTTTAAGCTTGTATTCATCCACCTCAGCCTGCATTTCATGACATTTTCTCTCCATAGTTTGTACAAAATTTCTGAGGGTCAGCACCTTTTTAGCTGTGAGGACAGCATCTGTTCTGTTGATGATGTTCAGGGCTGCCAACTCCTCCTTGGTCTGATTATTGAGGAAATGTATCATCCTGTTGGCCTGCTCAGGCCTATTTCCTAGTGTTGTTCTGGCTTTCTAGCTCTCAATTTTTGCTTGGCCTATTAATTCCATCTGTTCGTGCACTGTTTTGATTGACTTCCACTGTCTGGTAAGGGAGTGGTCAATCCAGGCCCACAAAATCCTTTTTATTTCTGCCAGAGTATTTTCTAGTTTCAGTTCCTTCTCTAAGGCCTTTATTTTGTCTTTGAGGGCCTTAATCTCTCTGGTCTGCTCTGCTACTGTCATCTTGGATTTGTTATACTTAGCTTCCAGCTCTGCCAATTTCTCCTTGGCTTGTTTGATCTCTGTCGCTTGAAGCTCTAGCTCTTTGATAACTTTTGTCAATTCATCCATGTTTAAGCTGGACTCAGGAGCTGTTGTTGTTGCTGCTGCCTCATCTATCATTGCTGTAGCCGTAGCAGGGGTCGCTACTGCCTCTGTAGTTGTGGCAGTGGTTGGGGCAGTCTGAGGAGGTTGGGAGGTTGATTCTCCCTGTTTGTCTTGGAGTGCCCTTTCTAGCTCCCTTTCCAGATCAATCACTCTTTGATTCAGCTGCATTATTAGGTCCAATTGATCCTCATCTTCCTTTTCTTTCTGCAATTCTGCTGTTTGAGGGTGCTCAGTAGGAAGTAATTTTAGTCTCTTCTTCAATGCAGCAATATCATCTTCTTTCTTTTTCATAAGGGCCCTCACACCCTTAGGATCCTTAGGATCATGTCCTAAGTCCACAATGATGTCCTCTAGTGTTTTGATCCTATTGTCCTTGGCCGTGGAGGACATTCTCTCCAAATCTAGCTAAGTGTTGGTGTTCTTCAGAGATTCTTTTAATTCATGGGCCATTGTGGCCCTGTCTACCAGTGTGGCATAGACCATTTCCCCTGTTTGCTTATGTAGCTCTATCTGATCCATGGGGTGAGTGTCTTTTGCCATGATTTCTAGCTTTGTCTTGACAAAATCTGCAGCTGAGTGAGGCTGCGGTATCTTGGGTTTAAAATGGCTGAGGATTATCTTTTCCTCTTGGATATCATATACTGACATCAGCCTCTCTTGTTTAGTTGGTGTTGCCTTGAGAAATTGTTTGTATACCTGCACTTTTAACAGCTCATTTTGTGCCTTAATTTCTTTGAAGGAGGCCTTGGTGCTGGATGGCTTCTTGCTCTGCTGAGTGGAGGAGGACACCTCCATGCCAAGCTGTACTCCTTGCTCTTGTTGAAAAGAGCTTGTGGCTGTCTGCTGGCTGTCTTCTCTTTCTTTCCTTGGGCTCTCAAGGATCTCCTCGCTGATTTCTTCTATGACCGGAGAATCAACCCTTTGTCTTTTGGCTTCGGGTTGCTGAGCGGATCTGCTAGCAGGTGTGGACTCCTCTCGGTCCCGTTTCTTGCCCCTTTCCTCATGTGTAGGAGTCTGTAAGGCAGGCACTGTTGGTGCCTCTGTTTGTGGTGGAGGAGTTTGCTCTTGCTACTGCCCAATTGAGGAGGCAGGCTTTTCTGTCACTACTTCTTTTTCTGCACCCATTATTCCCTTGCCTTTTTCTATACCTGATGCTGATGTAGATGGCCCCTGGGTGACTGGTGCGGTTGCAGCAGTGGAGGTACCTTCTCCAATTGGATGCGGCTGCTTGAAGGTTACCTACTGCATAGAGTCTAAGTCAAGAGTTTTTTCTAAATCCTTGACATTTCTTTCCATTATTTCTTCTTGAGTTTGTTCCTCAATTAATGTGCCTTGCAACCATTCTTGTTGGTTGGCATACTGCTCAATTTGTGGATATTTACAGTGCTCATACCCTAGCAGCCTATATTTGACTCTTCTGGCACTGATGAAGCCTTCGGGGTCATAAAGGACCCACCAGAAGCTTCTCTCTAGTTTGTATTTATCTCTGAGAATTTGATCAGCCTCTTGCCAACCCTCTTTCTTATTCATGATAAAGGGGCCCATATGATCTTTGAATTTGAGATGGGCTTTCTTCTTGGCACTATGAAAGTGGGTGAGGTGAGAGTTGATGAGTTGCCTATAGTATTCCAAGGCGAACATTCTCATAGGTACGTATCTTGGGAGCCTATATGGACAGAGCTCACAGCCATAAATTCTGATGACTGTATGGTTTTGGTATAGGTACCAATCACCTATTTTGTAGTTCTTAGACAGCTGCAGAGTTTTCTAGATTTCAAATGACAGTCTGGGAGGAGGGGATCTCATCAATAGGCAAGAGACCGGGTAGACAAATTGGTCAACAAATTCACAGTAAGAATATGGTGAATCTTGGACTTGGTGGAAAACTGATGACCAGAAGATGACAGACCTCCTCTCTCCCCTAGAATCCACTTTCTTGATAGGGCATTGAAAAGCCTCAGACTGATAATACGTGAACAAGTGGTAGATATATGATGAATATTTGAACACACCCTCCCTATCCACTTTCAAGAGCTGGTCATGTATTTTGTTAGCTATAAACTTGGCAAAGTTATATTTGTAAGCAGGAGGCTGGCCTGGGCTGTAAGTAGCTAATAATACTAGCACTGTCTCATCAATGTGCTCACTGGTTTTGTAGCCCAACACATAGGAGATCATGTCAACCATGAGTTTGCCTACATCAGTGAAATGGACATACAAGAAAGGAGGTGGCCCTGTAGGCTGGCGGTCAGCTCTCATGAATGTCTTGGTGACCTTCGCAATGTCATCAGTGGAAAGTTTGGCGCCTGCATCCAGTAAATAGTTCATGGAGAGGGGAAACAACAGCTGAGTTTGCTTGAAGTTGAGCATTTTGTTGATGGAGTCGGGATTGATGTGGAAGAGTATGCTCCCAGATGGAGACTTGACAGTTCTCTGAGTTGGATCATAATTCTCATCACATAAGCGGATGATTTCTGGAAAAATATTAACAAATGGAAGGAAATAGTAAGGCAGATTGGACTCCCATATCCCATATGTGTCATTGTTGCTCAAATAGTTGTCTCTCAATTGGCGAAAGGTCTGTAAATGGTTCCTGTCAGCCACCAGGTCTTGGATGAGGTAATCTCTGTCAGCAAGAGGCATGGCCTCAAGCTCCTTGTTTGGTGGATTCATAGGAGTGACACTGAGAGCTGATGGTGTGGCCATTGGAGAATTTTGAGGTGCTTGATTATTACAGTGCAGTTTCTTAGTATAGTCACCTGAATATGATAACTTATGAGGCTTAGAAGGGAGGTGGCAGAATGAATACAGCTGGGGCCAAAGCTATCTTTTGAAAGAAGTAACTTGGATGATTGGACTATACTGTGATTTCTTATGGTAAATTCTTCAGGATTTTATGGATAGTGAGGGAAAATTGAAGAGGAGAGCAGAATTACGATCTGACGCAATGAAGTCTTTTAAATTTAAATGCTCGGCAAAAGGGAACAATGCCGAGCAGTTGGGAGAGTGAGTCGAAAATTAAGCCCGAGAACGACTGTGCAGCGGTGGAATTTTGAACAGAGGGTGCTTCTAGAAATTTTCAGGCTAACCATTAACTGCTTAACACCATTCTTAGGCAATTTAGTGGAGAAATTTGCAGACAATGGGAAGAATGGGGGTGAAAGAGTTGGATTTGGCGAAATACCTGGATAAAGTAGCACCGAGGGCTGCCAAATTGACTTGAAGACAGAGAACATGGTTGAATTCGCAGGCGGCAGCATCCAATCTGGTGAATTTTGAAATCTGGCGACAGTTGGAGGCGATCAGCTAAAAAGCGCGGCTACGTTTGTGCAATGAAAATGACAAAAAAAGGTCATTTTTGGCCTTTTTAACAATAAATTTGGCGCATATGCGCTTTGGCGCTTTCCCGAGATGACGTCAGCATGATGTCATCAGCGGGCCCCGGGTACGGACGGGTGACACAGATGCTGACTGGGATGCTAACGTGGCGGGACACGGTGGAGGAATGCAGAGGTGGCAAGATGGCGTGGAGGATGACGAGGTGCAGTGATGGGGGCCTCGGGCGTGACATCATAGTGACGAGGGGATGACGTAACGAGGGTGGCGGTTAGCGGGAGGTGGTTTCCGGTTTCCCCACACCGCCTTTGGGGGAAGGTGGTTTCAGGGGGGAGGGCTCCGAACAACCCCAGCTGCCAACACGTGGCCCGTGTACGGGAGCAAAACCGCCCGCTCCCTGGACACTAAACATCGACATATCCACCGCCCAGATTACCCGCCCACCGTTGGATCAGGCGCGGCGGGAGATCGACGGTTGGCGGGCGCTCCGCTGCGGCGTGCAGGTTTGGGGCGGGACCCGCCTGATATTTAATTAATATTAAATGGCGCGGGTTAAAAAACCTTAGCTTTGGTGGGTTTTTTGGGTTTGAATAAATGTGGGTTAATACGACAGGGTTTAAACGAAACATTTAAACATTGGGTTTTAACTGCGGGGGTGAATTTTCAAAGGTTTTCGGGTGAATGGTGGGTAAGGGTTTAGTTATAGGCTATTAATCTTAACCAGGGGTTAGATTAATTCCAAGGTAAGGGTTGACTAAAATCCCAGATGGACTAATGTCTCCCATGACAATGCTACTTAGCTATAATGCTAAAGGGGGGGAATATTTACATATTTTTTTTGGGTTTTTGCATAAAATGCTATAATAGTAGGGGGAGGGGGGGCACTTAGGGAGCTATATAGTAAGTTTAGAAATTAATATGGATTTGGGATGTGAAAGAGGAACAGAGAGCTAAGTTTAATGAGTAAACTTAGATTTAGAAGCAGATGAGAGTGAGGATGATTTTACACAAGAAATGTGGCTTCTTTTCGGAGAAGAAGGTCACAACTTGACATGAATTTCACAAATGAGAAATGTAAGGAGGACTGTTTAGGCAGATCCTACAGTCCTCAAGGGGATGTTAGTAAGAAAGTTCTTGGAGGGAATGAGGGAAGTTAGAGATGGTTTGGTAGTTTGCCATATAGGTCATTGCTCTTGCCTTTCTCTTATTGGTGAGATCAGATATGATTTTCCATATATCATGTGTTTAGATCTTGTTTTCTGCAACCTCCAACTGCCTACCCTGCCTGATATGCCTAACATTCTTTCTTCTTTTGGATGGGTGCACTTAGCCTTGCAAACCCTGATAATCCTCTTTTCTTTTTGCTGCCCTCCTATCTAAGTCTACCCTTATGTCTTCCTAGGGCCCAGATTAAGCAGTTGGGCTCCTTCCTTTCTCTATCCAACTAGTCATCTACCAAGCTTGAACTGTTTGAGCAGGTACTTTCTCTCTAGTCTAGAACAGGCAATTTAAAACATGGTATGGCCCAGCTTGAACTGTTGGACCATCCATCAAGATAGCAGTGGCATTTTGGCTTAGCCACTTTCATGGTATTTATTTGGGGTTCATTTCATTTATTTTTCTTTTGACCAGTTCATTTTCTTGCCTTTTGATTATTCTTTTAAGGCATACCCTCTTTACATTTTTTAACTGTCTGTTTCTTTCACAAAAATGGAACCTTTGTATCATGGAAGATGAACATTTTTGGCACTTCCACTGTCAATCATGAAAAATGAAAACCTATTGGTATAGGAGGCTAACAGTGGCTCCACTTGGGGATGGCTTTTCCAGATGAAAAGCCAAGAACAGCAGGTCAGATTGCCTTATTTCTCCATTCTTGCTGCAGTCTGAATGTTTCTTTTGTTGGAGACCATTGCTCTGACCCCTAGATACTTGTATGAAGTACCTACTGAGCTGATTTGCTGTGAAATTACAGCTCTGTTTTTTACCTGTTTCTCTGAGTTCTCCTCATCACCTTGATAGTTCCCAAGTGTTTTCTCTTTCTTTCCAATGATAGGATCAAAACATATTTCAAAAATGGTGCAGTACCCTAATCTTTCTCAAAATCTGCTTCATTTGGTGCTTTATTTAACTGTTGTAAATGAAAATACCGAAATACACATATTTATGTACAACATATGACTGTGCAGTGTTTCATCAAAGGGGGTCAAAATAATGCTTGAGCATCCTCCCATTGACTGGGCCTTCCTCAGTGTCTGAGCCATCCAAACTCTTTAGAAAATAGGTGTTATTACCTTGTACAGCATAAATTACATAAGGCCCCTTCCATAAGAAATCAAATTTACCATGTTTTCCTTTGTCCTCCCTCCTGGAATCCCATCTCAGCACTTTGTTTCCTATAAGAAGTCTTCAG